>OZ010789.1:249520011-250955171 GCA_963932465.1 Maratus speciosus
TAACTGAAGAGCTCAGAGGATAAAGGTTGTAAGTGAGTGACACAATCATCATTTTAAGAAAACACATTTTGAACCAACTTTTTTTAAAAATTGTCAAATGCCTCCTTTATCAATGAAAAACTCTGTGAGTATTATGTTTTTTCAAATAGTAACTTAACACATGGCAGAGGGCTATTAACTTCAGTCATATGATTAACTCAATTCTTTTTTATTTTGTCACATACCACCTTTATCATCTGAGCTCTTCACATATAAGTAGAGCGACAGAACAATCTCTATAGAACAAGGGTTGTCATTTTAAAAAGTGAATAAGTTTAAGTATGAACCTTTTATATTGAGGTTTATAATTACCTGCTTTTTACCATTTTAAAAACATATGCAAATATCCTATAAATAAGAGGGAAATCAGTCACCCGCCCTCCCCACCTTAACATAAAAAATACCTTTTCAACTGTCACAAACGCATACAAAAATATCATCATTTAATTTGAAAATTAGCTTAATATTTTATATGATGATAAAACTTCAGAATTTTCATTAAAATGAATATTTGTTATTTTTTTTTTTTATCAAAATAAATTTACAATAAATGCTTGTAAATAATTGTTTACACAATATTTAGCAATTAAAAACTAATAAAAGAGAATAAACCTTTCTCAGCTTCTTCTTTTATCACTTCAGAAGCTTTTTTAGAATCTCTGAGTTCTTTTTTCAATTCTTTTATCTGCTTCTGTATATCTTTCCTATAACAGAACATAAAAATAAGTACAATAAAATTTTTTTGAGAATCCCACCAAAATTAATAATTAAAACATTATAATTGTTTTGTATTGATCTTTATAATGTGATGCAAATAATGTAACATATAAAATGGACAAATATACAAAAAATATAAGCTACTTTGTTATTATTTTATTTATTTTGCAAAAATACATCTTGCCTTATTGCATGTATTCTTTAACTCCTGATGAAGTACTGTTTTATCCAACACTAATAGCATTTTTATTATTAAATTTGATGGTATTCTGTACATTGTTTTTAAGTAAAAGGCATGTTTATAAACAAATACTCTTGCTATCAGTTTTTTAAAAAATCTGGTAGTATTTTTTTCAAACTTGTCATTATTTATACCCAAGAGTTGACCTACTGGGGCTGACACAATGGAAAATTTTTATCCTAACACTTTTTATCAGCTGCTCTATCCTTATTTCAGGGATGCCACTATCTAATGGCATCAAAAACAGTTGCTTTAGTAGCCTATGATGAAAAACATAGTTGCTAAAATAGTTGCATTTAGACAAAAAATAGTTGCATGCATACCTAACAAAGGGGAAATAATCCTTATTTGCCATTAAAATAATAACCAAAACTGTTTTATGAAAATCCACATCTTATTCTCCAGTTTATGCTACTTATTGTACTTTTATTAAAAGATCATACACTTTTTTTGGTACTTTTCGGTTAGCCAGGTGCCAGTGTTATACACACATATATGTAAATACATATATATGTATAAATACATACTTATATATATACACATATATGTATATGGATACATATACATGTATGTATACAAATACATATATATGTATACATACTTATATATGTGTATATATATATGTGTGTGTATAACACTGGCGCCCGGCTAACAGAAAAGTACCTTTTTTTTTTTTAAAGAGGAAAAAACAAACAAACTTCCTATACTTTTGAGATATGGGATCAGAATGGGATGCAGTTCGGTTTCCGTAACTAATATGCATGTCTTGTATTTGGTTATTATTGTAAAGTCACTGAAAACAATATGAATGCAATGGTAGTTTTCACAACTACAACTTTATAATTCCATTTTGTAAACAAAAAGGAACTGAAGCAGGAAGTCTCGCTATAAAAAATAGTTTCTTCAAAAAAGGATGCATTTAATAAAGAAAAGACGTATGAAAGTTTTAAGCTCATAACTGATATATTTTTTGCAAGAAATTTATGTAAAAAAAATAAATAAATAAATAGCCATAGTGGCATAAATAAAGTCCGAATTCATAGACGATACTGGGTTAAATAAAACCATCTAAATATGTTTGAAAGAATGGCAATATTCTAAATTGTTATTCTGAACATTTTAAATCTGTTATTAAATTGCAAAGTTGTGACAGAAAACATGATTTTCTAATTTCTAAGTAGCTTTTATTTCAGTTTTTTATTAATTCAAATTTTTGTTATGAAACATATTTATACTATGAGCTATGAGGTTAGAAACACAAATATGATTCATGCAGCACAGTGAACAAATCTACAGCAAATCATATGTGGTTCATATGGTGGATGAAGGTAAAATATCTTTTTATGAATAACCAAAAATTGTGACAAATAAACTGTAAAACATATTGGTGTTAGCCAAACCGAAAATCAGTAATTTTCCACCAAAATTTGGGTGATTGTCATTCTTACATTACATTTATATTGAAAAGGATAATTTATTTATTTTAAATGGAAGTTTTTATAGATTTTAAAAATTGAGTAAAAATCTAATATTGAAATATTATGCCAGAATATTGAGTTAAAAAAAAAAAAAAAATGAGTTGGTAGTTCTGGGACTGGTGAAAAGTCTATTTTTTACAAAAACAATAGCTAGGATTGGAAAATAATCTCCTTTTTCTTGGGTTTTCCCCCAAATAGTAGTTTTTGAAGGGTTTGGAGCTAAAATAGTAGCCATAGTCTCCTGATGCTGAAAACAGTTGCTTTTAGTAGCATTTTAGTTGCAAATGGCAGCCCTGTAACTTGAAGTATATTGTGGCCAAAAAGTTACTAGGTGCTTTTAAAAGTTAATAACTTAAAAAAAAATTAAATCAACATACTTTGAATTGGAAAATTTATTTAATTAAATGTGTCTTGTTTGTATGAGGTAGTCATTTGATTACAATAATATTTCACTTATTAGATAAAATTTCTGCTTCAAATATGATTATTTTACTTACAAAAAATGGAAAGTTGGAAGTTATGGATTTGGAATCTACACATTTTGAAGTTTTATCACACTGACAGACAGCTGAACCAAAAATAACAGTGGTTAAACTTTATTTTCAAAATCAAACTTCAATTACTGAACTCCCAATATTCTGTGGCGTAAAGGTAGCCTACCTGCGTGTAGTAAATCATTTATGGAAGCTTGTTGACAAAATGTATAATTAAACTGCGTAGTGCCATCTGTGCAGGAGAAAAAAATTTGCTCTTTGCATTTCATTAATATAATTGATCATTGGTTTTGAAAATAATTTAAATTATTTATTTCTTATCAAATTAAAAAAAAGTACAATTTCTTTTATCAAATCTGTAATGGTACATTTCAGCCGATTTTCAAATAATGAGCAGAAAACAATCCAGTTTCAATTGTGCTGTATGCATAGAGTCAAAAGTTTTGTAACATGTTTGTTCATAATATTCAAAATTAAATTTATACAGTAATTAAACTATGAAAACAAATATTAACTTTTCCTTTTCACATCAACCCTACATGAATTGCTACAAATAAAAATAATCAAAAACACTGCAAAGGACAAGTAATAAGCAGGTTCTGATTTAAATATATCTACTATATATATATATATATATATATATATATAATGCAAATTTTGTTCCAGCTGCTAATAATAAGCTGCTAATAATAAGATGCTAATGCAATCTTGCACCGTTAGTTAGAAGCTTTTAAGGAAGGTTTTAGTATATAACATATTGTTATATGCTTCTGTTATCATTATATGTTTATGCTGCTTAGTTATAGAATTAGGGCTAAAGCTCAATAAACAGGTGAACCTGATTATGAAAGATTAGTCTTTTAAAAAAGTTCTAGTGGATGGGTTTTGATGAGACTTACATTGTTAGTTATATATTTTTCATGGATGGTTTTAGTATATCGCACATGGTTCGTTACCAAATCCTACTATAAATGATCAACTAAAAGAGTTGGTCCTTAACAGTCTAAATTTTGTCTGACATATTATAAAATATAAAAGCACAATGGCATTCATATCGTAACACAAAGTCAAATTCATCAATATATTTTGTTTGATTCAAGTTCGTTTACGAAGAATCTGACCAGTGCAGCGAGCGAAGCCGCCTAGTAATAACTAAAAAATAGAAGTTTAAACACAATTTACCTTTTGTTCCTCTCTTTATCACCTTCTGAAAGTTTCTCTTGTTTTATCACTGGGAGATTATTGGTGGATTCTTCTTTTCTAGAGTCTCTCTCTCTTTCGAATTTCTTACGAATGTTATCCAAAGCTTCAGAGTTTGAATCTTTATTGTCCAAATCTACTGCTGGGACTGAACTCAGCTTGGGATCATTTGCAAGATCATGACTGCTTTTACTGTGACCTTTATATGCCTAAAAAGAAAATGAGATTTCACACATCAATTGAGAATTATTATTGTTTCAAACTACAAATAAATCACACGCACACACAAAAAAAAAATACTCAAATTCACTTCATTTACAGCATCAACTTCAGCTTCATCTTCCTCAGCTTCTTCACCAAAAGATAAAAGCTTGAAATTTCTGAAATGCAAAAACGTGCAGATTTTAGAAGAAAAAAAAAAAAGCTTATCAGACTTGATTTTTTTTTTTTTTTTTTTTTTAATAACATGAAAATCGAAGATCTACTTTAAAATCGTCTAAAAAAAAAAAAAAAAACCCCTTTAAATAAATATTTCTAGAATTGTCATAAGAAAAAAAGAAACGAAACATATAAATTAATTTGTGTAAAAGATCATCAACAGTTTAAATATTCCACTGAAATCAAAATTAAAACACAAAAATTCCATGTACAGTTGGCTGAAAAACAACCTCATATATTTTAATCACTAAATTGTCCCAGAAACAAACAGAAATTAGCCATTCAACTGCAAATTATGTTTTCTTTCAATTTATGTTAAAAGAAATAACCTTCAGGGTTTGTCTTTATAGCGAAATAGTACAAAACTCTAACATTTTCAATATGAACACCTAATTTTGCCATCATATTTGGCTTTTTCGGTAATTATCACCTTAGGATACCCAACGAGAAGCCATCCAGTCTAGTTTAGAAATTATGAAGGTTTAAAATTTGGGACTCCTAATGTTAAATTCATTTGTAATAGTTGCAAAACAGATTGCAATGCAGGTAGTTTTTTAAGCATAACTCAAAAACTACTCAGCAGAATGAGATTCTTAGATTAGTATATTTTAATGTTCTAGATTTCGATTTCTGTTTAAAAAATCATAGGTCAAAAAATTTATAGATTGCAATTCATATTTTGTTTTTCAAAAATATGCAAATTTTTAAAAATTACAGCCAAGTTAAGTAGTAAGTGTTAAGTTTCTGTTAAGTAGTCATTAAGTTATGTTTAAAAAACTATCTGTGTTGCATTGCAATTTGTTTTGCAACTACTACAAATGAAATGAACATAGTACTAAATTTTAAACCTTCATAATTTTTAAACTATTTGACCGAATGACTTCTTGTTTGGCATCCTAATGTAAAATTTACCAACAAAGCCAAATATGATGTGAAAATTAGGCGTTCACATTGGAAATTTCAGAGTTTGGGACAAATTCACTAAGATTATTTTTTAAATATAATTAAAAGAAGACATAATTTCCTATTGGCTATTTATGTTTCTTTACTGTGGCAAATTGGAAGACTATCTTAAAAAAGCCTTCCACAACAAAGTCTTAGAAGTACGCCCACACAGTCATTTTTCTTTCACTTCATTATATTTAAAGTTTAAATGCCTTGCATGATGTAGTAGAAAGAAGAAACGTTAGCCCAATGTAATAAGTTTCTTACACTCGAAACATAAATGATGCATTATTCTCAATATATGTATATTCAGATACAAATTTTCAAAAGACTATCATTGACAAATGTTTATATTTAAAAAGTAATTGTATAATTTTGTATTCATGAAAGCATTTTGTGGAATTTCTAGTTCTGACTTAAACATGAAATATTTCCAAAACTTCCAAAAATATTGATGAGTAATTTCACCCCTTGTCATTTTTTCAATGAATGAAAATTATTCTAAACAAGTAAAATACTCCTCCACGGGAGTAATACGAACAAACATTTCTAAAATAAACTGTTCTTTCATGTTGGTATTCAGAATTTGAATCAATAGTATGGCTGAGGAGGGGAGAAGGTTTATTTTGATCCAAAAATCTAAGATAAGAATTTGAGGATAAATAAAGAAAAGAAAGATAAAAAAAAACTTATCCTTCTGAAGTGCAATGAATGATTTTTTATTTCCATTTACTGCAGATGATTATCCAAACACATATAATTATAAAATATTCTTGATTAAATAATATAGTCACATAATTGAAAATCCACTCTCACACACCCTCCCACTAAAATTTTCTAAAAAATGGGAAACCGAACCCTTTCACGAAAAATATTGGTTAAAAACTGAGTGCTAGACACTTGTCTCCAAACAAGGATTACGACAGCTCCAGACAGGAACCCAGACAAACAGAATTCATAAACACGTTACATTTATGTTAGAAAAAGTTAAAATCTGGGTTATCACAGTTTATATTTTAATGTTTTGATATGATTATTAATAATTTATTTTATTGATATCCTTAAAACTTTTATATTAAGGGTGTATTCGAAAAAATATTTTTCTACCCTCAACAGCTCGAAATTTTCTGAGACATTTTCAGACTCATTTTTAAAAGTAAAAACATGAAACTTGCTGGGTTGATTTCTGAAGACATGTTTAACATGCCGTGGGATTTCATTTTCAGCTCAATTAATTAAAATTTGATTTTTAAACAATTATTTTCTCAGTATGACCATTTTTTTCATTCCCAGATCGCCCGCTTCGGAAAATTCGGTTCAAAACGCCAATTTTGACAGCGTTTTTTACAGTATTTTCTGCCTTTATCAAAAAATTAAGAAGCACTGCACATTATATAGTTTCTAAATAAGAGAATTTCCAAGTTTGATGCATTTGAGAGCAAAAATGAATTTTAAAATGAATCAGAAAATAAGCAGTTTGGATCGGAATACACCCTTAAAAATAATAATAAACTAAGTATGTTTACGAGCAAAAAGAATGACAGCATACAAAATAGGTACAATATCTTCATAGGAAATGTCATAGAAAGGAAAAAAAATGGAGAGAAAAACTTTCATTAGCAGGAGGCATACATACATCACATGTAAACACTACATTAACTCATTACTTTTTAACTTTCTCTTTAGGTTTTTCAGCTTCAGGCTTTTCTTCTTTTACTTTAGTTCTAGGAACAATATCAGGAAATGGGTTGGATAAAACCTATTTCAATGTAAAAATAAAAATATTGAATTAGTATAGCTGCTACTTACAAATGTGTAAATAATGACACACTACAAGCAGAAATCGGCAAGAACTTATTCCCTAATGTGAATAATTAAAATAGCTAAAATAATAGATAATAAGAAAAACAAATCATTTCAAATGATTCAGTTATTACTTGTTGCAAACACAGAACATATAAATAAAAAACAATAATAATGCACACAACAAATTAATATATAGGCATAATTAGTCTTTTAAAACATGGACTAAATTAGCTTTCTTACACCCTTGAAAAGAAAGTGTTATTTTAACTCAAACATTTAGGTACTTTTCAGCTAGCCAGGCGCCAATGTTACATATACACATATATATATATACGCATACATATATATATATATATATGAGTAATAATACATATTTTCATTTATACATAATAATATATATTATTTAAATAGTTATATATCTTTTTTTATTTTCTTTTTCATTTCAAGGCCTTTCATATAATTCAGTATCAATTTTTCTTCTATTATTTTGGTCATGTGGTCATTCGGGTGCAGAGAGAGTAAATTTATTCAGCTTTAAGCTTTACTCTCTACAGAAAACGACTGCCTTGCTTATATATTTGAATTCTGTACCCTTGAAAAAGTAATTCAATATATATAGGGTGTCAACGATTTTAATCAGATGATTTAAATCAGCAATTAAATAATGATTTTAATCAACCGATTTTTTAAAAAAAATTATTGATTAAAATCAAAAATTTTCTAAATGTTTAAATGTCAAAAAAAGTATTAAAATCTAAGATGAACATAATTTGAAAGTTTCTACAGGTATTTTGACTTATTAATAAACAAAAAAAAAGCTCTAAATAATTGTTTCTAACCCTAATTCTTGAGTATTGTAAAAAATTAAAAATAGTTAAGTTTGTAAAAAGCATTGTTTTTATTGAACATAAAACAGTTTCATTTAAAGATTATATTTAAATCTAATATAATTTGTAATGTGATAATTTCCTTTATGTAATGAATTTATGCATTATTTTATATAAAATAAACATAGCAAGTGTAATAAATTTCTGCAATTAAAAGAATAAATAGTCAGTGCCTTAGTTTCTTGTTCTACTTTTGTAATAATAAATTAATAGCAATCTTGAGTTAAAGAAGAATAAAAGAGTGACGTCTGCTCAAAAGCTAAATTGTAAATGAATGTATAAGAGAAAAAGAGCTAATTGGTATAAAAATGTTAAGCATAGCAAGAGCTTCTTCGGTATAGGTTGATTTAAATGGTTTTTTTTTTTTTTGCTTTGTAATTCGTATATACTAAATAAAAAAAAATTAATTAGGGATTGAAAAGGCAGCAAAACTTTTCTTAAAATGAAAACAAAAACCATTGAAAGCTAATAATCCCCACTGAGATGTAATAATGCTGTTATTTAAATATTTTGAGGATTTCAGATATTTAAATATTTTGAGAATTTCAGATATAACTGGCTATCCTTATATTTATTCTGTATCTGTGTATGAATGGGTTTAATTCATTTTCATAATTTTTTTGGTTAGCATACACATACATATGTGCAAGTTTAGATTTTGGTGATTAACAGTAATTTTAATAAGTACAAATACAAAATGAGCTGCAAATAATATTTGTTAGTTTTGTTATTTATGCTACTAACTAATGAAATTCCTTATTTGCATTTTTTATTAATTCCGTAAGTATTGTTTCTTCTAGGCCATTTTTTTTCACCCTGCCACTTTTGAAATTGGCAAAATGCACCCTGCCTTTAAAAAAAAAGTTAAATTCACCTGTAGTTGTGCCAGAGAATTCTTGTAAAAAACTTCTTCATTCAACAGTATTCCTAAATTCAAGTGCCCAAGATGTTGCAAAAATAATAGAACTTTATTTTTTTAGAAAAAGCAGGATATCATTCAAACATGTTGTTATTTAATTGTATTTTTCCATTTGTGATTCATAAAATTATTAAAAATTAAGGACACTTTATTTATCATACTAAAAATTATTCATTTTTTAACACTTTCCAACAAAGTTGAAAAGTGTTTATGCATTCGGTTTGTCTGGCCGTCTGTCCATGCTCTAACTCCCATAAATATACTCGGATTTTCATGAAATTGATAAAGGTTATTTAGAGTCACCAAAGCATGTTTGGTATTGTATATGAAGTATGTAGGATTAATCGTTCATTTACATGGGTACTCAAAAGTATTCCATTACATTATGGTATATGGGGAATAACTCCCGTAAATATACTTGGATTTTCATGAAATTGATAGAGGTTATTTAGGGTCACCAAAGCATGTTTGGTATTGTATATGAAGTATGTAGGATTAATCGTTCATTTACATGGGCACTCAAAAGTATTCCATTACATTATGGTATATGGGGAAAAATCGTTTGCAGAGTATTTTAATGAAATTATGCTATTTCAAATGTATTGAAACTGATATAAATCACTAAATTTCACTACGATCACATTAGAATAGGACATTTATAGCACTTTTTATTTATTTACAGGGACACACAAAATAAATTGGTTACAGTACAGAACTGTCTTTGAGTAATAATTGCTGGAGTGCATGGTTTAAGATTCGGTATGCGCTGTTAAACTTAATTAAATTTTTGCATCTTACTCGTTATACATAAATTCCATACCTCAAATACAGGGCTGCACAAAAGTATTCACGTACCGTTCTCCTTATTAGAGGAAATTGCTGAAGGTAAATTTTCAACTGAAGTATATGTATCTCTTAAGTGAACTAAATTTTGGCTTGCATGTGGCTCATAGATTCAAATGTATAAATAATATACAGGGCTGCTGAAAAAATTCGCATAATTTTCCGATTGTGGATCGGAACAGCTGAAATTGGGTTTTGAAATGTATTATGCGTTTCCATATGGTTGAATTAGATGTAATATTTTAATTTTTTAAACAGTGCAGTTTTGTTACAATATTCTGAATGTGTTGGAAAGTGTTTGATAATCTATGCTTGACGCATGATTTTTTCTTGCTTGTTTTCTTATATCATTACTAAACATATTACTAATACAGACTTGCCAAGTTCTGAAAGCCAAAAATCAGGAGATTGTACAAAAAAGATAACTTATTTTTTAAAGGCAAAAATATTTAGTACAAGTTTAATTTAAAACCATGCTGGGTTATCATTGAAGATTATAAATAAGTGTATTGCTTTGAAGCAAAGAAGAAAAAAATTAACTTTCTACACATAGAACAAACCTAAGCATATGATATTTGGGATGTTTTAACATAAACACATTATTTCCCATCCCTAGACACATAAAACTATAGTGAAATTCTTCAACAAGTCTTAATATAGACAAATTATTGATAATTAAAAACATGTCTATAGTAACAGTCACAATGTTTTAAAAATTCATCCCTTATAATCAATTTGAATGTATTAAAATAGTAACTAAAGCCTTTGTGCAGGAATATTAAAAAAGCAGTAAACCAATGTTTAAAATGCACAAACAATGCGTGAAAAGCAGCAAACAGCTGTTTCGAATATACTAGCAAGATTCATCTTCAGTGCAAGATAGGGAAAAGGGAACAGCGTGCTAAAAAAAGCAAGGCTGAGCTCGGCCTTGCTTTTTCTAGCACAGCTGTTTGCTGCTTTTCACGCATTGTTTGTGCATTTTAAACGTTGGTTTACTGCTTTTTAATAATTAGAATGTAGTTTATTACATAAAATACTATTGATCAATGATGCTAAGGAACAGGTGCATCAGCATTGCAGTTTTTATCTCTCAATTGAAGTACACTTAAGAATAAAATAACAGAATATTAAGCAATATGTAAGAAATCTGGAGAAATACTACATAATTTGATGTTTGAAGTTTAAGTTTACAAAACATCAAATAGTGTTGACATCAAATAAATTACTTTAAGGTTAGAAGACAATTTTATTAAATTTGATAATAAAAAGAAATGATAAAATAGTATTAAAAAAATATATATTACACTCTTTATCTTTTACTTATATTTTTTACTTTTTGTTGTTTAAAATATTTCATTGTTGCAGTTTCACAGCCAGTTGGCCCATTTTGGCAAGAGTGGTTTCACATATAATTGACTCCATTTTTTTGTAACTCCTAAAACTAATCTCTTACATGCAAAGATCATTTGGCAATTTATCACCTGGAACCAGCTAAATAAAAAAATGCTTTAAAATTATTTTTTTTTTAAGTTATAAAAATATTACAAAGTTGTTCTGTCATCGAAAACAACCCATGTACATAAGTTTTATAATTAAAGCATATCATTAAACAAATGAAAAATGGATTACAAAATTTGATATTTACATACAAAACACAAGTTAAATAAAAAAATGTAAATACAGAAAAAAAAGTTTAACTTGGTGGATTACAATAAAATTTACTTAATGAATGAATATTTATGTTGCACATGTAATCATTTTACAAAAATCTACGAATTGTCTTCAGATCCCAAATTTTTATTAAAATGAAAAAGGAAATTGAATTTTCTGCAAGTGAAATTAAAATATTCCTTATCAGTAGTAATATAAATAAATTTAATAATGATAATAATAATAAAAAGATTTGATCTACAGAACTCAAACTGCTAAAAGTGGATATCACAACTTAAAAAACAAAAAACTTGGTAATTTTTTTTTATATGCAGACTGTCTCCAAACTCTAATTCATGCATAACACTTAATAGTAGACTTTATTGCTAATTTGTAAATAGTACTATAATTTTTATAGGATGATTTGTAGCAAAATTAATGAGTAGAAGGTATATATTTTTTTCCCTTTCATGACAGTACTTAATCTAAAATGCATAAAATTTTTAGATACATTTCTGTAATTTTTTTCAAATTAAAAATGAAATCAATAAAAATAATTCTGATTGAAATTAATAAAAAAAAATTCTTTAACGTTTTCTTAAATATATTTTTTTAATAACATTAAAAATATATATTTAAGAAAACAAATGGATCCTATTCTAGAGAAATAATTTTTAAATAGTCAAGGTGTGCTACATAAAAATTAAGAGAAAATAATAAAATATCAATACAGGCTCAACAGAAAATTTTTTGTTATCTGTTGAAATGTTTTCCCTGGGTTGATATATGATGATCCCATCAATCAGTTCACTTATAGCAAGTGGTGAAGCAATAAAATTGCTTCTTCAATGAAAGCTACTTCAATGATTCTTGTATAGCTGAAATAATGTCAGCATCTATTACTGAATGTTCTGTCATAGAGTTTCACATTTAGAACAGGATGAAATTTAAAAAATGTCAACTCACTAAGATCATTTGTTTTAATAAGCTTGTTTCATTAAATTAATTCTTTCTAGGGTTGCTTTTCCCAAACAACAGCTCCAAAATTCATTATAATCATTGGCATTATTCTGTGGGAACAACTGGATATCATCTGAGTATTTACTGTGCTTTTATCACTAGTTAAATGTTCTTTGATAATTACTGCATATACTTTTTCATGATTGTTAAAAATTTCTTTTTTCTTTGAAAATATTCAGATGAAATAAGATTTTTTAAAACAGTAATAATAACAACAACATTACATTGATTAATTACAGAGGACTGGGGGTTCATGAAATTTTTTTACAAACAGTTATAGTTCATAAAAGAATGTGATTTGAGCAATAGACTAGAACAGCTTTATACATGATTAAGCATAGAAATCCTCTTAAAATTTCCTAGATATATTAAATGCATTGGGACAGAATGCTTAGATTAATTCAAAACTGCATGACAATCCATTATAATAAAAGACTAAAAAATCGAAACCGTAATTATCACTCCCAGCGTGACCCATTATTGTATAGCTGATAATGAATATATGAGAAAGATAAAGAAATATGTTAAATGCATATCATTCTGATATATATATGTAACAAAATTTGCCTGTATACACATAGACATACTCATGTATGCACACACCAATGTGATGCCAAATTTGATGATAATCAGACATATTACAGGACAGCTCTCCAGAAAAAAAAAAAAAAAAAAGCTGAAGCCGATGTGATATGGTATAAAAGGGTACAAAACTACAAAATATGCAATTTTATAAATTGAACTGGCTTGGCTTTTTAATAAATTGAATTGGCATGGCTATTTTTTTTAAAAATGTGAAGTGTATATGCAATTTTGCAACAATATTTATGATTTCTTTTGATTTTATTATACATATGACGATGTGAGCTTCAAAACTCGTCTTATACAGGAAATCAAGTTTTGGGAAATTGTGAAAAACCTCTAACCGCATCCATTGGCTTTTATTGTAAACCAAGATTTTACGATGCCAGAAATACAGGATAAGATTTTTTTTCTTTTTTTGCAGATTGTTGTGTTATTTTGGTGCAGGTTTACCAATAGAACAGACTGATAGATAAAACATGATTTTTTTAAATTTTGGATAAGGTGAGTTTTGAAACTTATGTACTTATATATATAATCTTCATATACTTTTGAATATAATCAAGACAATTTAATTTAATATAATAAATGCAATATACTGCATGAGTCCAAGAAAACATTTAAAGTGAGTTTTAACTCTGGTGTAATTCATGCAGATCTTTGCTTTTTAATATAAATAAAAGATGGAGAAAGAGATTGCATAGATAAACAAAATAAAAAATTTGAGCAGCACAGATGCAAATGAATTCAGTGATGAGTTTAATCATTCAATTTGCATGGCTATCTAGATAATTATAAATATAAAACAGATATCCAAGAAATATGATGCAGTGTGCATCCTTTTCAGATTTTAATGAAACAAGTTTAACATAGATGCTGACATTCATGTTGCGGACAGAGAAGGATTGGACCACTAAAAGCCTTAGTGTAATGTTTAACCAAGCTGCTGAAAATTGTGACTTTTTTCCTTTACTGATTTACAAATGATTGACCTGACCTGATTTTTTCATGACTGATTGATAAAAATTGCACTTTCTTTCTTCCATAACTGATTGATAAAGACCATGATTTTTTTATGACTGATAGATGAAAATTGTAATTTTTTGTGCCGATTGACAAAAATGTTTTTAGATCGAAGAATACCATAATTTTCTTGATTGTTATATATCTGTAAAAATGTACATATATCATGATTACCCATCTTTCTGGCCACTTACACACAAATTTTAATAAAAATTTGCACTGATCTCAGAAATGGTCAAAATCAAGGTGAAAAGAAGTGTTATCTGCATTTCTGCAAAAAAGTAGCATGTGAGTATAGTTGATCAAATATCACCAAGTAGGTGCCAAAAGTAGTTTTTATAAATAAGCCAATCTTGTGTTAACTGGCTAACTTGGTGGAATTTTCAATATAATTTTATATTAATTAAAACTGGAAACAAAAAGAAAGTAGCTAACATGACACAAATAACCAGGAAAAACACATTATTTAATGAAAAACAAACTAGATCCTATTAGCTTTTGTTTCTGGTTGTCATCATAACCAATTAATAAATCTATTCAACCCTATGAGTGGTTTGGATGTATTTTTCCATTTCTCAAAAACAACTTTAATGTGTTGTAGACAAAAATATTTTAAACAGAATTGTATTTCAAGATGTGTATCAAATAAAGCAGCATGAGGTGTATTTTAGAAACAAACAGGGAAAAAAATTTTAATTAATATTATTTTTATAAGCATTTTTATGAAAATGCAGGAAAGCCCTCAAGACGCTAGGAGGGTTAAAATAGCATAACTCATACACCAACTAATCATGGTTGAATAGTATGCAATGCAAATTTTATTTCTTATCCAAATTGCAAGACACACACACACACACACACAAAAAAAAAAAAAAAAAAAAGAAGAAGAAGAAAAATTTAAAAATGCCGAGATAAAAAATTGTGTTCTGTATAAATACATATATAGCCATTGTCTTCTGCATAAATTATAAACTTCATGCTGTAAACTCACTTTTGCAAACAACAACAACAAAAATAGTAAATGTTGCATTACGTTAGACCGTTACATTAACAAAATTATTGTAACATCATCAAAAAATCATTGTATCAAAATATTGTAATCATAAGCAACTCATTTTTTACGAGCAATACTACAACAAATAAAGAAGCCGGCTAAAGTTAGGTTTATCAGGTTTGATTTTCTAAACAAACCACTTGTTGCCAATGGCAAAAAAGAAATAACTGCTTTTTCGGTACCACACACATTAATGTTTTATTGTATCAAAATATTGAAATCATAAGTAACTTATTTTTCGCAAGGAATAGGCAAAATATTTCGCACCACAACAAATAACAAAGCTGGTTAAAGTTAGGTTCAGCAGGTTTGATTTCCTAAATAAACCACTCATTGCCATCAGCAAAAGAGAAATAACCGCTTTCTCACCACCAAGTACTTTAGCATTATATATATATAGATATTCAAAATATTCCATTATATTAATAAGTAGATAAGTGCAGGAAAATTGTGCAAGGGAGCATCTTTGGAGTGGGAATTGTGCAATCCTGCATTTTAGTGTGAACCCATATTTATATGTTTCTCTTTTATATGAATTTTTCAGCTATATATTATTTCATTATAATCAGGATTCATTCACATTCATTTAAATGGGAAATTATTTTATTTATGCAGTGCTTAACTTTATTTACGCGTTCTATTTCTCCAAACTTAAAAATGAAAACTAAATAATTTGTCATTGTTTTTCCTATTTCAAATTTCCTTGCCTTTTGAAAAGCCAGACTTTTAATTATATTCTATTTCACATACTGCTAAAATAGCTATGCCAAAACTAAATGTTCTATCAGAAAGACAAAATAGAAATTCTAGAAAAAATCGATAACGACAAAGGATTAGCAAAATAGCAATTTGTATTTTGTCACTTTTTTCCTGCCTATAATAATGAACTGTTTTAAATATGAAAAATAAATAATTTAAAAAAAATAGTTTCTTAAAAACCTTTTAAATACGTTAATGCAGTTTAACTTGAGGAAGATATGCGTTAAAATTTTATAGTTGTAAGTGTGCCTACAACTAAGATTTCAGTTATATATATTTTTTAATTTATACAATGTTCTTAACAGTCTCTTGATGCTGGAGATCTATTAAAACTTGTACACAATTTACTTTTTTTTTTTTTTTTTTTTTTTTTTTGCACAGATATATAATTATTACAAATAAAAATATAGTGATACTATTTTTAATTATATTCATAGATAACACATCACCCGAGATGAAAAGCAGACTGCTTTTGAAAAGGGAAAAAAGGACTAACTCAAAATAAATAATGAAAATACATTTACAAACCTTGCATGAAATAATTTTATGTGGATAAATAGGTCGATCTTCATGATCCACAAGACAATCTTCAAATTTCAGCATATTATACAGAGTGTTTCCTGTCACCTAGAATTGTAAAAATAAAAAGGGTCAAGCCAGGTGCAGGTTAGTTTTTTTTAAAAAGACCTGAAGTTAGTTTATAAAAAAATCCCAACCTGCAGGTAAGCTTGCCGCTGATTTTTTTTCTTTGCAAGTCAGGTTGGCTATATATTTTTTGGTTTCAGGTTGAGTTTTGATTTTTACTTGTCAGTTTGGTTTAACCTGATTTTTCAAAAAGTGTTTAGAACATTATTTCAGATTTCAGGTTCAAGTATTTTGGGTTTGGGTCAGGTTGCAAGTAAACAAAATACTTTTGTTGGACTCACATCAGGTTGTAACTTGGTCTTATGTAGGAGTAGAATACCCTTGCATCCCACATTCTCCTCCAAAAAGGGAGCTAGGCAACAAAATTATTTAAATGTAATTACTATCAAAACAAAAACAAGTGATCTTTGCTAAAAAGGGACATTTAAAGATAACATAATATGTAAAAGTTGTTATTACATTTAAAACAGTTTAAAAACTTAAAACTCAATCAGTGGTGTAGTCGTATAAAAAGCAGAAGGCATCCGCTCTAAGCAGAGGGTATACGCTAAAAGCAGAGGGTATACCCTACAGTGTATATACTATGGGTTTTTTGAGAAGCAGAGGGTATACGGTGTTCCTTAAAAAAATCCAGAAAGTATACGGCGTATACCACCGTATACCCTCCACTACATCCCTGAACTCAATAGCATATGCCAAGTACTTTCGATCACAACTTGATCGTCTTCAGGGCTGCTTTGATTACATACTGAACTCCTTTGCTTTCTCTGTCTTCAATTGAATAGTAAGGTGAGTCTATTCTATTGAGGGGGGGTAGGGTAGTTCCCTAAAAACGTTACCCACAAGTTCCCACTCTTTCCGCAATGTTTAAAAACTTTAACCATATTTCTGGTATGCTATGTGATAGATTATATCATTAATTGCTTCCTCACCTTTGATTAAAATTTCTATTGATTCTTTTATTAATCAGATACGACAATGGAGCGTGGAAATAATGATTCTTGCACAAGTCTTGCATCAGATTGAGCCTATTCCAAAAGATAAAATCACAGACATATACATAATACCATTGATAAAAGACACACAAGAAAATAAAGTATGTATTGGAATGACCAGACGAAAGTTTAAAGACAGGTTGAAAGAACACATAAGTGATATTAAGTTTAATAACAGCATTATCAAGGCTCTGCCAAAAACAAAATTTAAATACAGTAGACTCCCTCAAATCTGTACTGCTTGGGACCGAAGGTTGTGTGGATTTTTGGTCAATGATTTCTTTACATTTTTTAAACAAACTTTTAATGTAATAATGCAATCGAAGTTATAATGAATGCTTACTATATGTAGAATATTAAAATAATTAAGTAAAGTAATTAACTAAAATGATAAAAATAAAGATGATTAAAAAAAAAAAAATTGTTATAAGTTAATGTCAAGTAAATAATTAATAATATATAATTAAATACACGCCTTAATGATAAATTTTTCTTGAATTTTTCAATGAAACTTCCCTCATAAAGATACCCTACTAATTCACATGAAAATCATAAATTAAGGAAGTTTTATTTCAGGTTTTGCCAGATTTAATAACCAAAAAATCTTGATTAATACATAAATATATTTGGTAAAAAGATTGCGATTACCAGTGATGTAAGCAAATCTTTATTTTTATTCAGAAATACATTTAATACTTCCTTCCATGAAAAAGCATGAGTTCAGTCATTTTAATGAGAATTATGTTTAAAATACTTGCAGAATGATATAAAAATAAAGAAAAGTCTGTAATTTTGACCATACGTCTGAACTGAAAGTTCCATTGTTTACATCTGTGATAATGTGCGGATTTTAGGTGTTTGCAGATTTTATGGTTGCGGATTTGAGAAAGTCTACTGTGTATGTTTTAATTAAGCAAGAATCATTATTTCTAAGTCCCATTATCTTATCTCATTAATGAAAGAATCAATAGAAATTTCAATCAAAGGTAAGAAAGCAATTAATAAAAATGGTTAGTTTTTAAACATTGCGGAAAGAGTGATAACTTGTGGGTAATGTTTTCAAGGAATTACCCTACCCCCTCAATAGAATAGATTCACCTTACTGTTCAACTGAAGACAGATAGAGCAAAGAAGTTAAATACGTAATCGAAGCAACCCTGAAGACGATAAAGTTCTGATTGAAAGTACCTGACGTATAATATTGAGTTTTAAGTTTTTAAAACTGTTTTAAATGTAATAATAACTTTTACATATTGTGTCACAGCAGTAGGGGTCATTTTGACACCTAAGCACTTTCGTCCATTAATTACTTTTGTTTGGTTGGAAGAAATCGTTTGAAATTTTTTGGCTTTTCCTAAATAGATAATATATATTTCTAAAAAAAAAAATTGAGCATTCTAGATGTGTTAGTTTTTGAAATATTGCCATGCATTCCTAGAACAGCATACGGGAGTCATTTTGACCCCTTTAGTAAAGTACTCTTTGTACTGCGAACACATGAGACAAATTCAGTGATAAGTATCTTTTGATTGCATTCGTACTACCTGCCAGAGGGATAAAAATCAGGGTGGTCACACTACACTGTTATCTCTAACTATGTTGTTTTTCTTTTGTTTTCTTTTTGCCATGCTTTTGAACTAAATATTTAAAAAAAAAAAAAAAAAAGCAGGTGCAAGATTTTTCGTACTTTCATTTCTTTTCAGAAATAGACAGATGTATTTTCCCATTTGTTACTTTTGTTAGTTCAGATTACTCACTGCAGGTGGTAACCATAGGGGAAGGATTTTATAAGTAGAGTACAAATTCCATTGTTCCTCAGACAGGCAATTGAACATATATCTTCCCGCTTTCATCATCAAAAGGGTATCAATTTTTGGCCTTAATCCCTTTCTGTTTTTGTTCTTGCAAAAAAAGAAACGTAGATGACGCCGGTGAAATGAACAGGTCTCGGTGGGAGTGCGAGAATTCCAATGACAGTTTGGCTGGAAAATTCTGCTGTGAATTTCATTATTGCCTTACTTTTACACTGTGAACCATATGCTGAAACATAGACTCTATCGTTTGCTGATATTCTGACATTTTTCTGTCTTGTTTTTACAAAATATGTCTTATAAGCGAAAAAGAGGTTTTACTAATGAAGAAATTAAAAAATTGTTGCAGGAGCTCTCTGAAAATAAGTCTGATGGAGGTGAAAATTATAATTTTTCTGTAGAAACTGACCAGACACAAACCACTAGTGAATCTGAGGACAGTGATGTAAACAAAGAACAACTCAGCAGAAAAAAATGAAAAAAAAAAATGGATCAGGGTACTTTTAAAGCTGTTTTTACAGCTTCTGAATATGGAATGAAATAAATTCTAAAAATTCAGCCTGCGGCCATGTTCCTGCTTATAATGTTCTAAAAGGAATGGCAGGACCAACATCTTTTGCAAAGATTCATGCTTCTGAGGAAAAAGTGTCTAGTGCTTTCAAGCTTTTCATTGACGATGCTATCTTGTTGCATATAAAGAAATATACAGAATCAGAAGCTCATAGGCAACTTGGAAATAAAGACTGGAGATTATCTCTGGCTAAGTTAGATGCTTTTGTTGCTTTACTATATGTTCGAGGACCAATAGGAGCAAAAGGTTTAGATTTATATTCATTGTGATCCGAGGCAAGGAGTACACCATTTTGCAAAGTAACTATATCAAGAGACAGATTCAAAGAAATAAAAAGATTTTTGAGGTTTGATGAAAAGACAACAAGATCTAATTGGTTACAGACTGATAAATTCGCTCTTGCACCTGAAATGTGGAATAAATTTATTGAAAATTGTAAAACATGCTACCGACCAGGACAAAATATTACAGGTGATGAACAATTATTCCCATATAAAGCTAGATGTAAATTTATGCAATATATGCCAAATAAACTGGATAAATTTGGAATAAAACTTTGGTTATCTGTTGACATTGACACTAAATACCTCTTGAATGGATTTCCTTATCTAGGAAAAGATGAAACAGCAAATCCTCAATTACGTTTATCTGAAAATGTTGTCATGAAATTGACAGATCCCCATCTAAACAAAAGGCGGAATATTCCGACAGATAAGTATTTTACTAGCATAAAATTAGCAGAAATGCTAAAAGCTTAAAATACAGCTTTGGTTGGCACAGTGAAAAAGAATACATTAGAAATTCCTACACTTTTGAAAAATATGTGTAGTACTCTTTATTCGTCGAAGATAGTGGAACATAATAATATGGCATTTACCATCTAACAAGACAAAAGAAACAAAAGCGTTTTACTACTGAGCTCATTACATTCTACTGTAAAAGCTGAAGACAGTCTCAAGAAGTTGCCTGATTCAATAGAATATTACAATGCAACGAAGTATGGTGTGGATATTCGCGATCAGATGTGCCAAAAATACTCTGTTAAATCAGCTTCTAGACGATGGCCTGTACATATCTTTTTCAATATTTTGGATGATGCAGCTTTCAACGCCTGGATAATTTATAAAAGTGTAACAGGCAAGCCCATCAGTAGAAGAGATTTTCTATTAAAATTAGGAGCGGAGTTAAGAATGGTTCTTATGGCTTCAAAACTCCCAAAGATCCTACCTGAGTCTTCAGAAAAAACACACAAAAATAAAGTAGATATAAAGAGAAAAAAGTGTCAAGTACAGAGATGCAATGGAAACAAATCTCAAGAACTTTGTGCATCACGTTCGAAAGTTGTGTGTGGAAAATGTATAGGAAAAATTGTTAAAATTATTTTTGTATCAACTGCATTAATACGTGTTCTGCATTAATACATTCCTAATATGTGTGTGAAATTTGGAATATTTTAAGCATTAAATAAAATTCAAGTGAAATGCTTTACATATTAATCATTCAGCTACACTTATAATGAAATAACGGAAACAACAGAACACGTTTCTCATTTATGGATTTAGAGAGTAAATCATTCAGTGAGTAAGTAGGTGAAAAAAAAATTATTATTTTATAAATTGTGTTTTATTTTAGTTAACATGAGTTTTAATTTGTGAAAACATTCATTTTAAATAAATTTTTATATAAAATTAATGAGTTTTTCGAGTAGTTGTAGTATGATAGAATTGATCGACCTGTAGGCTTTACATATACAGTACTTTAAAAATTTAATAAATTATCAAGTAATATTAAATAGAAATTATGAAATACATGGAAATTACATATTTTTGCCAATGTATGGCATTTAAATTTGTTTTAGTGTTGTTATTTCAGTAGTTTCCTCGAGGAGCTAAAATGACCCCTTCTCGCTGTTCCAGTAGGTAAGATTTTTCCGCCGTTCTAGTGTTAAATGCACTTTTTTAGCAAAAATTACTTGTTTTTGTTTCGATTTAATCCAAGGTAATGAGACATTGCAGTAAAATAGACATTTTGTGATATAATTACCAATTAGTCTTATAGAAAACAAACAAAAAACGTGTTTCAGACAAATATTTAAACCTTCTGAAATAAAAACTGATTAATGCAATAAAACTTAGAATCACCCTTAAAGTATAAAAATAAGCATTCAAAAAGAAGAAATACATTAAAGCCAACATAAAAAAATTACCTTTCCAAATATTGTATGTTTGTTTTGCAGTTCAGGTGTAGGACCCAAGGTGAAGAAGAACTGGCTCTCGTTATCATCCTTACCAGAATTGGCCGAGGCAACCAATCCACGACGAACAAATCTTAAACGACTGTGAAATTCATCCTATTGGTTAAACAAAAAAGTGTATGATTAATTTAGCACATATAATATAGTTTTATAGAAATAAATAAATAGTACAATTGAATTAATCTACAGGAAGCTTGATTGAATAAAAATCTGGTTATAATGGAATAAAATGAGAGAATGAAAATATATTACAAAAATTCAGTTTTAAAATATGAATACATTGTAACTCTGTAAAAGGATGTAATTATAGACCAAAATTTTTTTAAATAAATAACCAGACTTTTATACACAATCAATAAAATAAATTGGCTAAAACTATATAAAAAGTTGATGATAGGTGACTGAACTGATGAGGCAACACACCGTGTTACAAAACGTCTTTATATTATATTGTAATTTTAGTGTGTTTTATATAGTTTTAGCCAATTTATTTTATTGATTGTACATAAAAGTCTTTTTTTTTTAAAAAGAATTTTGGTCTTTAAAAATCCAGTTGTTACAAAAGCTATAATACAATGAGCAGAAAATTTTACAACTTATCCCCCCCCTCCCCCCATTATTTATTGAAGTAGAAGAAAAATATGTATAATGTAAAAATGACAATGGTGTGACGGTAAGAAATGTGTTGTGATCGTAAAAGGGTTAAGTACTCGTTGTGAAGGTCTTTTAATAAATTACTATTGATTGTTAAAGAAATAATAAAACTGGAGAGTTCTTACTTGAAATGTAGACAGTGAAGAGGCAAAGTGGTGAAAACAAATATTCTTTATTTCTTTCGTTAGTAGCAGTAGAAGGTTATGAAAATACTTGCTTCTGGTCACCATTTTAAAATAGAAGAACTAATCTTTTAAGAAGAAAAATAGCAGCCAACACGGAATAAATCCATGGGATTCCTTTTAATGAGAGCAGCACAACTTTAAAGGATTAAACTTTGAGAAAGAACATATCCACTTAAATAAAATATCAAACTCATAGTACGGCAAACTTATTCGGCCAAAAAGAGCGGCACGGCATTCGAACGGCCGGCCAGCGGGCTGGCGCTCCGCTAAAACTACGTTAAAAGACTACATCTTTTTCACACAACATGAAACCAAATTCTGAATTAAAAATTAACGAGTTTTAGTATTTAAATTATGAATACGGGGTTGACAAAGTAATTAAAAGGCAAACTTTAAATTGATTAGCTAAATTAACATTTACGAGAAATTAATGAAAATTGAATTACAAGCTGCAGAATTTAAAAAGTTTTCACTGATTCGAAAACGAAACCAAACGATTCTCCTGTCAGCGATCGGCGTCAAAAGAGGGCGGCGCATAAATTCAATGATGTCATCACAAGGCAAATCAACTCTGACAAAACGAGAGCTCCAAGCGTGCTCCTAAAATAGCGGAGTGCGCATGCGCAAGCTGCCGATCCGCTCCCAACGCAGATATGAATATCGGCGGTGAAAAATGAACTTGCTTTACGGTGAGAGATGAAAGCGTCAACATCGCGGCGTAAAGATTGAGTTTAAATAGACATCGATGCAAAAAAAAAGGCTGAAAGGGAATAAAATTAAACCAAATTTAAATATTGTGAGAAGTATTCTCACAAATGGCAGCAAAGAAAATGGAAAAAAATGCTACGCTATACATTTACTTATATATATTTTTCTTCTTTCTGTTTCTTTAGTCTTAAAAGTAAAAAGTGTGTAAATTATGAAAATTTCATACTAATATTTTTAGGGAAAAATTGAAGCAACAAAAGTAATGATTATCTTCAAGATTAATAAAATATTTTAACCAATAGATTTTCTGTTAAACCAGCACCATTGTACCCAAGCATAATAGTTGGTGCCAAATGACCATTAATTTTTTTTCATTTGATCATAAACACAAAAACTTATCTCATATAAGATATAACTGTTCCAGTCTACTATTGTGTTGTGGTTCATTTAGAGCCGAACCTTACAAAATTCGAACAAAGCCAGCTATTGGCACTGCAAATTTGAAAGCATTAAGAAAAGGCAATTGTGATGCTTCAAACCACGTTTTTTTTATTATATTCCCATGATTCCTTGGCATGATCATAAACTACATCTCCATTGCGGATACAATTCTGAACTCATCTATAATTTCATTTGATGGTTTTTTTAAAAACAAAAATTACTTTATATATATATATATATATATGCTTATATGTTTTATAATCCTGAAACAATTTTACTGCAGCTTGCTCATCAATAGGTAAATGTCAAATGTGTAATTTATTTGTACTTTTTATTTTTAATTCATAAAATCATTCAAAATTAACGTTATTTTATTCATCATACCTAAAAATTACACATCTCCAGCCCTGTTTTTTTTTATCATAAATAAAGGCAATATATTTTCTCTTGCAATAATGCCCTTTTCTACTAAACTAGAGTCGTTTTTAGTGACTAGAACCCCACCCTTTTTCTTTCTAGAATGAATATTATTTAAAATGAAGAATTATTTTAAATGCTATTTATTGTTGAAATTGGTCAAGATCAGTTACATAAGTTGTATAGGATCAAAAATCATGCACAGAAATTTAACCATCTTTTATAGGCACATAGTTAACTATTAAAATAGCAAATAAGCCTTTGTGCAGGAATATTAAAAAGCAGAAAACCAACGTTTAAAATTGCACAAGTTTCACGTATTATTTGTGCATTTTTAAATGTTGGTTTTCTGCTTTTTAACATAGTTAACTAGATTGTTTTGTGCAATGCACAATCATTTTTTTTTTTTTTTTTCAAAATTTCTATTCAAAATTTTTTATTTGAATAGAGATTTAATTCATATTATGAAACAGCCATTTTTACCTACTGTTGCCAGATTAAAAAAAGCCTGAATAATAATAATTCCAAACACTGTATTTTGAATTGAAATATATACTTACACACCAATACTGAAAATGAAAGACAACTTTAAAATAATTAAATTACTACATGCAAAAAGTTTCCTTTACTTACGTGTTAAATTAATAAAAAAAACTTTGACTATAGAATATCTATGGGGCTAGAGCTTGGGTCCCCCTCTGTCTCCTTCCCCTTATGGGTACTCTTGGATATTTCAGAAAAAACACAACTCGGGTTTTTTAGGTTTTATTGGATTTTGGGGGGTATTTTCAAAGTTTTAATTTTTTTTTTCCAATGTTTTGTTCATGGTTTTGGGATTTCTTTCAAGTTTCCCCAGAGTTTTGGGGATTTTTACTAGGTTTTCTTTTTGTTGTTGTTTTGTAAGAAGATGTATAGGATGATTTTTAAAATATAAATCCTTTTTAATATTAAAAATTAGTTTTGAAATTCACAATTCTTTCAAAGCATTTTATGACTCAGTTGAAAGGAAATTTTAAAAAGTAAAAATATATAATTAATATTCTAAAATTTTGTGTCTGTATTTTACAAATAAAAATTGGATTTAAATAGTCAGTTATTTAGTTTTGTTTTATTAGATATTTTTAATTTAAAATAATTCATATTTTTCTGTCTTTAAAATGGATGGTTAAATTACAGCTATATGATGGTGGTGGGTTCAACATGGTATGCTTACCTTTGACTTTTACAATTTATAAATATGTGTGTCTCCCGATACTGAAACATGACCCTGGGGATGGCCACAGAATGGTTGAAACTTGTTTTTTAGAATTCTTATGTATAATGCACATCTTTAAGCAAACTTCTTATTATATGTGTGTTGCTAATAAAATTTCTTCAAATGTTTTGAATTATTGCTCTATTACTATTAGCAGTATTTGTTGTTAAATTATTCAGATATTTTCTTATTTGATTTGTTAGTTATATGTGATAGTAAATAGTAGAATTGTTCATATAAGTTATTCTCATGTCCACATTTACTTATTTTTATTTATTACTTATAAAGGATTTTGTCTATTTAAAAATGTATACAATGTACTCCAATTATGTCTAAATAGAGGCAAAATTATTTTCTTTATACAGTTTTAGATTTTTTGTTTTTCAATAATGTTATAATATTTTTTTTCTTTTTCAAAAACACAACAAATGATATCTTTTGGGAAATTTTCATAAAAACAATTTGTTAATAGTTATAATTATTACTTTCAATTGTATTTCATTGCATTATTCTGTTTACTTAATTTTGCCATCATATTTCCCATTATGAGTCGAAAATTAACTGTGACAATAGAAATTTACTTTTAGAAGATGCTTTTTGCTTACACGAATGTCAAGTTTAGATAACGAGACAATAAAATAAATATCAGTCTTAGTTCCAATCATTATAACCTATCAGTAAAATACTGTGCAACTGTGGTACAAAAATGGTACCTTCAACATTGAGGCTTTTGAATCTAAAGAGGAAACTTTTGAAATAAACTGAGAAAATACATGATAATATTAAAAGTTAGATATGAGGAAGAAAAGCAGAAGAAATTGTCATACAGGAATGGTTTACACATACAATGTTCATAAAGCCTGAAAAACGCTTAATGAGGAAAACATACAGACTTGAAACCCTAGTTGACTACTTCCACTAATGAAGCTTTTCCACTTTTCTTTCTGACCCACTCACACAAATTTACCCTTTACTAAACTTGTCTGGCCACTTCTAACTTGGAAAGTTACCAAACAAGAACATTCATTCTATTTGTTTCCTATTACCTCAGCATTTTACATAATATTTTTCAATGTGTTTTTAATGACTATAAAATATATATTATGTTTGGTTTAAATAAATATGTTTATTATTAGTTAGATAAGTGCGATTTTAAGTAATGATTTTGAAAAAGCTCACCCGGGTTCTTTCAGGTTGTGCAAAATTAAGCCAACTGTGCAATAACGTAACACTTCTTATTCAATAAATTTCTCCACAAACTGTCATAAACAAATTGAAGTTAATGCAATAATCAAGATTTTACCTTAAATGGCTGGCCATAAATAGATTCCCCTCCAGTACCAGTTCCAGTAGGATCTCCTCCTTGAACTATGAACCCTTTTACAACACGGTGAAAGATAGTACTATCATAGTAACCTTCAAGACATAGTTGGACAAAATTTCGGCAAGCTTTAGGGGCTTCTTTTGACCAGAGTTCTATGTCTATATCACCAACAGTGGTATTAAGGAGAACCTAAGTAAGAAATTATACACAAATTATTTTTACAAAATTTATATCCAAATTAAATGAAAAATGTGCATAGTATAAGAAACTTATTTTATCTAAAGAATATTTCATTATGAATCATATGATGATGTATATATAGCAATATTAAGAATTTCTGTTAACCGCTTACCTTATCAAATTTTTTGAAAAAAAAAAAAAAAAAAAAACTGAAAAAAATCATCACTATCATTGCATTTCATATCACAAAACTTGGAAAACTGCCAAACAAATATTATGTATAATTTATTTTTTTTACATAAGAATATTTTTTTTCTTTTTAAGCTTGAGGTCGAGTAAAAACATGATAAAACAAATCATAGTGACAAATTATGCCACGCCCGAGTATTCTCGGGATACTATATATGAACCTGAAATAACTCGGGATAATAAGGGAAGCAGTTAATTTTTTTCTGCTTTCTTTTACATAGAATTATTTTGAAAATAAGATGACTAAACAAAAATACATTTTAACCCTCTTGCTGTGTAATATATATATATATATATTTTTTTTTTAAAAATCAAAATAGGTTAAAAGTTGTGCATTTATTTTATTACATATTTCAAATCTACATATTTTAGAGTTAAAATATGCAAGATTTTTTTTGTAAAAGAGTTGTTTTTTTAATACAGAAATTGATCATAATAAAAAAAAAGATTGCGGAAATCATGGGTTGTGCAAATTTTGCCACTTTTACATTGCTGTGGAAATCACGGGATGTGCAGTGAGAGGGTTGATAATTTTCCTTTACATAAAATAATTAATATACATTGACTTCTGGAAAATTACTAGTGTATACAAATGAATTCCAACAATTTTTATTTACTTGTAATGCAGGTTTTGTTATTTTTTTAAATACAAATTTTGTAGTCGTTCTTTATAAACATTTATCATTCATATAAACTCTACAAATATGATCAGTAAGATTGGTAACACATAGTACTAACTATATACATGCATATAATATATGTATATAGACAAATGATTGCTTTTTCTTATTTATATTCATTGTTATGCAAATTAAAAAAACAAAGAAGCATAATAGCGAATACATGAAAGACTATCATAATCAGCATGAGGAAATTTCATAGATATATTTTGTGGTCATGTTCAATTTCTACCAACTAATTATTCTATCCAACATTGACTTATTTCTTTATTATTGACTAGGGGGCTCGGCCCCCTACGAGCTACGCTCGCCAACCCCCGTCCAGACACCGTAGACTCTAAATGCACGCTAATTTGATCGGCTTTAAAAATATTTCGAAAGATTGAATTATAATTTTAAAAACAGTGGCGATCTCTCTATAAACGGATTTCTATTCATTTCTCTTTGATTGGGGAATTTTAACGCCAAATCCGTTGCGCTACTACTTGATTATCCCGTCGACCAATTTCGCCAAATTATATAAATCGCCAAACCACTCGCCAAATTATACAAATTGACATAATTTTTATTTTAAATAACGAAAAAACAAATAAATTAGTACAACATTAATAAAAATACAAATAAAACGTCGAAATAAAAATAACTTGATGACGTAGACACGTGTAACAACATTTCAAAATAAGCTAATATAAAAGGAATTAAGTAAACAGAATCTTTGTCTCCTGGTATTTTTTAACAAAGTGAAAAGAAAGTTCTTTTAAATGAGACATTTTAAATTAATCGTTTTTAATCTGACATAATTTTGACCAAACTATTCTTTTTCTTTTTAATATTCACGTGAAAATACTTGTGTTAGGAAAGCGCAAATAATATTTAATTTCTAACAAAAATAGTTGAAAAGTATCCTCTTAAAATATCAAATAAATGTCTAGCACAATTTCTAAATTTAAACCGTTTTGCAATATTATTTTGTGTTCGTTTTATGTAATAACTGTAATGTGACGTAAATATGACGTAATTTCTCCTATTTAAGACTTCTAACGCATGTTAATAAATTTATTGCTTTAGAAATTCCTTTCTCTCTTAAAATTCATGTGTAATTATAGTTTTTATGACATAATTTTTAATAAGTTCCTGCTTTTTGTACATAATTATTTAATTCTAATTCCAAATGTTTTTTTCTGTTTATAATAGTCACGTGTAAATAAATTTTTAATTTATTTACACGTATAAATATTTTTTTGAAGCAAACATTATTGCTTCCACTGTTTATACAGTTGGCAACAGTTTAAATTAATATCACTTTCTAAAATCTGTTAAAAATATCTCTAGAAATGCTGAAAATCTGAATTTAAAATAGAAATAAAACCTCAAAAAATTAGTCAAAATAAAAAAATTAATGCAATCTGCACTCCGGCAAATTCTAACGTATAAAATGATCTAAAACTGATTAAATTCCTATGAACAGTTTTTGCTCCTATAAAACTTTTTTAGTGGAACGATTTTGTCCAACTTTAGCATTAAATATCTCTTAAAATAATTCTTTAATCTAAAAACTGTCTGCATTAGCGTGTTTATCAAACATTTCTGTATAATACTACCACTTTTCATATTTTTGTATGCATTATTTTTCTTAATATTAACGAAGAAAGACCTCCGGTCACAAAAAATTCAAAACCGGCGGCGGCGGTGACAGCGGTAGTTACTTTTTTTTAGAATAGAGAGATATTATTATTGTTATTTATGTCTTACCTTTAGTAGGATATTCTGCTGTTGAAAATGTACAACCATAGTATTTAAATTTTCAGATTTTAAATAGATAAATTAAATTTTAAGATTTTCAATAAAACATAATATCTCTTGAAACTTTAACAACCGTTGTATCTTAATACTAAAAATTTCTGAAGCGAAATAACAATTGATTAAAAAGGAGATTTCCTCTGATCAATAATTTATAAAATAAAAATGAAATATAATGATAAAATGAAATTTTTAATCACAAAACTTTATTTACAGTCCTTAAATAATTAAGGAAAAATAGTACCATTCAAACATTATTTACATTTTCTCTAAAACACATGCATTCGACTTAAAAGAATAATCTTAATTTTATGCAAAATCTACTACTCACTGTATTACTAAAGGTATGATCCATGTCAATTCAGGCAGCCAAAGAAAAAATCTTACCTTCATAGTCTCAGAAGTTTTTGAATTGAACATATGTTAAAATTCAATAAAAAATAAGATACTTGTATATTTTGGTTGTGCCCAAAAAAATTCCTGGCCCGAGATACAGGCTGCCAAAGATGGCATCCTGGGCACCATTTCCAATTCGCCATTTTCGATAAAAATTTTAAAGTGCTCTATCTCTAGAACGGTGCAACATATTTTGTTGCAGTATTTTTTATTTTAAAGATAATATTCTTCTGTTTAAAATGATATACCCAATTTTGAAAAATGTATTCAACTTTTCTTGTGGCAACCTTTTGAAAAAAAAAAGTTTTTTTCAAAAAAATTTTTTTTTTTCGAAAATGCCAATCTTAAAAATTTTGATTTTTTTGCTGTTGATCAATACCATTGGGAACTATCTTCACTGTAAAGGAGAACTTCCACTTTTGAGTTTAACACATTTTAGAAACATTTAAAAAATTCAGAGAAGTTTACAGGAACTGTATATATACAGTTCCAGTAAAAGTCACTGAATTTTTGCTTATTTGTATCATATTTGTAAGGATAAGCCTACTATATATTTTAAACAAGTTAGAAATTGCAATATCAAATGTGGCAAATGAGGTGCATGCATAGTATTAACTAGTTTTATAAATATTCAGATCTTGATGCAATAAGTGTTACACTTTTGGGCAAAAAGGCATGAATACAAAATTTACTATAATTCCATATATTAAATTCAGTAATACGGAAGTAATATGAATCCATCTTAAAAGGACTTAATCGCCATGGCAACCTAGAATCATTGCCTATCATGGTATATCATTGAATCAATTATGTATTATAGGATTTTTAAATAGAATGAAGAAAACTTTTATTAATGTCTTTTATGTTTTAATTTGATTTTCATAACATTTGAAGTGATACATACTTTATTGCAGAGGTATACAAAAAATTACTTTTTGTGTCATAGAAAGTGCATAGTGTTTGCAGGGACACACAAAAGATTTCGGATACTTTACCTTATTGGAAATACTGTACATTAGCGATGATTGCTAGAGGTGCATTTTTAGTTGCGATATGAGTTTTTAAGTTTAATTAAATATTTTCATATTACGTTGTGTGTATAAAGGCTGTAGATCATATACAGGACTACACAAAAGAAATCGTAAGGGTATTGCTGGAAGTACATTTTTAGTTGTGATTGAGTTTTTAAGTTTAACTAAATTTTTCCATATTACGTTGTGTGCATAAATGCTGTAGATCATATACAAGGCTACACAAAAGAAATTTAAGGGTTTACTATGAATGAAAGTAGCTTAAAGGTGATTTTTAAATGAGTTATGCATTTTTACACTGAACTACATTTAGTATACTAAGATATGTTTGGAGAATATAGATAAAATGATATACAGGTCCACGCAAAGAATTAGATACATGGCCGTCTATGGATGATAATCTCTGGAAGTGTGATTTCACTGGTTTTAAGGATGTTTTAATCTTAATTAAATATTAGCTAAATAGTGGCATGTATATAAAGATAGTAGGTAAAATACAGGGTTATATGAAAGTATTCAAGTATGCTTCCGTCTATTGACATAAATTTCTAAAAGTCAAATTCCGACCTATTTATGTGTTTTTAACAATTTCCAACATAGTTGAAAGTCTTTATGGATTCGATTTGTCTGCCCATCTGTCTGAACTCTAACTTGTATTAATATAATTTGTATTGCTGTGTAATTGATATATGTTATTGAGATTGTTTTACTATGTTCGGTATTGAAAATAAAGTATGTATCACTTCAAATGCTATGAAAATCAAATTAAAACATAAAAGACATTAATAAAAGTTTTCTTCATTCTATTTAAAAATCCTATAATACATAATTAATTCAATGATATACCATGATAGATAATGATTCTAGGTTGCCATGGCGATTAAGTCCTTTTAAGATGAATTCATATTACTTCCGTATTACTGAATTTAATATGTAGAATCATAATAAATTTTGTATTCATGCCCTTTTTGCGCAAGAGTGTAACTTATTGCACCAAGATCTGAATATTTATAAAACTAGTTATAGTATGCACGCACCTCATTTGCCACATTTGATATTACAATTTCTAACTTGTTTAGGATATATAGTAGGCTTATCCTTACAAATATGATACAAATAAGCAAAAATTCAGTGACTTTTACTGGAACTGTATATATACAGTTCCTGTAAACTTCTCTGAATTTTCTAAATGTTTCTAAAATTTGTTAAACTCAAAAGTGGAAGTTCTCCTTTACAGTGAAGGTAGTTCCCAATGGTATTGATCAACAGCAAAAAAATCAAAATTTTTGGGATTGGCATTTCCAAAAAAAATTTTTTTTTTCAAAAGGCTGCCACAAGAAAAGTTGAATACATTTTTCAAAATTGGGTATATCATTTTAAACAGAAGAATATTATCTTTAAAATAAAATAAACCGCAACAAAATATCTTGCACCGTTCTAGAGATAGAGCACTTTAAAATTTTTATCGAAAATCGCGAATGAGAAAGGATGCCGAGGATGTCATCTTTGGCGGCCTGTATCTCGGGCCAGGAATTTTTTTGGGCAAAATGAAAATATACAAGTATCTTACTTTTTCTTAAATTTTAACATATGTTCAATTCAAAAACTTCTGAGACTATGAAGGTAACCCCCCTGCCTGAGTTGATATGGATTCAGGCTAAATATTAATACAGTAGACTCCCTCAAATCCGCACATCTTTACAGATGTAGACAACGAAACTTTCATTTCAAATGTAAGGGCAAATTTACAGAATTTTTTAGTTTTATTTCATCCTGTATGTATTTTAATATGTAATTCTTAATAATGTGACTGAACTCATGGATTTCCCATGAAAGGAGTACAATTTTTTTTTAAAAATCAAGTTATTGCTGATATCACTGGTAATCATAATCTTTTTACCAAATATATTTATGCATTAATCCAGCTTTTTTGGTTATTATTCTGATGATTTTAATGTGAATTAATAGAGAATACTTTTCAAAAAGAAAGTTTCACTGAATAATTCAAGGAAAATATATCTCATCTTTTTTATGCATATTCAAATATACATTATTAATTATTTACTTGGCCTTTACTTTTAATATTTTATTCAGTTTTTAAATCATCTTACATTTTATCCTTTTAGTTTATTATTCACTTAATTATTTTAATATTTTACTATATTACAATCATTCATTATATTTTTATTGTAGGTTTTAACTATTCAAATTACTGTTTAAAAAATGTAAACAAAGCATATATTTTTATTGTATTCAAATTACTGTTTAGAAAATGTAAACAGAGAAATGACAAGAAATCTGCAAAATTCTAAAATCCGCACAACCCCTGGTCCCAAGCTGTGCGAATTTGAGGGAGTCTACTGTAATTATTTTTAAAGTTTGGAGTGCACCAAAATAAAATATAATAAAATGTAACTTCAATGAGTTTTTTGTTAAAGAAAATCGGAAATGGACTTTTGAACTAGAATTTGAGGTCGAGGATTTTCCTTACGAATAAAGTCTATTTGTGATAATTTTTTAGAGACAATGTGTATTGTTTAAGCAGAATGAATATTTCATACTTTAGAAGTATAAATGTAATATGACATAATATGACGATAAAAGTAAAAAAAAAAAATCTTCCAAGTACTGCTGCCGAAAAATTGGTTGAGAAGAAGTTACAACCAGCCTTCTTCTGTCACTTAAAACTGCCTAAGTTCAATGCTAATTTTCTACAATTAAAAATTCACTGAAATTTTGCATTTAATTCCTTAATTTTCGGTAACTAATATTGAAAAAAAATTTTAAAAAATTGAAAAAAAAAAAGAGCAGATAATCCAAGAGAGATTTTAGTTGAGATGCGTTTTCCTGTGTGATAGAAAACGCATCCCACAGTTGCTTCTTTTCCTGTTCGATGAAAGCAAAATGTGGTGCTTTAAACAGACATAATTAGCATTATTTCTTTTATTTAGAAAACAAAGAAAATTAATTTTTAACCTTTCCACTCGTAGGAGGTTCTTGAATGTAAATATTGCTCATATTAAGTTCACTAACTATTAGCAGACACGAAAAACCTTGTCAAAAACAAACTTTGACACAAAAAATTAAAAACATAAACAAAACTTAACGTTGCCAGTTACTTTTAAGGAAATATCGCCGAGATTCAATTGTGACGTCGAATAATAAACCTACCAACCATACAGCACTGCTAGATCAGTTTGGTACAAGGGCAGAAAACAAACCAACCAACTTACTAATCTATCGTTTTGTTTTGAAATAGGTAAAAATGAGAAAAATGAAATAAATTTGGGAAATTTTTTTAATAGTATTCATGAATTTCTAATAGTATTTTTAAAAAATGTTATAATTTCTTGATTTATTTGTAATTTTCTGTGATAAAACTGTACGTTCTTTTTGTTTTAGACGTTATTTTATGAAAGATGGATGGAGAAATAAAAAAATTAGCAAATGAAATAATTCATTCTTTTACATCGAATTCCAGAGAGGAGTCTGAAAAGTGGTCATTGTTAAACGTTTATCATAACAAATATTTGTTGAAAAAAGACTTTGATAAAACTTTAATTATAACCTACCCTGCTGTATTAACAACTCTGTTGGATGCTTTACAAACAACTTTATTTCACGAAAAATGGCAAGAAGATTTATTTGATAATATCTTCTTGCATGGCGTCCTTCATGAATCATTTTTTAAATTAGTTAAAAGATTAGAGGGCAGGTTTGTATGTTTAAATTTTTCTTTTCCTATATAATAATTGTATTTATTATCAGTTAATGGTGATCCGAAATTCAGGGATGCAAGTTAGTCACTTTTTTTAAAACTTGTCACTTTTAGTCACTATTTTTAGAAAAAGTCACTTTTTTTGACTAAAAGATGAAGTCTCTAAAAGTGAGCTAACTGCGGAAACTGATTCACTCTCTTTTAATAAAAAAGTTTACTAAAATCGACATTTTTATCTTTCAGATTTTGTCGATATCCTCAACATCAATAATTGTTGATATTCTCGCACAAAACACCATGTCTAAATACAGTCGAACTCTGTTAATACGAGCCCTTCTAATATGAGGACGCAGTTAAAACAAGCAATTTGCACATTAAGAAAAGTTCTTCGTTTAAACTGTATTATGATTTTCTGGCTTATTATGAACTACAAAAGTGGGATCATGGCTAATACGAGCAAAACATCGTTCACTTCGAGTTTCAGCGAAAAGTAGGGTAGAACTAATAAAGGAATCTCATCACATAACTAAGATCCTCAGCGCGTGATACTCTTCATTGAATTTCAGTTCCAGTCACAATTCTATCTTTGTTTTTTATCGCAAAAATGAAAACAGAAAGTTCCCAATCACCACCAAAAAAGATGATTTTTTGCATAATCATATTGATGTCATTTTATTTTTTTCTGAACAGTGGAGTAGAAACTGTTTAATATGTTTAAATTAGCACAAAGCTTTGTGATATTAAATTAGTTTTAGCATTTAGATAATTAGAGTAATTGATAACAGTTATTAATTTATGTGTGTGTTTTTAAGATTTTTATTATCTTTCTGGGTATTCATTTTTGTTTCGATCATTAAAATTCTTAGAAAAAAAAAACAAGTAAAATGTACCAAATTGCTAACAGGTGCATACATATATAAAAATATATTAAAAATCCATTAAACTCCAAAATGTTTTCAGCCGATGCACTCGGCCACCATCAGTGGAAAATGAAATGTCGTCACGTCCCTTTGTGCCTACTCGAGAATCGTCAAGAAGAGATCATTCTAGATTAAGGATGGTGTGGAAGCTAAGATGACAGAAAAAGGTATTCAAATGTTCATCAAAAACATCCTTTCATCTATTACCTAGCAATTCCTTCCAAACTCCATGGATGTCAAAAGAAGATGAAATTCTATTTTTATAGGCTGAGTTTGAGCTAATCTTGATGATGCAGTTTGAGGTAGATTTAAGGAATAAAGTCGATAAAGGAACATTGAGCAGATCTTAGATTAAATCGACCTTATACGGCATTAACTTACAAACTCAACATACAAAAGTAAAATTTAATAAATCCAAAATTATTTTCAGTACAAGTAATTACCAAGAAGCCATTATAAGATAATCTCTTGAGATAAATTTTTTTGAAAGGAATTGTTTGATAATAGTTGAAACCATGTTTTTATGGGCATTTGAATACCTTTTTCTGTCACCTCCCAGACAGTTCTCAAGTAGGCGCAAACAGACATGGCATTTAGTTTTACTATGTTGATGGCCGAGAGCGTCGTCTGAAAATGTTTTGCAATTTAATGGATTTTTAATATATTTTAAATATTTTTATTTGATATGTATGCACTGTAAGCAATATTTTACATTTTATTTGTGTTTTTTCTAAGAGTTTTAATTGCTACTCTGGGTGAATTTAGCACTAGAATTTTAACTTTTCATTATTTTCATCATTTTTTGTAAAATATCTAGTTTCTTTTTGTGTAGCTAGTTGCAGTTATAATTAGAGTTTATTGCAGAAAATATTTCAAGTATCCTACCAGTGACTTATTTCAATATACTGTTTGCAAACAGTTGAATTCTATTACAAGTGTTGTAAAAATAAAATTAAGATTGCCCTTTAGAAATAGTGGTAATTAAAAGGTGATAGTTAGGAACCTTGCCATTATTTTTGTGATGAACTTACTTATTATAATTCAATTTTAAAAGTTTATTATGCTAACATTGTACTTTTTGTTTTATATGATTAAATAAAACTGAGGTTTGATCTTATCCAGTATTTTGGTAGGATTTTCATCTAAAAAGCAAAAAGGTTACATAATTTAACTTACAAATTGATTGAAAAAAAAATAGAAAACATTGTATCATTTCATGTCACTTTTTTTTGTTTTTGTTTTTTGGGGGGCTTTAGACCCTTTTTAGGTGCGTTTGTAATTATATAAATACTAGCACCTATAGTCATCATTCAGTTCGTCTGCCCACATATAACAGAGCAAAAACTACCCAACTGCATGGTATAAAATTTTATAATTGCTGCAAAATTTTGTTGAGTCATTTCAAATTTTATGAAAATCGGATGTATACAGGTTAATTACAGGGCCAGCCAAAAGTTTTCTGTTACATTGTGAGGGCCAATGGGAAAAAAATTATTTCAAGTGCATTTTAATGATGTTACAGCCATTCGAACAGAATGAAATTGATATACACTTATGAAGTGCACTAAAATATACTTTTAGTACAATACGCGGTGCAAAAAATATTTATAAAACTAGTTATAGTATGAAAGCACCTCATTTGCTATGTTGACGTGCAATTTCCAACTTGTTTTGTTATGCTTTAGTCACTTTTTGGACACACTTTAGTCACTTTTTCGACATGCTTTAGTCACTTTATTGTCACTTTTTTTGGTCTTTTTGTCACTTTTTTGGAAGCATTATTGCACTTGCATGCCTGTAAATTTAGAATCAGCTCTATACTGTAGAGTTGCTTAAAACTGTCTTTGTAAAACCTTTCATAAAAACAGAATACAGTAGAAGATCTTTATAACGCAAACCTAAAAACGCAAGGTTGTGCGTTATATAGAATTTTGCGTTATATGGATCACATCATTAAATTCACCTTGTAAACATGGCCAAATATGCCTGAAACATATCAAAATACATTAGAATATCTTTATACTGCATTCCTTGTTACCAAGAGTTATCCAAATTATAATTGTTTGAATAATATATTTCTGACATTGTTAAATTTACTTTATAAACATGATCCAAATATAACTGACACAGCCATCCCTTATATTAAACGTTTTCAAAAATTTTTATAGTAATAATAGCATTTTTTTCAGTAAAAAGGTCTTAAATTAGAAGATAAAGTTGAACTAATGTGTCAAATTTAGTCTTCTAGAGAGTAGCAATATTTTACAATGTGAAAATGCAGGTGCTTTTTAACTGCAAAAATCATTGTTTACATCTGAGAAGTTGTGCGTTATATGGAGAATTGCGTTATATAGAATTGCGTTATAAAGATCTTCTACTGTAATTATTTTAGTTAAAAAAATAATAAAGCTAAAAATCCATGATAAGAAAAGGTGAATTCTTATCAATTATTTTGTCATTGCATTTAGAAACAGCCCAATCCTTAATATTGTAATCTCTTCGCACAAAATGCCAGTCATTCTGTTCACAAAAATAATACGGCATTGCTTCTGAAATAACTGAATCACATTTTATAGGGAGATGTCTATTCATAGGTATCATCATTAAAGAGACTGATGCAGGGATGAAAGTGCACTAAAGCCATTTTGGAGCAGCAAAAACCTGATTTTGGAGTAGTAAAATCCATAAAAATCTGATTTTGGAGCAGTAAAATCCATTTTTGTAGCAACAAAAATCTAATTTTGTAGCAATAAAATTAAAATTCTGCTTTTGGAGCAGATTGAAATTCTAATGCTAATAAACTCCTAAAAATTAAAATGATTGCTATCTTGAAAATATTTTCACATTTGAAAGAATAATTACTCAGATAAAATTTCTCCACACATTTTGCTAACTCTGGGCATTCTAAATGACAATTGGGTACAGATTGCAATAATGAAAAATTAGCAGCAGGAAGAAAAAAAAAGTTTATTTGGCTTTAAAAAATATTATTTTAGAGCAGCAATTTTAACTAATCAAGTAAAAGCCTGTGAATACAACATACAGGACTCCCACTCAATTTTTGAAGTAAAAAATGGTAAAAAGGGACCATTTTTTTCAAAAAAAGGGACCATAAAAGACCATATATTTCGCTTAAAAAGGAACCTTTAGGGACCTAAATTCATCAAATCACAAAATAAAATAAAATCTCTGCAACCATTTCACGAAATTAGCGTGTTTTTCGCAATCCTTTGACAAAATTCATGTGATTACATGATCTCTCACCAAAATTTGAGTATTTTTTGCGATCTTTTACTGAAATTAGAGTTCCTTTCGCAATCTTTTGAAGAAATTTGCTTATTTTTTGCGATATTTCGACCAAGTTCACTTATTTTTCGACATCTTTTGACGAAATTCGCATATTTTTTGTAGTCTTTTGACGAAATTCGCGTATTTTTTTAGAAAACTTGCGTGTTTTACACAATCTTTTGACTAAACTGGCATATTTTTCAGGATCTTTTGGCAAAATTCGCATGTTTTTCGTGATCTTTGGACGAAATTCATTTGTTTTTCGCAATCTTTGGACGTAGTTTGCATTTTTGTGATCTTCTGACAAAATTTGTGATCTTTTGAAGAAATTTACAGGTTTTTTTTTTCTATCTTTTGGCCGCGTTTTGTTCATTTTTTTCATGCAACTAGCGATCCTTTGAGAAAATTCATGATCTTTTGATGAATATGTATTTTTCGCAATCTTTCGACGAAATTTGCCTGTTTTTCCCGGTATTTTGACGAAATTTGTGTTTGTTTTGCAATCTTTTGATGAAATTCGCATTCTTTCAGCGATCTTTTCACGAAATTAGTGTTTTTTCGTGATTCTTTGACGGAATTTTCGCTTTCCTCACAGCCCTTTGACGAAATTCGTGTTTCTTTCGTGATCTTTTGACGTAATTAATTTTTTTTCGCGATTCTTTTACGAAATTTGTGTTTTTTCACGATCCTTTGACAAAATTCAGGCTTTTCCGCTATGCTTTTATGAAATTAGTTTTTTCTAGCGCTCCTTTAACAAAATTTGCAATTTCCTGCGATTCTTTGAAAAAATTCGCGTTTTTTTCACAATGCTTTGACGAAAGGGGTGATTTTTTTCTGCGAATGATTAACGAATTTTTTTTTTTTTTCAGTGACCATTTGTTGAAATTTGCAATATTTTTAAGTGATATTTTTTATGCCTAAATTTTCGGGCTGATGGCCAATTTTTTTTAATTTTCAGAAAATTCGGTACAGAATCACCCCTGGCAAACAATAAATAAATCGTACATAAAATTGAGAAATATTTTTAACATTTCGGTATTTAAAAAAAAAAAGTTACAAAAACAAAAATTACGTTTTTTTTTTTTCAAAAAATTTTTCCCCAAAGTCACGAATTTTGTGGAAAATTTTCCGCGCACGGCATGCATGCGTCTATATTATACAACTCTGTGTATCAGGATGCTATTGATTTTAATGAGTTGATTAAAACAGTGATTTAAATAATGATTTATGTCAGTTGATTAAATAAAAATTAGTTGATCAAAGTCAAATATATCTTTCAAGTTAAAAAAAGTATTGAAGATATGAAAAGTTATTAAAATTAATGATCATTTTAATATATTATAAAGATGTAAAGCTATTTTGGTACTTCTAGTGTTCACCTAGGAAAAAAAGGGCAGGATGGTCGTCACAAATAAAGGCTCAACTAAAGGAGAAAAAAAATGCTAATTCAGTTAAAAAAATTCATTATTTCAAGGGAAAAAAAATGTTGTGTAAATAAGATTAAAAAATAAAATGAAAAATAGAATATTCAGGGACCATGCTAACCATTTGCCTACTCACCAAATGTGAATACATTGTGAAATTTGGCGAGAAAAAAATTATTATAGCGAAAAAGCTGGCGAAAGACTTTTTTGGGAATCTTTTGTTTTGTAATCATGTTTTGGAACGTAAATGAATTTTCGTTTTTAGCGCGAGTTTGGTTCGCGTATGAATTTCCAGCACGTATTTCCAGCTCCGAAAATATTAAATAATCGATCATCCGGTCCAAAAATTTGGACATAAAACTTTAACAGAAAAAAATAAAAGATTTTGTCAAAGAAGCGCGAAAACCAGGGCTGTGGAGTCGGTAGGAAAAATGACCGACTCTGACTCTTGGATTTCTGAAACAATCGACTCCGGCATACACACAGGGTTTCTCAAAAAGATTGAAATTCACTTTAATTTTTTACCTTTTGGAGATATTATAGATAATGCAAATTGAAAAAGTGTTCAAAATTAAATAGTAATTAAGATTATGGTTTGACCGAAACAGAAACAGAAACCGAAATTCTGTAATATTTCTATTTTTCGCCGAAATTTTTTTCGATTAGTTCTAAATATAGTAATAAAAACAATTATATTTATTACTTTTTATGGGGTGTCTACTACGATAACTAATATGCTAAAACATACTTAAACATGTATTTTATTGATTTTAGAAATTCCCATCTAACAGGCTTTAATGGGGTGATCACAAATTTTAAATCATTTCGCCATATCTCAGCAGCAGTTTTAGGTAGGAACGAGAAATTGAGGATAGCAAACCTATTAAAAAAATTGTTAAACACATCTTTCAGGGATTTTAAAAATCACACCCCATTCCCTAAGGGTGTTAGAGAGGTGGACAAAAATTTTAGGACATTTTGCCATATCTCAGCAGCAGTTTTCGGTAGAATCAGGAAATTCAAGATAACAAACCTACTAAAAAAAATAGTTAAACACGAATACTTCAGTGATTTTAGATTATTTTGTCTATTATGTCGCCAACATCGATTTTAACTGGATAAGGTAAGATTATACAAATAAGATGACATGGATACTTGATTAGATATTAAGATTTTTTTTTTCATTGTTGCTAGATATATTTCGTTTGATTCAAGATTCTTTTAGAGAAACCAACCAGCACAGCGTAGCGGGCGAAGAATGCTAGTTTCTAATATTTTATTTTTATAACCACCGTATAATTATAATGGACGTTTATAAATTTCGATTTGGAATATGCAATACATTAAATAAAAATAGTAATTATTTTACAATTAAAAAGATTCACTTACCTAAGTATAATTTGAAGTTACATATACGAACAAAGGATTTCTATCTTGTCAGCTGCAAATTAAAACCAAATTACCTGAAAAGAACACATGCCTGCTTAAGAAACAAAGATATTTTCAATTTGAACTTTGAACAGAATAAGTAAAAGAAAATTGTGCTTCAGATTCAGCCGCACTTTATGGGAAAGATTGGCAAGTTGTCACCGCCTTTCATTCATAGACGTAAATGCTATAATCTACATCTACAATATACTAATAAAATCGTAAATAAATTAATGCTGATTTCGGGGAGATGGGGGTGGGGAATCGACGAATAAGGAATAATCATGAAAAAAAGTGAGAAAATAAAAAAAAATATTAAAAAAAAAAAGAAGAAAAGAAAAGAAAAAAGCCAGCCATTTTGAGGCATGAAATGAGTTCCTTAACACTTTCCTCTCAAAATTCATGAAATAATTGTTTTTTCTACAGTAGGTTAGAATTACGGTCCTCTATCGGATAAAATAACCAAATTTAGCCCGAACCAGATAGACTTAATGCTTCGGGGTCAGGTTTTGACACTTTTGATTTGACTTGATTTTTCAAAAGAAAATATGTACTGAATATTTTTCAAATGAAAAATCTATATATTTGAATATTAATTAGTGTATTTAAGTTCATTTTTATACAAAAAATATAAAATTGTAGGCTTTTTTTATAATTGTTTATTCTATAAAATATGAACTAATTTTCTTTCGTCTCGCATTAGGGTCGTTGACGACTTTTTTTCCATTTTCGGATTTGGTTGAGGAATTCCTTTTTGTCAGGTTCTGGGTTGACTTTCAGCAAGAATTTCAGATTTGGGTCGGGTGCAACCCGGCCTTTGGAAGAGTCTAGTTGGGGCTTAGAAATAGAAGAACGTCTAAGTTTTGGGTAAGAAATATTTAAGAAGAAACTTGCTGTTTTTTGTTTTAATGAGAAAAGTTCTGTATGAGTTGTCCTATATTGTAGTGATAGCGGCTTTAATCAGTTTCATATTTTACACACATTCTCTTTTATCTGAAATACTGAAAAATAAGGCAGTCTAAGTTGAACAAAGGATAAATGAAACATCCATTGCTATCTGAAGTAGATTGTTGCATTCGTTAAGGCCCGATTCGAACGGTAATTCGGATTAAGTTGGCACTAAATGTTTTTCGTTGTGGGCCAGTCCGAAAAATATTATTTCGGGTTCGGGTCGGGTTGACTCGATTTTTTAAAAGAAAGTCCATAGTATCGTTTAACTTATAAGTTGAATAAGTAAATATATATTCCTTTTCCTACACAAAAGATAAAAGGGCTGTTAGAGATGACTATTTTTCATAATTCCAATAAAATTTTGATTTTATTTCATTTCGGATCGGGTTCATGGTTCAGGTTTCTTTCCGGTTCGCTTCAGACTGACTTAAAATATAAATTTCAGGACCCGATCCGAACACGGATGGACAGAGGTTAAATTGAAACATCTGTTTTTGTCTGAAATAGATTCCTTCAGTGGGTTGGGTAGTCGGACTGACACGGGATTCGGGTTGATTTGGACTTAATTTACAATAAACAAAACAAAACCAAAACCTTTCAAAACTCACTTTAATTTTATCATTGTACAATAGTGTCGTCTATAAGCTGAAGAAGTAAGTAAATGAATCAATTTAATGACTGATGTAAGCAAAAAAATCACATCTGCCCTTTTGCCTTATATTTACTCATTAACATGTCAATAAACTGAAAAGTAACTAAATATTTATTAATGTATACAGTTAAAAAATAAAATAATAATTCAGTTCATAAATTTAAAATTAAGTGTAATTGATTTTATTTTTTATTTCACTTCAAACTGTTCAACAAAAAGTTTGGAGTCTGAGTCGGCATATTTTTAGCAACTCCGACTCTTTTCACCGAAAAATCACACCGACTCCGACTCCACAGCCCTGGCGAAAATAAACACAAATTTTGCCAAAAGATCGCGGAAAAACCTGAATTTTGTCCAAAGATCACTGAAAAAATGAAAATTTCGTCAAAAGATCGTGGGAAAATGCGAATTTTGTCCAAGGATCATGAAAAAAAAAGCAAACTTTTGTCAAAGAATCTCGAAAAAAATGCAAATTTCGTCAAAGGATCAAGGTGAAACTTAAATTTCATTGAAAAGATTGCGGTAAAACATAAATTTCGTCCAAAAGATTGTGGTAAAATGAAACCTTTGTCAAAAGGTTGTGGAAAAACTCACATATTTCGTGAAAAAACGGTGAAAGAATGCAAATTTTGTCAAAAAATCACGAAAAAATGAAAATTTAGTCAAAAAATCTCAGATTTCGTCATAAGATCACGAAAAAAAAGCAAATTTCGTCATAAGATCACGAAAAAAAGCAAATTTCTTCAAAAGATAAAAAAAAAACACAATTTTTTTCAAAAGAGTTCCAAAAAAGTGCAAATTTCGTCAAAAAAGCACGAAAAAACAAGATTAAGGCTTATCTTTTACAAAATCAGTAATCCAAGAATCTGTGACAAGCAATACCAATTTCGTTAAAAGATTGTGGAAAAACGCAAATTTCGTCAAACAGCTACGGAAAGAGCGCATAGTGCCCGAAGGATATCCTCTACCTCCTTCCCGTCCTCTGCTGTAACCTTTCAGAATTTATTTTTCTACTCAGAATTACCCCTGGCGTATACGTGAAGATCCGAAAGAAATGTATGAGAAATAGAAATATGAATAAAATCTTTTATTATTCTTAATATAATAAAACATAAAACTGTATTAGGAGAATTTTTTTTAAATAATTAGATAATTAAATTTTTCAGAAAATTCCTTTTAAAAATAATTATTATAAGGTTATTAAAAAGTAAACTTATAATAATAATCTTTTAAAAAAGTTTTCCTTTAACTGTTTGCATTTTCTTCTTTGCTTTGTACATTTAATGAAATAATTTAATCTTTGTAAATATTTCTTGTCATAGCTTAGAAGCAGTGTTGAATTCAGGGAGTGGACCTACCCCCCCCCCCCCCCCTCCAGATTTGAGAATTTGTGTTTTCAATGGTCAAAAAGTGCAATTCCCACCCCCCTTCCCCGAGCCACAGAAATCTCCCCGGAGAAAAATGTCTGAATTCAACACTGCTTAGAAAGAATTTTCAAATTCTATGGTTAGAATACTGCCCCACAAAGTTTGCAGTTTCTTTATGGTTTGTGTTAAAAATTTATTCCATTTTGTGTTTGAGTGGTCCAAAACTTTTTTAAGTAAGTAATTTTATTAGTTATATATCTGATTTTTGTTTAAACATAACAATTTTTTTACATATTCTAAAAATGTGTTGCAAAAGTAAGAGGAAAAAAATAAAAATTCTCTTTATAAACTTATGATTTATCATACTTATAACAGCCTGAAATAAGATTTTTATTTTTGTGTGGAGTAATAAATTCTAATAGAAAATAAAAATGTGTGCAGTATTTGAACACACAGCAGCTGTAATATGGTGAGAAAATGCTTTTTTACCCATTGATAATGTCAGGGCTGAAAGGGTTATAATGATAATTATATATATGATATATATATATATATATTTATATCATATATATATGTATATATAATATATGCATATATACTTTTGGCTAATAATAGGTAAATTTAGCTAATGTGTTGGCTAATACTCTTAATTTTTTAGCGCGGTCCCTGAATATTTAATAAATTGGTTTTTACAAGAAATCTCTTGATATAACTAAGGATGCAATTTTAGAATAGGCAGGGAGCTGCACCTTAAATAGTAGCCTGGAGGGAACACTAGTACTTCTTTGTTGTGGTGCTTCCCGTGAATGAATCTCCAAGTTATAAGACATACTAGCAGGCTTAACAAGCTATGCTGATCAATTTTTAGAAATGAACCTCCACTCAAACGAAATATTTCGTTGAATTTGACCTTGTGCTTTGAAGCAATAGGGGCCTGTACCGTAAACATCTCCTGCCGCATTGCTGAAAATGATACAAACGGCATTGCACTGTTATATCATGTTCTAATCTGCCAGATAAAATTGGTGCTGTTAAAGATCAAATCTTTTAGCTGATCATTTACAGTAGGAGTTGGTAAAGAACGATAGAATGATATGCAATATACTAAAAGCATTTCTAAAATATTATCTAGCTAACAATGCAAGTTTTAATCTGTCTAGTAGAACTTTTTAAAAAGGCATATTTTCCTAACCGGATGCACCTGATAGAACTTTCCCCCATAATTCAATAACTAAGCACGGTAAAAATGATATGCGCTGTACTAAAACTATTCCTAAAAAATTATATAACAATGCAAGTCTCATCAAAATTCGTCCAATTGAACTTTTAAAAAAGATTAATCTTTTATAATCAGGTTCCCTGATTATAGAACTCTCCTCCATACTTCTATAATTAAACAACATAGAATGACATGCAATATACCAAAAATAGTTCTGAAAAATTATCTAAGTAATAGTGTAAGTTTCATCAAAATCCATTTAGTGAAACTCAAGTTACAAGCAGCCGGAATGAAATTCCCATTTGCATTTTATATATATAGTAGACTAGCAGGCTTTGCCCGCTATGCTGGTCTATTTCTCCAAACAGACCTTGAATCAAATGAAAGAGATCAGTGAATTTGACCTAGTGTTTTAAAGCAATATGACCTTTACCTGGAATGTCCTTTTGAATTACTATAAATGATACGAATACCATTGCAGTATTTTATTTTTTGATGTGTCAGACAAAATTTGGGCTGTTAAGAATCAACATTTTTAAATGATCAATGATCATTTATAGTTAGAACTTGGTAAAGAACATTTGAAAGATATGCAATATACAAAAACCATCCCTGAAAAATTATCCAACTTAACTAACAATGCAAGTCTCATCAAAATTCATTCAATAGAACTTTTTAAAAAGGCTAATGTTTCATAATCTGTTCCTCATAATTGTATGATTACGTATCACTGAATGATATGTTACGTATACTAAAACCTTTCCTAAAAATATATCTAACTCACAGTGCAATTTCTATTGAAATCCATTCAATAGAATCTTTTTAAAAGAGCAATTTTGGCAATCAGGTTCACCTGATTATAGAACTTTTCTCTTTAATTTTGCAACTAAGCAACATAGAACAATATCTTATATACTAAAACTTTTCCTGAAAAATTATCTAGCTTACAGTTCAAGTTCTATTGAAATTCATTCAACAGAATCTTTTTAAAAGACCTCTCTTTCATAATCAAGTTCACCTGATTATAGAATTTTCACAAATTAATTCTGTAACTAAGCAATGTAGAATGATAGCTTATATACTGAAACATTCCCTGAAAAATCCTCGAAATAACAGTACAAGTTCCATCAAAATCCATTCAGCAGAACTCAAGTTACAAACAGCCAGAACTAAATTCCCATTTGCAATTTATATAATGTAGTAGTAAATGTGACATAAAAGTCATATAAGACACATGTATGGCATTTTATGATGCATATGACCAAATTACAGTTATATTTATATATGAAGTACAGTATGGAACCATTTATCCGAAAACCAGTAATCCAGAATGACATTTCCAATTGATTAAATTCAGAAGAATGAGTCATATAGTGCAGTTTGATATGTATATTGCTTTAAACATTAACATGCATGGTGTAACTCAATTCCAACAGTTAACCCTCTGAGATGAGACCTTTGACCCAAGTTTGGAGACATTTTTGGAGTAATTGCAGTACTATAAAAAGGAATTCAATAAACAAAATAAGCTTAAGAATTTTCTTAGAAACTGAATTAGTTATAATTTAAAAAAGTTTTTATGGTACTTGTTAGTTATCTCGTCGACCAATTTCACCAAATTATAGAAATCGTCAAACCACTCACCAAATTATACGAATTGACATAATTTTTATTTTAAATAACGAAAGAAGAAATAAATTAGTATAACATCAATAAAAATACGAATAAAATGTCGAAATAAAAATCACTTGATGACGTAAATACGTGTAACTTGCAAGTCAAGTGAATGTGACATCAACTGTTATTGGCATTTAATCTTACAATTTGGCAACAGTAATTTGGTCGATGGGATAACTAATAAGTACTGTTTTTATTGTGTATAAAAGTGTTCTGCTTAAAATTTAATGTTTAATTAGATCAGTTACAATTTACTTACATACATATATGTATGTCATAATAAGTGATCAAATTATTCATTGTATTGTATAAATTCAGTACAATAGTCTCATATTAGTATATAGAGTCACTTGGGGTAATTCCTGGCCACTGAGTTTCTCGGGTAATTCTTGGTCATTTTCGTTATCAAACTAACAATTTATCAAACCGTAAAAAAATTGCAAGATTGCTTTGTTTTGCAATGTGCAGGATTGGGTTTTTGACATCAAAAACTGGTTTAAACTGTCATAAACTGGTTTAAACCGTCGAAAACTGTCAAAAACATATAACTCACTGAAACATTTTAATAACAATAGGTATTACATTAAATAAGTCAATGATTTATCATTTATGCAATCCTTTATTTAAAATTATAGTAATTTAATAATTTTAAAATATTAAGTGCAGTAAAATATTTTTTTTTTGGAATTTCCAATCAGAAGAAAATCCTTTTGTACAATTAATAATCCAGATCAATTTTACTCTGCAGTATGCTGTAACACATAACTAGTTTAGTACATTTATTTACACCCAAATGATTTCCGAGTTTAGAGTGTATGAAACATTAGAAAATAGTCTTGTCTCTTAATTGATGCTGAGCTAGCAGGACTTGATAGCAAAAGCCTTGCTAGATGAGCAAGTTTCGAAGCAGGCTCAGCCGAAAAGCTATAGTGCATCTAATGATACCTTTCCACCAAGTAAGGGGGTCCTCCCTATAGCACTGAAATAAGAAGACAGGAGAGGGGATTCTTCAGCTTCATACACAATCAGCACAGGTACGCATCCATCAATACTCTCTGTAGCCCAAGTGTGACGTAGATCAACTTGTACATCAGCCAACCCTCGCCCCTTAGTGTTGGGATCAGGGCTTAATTTCTAAACAAAAAAGTACCGGAGCCCTAATATCCTGCAGTATTAAAACCGTAGTGTGTCCCCCCACCCTCACTCTCTGCCATCACTCCAATCCGGGTATTTCTGTTTCATACATTATTTGTAAAATTTAAAGCATCCTTTTTTTTCTTTTTTTTTTTTTTATTCAACAAAATAAAAATTTTAAATATATCTACTTGCACATACTTAACTGTCAACTATTCCACTTTTTAGTTTATCACTCCTTCCGAATAGAAATCTTTGCCTAATTTTAATGTTAATTAATCGCAGAATTCTGTAATTAAATAAGGTGGGGATTATGATTCGGAAATAGTGTTAACACAAAAAAGGAATTGTTCGTAGCTATGCATATATGTATATAATGAATTAACAACTAGCAAAAACACTTATGAGAAAAATGTTCAGAAAATATTAAGCGCCGTTTCCTCTCCATCTCCTACGTGTGCAACACACTACGTCACATATAAGTGTTTTGATAGAAAAGAATGCAGAGACTTGGAGATGGGAGGGAAAGGGAAGGGTAATTTAAGCCTCGGTTTTTGGGAATCGCTGCTGCACTGGGCTCCGGAGCCCTGTATTTATGAGCTCCGGTAAATTCCGACCAATATTTAAATATTTACTAAAAACAGAGAAGTACCGGAGCTGAGCTCCGGTGGGCTCCAGTGCAAATTAAGCCCTGGTTGGGATGCAAAATATAAGCCATAAAATGGTATGGTTTCATTATTTGATCTCTTCTTTTATTCACCTTTTCAATATGGGGATTAAGTGAACTTTCTTTTAGAAGACTGGGCCAATTTTATTCAATTTTAAAATCGAAAAAATATTTTTATATGTTTAAAGAAAGCATGTTTTAAGATTTTGACTTTAAGCTTTAAAAAAAAAATTACTTCTCTTATTTTGTAAATGTTTAAGATTAGTAAATCGATCCAGTTTCAATTTTGATGGAATGGTTATTGCCTAAACTAGAATAAAAGTGATGCACATTATCTTGTTATATACATAGGTTTTTCTTTTTCTTAAAAAAAAAAAATCCTAGGCAATGCTTTAAGATCTCTAAAATAATTGAGAAATTAGATTTTAAGTAAGAGAAATTATGTGCAGTTCATGTGAACTTATCTCTACTTTTTAGAAAAGCACAATATTACCAAAGAAATTTAAATAAAAATTTTATCCTGTAAAAAAGTTGCACCTAACAATAATGCTTTAATACTATGTATTAATTATTGATATAAAGTAATAGTGAATTTTAAATATTACGTGTAAGGTTGTATGTGACATTTAATGTGAAATTTCACAGTTCATTGTAGCATTTGAGGTTTTTGACAGATAGTTTTTGACAAGAGGTTTTTGACATGACAGTTTAAACCTGGCATAAACTGACGCATGTCAAAAACCTGCCAACCCTGGCAATGTGTACCTTAATTATTCATTAATTGAAATTTAGTAAATTGAAAAAGTAATATTCAAAACTGCCACTCAAATTTCTGCAAAACAACACTGATCTTGATTTTTAAACATTTTACAAAGATCTGTGTCTTTCTTAAAGTTTTAATTATTTTACTTTTATTTTATTTCAACTCTGACATATCACAGTTTTTAAAAGTGATTATAAAATTTTCCTCTATTATATTAAAAAACTTTTATATGAGCAAGCCAAACTAAGCCCATATCTGTGAGGTAATTCCTGGTCAGTGCTTAATAATGTAACTCTACAATATTTATTCTTGGTATTTTATCTATTATAACTGTGCATCATAAAAATGACTGTCTTACAACTTTTTTTTAACCATAAGTGTAACGCAGCATCCTTAATTGTAACTGTAAAGGAGGAACACAGTAAATTCTCTGAGGGTAAGACACACTATATGACTGAAGAATTAAGTAGAAATACTTGCAAAATGGTGCTTAAAAATATACATAATACAATACAGGAATATATTTATTATGCTGTGTATTATGATAAAGATTCATATTGTAGTTTGTGTAAAATTTCTGGAAAAAAAAACCAGAAACTTCCGTCGGCCTAAGCGAGATAGAATCGAAAACTTAAACATTCAGTACTATATAAAGCTTCAAGTTAAACTAGTCAGATGTGGCAATCCCAAAACTTTCTTCTATCTCATAAATGTTAATACTTCCTGAAAAATGCAGCATATCAGCGCCACCGGTTAGACAATTTACCCCAAAATCTAATCATCAACAGCTTATGTCAACTTCTAACTGAATCTGGAGTTTCATGAAAATCCATGGATTAGGTTTTGATACGGCTATTGAGGAAATTGTAAAAAATTCTGCATAGCAGCGCCACATGTTGTGTGATTTAAACCAAAAATTAATAAGGGCCAATTTATACCAGAGAGTAACTGAATCTGAAACTTGATGAAAATTCATGCATTAGTTCTTGAGATACAGCTATTGTGGAAATCGTGAAAAATGCAGCATAGCAGTGCCAACTGTTGGGCGATTTACACCAAAAATTAAACGGCACTAATTTATATCAGGGACTAACTGAATCTGAAATTTGATGAAAATTTGTGCATTTGTTCTTGAGGTAGAGCTATTGCAATAATCATGAATAATACAGCATAGCAGCGCCACCTGTTGGGCGATTTTCACCAAAAAGTAATCAGCATCAAATTATAACATGGACTAATTGAATCTGAAGTTTTATGAAAATCCGTGCAGTAGTTCTTGAGATATGGCTATTGCAGAAATCGTGAAAAATGCAGCATAGCAGCGCCACCTGTAGGGCGATTTACACCAAAATGTAATCAGCACCAGTTTATATCAAGATCTAACTGAATCTAAAGTTTCGTGAAATTCCGTGCCTTAGTTTTTGAGATAGAGCGCCCACAAAATTTTTGTCACATACAGACTCGCAGAGTGACAGACAGACATTTTCTAAAAACCATCAAATCGTGTTCAGGACATTCTAAAATGCATAAATCCATCAAAACCGGAAGTCGAAATTTTTTACGAATTCAATACTTTCTTCTTGTAAAGATAGAAGAAAGTAAGAATTAGAATAATAGAAAAAAAGGAATTGTGAAAAAAGGTTTTTTATGTATCACTTTACAAAAAGTAATACAGGATAAAATTTAATATTGTAAGAATCTACATAGCTAGTAGAATCTTTTAGCATAAAAATTAAAGGAAATAAGGAATAACCATTTACCTGGTTCAAAATATTAGAATAATGCATTGTAAATAATACATGTTTAAAAAATAAAAAAAGGAAAAATAGTTATTCTTTAATATTTTGTAGCATCACCATTACATTTTATAACAGCACGAACTCACTTTGCCAAGCTAGCTAGAAGTGGTTCACAATGCTTTCTGACCAGTCATGACCATATCGACTTTATGCTGGTAAGAAGCTCAACTTTGTTTGTTGGTGCAGTATCTTGCAGTCTTTTCTTAATTATTCCCCCACAAATTCTCTATTGGATTTAAATCCGATGAATTAGCCGGCAAGGGAAGTATGTTAATTTGGTGTTGGCTAAGCCAGTTCTTGGTGGACACTGATCTGTGTGAATGTGTTAAAACATGTTGGAAAATGAAATCGTCACCACACAGATCTCCCGATGATGGTATCATGAAATGCTCAAGGATTTTTTAATATATCTCAGGATTAATCCTTTTTTTAACAATACATAGCTTTCCTGGACCATCTGCAGTCATGCAAGACCATACCATTACACTGGCTGCAAATTTCATTGATCGTTTCATGCAGTCCTTGTCATATGCTTCTTGCTTCATTCACCATATACGAACATCTTGATCACCATGTGTTATATAAAACACACTCTCATCCCTAAACAATATTTTTTTCCAATCATCCAGACCCCATAAAAGCCTTTTTTTTTGCACCACTTCACTCTCTCCCTTTTCTGTTTAATCATCATGAGGGGCTTTATCTTTGGTATGCAAGATTGAAATCTAAGTTTATGGAGATGTCTTAGTGTTTATATTTGCTCACATCAACACCGTGTTCTTTCTGCTTTCAGTGCAAATATCTTACACTTCTAAAACTTTTTTTTAGCAATACTTTTTAGCTTTCTATCATATGTTAATGATATGTTAACTCTGAGTAGTTTTGGGGTTTTGGCCGCTATTCAGATGCTTGTTTTCAAAATGTCGTGGTTAAAATACTGTTTTATTGCTCCACTAACACTTGGTTTAGAACATTTTAAGTAACTGGCGATATGCATTGCTGATTATGACCTTCTTTATGCAAATCAATAATGCGATGATTTGTAAACTTCGTTATGTCAGATGAACGACCCATGTTTCACACAAAATTAAAACGATGATGCAAAGCGTTTTTATAATTTAAGAAGAAGTCCCACAGAAGCTAATTTTATGCTTTTATGCAACCTTCTGAACCAATCAGGAAAATTCATAAGTAGGGGAGACCAGGGTACAGTGGACCTAAGTACACAGTGGACCACCCCTTATATTTTACTTATTTTTAAATTTTTAAAGCTTTTCTTTTAGGCTAATTGATAACAGCACTGGATGGATTACTTATAGCCTTCAGAACACATCGTTAGCTCAAAATGAACCCTTTTATCATGACTGGTTGTTTTGAGCTCCTAAAAGTAAAATTTTTCATCATCATACTTTTCTTTATTGAGTAATTAAAGGTTATGGATAAATTAGATAAAACAACTTTTTTGAAAAGGTAAAACACTGGTCTTTATTAAATTTAAAAGCTTATATGCTTAAAAGAAAACTTTAAATAATGTATTTATGAGTATGTATTGAACTTTAACATGGGGCACAGTGGACCGCCCACTGCTGGGGTACAATGGTCCACAATGAATACTGCTCCTATAATTAAGAATTTTCAAAATATTTAATAATTACTTATTCTCTATAATGTAATATTGTTTTAAAATAGTTATTTAACTATAAAATAAAGTAAACAAAGAAAATGACAATTTATTTAACCCTACAATGCACAGATTAGTCATTTGGCACACTTTAAATTTCATGTTATTATGTATGTTGTTCAGGTTATAATGTAGCCATCTGACACTTTAGTTTTCTCCTAAATTATGGATAACAGTTCACATGTGATTTTTAAAATAAGTTTTCTTGTTCAATATAGCAGTTTTTTTTTTGGGGGGGGGGGGGAGGAGAGAAATGAAAATCATGCATTGTAGAGTTAACATATTAAGAAATATTTTGTTTTGTATTTACTGCCTTTGAAAAATATAATTGTAGCCTAATAAGTAAAAAAAACCTCACTGGATTGGTTATGTATAACTTCAGAGAACATGGTTAGCTCATAATAAACTATTTTATCCTGACTATTTTGAGCTTCTAATAAATTTTTCATTGTCATAGTTGTCTTAATGTTTGCTGATTGTTTTGTACTTAATTAATAACTTGTTTGCCACCACTCCTGTATCTTATATTGTTATTTTCAAAATATAATAAATTTTTTGATAATTCTTTAGTTTTATATGTTTTCTGTTTCAAAATGCTACTTGCAAATTTGTATTATTATATTATTTTGGAGGTAAAGGGGAAATAAAAAAGAACTAGATTAATTATAAATAGATTTATATTGTATTTTAGACAATAACTAATAGTGGACCACTGTGCCCCAGTGGGTGGACCAGTGTACCCCGCTTCCAGGTTACACTGGTCCACTTCACGAGTGTATGTAAAAAATTTTTTTTTGAAAAATGTATTGGGAATTATATTTTGTGAAAATTATGAGGCATGTAGAAAGGTTTAAAGAATATTCAAAAATATTTTCAGGTAGATTGGTCTCTCCGTTAAAGAGAAAAAAAATGTTAACTACAAAAGTGGACCACTGTACCCTGGTCTCCCCTATTCTAATTTTTTGAACCATCTATTTTAGTATTCTAATATTTTGAATAATGAAAATAATTTTACAAAAGTACAATATTAGCTCAAAATATAATCTTTTACAGTTTTAATTTTCTTTAATAACATGCAAATTTATTAAAACATCAATTGTTGTTCTTTTTCAATTGTACTACACTGAAATAAAGCTAAATGCAGTTTCAAATATAAATGAAATGAATTATTCTAATTTTTTGACTTGGAGTTGTATTTTATGGATCAGTAAATTTGCAAAGTATTAATTAATCCATTCACAGTGGTTGAAGAAGTAATAAATACAGCTTATAAAATAATACAAAAATTCTTTGGCTAATTAATGTTTTGTAAATGTACAAGAGTCTTCTGCACATCAAATAAATTTGTATTTTACCCAAGACAAAGTCTATGTGTTATTTTTCTACAATTTAAGATGAACAAAACTTTTACAAGATTGATTCTACTTATTTTAATACACTCAGTCTTAAAAAAATTAACTTTGCTACTTTATTTACATAAAAAAGGATGCTGACCGATAATTACCCTAACAGTGACCAAGAATTACCCCGATTCCGTGGTAATTCCTGGTCACTTAAAAATTATAATTATTTCAATTATAAGTGCATATAGTATATATTTAAGTAAGCATTTTATTATATAAACATCAGAAGGTGCTTATTCCATACCAAATTTAGGAACGATACCTTTAATAGTTTTTATAATAATTGGATGTTGTTGATTTTTGACCAGGAATTACTCCTGGTGACTCTACTTGTCATTTGTCAATGTAAAAAAGGCTATTTATCATAGTACTTGGCACTTTGACACAGAAATGAGTGATACTGAAAAGGAAAAAATACCCTGAACAGTTTCAATAGTTCATTAGTCTTTTTCTTTTGCTTTACTTACTAGCAATGATTCTAGTGTGTTTAAATATTGATTAATAAACTTTGAAAATTAAATTAATGCTATTTTAGATATGTAATGCATTTAAATGTATACTTGCATAATTTTGAAGAATATAATTTAACATCATGGTTTATAATTTTTGTATTTTTATTTTCAGTGAGCAGTATGTGAAGCAGAAAGTTATAAGCTTGCTGCAGAAATTTGTTCAACATCCAGTTCTAGAAAATCTCTTTCTGTATCAGTGCATGAGTTCCAGTAATTGGAATTTGATGTATGTCTCTAAATCACATGTGTGGGATGATCTGATAACAGCACTTATATCTCTGCCTGATAGAATAGCAAATAAAACAAAAGGAAAGCATGCGTAAGTTTTATGTATTTGCATACTTTTTCAATTGTAGATGATGTCTATAAAAGTGATGATGTAGTTAAATGTCCATAATTGAATCATGTTATGTTAGAATTTCGTATTAAGAGGTTAAATGGCTAGAATTTATCATTGAAATAACATTACCTATCAGTGATGCCAAGGGTGAGCTATTATAACACATCATTTAAGCAAAAAAAGTATGCATACAATTTTTTTGATGGGTCCTTTAGGATGCGTAATATTTACCTTGAAAAAATGAAAAGGACTAGAAGGTCTATTTCTATTAAACACATTAAATATGACATATTCCTAAAAGGAGAACCCACTGTTATAAAAAAGGACGCAGTTTTTGAAAGTGCCTGGGTACCAGGGACTCAGGATTTAAAAAGCGTAGCAACATCACTGATTATTATATGTTCCAGTTTGTTAATATAGATAGCATTTTAATTTTGTCAACTTATTCTTTAAGAAGTAATTTTTAAATAAAAAAAATTTCAAGTGATTTTTTTCTCAATTTATTACATTGATATATACTTTATAGTTTGCTAGATGGCATAATTCAACGAGAATGGTTTGGCTCAACAAAAGGTTTTTTGTGATAGCCTTTTATTCATATCCATTTTTAACCGCATTTTTGCCAATATCACTCATTTTGACATCTAATTAACCAGACATAGCCAAAGGAGGGGCTCAGGATGCTAAAACACCTCAAAAAGTTTTAGAAAACTATTGGATATCTTTAATTGCAACAAAATTGACAGTTCCACTTCATTTCATATTTTCACTAAAGTAAAATTTAAGTATATTTTCAATTTCAGAAGTATAAATTTATTTAATTCATCTTCTGTTATGAGTATTTTTAAAACTCTTTTCTTTTTGAATAATTTATAAAGTTTGTATTTTTGCGTAGCTGAAAACAATTGCCATATCTAGCAGGTCTTTATTTAGAAGTTTGTTTCTCACTTGTGGTAAGGTAGTGTTGTATAATTCTTCTGTATTCTGCTCTAAGAATCTTACATGAAATAATAAAACAATTATAACAATGTCAGAGCATCAAGTAGAATTGTTGATTATGACTTTTGGTGCACAATATTTTGCAATCAAATAAAAAAGTATTTTTTCTTGGATATTGGCTTTTTCTTAAAGAAGAAATATCTAGCCATAATTATATCTTTTCTATCATTCCTATTTTGCATTTTCAAGCTTATCAATTGCTGTCCTATGACTGAGAAAAGTTTGGAAAATAAGGCACCTCTGAAAGAAAATTCTGGTTATGTATTCCAGACATTGAACTCTGGTTAAATTTTTTATCTCACTTTCAGCAGCATAAAGGCAAAGAAGCAGCTTTAATTCATGCAATCTTTTCAACATATTATATTTTGAGTTTCATCTTATGGGTTAATTATAGTTAATTACTCTTACGATTAATTTTTTTGGATTCATAAACAAATGCAACTGAACCTTTTCAAAATTTGAGCATGTAACTACGGAGTGGTTAAAATGTTCACAATGTTTTTAGCTATAGCTAACAGGTCAGAAATAGCATGTTGGGACAATAAACCCAATTTTATTATAAGCCGCACATTGTGAATAGTGCAAGTTGCACTTTTAACATCAGCCTTTTTCATTATTCAATGAATTGTTACAGCAACCAACAACCATTTTTGATAGACAGAAATTTCAGGTATCAGAATGAGTTAGATAAATTGAAGAATCAGTTTTAATTTCACATTGGTTAATTTTACTTTTTATGTATCAATTTTTTTTTTCATTTTTTAAAAATAATGAAACTGTTTTAAATTTTTTGAATTTTATAAAAATTGTCTTTAAAAGGTTCATAATTAAATTTCAAATTTAATTAGTTAATTTGAAATCTTTTTAAAGTTAATTAAAAAATATATGATTATATGCTCAAGATGTTTGTTTATATATATGAAACATTGTATAAAATTCTTATCAACTTAGTGAAACATTGAAGTTGGATCATTAAATTCGTAGAATACTGGCGGCTGATGACAGGTTATATTACTTTGGCAGTCGACAAATCCAATCAACTACATTAATTTGTTGGTAATAGTTGAGATCAGCTAAGTCCAATCGAAACACAAGTATGGGTTTTTGCAGCCGTAGTATAATCCAATGGTTATCACATGCGTGTAACAAGGCAAAGGATTTAGAAATCTGGTACTTTCTCCATAAAAACAGAACCAAATATCATTCTAAAACGTTTATTCATCACAATATGAAAACATAAACAATTCCCACATTATGAGAACATTCGTAGAGCCCTCAGGCTGGAACATGAATCACTACATCATGCTAGAAAGATCTTAAACAACAAATTTAGATATTCTACTAGACTGTAAGACCCCTGGTAACATATTTTAAAACACCGGAACAAGACAGAATTCTGAGCTCCGAAATCATTGCATCGTTTTATTATTAGAAGGTGCGTAGGGTGACAGATTCCAAGGTAATACAGAGATGAACCAATCGGTGAACGGTGATCTTCGATCACTGGGAGCTAAACCAATGGTGTGAGAGAAGAAATGGTTTAAAAGAAAATGAATCCCAGACCTGGTAATGTAAGAATTTCGAGGTAAAAAGTCTAGCATCTCCAAGGCGCGAGAAAATAAATTCGTGGGATTAATATTAGAAATAAAATAGCAAAATGGCTTTTAAAAACATTCAAAAATAAAATTTAGCTTTTTTCAGGGTCAGGATTTTATAGTTTGGGCAGCTGACAAAAATTAATGAAAGGATTAAAAGTTTTAGATTTCAAATAAGATAATTATTAATATATGCATTTTAAATTTAAAGGAAATTAGCTGGGAATAAATAATAGATATTATTAAGAAATAGGGAAATAATGAATATGCCAGAAACTTAGAATAATTTAAATGAATATTGCAAAGTAAAATTTTTATATAACATATATATATATATATATATATACACACACAGAGACATGTTACTCTTAAGCTCACTTCATGCGCTCACCAATAGTTCTTTCTTATACACAAGTACTCGGCCAAAGTGCTACTCAATACTAGTGCTGTAAAAATAACGACTAAATGAACACCCGTATGTATTCGTTACTTTCAAATTCGCTACCCGTTAGAAAGTATTTGTTACTCATTGAGCTTTAGAATCGTATGTACTACACATTTATTAGGTGTATTTTCTAATTTTATAGGATTGTTTCAATTATAAATAACTTTTAACTATTCACTAAAATAAAAGATAAAATCTGCCTGAATACCTGCCTTGATTTATCATTTTTTTATCATTTCACTCAACTCTTAAAGTACTACATGTGAAATATATGTTCACAAAACTGCAGCAAATCTAATTATATACCATACATGAGGTCTTTGCAAGAATTCATTACTGTTACCTAGACGTATAATGGAATCTTGTTACTATAGAACCTCTTTGAAATGAAAATCTGTGTAAAAGAGAAAACAATTAAAATATAATAATAAATACAATAGAACACGTAAAAACAAAATTCTACGTTGAACAGAAATGTTCAAGGTGCATTTCCAAGAAAATAATGCAGCACAATTTCATCTGTTAAGACGGGAAATCTGTCTAAAATGGACTTTTTTGTAGTTTTTTGCGATTTTGTCTCAGAAGATTTACTGTATATTTTAAAGAAAAAAATACTAATTTAATATTTTTACTAGAAATGCCTATTTAATTAAAACAGTAAAACCTGTGATGATGAAACCTGCCTATAACGGAAACTAGCATTAAGGGGGTTCTCAAAAACATATTTTCTCTATGGTATCGAATAACGTTTTTCATTTTTCGATAAATTTATTACGCCTCGAGTTATAGTTATAATAAACTACTGTTTTATGACGACCCTTCAGGGACTGTCGCGTTCGGAAATTCGGTTTAAAACACGCACTTTGACAGTATCTCCTGAAAAATCCTTTGCATTTAAATTCAGGGATGAGATTCTTCCGACTTTCATCGAAATTTCCGACTTTTCGCAAATTTTTGAGAAAATTTTTGATTTTTATCTGAAAAAAAAAAACGACTTTTGCCGTTTTTTTCTTTCTGGCAGCGAAAAAATGCGCCAAACGAGACATATCGCGCCAGAATTGCATCGCATTTTCTCCGCGATTCTTTGACGAAATTCGCGTTTTTTTTCACGATCATTTGACAGAATTCACTTTTTTTTCTCGATTGTTTGACGGAATTCGCGTATTTTCCTCGATCTTTTGACTAAAATCGCGTTTTTTCCGCTTTCCTTTGACGAAATTCACGTTTTTTGCAGCCCTTTGACGATTCACGTTTTTTTCCACCATCATTTATATTAAATTAATGTTTTTTCCGCGCGTCCTTTCACGAAATTTGCGTTCTTCCGCGATCCTTTGCCGAAATTCGTTTTTTTTCTTCACGATCTTTTGGCGATTTCCGCGTTTTTTTCGCGTCCTTTGACGAAATTCGCGTTTTTTCCGCGATCTTTTGGCGAAATTCGCGTTTATTCCGCCATCTTTTGACGAAATTCGCCTTTTTTCCGCGATCTTTTGGCGAAATTCATGCTTTTCCCGCTTTTTTTTGACGAAATTCGCCTTTTTTCCGCGATCTTTTGACGGAATCCACTTTTTTTGTTTAGCCCTTTAACAAAATGTGTGTTTTTTGCCTGTTTTGTGCAAAATAGTTTTTCGCATGCGGTCTTTTAGTTTTTTACCAAATTTTAGCTCACGCGTATTTTCAGACTTTTTGTTCTTTACCCACTCTCATGCCTGTTTAAAAGAAAAAGAGATTTCTTAATTTCATGTCAAGAGCATCTGGCGATTTTATGCATTTACGAATAAAAATCAATAATTAAAAAGGTTATATTTCATACAAATACTTTACCATTCCTTAAATATAGCTACAACCAATATTTTATTTTACTTTAAACTTCTGTTCTTTTTATAGTACAATTATGAACGACTTTATTAGGTTTAATTCAAAGATAATGCTATAACAACCTAATTAAAATCTTAAAAGAAGAACAAATACATCTTGTCTTGTTGTTGCTTGGATCCATGTTTTCTTTTTGTTAATATATGCATAGAAATTTTATTATGCTCTTGGTCAAAATAATCAATTTTGTTGTCTATGTTAGAAAATTGCATGAAACACTTCATATCTGTGAGATAAAAAGTGTTTTCCCTAAAAGAATAAACAATTTCATAGCAATTGTTCTTCAAAAAGTAGTTTGTTCTGCTATTGACCATGCGACTTCAAAAACTCCTTCCGAAACTCAGACGCACACTTTCTGCGAATGAATGAGTCTTGACAATGCCAGGCCTAAGTAACGAAAGAACTAAATAAAACCTGTATCCCCGTATGTGATACTGATTCGGAAACAACTGACGTTGAGTCCGATGTCTGAACATAAACTCTCATCTTTTCTCAAACTATATGGTGTTTCATGAATCATGCAGTGTTTAGGTTTGTTTCATTTAGTACTACAGTGCAATGAGGTAGTAACGACTGACGAGTCATATTAGTGATGGGCGATTCTCGAGAATTCGACAATCGAGAAAAATCGTCATCGTAAAAAATCACAATCGATACAGCCATCGATTAATTCATAGAATCTACAATCGAGATGTTTTACAATCGATTATAACGAGAAAAGCTAAAAACAGTTATTGGAAAACTTAGCTATTATTCTGGCCGACAATTTCATAGTAGTGATAGGGCTTAGTGATGGGCGATTCTCGAAAATTTACCAATCGAAAAAAATCGTTATCGTAAAATACACAATCGATACAGTCATCGATTACTTTCGAGAATCTACAAAGGAGATGTTCTAGAATCGATTATTGAAATCATTGTTTTTACATATATATAAGGCAGATTTTATTAAATATAGGGTAACTGAAAACAGATGGAATAAAAAAACAACAAACCAAAGAGAAACTATAAAGGAGCCATAAGACTGGAAAAGTCTTGTAAGGGTGCCGCCTGGTTGAGAAAAGCTGAAAAAACGCGAGTAGCTATGAAGCGGTAAGGGGAGTTTAAGTATCAAAAATTAGAATTTTTCGGCAATTAGTACCAAAATGGCCAAAGAAATAAGAATCAAAAGCACCCCCTAGTGGCAAAAATATGAACTAAAGGATGATAAAAGGGATCAAAATTTTTTATTGATTTTTCTACGTCATTTGAGATTGGATCTTTAATTTCCCCATTTTTATAAAGTCTTCGACTGGAATACATTAAACGAACTCCTGCGGGGAGCAAAGTAGGAGGGAGGGGCAAGGAAAGTGCATAATATGAATAAGTGATCACAGGACTTTCCAACGATATGGCACATGAGGGGTGTCGGCTAAATTTAGTAAAGTGCCCCCGCTCGGGGGCAAAGTAAGGGGAGGGGCGCGGGCGATATATAAAATGAAATAGTAGTCACAGAGCTTTCCAATGATATATCACATGAGGGGTGTCAGCAAAAGATAGAAAAGAGTCCCAACTCCCAGGATTCCAATTATCGTGCCCCCCCCCCCCCGAAATATACCCTGCCCATCCTTCTCTTAGAAATTTTCATATATTAAAAATTATTTATCGGAGGGCTCCGTAAAAAAATCCGATCTAAAATGTTTAAAAACGCTACGATTTCAAAAAAGTTCGAAAAGTGCCTCTCTCGGGGCGCCAAACTAAGGAAGGAAGAAGAAAGGTTCATAATATGAAAGAGTAACTTTGCGATGATAACCGAAAACTTTCCGATGATAGATCAAATGACTGGTCCAAAAAAAGTTTGAAATCTACCCCTCCCACGTGGGTTACCTCTTTTATCCTAGAATATACCCGGAAATCACGCAGCCCCACTTTTAAAATTTTATATTTAATAAATAATATTTATCAGAGAGCTCCATTAAAAAACCTCATTTAATGATATTTATTGTAGAAATCTCTACAATTAAAAAAAAAGGTCTCCCCCGCACCTCCCCCCCCCCCCCCCCCCCGAACTCCTTCCGGAATTCAACTCTGGGAGGAGAAAGGTTCATAATATGAAAGAGTGGTGAAAGGACTTTCCGATGATATGTCAAGGAGAGGTTTGGTAAAAGTTTGAAAATTACCCACCCCCCCCTCCCTTTGTGCACTCTTGCGCACCCCAGAATTCACTCACCTTCCTCTTTGAACTTTTTATATTTAATAAATAGTATTTATCTGAGTCTCCAGGTATGGGGCAGCTTGGCAGAGCTAAAATAAGATAAACATTGAAAATTCGTGGCAAAATGACACTAAATTTAACAGTAAAGTTTGAAACTAGGACTATACAGAACTGAATACATAAACCACTATGCTTCATAACCCACATCGGTTAATAGCAATAAAATGATAAGTGAAAGTTAAACTGATGGCATTGAGCTCACAGGTTATTAACACTAACTGTATATTATACTCTTATTTCAAAGAATAATGTCCCTCAAAAAATAAATGAAAGGAAATATCCCCCGTTTGCCCCTTTTATACTTAACCAATGAACCTCCAAATCTAATCAGGGAAACTACTTAACTATAATAAATCAGTATATCAAATTTGAAGCAAATCAGATAATTCTGCATGAAAAAAAGGAACACATCGCTAAATTAAGGGTGGTCTAACCCACAGACTTCTAATATAAGTAGACTCCCAATCGGCAACCTTTTCTTGTCTCCTACATCTCTGCCCTCCATCACGTGATGGAAGGCAGATTTAGCGCGCCAAACCGGTTTTTCCTCTCGGAATCTCTCTCCAGATTCCCGCCGAAACATCGTCTGTCATGAGTTGACCGCACTTTTGCTTTGCCAATAAAGGGATTACCGCCAAAATACGGCACCCTTTTGGCGATGAGAGCAAAACATGTTGGAGACAAAATTTTCCCAAGAGAACAATGGGATTGGGAGTCTACTTATATTAGAAGTCTGTGGTCTAACCCCTTTAACCCTTTTATACTTAACTAATGAACCTCCAAGTCTAATCAGGAAAGCTCCTTATCAGAACAAACATAGAAAAAAAAATTAAAGTAAATTGAATAATTCTCCATGAAAATCCATTTATCTAAATTAAGGGGACTTGCCCCCTTTTCACCCTTGTATACTTAACCAATGAACCTCCAAATCTAATGAAGGAAGTGCCATATCGGAATAAATCGGTATATTAAATTTGAAGCAAATCCAATAATTCTGCATGAAAAACCCTTTTATCTAAATTAAGGGGAGACTAGCCCCTCCCCTTTATACTTAACCCATAAACCTCCAAATCTAATCAAGGCAGCTTCTTAACATAATAAACCGGTATCCCAAATTTGGAGCAAATCGAATAATTCTGCATGAAAAACCCATTTATCTAAATTAAGGAGGAGGTCTACCCCCCTTTCCCCCCCTTTATACTTAACTAATGAACCTCCAAGTTTAATCAGGGAAGCTCCTTAACATAACAAACCGGTATACCAAATTTGGAGCAAATCAAATAATTCTGCATGAAAAGCCCATTTATCTAAATTAAGGGGGACGAGCCCCCTTCTCCTCCTTTATACTTAACCCGTAAACCTCCAAATCTAATCAAGGCAACTTCTTAACGTAATAAACCGGTATACGAAATTTGGAGCAAATCGGGTAATTCTGCATGAAAAACCCATTTATCTAAATTAAGGGGGGACGGACCAGCCCCCCCTTCTCCCCCTTTATCCTTAACCAATGAACTTCCAAGTTTAATCAGGGAAGCTCCTTAACATAATAAACTGGTATACCAAATTATGAGCAAATCAAATAATTCTGCATGAAAAGCCCATTTATCTAAATTAAAGGGGGGGGGGGTCTAGCCCCCTTCTCCCCTTTATACTTAACCCGTAAACCTCCAAATCTAATCAAGGCAACTTCTTAACATAATGAACCGGTATATCAAATTTGGAGCAAATCGAATAATTCTGCATGAAAAACCCATTTATCTAAATTAAGGAGGGTGTCTATCCCCCTTTCCCCCCTTCATACTTAACTAATGAACCTCCAAGTTTAATCAGGGAAGCTCCTTAACATAATAAACCGGTATACGAAATTTGGAGCAAATCGAAGAATTCTGCATGAAAAACCTATTTATCTAAATTAAGAAGGGGGGGGGGACCAGCCCCCCTTCTCTCCCTTTATCCTTAACCAATGAACTTCCAAGTTTAATCAGGGAAGCTCCTTAACATAATAAACTGGTATACCAAATTATGAGCAAATCAAATAATTCTGCATGAAAAGCCCATTTATCTAAATTAAAGGGGGGGGGGGTCTAGCCCCCTTCTCCCCTTTATACTTAACCCGTAAACCTCCAAATCTAATCAAGGCAACTTCTTAACATAATGAACCGGTATACCAAATTTGGAGCAAATCGAATAATTCTGCATGAAAAACCCATTTATCTAAATTAAGGAGGGTGTCTATCCCCCTTTCCCCCCTTCATACTTAACTAATGAACCTCCAAGTTTAATCAGGGAAGCTCCTTAACATAATAAACCGGTATACGAAATTTGGAGCAAATCGAAGAATTCTGCATGAAAAACCTATTTATCTAAATTAAGAGGGGGGGGGGGACCAGCCCCCCTTCTCTCCCTTTATCCTTAACCAATGAACCGTCAAAACTAAACAGCGGAACGCCTTATCAGAATGAACATAAAAAAAATTGAAGCAAATCGTACATTTTAATCAAGAGTTTTCGCGTTACGTACATACGTACAGTACATGCATACACACAGAACCGACGGGTACATTAGCTCTCAGGCTTAGATAGCCTGTGAGCTAAAAAGAGATTGGATAAGCAGATGGACTCCTTTGAGAAATTATGACTTAAACCAGAAATGCGGTAAGTTTTACTCTGAAAGCTTCATTTCCATCTCGCATTTCGGCAAATCTCATCTCGATGATTTTTCCAGCATTTCGACGCTTCCAGATGGCAAGCTGCTCGATGGTTGGATCTCTCGCGGTTTTAAACCTTTCGGGATGGGAAGTCTCTCGAGAGTTTCCTCTCGCCCTTTTCAACCTTTCCCGGTGGGAAGCCTCTCGCTTGTTACTTCGTCCTTTTCGAAATCTCCCAATGAAAAGCCTTTCGAGGATTTCTCTCGCACTTATCAACATTTCGCTATGAGAAGCTTTTCGAGGATTTCTCTCGTCCTCGGCAGAGAAGAAAAGTAAGAAAATTTATCGAGAGTACCAAGGGACGAGATAGAGAAAAAGGCATGACAATGAGCTGTGAAATGAAGCTTTAATTTTCAAAGTTTCTTTTATTTTAGCCCTACCAAGATGTCACATACCTGGAACCCTCCGATAAAAATTATTTATTAAATATAAAATTTTCAAAGAGGAAGGTGGGTCGGGTGATTTTGAGGGAGGAGGACGTGAGAGTGGACTCATGGGGTGCAATTTTAAAAATTTTACCGAACCCTTCCTGTGGCATATAATCGAAAAGCCCTTTGACCATTCTTTCATACTATGAACCTTTCTTCGCTCAAAGGGGGGTGGGGAAGGGGCGAACAAATTTTTAAAACCGTAGCCGAATTCTATAATAAATTTAAATATCACTTTAAATATGGGTTTTTTATGCAGTCTTCCGGTAAATATTATTTATTGAACATAAAAATTTTAAAGTGGGGGCTGTGTGAATTCCGGGGTGAAAGAGTGGGCCCACGGGGGGAGAGAGGGGGGAGCAATTTTCAAACTTTTTTTTGGACCAGTCATGTGATATGTCATCGGTAAGCTCTCGGATGACTCTTTCATATTATGAGACTCTTCCTCCCCTCCCCAATTTCGCCCCCACTACGAGGGTAGTTTTTTCCGCTTTTATCATTTTAGATCGGATTTTTTTATGGAGCCCTCCGCTAAATATTATTTATAATATATGAAATTTCAGGACACTTTTCCAAATTTAGCCAAGACCCCTCATGTGACATATCGTTAGAAAGGTTTGTGACTACTTATTAGTGCTATGCACTTCCGGTGGCCGCCCCCCTCCACTTTGCCCCCCCCCGGAGGACACTTTTCCAAATTTAGTCAGTACCCCTCTTATGAGATATCGTTGAAAAGGTCTGTGACTACTTATTGATGTTATGCACTTCCGGTGACAGTCCCCCCCACTCTTTGCCCCCCCCTGGGGGACACTTTTTCAAATTTAGTCAAGACCCCTCGTGTGAAATATCGTTGGAAAGGTCTGTGACTACTTAATGATGTTATGTACCTACGGTGTCCCCACCGCCACTTTGCCCACCCCCCGGGGGCACTTTTCCAAATTTAGCCAACACCCCTCATGTGAGATATCGTTGGAAAGGTCTGTGACTATTTATTGATGTTATGCACCTCCGGTGACAGTCTCCCCCAATTTGTCCCTCCCGGGGGACACTTTTTCAAATTTAGCCAAGACCCCTCATGCGAGATATCGTTGGAAAGGTCTGTGACTACTTATTGATGTTATGCTCCTCCGGTGTCCATCCCCCCATTTTGACCCCCCCCCGGGGGACACTTTTCCAAATTTAGCCAAGACCCCACATGTGAGATATCGTTGGAAAGGTCTGTGACTACTTGTTGATGTAATGCACCTCCGGTGACCGCCCCCCCCCACTTTCCCCCACGGGGGTGTTTTTCTAAATTTAGCCGAGACCCCTCATGTGACATATTGTTGGAAAGGCTTATGACCACTTACTCATGTTATCCACCTCCCACACCCCCCCCCCTTTCCCCCCACGGGGAGGGCATTTTTATAAATTCAGATCCAGACTTCTCATGTGACATATGGTTGGAAAGGCCTAAAGACCTGTGACGACTTAATCATATTATGCAGCTGCTGTGCCCCTCCGCTCGCTTTGACCCCTCCCCCAAGAGATCTGGTCCGACGTTCATTCGTTTCGATATTATATTTTTTACAAGATTTTGTAGTGCGTGCACACCACACCCGCCTGCTATCAGTGCCATATATAGCGGGTAACCTGTTCGTGATTTCATATTACAAGATTACGTATAAATTAGGGGCCCCGATTAAAGGAGGGGCCCGCTAGCGGTCGAAGTCACCTAGTCTTTATTAACATCGACTCATTCCAGTTCACCCGCAGACGATTCTTGATAAATGTATGACGTATATAATACATAATATATGATTTATAAAAGAAATTTGCAAACTGTAGTCATCGAGAAAAAATTTATACAATCGAAAAATATCGAGATGTCCATACAATCGAGAAAATCGAGAAAAACATCTCGTTATCACCCATCACTAAGTCATATTCCGAAGTAATGATTCGGTCACAGGCGTGGAGTTTTCAAAATTATTGGAGGGGCTCAGCCAGTGGCGCATACAAGGGGGGGGGGGTCTACAACCCCCTGGAACAGGGATTTAATTTACTAAATAATGAATACAAAAATAGTAAAACCTGCTAAGACAAAATTACAAATAACCGCTGAATCTTTCCGTTTTATACAGGTTTTTATCTACCTTAGCTGGTAAAAATTCAAAGTGTTCCTTTCGATGGCATCATGAAATGTTTGCCATTAGACAAGATTTCGTTATAGAGAGGTTCCGTTTACACAGCCTAATCTTATATCCATATCCATGCAACCTTTCCATAAAACCTTTGCAAAAGCAATCGCAAGTTCGCTGTTTGTGTGCGTTTATTGCCGAAGGCTAGGAAAATTTACTGCCTGCAGAGGTCTGAAAATTTATATGAGAATAGTTCAAAGCAGGTATGGATGCCCCTGAGGCTCGCATTTTTAATTTTTGATAATTGGCCGAGATATTAATGAAAAGATCATCAAAAAAGAGATCTTTTTCTAAAAAATTGGCGGAGGTGCGTTCTTGCATGACCAGAACCTACTTTTCGAGAGGAAAGGAAGGAATAACTAAATACATTTTTTTTCCCGTTCTGTTTTAATGCCCATCAGCCGTGCCGTTTAAAATAAGGTAAAACGGACGATGTATTCTTATAGTTCGTACTTTTACGTCTCAAAAACCGCAATCAGTTTTTTTTAAATATGGTTCTTAACACTTTGAAATTTTTTTTCAAAAAGGGATGTCTCAGTCGACTTTTTCTCCCTTTCGCCAAAGCTTACTCAGGGCTCCATTTTATAGGTACCGATTCACAAAAAATATGTATTTAAAGCTAAAATCTTCTTCTTGTCGCTGGTGAAATCGGTTTTCTAAAAGACTAATTTTAATTTTCTAAACAACTTCGCGACCGCAGGTCAGTTGCGCCTCACCGTGATAGAAGACTATCTTAAGACTATCTTTTCTTCACAATCTTTTTATAGCATTTCGATTCGACGAAAAAGCTAAAAAACGGTTTCGGCGCGGTTTCGCTTGGCTTCGGCACACGTTTTCACTATTAAATATGCATATTTTTCATGAAATTTTATAGAGTCCACGGGTACAGTTATATTTATAACCTATTAAAATTTTGGACAGTTCGGACGACGATAACTATATATATATATATATATATATATATATTATTATTATTATTTTTTTTTTTTTTTTTTTGTTATGTGAAAGAACTCGACGCGAAAACAAGAAAAACTAGTTGGATGTGACAATCCCAAAACTTTCTTCTATCTCATACATGTTAATACTTCAAAATTCGTTATCACAGTGCCAAAATTAAACGACAATCTATGCTTATCTCAATCATAAGGACTCTAAAGATATATGTTCATTAAATTGTATGCATTTTAAAAGGAGATATAAGCATCGCATCTTTGAAACAAACAATTGAATTTTGGCATCCAACCTCTTAGATGTCTGCAAGAAAAATTCTCAGCTCAAAGAGCATAAAAGCGACACCTGTCGCGCTGTATACACCCAAGCCTAAAAAAAGATCGATTTATATAAAAGTCTAACAGAATATGAAGTCTGATTAAATTTCCTGTATTAGTTTTTGAGACAGAACAATTGCGGAAATCGTTAAAAAAAACGGAGCATAGCAGCGCCATTTATTGCGCGATTTATACCAAAACGTAATAAAGAACAACATATATCAACGTCTAACTGAATTTGAAGTTTGATGAAAATTTGTGCATTGGTATTTAAGATAGAGCTATTACGAAAATCATGAAAAATTCTGTATCGTAGCGCCACCTGTTGGCCAATTTGCACCGAAAAGTAATCAGCACCATTTTATATCACAGACTAACCTAATCTGAAGTTTGATGAAAGTACGTGCATTAGTTCTTGAGAAAGAGCTATTGCGGAAATCGTGAAAAATGCAGCATAGCAGCGAAACCTGTTGAACGATTTACACGAAAATGTAATCAGCACGAAATAATATCAAGATATAACTGAATCTGAAGTTTGATGAAAATCTGGTCATTAGTTCTTGAGGTATAACTATTGCGGAAATCGTGGATAATGCATCATAGCAGCACCATCTATTGAGCAATTTACACTAAAAATTAATCAGCACCAAACAATATCAAGGACTAACAAAATCTGATGTTTTATGAAAATCTGCGCATTACTTCTTCAGATATAGGGCGATTTGCACCAACAAGTATTCAGCACCAATTTATATCAGAGACTAATTGAACCTAAAGTTTTATTAAATTCCGTGCATTAGTTCTTGAGATAGCGCGCCGAAAAATTTATGTCACATACAGACAAACTCACAGACAGATTCACAGATAGACATTTTGTAAAAACCTGTTCGAAAATTCGAAAATTTTCTTGAATCCAATACTTTTTTCTTGCAAAGATAGAAAAAAGTAAAAAGGAAGAAGAAACATATGTCTTCCAGAAGTATATATATCAATATTTTTTTCACCAACATTTTACACGGGCTGAGAAACGGTTATATTTATAACGATAAAAATTTTAAAGAGTTCGGACCAAAAGAAACTATTTAAAAAAAAAAAATTATGAAACGACCGTACGTGAAAAACAGAAAATGACTTCTTACGAGCGCTTCTACCATTAAAAGTCAATATTTTTTGGATTTTTTTTTTCATTTAAAAATATAAATTCGGACAAAATCGGATTAAAAGTATAAAATCATACAAATTTGTGTTTTATTAAAGGTTATTATCACGGGTCCGGGCAACGCCGGGCGGGCCATTGTCTGTCTGCCGGCCGTGTTCTGAAGAAAAAAAAAAACCGCTGCACGCAGAGCTACAAAATTTGGTATGAAGGTACCTCTATGTATTTAGTTATACATCCCAAAGCCCGATTTCGAACTTTTTTATTAGACCTTTTTCAATATAATTTTTAATGCTTTTTCACGGTTCGAGGCGATTTTTTAAAAAAATTATTAAAATAAATCCTATTTCAATCCTTTAGCTTATAATATAGTAAATGTTGTCCTCTTTTCAAAAACGTTATTTGGAATTCGTGCAGCGATTTTTGAATTTTTCGCAAATATTTGCATGCAATTTTTAGCATTATTTCGTGCTTCGCAGCGGGTTTTTTTTTTTATATTGATAAAAGGAATTTGATATCAAATTTTTAGAATTATACAGTAAATCTTGTCATCCAACATTTTTTAATTTTTAATGCGAGTTTTTGCGATTTTTCGCAACGAGTTTTGGTACTCGTGAAAAAATTCCGATTAATATGTTTTAGAGCACTTTGTAGTAATTTTTCGCCTTTGCGACTTTTGGAATTTTTATGGCTTCTAATGCAATTTTCAGCAGCTTTTCGCGTTTCGAGTGACTTTCTTACATTGGTAAAAGGAGCTCGGTTTTAAACTTGTAGCCTAGTAATAAATTTTGTTCACTTTGAGCGATTTTTATTGTGATTTTTTGCATTCCGTGGAGATTTTTTGACATTCGTGAAAAATTCCGGTTAATGTTTTTAGTCCACTTTAGTGAATTGGGATTGTTCTCAGCGATTTTTGAATTTTTAGAGCTCTTTTTTGCGTTTTTTTCGTATTTCGTAGCGTTTTTTTGACATTCATAATATTTTTTTGGTTTCAAATTTTCAGCCTAATATAGAAAATTTTCTGTTCCGCGATTTCTGAAAAAAAAAAATTCATTTTTTCAACACGATTTTTAGCGTTTTTACGCGTTCCGTGCCCCCCTTTTTTTTATATTTATAAAATAAATTAGTTTCAAACTTGTAACACGCTGTAGTAATTTTTTTTCCTCTGCGATTTTTGATTTTTATCGATTTTTAATGCGATGTTTTGCGTTCCGCTGCTATGTTTTGACATTTGTAAAAGGAATTGGGTGTCAAACTTTTAGCCCAATATAATTAATTTTGTTTTATTTTCAATAAAGTTTATTCGAAATTCGTATAGCGATTTTTGAATTTTTGCGAATTTTTATACATTGTTTACAGATTATTTGCATTTCGCGGTGATTTTTCTACATTCGTAAAAGGAATCCTGTTTTAATCTTTTAGCCCACCCATAATAACAAAATTTTGTCATTGCGATTTTTGAATTTTTTTGAGTTTTTTTACAATTCGCTACAATTTTTCCAAATTAGTAAAAGGAATCCGGTTATATTCTAGCCCATAATAGTAAATTTTGTTTTCTTTTCATTTAAATTTATTTGGAATTCGTGCGGCTTTTTTAAAAATTTTTCGCGATTTTTTGAGTTTTTTCGTGTTTTGTACTATTTTTCGACGGACCGGACAACGCCGGGCATGTCAGCTAGTTATTGTATAAATGCATAATATAAATACTACAGGGTTGCGCATGAAAAAGCGGCCATGCTGTGTTTGCCATGAATGCGCATGTAACTTTTATATGAACATCGAAAAGTTTGAAAATATCGCGAAAATCGAATCAAAATATCAGTCCGAAACGACACAGGAAAAAAAAATGAAGTATAGGCCTGGCCCGGGTTTATGGAAAAAATTTAGATCCTGTCCCTACTCAGCCTGATATTAATGAAAGAAAATGCAGGGATGAGAATTTTCCGTCTTTTGGCGGATTTCCGCTTTTTTGTTATTTCAAGGAATTTCCGCTTTTTTTTTTCCTCGAAATTCCGCCCTTTTTCCGAGGATTCCGTATTTTTTCTCCTGCAAAATTTTGTTATTCTCCGAAATTTTCACTTTCCTATCGATTGCGCTTTTCTTCCGATTTCGAAAGAACATTCAAAGGTGATGAAAAAACGGCAAATTTCGTCAAAAGATCGCGAAAAACTATAAATTTCGTCAGAAGATCTTAAATAAACGGGAAATTTCGTCAAAAGAGGCAAATTTTGGTCAAAAGATCGTGAAAAAGTGGTAAATGTCACCAAAAGATCGCAAAAAAACTACAAATATCGTCAGAAGATCGCGAATAAACGGCAAATTTCGTCCAAAGATCGCGATAAAAATGGCAAATTTCGTCAAAAAATCGCGAAAAAGCGGCAAATTTCGTAAAAAAATCGCGAAAAAGCGGCAAATTTCATCAAAAGATCTCGAAAAAGCGGCAAATTTCATCAAAATATCTCGAAAAAGCGGCAAATTTCGTCTAAAGATCGCGAAAAAGCGTCACATTTCGTGAAAAAGCAGAAAATTTCGTCAAAAAATCGCGAAAAAGCAGCAAATTTTGTCAAAAGATCGCGAAAAAAGCAAAATTTTGTCAAAAGATCGCGAAAAAGCAGCAAATTTTGTCAAAGCGTAGCGAAAAAAACAACAAATATCATCAGAAGATCGCGAATAAACGGTACATTTCGTCAAAAGATCGCGAAAAAGCGGTACATTTCGTCAAAAGATCGCGAAAAAGTAGGAAATTTTGTCAAAAGATCGCGAAAAAGTAGGAAATTTTGTCAAAAGATCGTGAAAAAAGCAAAATTTTGTCAAAAGATCGCGAAAAGGCAGCAAATTTTGTCAAAAGATAGCGAAAAAACTACAAATATCATCAGAGGATAGCGAAAAAACTACAAATATCATCAGAAGATCGCGAATAAACGGCAAATTTCGTCCAAAGTTCACGAAAAAACGGTAAATTTCGTCAATAGATCGCGAAAAAGCGGTACATTTCGTCAAAAGATCGCGAAAAAGCGGCACATTTCGTCAAAAGATCGCGAAAAAGCGGCACATTTCGTCAAAAGATCGCGAAAAAGCGGCACATTTCGTCAAAAGATCGCGAAAAAGCGGCAAATTTCGTCAAAATGGCGCGAAAAATACATGTATTTAGTGCTTTTAGTGTATCCTCTCCTTCCCTCCTCTTTTGTAACCTTTCAGAAAATTTGCTGTGCATTTCAAATTTTTTTTTTTTTTTTATTCAGAATCGCTCCTGATTCTGAATTCACATTAAGCTGGCTGTAGGTCCTGTTTCAATTAGCCCGTGTGACCAAAAATTATTAACCATTGTGATTTTCACTAAGTTTTTCATATTTTTTGCTAAAAAATTTATTAAAATTATGACACACAAAAACTCTATTCTTAATTAAATTATTTCATTTTCAGGAGCGGTCATGATTCTGATAAGTTGAGCATTTCATATGACCTACACTCAATGTTTTAAGAGCTGTGTGTAATTTGGCTATTTTCACTCCTGTAATGTACTATACAGGCTTGTGCACTTGTCTCCATTTGCCCGGAAATCAGACCCTGGTTTTATTTCTTAAAGTATCTTTCATGGATAAAATGTGGTACAATTTTTTGTTTGCGCGTGGTTTCAGTCTTTTTGCTTTTTTGCAATTCTCATCCCTGAAAATGGGCTTGAGAAAAGGTTTCTTGCTCGGTCTGAATAAGAACAACTGAATATGTACTGTTTATTGTTACCAGATCCTGGTGAATCGTCATGTACTACAGAGAGACCGCTTGATAGATTTGGACTATTTTAATAAATATGAGCTTTATGCATGATTTAGAGACAAAGAATTTATCCCTTTTTATTTTATACTTGGAGACACTGGTGATTCTTCCTGGCTTCTAGTTTCATCATTTGCAACAAAACTTAAATCCTCTCCCCCCTCCGTCCCAAGTTCTTTAAAGCTCTAAATTGGAGTCACCTTCTTTGTAGGTTCGGAAAACGGCGAACCATGTATTCTGTGCTCTAATCAGATCATATCGGGCACCATTTGTTGTCCCTTAAAAATGTGAATTTATTGCCCTATGTATATTATGCCGAATCAGAAAAAGAAATTCTTCTCAGAAAGTATGCCCAGTGTCCAAAGAAGGAAGAAAAACCGACCATTAGTCCAGAAGAAATGTACATTTTACCTTGCAAAAGGTCGGGTAGAAGATTTTTTTTCTCAATTGTTTATAATGATGGCAACATGGAAAAACCAATTTTTCTAACAAAATTTCTTAATGCTAAATTTTCTGTGGCCAAAAAACAACAAAATTTTGGGACTTTTTTTTATATATATTTTTTAATATCTCGAGACCCGTTGTCGCAGCATATTATTTGTCAATTACAATATTAAAGAGAATACAATTTTCTATAACATTCATATTTACAACTTTTTTATACACTCAATAGCAAGCGCAGTACGCTATTTCAAAAATAGGACATTTTTTTCAATTTTCTTTAAAGCCGTGAAAAACGTAGTTCCGCCCCGATTATTCAAATGTTTCCTACGGATTTAATCGTGTATGTCAACTTCTATATATTGGTTGCAGTAAATTATGTGTCTCAGGACCAAAACTAGCCTTTTTTGCACCCTTGGTAAACATGGATTTTGCTCCCCTCCCCTTGAAAAGAAAATTTACTACGAGAATTTTAATAGATCTCTAATAGCCGGATTTTGAAAATTTTAAGTGTGTAATCATTAAATACACAATGCTGAACTACGTAATCAGGTTTTTTAAATATTGATTCATTAAAACCTTGAAAACTGAACCGAAAGGAACCGAGATATATTCCGCTTTAAACAGGTTTCCATCTTAGCAGGTATAATTCGTCATATTCTTTCTCTTGAAAATATATAATTTTTTCTTTAAAGACCGGATTCCGTATATACAGATTTCATTTTCAAAGATTTTACGGTAGTTTTAGTATTGAGGCGTTTAAAGTCGCAGTTATATGAATTATGAGACTAAATTAGTCACACGAAGACATTCACAAGATAATATTAAACCGTGAAAAACATAATTTTGCCCCAATTATTCAAATATTCCCCGCGGATTTAATCGTGTATGTCAACTTCTAAAAATTGGTAGCAGTAAATTATCTATTATTAGCACACTCACGTCTTTATTTTCATCTCAACAGACATTTTATATTCAATAAATTTACATAATTTTAAAAGTAGGGCAGAGTGTAGATGAATGAGACAATTTTCATATTTAGACGGTAACTTTAAGCGAATACAATGTTAACTTCAATGGATTGTTTAAAACAATATTTTAATATTTAGTAACGTATAGGCACGATAGTTTCAATTAAGAAAGAATTCTTGTTCAATTTTAATAATTTAATAATTTTTATATACATACATATTTTTCCAAGCATCAATGGAGTAGGTGAGAAAATTTGCGAAAAACATATTTTATTCCACACTACAAATGGTATATTTTATTTACCAATTATTGATCACATATGTTTTAATCTTTTTACTGTTTTAAAGATAGCAGACATTGGATTGTAGTTTCATATAAAAGGGGGGGACTCAAAAAATAAATATATTTTATGTAAGAAATACTTTTACCTAATAAAATAGCTACAATAAAAATGATAACAGATTATTTCACTAACTAATGTTATCAGGGCTTAATTTCTAACAAAAAAAGTACCGGAGCCTAAGTACCGGTACAACAACCGTACCCCCCCCCCCTGTGATTCCTATCTGCATATTTATATTTCGTACATTATTTCCAAAATTTAAACCATTTTTCTTTCTTTAGCAAAATAAAGATTTTAAATATATCCTATCAGTGGATACTCAGTTACCAATTATTTCACTTTTTAGTTATCACTCCTTCCTTCTGAATAGAAATCTTTGCCTAATTTTAAAGTTAAATAATTGCAGAATTCTGTGATTAAATATGATAAGGATTACGATTAGGAAATAGTGTTAATACACAAAAAAGGGATAGTTCTCAGCTACGCATTTTTAAGAAAGATTGAAGGAAATTTACAAAAATTAATATAGTCAAACCCCGTTAATACGCGCCCAGCTTAATACGCGAAACCGCTTAATACGCGAATTTTCTTCGGTCCCTTGAAATACGCCTATCTTATGCATGTAAAAAACCCCTCTTAATATGCGAATGGTTAATACGCGAACCCGTTTAATACGCGAAATTTTATCAGTCCCTGGCAAGAAAAACCTACATTTAATACGCGAATGAGCTTGTTCGAAACAGACGAGGTTTTAGAGAAAATATTTTCCCAAGCATTTTATACGACATTTCTTTAAACTATGAATGCTTTTTTTCTGTCAATATCTAATGCAACCATGAATAGCTTTACTAAAAATATCAATTTAAACCTCTCCCGGTTTTTTGGAAGATGGAAGGAGAATTTTTTCCCGGCCTCGATTACTTCGTATAATCAAACAGACCAGGAAGACAGAAGAGAAATTTTTACTGCTAACGATCGCGTTGTAAAATAATCACTTCCCATTCGCCTTCTGGTCAGTGTTGTAATATCTTACAAAGGAATAGGGTCAGTTTTCGCTCCCGATAGGATCTAGTCTGCGATATCTACCTGTCCTTTTAAAATTATAATGTAGTCTATACCGTGGCGGAAGAAGCAAAACATATTAAAAGAAAGGTCACTGAGCAGTTACAAATTATAAATCAGTACGATGTCCAGGCTGTCTCGAATAAGTCTGCGTTCACCAAAGAAAAAGGGATATCGGAGTCAAATTTAAGAACTTTGTTAAAGAAGAGGCATGCCATCGTTAAACAAGCTGTTATTGGGGGAACAAAGAACAAGAAAATAAAACCCGCCAAGTTTCAGGACATGGAGAAAGCCATCCACGAATGGTTTGATCAAACGCGCTCTACGAAAATCCTAATATCCCAGCTAATCCAAGATAAAGCTCCTGAAGTCGCTGCAAAAAAGGGGTTGCTAGATTTCAATACCTCTGGATCGATTTAAAACTAGATTTCAATGCCTCTGGATCGATTTAAAGCTCGCCACGGAATACAATTCAAGCAAGTGTACGGTGAGCCAGCTGCTGTCAAGAATGAAGACGTTAATTGTTGGAAAACAAATGGGCTTTCGTAGCTTGTAAAAAACTACTCAAACCGCGATATTTACAATGTTGACGAATTTGGGCTTGTTTACAAAATGACACTCAAGAAAACAATGGCTATGAAAGGGGAAACATGTCATGGGGTAAACTAATGATCGTCTTACTGTTCTGCTCGATGCCAACTCTAACGGATCAGACATGTTAAAGCTACTAGCCATAGTAAAATCATGCAACCCGCGATGCTTTAAAAATGTAAAGAATCTTCCCTTCCTGTACTGAAGTCAACGCAGAGCGTAGATGACGGGCAACCTTTTTTCAACAGGGGTTCGTAATTTTGTCTGGCGTATGGGAAAATAATCGCGCCTTGTTTTATTGCTTGTGGACAACTCTCCTGCACATCCAAAAGATAACGAAGGCCTGAAGAATTCCCAAGTAGAATTCACACTTCCAAATTCGAATAGTATCACTCAGCCAATGAAACAAGGAATAATTAACAGCGCCAAAGTAAATTACAAGACTCACGTAGTAAGACGATACCTTCACCAAATGGAACACGGCAGAAACCCTTCTTGCTATGAGTGTCGTCCTATTACAGTCCTCGATGCTAAGCACATGCTTACTGCAGCATTGGAGAGTGTCACACCAACGACACCAAATGGTTTTTGCAAAGCAGGTTTCGGAAGTAGCGAGCAAATGATTTATGTAGAAGAAGACTGCCTGGGCACACAAGAAACTGTAGGGGAAGATTTTGTCGACTTAAACACTTCATTAATATTGAAAAAGATGTAGGCACCTCCGAGCTCCGAAGTCTGGATGACATCATCGCCGATGTAACTGCGACTGACAAACCATATGAGGAGGAATATGATGAACCTGCACGTCCGGTACCATCCCCATTCTCCAAAGTTACGGATGCATTCAGTTTTCTCAGACAGTATGCATCGTCACTGGACGAAGTGCCCTTGATGAGCGAGCTTTACCATGAATAGGGCTGAAGACAACGCGACCACATGTCCAACAGGCCAAAATTGATACAGAGTCTGTCCAGGATGTAATGAGACTGGATTTTTCTTGCCAAGCAGAAGGCCACGTTTTCAGGTGGTGCGTGTGGTGGGGACTTTAAGCTACAGATTCTAGTGGAAGTCAATTGGTCTTGAGCCTTTACAGCGCACGGATCGCTCGTGAAGCAGACACGTGTTGAAAAGTGCAGTTAGGTTTTCAGAATTCAGCGGAGTGTCGAGCAGCGATATGCCATAAAGTTTTGTGTAAAGCTAAACAAATCGGCCACTGAGACGCTTGTCATGTTACAAGCCTATGGTAAGGATTCTTTGTTCAAGGCTCAAGTGTTTAGGTGGCACAAAGACTTGAAAGACAGAACAGAGGACGTCGATGAAGAAAAACACGCTGGGCGTCCACCAAGTTCTCAAACACCAGACAATGTGGCTAAAATTAAAGTGCTTTGGGGACTCTGATCGTCGGATGAGTGTTCGAATGATTGCGGAGACGCTGTGACTTACAAAATCGATTGTGCATCAACTCGTCACGGAAGAACTTCAAATTCGGAAAATTTGTGCAGAGCTGGTTCCTTCAAAGTGACTTAATTTCTGGCAAAACACAACATGCATCGCAATGTTAACCCCAACCATCGTACAGCACTGATCTGTCAACGCCGGACTTTTTTCTATTCCCTCGGTAAAAATCCAACTGTTTTGACAATCTGGAGAACTTGCAGAAAAACGTAACGCGCGTTCTGATCAGCATTCCAGTTGAAGTCTTCCAGGCGGACATAAATGTGTTGTAGAGTCGTTGGCGGTGTATTAATGCAGAAGGAGGCTATTTTCAACAATATTACGTGTCTGTAAAATTATCTTCAAATAAACGAATTTTATGGAATTCGTCTCATTACTTCCTGGATAGACCCTGTAGATGCTTTGCCGAAATGTAATTTTTATATCATTATTGACTTATTTAAATTTTAACTTTTGTTTTTCATATTGATTATTTATTATTATCAACACTGTTCCCTATTTGGTCTGTACAGCCAACAAGGATTTTAATTTTGTTAGCATTAGTTTTAGTTAACATGGTAGAAGAAATTTTGTATTCCTTTTGTTAAATTTTTGCGTCATATATAATAAATCTAAATTTGAATAGACTTATAGGATTTTTACCTAATACAATAACACTTATTTGAATTTCCAGCTTTCAAACGTTCCTGCTTAGCACCTTCGCAGGCGGTGTTCTTAAAAAAGGACATCTAATTTTTAGTTTACTTGTGCTCAGAATATTTAATTACAATTTTCCTTGTATAACGTACGTGAAAACAAGCAAGTTCGTACTTTCTAATAAATTCGTTTGTAAATTCTGGTGTCTGTCCATTATTTCATCAGGTTATAAACAGAATTACTCCGCGCCGGAAAGGGTTAATAAGCTCGTAATGATTAAAACAAATAAAATGTCATTTTATGTCTTAAAAAGGCTAAAAATTGCCAAAAAGAAGTTTTATCCATATAGGTTGTTATTATTAGACGGGCCAATTCGCGACCTTCGGTTTATATACGCGTTTATAAATTATATACGCGAACCCGTTTAATACGCGAATTTTGATCGGTCCCTTGATTCGCGTATTAACGGCATTCGACTGTATTTATATGCTGAAGAATGGAACAATGTTTACAATTTCCTATAAAAGATGCATATCTTAAACTGTAATCGATTTCTTCCGCATAACAATCTTTTGTGATGAGCCCCTGAAAATCAGATTAAATTAAAAATTTGACACTGTTATCGGAAGAAATCGATGTTTTTATAGAAAAAGAGGAATCACTGCTCGATTGCTTTCTTTCAGAATAACAATACATGGCAATTATATCTACTTACAAATGAAAGTGACTTCGTAAAATCTTTTAGATGGGAAGAAAAGGAAAAAGTAATTTAGGCTTCAGTTTTTTCGGAAGCGCTATTGCACTGGGCTCCGGAGCCCTGTATTTATGAGCTCCGGTGAATTCCGACTAATATTCAGATATTTGCTAAAAACAGAGAAGTACCGGAGCCGGGCTCCGGTGGGCTCCGGCGCAAATTAAGCCCTGAATGTTATGCATTTTATCTTTTGTAAGATTTAAAAATTCTGTCAATAAAATATTTGAGATTACTAGTTTCATAAAAATGTTTAAAAGGTTAGTTTTAAAAAATATTGTCAATTTTTTCCCCACTTATATCAATAAATGAAGTAAGAGATTATATATTTTTAGCATGCAAAAATATATAAAACTTTAAAATTATCTATTAAATGCTTTAAAGCTCAAACAGAAAAACGTACTCTGGTTTGAATTTCAATAGTTAATTTAATTTTCATATGATGCTTGAGGTCGATGCCTGAGGTGCCTGACGTTATGGGTTTTAAATTTTTCAAATTTGGTTGCATTTTTTTTTTTTTTTTTAATGAGGATACTTTAAATTTCAGGACGGGTTCCAAACAGTTTTCAAAAAATGAAAGTGTCTGAATATTTAAAAAAAAAATGCAACCAAACTCAAAAAAGTGCAAAAGCACAACATTAGATATTGATCTCGAGCATCCAGTGAAAAAAAAAAAAAATATTTAAAAGTAATAAAATGCAATCGAGATATTTGCTCCCATATGTTTAATATTACTTTGCGAATGCAGGGTTCGCAGTGTTCCTAAAATTTTCACACTTTGCTACCACTATTTTAAAACGATAATCTTTATTGTATATTTGTATTATAGATGTGAAAGGAATCTACCACGAAGAATTTTTATTTAAAATACTGGTAGCAAATTGCGAAAATTTTAGGAACGCTGCGAATGTCTACGTGTGACTAATTTAATCTCATAATTCATATAACTGTGACTTTAAACGCCTTAATACTAAAATCTTTGAAGATGAAATCTGTATTTACGGAATCCGGCCTTTAAATAAAAAATTATATACTCGTATTTTCAAGAGAAAGAATACGAACAATTATACCTGCTAAGATGGAAACCGTAAAATCTTTGAAAATGAAATCTGTATATACGGAATCCGGTCTTTAAAGAAAAAATTATGTATTTTCAAGAGAAAGAATATGACGAATTATACCTGCTAAGATGGAAACCTGTTTAAAGCGGAATATATCTCGGTTCCTTTCGGTTCGGTTTTCAAGGTTTTAATGAATCAATATTTAACAAAGCTGATTACGTAGTTTAGCATTACGTATTTAATGATCACACACTTAAAATTTTCAAAATCCGGCTATTAGAGATTTATTAAAATTTTCGTGGTAAATTTTCTTTTTAAGGGGGGGGGGGGGATCACCAAAATCCACAGGTGCAAAAATGACCAGTTTTGGTCCTGAAACACATAATTTACTACTATACTACCAACATATAGAAGTTGACATACACGATTAAATCCGTGGCTAACATTTGAATAATCGGGGCGAAACTACTTTTTTCACGGTTTTTAAGAAAATTGAAAAAAATTTCCTATTTTTGAAATGGCGTACTGCACTTACTACTGAGTGCATAAAAAAGTTGTAAATATAAAGGTTGTAGAGAATTTTATCTTCTTTAATATTGTAATTGACAAATAATATGCTACGGCAACGGATGTCCAGATATTTGAAAAAAATCAAAAAATGTCCTAAACTTTTGTTGTTTTTTGGCCACAGAAAATTTAGCCTTAAGAAATTTTGTTAGAAACTTGGTTTTTCCATGTTGGCATCATTATAAACAATTCAGAAAAAAAAAAAATCTTCTACCCGACCTTTTGCAAGGTAACCCCCTTTTTTTGGTACATTTCTCCTGGACTACATGGAGAGAGCTTAGTTTTTTCCCATACGCCACGCTAAAATTTCCCAGTTGTTTTACTTGTTTACAAAGAATAAAGGTAAACAGCAAATTTAGAGAAAGAACAATTATCCATCGTAAACTTTATCCGCTAAAAACTTTTGTAAATTATAGAAATTCCAAAATCTGAGTTTTTTTCTATGTCAGTTGGCGTAAAAGAATATAGCCCATCTGAAAAAATTATTGGAGGGGCCCAAGCCCCACGGGCCCATATAACTCTACGCCTATGGATTCGGTACTTCGAGTCAGAGAAAATACCTGTTACTCAGTAACAAATATGTACAGTTTGCAACAGCTCTACTCGGTAGACCCCTACTCCATATTAATTTTATTGAAACTATTTATACTTGTCTCATATAATTGCACTTGCATTTGAATATCGTGCCATCAAATCCACCTATTCCATAAATTTATACTAAGATACTGTACTGTCCTAGATAAAAAATGTAATATCCCTCTCCCCACTAATTCTGCTGAATGCTATCTTATAACAAATATGCTGGTACCAATCAAATAAATATATAGTGTTTCCACGTACTATTAAATGATGTGCTTGAATTTAGCTTCAGTATTTATCTACATATTAAAATAAGATCCCAACTTTTAAATTTCCAATAACACCTAATTTTATTAAAGTATTTTTAATCTAAACTTAGTTATCAATTTCTAAATAATTTAGATAAACAATTTTGGAATTAAAATTAATTTGAACTTTTAATGTTAAATTACTTTTACATATTTTCATGTATATTTCCTAAAATTATAATTTTATCATGCTATTTTTTTTATATGATTATCATACTGTTTAAAAACCTAAATGTGAATGTCTTTTTAAGCCGTTAATTTTTCTCATATATGTCTTTCTTATATTAGTCAATTGATTACTTGATAAAGTTAGGATACCTCAAATTACAAATTTCTAAAACTGATTACTTATTATATCCTTAAATGCACTGTCAGATTAATTCCATTTACGTATTTCTCATTAATAAAAGCATGATATCTTAACCTCTTCGCTACTAAGTATTAATGCAGTATTATTAATTATTACTGAATTATTTCTTCTCCCATTTGACTTCAGAGCAAGATTTTTGTTTTATTTGCATTAGTTCGAATCTTAGACCTTGAAACATATCATTCTGATATCAAAATTGTAATTATGTTCGAGTACTATTAATAAAATGGGTCAAAACAGAGGTCACCATTTGGGGATCCAGGAAGCGAAAAGGATAATGATTGAAAGCTTTTTTTTTTTTTACGTTTTCCCTCTTTCTTTTACTTATTTTGCTTATTTTATTTTCAGAAAAATATTTTATCCAGCTTACTACGTTCCTCTGCTTCTTTCTACAGTTTTTAAAGCTTTGCATTCAATATATGAAAGTGTAAAAAATTCTCAAGACTGCAGTTTAGAGTTCTTAGCCAAATTAACTGGCAAGATATGCCTTCTGGGAAAAGCAGGTAAATAATTAACAAGGGTGAAAAATCATGTATCACAACATAGATTATGAAACACTTTCCAACGCTAATAAAATATTATTAAGAAATTTTATTTTTTCATACAAAAAATAAGACGTAGACTTAAAATAAAATAACTCAGTAAAAATCCATTTTCAGGAAATGTTGTCCAATGCTGGCAATATGTGCATATTTTTTCATGCAGTCCTTATATGATCTATACATCTCATAATACACTAAAATCTAATTAACTTTTATGATGCATATAGGCAATGTAAATAAATGATAACTACTTTTCAACTATCTTAGAAAGAATTAAAAAATAAATTCAGATATTTTTATTTTTAACTTCCAATATGATTTTATAAAATTTTATAAGATTACTCCACTGATAATGTTTATTATCAGTAGGGCTGAATGATATATCGCAATACTAATTTAAAGTGGGGGAAGAGTAGGAACAATTGCTATTTTCAAAATGCAAATGATATAGTAGCAAAAATTTAAACACAAAACAGAGTAGAAAGCAGTGAATCAAGAGTTTTATATCTATTTGCTCATATAACATAATTTCTATATATATATATATATATTAAACAAAATATAGAAACATGAACCAATTGTTCAAGATCTATTTACACCACTACTTTCACAAAACTTTTCTTTAAAGATAGTATTTTCCCTATTCTTCTCATTTTATTGTATTTATCATTAAAAGAAAAAGTCTTTTTTTCACCTAATTCAATTTTCATGATATGATTAAATATATAATTAAAAAAAAAAAGCATGTTTGATAAAATAAAATTGTCCACATAAAAATGTATAAAAAATTCATTTAATAGAATTTTAATTGAAGTAATGTTGGTTACAAATATCAAACTTTTTTTTTCTTTCATTCAAATTGAGTTTCGCCGGACCAACCTGATTTTTATTTTGTACCTGGGTTTGCCCGGCCCAAACCACTGGTGCATCTCAATCCCTTTGGCATATGACCTTCGTTTAAGCTTGGCATAAACAAATCACTCCATCCTGAAAAACTTTATTTTATCAATGGCCATTATCTTTTTTTATTTTTAATTTAGCAAAGGATTGCCTTTGATGACATAAAAATGTGAATTTAAGAAATTTTAAAAATATGCATATTTTGAGAAGCTTACTATTTGCTACAAAACTTAATCATAACAACTTTGTAACTTAATTTTTTCATATTGGTTGAATTACTTATTATCTAACATTGTTTAAATTCTTTAATATTGAAAAAAAAAATTATTTTACTTTACTGAAAAAAAAATCTTGTTCATTGGGAAAAAAAAGCTGATAGACATTTCCTTGTACAGAAATTTAATTTCATTATAAAATCCACTAGAATAAGCAAAAAGATTTTTGTTATCCATTGAAATTCACTATAAAAAATTCAATATATTTAAAGTACCCCTTTTTCTGACAGGAGCAACCAAAAAATACTGAATTTATCTGATTATGAACACTCATTTTAAGCACAAATATAAATTCCTTTGGAGAAATCACACTCTAGCAAGCAATATCAATACTATCGGTAATAACCGGCACATGTTATTGGCCATAATATATTGATGTCTTGATATATTGCAATACAAATGGACCAATAACAGCAGCGGAATAAGAAACGGCGATAAGTTTTATTCAGTATTAATCTCTAAACAGTGAAATTTCCAGTTTGCAGGGATAGGAATAAACTTTTCCAGGGAATATATTGAGATACAATGGGATGTTCTGTACTTGGAGATCTTAATGAAAGATAAACAGTCAACAGAGGTATATTTTCTATTTTGGATGAAGCAGCCGTGAGTAAATACATGGATTGTATGAAAGAAAGGATTGAAGAAGATATTTATACAGAATGTTCAGTTCTATTTTTCTTGGTTCAAAATGATAGTGAGCACAAAATAATAATATTGTTATTAGGATATAACTGCAGAGTCAGCATTCAACTATTGTTATTGCGATACTTTAAAAACATCAATATTTGACTGATATATTAATAAATAATGCAGCTTTTTTTTTATCAGCAAAATGCTTTGTGCTTATAATATTAATTAAAAAATTAATTTAATTTGGTGATTGCAAATATCTGGTATAAAGTTCTTCCAACTTTTGAACTGGAAATTACATAATTATTTTCTGTAATTGAATCAACATTGATTTGTGATTAATAATCTGATCAACATTGATATTCTAAACCAGGCGGTTCCAACTAATGGCTGCATGTAGCCTGCAATACCTATTTTTGCAGCCCAAGGAACTCTTTGCAGGATATACTTTAGTCTATAGTGAACTTTTTTTCTGAGAAGTAAAAAGTTTTTTTTCTAAAAAAAAAAAAAAAAAAAAAAGTTTTTTAAATGTAAATTCAATGATATTAATTTAATAATATACTTTTATATTTATATGAGCATCATATTGAAAGCAAATTTTTCTAGCCCATGTAGCCCATCACATATCTGATTTTTTGTGGCTGTGAATATGCATAAATTGGAAATTCCTGCTCTAAGCCATGCCATTTTAATAATTAGCACACATATTAATTTGAACTTGAATTTATTTTGTGATATTCTGATAACTATTAGATTATGACCAATAGTTTTTAAATTAATAATTTCTTAACTCTTGATATTTTAAAGATGAGGCAAATTGAACATCTCTTGGGAACATAAAAAAAAAACAGTTATTCACCTCTTCTCTATTATTAATATATTATGCTGTCTTTATAAATACTTTTAACTACTTTGTGCTTTAACCCTTAAATGCCGGGTGTTGCTTTTCGGCAACATACCCAATTTAGGCTCTAAAATACGATTAGAATAATATTGAAGCTATAATGCCTAATGTTGCCAATAAAATACATTCTGAAAATATTATTAAATCGATTTTCAACATGTAGATGGCAACACTTGTGCTGTTTAAGAATAAATATAGATTTATTTTTTCAATTGTTGCTACTTGTTCTTTTTGTTTTGTTTGGAAGCTTGCGAAATACCCTATTTTGTTCTGCAGTGAGCAAGTAAAATTTATTTCTTATTATAGTTCCTAAAATTCTTGTGTGTTTAATATTATAGAATTTTATCAAGGAAAATTATTTTTTCAATTAAAGACCAGTATTGCCGATTAGTAACAAACTGTTTTTTAGCCGTAAACCATACTTAAAACAAAATATGATTTTTAAAAGTATTTTTCCCATGATTTATTTAAAAAATGAAAGCCGAAAAACATTATTACAATGATTTTTGAAAATTCAGGCATTTAAGGGTTAAATATGTGAATGAATTCTATCTAATTTATTTGTCTGTTTTTATTTTATTTATAACATCGTTTATAAATGTGAATGGACTTTTTATCTGGAGTATTTTTTTTTAATCTGAAATTTCAGTATTATACATTTTTTCATTTTTATTTATTTTATCGATATTGTGTCTAAAATGTTGTGTGTTTATTTTATAGATATTGTGTCTAAAATGTATCTGAAGGAATTTTTGAGCAAGTCTAAATCTGATTATATATGGAGAAGAATATCCCAAAATTTTGTTTCTAAAATACCGTCTAATTCATTAGATTCTTTTATAACAAATATACTACTTCAAATACCTTGGTAAGTTGCCTTTTTTTCACATCTTACCCATATTTAAACTGTTTAATGAAATGGGTTTATGTAAGCTAACTATAAACAACATTTAAGATTCATTTTATATATGGTTTTTATGGTCATACAGAAGAAATTCTGAGTAATTGTTAAACTATTATATATTTCTTTGGTTTTTAAAATTTTTTGTTTTCAAATTGTGTGACATTATTATTTTTTTATTTTTGTCTGTTGTTTTGTTAAATAATTAATTTAAAATTAATCCAACAGGTATGGGTACGTTGAATGGATTTTAAGTGATGAGGGAGTAAAAAATAAAAAACTTAATTACATCATGACTGTCAAGCTGTTGTATTTTCGATCATTTAAATCTGTAAGTATATTTTTTAAAAGTTCGTTATGGATGCCAAACCTGTATTTAAAATATTCAGTAATATGCTTATTATCAAGGCTTGGTTGGATTTTTTTAACTAGTAATATTTTAGTCCATTATGAATAACTCGTTAATAAGTTTATATATAACTTTATTCATGTTCTGTACCACATGCATCAGCAGATTTTATATAAATGTATAGACATTACTTGTGTTTATAAAAAGTAGTTTTATATTTTATATTGCTTCTAATCATGAAGTCCATTTCAAGGAATTGTTTTTAAGTCATTAAACAGAAAGGAAAATGATTAATCTATGAATGTTCATGATGAAGTAAGCACATATCATAATTAACCCTAAAAAAAAAGATGTTTAAGTTGATTAACCTTTATTAAATTAAAAATAAATTAAGCCAAAAATGTCTCACACCACATTCACCAAGCTATTGGCTAGATGCACATTCTTTGTCTAAGATGGGTTTTGCTGGGGTGGCCATTACATTTGAGTTTCCTGAGAATTTTATTTTTAGCCAAAAGAGCTACAGGCTATAAGTTATGCCAAGAAGTGTCATGCTAGGAAAAAAAAAAAAAAAAAAGGAATTCAGCTCATATGGAAAGAATCAAAAGATGTAGTGCATTTAGTCTGAATCACTGAATCATACAAGACAAGTAAATTGCAGTACAACAGATAAGTAGAAAAGAAGACTAATGTTGACAAATCACAAGCAGTGAGATAAAAATGCATATGTTGTGTAATTGCATGCAGCATTGTCATAAGCAGTAATTTAATTGCATGAGATGATTAAATGTTTTGACTTTCCATTTCACTATGATTAAAGTTCTTGAGATAAAAATTATTCAATGTGTGATTTAACAGAAAGAATTTAGAATAATGCAGATGTGAATTACTCTCTTTAAAAAAATATTTAAAACTAGCAAAACCTGTGACTTTGCTCGCGTAATAGTTGAAATATACCAAGTGATATTCACATGTCTAATTTTTATTAGAATAAATTATATTTTTAGGAATAATTCAAAAATTACTAAGTACACCACGGTTTGACTAAACTTCATTATTTCACTGCATTAAGCAGAAATGACACTTAAATTAATAAGAAGAACTAAAACTAATTCTAAATAAATTTTAATTTAGAAAGAATTTTGAAGCTTTTATGCTCATTTCATACACTCATTTCAGTATTCATTTGAAGTTTTGAATGTTTTAGAAACCGTTCTTAGTACACATTTACCTGTTAAAATTAATCATCATGTCAAATCCCAAGCTTCTTGTCTGGTGGTCTAACACCTCTCTGGTGGTACTGGCAGTAACATAAAATACCTTTATTGAAACAGAGACTGTCACCAATAATTTGCCAACATTAATTTTGAAATCGTTTTGGTATTTCCTAATATTCCATAGAAAACGTAATTTAGAAAGTTTTTAAGGCTTTTGTAGAATGTTTGTTTTTCCTGCCAACCCCAGGTGGTAATGGCATTGGCATAAAATATAGCCTGTGTAGGATCAAAGACTATCACCATTGATTTGCAACCATTACTTTTGTAAACGGTTTATTATTTCCTGAGATTGCATAGAAATCGTAATTTAGGACTTTTTTAGAATGCTTTTTGCTTCTTCCCTTTGCTTCACCCTTTTTAAATTTTGAATTTATTTTCGACAGTTCTTAGAAGGCATTCTTATCTTATAAGTAACTACATGCCATGTTTAAAGTTTCTAGCCTCTTCAGTATCACAGAAATAGCAATTTTGAATGATTTTTGCTCAACCCTCTGGAGATAGTGGCACCGACATAAAATATAGTATATGTTTAAGCAGGTTCTATCACCACCATTTTGCAACCCTTATTTTAAAAATCAGTTTTGTATTTCATGATTGCATAAAAATCGTAATTTAGAACATTTTTCGGTCACTTCTTCCTTTTAAATTTGGAATTTTCTTTCGACAGTTCTTAGCATTCATTTGCATCTGTTAAGTAATTTCCATGCCAAATTTCAAAATGTTAGACCGCTCAGTAACACAAAAGACATGATTTAGAACATTTTTTGCTCCTACAGCCTGCAGGTGATAGTGAAACAACATAAAATATAGCGTATGTTGGAGCAGGGATTGTCATCATCAATTTGCAACCATTACTTTTGAAATCGGTGTGATATTTCCTGAGATTGCGTAGAAATTGAAATTTAGAACACTTTTCCTGCATTTTCAACACTTTTAAATTTCGAATTTTTTATAAACTGTTCTTAGATAGTATTTACATTTTATAAGTAATTAACGTGCCAAATTTAAAGTTGCTAGCCCCTGCAGTATCACAAAAATCACAATTTAGAACGTTTTTTGCTCCTGAAACACTCAGGTGGTAGTGACACTGACATGAAATAGAGCATTTGTTGGAGCAAGGGCTGTCACCATCAATTTCCAACCATCACTTTTGAAATTGGTTTGGTATTTCACGAGATTGCTTAGAAATCAGAATTTAGAATGCTTTTTGCTCATTTTCACCCGTTTTAAATTTCGAATTTTTTAGGAAATGTTCTTAGAGATCATTTATATCTTATAAGTAACCGCCATGCCTAATTTCAAGTTTCCCCTACACTATCACAAAAATCACAATTTAGAACGTTTTTTGCTCCTGAAACCCCCAGGTGGTAGTAACACCGACATGAAATAGAGTCTGTGTTGGAGTAAGGGCTGCCACCACCAATTTCCAACCATTACTTTTGAAATCGGTTTGATACTTCCTGAGATTGTGTAGAAATTGCCATTTAGAACATTGTTTAGAGCGCTTTTCACACATTTTCATCCTTTTTAAATTTCTAATTTTTTAAGAAATGTTCTCAGATATCATTTATATCTTATAAGTAATTACACCAAATTTCATGTTTCTAGTCCCTTCAGTAACACAAAATTACATTTTGGGAACGTGTTTTGCTCCTGCACCCCCTTTGGGGTAGTGGCATGGACATAAAATATAGCCCATGTTGGAACTTGGAATAACACCATCATTTTGATGCCATTACTTTTGAAATTGGTTTGATACTTGCTGAGATTGCATAGAAATCGCCATTTAGAACATTTTTAGAATGCTTTTCGCGCATTATATCACCCCTTTTAAATTTCGAATTTTTTAAGAAATGTTCTTAGAGATAATTTATATCTGATAAGTAACTACCATGCCAAATTTCATGTTTCTAGGCACTTCAGTAGCACAAAAATGGCATTTTTAGAATGCTTTTTACTCCTGCATGACTTTTGGGGTAGTGACACCGACATAAAATATATCCTATGTTGGAGCAAGGGCTGTCACCATCATTTTTATGTCATTGTTTTTTAAATTGGTTCGGTACTGTCTGAGATTGCATAGAAATCGCCATTTAGAACATTTTTTAGAATGCTTTTTGTGCATTTTCACCCATTTTAAATTTTCGATTTTTTAAAGAAATGTACTTAGAGATCTTTTATATCTTATAAGTAACTACCATTCCAAATTTCATGTTTCTAGGATCTTCAGTAACAGAAAAATCACATTTCTAGAACGTTTTTTGCTCCTGCACCCCCGTTGGGGTAGTGGCATGACATAACATATAGCCTATGTTGAAACAGAGACTAACACAATCATTTTGATACCATTACTTTTGAAATCGGTTCGGTAGTTCCAGAGATATTACCTCCTACAAATAAATAAACAAACAAACTTTACTTCTTTATAATATTAAGTATAGACATATGATGCCTTTGCAAAGAAAAATAAATTTTTACCATAAAAATTAATATTGTTTTAAAATATAGACTCAACTAATTAATTAATTATTGGGTCATTCCATGCCAAATCAACCAAAAAATTTCAATATTCAACCTGACCTTTTCAGATTCAATGAAACTGCCAGGAATCATTGTCCCTGATGATATAAATGAGAATATATTTTTTTAATTTTTTTTTATCTCATTAAATTTTTATACAATTAATTATTTAAATTTTGAAAAATCATCATTTTTTGGCTTGCATAAATGTTTTCAATTTTGAATTTCTCAAGTTCCATCAATCATAGCCCCTCATTTTAAAGAGAATTTCATAAGGTTTGATTTGATATGCAAGTTGACTATGCTTCATTAATAATAATAATTTTTTAATTTTTTAAAAATTTGAAATTTAAAAATTTTTTAGATAGTGTTTTTTAAAAATTTCGAAAAAATGTATGTTTTATGCAATATTATAGGCTTAAAATTTTGAAATTTTTAGAGTGGTATCTCAATGGGATCAGGAGTTATTAAATAAAAGCTAAATATTACAATACAAATGATAATCTGACTCTAACTTATTTTATTATTTATTTATTTTTTTGTATGGTAAACTTTAGCTTTTATTTCATAACTCCTGATCCCTTGGAGATCCCACTCTAAAAATTTCAAAATTTTAAGCTTTTACCCTATTACTTTCTTCTATCTTTACAAGAAGAAAGTATTGGATTCGTGAAAATTTTCAAATACCAGTTTTGAACGGATTTATATGATTTAGTTGGCCAGAGAACCCCAAAAACATGTTTTTACAAAATGTCTGTCTGTCTGTCTGTATGTATGTCACACAAATTTTGTGGGCGCTTTATCTGAAGAACTAATGATTGGAATTTAAAAAAACTTTAAATTCAGTTAGTCTCTGATATAAACTGGTGCTGATTACTTTTTGGTGTAAATCGCCCAACAGGTAGCGCTGCTATGCTGCATTTTTCCTGATTTCCACAATAGTTATATCTCAAGAACTAATGCACGGATTTTCATCAAACTTCAGATTCAGTTAGTCCTTGATTTGAATTGGTGCTGTTTGCATTTTGGTGTAAATCGCCTAACAGGTGGCACTGCTATGCTGCATTTTGCAGGTTTTACATGATTTCCGCAATAGCTCTATCTCAAGAACTAACGTGCAGATTTTCATCAAACTTCAGATTCAGTTAGTCCTTGATATGAATTGATGCTGATTACGTGTTGGTGTAAATCGCCTAATAGCTGGCACTGCTGTGCTGCATTTTTCACGATTTCCTCAATAGTTCTATCTCAAGAACTAATGCACGAATTTTCATCTTACTTCAGATTCAAGTGTACCTTGATTAATATTGCTGCTGATTACGTTTTGGTGTAAATTGCTCAACAGGTGTCACTGGTATGCTGTATTTTTCACGATTTTTGCAACAGCACTATCTGAAAAACTAATGCACGAATTTTCACCAAACTTCAGATTCAGTTAGACGTTGATATAAATTGTTTCTGATTAGGTTTTGGCGTAAATTACTCAGTAGGTGGTGTTGCTATGCTGTGTTTTGCTGGATTTACACGATTTCAGCAATAGTCATATCTCAAGAACTAGTGCACAGAATTTCATATCTTTAGAATCCTTATGATGAGCATAGATTGCCATTTAATTTTTCACTGGGATAGCGACTTTTGAAGTATTAACATGTATGAGATAGAAGAAAGTTTTGGTATTGGTACATCTGACTAGTTTAAATAAGAATATGTGACAGAGAATCATTATCACATTACTGTGTTAAAAAACATTTTCCACATATAACTATTTCCATATAGAATGGACTTAATAGTGTGAATATATAATTAAAGAAGGGTAATAGAATATTTTACACTCCTTCTCAGTTTACAGTTTTGAAAATAATCTCTATAAATAGCCTTTTTTTACTAAGTAGGAAAGAACAAACATCCAAAGTGAGTAAAAAAATTCAGGGACTCTACTACAATTTTACCATTCTTCTTGATCTTTTTTGTATACTCCCTTTTGGAGTAAGCCTAAGACATTCTATAAAAAAATTATTTTTTCCCCCGTATTGCCCACAACCTAGAGTCTGAGTTTTATACCTTTCTTTTGGCCAGTATTTTCAACCTTTTTAAATCTCAAACAAATTCTTAAACTAATTATTACATAGAACATTTATGAGATATCTTAATTTTGTTTGATGTATTTAGGGTATATTTTTTGTAAGATTTTTCAGATAGGCATACTTTTAAATCTTCTTTTAATATTTTAGCAGAGATCTGTTTTGATTTTTAATATTATTCATTGTGGAAATACTTCTCATAAATATAATGCTGAAGAATTATTAACATTTTTTTAAGTGTGAAAACATTTTCATGACTCTCCTATATACATTTATTCAGAAATGCTAAAATTGACGTATAAAAGTACCACTAAATTATACTAAGCCTTAACACAAAGCAATCTGCTTCATTTAAAATATTGCATAAAAAATGTTACTTTGTAAAATCTTGATAGAGCTCGACTGAAAAATTTTGCAGCACACTTGAAATCTTCTCACAAAACTCTAGTATGGTACAGCATATTGGTTGAAAACAGGATTGCCAAATATCCTGCTTATTTTAATTTTATATAAATGTCCTGCATGGGGTATAAAAACTCATGATTTTCCATAGTATCAATCATTCAGACCTGTAAAACATAACATTTCTTTTGGAGCATTAAAAGGGTGAGGTTGATGTGTTGGAAATTTAATTTGTTCAAAACATTTGTTTTTCTAATTAGGAAAAATTTGAGATTTAGCAGCACAGAAATGGAATCAATATTTCAAGACATTCACAGAAAAATATAATTGAAATATATAATTTTTTTTCAGCATTCTAAATTTCAATTTCTATGGCAATTCGATACTTTCTAAACTAAATTTAAAATGATCTAGTGCAAAGAACAAAGCTTCACTTTCAATGATCAATTTCAGATTAGTTCATTTTGCAATGTAGTACTCAAGAAAAAGAAAGATGCTCTCCAAGAAGTAAAAACTTCAACAAAATACAATTAGTTATGTTTTTTGAACAATACAGCGCTTTTTAAAATTTAACTCAATTTTCTGATTGGTAAAGATATCATACATATTGATTTTTTATTTATTTATTTTTTCCCCTAACTGGGTGAAAAAAGTGTCCAGATCAGAGTCAAACCAAAAACTTTTGGCTTAAATTGCCAACGTTCAGCCTATTGCACTACCTGGGCTGACAACAGGCCAACATACTTCACTCAGATTATTAATTTTTTTTAAAGGTGTTTTGTTTTTTGCCAATAAAGTTATCTGAGTGAAGTGTGTTTGCCTATTGTCTGTCCAGGTAGCACAACAGGCAGAATTCCCAGCCTGAGTCCTTTTTCGCTGAGTTGAAAAAAAAATAATAATCATATAATATATGTTTAATATTATTACTTTGATAACTAAATAATTTCTCAGTATTTGGTTTACTATTCCAAGATATTTCACGGTGAGTAATTTCATTCAAATAATATTCTGAAACATTTAAACATTCATTTAAATTTTTCTTGCTTTTTCTGATCAAGTTCTAATTTTTTACTCGCTTGTGCTAAAATTCACAATTTAGTAAAATAAAAATCCTACAATGTTGGTTGAAAACACAATTCTAGATTATACAAGGTGCAAACATTCATGTTTACTTAATTTTTATAATTTTATTAATTGAGTCTAATGCTTTGTAATTAAATTCTTCCTAGATATATTAATATGGAGGAAAATATAGCAATTTTAATCTTCTATTATTTTCGTGCTTTTGAATTTTTGCACACTTTTTTTTATTAACTTAAATTGCTATATTGTTTTATTTCATGTACATTCTGATTCTTTTAAAAAGTCTGTTAAAATGTCGAATTTTAACATGACACTTGCTTATTTTGTATTCTAAGTGGTTTTCATTTGTAGTTTAAATACTCAAGTGTTATAGCTTGTTGCTTATGTGCTTGATATTTTATGCAAACTTTCTGACGTATTTAGTAATCTTTGCATTCATTACTATTATTACATTTTTAAATTGAAATCAATGGCCTGTGATTGAGAATGAATATTATAATTTGGCAGCATACAAATTTCTTTAAAAATTTTTTTGAAAATTTAATAATTTTTTTTATTATGAATAGCAATTTTTAATGAAATCTTGCAATTTTGAATGTACTTTACATATTTTTTAAATCTTTGATCATTTGTTGTAATTTGTGTCTTATTAAAATACTAGCAGGCTATGCCCGCTATGCTGGTCTGTTTATGCAAACTAACCTTGAATCAAACAAAATGTATCAGTGAATTTGACATTGTGATTTAAGCAATATGTAACCTTACCCGGAATGTCCTTTCGCATTGCTGAAAACGATATAAACGCCATTGTGCTGTTATATTTTCTAATGTGCAGACAAAATTTCATCTATTAAGGTCCAACTCTTTTAGGTGATCAATTGCATTAGGATTTGGTAAAGAATGATTGTGCAATATGCAATATAATAAACAACATCTGAAAAAAATATTTAACTAATAATGCAAACAAAGAAACTGACAAAATCCATCCAGTAAAACTTTTTTAAAGGGTTGATCTTTCATATTGGGTCCATCTGATTATAGAACTTTCCCCCATAATTCTATAACTAAGCAACGTAGAATGATATGGAATAAACTAAAACTCCCCAAACATTGTCTAATCAACAAAGCAAGTATTATCAACATCTGCCATCTAGAACTTTTTGAAAAGTCTAATCTTTCATAATCGGTTTCACATGATTATGGAACTTTCCATCACTACCTTATGGCTAAGCATTGTATAGCAATATGCAAAGTACTAAAACCATATCTAAATAGGTATCTAACTGACAATGGAATTCCTATCAAAATCCGTTCTGTAGAATTTTTTTTAAATGCTGAACTTTCATAATCAGGTCCAACTGATTATAGAACTTTCCACCACATCTCTATTATTAAACAAAGCAGAACGGTATAGTATATACTAAAATCCTACCTAAAAAATTATTTAACTAACAGTGTAGGTTCAATCGAAATCCATTCCGCAGAATCTTTTAAAAAGGCTAATCTTTCATAATCGGGTTCGTCTGATTATATAAAATTAAAACATAATTCTATGTCAAAGCAATGTAGAACAATATGCTATATACTAAAATATTCCCTGAAAAATTATCTATCATTTTAATTCTCATCAAAATCCATTCAGCAGAGCTCAAGTTATATGCAGCCGGGACGAATTTCCTATTTGCATTTTACATTCGTTATATATAGTAGATGCAAAGTAGATAGATAGATAATATTGATGCCTAAAATTTATGAAACTGCAAGTTATTTCTCGTTGTCTCTGCTGAATAATTTTAAAAACATTTCAATCGGCGAGCATTGAGCTATATGTCTACACACTGTCATGTCTACACAAATGTATTTGATTTTATACCAAAACATTCTCGTTAAAATGAGCCAATTTGGTGTGAGTTCCGATCACAGAATTTTCTTCTGCCCTCTTTTTAATTTTTTTTAAAAATGGTATTTTACCGTCTCAGTGGTAGCTTGAAGGTATATACCAGTTACTTTATTGTGTATGACGTTGTATAATGCGGCCTCCATGCTGCAATCTAAAAGTTCAGTATTTTTGCACATATCATCGTCATTGTCGCCAAAGATAATAGTTGGCACTAAACGAAGAATTTTTTTTAAAAATTAACACTGTTGGCCGAAAGTAATCAATTAAAAAATATAACATTTAAAAATTACAGCGTTTTGACAACTATTTTGTTAAAACAATACAAATATATACTGAAAATAAAAGCATAAAAAATATTATAAAATATTTTTTTTTCAAAATCGCCATTTAAACTATGCACATGAAATTCTAAGTGTCTCTTAGCACTGCAGCAAACATTTCCATTTTTTAATCAGCGAAAAATGAAGTTTTAACTTAATTTTACTTAATAATTAAAATACTTTCAATTCAAAAAATATTAAATAAAATTATTTGTATGGTTACAATTAATTAATAATTAAAGCCAAAAAAATATTCGCGATCAATAAATAGTGAACCACAATGTTTGGCACGGTTTGCAATAAAATTTGGTGCTTTTCTACTATAGGCGCCTTGGCGTTTTTTTAAACAGCTTGGCGCAATTCGGGCATCAGAAAGTGAGATTTGTTGCAAAATGATATAAACAGTTAAGAAAACAAACTTGATGAACTGTTTTGTTCGTTTATATATGTATTTAAAATAAATGTATATTATTAATGTTTTTCATATACAAATTAGTTCTGTTACTATATAAAATTAGATAAATAGCATCTTTATGTTAGGTAAATCATATAAACATTGAAAAAAAATACTTATGTATATGAAAAGGAACAGTGAATAGGTTGCCAGAAAATATGTTGCCAAATTTCCTTCTGTGCCAACCCTGTTTTCTCTATTTTGCCAAGATCCTTATACTGGAAAAGTACCAAAAAATCTTTGCAGGTTTAGGATTGAAATAATTGGCGCAATGACAGACATTTTGGTATGGTGTTGGTTAGGCCTGGGCCTTAAATCGATTTAACTCTTAAATCGATTTAAAGCTTACATCGGAAATCCGATTTAACCATTGGTCTTAAATCGATTTAAGCTAAAATCGGAAATCGCGATTTAGCTAATGTCAAATCGCGATTTAGCCAATCTCTTAAATCGCGATTTAGCCATTATCTTAAATCGCGATTTAGCCATTATCTTAAATCGCGATTTAGCCATTGTCTTAAATCGCGATTTAGCCATTGGCTTTAAATCGATTTAAAACAAAATACTGATTCAGAGCTAACATCGGAAAATCGATTTATCTACTTTGATGTATCTACCACTTACATACCAAGCTGGTGTTAAATCGATTTAGGAGGATCCGATTTAAGCAAACATCGCAAGCCTCAATGCTTTCCGATTTAAGACAAACAAGGCAAGCTGGTGTTAAATCGATTTGGGACGAACCGATTTAAGCAAACTTTGCAAGCCTCCATGCTTTGCGATTTAAGAAAAAGACGATTTAATGAAAACAAGACAAGCTGGTGTTAAATCGATTTAGCAGGATCCAATTTAAGAAAACGATTTAAGTAAGAATTGGTATTTATTTATTTATTTTGTAAACAAGATTCAGAGTTTACGAGATTGGAATGTGTATTTTTCAGAAATTAAGAACTTATATAGTGGAAAGTTGAAAGGAAAAAGTAATGTTTAAATCTTAAAATCCAAATTCATCGAATTTCAATTTATATGCTAATGCAATCTTTTGATGATAAATTAAGTTTTCACATATTTGAGTAATATTGCAACATGTATTTTTTATTTTCCAATATTCTGTAATTAATTAAAATGTTTTAAAGTAGAATCCTGCATTGTTTCAAAAGATTGTTTTCCTGAAATTCATTCAGCATTTCTATGATTAAAAATAATAATAATAAAGTTTTATATTTAAAATCCAAACTCATCGACTTGCAGTTTATACTTTTATGCATTCTTATGATGAAAAATTCATTTTTTACATGTTTTAGTAATATTTTAACATTTATTTTTTGTTTTCTATTATTTTGTAATTAATGAAATTATTTTAAAGGTATAATCATGCATTGTTTTGTGTATCACTATTTGGCCGTGATCCACATTAAATATTTTTCTTTTACTAATAATATTTTTTTCCTGAAATTGATTGAGTATTTATGGTTGGAAAAAAAAGAATAAAGTTTCATATTTAAAATCCAAATTCATCGAATTTAATTTTTTATTTTTATGCATTATTTTAATGAAACATTCATTTTTCACATGTTTGGGTAATATTTTAATACATATTCTTTATTTTCTATTATTCTGTAATTAATTAAAATATTTTAAAATAGTCATGCATCAGATTTGACATCCGATTTCAATGCCAGTCACGTGGATTGAGTATCTTGCTGAAATTGATTCACTATTTATATCCAAATTCATCGATTTTTAGTTTATATTTTTATGCATTATTTTCATGAAAAATTAATTTTCATATCTTTAGGTATTATGGGAATATTTTAGTTTTAATTTATTATTATTTTGTAATTAATTAAAAATACTTTAATAAAGTTCTGTAATGAGTCAAGTAACTTTATTTTTACAGCAGAATGAGGGAGGGTTGGAGGAGGCATTCATTAGATTTTTCTGCAGATCTGCGAATTTTTGCTTTTTTGACATTTTGTTATCATTAAAAAGAGATATATTTTAAGATTATATTTTATTACTAATCTTAAAGGATGGCAACAACAACGAAAAAAAATCAGCAATTTCAGTGATGTGCTCCAAGGGTCACACTTTCAATCCTTCTCCATCCGCTATATAAATGTCAGCATTTATGTTAAACAAATCTTATTTTAATCTAAAAGTTAAAAAGATATAAAATTGCACCTTATTTCTCATATCTCACCCCCCCCCCCCCTTTTTTTTACTACTTTTCTCATCATGGTAAATGAATAGTTAAATTCATCATTGAAGTCTTTTAATATGCTTCTGTTTTACATCAGTAACTTTTTAAATCTGTGTCTGTAAAAAAAAAGTGTATGTAGGCTGTTAGCAATGAAGTGCTATTTGAGTGGGCTAGGGGAAGCACCCCTTCCCCCCCCCCCCCTTAAGGAATTTAAATTGTAGCATGCATAACAAGTCAGACAAAAAAAAAAATCATTTTCTTTTATATTACTTCTTATAGAATGAGTTTATAAAATGTATTACAATAGGTCACTAATTTTTAAAATGGAAAAAAAAAAAAAAACTAGTGTTTTGGGACATTCAAAGCTTTTTTATGTGTAAAATATACCTCTTTTCAAAATTATTTGACAAATTAAAAGCTAAGTATACTAAATAATACAGGAGGTGGGGGAGGGGGGGGGGGGGGGGGGGGCACGTAAAGATCGTATTTTGTTACTAAAACTTAAAAAATAGGCTTCCATATTCTAAAATGTAAAATCGGTGTTAAATCGCGATTTAGCACTAAATCGGTGTTAAATCGCGATTTAGCACTAAATCGCGATGTTGGATGGATGATAAATCGATTTAAGAAATTTCTACATCGCCCAGTCCTAGTGTTGGTATAACGCAAAAGTAGCAAAAGGTCTCTAAAAAACTATCTCTTAAATTATGCCAATTCTCTGTAAATTCGGTTATGGAATAGGTCTGCTTTAAAATCACAGAATCAATTTAACCCTTTTTCTAAGTTAATTATGCACCAAACCGCGTCCAGTAACATACTTCAATTGTCTGTAGACTCAATTATGCAACTTATCGATACCAAATACGCCAATTTTCTGTGGGCTCGGTTACGTAATTTATCTCCTTAATTAAGGCATACTTTACAAACTACATCTATTTTCCAATTTTCCTGAATTTAAGATCAATGGTTATTGTTAGATGTAAATATGTTTATCATTGTCACTGTATTTTACTTTGACCTATGAAATATCATTGCAATATTCAATATTAGAAACATTTATGATATTTTTAACTGCCCTAGGAAATGCGTTTTTTTTACCACTAATAATTTTCTAAAAACTATTCCTGTGATAAGTTGCTTCAACATTCTCAACATTCTGATTAATTTCATTCTGATTCAACATTTCTTCAACATTCTGATTAATAACCAAATATTATCCCCATCGCAATTCGTTAAAAAAATTAAACCTATGCCGCGATGCCACGCTTATGCATTTTCGGTTTAAAATTAAGTTGTTTGGCGATAAAATAAAATCGTAAATAAACATGCAATATGTAACTCATAACTACCACCATTTTTAAAATTACATCAGATAGTTTCTGCTGCAAGCCACATGATGGATGAGTTAGATAAAAATGAAAATTAAATAATAAAAAAAAAAAATCAAAAACAAAAGTGTCACTAAGATATTATCTTATCAAATTTTCTGATGTAATTTTCTTACCCTGACGCAAGAGATAAATCGCCAAATATGGTTTAAAGCTACAATCTTTCATATTGAATAAATTTTTAAGCATTACAAACGTTCCCTTTCATGTTTAAATTAAATATTTTCGTATTTTAACCTTATACACTTGTCAAAACTGTTTTTCTTTTTTTTTCTTTTAAATAAAATTAGTAAGTTTTTTTCCGAGATGTACAGCCTTTTCAATTCATTTATCAGCGAAATTCATCGCCAATCAAATAATGCAACCCTTTCGCCCAAAATAACAGAACTTTCTGTCATAAATCTATAACTAATCTACGTAGAATGATGTGTTATAGCTTAAAACCTTCCCTGAAACTATACCTATCTAACAGTATAAGTTCTGTCAAAATCCATGCAGTAGAACTCAAAATATAGATGTTAGGAACGAAATTTCCGTTTGGATTTTATATATATAATAGATTAGAATATTATATTAATAAAAATAAATAAAAATTTAAGATTTAATAAAAATTAGAAATATTAGATTTGTTATATTAATTTTAATTCTTTAAAAAATATATACAGATGAAAAAAAAAAAATTATTTCAGGTAAATAAAAAAATGCTTAATGTTATCATTTTATTATGTTGAGACAAATAATTTTTTTTTTTCCATATATACTTTCTTAAAAGAAACAAAAATATTTGATATAAATAACAAATTTAATTATTTTTTATTGAAAGAGCTTAAATTACTGTTTAACTCCTTTGTGATGAGCATCTCATATACATACAGGGTGATTCAGCTCGTCGGTGACAAACTTTAAGGATCGATAGAGCACACCTAGACGAACATTTTTGAATAGGGAATGTAGGGTCCCTGACGCGATGGTAAGGCGCTAGGCGCTTTCGAAAATTTGGGTGCCGAAATTCGAAACGTCATAAAAACTAGGGAAATGGTTAGATTTTCTTGCTTGTTGCGTCGAAATGATTCTGTTTGTTTAGACTTTCTTCAGTACCAATTTGATAAGCGTATCTCTTAAAACATGGATAGGGGGCGCTGCAGACTTTGGAGAGCTAGACAACAACTTTAAGCCCGTTATTTTGATAATTTAACACATGCTCGCCAAAGTTTATACTCTAACTTAAAGTTTGAACCCAAAAGTAGAGCCCTGCAAAAAGCGTAAGAGCCGGAATAAAATGTCAAAGTACAGGGTGGTCGAAACTCGAAGGCTCCTAAGAGATAAACAAACAGATTTCTTGACTTATGGCATGCATTTTCATGATTCTGTTTGCTGGGGCTCTCTGAAACTCAGTTGAACGGTACAAAAAGAAACATCGATAGGGGGCGCTTTGGGCAAAAAACATAATTCGTTGACATTTCGGACGCTAACTGGAAACGGGGCGCTACGATCAGTTAGTAATAATGAAAACACATTTTCTACCTCTGCTCAACACTTCTGAATAAATTTAGACCAAAAACATCAATGATACTGGAAATTTATTTACAAAAAATAACACTACAGAAGATGCTCGAAATTTTGACCTTGGGCCATGATGCAGGCTTCGCACCTCCGTCGCATTGAGGAGTGTGTGTTTCCAACAATGCCAGGAGTATCTCTGATCTGCCCTGCAGCTGCCACAATGCGCGCCACAAGTTCTTCAGCACTGCTGACAGGTGTATGGTATACCTCGGCCTTCAGGTAACCCCAAAGGAAGAAATCCAAGCAGGTGAGGTCTGGTGATCGGGCAGGCCAGTGAACTGGACCCCCACGCCCGATCCACCGCTGGCCATACCTTGCGTTTAGATGGAGACGCACGTCGTTCGTGTAATGGGCCGGAGCTCCATCGTGCTGGAACCACATCTGGCGACGCGAACCTTCGGGTACGTGCGCCTCATCCAGAAGCTGCGGCAGCACTTGATCCAGGAAAATCAGGTAATTTCCACCTGTCAGCCGTTCAGGTAACAAATAAGGGCCAATGAGGCAATCCCCCAGAATGCCGGCCCACACATTTACTGAGAAACGCTCCTGGGCTGCTCGGCTTCTGGTTTCATGTGGATTTTCATCACACCACACATGACTGTTGTGGGCGTTCCACATTCCCTCCCGGCTGAAGGTGGACTCGTCCGTAAACAAAATGCTGTTTACAAAACGGGGATCCCTGGATCTCATCGCCAAGTACCATCTTGAGAATTCCACTCGAGGGCCAAAATCCTGCTCTCTGAGCAACTGCACCCGCTGGATGTGGTAGGGGTGCAGATTCCGGGAACGTAAGATGCGCCACGCAGTTGCTTGCGAAATGCCAACATGTCTGGCGATATCTCTCGTGCTAAGACCTGGGTTGTCCTTAACCAGGTTAAGCACAGCCTCTTCGTTGTCGGGGGTGCTCACTGATCGCTCCCGTTCAGGCCTGCCTCCGTCGAAAGATCCCGTTGTGGACAACCTCTGGTGTACTCGAGCGAAGAAGGCATGGCAGGGGATTTGCCTGTTGGGGTAACGCTCGGCGTACAACCGCTGAGCGGCTCGTCCATTACAACCAGCAGCGCCATACGCCAAATGCATGTCAGCCAATTCAGAGTTTGTGTACCGTTCCATCCTACTACCGATCTGCAGACAAGTAACCCGAAGCTTAAGTAGGTACCGCACGTTCAAAAGACGTGTCTGCGCATACAACTACGTCATCTCGCGTTGTCGTCTACGCATTACATATCTTTTGCATATCGATATGGTACGATATCTTTTGCATAAATCAGCAAAAAGCACCTTATGTAAATTTTATTGCGCGCATTGTGCATGATTGAAACCAGCTATGTTTGTTAAAAAAAACAAACAAACTGCAGTTTTAATAGCTTCTTATGATAAGTAAATTACTCTCTTGTTTTGTTTCTAACTGATCGTAGCGCCCCGTTTCCAGTTAGCGTCCGAAATATCAACGAATTATGTTTTTTGCCCAAAGCGCCCCCTATCGATGTTTCTTTTTGTACCGTTCAACTGAGTTTCAGAGAGCCCCAGCAAACAGAATCATGAAAATGCATGCCATAAGTCAAGAAATCTGTTTGTTTATCTCCTAGGAGCCTTCGAGTTTCGACCACCCTGTACTTTGACATTTTATTCCGGCTCTTACGCTTTTTGCAGGGCTCTACTTTTGGGTTCAAACTTTAAGTTAGAGTATAAACTTTGGCGAGCATGTGTTAAATTATCAAAATAACGGGCTTAAAGTTGTTGTCTAGCTCTCCAAAGTCTGCAGCGCCCCCTATCCATGTTTTAAGAGATACGCTTATCAAATTGGTACTGAAGAAAGTCTAAACAAACAGAATCATTTCGACGCAACAAGCAAGAAAATCTAACCATTTCCCTAGTTTTTATGACGTTTCGAATTTCGGCACCCAAATTTTCGAAAGCGCCTAGCGCCTTACCATCGCGTCAGGGACCCTACATTCCCTATTCAAAAATGTTCGTCTAGGTGTGCTCTATCGATCCTTAAAGTTTGTCACCGACGAGCTGAATCACCCTGTATATTTTTTAGTATTGCTATTTCTAAAAAGTAATTTTTGACTTATTTAATTGTAGTCCAAGAGGTGACCTTATGAAAACCTGTGTTATATACAAGAAGATACAAGGGAAAAAAAACTATATTTTATGCTAGAGTAGAAATAGGGGAATCTAATGTTCCAGGGCTGCTGAAATGATGCCTGAGTGAAAAATTAATAACACCTCTGGTGTACTTTAGAGGCTTATCCTAAGTTATATATAAAAAAACAAAATATGTAAAGCGTTGCCTTCATCTAGTGCTATGATAACATCCTGGTCTGCCTTGTCATAATTGGTGTCAAACATGTGGCAAACATATTTTTCTTGTAATTATTTTTAAGGTTTACATATGTTATTGAATACAAGGATAAATTGTATTTTAAAATTAAGTTTAAATAAAATCAAGGCCTGCCAACAATTAGCTTTAGTTAGATCTTTTGCAGAACAATTTATAAAATGTAAAAAAAAAAAAAAAAACTAAACCTGTGACTATACGATCCAAGAAGGATCAAGGCCTACATTGCCCAATCCTCTTTAATTGACCCTGGTCCCGGAGGTGCTATACAGCATATGTCCTGGTAGAGTGGTCAGCCTTATGCACAAGCTAGTTTGGTACTCATTTTATCAACCCTGAAGGGATGAGAGGTTGAGTGAATCTTACCCAGCCAGGGGTTGAACTCTCGTCTTGTATCGAGACAGTCAGAATTTATAAAATGTGCATTCATATAATTTCGTATCGATTTCATCAATGAAAACTGTATCATTTGGAAAAGCATTGCATCACTTTCTTAGTACTATGGATGATGCAGAATTCTTAAGAAATCTAATTCTGAACACAATCTTGCATTTTCACAGCCAGAAAAAAATGTTGGTTGCTAGGTAACTGGTGAATTAAATTTCAAAATTAAAAGAGAAAACAATTGAAAATTAAAATGCTTTATATTTTTCGAACAGTTGCACTAAATACCATAAAAAATATACAGATAATTTAAATGTCTGACATATCTATTGACAATTTCAAACTAATAGCAGTAATTTGAGCTATTTGGAAATATTGTATCCATAATTTAACATTTAAATCGATTATCCCAATGCGTCATTTGCTTTTTAATTTATTGTAAATTTAAAAATTGTTTGCATTGATATAAAAAAGCATTATGAGGTAAAAGAATCTTTTCTACAGTTTTTGAACTAATGAATAAATATAGAAAAGATTTTTGTTTCTGGTAAAGACAAAAAACTCATCTCATTTTCAGATGATACAAGTGTGTAAACATACTTAATTTTTGGAAAACTAAAGGTTTTGAGTGTGATGACTTAGTATGTATTCATTGTTAGATTTCTACAAGCATTTCACATCGTCCATGTATTAAGAAAGTGACACAAAACTTTCTGAATGACATAGTTTTATTTCATTAAATTGATGCAAAATGATGTGAACACACACTTTATAAATTGTTTTGCAAAGGTCTAGCTCCAGCTGAACATTGGCAGCCCTCGATTTTTCTTAATAAGACTATTTAAACTTAGTTTTAAAATAAAAATTATTCTTGTATTCAATAACATAGGTGAACCTTAAAAATAATTACGAAAAAAATATATCTGTCAGGTGTTTGGCATCAGTTATGACAAATCACACTAGGGTATTATCATTGTACTAGATGAAGGCAACATTTTCCAGATTTTATTTTTCTTGTATTGCATAACTTAAGACAAGGCTCTGAAACTAAATGGGAAATGGTATTAATTTTTGGATTAGGCATTATTTTGCTTTCGGCAGCTCTGGATTATTAGATTCTTCTATTTCTACTCTTAACTAAAATATATAATTTTTTCTTGTATTTGATAGCTGAGGGTTTTATATGGTTACTTCTTGGCCTATTAGGTAAGTTAAAAATTACTTTTTTGGAAACAATGATTTGCAAATTCAAGGACTCTGTGCACGTTATATGTCACATATACATGCCACACATAAGTTAAAACTTTTTTTCTCTCTCTCTTTCTGTTGTAATGTTATATTCCATGCAAATGTTGTCTTCTTTTTATTAGCTTGTAACATATTTATTTTTTCTTCATTTTTTTTTTTATACAGGTTGCTATTTTACAAAACACCATAGGTTATTTTGCAAACTCTGATCAGCGTACTTCTGATTTCATCAAGGTAAACAGTATTTCAGTTTTTTATTACATCACACATGTTTCAAAGGATACACAGCTTATTTTTCTAGATATTAAATGTTAATATCCTTCTACCTATTACGGAAAATTTTGCCTTGAAAATGTTTTGTAACTTTTTCTGTGTTTCATTGCATGATGCTTAATGTCTATAAAACATAAAATAATTAGTTGTTGTACTATTTGTATGAAATTAAATAAATTCTTTTTGGCCCCTGGTATTGAAATTTACAATTCATTCGCTATTTATTTCTTATTTAAACTATATATACTCCGGTTTGAAAAAAGTTGTTTTATTTCAAGGATAAATAAATAAATAAATTTTTTTAAGAACCCCCTTTCTTCTCCCACCCCCTCCTCCCTCAATTTCTTTGTTTAATTGTTGCTAACTTCGGTTATTTGCTGCTATTGTGTATTTACTTTATTTTGTTTGTATTTATTTGATTTCTTTAGCAAATATAATGATCTTTGTTTTTATGATCCAAAATCTGCCATTTTCTGGAATCTGCACAAATTCTTATCCAAACGATGTGAATTTTTGACTTTCTGCTGTACCTTGAAAACAGTTTTTCCTTTATAAAAATTTTTAAGGAACCCTGAAATAAGTATGCACCCTGAATGTATCAACATATGCTAGTTTTTGCAGACAAACATGACCTAGACTCACTGTGTCTCATGTTGATTGCTGAGATAAAGTGTTATTTGTATTCAGTATAACTTGAAATACTTAAATTTAAAAAAAGAAAATATTATGTTCGAGTTATTCTAAAAATAACAACAACAACAACAACAAAAAAATGTTCTTTTACGGGAGGGGGAAAAATAGTTTGTTTAAATTGTGTTTTAAATTATTCATTCCGATCCTGTTTGTTTTTGCTTAGGAGTCACATTTGAAGCATGTGTAAGTTTTAAAATTGTAATATTATCTGTTATTTGAATCAAAGATATTAGTGGTTTATTTATAACAAGTTGTTTATCTCTTTTTTTTTATATATATTTTCGAGATATTTTTGAAATTAACTTTATAATTTATATTTTTAATAAATCCACTATTTTTTCATTGTATTTTCAATTGACCTGAATTGTTTACACTAAGCTGATTTTCTGATTTTATACACGATTTTAACATATATATTTAAGAGATGAGTCACATGTCCGCTTTTCAAATTGTGATATTATCTGTTATTTGAATCAAAGATAATAAAAGTGGTTTATTTATAAAAAGTTGTTAATCTTTTTTTAAAAAATATTTGAAGATCTTTTTGCAATTGCTTTTATAATTTACATACTTTAAAAAAGTCCACTATTTTCTCATTGTATTTTCAATTTATCTGAATTGTTTCCACTAACATGATTAGTGCAAGAAATAATTTATTAAATACAAAATTAATTGATATATTGGTTAAATTATCCATACAATGACAAATGATGATGAAAACATTCAAAATAATTGTGCAGGAATAATCTAGTAGAATTCAGGAATGTTTCTAGTTACTCTAAAATCACAGGATGTTCTCACTCCAATATAAACCCACATTTTTCTTTGGAGAAGTTGAATACCTGATAGGACTGTTCATATATTAAAGCAATTAACCATAACATGTATATAGAAATGCACATCTTCTAGCACATGCATATATATTTCTTTATTTACTTATTTTTACATATGTTTATAAATAAATAAACAAAAATAATAACATTTACTAAATTAAAATCATATTTTGAAACTTTGTTTCATGTTAATTAGCCAGGATCCTCATCTGGGATTGATGTTGAACTACTGTTACTCATAATACAGTAAAACCTCCAAATAACGGACACCTCGGGAGTGCAGAAACTGTCTGCTATTCGGAGGTGTCCGCTATTGGGAAAACCTCAGATTCAAAAATTGCTAAGAAATGCTTAATGTTTCATTAATTGACTTTTATATCTCCTAAAACCTCTATTATATGATTAATCAGAAATTAAAATTATTTTTTTAAGCAGTAAAACTGAAATAAAATTGTTCATACCTTTATCTACTGTTTATTATATTCTTACGAAAAAAATCTGTTACAAAGGTTTATTTTTGCTTGCGATTACATGTAATTTGTTTTCAATGTGAAGTTTTTACTCTGTCAGTAGTTTAATCCTTCTGAATCATCCTTTTTTACAAGAAATTTGTGTAACTGCTCACTGTATTTTGCCGCTTCTTGGAAATTCTCGATATTGCAGGAAGCATCTCCGGTTTCAGTGTCTGTTTCCTCATCACTAATAGAGTCAGCTTTTGTCGAAAATTCTGAAGGAATATAATCCCATACATCAACTGATTCTTCTTAGTACTGTAGGTAACACATTATCAATATTAATAAAATTTTCAGCAGTTTCTATGCTCTGGATACATATTCCATTAATTGACTTATTTTGCTTAATTCTTCATTTGATTCGAAAATATGTGTTTCATTTTCTTTTAATATAAATCATGCTTTTCTGAAACATTGTCGTACGCTTTCTGGTCTTGTTTTTTTTTACAGCTGAGGAAATCCAAATTATAGCATCGAGAGCATTAACTAATTTTAGTGTATTCATAGAATCTAACTTTAAAAGAATGTGGCGTAATAAAAGCTTTTTGTACCAAGCTTTAAAATTGTGTATTACGCCTTGATCAAGCAGCTGGCATACTGAAGTTGCGTTTCAGGGAAAACACGTAATTTTAACATTGTCGAATTTAAAATGTTTTGGATGCAGGGTTCACACAGACTCCTTAGACTCCTTGGAAACTCCTTAGAAATGAAAACATTCCCAAGTAGTACTTAGAACTACTTAGATAAGCAAACCACTACTTAGAAACTCCTTATGGTCTATTGCGGCTTCGGTCGCAAGCGATATTGCTGCCGAGGGAAAAAAAAATCATGATCGGAAAACGCACGGTAAATCCTTTATACACATCATTCATCTGAAGCATGCATTGATTGGGTAGGGTAATCTTAATAGCAGGGCTTCCACTAGGTCCGTTTTTCAATTATTAGGTCCGTAAAGTCCGTTTTTCGACACTGTTAGCCGACCTTTATTTTAAATTTTATAGATGTTTGGCATTTAGCCAAGAATCTCGGAAAAATTGCGTTTTTCGCAAATATGTTCCAAAAAAATACTGTCAAATTTCGTTTATCGATTGCGGAAAAAATTCGTAAATTTGTCAAAGGATCGTGAAAAAACGCGAATTTCTCCAACAGATCGCGGGAAACTCGGATTTCTTAAAAAGATGCGAAATTCTTAAAAGACAGCGAAAAACCGCAAATTTATTCAAAGGATCACGAAAAAACGCGAATGTCGTTAAAGATCAAGAAAAAAAGCAGATTTCCTCAAAAGATCGCATAAAACGCGAATTTTCTCCAAAAACACGCGAATTTCCTCAAACGATCGCGAAAAACACACGATTTCCATCAAAAGATTGCGAAAAAAACGTTAGTTTCGTCAAACGATCCAAATAAAACGAGAATTCCATTAGAAGATCGCGAAAAAACGCGAATTTCCCCTGAAGATCGCGAAAAACACGTGAATTTCCTGAAAAGATGGCGAAGAACACGCGAATTTTGTCAAAGGATCGCGAAAAACATGCAAATTTCGTCAAAGGATCACGAAAAGCACGCAAATTTCGTCAAAGGATTGCGAAAAATACGCAAATTTTGTCAAAGGATCGCGAAAAACACGCGGTTTCTATCACAAGATCGCGAAAAGAACGTCAGATTCGTTAAACAATCGAAATAAAACATGAATTCCATTAAAAGATCGCGAAAAAAGCGAATTTTCCCAGACGGTCGCGAAAAAAAAACGCGAATTTCCTCATAAGATCGCGAAAAAATGCAATTTGTCAAAGTTTCACCTTCAAAGAAAGCGATTACCGCTGTTCTAAAAGAATAAATTCAAAACTTGTTATATTTTTTCTTGTATGTTGCATTTAGCATTCTTTTTTTTTTTTTTTTTTTTGTCTTTTTAAAATTTTCTTTAAGATGTATCATGTATGTGATATACATAAGTGTTTGGGGTTTGACTAATCTCTATTTATATGACCTAGCGGTGATTCTAGTCCGAAAATGTAAGGCATTCATTCCCGAAAATATTAAAAAATTGGTCACCAGCCCAAAAATTCGGACATATGGTCGCCAAAAAAAATTAATTTTGTCAATCGTTTGCAGAAAAATCGCCAATTTCGTCAAAGGATTGCGGCGAAAACCCCCACAAATTTCGTCAAAAGATCGCGAAAAAACCCACAAATTTCGTCGAAAGATCGTAAAAACCCAAAAATTTCGTCAAAAGATTTCGAAAAAACCCACAAATTTCGTCAAAAGATCGCGAATTTCGTCAAAGAGTCACAGAGAAAACGCATAGCTAGTGACGGGAGTGGATTTCCCCCTCCCCCCCTCTCTGGTGTAACTTTTCAGAAGATTTGCTGTGAATTTCAGAAATTTTTTTTTACCCAGAATCACCCCTGTGACATGACCATTGGTCTCTGCATAAAAAAGTAGATTGTCAATTTTGTATTTAAACTTACAAAATCAATAAGCAATATATTGTGAATACTGTGCAATTTCAGCACTAACAATTAGATTCTAATAGAGTAAAATTTGTTTTTGAAATGTTTTTCTCTCCAAACAGGCATTAAAAATTGGAGAGTGCATATCACATAACGATGCAGCACATAAAAACATCGACAACAACAACAAAAATGCCAAATCCTTAAAATTTTTTGGACTCCTTGGATTTTTTGTGTACTCCTTGGATTTTTTCTTCCCAACTCTGTATGAACCCTGTGGATGAGAACTTGCATTATCCAAAAACAAGAGAACTTGTCTTTGTTGTTTTTTCATCCTATTATCAAAGGAAGTTAACCATTCGATTATTAAAGGACTGGTCATCCACGCTTTCTTATTCCTTTTCCACACAATACCAAATTTATTAAATTAAATGTTCTCTGGGAAACACCTGGGTTTCAGAGATTTTCCAATAATAAGAGGGATTTCAAATTCTATTAACACATTGTAACATAATAAAATAGTGAGTCACCCTTTTGACATTTTTTCAGCCGATACAGCCATCCTTTTTTAAACACAAAGTCTTATTCGGAAAAATTCTGAAAAAGTGTCCATTTTCATCAGCATTAAAAATGTTTTTCTCCTCACAGCCTTCACAAATTGGCGAATCCTCCATTTCTTTAAGATCTACAGATTTTGCTTCTCCACATATTGTTTTGAAAGCGATGTTGTGCTGAGATCCGAACTTTTCCAGCCACCCACTGGAAGCCTTAAAATCGTGTAATTCAAGTTCTTGCGACTTCTAAAGCCTTTTCCTGAATCAAAGGCCTACTGATAGGAATGTTTTTTTAAACGAACAGAAGTAAACCAATTCAGAATTACAGAATCAATTTCAATGGGATTAGTCTCCCTCAATTACACATTTTAGGTGTTCTCGTTAGAGTTAGTAATCCACAAATTTCTTATTTCTCATTCATTTTGTAAAATCTGTCTCACCTACGTTCTACCCATTTTAAAACATTCAGCAAGTGTCCGTAAACTCAATTTCTCTTTCTCAGATACGCTTACAATTTCAAATTTTTCTTTTAAACTTAATCGTTTTCTTTTTGACACCATCCTCGAAATATTAATCACAAACAATTATCGAGATTGCAAAATAGTTTTTTTTCCTGCTCTCGTCGCATTCTTGACGCCTTTAATTCTCGATTTCAATGCTCCAGAGGAACTGTCCCTCCTGGGGCGCCCCTGAATTCAACACTAGACGTGGGAGGGGGATTTTACCCAGCCCACCGCCTATATTTATCTGTGATCACAAAATTTGTGACACATTGCCCTGAAAAATTTAGGGGCTTTTTACTTTTTTTCCCTAGTTAAAAAATAACTTTTCATCTTTTGTCGCCAAAATTACTGTCCGCTATTCGGAATGTCCGTTATTCAGAGGTTAAACATACAAAAACTTAGGTTTTGGGAGTAGGGATAGGAAAACTGTCCATTAAATAGAGTTGTCTGCTATTCGAGAGTGTCCGTTATGGAGGTTTTACTGTATTAACAATTTTGTTGTGTTACATATCCATAAAGTAGTGTTTAGTAACTGCATAAATAATGTATTTTTTATGTGTTTAAAGGTTTCATTATCTCCTTCAATCTTCAAAGGGAAAAAAAGTGAGGGGGGAGGGGGGCGGAGAAAGAGCAGTAGCAGTAACATGTGTACTACTTTGCTGCTATTGCTTCTAACTTTCATTAATTTTCTGTTGAAGTAGAGACTCCTATTATAAAGCCTTGAAACAGTTAAATGGTAAAGGTTTTATGCTGTTTATGTTTTGTTTTTTTTAATTTGGTGTTTATACATCATATTTTTATCTTAACTTATAAGGGTTTATATGTATCTTAACAATTTTAACCCTTTCACCGTCCGAAGGTTTTGCAGTATTTTTATAAGAATGTTTGTAAATCCCAGGGTATATATTTTTTTAATCTCAGTTTGATGCTATAATATCTTTAACATCACTACTTTCTATATAAGGTTCAAAATAGAATTCTGTTTAAAATATTTTGGTCTACAGCCATTTTAACATGATTTCTAGGAACGGAAAAATCCGGGCCAGACGGTTAAAGGATTAAATGCTCTGGAAGGGGTTTTAACACCAAATTCCCTCCTCTTTGCTGTGCCAGTGGGATAATATATTATTGCAGATTAACAGCTCCAGTTTTAGGTCTTTTTGTAACTAAGAGCATAAACAGAAATTCTGTAGCCTGGCACATATTTCACATATGAGTTTCGTGCATACCCTGTACTCCATATATTATGTAAAATTGACCTGCCAGGCTCTCTTCAGCTTAGGGTTCAATACAATTGTCCTCTTTGTCTTCCTCTTGCAATGACCAATCTATATTTTATCATTTTCATAGTATCATTGCTTGTCATTTGTTCATATGTCTTGTTTTATTTGAATGTTACTTTTAGATTCTGGATTCACTCCTTGATTCTTGGACAGATGAAAGATCTTTGAAACATCAAAGTCTCGAGCAACAAATTCACATTGCTTCTGCTCTGATGATTTGTGCTGGATGGCTGAAGAAGTTAAACCTCCAATTAAATAGCAAAGGTAAGTTTCCTTTTTCGCTTTAAAAAATACAGATGTTAATTTCTTTATTTTCATCTTGCTTATTAATTACAAAAAAGGATGTTTTTTTTTTTTTGTGTGTGTGTGTTGTTTGCTTGTTTTTTATGAGTTTTTAAAAACATACAGATGCTTTTTGGAAATTCTGTATTATTCAATTATCAGACCATCAATTATGCAATTGTTACATCAGATATTATAAAATACAAACTTCTTATTTAATGTCTCAAAGTGTAGTAATCTTTCATTTTCCTTCACTAGTAATTTACAAAAGTCTTTTATGAAGCCATATTAATGTTTCTTGTGCATGCCATTTAGTGGTCAAATATTTATTTAGAATTTTTCATCTTTTACTGTTGAAGCCTTTCTTTTTAAGTTTTATTAAAAAAACAACAACAACAAAAAAATCTTTAGAACAAGTCATATATTTAAATTGAAAATTAAAGCTTTCACACATTACAAAATATTGTTTAAAAAAAAAAAAAAAAAAAAATATTTTAGTCATTTTTTTTTTAATTTAAAGTCGTCGTTTTCATTTTTATAGACCTTCTTGTGTTAATTTTAGGGCATTTTTTAGATAATTTTACATTAGTTGCATTGTTGCATTAGTGACTTGAACCATCATGAAAGTGTCAGTTTACTTTTGAAAACTTACAATGTAAAGATAAATCCTAGGAATCTGATGGTTTTTTTTTTTTTTTTTTTTTTTAATAATTCAGTACTCAAATTATATTTACCATTTGATGCAATGACTGTTGTCTGTTTCTTTCTAGATTACATTAACAAAGTTCTGAAAGGAACTCAGATTAGATTAGGAAAGTCTGAAGATACTGTTCGATCCATAGGAATGATAATTGGCGGTGACTTAACCCAAGCATTAGATCCTAATGTTCCTGCTCTTGAATTTGATGTAAGTCATTAGTTTTAAAAGTATCCTAAATGCATAACTTTAGTGCATTTTTTCAAGTATTTTGTTAGTTTGATTTGGTTTAGATTGCTATGATCATCGTTTACACACAAGGGCTTTAGAATATGACTTCCATTTCAAATGGAATTAAACTCCCTTCAGACGTCCATGCTTGAACTGGGATTTGAACTTATGTTTTCAATTAATGATGATAGTTTAGATTTCTATGACTATCTTTTACACACAAGGGCTTTAACCTCTTCGGTCCCTGGATCCCCGTATGGGGACACCTGTTTTTTTCCTTACAAAAACTAAAATGTCCGATTTTTTTACATTTTCACATCACTTCTTAATAGCTGAATGTTTTTTGCGTTCAAAGTAAACAAATAAATGGCAGCATCTAAGCTGATTCCCATATAAAAGAAATGTTATTTTCATCAGAGTTTGCAAAATGCCTAAAAATGCCTAAAAGACAGTATGACCAAGAAAGTGATAAATTTTCATAAGTATTTAATTTAAATCTTTTTCAATAAAAAATTTTGAGGATTTGTAGATTATTTACTTGTTTAAAGCTCTTAAATTTGTGATTGCATTAATTTAGGTAAATGGTTATTAGATTGATGTTTTTAAGGGGCTTGTAGTTTTAGATCCATATTTTTGAACCTAAATTATTAAGTGCCTAAAGGATTAATTTCAGAAAAGATATTTTTTTCTATCATTTACGATGTCATTTAGTTTGAAAAAAAAAAAAAAAAAAAAAAAAAACAATGAATAAGCATTTGTATTATTATTTTAGCTTCAAAACTAAAGAGGTTAGAATATATGACTTCTGTTTCAAATGGAATTAAACTCCTTTCAGACATCCATGCCTGAACTGGGATTTGAACTTACGTTTTCTATTAATGATGATACACAAACAAATTAATCATGTTAAGTGTTTAAGATTTTGAATCACTGCTTTATCAATAAATTTTTTTTATGTGTGTTGTACTTATTAAAAAGTTCCCGATTATAATGAATAAATTATATTGATGAAATATAATTTTACTGAGCAGTGATCAATTACTTATGATGTGTATAGTAGCTGTTTGCTAGTAAACAGGAAAATTTGCTCATTTGCAATGTAAAATTGTTTTGTTGGATTCAGGTTATATGGGTAAAATTTATAGTGATTTTAAAACATGTAGTTTTTATGAACTTTCTAATAAAGTAATATTATATAATTATCTAAATACAATAACTTATAACTTTTATAAATTTCTAGGGGCTTCCAAATTTCGAGACCAATTCTTGAGCTCTTAAAAAAATATTAACATTTTCTGAACTTTTAAACTTTCATTAAAAATCTCTCTTTTTGTGTTCATAAAAAATTATCCATTCATGATCATTAAGTTTAATCAAGGAACAACACATACGTAGGCTGTTCAATAAGTAATAAGACTAATTTTACTGCTGCGAAACCACTCATCAGAATGTTAATTTCTGTGGTGTAAAAAAAAGTTTGTTGTCTGTATTAACAAAAGCTACCGATAGATGGCGTGTACAGGCTCATGTTCCTGAGTATCATGTGATTGAACTGAAGCACATTTGAGTTCACCTACGAGAGTGGCCAGTTGTCGAAATGGAAGCATCGATTGAACAACATTAGGTTGTTAAATTTTGTGTTTGTCTGCAAAAATCAGCATCAGAGACCTTTGACATGATATGTGAAGCTTTCAACGATGAAGCAATGTCAAGGGCAAGTATTTTTTGCTGGCATAAAGCTTTTAAGGAAGGAAGACAAAATGCGGAAGATTTGAATGTGAGGGACGACCTCACCGAGTTCATCACAGAGACAATGATTAACACAGCTGCGGTTATCATCAAGGAGGACTGCAGAATTACAGTACGTGAGCTGTATGCTCTCTTGAATATTTCTGTAGGAAGTCTTCACTCAATCGTGGCAGAACATTTGCAACTGAAACGTGCTTGCGCACGATGGATTCTGAAATTGTTGACAACGACACCTGAGCAAATGCAGCATCGAGCGGATGTGTGCACAGAATGGAAAAAAAGACTGGAACAAGAAGGCGACAATTTCTTAAAACGCATCATCACAGCAGATGAAGCTTGGTTGTTCTACTATGACCCAACCATGAAACAACAAAGCAGTGAATGGAAGCATCCGTCTTCATCTACTCCCAAGAAAGCAGAAACTGTGAAATCAGCTGGTAAAGTTATGACCATATTTTTTTTTGATTATGAAGGAATTGTGTATCAACACGCTGTCGAACCCGGTAATAGCGTAAACGGCTTGTACTACGTGAATGTCCTACAAACAATAGAACAGCACGTTCAAAGGAAACATCCATTGCTCCGAAATAGCTTCCTATTGCACCATGACAATGCCTGACCACATATTGCTTGTTGCGTACAGGGTGTTTTGCAGCAGAACAACTTAGAGATTTTATCACACTCTCCATACAGTCCTGATCTTGCTCCATGCGATTTCTGGCTGTTTCTTCAACTTAAGAAACCATTACGAAGCAAACATTTTGCAACCAACAAAGCATGTGTTAAGGCTGCAGAGGCGGTTTTGAAAAAGCTCTCAAAAACATACTTTTACATGTTTTTAAGAAGTGGGCAGAACGTTGGGATAAATGCATTACGTGCCGCAGTAGTTATTTTGAAAAAGACCATGTAAATGAGGATGATTAAAGGTATTCTGCATTTTTTATAATTTCAGTCTTATTACTTATTGAACAGCTCTCGTATCAGGATTTATATCAGTATAAATCAGGGAAGTTATGAATTTTGTCAATTGCTGATGAAAAAGTTACAAATTTCAGCAACTGGTCTCAAATTTTTGTGTTCTGTGTAAGTATAGAATAATCTTTATTAACAATCTGTCAAATATCATGCTGAAGCTTACAGTGTTCAACCCTCCATCAAGCATTTTTATAATTTATTTTGTTTATTTTTCCCTAAAAAGGTAAAAACCTTTTTGAAAATTTAGACAGATGATGCAGGTTTAAATGAAAATACAAGTAATTTTTCAAACTTCAACAACCAATAGTGCAATTGGATACCAAATGTTGATTACTTTGGTTTGGAGCACTGGGGTCATTTTTTGTACATGTGTACTAAATAGGCCGAGACTTCCATTTAAAGTGGAATCAGGTGTATTACAAACAACCTGGACCAGAATTTGATCCTGATGCCCCTTGACTCGTAGCATGTGCCCTAAGCACTAGACAAACATGATATTGTTACCTTAATATTTTTTCATTTTTATTTGGATTGTAAGAAGTGTTAATACATTTGAGAAATTTATTGTAAGAAAAATGAAAATCCCAGGATTTTTTTTCTTGCATCTTTATCTTGTGGGGAAAAAAAAAAAAAAAAAAATACTTCAGTGAAACTTATTATATTTTTTGTGAAAGATAAAATTTTGTGCCAAAAGATTAAAATCAGTTACTTGAATCTGAAATAAACATGTATTAACACTAACTTTTTACAACCCTTCAGCTAAAGTTTTCCTTTTTGGTGAGATTAATTTGTTTGTAGTTTTCAAATCCCAATCAAGTGAAGAGCTTGAATGCAAAACAAGGTAACTACAAAATGTGTGCTTCAAGTATTCAGTATTCAAGTTTTCTTGAAGAAAGTCTACAGCTAAAACAAACTCCTTTGTTTCTACTAAAATAGATTTTTTAAGACTGAAAGGTGCAAGGTGCCTGATAGATTTCATTTTATTGGATTTATTGAATTTTAACAACAAAAACTCGCTTACTTACTAAAATTTATCTTTGACTACTATGAATCTTATGAATAATAAACAAACCTTGTATTTTTAAAAGGATGTCAAGATGCCCTTAATTAATTTTGCATGAAACAAAAATATATGTTGGTTAAAATATTTTACATCCAATCATTTAAAAAAAAAAAAAGTTTGCTTTCATGAAATGGAATTTGTGTGAATGGTCCATTTTTAGGTGCATTCGTAATTATATAAATACTTAGCACCTATAGTCGTCGCTCAGTCCATCTGTCTGTCTGTCTGTCCATCCGTCCGCATACAACAAAACAAAAACTACCCAACCGAATGGTCTGAAATTTTAAATATATAATTGTTACAAAATTTTGTCCAGCCATTTCGAATTTTATGAAAATCAGATGTATATAGTTTAATTACAGGGACACTCAAAAGTTTTCCGTTACATTACGGCCAATGGAAAAATTTTTTTTTTTCACGTTCATTTTAATGATGTTGCAGCCTTTCAAATAGAATGAAATTGATAATCACTTATGAAGTGCACTAAAATATACATTCAGTACAATATGGGGTGCAAAAATAAAACTAGTTACAGTACGAATGCACCTCAGTTGCCACATTTGACATGCAATTTCCAACTTGTTTAAGAAGAATTTTGTAAAGGAGATCTCTTTTACTAAAAGAAATTTTGTGAAATGGGCTTTTTCGTTAAATTGATGCAGTCCCAAAGAGGATCCATTTTTCACCTGGATCAAGCCCTTTAAGTTAACTTATTTTATTAACAGTGTATTTTATATCTATTGTTTGTCTATTTACACAACATATGTACAAAAGGTAAAAATCTGAAGGTTATATAATTTTTTTACAAAAGCAGATTATCCAGTGTCCATATTACTTTGTTAGTTTTTAAACAACATAGTTTGTTCTTGTTTGAATTATTCAAAATATTTTTTAAAACATTTAAAATTTAACAAGTAAATTCATTGATGATAAACCAAATCAGAAACTGATGAAGAATTCATAAAATTAAAAGTAAATAAGTTTTATATCTGTAAATTTGAATCATTCAAACTTGTTAATGTGCATTGATGTATCAGCAATGAATCATGTATTATAATGTCATTTTTATATATTTTTTTTTATTCTAGTGCCCAGATACAAATTTACTTCATCGTTTAAAAGACATGTTGAAGATTTCTTCTGAACCTAATGATAATATAATGTGTGTATTTTGTCTTTATCTGTTTTTTGTTTTTTAATTAAGTTGTTGATTTTATTTCATTTATTTCATGGTTAGCTGTTAGATGTATCATACCATTTCATAAATTTAACAATTTTTGGTAAATATTTCAAAGCAATTCATAGTTTACAACAATGATTTAAATAAAGTGTATGTTGTTTAATTTGTTTTGGGTGTAATTTAAGTTATAATTATGTCTTGATACTGTATTTTTACTTCCTTATTATTTTCACAATCATAAATTTTAACAAGAGATGGATTCAAAACGTTGAAAAATAAGAATTTGTGAATTATGTATGCATAATGAATTGCTTCCTTGGTACTGATGATTACTTATATAAATAATAAATAATTATTGTTAATCAAGTAAAAAGAATTCAAAATAATAATAGAAAAACTATAAGAGAATTTAATATCCCCCCCCCCTTATTCATTAAACCCATATTAACTAATTATATTTAGTTTTTTTTTTTTAATAACAGATATATTATATAATTTAGTATGAAAGGAAATTATTGTTTATCCAATTGTTTTGCTTTGTTTTTAATTATCTACTTGTTGAAATTCACTTATTGCTTTCCATTTTTTTTATATTTATTATTTATTGTTATATTTTAGAAATATTTTGTCATAAAGGCTTAACAGTAATTAATAAACATATAATAAATAAATAATATTAATTATTATTACTAATTTTATAAAAACCGTTATCAGAATAAATTTAACATGAATCTTGCTAAAATTTATTGCATATCTCACTAATTGTATTAAAGTCTTCTTGAAATTACTCCTTTTGCATATACTTTTTTTTATAGTTTTTCAAGAGAATTTTTAATTTCATGCTTTTGTGGTTTGTGTTTATTAAACTAATATTTTCTCTTTTATTATTTTTTAAGATCATCTGAAGATTTAAAATTCTTTGAAGAGGTAGAACAACTAAATCAAAGTGATGAAAATTCTGAAGAAAGTAAAGAACCTAAAGTAAATGTTCATGAAGAAGTAGATAGGTATCTAAAATTATCTTCAGAATTTCTGTTTAATTTTAAAGAGTACTTTTGCCTGTGATTTAGTTTTGTAGAAGTAAAAGCTAAAAAAATAGTTTTTGTTGTTTTGAGAAATTTTAAAGAATATATATATTTTTCAACCCTCTTGAAAAATTAAATGTACCTAGAGTAGCTCCCATTTTTGTTTTCTTGTAAGATTCGTGAATAGAAAAATGAAAACAAAGAAAATAACCATTAGATACAAATAAACACAATTTTTATTTTATATTTAATCAAAACGTGACAAAGTTTTCAAAGATTAAAAAGTTTTTAGTGGTAGGAAGTGTTTTATTGCAATGAATGCACTTGTTTACCCTAGCATGTTTGATGAATTTACTGTGTTTATTCACTGAGACAGAATTATCTATGAGATGTAGAGTTTTTTTCATTAACTGATTTAGCTGCACTATGCCAATGTTAAGAGGATATGCTTGCAATCCTTAGAACTTGTTTGTATACACAATTTTGACAAACACTGACTTGAAATTTTTATTATTAAAATTAATTATATTTTATTTATAATATTTATTATTTCTGTAAAATAATAATAATAATAAAATCAATATTTATTAAATGTAAATGACCCAATTTTTAAATTTTATTGCTAATTTTAAATGAGAGTATTGCAGGCATACTTTTTATTTAATCTTAATTTGTTTCATTATGACAGTGATGATGATTTAGAGCCCTATGATATGTCTAATGACATTCCTGAATCTAAAGTGAAAAGACCTCTATACTTACGTGATTGTATGAAGGGACTGATTGAGCAGGATAATGTGGAATGGACTGAAACATGCTTGAGATATGCTGAAGAATTGATCAAAGCAAACCCATATGCAACAGAAGAGGTAGCTAACTACACATATATATTCTGCTAAAATCTAGAAGCTAACTACACATATATATTCTGCTAAAATCTAGAAATTGATGGTTGTTATTTAACTTGAGTTTTTCTAGCAACCTTTGAAAAGTATTTATGTGATTCATATGCTTTTTTAAAGCACTTTAAAAGCTCTTTAATTGGAGTTAAAATGCTTTTAAAATTGTTTTTTGTTTATATGAACGTTATTTTTTCAAGTTTTCTAAAATGCTGAAATGTATTTTTGTGTGCTTTTTGAATTATCTTATAATAATAATAATAATTATTATTATTATTTTAATAAAGATTACAGATATAAAAAGCCATAAAAAAACTTTTCATGTGGTAATACTAAAATATTTTAAAGATAAGTACAAAAAAAAAAAAAAAAAAAAAAAAAAAACATAAAAAAACTGAATTAGCCTTCTGCCAGTATTCCGTCTCTTTAAACAAATGAATAAAATAAAACCAATCATTAGTGTATAAAAACTTTGAATTTGATTATATAGATAATATATGTTACTAGAAGTTTTAAACCCAAGAAGTTAAATTCAATTTACTTATTATTTAATGTAATTTATTCTAAAATTTTGAATTGTTACAATTTTCCACCTGTGAAGCATTGGTATAGACTTTCAATTTTTCAGTTCATAAAAAAATATTTTGTCAAAATATTACTAGCATGCATTCATGTTAAAATTAATTATACTGAAACATCCATTTTTACCATTGATATAGCCATCAGTCTGTGGATATAAGTATTTATATCTGGGTGTTGCATGCAACTGAAAATATTAACTTGTTTTGTGGTGGAAAGATCACGTGGTAGAATTTGTTTCTAAAAATGTAAAAAAAAAAAAAAAAAAAAAAAAAAAAAAAAAAAAAAAAAAGATTTAAGTGTTATGTTATTCAAAGTATATACATGCTTTTAAATTCATTGTGTTTTAATTTATTTTCTAGCATGTTTTAATATAATTATTAAAAAGTTAACTGCTTTAGTCCATATAAAGTCTTTCAGTATTTTGAATTTTATATAATAGTAGCTGACCTGCCGGCATTGCCCAGACCTGTGATAATAACTTTAAATGAACCTTAAATTTGTATGATTTTATATTTTTAAATTGATTTTGTCTGAATTTATATATTTAAATAAAAAATCGTGACAAAAATATAAATTTTTAGTGGTAAAAGCACTCATAAAAAGCATTACAAAATGTCTTTTTCACAAAAATATATTAAATTTCACATCTTATAATTATCAAAATGCTTAAAGATTTAGATATTTGTATGAAATGCATGCCCACTGACTGTGTGAAAAATCCATAAAAAAATAAATAAATTGATATTTAGCGGTAAAAAGACTCGAAATAGCTGCAACAGGAAAGAAGTTCAGGCCGATTCAACATTTAAAAAACTACTTTTCTTGTCGTCCAAAGCATGTATATAATTTTCATGTTGAGATATTAATATTGAGTTGTAAAAATCAGTGTTTTCTTCTGTTATTTTTCATTTTCATTCTTTTTTGTCTTCTGATGTATGGAATATATGGCAAAGTTTTTGAAACTGGAACTCATTATTTCCCTCCTATATGTTATAATTTTTGAACCAAATTTCTGTGTTATAAATATATTTCCGTCAACTGTATGTAATCTTTGTGCTAAAGTATTGATATTTAGTTTTAAAAATTATTGTTTTATGTGTAACTGTTAATTTATTTAATTTTTTTTCACAACAAAATCCTTAGTGAAGTTTTTTGATTTCCAAACTAATTTTTTCACCCTTAAATTCCAATTATACCTGAACCAAATCAATACTCAATCATTAGCTAAAAGGTTAGTATATAGTATTAAAATTTCAGAGCTATTGTATAAAATTAAATGAATTTTTGAAATAAAAATACGTTACTCCCGTGGTAAAATGCACAGAAAAAATAAAAAGTGACTTTGGGGAAGGAATTTTTTTCAAAGGGTTAATTTTTGTATTTTTTGAAATGGTAAGAAAATTAAAAGTATAAAAGTTTGGTATTTTCTTTTTTGCATAATTTGATTTTTGGAGTCAATGCATAATTTTGAAATGTGCTGAAAAAAGGGAGGGAGGGTGGGGATCGTCAAGTATTTTAAATGTTTTTTTTTTTTTTTTTTTTTTTAAATAGTCGTTATCGTCCAAACTCTTTGAAATTTTTAGGACTTCAAAACATATTTTCATGGCCTGTGTGAAACATTCAAGAAAAAATATTGATATTTAGTCATAAATTTTCTCTTAAGAAGACTTTTTTTTTCTCGTTTGGTCTATTTCAGTAGTTTTTTTTTTAAAAAAGTACTTTTTGTCCAAACTCTTTAGATTTTCAGCAGTCATAAATATGATGGTTATGCACCTCATGAAAAAAAAAAAAAATATCGATATCTAGTTGGAAAAGGAATACATTTTCTTTTTGCATTTTCTCCTTATCTTCAGCTCAGTCCATTAGCATAACAAGGAAAAATAGTTCTTATTGTCCAATTTCTGTAAGATTTCAATAGGTTAAAATATAAATGCCTTCTTTAAAATCTCGTGGAAAAATATGCATATTTTTAGTGTATGTATATGTATATTATGTATATTATACATACATATTATACATGCATATACATACACATACCTAATATATGTATATTATGTATGTGTATGTATATGTATATTAGTAGTGAAAACTTGAGCCGTAAGCAAGCAAAATTGCACCAAAACAGGCCCAGTTTTTAGTGTTTTCATTGAAATTTTCACACATTTTATTTCATAAAATAACTGCTTCTGTTCATCCGAACATTTCGAAATTTTTGTGGGTGATGTAAATTTGGTCTGCGGAGAGGCTCTGAAAAGATTGTTTCTAAATACGGGGGATTAGTCATTTTTATCATAGAAAAAAGATCGTCTCCATAAGGTGCAAATTCATCTGCGGTTGCAAATTTTTTTGAAGGTTATAAAATTTATATTTTTGAAAATTGATTATGCTGTTGAAAGAAGAAGGTGTCAGCTTTACATAGGTATTTTTTTTGTTAATCGGTAGCTCTGAAATTGCACCCTAGGGAAGCAGTGGCCTATAGGGAAAAAAAAAATAAATAAATAAAAACTGTGAAAACGACTCATCAGAGGGTTAACAGTGGTGTTTTTTCAAATTGATTATGGCATTTAAGACGTAAAAATATGATCTTTCAGGATATGTCTTTCTTTTTAATTATACTAAGTGGTTTGGCTGATCGAGATTAAAAAAGAAGGATGATAAGCCCTTCATAATCCCTCTGTTGTGTTCTTCATTTTTATGCATTTGCATAAACCGGGTTCTGAGCAAACACAAGTGCTTTTGATGGCTCAGTTTGAAAGAGATGAGTTTTTAATGAACGTTCATTGTCGTTTTTAATTAATATCTCGACTAATTAACAAAAACTAAAAATTCTGAGCATCAGATGCATCAGGGCATGCCTTGGACTATCATCTTACAAATTTTCAGCCTTGTACATGCCATAGATTTTCCTAGCCATTGCAGAAACATAGAGTGAAACTTTCTTTTCTTAGTATAAATGAATTAAGTTTGCAAGAAAATCAAAAAAGTGTGGAGGTGACTAATCTATTAGGATCTACCAGGCACTGGCTACTAACTGAAAATTCACTTTTCAGACATATTATTATAATCTAGGGAAACCAAATAGAAATTCTGAGTGAAAATATAAATAACAGTCGCAAAATAGTGAAAAGTGTCTGGAAAAAGAAAATTAATAAATTCCACTTTGCTTAAATTAGTATGATACACTTCAATAATGACATTGCTCCATTCAAATGATTACAAGACAATATGCTATTTAAAAAACTGAAAAATTCAAATGCACAAGAAGTATGTCAGTCCCTGAAATCTTAGTCTGCTCTGTGGTAAGCATATTTGTTTCTACATAAATAAGATGATTGAAACCAATGTTTATAGGTTTGTTTCTGTCAGGGTGGTTAAAACCAGTGGTTGTAACCGGTTAAAACCAGGATGGCAGAAACTAGTTTCTACCACAGTAAGTGGCAAAAACTGGCAGAAAATAAGAAATAATACTAATAAGAACTTTAATCTGCAGTGATTCATAATTCACACATGTATTTAATATGTAAACAATTAAATTAAGAATTAAAACTAAAGATTATGAATGTTATTCAAAGTAGAAAAAAGTTTCAAAATCATAATATACTGTGTTTATATAATACTAATTTTCTTTCACTTCAAAGACAGAAGTTTTCATAATGGTAATCTCATGCTGTACAAGTTTAACTATTAATATTATTGTTTACAGTTGAATTTCTATTTAAAAGTTAAAAAAAAAAAAAAAAAAAAAAAAAATATGACATTAAACAATTTATTTTTCAGAGTATTTTTAAATAAATAATACATTTTTCTTTTCTTCTCAATGTTAAATTTAAAATAAGAATTGGATATAGTTTTCTATTTTTATTTTTAAAGTGAGATTTAAAAATAATCTAATAATTGTTTATATATAAAATTACACAACCATACTATAACAAAAATTTTATCTGTTACATTTCTCAGTTTTTCTTATACAAATTTATTTATTTTTTAATTAAATCTATCCACAATATTTTATTTGTTATTTATTCTGAATAAAATGTACTTAAGAAATTTAATACTACTAAAAAAGTGTTAGATTATGTCATGAAATGTGTTTATGCCAGATTCTGCCAATTAAAACCAGTTATAACCACTTTCTGTCGGCAAAAAGCCAGCCCTGGTTCCTGTACAGTTCAATGAGAGTATCTGTGTAATATTGTCAGAGCTTACCTTATATGAAAATAAAAATTTAGCTTGTGTTCTGTCAGAAACTCCTCTCTCAAAGCATCTCTTGTTTGGCAGTATAGCGGCAGATCATCTTTTTCCAATAAATTTATTATCATCATTATTATTATAAGTGATAACATTTTAAACTTGGATATTATTTTAAACATGCAATACTCTTAATAATCGCATCCAAATGTGTAAGGTGGTGTGTTAAAATGACTTATAAAAAACTTTCAAATAAATAAAATTAAGAAGTTCTTTAGTTTTAATTATGTACAAGATAATGAATTGTTTTTGTTTTTATTTAATATTATATGCTAAGCCCTGTGTGATCAGTCACCTTCAATTTAAGCCATTAAGATATTTTAAAATGTACTTATTTTAAAAAGTTGGACATTATTTCATGTTATGAAATTTAAATAATTTTGGATTCATTGAAGTTCTGCAGAGATACTGATTTATAACTTTTCATGAAGGTCCAGAATGTTTTTGCAGAAGTTCTATTTCTTTCTCTCCCCCCCCCCCTCCCCGTAATTGTTAATCTCATTTGTTGAAATACTTTTTCTACATAGGTTGCTGAAGAAATGGCAAAAATCTTGCTGCATTTGACTGATAGTTCTTCTATCTCAGATTTTGTTGGATTAAGACATAAAAGTCTAATTACTCTGACTACGCAATGCCCTCTAGTGGTAAGAAAGTTTTTTATCTATATATTTATTTTTCAGTTAATGTGAAACTAAATATTAGTTTTGAATTTCTGAATTGACTAACAAACATTTCTTAATGTCTTGTCATATGACATTTTTAATTTCCTCCATCATATATTCTGTTCTAGTGTCAAACTATTCAAGATCAAACTTTACATTAAAAAAAAATAAAAAATTAAGTATTATCTTACTTTAAACAAATTTTTTTTGCAAAGTAAGAACCTGAATAGTGTTTTCCAATGCATTTTTTCCCTCTGCCTAATCAATTCTGTATCCATAGTGCAGTGTAGTAAAAAGGTACTTACCATTAAATTTTAATTATTTTTTCTTAAGAGTCTATATCAGTTTTGTCCTTGTTTATCTGCTTTTAATTCGTAAGCAACTTTTGCTTGAGCTTTTCATTTGTAATAAGAAAAGAGTTGCTCTTTGTTTAAGAAATTTATTTGATAAATTTATGAAAAAATTAGTAAAATGCAAACTTTTAAGTTATTTAATCATTAATAGAATCATCTTAATAGCTCAAGCTATTTAATCATATTAGTTTTACAGTATTTATCAGTAAAAAATTGAAATGTAATGTGATATTAAAATAAGCCATAATTAATGTTTGAAAAATACTTATAGCTTTCAATTTGTTTACAAACTGTCACATGATTTATTTGCACATTTATACATGCATGATTATAATCTATATTATTATTAAAGGTGAAAAAAAAAGGCTAACATTGAAATTACAAAATATTTTAAATAGTGTTATCTGTAAATAGAGGCTTGTGTGCTTTAAAAAAAGTGTTTTGTGTATAAAACATTGTCATTTTATGTAATTCATTTATGTAATGTCATCATGTAATTTTATTTAAATATACTAAATTTGTAAAACAGTGGCACAAATGATGTAAAATGAAATTGTTTCTCATTTAAAAAAAATAATAATAAATGAATAAAAATAAATGGTAAGCATTCAGAAATGTTTGAAGTTGTCATTTTTATTAACTCTTCTTATTTGACAATTCAATAATTGTCATTTTTTCAATTGTTTCTTGTTTGTTATAGGTTGCTAGTTATCTCACATCACAATTTACTGAAAGGGATTATACTATTCGCCAGCGTCTGGATATTTTAGAAGTAAGTATTGGGGACATTGAACTATGTACTTAATTTCATATTCTTGTATTTGACTGTTCACTTAAACTGATTCATCATTACAGGAGTGAAAGGATTTCCGATTTTTTCAAAAATTTCATCTAAATTCCTTCCACTCTATCTTACCCCCCCCCCCCCAAAAAAAAAAAAAAACCCTTCCTGCTCTTTTTCCCCCCTTTTTTATCATTCACAGTTTAAAATATACAAAACTCTTTAATTTTTTTTTCTGCCTTAATTAGAACTTTATAATACTGGTAAGTAACAATACTTAAATCACTTTCTTGAAATTTTCTGTTTTTTTCTCCTCCTACAATTGCACACAGTTTAAAATCTTCAAGTTTTCATTAAAAAAAAAGCTTCACTACTTGTAAACTTCTAGTATAAAATGAATAAATATCCCTCCTGCCACTCAAAAATTCTGCTTTCCCCGTTTTACATATTTTTTTGCATCGGGCTCATGGGGAAAGGAGATGGCAGATTTCAAATCATGGGCTCAGGCTCCCTGAGCCTGAATTCATTTTTAATGTTTATATATATATATTACAGTGGCGTGGCGTCCGGTCATCGCTGGATGCGGCGATGACCGAGCAATATTTTAAAACTCTTAATAAGTTTTTAAAACTCTACGATCCAGTTTTAGCAGAACATTTGGAGTTCATGTATAAGTGAAGGTAAGATTTAAAGTTTCTTTTTTGAACATTCAACCATTGAATTTTAGAGTTAATAATTTTTCACCACAAACTTAAATAATTGCGATGACCACCGAAAATTTTCACGCCATGCCACTGATATATTAATAGGCTACTATACATATTTATAATTAGCTTCTATCTGTCCTGTCCTTTCATGCCAATATTTATGCTTTGCATGAAATGGCACCCGACTAATCAGAAATTAGTGATCGCTAAATGTGCATTTTATTCCTTTGGTAATAACATGATATTTTTACTTAAGATCATATTAGAACATTGTTATATTACTACATCAAAAGTGCAATTCTGTCTTCAATTTTTCTAGGTTCTGGCTGCATCGAGTGCTTTATTAGCATATTCAAGCCCATCCGAAACTCATCCGGCTGTCCCTTCAAATGAAAATTTTGGCAGAAGAGAACCTGAATGGCAACTGATTGTCAATCAGCGTCTTGAAGCAAAAACGAAGCATTATACTAAAGTGAGTCTCATTAATTTACATATTTATCACTAGCTTTAATTTATTATGTCAAATTGTATATAGATATTTGTGCATTGGACATGCTTAATTTTAGACTAAGAGAGACCCTGACAAGATTTGCAAAATGCTTGATTTAGTACTGATCTTAATAAATATATAACATGATATATAAATAACTTGAAAGAAAAGTCATGCTTCAAGCATCAATTATGAAACACTTAACACATTCTGAATATTGTATCAAAACTTCACCATTTAACAAGGTAAAAGATGATGCCTAAGATTTGGAAAACACATAATGCATTTGAAAAATTTCAGCAATTGCCATCTATAGTGAGAAAAATATCGAATTCCTTTATGAAGCTCGTGCATGATCTATCGATTTGTATATGTATTATATAGTATTAAAAAAATGTAATTCAATTAGGAAATGCATAAAACAGTTAAAAATTCCCCTTCAGAAATTTCTGTCAATAAGTGGAAAGGTACTCGGATTTTTTTTTTTTTTTTTTTATGATCTGTAGAATTTATGCACATAAAGTAATATGCAAATTTATGTACTTTCAGCAATTATTATTCATAGACAGTACTGCAACCAAATTATTTTGTGTGTCCCTGTAAATGAATGATAAATTCTATGTACATCATATTGTATATTAAGCATCTTGTAGTGCACCTCAGTGATATATATCAATTTCAATATATTTGAAATAGTGTAACATCATTAAAGTAACTGCAAATGATTTCCCCCCATGTATCACAATGTTATGTAATTATTTTGAATGCCTATCTAAACGAACTATAAATGCTACACACTTCATTTTAAATAGTAAACATGTCATGGATACCATCCTCAATAATATCAGTTACTTGGCAGTGTGTATACTTATACAAGTTAGAGCATAGATAGACAGCCAGACAAATCAAATTGGTAAACACTTTTCAACTATGTTGGAAGATATTAAAAATGAGCTTAAAAAGATGAAATAATATTGTTTATTTGTTTTGACACTTTCTTTAATACATTCAAAACTAATACTTGAATAAACTAATTTTAAAAATCTCAGTGGTGTATATTCCTTAAAAAATGATCTGCCAAAAAAAAAAAAAAAAAGTAAGATTTTTAGTTGCAAAAAATTGGCAATTAATCTATAGAATTTAGACTGTTGAATTAGCAAAATTTGAATCTATGGCACATATGCTAATGTAAAGAAAAACAACCAACTTTTAAAATCACAGAGCAGTATGGCATGATGTCTGGTCTAAATGCATCAAAATTTTGATAAGACAGCACATTTTCTTTGTCTTTTAGGTAGGTTTCGTATGAAATACTACCTATTGCAATCTCCTCTATGTTGGAATTTCTGAAAAATTTTTGCAGATCTACACCGATCATGACCCCCTAAAACCCAAAACCACCCTCAGTTAAAACCTTATATATATAGGGGTTTTGTGAAAACCGAAAAAAAACTCATAACTCCTTAATTATAATACATATCGAATCAATTTAAAGTTATTATTACCTCTTAGAAAAGTGCCAAAAATTTCTGTATGACAGATGTTTGATAAAATAAAAAATGGGCAAAAAAAAAAAAAAAATAGGGTTTTGGGGAGAAAAAAATTCATAACTTTGTCAATTCTTAAGATATCAAATCCAATTAAATTTATTATAAATCTTCTTAATATTATCTAAAACTTTTATATTGACAACTTTTTGATAGGACCAATTCGTACCACCAAAAAAAAAAAAAAAAAATCGAAAACAAAAACAAAAATGGGGGGTTGTAGAAGAAAAAATCCATTACTTCGTCAATTCACAAGATATAAAATTCGCATGAATTTATTATATATCTTCTTAATATTATCTACAACTTTTATACTGACAAGTTTCTGATAGGATCAATTCTTACAGCAAAAATAAATTGAAAATACATAGCGGTTGTAGAAAAAATCATCGCGTTAAGGGTGTACTCAAATCCAAACTGCTTATTTTCTGACTCATTTTTAAATGCATTTTTGCTTTCAAACGCATCCAATTGGTAGGTTTCTTATTCAAAATTTATATAATGTACCGTAATGGTTGATTTTGTGATAGAGGCAGAATATATTTCAAAAAATGATCTCAAAGTGGGCATTTTGAACCGAATTTCCAGAAGCGATTGTGTTGGAAACGAAAAATATTGTCTACTGAGAAAATAATTGTTTATAAATCAAGTTCTAATTAATTGTACGAAAAATAAAAAATCAGGTTGCTTATAAATTTCTTCAAAAATCATGTCAGCAAGTTTAATGTTTTTTCTTTAAAAATGAATCGGAAAATGTGTCAGAAAATTTCGAGTTGTTGAGCATGGAAAAGTATTTTTTTGAAAATCGCCTTAACTGATAAAACCAGCTCTTATATAAAAATGAAATTAAAAACTCGTTAGATAAAATTGTTAAAGTGGGTTTATCTCTAATCATGATTTAGTTATTGAAATTAGTACTTAACTGTGAAATCTACCTGCGCCTGTAGGCCGAGCTAGCAGGGATTTTTCTATTTCTGATAGACACTAATATGCTAAACCCTTTATTTACATGCTACAAATATAACGCTAAATCAGATAAGTTACCGTCATGTGAAAAAACCCTCGATCCTTTAAAAAGCTGCATTTTAATTGTGCGGAAAAAGATTTATAATTTAAAAATACCATTAAATATAGCAACAGGAAAATAGGATTTATTTGATTTTTTTCCTTCCCAATCTTTATAATCATTTATATGAGATAACAGGAGCTTCTTTATTTCTAAATGGACATGCCATGTTCGTCTATGCATTGCTCCTTTTAAAGCTGTATCATCTATGATTAAATTTTACTTTTAAAAACCTATACTGTTTATTGTCAAAATGTTACACAATCACCATCAATGTTTGTCTTAAACAGAAAATAAGTGTATTTTCACAGTAATTATACTCATAGTTTTGTTGTTAGATTTTAATTAATTTTTCTTTTTATAAGGATAAAGTAGAATGCTTTGATATTTTCCAAAATATTCTGAAACCATCCAACAGAAGTCATGATGGTTAACTACCTTAACTTTAATGTTTGCTAGATTTAGTGTTTAACCTTTTCAGGATGGGTTGTTTGAATTTCAACCTGTAAGCATCCCTACTTAAAAGATGGTAATGATCTTTAAATCTGCCAAACACTTCGTTATTACTAATCTGTGCTTTGAAGTGACATGTTTAACAATAACTGGGGAAAAGAAGTACTTGATAAATTAAAAAAAAAAAAAAATTGTGTCTTTTAAGCAGGAATGACTCCTTCTTGACACTTAAAACACCTGTCCTCAAAATATTAATCATCTGAGGAAATATAAAATATGCCAAATGAGCTAGTAATTATAAAATATGCCAAATTCTTCAAGAATCTCTAGTGCCTTGTTTACAAACCTTGTTTATGTATGATGACCAGGATTATCTATGAAAAATTTTATTTTTCTTTTAAATTGATTTTTATGTTGCTTGTAGCTTCCTTTTTATGAAATGCATTTGGATTTTCTAAATAGCTTTTTTAATCTAGGGGTGAAGGGGGATTTGCTTTTTTCTGGTTGAAAAAATCGATTTTTCCTTTTTTGCATTTTTCTATCCCCTATAGTCGGTAGTTTATCCCTGTAAAATGATTTGGCCGAATTCGAAATTATTTCATAGTTATTCAATGCTTTAGCATAATGCGTCCATAGACTTACACTATTTTGGAGCACCATACATGCATTTTATGCAAAATTACTTTTTTCAAACTGGGAGGGATCTGAATGCAAAAACTATTAAACCAATCTTGATTTTTTTTTTTCATTAAAGGTAATATAATTTATTGGAGCTTGGACCCTTTACAGCCATTTTTGTAAAAAATAAATATTTTTAGAAGTACACCTAAAGGGGCAGAAATAGATCTTTTTTTCAAATGGCTGGATTTTCAACTTTTTGACCTTAAAGTGCTTGAAGCTCCAGGCAATATCATCTACTTTCATAATCATTATGGAAAATTTCAATAGTCATTTCGCAAATGTCTATAGCGATTTATCTTATTCAGCCTGATTGGAAGTGCATGGCGAATGCGCTAGGACATCCACCCATGCAATCCAAATCACATTATCAATTTTTTATTCAAAAAATTTTGAAATGTTCTTCAAATAGTAATAAATAACATGCAAAAAAGCCAGAGCTAAAATCTTTATTGCTATTCCAGAAAAAAAAGTGGTAGAAAACATCCTTTTTTGGCCTTCTAGAGGCAAATCCCCCCCCCCCCCCCCCTTAAAAAAGTTTTAATTAGTAGTTTTCCATTTAAATTACAGCTTTAAATGATAGGTTTAGTTAAAATAAAATTTTAATTTAGTTTTTTATTATTAAGAAATAAGGTGCCACATTATGAAATAGATATACTTAATGAACTATTATATGTACTGCTTTATTATATTGTAATTTATCATGATACTTTATAAACATAAAGAGAAAAAAAAAGTGTTAGAAAAATATCAGATACTCTATTTCAATAGAGTTTTATGTTATTTGTTTTTATTATGCAACATAAAAATAAAATTTTATTGATGTGCTTATTATCATCCTCACTTATTTTATTGATGAATTTAGAATTTCTCTGCATTATATATATATATATATGTGTGTGTGTGTGTGTGTGTGTATATATATATATACACATATTCTCACCATACTAATTTTATATTTTATTTTTAGGCACAAGATATCACATTCAGAGAAAATAAATTCTCTGCAATAGCAGGAAATTTCTTTTATCCTTTGTTGAATTCTTATGAAAAGTAAATGTATATTTTGTTATGTATTTTGTTTCATAATTTGTTTTTTTACATTGTTTTATTTCCTAAATTGTTCTTTAAGATGTAATACCTCTTTTAAAATTTGAAAAGAAAAGAAAGAAAAATTTTTACAAAAATTGCTGATATATACTATAGGGACAATTTTATAATGCAGAAATTGGTAATTGATCATAGTTTTGTCATTTATTTTTTTATGCACAAAATGTCACATCATAAAACATTAATTTTTTTTTTTTTAAACAATTTTTTTTTTTAAAGGTCATTTAACTTTTGCAGTTTTCGACTAGTTGGCAGATTTTCAAGAAATCTTTATGTACTCAACTGAAGACATATCAGGGGTTTTGCAAAAAATATAAACTCCCCTCTAATTATGATACAGCACAAAGTCTAAAGTTCAGACTTTCCAACGACAATATTCAAAGAGGGATGTAAAAAACAAAATTGTTGAAACAAACAAACAACAAAAAATTTTAAGATATTGATTTTTGTTTTATTTTTTTCTGCAGCTTTCGATGCTTCCTCCCACACTTATATCAAGCATTCAGTTTCTTCTTTTCGCGAGGAAAAAATCGCATTTCAGCGAAATTATCCGCTTAAGACACCGATGCACCTTTGTTCTTTTTCTCTTTCTCCTATTATTACGTACTAAGGAATTGGTGGACAGATTTCTGATTTAAACAAATTTTTGCAGACAGTGATGTGCCCATTAGCAATGTAACCATTAGTTTGCCAAGTCATATCTTCGTGGAAAACACCTGCAAACACTATTTCAGTGGTTTACTGGTAGGTTTACCATGCTCCTGCTCCTAATCCTCCATGTTTTCATACCTTTGGGTGCAGGAAAACACAAACCGATCAAACATTAAAATCGGGTTTGCAGGTGGTTTCCACCAAAATATGACTTTACAGATCAGTTGCATTTTAATATGCTAATCGAGTTCTGTCTAATCCTAGAATTTCAGCCGTCAATTCTATGAGTTGATGGTCTGTGCATAGACCTCCCAGTCTTATAAGTACGCTCCTGTTACTAACACATTAAGTGACTGTGAAATTTGCGAGATAGTTTTAAACCAACAATCAGAAGAAATTGATTGTGGTAATGAGGAAGAAAATGTGCCAATCGATGAAATCATGAACTCCCTGGATAATGCCATTAGAGGTCTTGAGCAAAGAAGCTTTATTAACGAATCAGAATTCATGTCTCTGTGCAGAATAAAACGAAAACGTAAGTTAATAAAAAGCATGAGAAACATAAGTTAATAAAGCAGCACACATTAACTGAAATGTTTAATGTTTTATGGTTAAAATTAAATGTTTAATAGTTAAGCAAGTTACAATTTGCTCTTAAATTGTATGTTCCCCTACATAAATGTTTTTGCTTTACATTTTATATTGTTATAATTTTTTTAATGAAAAAGGTCGTATTAATTTAGTATTAATAGCTGTTATATGGAATTTTTAATATGTGAACGTCATATTTTGAATTTTTAAGTACTGAAATTAATTTTTCTTTTTATTGAAAAAGCAGTATATTAGATGACCCAAAATCTGGAAAGATCCAAAGTTCGGACTCGGTAAAGTACCGAGGATTCCGAACTTTAGACTTTGTACTGTATTTTTTAAAATTGAAAATGAGCTTTGTACGTTTAGTGACACAACTTTTAAGAATTTTTAATACAGTTCAAAATCTCTACATATCTCTTTTGTGCATACTATACAGAAAATTAATCTGTTTTTATTTTTAATCCTTTATGCAACTATTTTTTCAGTAATTCTATACTTGATTTTGCCCATAAGAAAAAGCACCTTTTTAAGATATCATGTTTAGCAATATCATTTTGTAAGCAAATGTTTTAAATACTGGTGGAAAGAAACGCAATACATTCCAAAAGGGTTTATCTTTTTTTATTCAGAAATAAGAAGACATACTATCACTGTGAGAGAAAATGCAATATTATTTTATTCCTGTTAAATGCTCTGTTTTTTTATTCACTTTTCATGATATATTTCAAAAATTTTTCATTTGTGTAATGTGTGTTTTATTTAAAAGATATGCTTATCATATATTTATATCAGTAAATATATATGTATAATAAATGCCTTTTCATTCTCATATTTATGTTTATTTTTCTTAAAAACAAATATTTAAGAAAAGGGCAATTTTAAAAACGATACAAACTTTTGTTATCCCTTTTTTGGTTCAAAGGTGTCCAAGTGCTTGGAATTATTTGAAATTGTACTTTAATATAAAAAACATAAAAAATATCACACTAGTTAGATATTTATAGACAACACCAATTAAAATAATTGTAAAAATTATGAATTTTAGTATTTGTGTAATTGATAGATTCAAGTTTTTAAAATAGACTCTTATTTTTCAATGTGTACGGAATAATATGTATATATCTCTATATGCTATGTAATATCGTCTAATGTGCTCTTTAGCAATATGTATTTTAAATAAAATCACACATAACTTTTAGGAAAAGGAAATAAAAAAATATATAATCATTAATCTTTGTCTGCTTGTGTTAAAAAATGATAGTACTTCTTTTTGTTACTGTAGAATCTAATTTCTGTCTTTTTAAGATTTTTTTTTTCTAGAATGGTAAATAAAAATGGGTATAAATATTAAATTTTTCCTGCAGTTTGCATTATCTCATATTTTACATTAATAACTTTTGCAAGTTTTAAATGCATTTTTAAATCTTCTGTAGGAAATATTATGTAGACAAAACATAATTTCACTGTGTTCAGAATTTTCAAAGACTAAACAGAATTTTTCTTTGACCATATAGCATTTATCTTGTTTTTTTTTTTTTTTTAATTTATTCATTTTTTAGAGCTTGTCAAATTTTGAAATTGCATGGAGATGATAGCTATGTTCTTGGAAGATTCATTAATACGTTAGGGATTATTATGTATTCTGCTTGTAATACTCTTGTAAGCATTAATTTTATTTTTACTTATTTGATAAATATATTTGTGAAATAAAATCAATTTGTCAATAAAGACAACTGTAAAATTAAGAAATACACTTGGAACAAGACATTGTCTTGCTCCTGCCTCCCAAATGGTAGCATATCTTTTTTGCACCTAAAGAGGAAAGACAGAGTGTTATTGAAAGGTCTAGTGCATTTCTTAATTTTATGGTGTTATTAAGAAGTTTCTGTACCATTAATGTGTCGCATCAGTTTATTCAATATCTTAGCAGCATTTTGTCTATGTTTCAAAAATTAAAAATTATCTACCAACTCATTATCCGTTGAGTAGGGTCAGTTTATAAAGAGTTGTTTCTTCTTTCCTTTTTTGTTAAACAAAAACAAAATGCAATGTTTAGATAAAGCTGGAAGTGTTATAGTGTGGTGAGGAAGGGGCTGGCAATATTAACCCTTTGCACTCGAGGGCTCCGGAGCAGAGCCATTTAAAATTTGTCTTTCAACTCGAGGGCTGTGCTACGGAGACAATGCACATAATTTTGTGATACCTGTCTGGAAAAGCCAAGATTACATATTGGCATATTGACAATTGCTTCGAGAGGTATCACACTTTGGACGATTACAAAATGTAATAATTTTATAATTTTTTTTTTTTTTTTTCTGTATATCATAACATTTGTATTCATAAAGAATTAAAAAAATAATAAGATATAACTAAAATCGCTTCGAGTTGCTGGTAATACGAATAAAAAAAAACTTCGAGTGCAAAGCGTTAAAAGATATTTACAATTTTCATATAATCAACCTTCCTTTCTGTTATACAATTTTTTGTTGTATTAGAACTGAACCTCATATAGGATTTTTTCCACTAAAAGGTTAGCTCACTTACAATACTGTGAAGGATATTTCCTTTGCATAATCTTTTTAATAGTTTTTCCCTTTTCGCCTCCCCCCCCCCCTTTTAAAATGTCATGTTATTAAATTCTTATATTTTAAATCTGTCTTGAAACATAAATGAAATTTATTTTCCATAGCTCATTTTCTTTAGAAATACATGTTCGTTTCACACTATAATTCTCAAAACTGCAGCAGACAGTATTAGATTAAAAGAGGCATGTTACAGAATTCACAGTGAAATTCAAAACAAATGAAGGATATAGAGAAAAAATTTTGACAATCACAGACTAGTTATTTTGAATTATTTTTTTTTAATTATATGGATATCCTATATTGACCTATTTTCAAGCATGTTTTTCAAAGGACAGCCCTCTTTTTTTCTTCGATCCAAGGTTACCAAACAAGGATACACTTCTTTAGCTACCAGATGGCATCGTCACTTCAAATTTCACCAAAATGGTCTATTTTTGTTTCCCCCTTGACTCTTCAAATATAAAATTATGCTTCCCATCTTTTAAAGCTGTTTCTCTCTATTTTAATTTTTTTTTTAAATGTAATAGTTATATGTACGATTTTAAAAGTTTCATGTAAAAGTTTGCTTTTATTTTTTGTTAGAAGTTTAAAGTTTACTTACAGATATATAATTTAAATTGTTTCAGCACTGCAGTCAGATGGGAACCTCACTTTTGCAGTTTTTGTATTCTATAAGAATGCATGAAGATGTGTAAGTATATGCATTTTGCTTCATCTAATTTTTAATTTTTAAGCTTTTAATTTGTTTACTTAAGGTGAATTCCATAAAATCTGAAAATAGAATTATAAAAAGTGAAGAAATGCAGATGTATCAAAAAATACATTATTTTTTATTAATGATGTGTAATGTTTAGTCTACTTTTAACCAACTTCCAGCAAAAGAGATTAATGCAATTTGCTGGTATGTTTTTTTTGTTGTTGCTGTTGTTAAAAGGGTTTGTTTTTATCATGAGCTCTTAACTTTCATATGATTTACCCAGTCACTGTGAAATTTGCATATTTTTAAGGTACACAAGGTAATATTATTTTGCATTTTAAAAATAGCCGCCATATTAGGTATAGCTTTTTACAGGGACAAGTCTAAAAGTTTAATATGGTATTACCTATTCTGCATCAAACATGAGTTATGCTGGCAACAATGTGGTTTAATTTGAATGCAGTTAACATTGAGGAGCTGTCATAAAAAAGTCTGTTATGGCAAAGCCCTCTTGCTAAAACATGCTAACATGTGTACATACAGTAAGTTGAATTAACTGAAGTGCAATCACGTAAAGTCAATTTAATTTTAAATTATTCTTTAAATCTTGTGCTGAAGGAACCACTGGTGAAAATTATTTCAGGGAATTCTCTACTAACATCAGCATATGTATTAAATTTTCTTCCATGAAGCCATCATTTAAAAAAAAACAATTTCGGAAAAACTTTAATGGAACAAGCTTATGAAGCCAAATGTTTTGATTTATCGCCAATTTATAAATGGCTCTGTAATTTGAAAGATGAGTTCTGTAAAAAAATGAAATTTCCCTTTCTGAAATGGATTATGAAACTTTACTTCATTCCCCTACAATATCTTGTTTTATCACTAGCTATATATCATTTTTTTCAAACATTTAGATCATTTCTTACTAGTCAGAAAGTTTTATAAATCTCAGAATTTTCATTTGAAAATTTTCTTATCTCAGACTTGCAATTTTTAATGTAAATGACTGTACAAGATTACTTGTTGCCAGAAATACATGGATTTTCATAACTTTGATTTAAAATTATTACTATCATTTCAATCAGTGAGCTTGATGTTCTGAAATCAGTATTAATTTTGTATCAGTTTAATATGTAAGTATTGATATTTTTCCTTGAAGGGTAAAACATTTTCAAAAAATAGCAAAGTTGCATACATATGTCATAAAAGTATAGAATATGCAGTGTATATTAAAAGAATGAATCCTCTTTCCTAAGAATGAGCAACTGTTACAAGAACAGAAGCAGAACAGAGATAGGTTTATTCCTTTGAAGCATGTATGTGTGTATTCTATAATTTTGAAATTTTGTTATTTCATTGCATTTTGCTTCAGTGTTTCTTTAATTTTGTTCCTAAATACTTCCATTTGATAATATTAACATTTTTCATAAGTTTTTTTTATAAAATTTTCATGCTCTAAGCTGAATTGGTATATTTTATTTTAATTTCATATGTATAGTTTTCTGATAAAAAGGTTCTTCATTAAATTAAGTTGTATGATATTTTTGCTTTTAAAAGTTACTGATTTTACAAGAATGAATCCTACACCTCTTTTTTTTTTTTAATGTGTGAATTTGTGTTTAATATTCTATTCAAAACTTTTTAATGAGAATATACCGCTTTTCTATAAATGTTTCTTTATTTGTAACATTCATAGGTTTGTTCGCAAATCCATAATATTTGCTGTGGCTGCAACTTATACAGCTGTTCCTTCATCCATACTGTTTACAGAAATGCTGTCTGATGTAACTAATATGACTGAATGGTTACAGAGTACGTTAATTTTATAATTTTGTAGCTCTCATTCTAATGTTAAACCTATCTATATATTGTTTTATAACTTATTGTACAACAGAAGCTCAATATTTTGGGATGTTCAGTAGCGTAACATGCTTCTGTATTATATTGGGAATTGTACTCTTTTTTCTCATAGGACATAGCTGCTATTATGTTATAGATATAAATTTATTTTTTGTAAGGAAAACAACTTGTAAGGAAAACAACAAAAAGAAAAAAAAATCCTAAAAATTATTTTTTTAGATGATACTAGAAAAATTGGATATGATATCCTTAGCAAATTCATGCTTCCAAACAATATTGGGTAGTTTTTGTTTGTGACTGTTTAGCCATGTGATATAATAATAACATTTTTAAATAATAAATAAATTATACTTAACTTTTTTTTTTTTTTTTTTTAAGGTGTTGCAGGAAATGATCTAGATCACAACTGTGTCGAAAAAGCACTTTATACTCTCTCCATTTTTCAGAATGCAGCTGCTGAGGTAAAGTGTTTCTTTTCCCTGTATGAATTGCTTGAAAGTATTTGAATCTATACTAAAAAAAATATGCCTGATATGTATAGTGAAGACTTCAATTATATTATCTAGGTCAGGGGTTTCTAACCAGTGAATTCAGTAAACCCACTCACTTTGCCTATTTTTGTAGAAAACTATGCCCCTTGCAGCAATTAATTTAATCTGCAGGAAACTTTATTTCTGAGAAATAAAGAAGTTTTGTACTGCAAAGAAAATAAAAATTCTTATAAATTCACTGTTGTTCATTTAATAATATGGTTAAATATATATTTTTCCATTCATGCAAGTCCCATGTTCATTGATTTTGTTTTATTCTTGCTGATGAAGCAGCTTGACACATAATTTGTTCTGTTTGATCATGTTCATATTAAGCTGATTAAGAAACAACTGTATTTAATGCAAAATTATAGGCTCTTTTGGTTATGGTTGTGAAGTCTATACTAAAAATTTTATACTATTAACTAACAAAACAGCAAACTGGAAAATCACTAGCCAAATTTGATAAGTATTAGCCACAACTGTATGACTGTCATCCGTCAGTTTTTACACTACTTTTTATAAACCATACTATACTAGAATCAAAATTAGACCATGATATATTGTAAAACAAACCTATAATATAAATTAAACAAATACTGAGTAGTTTGTAATACATTAATAAATTCTTATTTATTTATGAAAAACACCTTTAATTAAGAGAAAGAAAATATTCAGTTACATCTAATTCAGAAAGTACCATTTGTGTACACTACACCTTTTAATAAAAGTTACATCAAAATTAAAATCTTGTGTACTTGATTGTCTACTATAGATGATTTTGTTCTCTCAGGTTGTTTCTCAGCAGAAGTTTTACATTTCCATTTAAGTTGTGATTTTATAAAATCAAATAATAATTCATTTATTTTTTGTGGGCCATTTACTGATATGAAAATTCTAAAATATTTTAATCCTGATGTGTGAAATGTTTTGTCAAAATATTTTTTTTCTGCAAATTTGATGATTTATTTACATTTTCACATTGGAGGATGGTTTTAATATAGTTAGTTAAGACCATTAATCTTCAGTTGTCGCCCTAATCAACAGATAAATTAGCCTAAAGTTGCATGACTCACTAGCCAACCTACCATGGTTAAGTAGTGTCTTTGTTTTGTAATCCAAAATGTTGTGTCATTTATGATAAAAAATACTATGGAAAGTAGCTTTTGTTTAGCTGTTTTTGCACTGCAAAGTAGGGTTATAGAAGTTCCTCATTATCCACTTGCTTCTTGGAAAGATTCCGTACAGCAACTTCTACCTGGGAATCCTTGGTAAGGCTCATGGGCTCGATTCCTTCATAGTATTTGACTCCTGTAGGTCGCTGTAGTAAATTGGCTGGGGAACAAAGCGAAAGGACTAATTGGCTCCTCGAACTGGTCAGGATTTCTGTTGTTGTGACCGGACTCCAGATGCTTGGGCTCAGGCCGAGTGACGTGCGTTGCACAGTGTTCGGCCTTGGACGATTGCAAGGTCATGGCAGCATCACACGGGGAGACCTGTCCTGTATGACTCCTGCACATTTCTGAGCCTATATTGTTGGACAAAGGCTTGCTGCGAGAGCTAGTTTTGTTCACTTACTTTCAGTGTAAAAAAAAAAAAAAAAAATTGTTATGTGTATTTCATTTATTGAATACCAGTTATAGAAATGGGACATAACAAGTAACTTCTGCTGAAAGAATTTTAAAGATACTTACACTCTTAATTAGATAATTTTGTTTGAAAGTTTTCAGTATGTGGAACATCTTTATTATATCTGTTGGTCATAAAGTTACATTGATATTTGCGAGGCAAGTTGGAATTTTCAGAAACATTCTAGTTATTGGTGCAGTAAATTTGTAAAATCTACTGCTTAATTTTGTCTGTACTGAAATATTATAAATTTTCTAGCAAAGTGCAATTACGATAAATATTTCATATGTCAATGTCAAACTACAAATATTTTATTATTTATATTTTGAATCTTGCCATTTTTAAAATAACTGTTGTAATTAAAGTTAAATCATTTATTTTAAAGGCTTTTTCTTTATTTTATATTTTTTAGGGATCATTGTTATACCAGCTGAAGAGTTTGAAGGCATCTGAATAGAAATTTTTTAAAATATGTCAAGAATTTGTAAAAATTACTATGTACAGTCTTCATCCCAACCCCGCCTCTCCAAAAAAGCTAGAGAGGGCATCCTCTATTAATTCTGTCACAAATCATTGTATAAAAATGTTACTGGTACAAATTGATTAGTAATAACATCTATTAATTTATGCTAAAAAAATTTCATCGGGAGGTCGTCTACATATTGAAATTGTATCAAACTTTAAAATTTTCAGTACTAATACTTTTACCTTCATGTTTCGATTTTTTTATATATTTTACCCTTGTATACCAAACGGGAAGCCATTTTGTTAACTAATTTAAGAATTATGAAGGCTTAAATTAGTTGGAGCTCCTAATGTTAAATTAATTTTTAATCATTTTGAAACAAATTGAAATCCACATAGACTTTTAAGCATAATTCCAAAATATAGTTTGCAGAATAAACGACACTCATTGCAATATTGCAATCTGTTTTGCAACAATTAAAAATGAGTTCAACATTAGAAGTTTCAAATTAAAAACCTTTATAATTCATAAACTACTTGATTGAATCACTTCCTATTTGGCATCTATAGGTAGGTGAAATATATCAAAGAATCCAAATATAAATGTCAGAAATTGGTATTAGTATTGGAAATTTTAAAATGTGATATAATTTCTATATGTAGCCAACACCCTTTAGTCAAATTTAAGTATAACATCAATTAGTAGAGATTATTACTAATCAATTGGTACCAGTCACATTTCAGTCACGTTTTTATACTAAGATTTGTGGCAGAGTTACTATGGGTTGTTCTTTTTTTTTAAACTACTTTGTTATTGTATAATATGAGATCTTTGAAAATTCAGATGTAATAATCAAAATTTTGTACATATTGATCTAAAAATAAAAATTTGTTTTGTTTATTTTGCTCATTTGTTTGTCTTGACTGTAATTCTAAAAATGGACCTTATTGTTTATCCTTGCAATATATTTTTTGAAAAACTGATAAAATTACACATTAATTTTATTCATTTTGGGTAACTAAATGCATATTAAATATTGGAAAAGAATGTTGGATTTGTAGTAAGCATTTTTGTCATTCTGCGAAACTTACAAAAAAAAAAAAAAAAAAAAAAAGAGAGAGGGAGAGAGAGAGAAAAAAAAAAAAAAGGAATTGATGTTTATTTCCCCATTGTTATTATTATTACATATTTTGATGTCTAATAAATTATGTTTTGCATCACTTTTAAATATTAGTGAAATTCAAATTTCTTTTATGTATTTTGATTAAAAGAAATTTTAAATTTTAAATGATTCCTAAAAGTTTTTTTTTTTTTTAGTGATTTTAAAAGTACAAAAATTGGAGGTAAATTCTGAGAAAGAATATAAATTATTTTAATTAATCTTTACCATAAGAAAAGCCCAGTGATGTAGTGGTCAGTATGTCTATCTGCCACACTACATATCAAGAATTTTATGATTATTTTAAGCTGCAAATTTTAAGAGTTTTCCTGCATAATATGCATTTTTTTTGTTGTTGTTCATTTTTAATGCCTGTAAAATGCTGGAAATTAATTAAATTCAAAGTAAAAGAACAATCATGCAAAATATAAATTGTAATTGATCATACTTTTGTTTTGTTATCTATTAGAGCAGTGGTTCTCGAACTTTTTGACTGGCAGAGCCCTTTTTAGAATGAATTTCTATGGCGGAGCCTCTGAAGCCTACCATACCCTCGGTTACAAGGTAACGTTTTTTAGGTGCATTACTACTGAGCACAGGAAGAGGGTATGAATAGTAATCTAAACAATTGTGCATTGTCCCAGAAATAAAATTGTATTTTGAAACTGTTACTGTAAAACTGGATTTATTTTCAATTATCATCAATACAAATGGAACTGTCAAAAGTTTACAAACCTACAGTGTAAAAGCCTCTAGAATTCAAGAAATCGTAACATTTGCTTTACAATAAATTTTACATTATTAGAGAGGTGAACAATAATACATAAACGCTTAATGTGCGCTTAATGTGATTGGATTTTTTTGCACAAATATCTGAATTCAAGTCCAGTTGATAGTAATTGCAGGCGAATGTTTAGTTCTGCATTTAAAAGGCTTCTGTATTTCGATTTGGTTTTAAAGTAAGAACTTTAACACTACTGCATATACCAGGAATTTTATTCAAGTTTTATAAAAATATTTCAGACCATAATTTTTATTTAAAACTATTTAACTCTTTTATTTAACTTATTTCTGTTTGATTTATATTTATTTATTTTATGAAAAACTCCTGGTTCGAATCGAAATATTTTCATTTGATACCACCAAATAACCAGTTTTGTTCGTATATGACATGTCAAATCAATGAGGACCTGAGTGTTTCACTGAGTTTAAGCTGGATGTTTTTTTTTTTTTTTTTTTTTTTTTTTTTTATAACGCTGAACACATTTAGAATCATCCAAAGCCTTTTTTATTCAGCTATTGAAAAATGTTGTTTGAAAGAGTTTTTCAAAGCTGTAAGATGCCCTGAATATTTATTTGTTTGTATACTTTTTTTATCTGCTGTTGTTTGCATTCCTTTTTAAGAAGAGGGACATAATCAATATCATCGTTTGACCCAGAATTCGACCAATACACGTTTCATCTTAGACAAGTTTGGTAAATGAATTGGAAATTGTGACAGATTTTCATTGCAATGATAGATACATTTATTTCATTTTGCTAAACATATTGGAAAAATATGCAATTAGAATTCACAATCTTCATTAGTTAAAAGTTTTGCCAGTTTAGAGTTATGGTTCTTCTAATATCACCTCTGCAGTTGCAACAATTGTGTAAACGCTCTTCAGATAATACCATCTTACTTCGGTATGCAGTAGGAGGGGCAGATGCCGGCATCCAATAACTTCATACATGAGCTTAAAAAGTTTGCTTTTAAGAGTTCGTGATTTTATATTGTTTATTATTTTAATGGCTGCATTTAGCCTTTTCATAAGTCCAGAAGAGATTTTCCCGGGGATAGCCTGTATCTATAAAGAATGGAATAGATGGTGCTACAGTGCTTTATCATCTCTTTAATTTTTGCAATGGCATTGTGACCCATCATTGCTTTCACGTCATCAGTACTTTCATGTTCATATATGTTTTCCTATGTTTTGATCAAAAAATATTTCTTTCCTTAAAAGTGCGTTGCTTTGTAGTGATCTACAAGAAATATGAACCTGATAGCTTTGTACTTACAAACTAGCGTTAGTAAGGCACTTAATTTTAATCAAGTTAATGTTATCAAACACCATCATAATAGAAAAGCCAAGTTGAGTTCCGGGTGCCCGTTTTAAAAAAGTCAGTTAAGACTATTAACTTCCCTGGTCTGAACGGGATATCAGTATATGTAACTGAAAAATACTAACAAAACTGCTAATACAGTGATGTCAGCAGATTCAGGCACGTAGCCAGGGAGGAGGCTAAGGGGGCTGAAACTCCTCCCGAAAGTTTTAAAAGATGTTTTTTCTTGTTTTATCTTCCATTACATTAAAACTACGTACATTAAAATTACGTACGCTATAAATTAATTCAATTACAGTTATAGCAATTCCTCGTTATATTGCTCATTCAAATATATTGTTCTTTATTCATATCTACCACTAAAAATATTAGTTCTTCTTAAAACGTAATTGTAACTGTCTTTATGCTCAGTAATATTCTATAGGGGCCATTCCTTACCATTAATTTGACTAAGAAAAGTAAGTATAATACATATATGGTGTATAAGTTAATTTTAGGAATCAAGTATAAAACAATTGCTTGCAAGTTATCTTCCTTAATTTTCGCTATCCTCATTATATCAGGCATATAAAGAAAACTTAGAGTAGTCAATGTTAAAATGTTTTATAGAGAAAGGAGCTTAAAATCACCTATAATGTAAAATCATGTGAAAATTAATAATTTTAAAGAAAGTATCTTTGAAAATGGTGTTATAGTTGTAAAAAGTTTTTTATAAAAAAAAAAAAAATAGTAGCAGGAAATTTTAAAAAGAAATGGTTTGAAGTAAAACGAGAGTATCGAGAAACCTTCAAAGGTGTCATGGCGTCCCCCGGGTTGTTCACTGAACAACTTTGCTTTAAATTGTTTGCATATGAATCCTAAATAGAAACAAAATGTGCACAGAATAGTCTGTTTGACTGGGAAATTTTTTTTGTCTTTTGAAGAATGATCAACTTTAGGGATGGATACCCCTATTAGGGATTTTTTGGTAGTTTTAACAGCGCCCCCTGCAGAATTTTCCAGGGGCAACATCTAACATTCTAACAATCTTATTTTGTGCAAAGCAAGAAATTCCACTTAGAGGTTATCGATGATAACGTTCCGCTGACGTTAAAGAAACAGATAACAAAAGACTGCAAGCTAAGAATGCTTTTAAGATTTAGAGCAAAATCTTGAGATGACGAATTAAAACGACATATTATAAACTGCCACAGAAATGCTACTTACTTCAGCCCAGACATTCAGAATGAAATCATTCAAATATGCTCGGATATAGTTACTGAAGAACTAATTACCAAAATAAATAATAAGATCTGTTTTAGCTTGATTGCTGATGAAACTATGGATATTTCAAGCATGTGCACAGAACAGCTTGCCCTTTGTGTTCGATATGTGGGCTATTTATAAAATTCACAAAACCCATATCTAGGGAAGATTTTTTTAGCCTTCATCCCAATAAATGACTTGTCTGCCGAAATTTTAACAGAAGTCTGTAAATGTAATGACAGAATGTCTAAATGCATCACACAGGCGTATGAGGGAGTGGCCAACATAACTGGTTATGTTAGTGGGGTCCAGTCTAAAATTCATCAGAAGTATTCAAAAATTAGATACGTCCATTGTGCAAGCCACCAGTTAAACTCTGCATTGTCCAACATAATACTGATTCCTGCCATCCGAAACTGTTTTGGAACTGTTGATGACAACCTCCAAACTGAAATAAAGATCAAAATACTAACATTTAGGCACACATCACGTGCAAACCTTCAAATTTCATCCACTGAAGAATATTATATGATCACTGTCTTTATTCTCTGTGTAGAATGTCTTCTTCAAAATTTGAATGACGGATTCATTTCGAATGAAGACATTCTAACAGATTTCCAAGTACTTCTAACAGGATTTGCTTCTCCGGAAAAAGGAAGCATATTAGAGAATCTCTCTCAATATTTTGACGATAAGTGACAGTGTTACAAGTGAAAACTGAATATGTATTATGGTGTGAGGGAATTGATAATTTTGACACAAATACAGAGGGTTTCAAAATTTTTAGAGTACGTATCACAATACGATCAAACATTTGCTGACAGTCTTGGCTACAATCCCGGTAACAACAGCCAGTGCTGAAAGGTCTTTTTCGACAATGAAAAGAATTAAATTTTTACCTTGAAGCGTTATGGGCGATGAAAGACTTAGTAGCCTTGCAATGATTTCCATTCATTTCATTGGGACATTACAGTAGATCCCGATAAGGTAATCAGTCTCATGGCTGAGAAGAAGTCATGAAGATTATTTCTGTAGCACTAGTAAACTTATTGTACCAAGAGTACTGCATTTATAATTATTCTAATTCAAATCGTAGAATGTGAAATAAAAATATAATTTTTGATTACAGATATCTGTAACAATTAATTTTTTCTTTTGAAAATTTATATGTGCGATTAATTTCATCGATGGGAGAGAAAATGATGAACTATATGATAAATGAAAAAAATGAATGCAACATACTCACATGATAATATTAATCCTGTGCTTTAAATCTATTCAAATTACTTGTTTGCATTTCAATATTTTTTAAACCTTTTTGTCATAAGATATATGAGGCTTTTTTATTTTTGTTGCAGTCTTTCCCTAAAAAAACACTCCTGGTTACCGAACCGGTTCGGAAACTGAAAGTGCTCTTGAAAACCATGAATTGTAACAGAACTCGAAAAAATATGAAAAAACAATTTTTGACATGGAGATTAAGTATCCTATGCAGAAATATACCTTAGTTTAAGCCTTGCTTTTTTTTTATTTATTTAAGCTTTAAATTATCCAAATTACTGCTGTTAGATCAGAAAAAATTCCCAGATTAAGCCCCCTCCGAAAGGATTTCCTGGCTACGGGCCTGAGTAGATTCATTCATTTGTAGTGCAAATTTTGTACATCTGAAGAGGCTATTAAGTGCTCTTTTACGTCACCTGTTATAAGAGTTAATAAAAAAAAAATTATTTGACAAGGAAATATTGACACTAAATTAACAACTTTTTCATAAAGCAAATTCATGACAATATCAATTTTACAAGGTTTATTAAGAGTCTTTGCAATTATATGATCTTCACAAACTCAAGCGACTCATTAATATATAAGGTAAGCGCTATGGGGTCATAAGCGCCGACTTAACGGGAGCGACGGGGTCTAACAAGACAAACTTCTATCACTAATTATAGAGCATTATTTTTGTCCTAATTAATCACAATGATTAAACAGGAGAAAAGGAAAAATTTTAATTTGTTGCAGAAGTATATCTTATTGCCTATTTCGCACCCGTGAAGTCTGCACCTATGTCCAGGACATTTTATTTTTGTTTTAACAAGTGTTGTGATGTTTTGTTTTGAAGCATGCATACATTCATACTGAAAAAAATCAGGCGGTTTATCTTTCAAATCAGACTGATTTCTTTTGGGCTTATGACATAGTTGAGCATGAAACATGGAGTCGTTGGATAACATTTCTCCTCAAGTCACACTGAGTGAGAGGAGGAGTTGGGAAATTCAAATATCCAAATTTTCCTTCAGAATAAAATTTCTGGTTTTCTTTCAGTAAATATACATTTGTTTCTCCATTTATCCTATTTTTTGATCAGAAAACGTAAAAATAGAGCGCAAATTAATATTTGCACCGGAAATTTTAAAGAAAATAAAATTTAGTTAATTAAAAGAGTTCAGATTGTTGAAGATAGTTATCATCAATGTATAAATACTTTTGTAACAAAAGAATCTGTTCCTATTTTGGGGGGAAAAAACCAAAAAAAAAAAAAACCTTGCTTTAAATGTGTTGGTTTTGTTCAAATTTTCATTATTTTCGTAAAGCGCGGCGGAGCCCCTGGAAAGTTCACCAGCTCTAGGGGCTCTGCGGAACACAGTTTGAGAACCTCTGTATTAGAGCATGGAGAATGTTTTTTTCTTCTAAATATCTAAAAGTCTTTAAAACTAGTGGTTTAGGAATTAGGTATTTGACAGCATTATGAAGAGACACCTTGTATATCTAAATATCTAAGCTGGAGGATTTTAATGAATTACGAATGACAGAAAACCATGAGCTTAAAGTTAATAAAATGTTAATATATATATTTTTTTTTTATCTTGTATTCATTTTATTTATTTATTTAATTTTTGAGATACCTGAAATGCGATCTGAAAGCTGTATAAATTCAACAAAATTTATTTTTAATTCATTAAGCTACCCATGGGGATTTTTCTGTTATTTGAGTCCCCACTTCTCAACTAATATATCTCTAGATAGGTGGAATAACGAAATTTTGTTCAGCTAGAGGTTTGTCAGAACAGAGTACGCCCCCTGGCAGTGGAAAGTAGAACTAATAGATTTTGGATTTTAGGTATATTTAAGATTATTCTGATGGGCCCAGGCAATGCCGAGGAGACTTAAAATTAATTTATGAGTAGCGGTTACCACTATTTCCGAATAGTAATTTCAGCAAATTTTTGAATTAAGTTCCTAACTCAGGTACCAATTTAAATTTTTGATCAAAGACTCCAATACTTTTAATTAATAATTTATTAAAAAACACTTGCATCTTCCCTCTCACCATATTTAATCTCCCGCCCCAGGGATTTTTCTCTCATTTGAGTTCACACTCCCTCTTCTAATATAGCTCCATATAGGTTAAATAACAGGATAACATGTTGCATTGTTCTATATTTGCACTTGCACAGGTAACAGGTTCCAAATTTTTTGTTATTTTTGTATCGCATAACTAATTGCTCAGTATGCTGTCAACAGACACTTTAATCAGAAGGCCTTTAAACAAGACGTTTGAAATAATTTTCGGACATAACTATAGACGCTGTTTTCTATTGAAATAAATTTGTGCCATTAAAATCAGCTTGTGGTTAAAAACTTAATTTTTGAAAGACAAAAACTTACTTAGTTATGATACTTTGAATTTCATGCATTTTCAGCGTTTTCTGACACTAAAAACATGTTTTTCCATTTATAGTAACTAAAACGTTGAAAATTCATAAAATTCTAAGTATCACAACTCGGTAAGCTTTGCTCATAGAAGAATATATTTTTGCTGTTTTACTTGTTGGAGAAAGTTTTTCTAAATAAAACTTATAGGATCCAGACATTTTATAAAATTTGTAATTTATTAACTATTTAAAAAATGATTATTTCAACGCAAATCGACTTTTATATGATACAGAACAAAGTCTCAAACATTTTTTCTATGGGAACTATGCCTTTAAAACCGGCGGTTTAGAAATGAAATTTTTGTAAACGATAACAAGAAATACCCTGCATAAAAATAAACACAATTTTAACAACACGATTTGTAAAAAAGAGAAATTTGATCTTGACTTCATTAGCACCTTGACTTGAATCTTGACTTCATTGTAGCCATATCTATCAACCCATATTCAAAACTAATCCCACAAGAACACGAAAATTTTATTTGTATACATTTAATCAAATGCAATTCATCCAAATGTACAAATACGTTTTTCAAATTAATTAAAATTGTATTAAAATTAAGTGCCCTCACAAATTATATGATGCTATTTTCTTTCTTTCTTTCTTTTTTTTTTTTTTTAAGTAAAATAAAACCGAAATAAAAATATTTTCCAGCTCTCATTTTCTAAAAACGCAATAATGACCAAATAATAATAATAAACATTTGGCCAAAAAACAAAAGTTCTGGCGCCAGAATACTCCCAAAACTCCATCAATACATAATAATATCCCTTTTAAATATTCAAATTCAAAGAAACCGCCGCCTGCTAACCCATCTAACTACACGAGCCAAAGACTGTCTTTCGTGCGATAAAACACCTTTTCTAATCAGCAACCAAATCCGTAAATCTCTTTAATTCAACCTTTCCAACGCAGATGAAATCATTTCAGATTCCTCCCCATAATAATTACTCAATGCATTATTAAAATTATGACCAAAGATGCTAACATTCTCTCCTAGATTTCGAATAACCCACAAACGCGACCGAGATTTATAAACTTACTAGCAGCCTTCGCCCGCTACGCTGGGCTGTTTTTCTACTATTTATATACTAACTTAATATACTATACTACTTCACTTAATATACTAAAACCCTTCCTCTGAAAATTTATCAATGCAATTCTCATCAGAATCCGTCCAATAGAGCCTATTAAAAAGGCTAATCTTTCATAATTGGGTTTACCTGATTCTAGAACTTTCAGCCAAAATACTATAAACAATCTAGACGATATGTTTTTTTCTACTAAAACATTTCCTGAAAAATTAACTAACCGAATAAGTTCCATCGAATTCCACTTAGTAGAATCTTTTTAAACTATCAAATACACCAGAACCTTTCCTAAAAATTATCTATTTAACAGAGACCGGGAGGGGACAGCACAGGCAATCACCTCATCGAGTTCACGGCTGAAATTTTAGAATTAGTTAAAACTCGATCCGCATATTTAAACGCAATTGGTCTGCCAAGTCATATCTTAGTGGCAAACACCTGAAAACCTGATTTTAGAGGTTGACTTGTAGGTTTACTACTGTGATTTCCAGCTCCCAGTCCTCCATGTTTTCATTCCTTTGGGTGTAGGAAAACACATTGTTAAACCCATGAATCAACCGCTAAAATTGAGTTTTCAGGTGTTTTCCACCAAAATGTGACTTCGCAGGCAGACCAATTGCGTTTTAATGTTCGAATCGAATTTTAACTAATTCTGGAATTTTAGCCGTGAACTCGATGAGGTAATTGTCTGTTCTGTTGCCTCCAGGTCTAACGGTTCCTATCGAAATCTATTCAGCAGAACTTTTAGAAAAGCGTATCTTTCATAATCCTGTTCATCTGATTTTGTCTTGTCCCCATAATTATTTAACCAAGCCATATAGAACGATATGATATACTAAAGTCTTTTCTGAAAAATTATCTAACAATGTAAGTCCCATGAAAAATCTTTTCAGCAGAACTCAAGTTCTAAGCGGTTGGAATAAAATTTCTCTTTGCATTTCATAGATAGCCAAATTTAAATATATATTTCATAATCGTGTTAACCAGATTATAGAACTCTCAGGGATGTAGGGGTAGGTCTACGTTATAATACGTCCTCTACGGACGTAGGTCTACGTCCTCTGGATTTTTTAAGAAACTCTGCACACCTTCCATAGAAATAGCATGTATATTTTCTAGTATATTACTGCCTGCATATAGCGTACATCCTCTAGTTTTTTACTACACAACTGAGAACTTTTCCGCAAAGCATCAAAATCCATTCAGTATACAACTTTAAGTAAAAGGTAATCTTTTATAATCGGGTTCACCTAATTTTAAAACTCTCATAGCTATCGCTAAGCAGCGTAGAAATATTTCCTTCTATATATAAAAAAAAAGTTTTGATTTGGAAATGGACCAATGAAAATCTGCGTAGACATTCCGGGTAGATCGGCATCCAATTTGAATGCTTAAACATGGCCTTTCATCGTTAATATTAAAAAAACTGTTGCATACAAAATTAGGAAAATCGGCGGTATTATAGAGAAATGTTTGATAAACACGCTGATGCAGACAGTTTTCAAATCGAAGAATTATTTTAAGAGATATTTAATGCTAAAGTTGGACAAAATCGTTCCATTAAAAAAGTTTTATTGGAGCAAAAACTATACATCGGAATTTAATCATTTTTAGATCATTTTATACGTTATAAGTTCCCGGTGTGCAGATTGTATTTATTTTTCTTATTTGACTCATTTTTTGAGGTTTTATTTCAATTTTAAATTCAAATTTTCAGCATTTCGAGAGACATTTTTTACAAATTTTAGAAAATGTTATTAATTTAAACTGTTGCCAGTTGTATAAACAGCGCAAACAATAATGTTTACTTCAAATTAAAAATTTATTTACACGTGACTATTACAAACAGAAAAAAACCCCTTAAAATTAGAATTAAATGATTACATGTTAAAAGCAGGAAAATTACGTCATAAGAACCATAGGCAGAGATGTCATATACGCCCCATATTGGCGCAATTTTTTCCGACGCCAATTTGGCGAAAACATCAATAGCATAAAAAACAACATCCGGGTTACCATATCAAGCAAAATAACGACACTTTAGCACCAGTTAAGTACCCGTTGCGTATATGAAATTGGCGTCAAAAAAAATTGCGCCAATGACATCTGTGTCGAACCATATTTACACAAAATCTTAAAATAAGAGAAGCAAAATCTTAAAATAAAAAAAATCATTATTATGCGTTAAAGCTTGTAATTTGAGGAAATTACGTCATATTTAAAATGGCAAAAAATATAGCAAAACAATTTAAATTGAAAAATATTTTTGCGCGAGATATTTTGAGATAATCTTTTCAACTATTATCGTGAATTCGAAGACAGCGCAAATAATATTTCTTTCTAACAACAAAAGTATTTTCAAGTGAATATTAATAAGAGAAATAAAACTTTGGTTTATTAAACAGGAATAAAATAAAATTTAAAATGAATTGTTTAAAAGAACTATCTTATAGCGCTGTTAAAAAATACCGGGAGACAATGACACTGTTTACTTAATTCATTTTACATTAGCTCATTTTCAAATGTTTAACTAATTTTTAAATTAAATACGAAAACAGCCATTGTATCTCTTAACAGCAGCAGATTTGGCCTTAAAAATCCCTAATCCAAGGAAAACGAATAGAAACCCGTTTACAGAGAGATCGCTACTGTTTTTATTTTAATTCAATATTTTTAAAGCCGATCAAATTAGCGTGCTTTTTGGATTTTGGTGTGCTGAACGGGGGTTGGCGAGCGTAGCTCGTAGGGGGCAGAGCCCCCTACTTTTTTAGATTAAAACATTTCTGAAACAAATTACCTAACAAACAGTATAAGTTCTACAAAATTCTGTTCAGTAGAACTTGAGTTATATAGTCAATCGGAATGAAATAATAATTTGCGTTTTATATCATACAGCACGATAGTGATGTATAGTAGAGCTCTGCCGCATCTTTTATGCTTTGAAACATGATGAAAAGACAACAACTCGATTACAATCCAAACCAGAAAACATTCAGTGATGAATAATGGCTTGTTGGAAAGCTCTTAATTTAGCGATGTGCCTTTCAAAGGTCGGGTCAAAAAATATCTAATATTAAGGGAATGGCACTCATTTAAACTTTACATAGCACAATACCTTCCATAATTTAACATTATGGAAATATCTCCATTTTAATTTTCTAATTAAATCTTTTCTTTTGTGTTGCCACACTCTAAAAAATAGCACCAAAAAAAAAAAAAAAAAAAAAAAAGGATAATACGAGTACTTTCTTTTTGTAAGTCAATAAAAATTCAGAAATTTTCGGTAAATGCTAGATCATTTGGTTTAAATTTCTAAATATCGCACATTTTCAATTTTTACACAATCGTGTGTGTGTGTGTGTGGGGGGGGGGATGTACTTTCAAATACAATTTTTTTGAAAACTGTATCTCAATTTACTCATTTTATGGCTTTTAATTTAATTGTTAAGCACGATTTCTTTTAAATGTATCTCTATTGCATGCAGGCTCTAATATGGAATAATAATGATCCATTATCACTTAAAGTAATACAAATAGTTTCAATAATAAAAATGTCTCCAGCTAATATTCCGTAACAAACTTATAAAATGAACAATGAAATAAAATAAATAAAACAAAAATTTAACATCTATGTAATCGCAAAATTTTCAAACCAGGGAAGATGTAATTCTAAATATAATTTCTTTGAAAACTGCATATCATTTTACGTATTTAGGAGTCTTAAGCGCTTTTAAAATTAGTGTTAAAATTTTTAAAAAGCTATAACCAAAATCAAAAGAGAAAAAAAAGAGAAAGCCAACCATTTTTTCGTGAAATAAAGAAGAAATAAATAAAAATGGGAATTATAGTAGAAAGGTAAATAAATGAAAAAAGAAAGACATTTAGTGCATTTTTAAATAAATTCTTAGTTCTACAACTTTACATTTTCGACTGAGGAACACTTTACATTTTCGACTGAGGAACACTTTACATTTTCGACTACATGAAAACTGAGGAATAAAACATAATTTTACACATTCATCTTCTCGAAGCAACTTAATCTAAACTATAAAAAATCGTCTGCTTACAAATTGTCATCTACGAATATATATTAGATCATAGATTTTTTTTATTACTAATATTTATCTAAGGAGGCTGGGCAAAATCAAATTTAAGTTTTTTTGCGTGCATCGATATAATTATTGACTTATATTTAGAGCAAGTTAAATAAGAAACACCGATTTTCATATAACTTTTTCTTAAAAATGACGTGCTTAAAATTTTTCACAAAGCCACTATAAGGCAGAATGACTAAGCAAGAAAAATGTCATTTGATAAACATTCTTTTTAATTCACAAATCTGAAATGTTTCTTCTAGATTTGCCAAATGACGTCATTTTTATCCAATTTCGTCAAAATGATTTCTTGTGGTTATCAGCAGTTTCTAATAAAAAAGTGAAATCACAAAAGAACGCAATGCTTTTTATAAATGAATTTTGGAAATGTGTATTTTAACTTCATAAACGTTTAACCTACATGATAATATTGTTTTTACACTTGAAATTCAGCATTCAATGAAATTTATGCTATAGTTTTGTCGAAATGTATAATAAAACTAGATCTACACTTCCAACAAAAAATAATCGTAAGATATCATGCAATTTAAATGCAACGTAGTGGGTTGCTATAACAACTAGTTTTATTAAAAGGTGAACACTGGGACAATAAAATTTTTTTCGTTGCGCCATATTAACTAAAAGGTTAAAAATAACTACCTTATAAGATGCCTTCACTGTTAAAAATTTTGCAGCATTCTGGCAGGTCATTCGACCGTTTTTTGAAAAAACGGTTTCATAACCATAATTTAACTATATTCTGACCATAAAATGGCCAATAATATGGTCAGAATAGTGTTAAATTAGCGGTTGTGTAACGGTTTTCGGAAAAAACGGTCAAATGACCTACCAGAATGCTGCAAATTTTTAACAGTGTTGTACAATTGTAAAGAAAGAGCAAAAAATGGAAGTTTAGGAAGTGGCAAAAATAAAAAAAAGAAGCTCGTTCTGTATATTATAAAGATTGGAGCAAACAGAAGGCAGAAAAACATTAGTCTTTTAAAGAAAAGATGGGAGACCAAAAAATGGCAGGAAAAAAAAACAAGATCTGTCAACGAAAAAAATTGTTGGAATTTTCCCATTTTAAATCTAAATGGTACCGGCGGCATATCGTTAACCCTTAACCGGAAACGTGAAAATCCCGTGTATAAAAGAACACTTAATAATTTACCGAATAGTGAACTTAACCATTTAATCTTTAATAGTAATGCATTAACAGGACCAATTTTTTAATATAACAGCATAAAAATACGTTTTGAATGTCGGAGAGAGAAAATATTAAGGACAGATATGTAAACGCAGCCGTCTCACAGATGGCACGTTTCCAGTTAAGGGTTAAGCTGCGCTATAGCTGCAAACGTACACTGTAAAAAAAAAAAACGATATTTTTACAGTACAAAGTACTGTTCATCTCGCGCACAAACTCGATCACAGTGAATGTGCTGTAACTTTCTTTGGTTTCCTGACTATATTAACATGGAAAATACAGTAGTTGCGTAAAATTAACAGCACGCAATGTGCTGGCAATTTGGACGCCAGCAGTTTGTGCTGTAAAAAAAAAAAAAAGCGTCCAAACTGCCAGCAGATTGCGTGCTGTTAATTTTACGCAACTACTGTATTTTCCATGTTAATATAGTCAGGAAACCAAAGACAGATACAGCACATTCACTGTGATCGAGTTTGTTCTGGCAAATCTACAGTGGTTTTTTTTTACAGTGTACAGATAATAAAAGGCGAGTGGAAAACGCAAAAAGGCGCCAAAGGTATTGTACAAGTTTAGTGATAGACCGCCAATATTATTACAAAAAAATTCTTGCGTTTTTAAAAACGGGTCGTCGGGTCTCAGAGCAAAATCTTGTAAAAAAGTTAGTCAAATATGGATAAAAAGCCACTATCAAATTTAGAGGTTTCTGATAAAAATAAAACACAGTTCCATATCAAAAAGCTTCTAGCAGAAACAATAGTAACAAGGGATCTTAGCAAACGAAATGGTTTTGTTTTTGAGCTGAAATCAAATATTGCAAATGTAAAAAATATGTGTTCAGCAATATTAGCCAGCATTAATGATAAGGACAAAATTTATGTTGAAAATGTATGTAGGCACACAGTATGTATTCTGAACAGTACTTCAAGAAATTTGTATACATGGGAAAAAGTTCAGTATTTGGAAATTTTGATAAAATAATAGCGGAAAAACGGAATAAAAGTGCTAACAAAGCATCAGATTCAGTCTAATAAAAATCAAAATTAAAAAATAATAGTCGATTCAAACGTAGATGAAAACGAAATTCAAAATGAAACCACAGTTTTCGATTCAGATTCAGAGAAAACTGATACAAAACCGTGCTATTCCGCACTCTGTAAACTGCCAAAAAATATGATAAAGAAATGATAAATTTCTCGAGGACGCTTCTGATCTTCCTTGTACCTTTCAAGGTCAGGGTTCAGAAAGGTTGTGTGAAGGAATGTCTTTTCTTTGTTGGGTAGAAGGGGAGAAATATGCCTTTTGGGAATAATAATCCCGCGCGTGTACAAACGTTTCATTTCGATATGTTCATTCGTTACGGGATAGCACACACTAAAATAATTTTACTCAAAGCGTGACATAAAAGCTACCTGTGTATGTTGATGAAAGTGTATTAAACGTAATTAATGTAAGTTTTATAAAATAATCCATGTTTTAAGAGGTAAAGCAAATCGTTGCATATGCTCTATTAAAAAAAAATAAATAAATATGAAACGCTTGATTTTTCCCTAAAAAGAAGTAGTACTGATGCATTTTACATTATAGAGTAGTAGGCTTGCTTTTAAATCGCATTTAACCAAAAATATAATGGGAGACAAAATGAGGCAAAATTTACACCAAAGTGTGTGGTAACGTTACAAAAATAGGTGCGTGTGCTTAGGATTGAGTGAATTATGCGCTAAACGACTTTCGGTAACATGGGCCAATTGTCTGTAGATTCGATTACGTAAATTATCTCCTTAATAAATGCATATTTTACGAAGGACACGCACTTTCCAATTTTTTTTTTTTTTTTTTATCAATGGTTACAGTTAGATGTAAATAGGTTAGTCATTATCGCGATATTTTAGTTTGACCTACGAAATATTATATAAATATCCAATATTAGCAATATTTCTGATATTATTTACAGGTGTATTGTATAATATTTTCAATCACTTTTGATCGTTTTTCTGCATTCAGTCGTTTTTCGACTTTTTTTAATTTTAAATTCCCATTAAGCCCCAAAAACAGAAATTTTCCCTTTTCACAGTTTTTTCGCAGTTTTAATTCATTCCTTATAACTGTTTCTTAGCCTAGCTTTTTGTGTGTTTGAGGGGTTGACCTAGGATACTGTTTTCCTTAAACCAGAGGAGGGTAGGTACGTAGCAGAAACATTCAAGAGATCACACTATGTATAAAACTTAGTCTAAGGACTAGTCTGGCGGAAAGTCCTGAGTAAAGTGGTCCCAATATGGGGTGTTCGCAATAAGTGTGGTGTCATCAGAACTCTTGAAATACGCTGGTGAACTAATGTTTCTGTTAGTTTTTGATTGGGGCAATTGGTTGGGCCAGTTGATTGAGGTCATTGGTAGGTTAGTTGGGGCGGTTGTTTGGTTAGTTGAAGTTGGTTGATTAAGTTCCTGAAAGGATCTGAAAAAGGTGTGAAATGATATAAAAATCTGGTGGAACCAGAGAGAAAAGTAAAGCTCGATCTAAAAAAGTTACAGTAAAAAATTGGCAAATAGTATCAGTCTAAAAAAGTAAGTAGTGCGTAGAAAAGTAATGGAACCAGATTATCTGTAAAGCTCATGAAATTACCCAAATTTTTGTTGATAGCTGAACATGTGGACTGAGCTTTACTGGTGCCTTATATTCAGAATCTTATTATCCACTCAAAATGAGTACTGGGTATAGTAAACAGAATATGTAGTTATGTACTAAAAATTTTCTGTCAAGCCCAGAATGGCGGACATAATTGCATCAAGTCAAGCTAAACTCCACAAGCTAAAAGAATGTAAACCATGAAGTAATATTTTAAGTATAACATTAATATTGTCAGGTTGCTGAGGTATCGTTGTTATTAACATTTTTGACATAACACATTTAACGTAATTTTTATTTCATGTAATTACTGTGAAAAGGGAATCTTATGTCAATGGACTTAAGCCAGACAAGTAGTTGCTAAGTACTATGACTATTGCAAAGCATATAGTTGAATCGTAAATGCTTAAGGTTTTGAGCTTACTTTGGGCTTTGATCTTCCTGGCTTATCAGTGACCCCTGGAATGGAATTTGGTTCATACTTCGTACTGAACTGACCTCCCAGGTTCTCGCTCATTACCAAATCAGCCTTTAACCTATTCTTATGAACCCAAATTTTTAAACTGGTTATGAATGTTTGGAATTCAGAATGTGTTAAAAATTAAATTTATCCCCCTGATTGATTTTAAGGCACCAGTAAAGCACAGTCCACATTTTCAGCTATCAACAAAAATTTGGATAATTTCATGAGCTTTACAGATAATCTGGTTCCATTACTTTTCTACGCACTACTTACTTTTTTAGACTGATACTATTTGCCAATTTTTTACTGTAACTTTTTCAGATCGAGCTTTACTTTTCTCTCTGGTTCCACCAGATTTTTATATCATATATAGTAGACGATGATGAGTAAAAATGGAAGGGCTGATGTTTGCGGTTTAAAATATGTTATTAGTGAGATTTGTGTACGGTTAACATAAAAATTCCCAGTATTTATTTTCATCCATCAGGAGCAAATGACAAATGGCAAAACATTTTTTGAATTTAAAGATTTGAAAATGAAAACTTTTTTTTAAGCAGTACAAACATTGCTTTCATACTTAAATTAAGTATTTCCGTTTTACAACATTTATTTCTTTATTAAACCCTTTTTCTTTGTATTTTAAATAAATTCGGTAACTGTTTTGGTATTTTTCGTTATACCTACACCATTGTCGCCAATCATAATAATTAGCGCAAAATGAAATGAAACATTTGAAAAAAAAAATTATTTTGTTGATACAAAAAAGAGCATTTAAAATTTATAACATTTGAAAATTAGACTTCCACCAACTATTTTTTTAAAATTAATACAAATCAAGGTACTACTTAGTTATCTCGTCGACCAATTTCGCTAAATTATATAAATCGCCATATCACACGCCAGATTATACAAATTGACGTGTACAAATAAAATTGTTATTGACATTTTTATTTTCGAAAAATAACAATTTAAGATGTTTTGCTACAATTAATTACTAATAAAAAATATTCACGTTCAATAAATAGCAAATCTTAACGTTTGGCATGTACTGATGTAGCTGTTTTAATTATTCAACCAAAAGAATTGATTGACAAAATTGCTCAATTTAAATTTTTCCGTTCTATATAGTAACGGACATATTTTATAGAAATTATCACTTGAAAATTTGAAGTTTTAGCGCCAAAGACATAGCCAAATTAGAATAATATGAAATATCTCGCGAACTATTGGAGTTAAAAGAATTTGGTTAGTACCATTCGATTCCGCATACAAAAATACACCAAAATATGTTATCAGTTGAAAAATAAGTATAAAATCCGATTTTTCAGGATTTTTTTAAAAATTCGTTCTATTTTTAAATTCCCTTAGGGGTGGAATTTTAGAAAATCCTTTCTTAGCGGCACTCGATGTCATAAGAAGTATTTTTACTCCAACTTTCAAGATTTTAGGTTCAGTAGTTTGGGCTGCGCGTTGATTAATACAAAATCCAGACTTTCTTTTATATATATAGATTCGCATATTTTAAGATTAAAAGAAAAAAAAACTTTTTTTCCATAAAAATACGTATAATAATCACTTATAAACAGATTAAGCTAAATAATGCTATAAAAAGTGATAAAGATATTTTATCACTTTTTATAGCATTATTTAGCTTAACCTTTTTTACATATTTCAATTCCCACATTCCAACCACTGATTTTAATAAATGCGGTTTTGATTATTCTAAAACCAATTCAAATGTTTTAAGTTTTGAAACTGTGAGCGCTTCAGTGCTGTAGATGAAAAGATAGAGGAAAAGGTCCAAATACCGGCTACCACTTTTGTTTTCAATCTAGATCATACAATTTTCAAAATTAATAAAATAAAAAGTGACAGCAGGGTACCTTGACATGTTTTACACCTGTTTAGAGAAAAAAAAAATCAGTTTAAAAGGCGTTTTCTGTTTATAAAAAGCCAAATTCCGAAAGTATTCAAATTTTGAGTTTTTAAAATGGGGTCTAAATACCGGTTACCCGACTTTTATTCCAAAAATCACACAAATAGAGCTAATGACAATTATTAAGCAATAAGAATATTATTTTAATAAATTGTATTGATTAATAATATTTCTTATGCACAGAAAAAATACACAATTTTTAATAAATAAGTATTTTTGTCAAATTTCTAAAATTCTTTACGACTATCTCTCACAGTCTTCTTCCTATTACGTTTCTAATTTTGTTTTTAACGTGTAAAAAAAAAAAAAAAAAAAAAAAAAGCTTGCTGATTGAAATGAGAACTATTTTATCTGAAAAAATCAAAAACTCAATATCAGTCTCTGCGTCGGTATAGTCCCTATCAGCCCACATAGCGCATTCTTAACATTGAACCCAGAATCCCCTCCCCCATTCTTATCCACAGAGAAAGCACCCATGCAGAAGACACAAATTTATCATCTTCCTCTGTTGGATATTTTCCTTTTTCACTTTTTTAACCCTCTCGCTGCGTAATTATTTTATCAAAATAGCTTCAAAAATTGCGTATTTAACCCCTTCGCGACGAGTGTCTTTTAAGAATTTTTATTCTTTTGTCACCGGTTTTTCAAAACAAAAATTTTTGTGTAATTTAACCGGGAAAATGCTCCGATTAAATAAGGCAAAATTTACAATAAAAAAATAACTGGTGGGAATAATCAAGGAGGGTTAATTAGACGGAAAAAGTGCATCCCCGAGGAAATCTGGGGTTGCGCAAATTTTGCTACTGTTATGTTGCCCGAGGAAATCTCGGGTTGCGCATCGAGAGGGTTAAAATCAAATTTCTGCCTCTTTCTTCTGGTTTACTCCGTCATTTTTTTTCTTTCTCTTCACATTTATTACAGGAAATTTTGCAGTGCCCAACAGCGCTTTTTTGGAAAGTGATCCGGTAACCAGTGTCGGTCCTGAAGAATTACGGCCATGGTTGCTTTTTTCATAATGCGAAATGAGACTGGAACTATTTCTGAATTTTATTTTCCTCCCCTTCAAGCAGAGCAACGGAGAGGGGTCCAAATACTGGCTAGCCGGTATTTAGACCATTCTAGGTAGCCGATATTCGGACCACTGCTATGTTTAAGTTAAAACCGGTATTACTCATTCATATAATAAAATACCAATAATGTGCGCGTGGCAATTGAGAGCTAAATAAGTCTAGAAAATAACTTAATCAACAATTCAAGCCAATATACGATCAGTATATTTAAAAAAAATGAGAAACACATATCTGAAAAACTTTTGATGTACCAGATTACGTAGATTCCACACTTTTGCATTTACTATTTGTAAATGACACAGACTTCAGCGACGTACTTTTCATAATAGCCCAGTGGTAAGGGTGCAAAAAAAAGGCCGAATTCGGAATTAATTAGGGGAAAGCTGGAAATCATTTTAATCCCTTCTGTTTAGGTCTAGAAAGAATATGCTATGTTTTCCCCTCGTACTAGGTGAGCGTTAGGAAATATGTATAGATTTATAGTAAAAAAAAACACGTTTTTTTACATACCATAACAGTATCTCCAAACAGCTAACTCTGTCAAAAATACTGTCAATACAAATGTTGTAGAGCTTAAAATTCTGAGTAAAATGAGTACCTACATTTAATGTTTTTGTTGAACATTAAGGTCACAATTCCAGTTTAAAGTTTTAGACCCGTGGTCAGGGGGTTGAACTCAGAATTAATTAGGAGAAAACTGGAAATTGTTTTAATCCCTTCAGTTTAGGTCTAAAATGAACGTACTATGTTTTCTTCCTCGTACTTGGGTGAATGTTAGAAAATATGTACATATTTATTTTCGAAAAACACGTTTTTTTTAATTACCTTAACAATATCTCAAAAAAGCTAACTCTATAAAAAAACATTGTCTATACAAATGTTGTACAGCTTAAAATTCTGAATAAAATGAGTATCATCATTAATATTTTTGTTCTACATTAAGGTCGCAATTCTATTTCAAAATTTTGCCTTAATCGCTAATCAAGAGCTTGAAGCCAGGAAGGACAAAGTTAACTTAACAATATCTCAAAACAACTAACTCTATCGAAAACATTGTCAGTACAGAAGTTGTGGAGCTTAAAATTCTGAGTAAAATGAGTACCTATACTTAATATTTTTGTTCAATATTAAGGCCGTAGTTTTGAGATATTGTTAAGTTAACTTGGTCTCTCCTGGCTTCAAGCTCTTGATTTGAAAAATTTTGAAATAGAATTGCGGCCTTAATGTTGAAAAAAAATATTAATGATTGTACTCATTTTGTTCAGAATTTTAAGCTCTACAACATTTGTATTGGCAATGTTTTTATAGAGTTAGCTGTTTTGAGATATTGTTAAGGAAATTAAAAAAACGTGTTTTTCGAAAATAAATATGTACGTATTTTCTAACATTCACCCAAGTACAAGGAAGAAAACATAGTACGTTCATTTTAGACCTAAACTGAAGGGATTAAAACAATTTCTAGTTTTCTCCTAATTAATTCTGAGTTCAATCCCCTGACCACGGGTCTAAAACTTTAAACTAGAATTGTGACCTTAATGTTCTACAAAAATATTAAGTGTAGGTATTCATTTTACTCAGAATTTTAAGCTCTACAACATTTGTATTGACAATGTTTTTGACAGTGTTAGCTGTTTGGAGATACTGTTATGGTATGTAAAAAAACGTGTTTTTTGATTATAAATCTATACATATTTCCTAACGCTCACCTAGTACGAGGGGGAAAACATAGCATATTCATTCTAGACCTAAACTGAAGGGATTAAAAATTTCCAGCTTTCCCCTAATTAATTCCGAATTCAACTCCCTAACCACTGGGCTATAACTTTCTTCTCTCAGTTAAAGTTACAAACTCTACCTATCACCGCTAGGCTGCGCTGCGCTCAGTTATCAGAACACCTAGTAGCCTCTATTTGTGGGAACGCACCTTTTCATAGAGTAGATGTTGATGCTACCGGATTTTTGCTAAGCAAAAAGCCAATTTAAAGCATTCAACCAAAGGTGGATTTTTTTAAATTAACAGTTATAACTATTATATTCTAATTTATATAGTATTATATTTGTATAGCAATAATCTAAAAGCAATATTTAATCAATCTCATAGTAACATTTTCCGTCATGAATCAAAATTTAATTGAAATAACAAAATAAATCCATATGTTATTACTTGCTGGCACATCTATCCCGGAAGTTTCCATAAAGAACGATAATGAGAAATGTTTTCTGTGATTTTTTATTTACAACAAGCTGTCTCGTCTGCTAATCTTCTTCCTGGTTGCAACCAAGATTTTAGGTATGGTTGAGGACAAAATTCTTTTAAGGGAGGTCCTTTAAGGGAGTCTTTTAAGGGAGGATTTTTCAATAAAGAGGTGAATTTCTCGCATAGGTCATGATGTTATTCATACAACTGAATACACTTTCGCATTCAGACGTTGAAATGTGTATAGTTTTCACACAGCCTGGAAAAGAGGATGTAACTCTCTAGGCTAGGGATGCACAACCTATGGCCCGCGATGGGGTAACGTGTGGCCCGCGAACTTCGTTAATTTATAACTGGAAAAAATTGCAATTTTTGTCGAAAAGTCGCAGGAAAAAATCGTGAATTTCGTTAATTTGCTTCGGAAAAATTTGAAAATTTTGTTGGTCAAATAAGAATCGCGAATTTCGTTGATCGGGTGCAGGAAAATAGCGAATTTTGTCGATGATGCTCGGAAAATTCGCAAATTTCTTTGATCGGGCTCGGAAAAATCGCAAATTTCCTTGATCGGGCACAGAAAAATCGCGAATTTGGTCGATGAAGCACGGAAAAAACCGCAAATTTCGCTGATCAGGGACGAAAAAATCATAAATTTTGTTGACGATGCGAGGAAAAATTGAAAATTTTCTTGATCGACTGCGGAAAAATACGGAGTTTCGTCAGTCGAGAGAAAATATCGCGAATTTCGTCGATTTGCAGCTGGAAAAAATTGCCAATTTCATCAGTGAGCTAAGATTTGGAAATTTCGTAGATCGGGCGAGAAAAAATCGCAAATTTCTTTGATTGGGTGCGGAAGAATAGCAAATTTTGTCGATAAGGTCGGAAAAATCGCGAATTTTTGTCGGACAGGCGCAGAAAAAACGCAAATTTCTTGATCGGTCACCGAAAAATCGCGAATTTTGTAGTTGAAGCGTGGAAAAAATTCGCAAATTTCGTCGATCGGGCACGGAAATGTCGGGCTAGGAAAAATCGCGAGTTTTGGCGAACGGGATCGGAAAAATCGCGAATTTCATTGATCGGGCAAGGAAAAGTCGCGAATTTTGTCGATCAAGCGCGGAAAAATCACAAATTTCGTTGATCGGGCACGAAAAAAATTGCGAATTTTCTTGGCCGACTGCGGAAAAATATTGAGTTTCGTAAGTCGCGCGAAAAAAATCTCGAATTTCGTCAATTTGCCGCGGGAAAAAATTGCAAAATTCGTCAGTCAGTTAAGAATCACGAATTTCGTTGATCGGGCTCGAAAAAATCGCAAGCTTCGTCGAACGGACACGGAAAAATCGCGAGTTTTGTCAATCGGGCTTGGAAAAATTGCAAATTTCGTTGGTTTGGCACGATAAAATCGCGAATTTCTCGATCTGGCTCGGGAAAATTGCAAATTTTGTTGTCAGGCACAGAAAAAACGCGACTTTTCTCGATGATGCGCGGAAAAATTGAAAATTTCATTGATTGGCTGCGGGAAAATTGCGACTTCCGTCAGATTATCGCGAGAACAAATCGCAAATTTCGTCAAAGTCAGTTAAGAATTCCGAATTTCGTTGATCGTTATCGGAAAAATCGCGAATCTCGTCGGTCAGAGGTGGAAAAATCGGAAATTTCGTCGTTTTTGCGCAAAAAAAATCGTGAGTTTTTGTCGATCGGGATACGAAAAATCGCGAATTTCGTTGGTCGGGCACGAAAAAATCGCACATTTTGTCGATCAGGGGCGGAAAAATCGCAAATATCGCCGATCAGGTGCAGAATAATAGGAATTTCGTCGACTAGATGCGGTAAGATAGGGAATTTCGTCGATCCGGTGCGGAAAAATCGCTAATTTTGTCGATCAAGCGCGGGAAAATCCCTAAATTTCGTTGATCAGGCCCGTAAAAATCTCAAATGTTGTTGATCGGCTCTTCCTGCCCCCTTTGTTCATAAAGTTCGCATTTTTTTTCAGCACCAGCCATTTTCATGCCTATGTTTGTTTTTTAGCACTTTTAATAAAATAAAATTAATTCCCCCGAATAAAGTACAGGAATATTATCACTCTTTCAAATTAATCCTTGTTATATATACAAACGTAAACTGTTGATATATCCTTGCCAACTGAATTGGACATGTTGTCTGGGTAGGGGAACCTAGAGGGGTAACCCCCCCCCACACACACACACCTCCCCGAAATAGAATTCTCTTCGTGTGACTGATGTGGCCCTCGACAACCCAGACATTTCAGACATTTTTGAAAGTGGCCCTTCTCTTAAAAAGGTTGTGCACCCCTACTCTAGGCTCATCTCCTGTATCAATAAACTTGATAGTAATAAAAAACAATAATTATCGTTTCGTCTGAAAAAAAAAAAAAAAAAAAAAAAAGAAAGAAAAGTTTGTGAACGTGCGCAATATTTTTTTTTTACAGTAACAAACCAAATATTTCTGGGAACGGCGTTCCCACGCGTTCCCGTCCAACTACAGCACTGAGCGCTATAAAACATTATAAAGACAAAATAACTCTTGACAAGCATCGAAACGAGATTTAACTACAATATCCGTACTGTTACTGAAAAATATTTCTACTAATATAAGCTTGTGAATGCAGTTACATTGCAGAACAACCAATAGCTTTTGAGAGATTTTTATCAGGTGATCTTCTGAGATATCGAATTATATTGCGAAACAAGCGTATAAAAACAATACCATTTATATGCAGAATAAAACTGGACAAAATATCAAACATTTTTTAAAAATGTGGATGTAAATGTAGTATAATATAAATCTTAAACTATGTACATGTACAGTCAGAAGCTAAAGTTGGACAAGATACAGTTAAAAAAAAATAAAAATATGCATAATCATAGTATTAGAAAAACAATCTTCTTCTTTTTTTTTTTTTTTTTTTTTTTTTGTCATACAAATATTGTGAATGCGTAAGATTATTTTACATTATAAAAATTAAAATATACATTTCAAACATTTGTTTCCTAACAGAAGAATTATTTTTAAAAGAAATCTTTCCACAGATCACATTCAAACTTTTACGAAGAACAAACACTGCTATTCGAATATATTTAAAGCAATAGTTTGCTGTGTTAAACAGGTCATTCTGAAATATTATTAAATAATAATAATAATTAGAGATAGACCGAAAATTCATTTTCGACCCAAAATCTGAGTTTCGACGAAAATTCGTTTTCGGCCCAAAATCTGAGTTTCGACGAAAATTCGTTTTCGGAGAAAATATTGCTAAAAATTCGGCCGGACCGAAACTATCTGTATTCTAAAAAATCCCGTTTCTTCCTTAGGAAATTTTCAACGTTACTCATTGATTTGAGCTGAATAGGCTCAAATGAGACACTCTTTATTTATTGCTATGAACTCCAGTGTTTATCAGTCATGACTGACTCAAGACGTGAGTGCAAATTATAAAGCAAGCAATAATGCCTATATAACGTTTTTCACGTGCTCATTAAAAGCTGCAGACTTAGCAGTAACAGAAAATTTTTAGATTAAAACCGCAGATGTGTTTCGAATACTCTTTGAGAAAGTTCTAGTATAACAGACGATCCTTTATAAAAATCATTATAAAAGATAAATCGAGTTATGTACACCTAAAACTGTTTAATTAGATGAAATTCGTATAATTAGAAAATCATTTTGTGTCGTAGATGAATTAATTACATTTTATGTTATATGAAAATAAAAAGTTTTGGTTAGAGGCACAGAAAGCCAACTTGGGCCAAACGTATAATTACTAGTGCTCCCGATGGGATACGTATTTCAGTTATACGTTTAAACGATATACGTATAATACGTTTCTATGGAATACGAATACCTTAAAATATACGTTTAAACGTATCCGGATACGTATAAGGAGACATCAGTTAAACGTATATTTAAGCATACGTATATTTAAAGTATAGGGGAAGGTGTTGTACCTCTGACCATATTGTTCCTTTGACCACCTAAGCTGTAGCGCCATCTAGCACCATTTTATGAATTTTGGTATAATTAGTGCATAGTTCCTTCACTAGAGCGCTTGTGTAACCTACTGTGGATTATTCAAGTCAAAGGGGATTCCTGTGAATAATAATAATCCATTTCCATCATAAAAATGTAAGTATTTATTTGTTAATGTTTTGCCTAATATTAATTTTTGTGCTATGTCGTTGCCGATAGAAATAATTTGACATGGTAGCTATAGACTTTTATAAATATGGTGCAGCTTGTGAAAATGATTATTCTAATCCTAACACTGTAGCATGCTTTGTAATTTGCACTTGCATGGTGTTGTACCTCTGACCATGATCAGTTGCTGTTCCTTTGACCAGGTCAAAGGTACAACACTCTTAAAAGATTTTCTAAACATTTCAACTTTTATGACTTACTTACGATAACTGTCTTGAAATTAGTTAACGTGAAATTAGTTTTTTACTACAGTTATTCATAAATAATAAAAAAAATTGTAGACTCGGATAAGCACAGTTCACGTACCTCCTAAACTCATAGCCCTCAGAGGAAAAAAACAAGTTGGAGGGATAACGTTTGCCGAAAGGGGAGCAACTATCACTATGATTACTGCTGTTAGTGCATCCGGAAACATCATTCCCCATTTGTTTGCTTTTCCCCGTGTCAACTTTAAACCATTTATGTTTCACAGAACGCCGCTTGGATCAATCGTAGCTGCAAACCCATCAGGCTGGTCAAATGAGACCATATTCCAACAGTTCTTTCAACATTTTCGGAAAAAATGTGAGACCTAGTATTGAAAGACCAGTATTGTTATTATTTGATAACCATGAATCTCATATTACCATACCAATAATCGATTTAGCCAAGGTTAGTGGTGTGATACTAATGACGTTTCATCCACACTCAAACAATAAAATGCAACCCTTTGATAAGGGTGTTTATGGTCCTTTTAAAGCCTATTGTAATCAAGCTGTAAATAATTAGATGGTTGCTCCAGGAAATGCTAGAAAGTCTCTTACAATCTACAACATTGCTGAATTTGCGGGCATAGCAGATTCTAAAGCCGTAGTTCCAAACAATATTATGAAAGGTTTTAAGGTCGCAGGGTTTGTGCCTTTAAATGAGAACGTTTTCTCTGATGACGAATTTCTTGCAGCTACTGTAACAGGCAGACCGATGCTACATGACACTGATTTTGATAAACCATCAGCGGGAGGTTTAACTGGAGGTTTAACAGCTCAAACTGACAATATCGTTCCTCAATGTAGCAGTTTAAATTTATCGCCACTTATCATAACACCTGAAACTGTGATACCTCATCCAAAAGTGCAAGCAAGGAAAATGTCAAATATGGGTCGGCATAAAGGGAAACCTCGTATCCTGACTGATACTTCTGAAATGCTAATTAATGAAGCTGAAGAAAAAGCAAAAGCAACACACTAAACGCAAGAAACAATGATATTGCATAAAATGATTTTTTTTCTTCATTGCTGTGTTGTGTAATTTTCTGGTCAGAGGTACAACAACCCATGGTCAAAGGTACAACTATGTGTTGTACGTTTGACCACTATGTTATTATTTTTAAACTAGTATGTTGTGGCCATCACAAAACTTTCTTCTATATAAATCACGTCAATTAAATCATTTAAATAGTGCAAGAAATAACGATTTAGCACCAATTCATATCAAAGTATATCTGAATTTGAAGTTGGATGAAAATTCGCGCATTAGTTCTTGAGATAGAGTTATAGCGGAAATTCTGAAAAATGTAGCGTAGCAGCGCCACCTGTTGAGCGATTTACACCAAAAGTAAACAGCACTAAACGATATCAAGGTATACCTGAATCTGAAGTTTGTTGAAAATCCAAGCATTAGTTCTTGAGATAAAGCTATTGTGGAAATCGCAAAAAATACAGCATAGCAGCGCCACCTGTTGAGCGATTTACACCAAAAATTAAACAGCACTAATTAATACACCAATTCATGTCAAGGACTAACTAAATCTGAAGTTTGATGAAAATCCGTGCTATAGTTCTTGAGATACAGCTCTTGTGGAAATCGTGAAAAATGCAGCACAGAAGCGCCACCTGTTGAGCGATTTACACTAAAAATTAACCAGAACTAATTTATACATCAATTCATGTCAAGGACTAACTAAATCTGAAGTTTGATGAAAATCCGTGCAATAGTTCTTGAGATACACCTCTTGTGGAAATCGTGAAAAATGCAGCACAGCAGCGCCACCTGTTGGGCGATTTGCACCAAAAATTAAGCAGCACTAATTTATATCAGGGACTAACTGAATCTGAAGTTTGATGAAAATCCGTGCATTTTTTCTTGAGTTAGAGCTATTGCAATAATCATGAACAATGCAGCTTACCAGCGCCACCTGTTGGGCGATTTTTACAAAAAAGTAATCAGCACCAAACTATATCCTGGACTAACTGAATCTGAAGTTTTATGAAAATCCGTGCAGTAGTTCTTGAGATACAGCTATTGCAGAAATCGTTAAAAATGCCGCATAGCAGCGCCACCTGTTGGGCGATTTTCACCAAAACCTAATCAGTTCCAGTTTATATCAAGGTCTAACTAAATATGAAGTTTTGTGAAATTTCGTCCATTAGTTCTTGAGATAGAGCGCCCACAAAATTTGTGTCACATACAGACAGACAGACGGACGGACAGACAGACAGACAGACAGACAGACAGACAGACAGACTCACAGACAGACATTTTGTAAAAACATGTTTTTTGGAATCTCTGACTCATAAAACGTGTAAATCCGTCGAAAACTGGAATTCGAAAATTTTCATGAAACCAATACTTTCTTCTTGTAAAGATAGAAGAAAGTAAAAATGAAATTAAACATAATAAAAGTAAAACCAGAACCTTGAAAAAATTACTTATGATAAACCAGATGATACTGATTATAATAAAACAAAGAAATTGAATTTAGCCTTAATAGTTAAGCTACGAAAATTAAAATTTTGCAAACTGGTCAAAGGAACAACATCTTCCCCTACGTATATTTCAAGTATCGTATTTACTTTTAATAACAATGGTATAACAATGGTGTATAATATCAGTTTTACGTCACTGAATAGAGAATAAGCTGGAAATATGTTAGTGTTTTATTTCAAAACCGAAAGTTATTACTGTGAATTGGAAAAAGTACTTCGCAAATTTTTACTTTGAATTTATTTAATTTTTACTTTCTTCTATCTTTACAAGAAGAAAGTATTGGATTCATGAAAATTTTCGAATTCCGGTTTTCGACGGATTTACACGTTTTAGGGGTCAGAGATTCCAAAAAACATGTTTTTACAAAATGTCTGTCTGTGACTCTGTGAGTCTGTCTGTCTGTCTGTCTGTCTGTGTGTATGTGACACAAATTTTGTGGGCGCTCTATCTCAAGAACTAATACACGGAATTTAATAAAAATTGATATTCAGTTAGTCCCTAATACAAATTGATGCTGATTAGTTTTTGGTGTAAATCGCTCAACAGGTGGCGCTGCTATGCTGCATTTTTCACGATTTTCGCAATAGCTCTATCTCAAGAACTAATGCACGGATTTCGATCAAACTTCAGATTTAGTTAGTTCTTGATATGAATTGATGATGATTACGTTTTGGTGTAAATCGGTCAACAGGTGGCGCTGCTATACTGCATTTTTTAAAATTTCCGCAATAGCTCTATCTCAACAACTAATGCTTGGAAAATCAACAAACTTCAGATTCAAGTATACTTTGATATAAATTAGTGCTGTTTGTGTTTTGGTGCAAATCGCTCAACAGGTGGCGCTGCTATACTGCACTTTTCAGAATTTCCATTATAGCTGTATCTCAAGAACTAATGCAACAATTTTCACCAAACTTCAGAATCAGTTAATCCTTGATATGAATTGACATTCTGTATATTTTGGTGTAAATCGCTCAACAGGTGGCGCTGCTATACAGCATTTTTCCCGATTTCTGCAATAGCTCTAACTCAAGAACTAATGGACACATTTTCATCAAACTTCAGATCCAGTTACTCTTTGATATGAAATGATGCTGGCTACGTGTTGGTGAATATCGTCCAATAGGTGGCGCTGCTGTGCTGCATTTTGCACTATTTCTTCAATAGCTCTATCTCAAGAACTAATGCACGAATTTTCATCAAGCTTCAGATTCAAGTACACCTTGATAAATGTTGATGCTGAGTATGTGGTTGTGTAAATCGCTCAACAGGTGGCGCTGTTATGCTGCATTTGTCATCATTTGCGCAATAACTCTATCTCAAGAACTAATGCACGGATTTTCCCCAAACTTCATATTCAGTTAGACATTGACATAAGTTGATGATAATTAGCTTCTGGTGTAAATCACCCAATAGGTGGCGCTGCTATGCTGCATTTTGATGGATTTATACGATTTTAGGGACACTAATATCTCAAGAACTAATGCACGGAATTTCATCTTTTAAGAATCCTCATGATGAGCATAGATTCACTGTGATAATGAATTTTGAAGTATTGACAAGTATGATATAGAAGAAAGTTTTGTGATGACCACAACATACTAGTTTTGTTCATCTCATGGTACTGAGATCAGATACCCGCTATTTTTATATTTTGTGTATATAATGTATACAAGTTGTATTCGTTGTAAATAACTAGCAAAATTAAACACTTTTTAAGCAAAGAATGAGAGTATAAATGTTTCAGATTTATTGTGAATCCTTGTTAAGTACGTTTTTTTTTTTCTTTTTAATCGTTTAAAAATTCTTTATTCGTGTGTGTTACACTCAAGATTGCATCCGGGCGCAAAGGTTATTCTTTCCATGGAGCTAATGTTTTCTACTCTGTTAATGTATAACTAGCAGGAATGACCGAGCTAAGCTCGGTCAAAATTAGCCTTGTGTTCAATTCGATATTTTATTCTCACTCTACCATTCTTGCTGTTTAGATACAATTGGCATAATCCTGAGGCATAGTGATCCTAAATGATCCACTAACCGAATTTTTTCGAACATGCGACCTAACCAATGGTCTTCTCGAACTCGAAAACGATAGAATATAAATTTAGTCAAAATCTTTAAAGTCGTTTTTTAGATAACGTTAGCTTGACCCACGGTAACCCAAAAGGGATCCACTAATCTAAATTTATCGAACATGTGATCTATCCCAATGGTCTTCTCGTGCTGGGAAACAATGTAATAAAACATTTTGTCAAAATTGTTTGAGCCGTTTTTTATTAGCTTGACCCACAGTGACCCCAAACTGATCCACTAATCGAATTTTCTCGAACATGTGACCTAGCCCGATGGTCTTCTCATGCTCAGAAACGATATAATGCAAAATTTTGTCGAAATGTTTTGAGCCTTTTTTAGATACAATTAGCTTGACCCATAGTGACCAAAAAACGACCCACTAATCGAATTTTCTCGAACATGCGACTTAGCCCAATGGTCTTTTCATGTCCAGAAAGGGTATAATATAAAATTTTGTCAAAATCGTTTGATTCATTTTTTAGATACAACCCACAGTGACTCAAAATGACCCAGTAATCGATTTTTCTCGAACCTTTGAAGCTCAATGGTCATCTCATGCCCAGAAGGGGTATATTACAAAATTTTGTCAAAATGTTTGAGCCTTTTTTCAGATTAAATTAGCTTGATAACTGACCCATTGTGACCCAAAATGACCCATTAATCGAATTTTCTTGAACATGCAGCCTATCCCAATGGTATTCTCGTGCCTGAAAACGATAAAACATAAAATTTCGTCAAAATCGTTAGAGCTGTTTTCTAGATAAACTTAGCTTGACCCACAGTGACCCAAAAATGACCCACTAATAGAATTATCTCGAACATGCAACTTAGCCCAATGGTCTTGTTATGTCCAGAAATGGTATAATACAAAATTTTGTGAAAATCGTTTGAGTCGTTTTAGATACAATTATCTTGACCCACAGTGACCCAAAAATTACCCAGAAATAGAATTTCCTTGAACATGTGACTTAGTCCAATCGTCTTCTCATGCTCAGAAACGATATAATACCAAATTTTGTCAAAATTGTTCGAGTCGTTTTATAGATACAATTAGCTTGACCCACAGTGACCCAAAAATGGCCCACCCACAAATCGACTTTTCTCGAGCATGTGACTTAGCCCAATGGTCTTCTCATATCCAGAAACGGTATAATACAAAATTTTGTCAAAATCGTTTGATTCGTTTTTTAGATACAACCCACAATGACCCAAAATGACCCAGTAATCGATTTTTCTCGAACCTTTGACTTAGCTCAATGGTCATCTCATGCCCAGAAGCGGTATTTTACAAAATTTGTCAAAATGTTTGAGCCTTTTTTTCAGATTAAATTAGCTTGACAACTGACCCATTGTGGCCCAAAATGACCCATTAATCGAATTTTCTGGAACATGCAGCCTATCCCAATGGTATTCTCGTGTTCGAAAACGATAAAACACAAAATTTCGTCAAAATCGTTAGAGACGTTTTCTAGATAAATTTAGCTTGACCCACAGTGACCGAAAAATGACCCACTAATCGAATTTTCTCGAACATGTGACTTAGTCCAATGGTCTTATGCTCAGAAATGAAATAATACACAATTTTGTCAAAATGTTTTGAGACTTTTTTGAGATGCAATTAGTTTAACCCACAGTGACCCAAAAATGACCCACTAATAGAATTTTCTCGAACATGCGACTTAGCCCAATGGTCTTCTCATGTCCAGAAACAGTATAATACAAAATTTTATCAAAATCGTTTGAGTCGTTTTTAGGTACAATTATCTTGTCCCACAGTGACCAAAAAATGACCCAGTAATAGAATTTTCTTGAACATGTGACTTAGCCCAATCGTCTTCTCATGCGCAAAAACGGTATAATACAAAATTTTGTCAAAATCATTTGATTCGTTTTTAGATACAATTAGATGGACACCTGACCCATTGTGACCCAAAAGGACCCACTAATCGAATTTTCTTAACATGCAGCCTATCCCAATGGTATTCTCGTGCCCTAAAACGATAGAACACAAAATTTCGTCAAACCGTTAGAGTCGTTTTCTAGATAAACTTAGCTTGACCACAGTGATCCAAAAATGACCCACTAATCGATTTTTCTTTAACATGTGACTTAGCTCATTGGTCTTCTCGTAATCCAAAACAGTAGATTACAAAATTTAATCAAAATCGTTAGAGCCGTTTTTTTAGATAAATTTAGCTTGACCCGAAGTGACCCCAAAATGACCCACTAATCGAAATTTCTCGAACATGTGACCTAGCGCAATAGTTTTCTCGTGCCCAAAAACGTTTCGATATAAAATTTAGTCAAAATCGATTGAGCCGCTTTTTAGATATAATTAGCTTGACCCTGATCCATTATAACCCAAAATGATACACTAATCGAATTTTCTCGAACACGTGACCTAGCCCAATAGTCTTATCGTGCCCGAAAATGGTAAAATACAAAATTTCGTCAATATCGTTAGATCCGTTTTTAAGATAAAATTTACATACACACACACACACAATTTTTGCTCGCATTATAGTATAAGATGAAAATTCATTTTTTAAATCGTGACACTCATGGTATTTTTTATACAAAATGTTAATGCACTTCGTTTAAGAATTGTTAATAATGACAAATATCATTTTTTGTATAAAGTACCTATACATTTTGATCACTTATAAACTGACAATCATAAAATAATCGACTAATCATAAATAATTAATTGACTTGCAGGTTTTAGAAAGCAATTACACATGCTTAAAATGACTTGCCTTCTCTTTTCTTTTTCAGAGTAAAACACATTTTCAAAATATTTTAAATTTAGAAAACAATATTCTTAAATACAATAAAAGTATGATTCAAAACTTCCCAGTAGTCAGATTGATCAATGTCACTATGAAATTTAAAGTAAATTTAAGTCTGTTCTGTGGCCGCATGCCAAAATAATGTTTCGCGCTAAGCGCCCATGCCATAAATCAAAAGAAGCTAGGCGCTGTGCTACAGATCTGCGAAAGGCAGCTTTGAAGCTACCCACTACCAATCGTAAAACATTTCATAATTAATAGCTTAGTTTTTAGAAAAAACAACCAGAATCTAAACTGAGGAAAAGTATTCAGATTTTTCAAAGTACCTGCACAACAACCAGAATTAAGTAAACTCTAGGCCAGGTACGGCGAACCTATGGCACGTGTGCTGCACTTGGCACGTAAGAAAACTTTTGTGGCACACGAAAAAACGTATAGATCATATTCAGTTTATGGAGAACAATCCACTTTATTATATATTTACAAAAAGTATACTTTTATGTAACAGCTATATAATTTACTTTAAAATAATCCGTTACTGTTGAATGAATTAAGGTATTATAAATTTCAATGAAAGCGCCTTTAGCATCATTTTCTTGCTAAACCATTCAACATATGGGGCATTCTCACAATCTTTTGACTTTTGGGGGAAAAAATCTGACAAAATTAAACTTGCTAAAATAACATTTTAATCTGATAGACGAATGTCTTAATGACTCAAAATAAAGAAAAAATGGTCAGCAGCGAAATTTTTTTTATTTAACTGAGGTTTAGTTAAGCTTGCGAGTTTAAATTTCCTTACCATTTTACCCCTATAACTTTTTATTTTCTTCTAAATTTTTACTTATAATGAATTTGCTTAGTACCCACAGGACATTCAAATAAGAAATAATAACAATGCAGTACTTTTAATACAGAATTTTTGTATAACATTGTCTTAAAGGGGTGTTAAAGAAGGGACGGTAAGGTAAAAAAAGGGGATCGGTAAGGAAAATTACTACCTATTTTTAGGAGAATCATGTTAAGACTAAGTGATAGCCACAATGTTCATTGATTTTTAGAAACAGTTGTTAATATTGGATGGGGACGGTGAGACTACCAATAAAGCCACGATGCTTGAAATTGATATTTAAATGCTGATTTAAATTCTACAGTAAATTTCCTGCTAAAGAATTTTAGACATTATTTCTCTAGCATACTTCTGCATGAGAAAAAACTTGAAAAAAATTCTGTGGCTGCATCTGAAATGATTTTCTGTATAAATTTTAGAAGAGGGATGGTAAGGAATGTAAAACCCAGGGACAGAGTTTAAAAAATAATAACAACCCTAAAAATGTGTGCAGGTTAATTTTTAGCTACATATTTATATAAAACAATAGTTCCAGTTTCAGAAAAAAATTACATCGAATTATTTTTATTGAAACAATTTTATACAGACAGCTCCAAACTTAAAAATCAGCATCAGGGACACGGGATGGTATAGGAGTTTTCCAGGTGTTTGGACCCCCAACATCGTCCAAAACTTATTTATCTCGTTAATATTGTTGTGCAATCATGCAATGGGATGTTCCCCAGTATATGAACTAAAAAAAAAAACACAAAAAAGTGTATTAAAATAAAAATTATTATTCAGGGACATGAAAGTGAAAAGATTGTGAGAATGCCATATACTGTTTGCTAAATCATTTTACTTCTCTATCAAATTTCAAAGGTTTTATTTTTGAAAATTGAATTTTAAGAAATAGTTTGCATAGAATAATATACCTAATTGACACTAAATTGACACTACTTCAGATTAGGTTTAGGTTTACGGATTTAGATTACTTTAGGTTGTAATTTTGAAAATTTAACTATTAGTGTAAATAATTATGAATCTGCTTCTACCGGAAGAACTAAAAATGATCTGATTCGGAAGTATACAATAAAACAAAAACTCATTTATAGATTATTAATACGGAATTCGACGCGACATGGCTATATTATTGGTTAAAATGTTTCTGGCACGCTAAAATGCTGGTACATAATAATTTTTAAATTTTTGGCACGCATTCTCAAAAAGATTCGCCATCCCTGCCCTAGGTCATCGTGTTCTTTAACAGAAGAATCGCGATGGCTCTGGCTCCTAGTAGGAGAGCTGTTGAACATTTTTGAGTAGTTATTTGAGGCACCCTGAAAATTTGTGCAACACTTCTTTTGTAATGCCTGAATACAAAATCGAATGTCTGGCTGAAGGATCGTGGCCCAAAACCTGTGCCAGACACGTGTCAAGTGCCATTTTTTTTTTTTTTGACTACCCCAAAAAGGCATTTGAGGCACGCTGAGATTGAGACAGAATAATATTTATACTTAGAAAAAATATTTTGAAAACGACAGACACTTTAGTCGGCCCAAAAACTGTGCCAGACACGTGTCAAGTGCCATTTTTTGACTACCCAAAAAAGGTATTTGAGGCACGCTGAGATTGAGACAGAATAATATTTATGCTTAGAAAAAAATATTTTGAAAATGACAGACACTTTAGTCGGCACAAAAACTGTGCCAGACACGTGTGAAGTGCCATTTTTTGTCTGGCACAGTTTTTGGGCCACGGTCATTCAGCCAGACATTCGATTTTGTATTCAGGCATTACAAAAGAAGTGTTGCACAAATTTTCAGGGTGCCTCAAATACCTACTCAAAAAAGTTCAACAGCTCTCTTACTATCCGGTAAACCGCGAGAATGCAGGACTCTAGAGGGTATTTCTCAATGTCTCTAATCCAATGATAAATATTAAAACATCAAACATCTATTTTCATGCCTTGAACGAAAAACTTTTAGATGTTTATACGTTTAACCGCTTGAGAAAGATCCGTATATACGATGTACCGTATATGCTGTTTTGCATAATACGCATAACCGCCGTAGTAATATTATACGTATCAGAAATCCGTACTCCGTATAGTACGTATTATACGTATACTCGTATAAATGTTTAATAGGGAGCACTAATAATTACACGTGTAATTAATTAATAATTCTGTGTATTTATTTACGCATTAATTACTTAAGAAATTTTTTGGACGTTTTCGTTTACATTTTCGGCCGAAAATAGGAAGATTATCGAAATTCGGTTTCAGTTTCGTTTTTAAAAACCTGTTTCGGTCGATCCTTAATAATAATAAAGTTGTGTTTTTGCCTTATCTTTCTTCCTTGAGTATATTTTTTAAAAAGCATAGCTATTGGTTTTGTATATGTAGTTAAACAGAAGAATAACTAAATATGCAACATTACGAAGAATTAAAAATTCAGCAATATTGCCTGTTATAAGACCATAAGAGTCACAAACAGTAAATTTAAAATTAAAATTTACACAAAACTTAAATAAATAAATAACTTATTTTTCTCCATTAATTATTGGATATAGGATTTAAAAGAATCTTCTCACCATAGTTGTATACAGTTTGTAGGAATAAATGTTTGTAATGTTGGACCTGAACATTTTATGAATAAACGATTTTCTACCGTTTTTTGTGCTATGTATATCTCCTCGCCCCTTCAAAAAAGAATTTTTCATAATTGAAAATAAACGTTGAACATGGTCATTTGAATAAAAAAATATGCTTATAAAGATCAGAATAAAAAATATAAATGAAAGAAATATGTAGATTTTTTTTTTTTTAAGATTTTAGATTTTAATAAAATAAATTTAACAATTTCTGACAATAGGTATGATTTTGAGTTTGGGATGATCGAGAAAAATCGAAAACTATAAGCCTCGTTGCAACTTTTGTTGGCAAGAGGGTTTTTTTTTTTTTTTTTTTTTTTTTTTTTTTTTTTTTTTTTTTAAATACCTGTTAAGACAATAAATTGTAATTTTTGTGACCGGACGAGATTTTTGTATTTTACTATCACGACTCCTTGACGAAATTTGGTGATTATTTTCGCAAAAGTTTGACGAAATTCGCGATTTCTTTCCGCGACAAACTGACGAAATTTGATCCATTTCATCTGAACTAATTGATGAAATTCACTGTTTTTTCTACGACTAATTTCACAAAATTCGTTATTTTTCCGTGACTAATTAATGAAATACGCAATTTTTTTTCCTTCGACCGATTGACGAAATTCACAATTTTTGACTGCGATCGATTGATGAAATTTGCATTTTCTTCATAACCTCTTGATGAGATTTGTGATTTTAATCCACGGCCGATTTGCAAAATTTACAGTTTTATTTCATGAACGTTTAACGAAACTCGCGATTTTTTTCTGCGAATAATTGGCAAAATTCACATTTTTTTTTCTGCTATCGATTGATGAGATTTACGTTTTTTTTCTCGGCCGATTGACGAAATTCGCATTGTTTTCGACCGATTAAGGAAATTCGCGGTTTTATTTCGTGATCGATTGACAAAATTTGCTTCTTTATTTCATAAGCGATTGATGAAATTTGTGGCTTTTATTACGCGAACGATCGACGGAATTTGCGGGATTTGTAACATGACCGTTGTCACGAAGTTCGCGGCCGATTGAGGAAATAAGCGATTTTCGTTTCATAACCGATTAATGAATTGATTTTGCTGAAATCTGCTAAAAAATAAGTCAATAATAATTCGAGGAATTCCGCTAATTCGTGGAACGAATCGCATGGCGAAATTTAGTGAAACGTATCTGAATAATTTCAGAGCTACAGAATTAATGAGTGGGACCCTCATTATTTTCGTTCCAATACGAATTTTTCTGCGTCGAAGGCTAATTGTGGAATGACGCTGTCGCTGTCATAGAGTTCATTCGCGGCGCACATAAGCATAACGCGATTGTTTCTTTCCTGATTCCGCGTGCTTCGCAATTAGGTAAATTTCGTAAGAAATACTACCTATTACAGTCGTTATCATGGTGCGACTTTTGAAACATTCCTTCATAACTTTTCATTACAGGACCCCAGGAACCCAAAACCACCTCCACCTAAAGAGTTTATATATATATATATATACTAAATTTTGTCCGCACAATAAAAGTCACAATTATGTACGGATCGTCTTCAAACTCGCCAAACATATTGAGATGGCTAATATCTCGGCGAGTATTGCAAATGAGAAAAATCGACCCAAGGCAGTAGAAATGGGGGAGGGTTAAACATTTCGAATACCACCTTAACATGATTCTGATAAAACCAGCTCTTACAGAAAAATGAGAGGAAAATTAAAAAAAAAATCGTTATAGCAGTGTCCAACAATTAAAAAAAAAAAAACAATAAAATTCTTACCACAACAATTTTTTTTCTATTACAAGATTTTCACGTGAAAAATAAAAATCTATTTATATATTACGCTATAGTATCTCCATACATATAAGGGGGGTTACCGCAGGAGAGACCCTGTACCGTCGCCAAATGCCTCCCAGTTTGTCGCCAACTTCGCGATATATCGCCAAATTTGGGGACCAAATTGAGTCGTCCAAAGTGATGCCAACTTGTCGGTATCTCTAATATTTCGCCAAATTCCCATAGACTTCCAATGTAAACCAATAGGGTTTACTTGCTTACAGAAAATCAACAAATTGAGAAAATTTAATGCAACAAAAACGAATATTGGTACCACTTGGTTATCTCGTCGACCAAAAATCTATCGCCAAACTATAAGATTAAATGACAATAATGGTTGATCGTAAATGTCACATTCACTTGACTTTAAGCAAATTACACGTGTTTACCTCATCAAATGATATTTATTTCGACGTTTTATTTGTATTTTTACTTCCTTCTATCTTTACAAGAAGGAAGTATTGGATTCGTAAAAATTTTCGACTTCCGGTTTTCGACGGATTTACACGTTTTAGAGGTTAGAGATTCCGAAAAACATGTTTTTACAAAATGTCTGTCTATGAGTCTGTCTGTATGTGACACAAATTTTGTGGGCGTTCTACCTGAAGAACTAATGCACGGAATTTAATAAAAATTTATATTCAAGTAGTCCCTAATATAAATTTGTGCTGATTAGTTTTTGGTGTAAATCGCCCAAAAGGTGGCGCTGCTATGCTGCATTTTTCGCGATTTCTGCAATAGCTCTATCTCAAGAACTAATGCACGGATTTTCATCAAAATTCAGATTTAGTTATTCCTTGGTATGAATTGGTACTGGTAACGTTTTGGTGTTAATCGCCCAACAGATGGCGCTGCTATGCTGCATTTTGCAGCATTTACACTATTTTCGTACTAGCTCTATCTCAAGAAATAATGCACGGATTTTCATCAAACTTCAGATTCAGTTAGTCTTTGACGTGAATTGACGTTTTATACATTTTGGTGTAAATCGCTCAACAGGTGGCGCTGCTATGCTGCATTTTTGTGATTTCTGCTCAGGAACTACTGCACGGATTTTCATAAAACTTCAGATTCAGTTACTCCAGGATATGGTTAGGTGTTGATTACAATTTGGTGAAAATCTCCTAACAGATGGCGCTGCTATGCTGTATTATTCATGATTATCGCAATATCTCTAATTCAAGAAAAAATGCACGAATTTTCAACAAACAGCAGATTAAGTTAGTCCCTGATATAAATTAGTGCTGTTTAATTTTTGGTGTAAATCGCCCAACAGGTGGCGCTGCTGTGATGCATTTTTCACGATTTCCGCAATAGATCTCAAGAACTAATGCATGAATTTTCATCAAGCTTCAGATTCAGTTACTTCCCGGTATAAATTGGTCCTAATTAGTTTTTGGTGTAAATCGCCCAACAGGTGGCGGTGCTATGCAGAATTTTTCTGCAATTTCTGTAATAGCTCTACCTAAAAAACTAATGCACGGATTTTCATCAAAGTTCAGATTCTGTTAGACGTTGTCAAAGTTCTTGATAATTTGATATTAGTGTAAATCATCTAACAGGTGGTGCTGATATGCTGCATTTTTCAGGAAGTATTAACATGTATGAGATAGAAGAAAGTTTTGGGATTGCCACATCTGACTAGTTTCCTATTGGCCTTAACGTAACGGAAAACTTTGACTGTCCCTGTAATTAAACTATACATCCGATTTTCATAAAATTTGAAATGACTCGACAAAATTTTGCAACAATTATGTATTTAAAATTTCAGACCATTCGGAAGGTTGTAACATTATTAAAATGCACTTGCAATATTTTTTTCCCATTGGCTGTAATGTAATGGAAAACTTTTGACTGTCCCTGTAATTAAACTATACATCCGATTTTCATAAAATTTGAAATGACTCGACAAAATTTTGTAACAATTATATATTTAAAATTTCAGACCATTCGGTTGGGTAGTTTTTGCTCTGTTATATGCAGACGGACGGATTGAACGACGACTATATGTGCTACGAATTTATGTAATTACGAACGCATCTAAAAAGCGGAAATCCACGATTCGGTGGAAAAGGGGCATCCATGTAAAACATATATCGACACCAAAAAATAGAGGCCAAAGTAAAAAATATAGTCGCCATGTAGCGAATGGCGACCATGAATCTGCACCTACACTTCGTATCCATATAAAATAAATCAATAAACTATGTACCACACCAATATTATTTTTGAGAGGTAACATACATATTTCAACAATATATATGAATTTGTAACCTTCGGAATAGTTTTAAGAAAATTAAAAAAACTGTGGATTCTCCTTTTAGATGCGCTAAAATTTATGATTTGTCAGAATAATTATCAGTAAGAGAGTGATCTTAAATTGATGACACGAACCCTTGAACTTCAGTCTATCGGGATATCAAAAGCGTTGAAACGGGTGAGTTCTCTCTAAAAGCAGCCATGGCGTCGGGAGCTTTCGATCTGACCTCTTTGAACGAAGAGCTGAAGGTAAAATTGTTTTATTTTTGCTCATTTTAAAGTGTAGAATATAATGAATATCTGGCTAATTTTTGGTATTTCATCTATTTGGCTGATAGAATTTAAAACAAATATTCGGCCGAATATTGTGGTCAAATATTGTTAGATATAATGAAGAGAGATAAATTTTAATTCAATTGGATAAATCATATTCATGGTTGGAGTAACGCAGTTGAGGTTTATTCCAACAGAGCGAAAAATGTCCAGATCAGGACTCGAACCTGGATACATTGGCTTGATATGCCAATGTTCTACCTTTTGAGCTTTGCGGACCGTACCTGGCTGCACTGTCAGAAAAACTCGTCTATATACACTAAATTATTCCTCATTTTTTAACAAATAATTTCCGTACTCTTAGAAAACATATTTTATCCGTGAATTCTCTCCGAACGTCTAAAAAAGAGGGAGAAATTCCGTTCATTCCTAGCACGCATGCGTATTGGGTCTATTAATAATAAATCTGATTTTATTTTAAAAATGAAAAACCAAAAATTCTATAAATTAAGATTTCTAATTTAATTAAAAAAGACAAAAAAGTTTTGGAATTTAAAAATAAATAACAATTACTTTTCTCATTCATTCAAAAGTACTCACAATTTATTTTTTAAAGTTGAATGAAGTTAAATAAAGTAAAATTTATAAAGTTGTTTATAAATAAATATTCGCATTTAAAATATACTGTAAATGAACACATTTAAAGGCTATTTTAATTAAGAAAATTAAATGAAAAAAAAACAGTATTACTCAAAAAAAATCTCATTGAATAAAAATATAATATTCGTATTTTACCTCTAGCAATCTACGTAAAAATATTTTAAAATTCATATTTTTTTATACTATATTAATACTAAAGTATAAAAACCCCATCACAATCTCATTAAATACGAAATCTTACCAAATGAGCTTCAAAATTAAAAGCTTTTTAAAGAAATTGATCAAGCCATACCTATCTGAAGCGAACATATTTACTTAAAAGCGTTTCGCTGCTGTACAACTACAGCTCTTGCTAGTGTGCTCCTCTCGTAACGCTGAGATGGCTGGTTCGAATCCAACGTCTTTTGCTTTTTCCCAACTTTCTTCAATTGACGGATATTTTACCTCCTATAACGGAGGGGAAAAAAACCGGATATTCGTCAATTCACGGTAAAATGGTGGCAGCACTACTGCCAGTAGAATTTCCGTGAATTTAAGAAAGTTTTTTTGAGAGTGTGACGTGTAAAGAGTATGTCCAACAAATAAGAGTGAATTATGTCAGCCAGGTGCCGTCCGGAAAGCTCAAAAGGTAGAACATTGGCATGTCAAGCCAAGGTATCCAGGTTCGAGTCCTGCTCTGAACATTTTTCGCTTTGTTGGAATAAACGTCAACTGTCCTACTCCAACCTTGAATATTGTTAGATATTTGAACGAATAAATTCAGGATAATTTAAAAAATATATTTTTTATGCGCTTTTAAATACATTTGATGAAACACTTTGGCAGAAATTATACAGTATACTTTGTTTAAAGCGGAATCGATCGGAACTGTGAAAATATTCCGCCTTAGATAGAGTTTACTGTATTGAAGATCTCGCCACAGGACTTTAAAATCTTTCCGAGTTAAATAGATTTCTGTCTTACACAGAGACCGCTTCATACAGAGTTTACCGTATTTTATTAAATTAACCCGTAACTATACTAAATCTGCTGAAAAATTAATTTACCCATAACAAAATTTTATTCATTCTTCATGTCATTTCTTATTCCTAGAGGAAAACTGTAGAAGGTGTTACATCACATTTTTCTCAAAAATGTATTTACCTTATGATTATGACTCTAATTATTTTTGAAGATATGAGGCATTCTTTTTTTAATAATGCTTTTATATTTACGAACTAAATTATAACAATAATAATTTTTAATAATTAATCATAAAATGTTAAAATATTTTCTGGGTGAGTTTAGTACTAGCACCACCTGCATTAATATTGTAAACATGTTAACAAGAGTAAAATAAATGAAAACACTTTACCCTGTTTGATAAGTGATCGATCTAAATGATACATGAAATTTTTACTGTACTTTAATATCATTTTGTATTAATTTTAAAACTTATTCATAATACGATGTTAAAATGTATTTGAAGATAGTTGATGTTGAGGTCCATTGAATTTTGAGTATTGGGGGTGGAGGGGCGTTTCAAGTGGCTATCTACGGGTACATTATGTAAATTAAATTTATTTCACTTAGATATATTTAAACTTCCTACACTGTAAAAAAACCCGAGCAGTATTCCTGTAGGAATCGGAAAAATAGTGCCTTATCGTACCGGAAAATTTTCCGACCCAGCTCGGAATAAAATCTGTAAAAAAAAAGGAAACATTCATTAAAACGGTACTTTACGGATTTTATTCCGATTTTACGGATTTTATTCCGATTTTACTGATTTTATTCCGAGCTGGGTCGGAAATTTTTCCGGTACGATAAGGACAACTATTTTTCCGATTCCTACAGGAAATCTGGTCCTATTTTTTTTTTCTTACAGTGTATTTTTACTATTTATTTTTATTATTTCGGAATTTTTTTTATTTGATAAGTTATTCTTTCATTACATTTTTCCTTATTTAGAGATTTAAAAAAAAAAAAAAAAAAAACAAAAAAAAAACGATAACTTATGTTTCATTTCCATTAGCTCTGTTTCTGAATTCTAAATAATATGACAAGCAAAAAATCTTCGTGAATGCAAATTGAAAGCAACTGACGGCAGTGTTGCCAAGTCGGGGAATTTTTTAATTCAAAATAGCTACCGCTATTTTTTTGACTAAGTCTTCGCTTGAATCATCCCTCTATTTAATAACGGATATTCTGTCATTAAATTAAGCTAAAATTTGTAATCTGAAAAAATAGTAGGTATTTGGAATAAAAATCCACAATCCGGAAAGACTGGATGACTGTGCTACCATTTTACCCATCGTGATATCACGAAAATATTGTCCATTTATAATTTTCCATTTTTCTTCGTGAATTGCAGCATATATGCGATAAATTGATTCTCGATTCTATAAGCTTGAGAGGTATGATGTGATTAATTATTTAGGTCGCAATTCTACTTGTGAAATTAATGGTATATATTGTTGTCAAGCAATTTAAACTTAATGTGAAGAAAGTATAGCTTAAAAAAATATTGGAGTTAGGATTTTCTGCTATATTATAAAACTTTAATAAACCGTAAAATAAAAAAGCTCTAAATGTAAAAAAATAAAATAAATGCTCACCGACAGATACTCTGTTAGAAATTCTTTTTTTTCGGTATTCTTTAAATTTTTCATCTTTAAATTCTTTAAATCTTGAAATTTTTACTTGATGCGTTTATCTGAAATTTTAATTTATTTATATGCAGCCTATGTTTGGATCATAGCTGTAACAATTGTATATGTCAGGTTAAAAATTTCAGACTGTAATAATTTCTATATTCATCGATTGGAATGAAAGCTAATGTTAAATTGCCACTGTATTGCGTTACAACGTTAAACATTTTTGTTCTAAGAATACGAGTTACTCTCTACCTGCTCATACAAAGAAAATAATTACAACATCGTAAATGAGTTTCGCTAGTTATTACAAACCGATATTTTGTAAGTTTAATGTAAAATTCCTAAATATATCATTTTATCTGCATTAAATTTTCATTGAGAGTTAGGTATTCTATCTCCAATCCCACGAGTAACACCAACTTCAGAACCATGAAAAGTGCAAAGTATTTTCGCTTGTGTTTCAGCAGATTTGTTGCATGAAAGTTCGTCCTAGAATCACGATTTTTCTTTCTGAAAAACTCAGTTGCATGCAGTCCCTCGTCATTTCATGGTATCAGTGCAGTAATTCAGTAAAACTGGACTGAAGAATTCAGTGTATGGCGTAACTTGCGACTACTGAATTAACATATGCAAATATCAAAATGGTAAATGGTATTCGTCTGTTTCTATTTGTCAACATAATGGCACACGTCAGTGACATAACAAATTGACGTGCTCTCCAAAAATAAATAGAATTTTTTATATATATATTCACCTGAACAAACAGTTTGGGTATTTGAATCGAATAGAATTACGCATGGTTGCATTTGATGTCGCATTTCTTATAGTTGTATCAGTGGCATGCGAAATTGACGTGTTCTCAAAAAATAAAAAGAATTCCTTCGATATATTCACCTGGACAAACTTCTTGAGCATTTCAGTCGAATAAAATTACATATGCTGCATTTAATGTCGCATTTTCTTACATTCAAACAATTCTGGAAAACAAAGTGTACAGTTTCGATGAAAGGAAAAGAAAATATTGGATTACTTTAACCAAAAGTAAAAAAAAAAAAAGAAAAAGCCACAACGACAAAAAAAAAAAAAAAAAAACAGTATAGTGTACCCTGTCTTAATCGGTTTGTCTAGGGAGGGATCGTAAAATTTGATCAATAAGAAATTATCCTGCAATTTACCTTGTAACATGCAGTAAACATGAATTCCTACGCAGGCCGCAATGCTTGCGTTAACTTCACTTAGATGAGGTTGAGTCGATGAATGAGTGCGTGGATGGATTCACCAGGTGGTTGCATGCAAAGTTCGTGCACTGGCAATGGTTTTGTCAAGAAAACACTTGAGGAAGGCGAAAAGCCGACAGCGCCATGCAATTTTTTTGAAAATAAATATAAATTAAATGCAATAATGAAATTCTTTTTCATACATGTGGTAACTGCGAAGGTGCAGAAACTTTGAGTGCAATTAACAAGCTGTCCCAATTATTTAGGGCATTAAATAAAAAAATTCTAACACTTCTCTCCCAGGGAGAAGGGGGGGGGGGTTGGGGTTTAGAAATTATTATGTGGGTATCACCCGAAGGAAATACAGCATTAGATGTCAAGAGCATGTTGCAGATGTTAAATAAAATAGGGGGAATACGACCGTATAAAGACAATGAAAAAGAAAATATCAACATCTTTTTTAATGAAAGTAAATTCATTTATAGACCTCTTTTTATTTACAACTATTTAGAAGGAAATCGATTGAAATATTATAAGAGGTTCAAAAGTTTGTAATGACACGTTGTCATTTCGTATTCCGAATGTTTGGGTAGAATGGCTGAACAACTTTGGGAAACGGACAATAGATGGAGCAACGGGCAATGTTAAAAATATAGGGTGCGTTATTATATCTTAACTTTATGATAGAGATTGATCTTGCATTCGAATGTTTTATGTATATTGTGCTTGTGATTTTTATTTATTCTGATAATGATTGAGTGAATCAATCGAAACAAGTCATTTTAATATTTTAATGTTTTTTATCTATATCTGACGTCTTTTAAGCAATTAAATTATTTTAAATATATATTTTGATGTTTTGTTCTAATATATATATGTTAAAAGGTTATGATTAATGGACGTAATTTAAGACTTTTTTATTGTTAACTAGGGGGGCTTTGCACCCTGCTCGCTACGCTCACCAACCCCCGGCGTAATCGCAATCCCTATTTCCCTGCCAACCCCAGTTATTATTTGTGCTTAAAAATAATGTGAATAGTTCAATTAAGCTATATTCATAAGCTAATATTAGTTTCTGTTGATTTTCTGCAAAAACCCTATTGTATTTCTATGGGAATCTATGGAAATTTGGCGAAATACTGGAAATAGCACCAAGTTGGCGTCACTTTTGGCGACTAATTTTGGTCGCCAAATTTGGCGATATACCGCCAAGTTGGCGACAATTTTGGCGACCAGAGCCGGGTCCCACCATTGGTAACACCCCATATAGCGTCAGAAAGCTCTGCCCAATCAGATGCGTTTCGCGGTATCTACGCAGATTTTCATTGATCCATTTCCAAAGCGTTACTTTTTTTTTTTTATATATAGAAGGATATAATATTTCAAAAATTTCGTATTAATTAAATGATGACATTAGGTTAAGAAATCAATTTAAAAACCCTAAAAAAGATAGTTTAAATAATTATTTTTTCCCTGTTTCCATATTTTAAAAAAGAAACGGAACAAAAGGGATAAATATTTTTAAATAAATTTTTTAGCTCGCGCTTTTAGCCAAAAAGCAGTAAATTTTCCAAAACCGAGCTTGGTGTCCACACCAAATTAATGTATTGCAACGGAATTTTTTGAGAAAAGTCAGTTTCATTCATATAATTAGGCTTAATTTTCAAGATAAGCATTGAGTGCTTATTAATGAGTGTATTAAAATAACAACAACAACAAAAACTAGTCGGATGTGGCAATCCCAAAACTTTCTTCTATTTCATACATGTTAATACTTCCTGAAAAATTAAGCATATCAGCGCCACCGGTTAGGTGATTTACGCTATAATCTAATCAGCAACAACTTATATCAAGTTCTTACTGAATCTGAAGTTGGATGAAAATCCGTGCATTAGTTTTTGAGATAGAACTATTGTGGAAATCGTAAAAACATCTGTATAGCAGGGCCACTTGTTGGGCGATTTACTCCAAAAACTAATCAGGACCCATTTATATCAGGGACTAACTGAATCTGAAGTTTGGTGGAAATTCATTCATTAGTTCTTGAGATACAGTTATTGCGGTAATCGTGATAAATGCAGCCTAGCAGTGCCACATGCTAGGCGATTTACACCAAAAACTAAACAGCGCTAACTTATATCAGGGAATAACTGAATCTGAAATTTGATGAAAATTCGTACATTAGTTCCTGAGATAGTGCGCCCAACAAAATTTATGTTACATACAGACAGACACAAAGGCATTTTGTAAAAACATGTTTTACGGGATCTCTGACCTGACCCCTAAAACGTGTAAATTCGTCGAAAACCAGAATTAAAAATTTTTCACAAATACAATACTTTCTTCTTATAAAGATAGAAGAAAGTGAAAATAAAGAGTATAATATACATTTTTTATAAAATACACTTTAATCAATAATTTCGTATTAATTAAATGATGATTTTAGGTTGAGAAATCAATTTAAAAACCCTAAAAAAGATAGTTTAAATAACTATTTTTTCCTTGTCACCATATATTAAAAAAGGAGCAGAGCAAAATTACATATATATTTTTAAATAAATTTATTAGCTCGCGCTTTCTACCGAAAAGCGACGAATTTTCCAAAATCGGGTTTGGTGCCCAAGCCAAATTATTGTATTGCAACGAAATTTTTTGAGAAAAATCATGAGTTTTAGTCATAAAATTAGGCTGAATTTTCAAGATAAATATTGAGTGCTTACAAGGGACCTTCAAACTCCTTTTTTATACTTTGAAAATTGCACTATTGAAGCGCACACTATATGAATTATGGCATATATTTATCACACAAGAAATGAAAAAAAAATTATTTTGGAGAAAAATAAAGAATTTTCCTGAATATTTTAAGCGTTATGAAGAACTTTCCAAAATGCCCCATTCCATATCAATTAAAATACCCATTTTTTTTTTTTTTTTTTTTTTTTTTTCGTGCTAGTTTGGTTTACATATAGAAATAAAACTGTGCATAGTTTTTTGAAACTAAATACAATTGGAAGAGTTAAAGGTAGTTATATGCAGAAATAAGATGCAAAAAGGCTGAAAATTTCATAAAATTTGGAAAATATATTTTTTTTAATCTTTATATTGAAATTCATAAAATTCGATGCATAGTTTTGCATAGCATAAAAAATATTGGGTATTTTAACTGATATAGAGTGCGCATGGGGCATTTTGAAAAGTTCTTCATAACGCTTAAAATACTCGAGAAAATTCTTTATTTTTCCCTAAAATAATTTTTTTTAAATTTCTTTTGTGATGAATATATACCATAATTCATGCAGTGTGCCCTTGAATAGTATTTAAAGTGCAAAAGTCCTTCCGGCCAGTGCCGGGAGGAAGAGGTAGCTTTCATATTCCTTATTTTAAAAAAGCCAACTTATATTATTCAAACACGCGAAGCTCAATTTAGTGGAAACCGAATATAGGAGATTCAATACTAATTTTTATCAATACTAAATCATTATGACATTAAATCATTATTTGAAACAAGATGGCGGATGAAGATGGCCAACGAACTCGGTCGAGATATTTGTATGTACTATGTACACACCAAGGTACATCCAAATCGGTTCATAAATACGCCTGTTATCACGTGACAAAATTCAGGCCGTTTGAAAATGTCAGCCACTCTAGAAATTCAAAATGCTATAACTCAGCCATTTTTTAAGATATAGACGAAACAGAAACTGCTCCCGAATCTTTTTATCAAGGTCAAACAAATAAGAAAAAAATATTTTTTCAATTTTCAAATTTTTGGTACCACATTCCAAATTTAAATTTTTCTTGAAAATTTAAATGGCCGCCATTTTTAAACAAGATGGCGGATGAAGCTGGCCAACAAACTCGGTCGAGACATTGGTATGTACTATGTATAAACGAAGTTACATCCAAATCGGTTCATAAATACGCCTTTTATCGCGTGACTAAATTCAGGACGTTTCAAAATGTCAGCCACGCTAGAAATTCAAAATGCTATAACTCAGCCATTTTTTAAGATACAGACGAAACAAAAACTGCTCCGGAATCTTTGTATAAAGGTCAAATACACAAGAAAAAAACATTTTTTCAATTTTCAATTTTTTGGTACCACATTTAAAATTTAAATTTTTCTTGAAAATTTAAATGGTCGCCATTTTTAAACAAGATGGCGTATGAAGCTGGCCAACGAACTCGGTTGAGACATTGGTATGTACTATGTATAAACGAAATTACATCCAAATTGGTTCATAAATACGCCTTCTATTGCGTGACAAAATTCAGGATGTTTCAAAATGTCAGCCACGCTAGAAATTCAAAATGCTATAACTCAGCCATTTTTTAAGATATAGACGAAACAAAAACTGCTCCGGAATCTTTGAATAAAGGTCAAATACATAAGAAAAAAATATTTTTCCATTTTCAATTTTTTGGTACCACTTTTCAAATTTTAAATTTTTTTAAATTTTTTTAATGGCCGCTATTTTGAAACAAAATGCCGGATGAAGCTGGCCAACGAACTCGGTCGAGACATTGGTATGTACTATGTACACACCGAATTACATCCAAATCGGTTCATAAATACGAGAGTTACAGTGTGACAAATGTCAGATATATATATATATATATATATATATATATATATATCAATTTTGAATGGAGGGTGGTTTCGGGGTCTGGGGGTCATGATCGATGAAAATATACCAAAATTTTTTGAAATCGCTTTCCTCCGAACGGCTGCATTAGGTAGCTTTTTGTAATGAAAGCTACCTAATAATAAAAAAAAAGAGTTTGAAGGTTCCTTGTTCCCTTAAAGAGTGTATTTAAAGGAAAAAATAAACTATATTTTTACACCTACTTGATTTGAAGTATTCGGTTACAACTTTCTTAAAAAGTCCTTCCGGCCAGTGCCGGGAGGAAGAGGTAGCTTTCATAATCCTTATTTAAAAAAAGCCAACTTATATCATGCAAACACACGAAGCTCAATTTAGTGGAAACCGAATATAGGAGATTCAATATTAATTTTTATCAATATAATGAATGAGAATTTTGCGAAATTAGTCAGCTTTATCCAAGCTGCTTTTCTTTAAAGTAACTTATATTTGGCTGCCAAATTCGGCAATTTCTTAAAGTGCCTGTCATTTTAAGACAACATGGTGGATGAGGCTAAGCAGTGAACTTGGTCGAGACCTTAGTAATTGCTGTGCACATGCTCACTCACATCGGAATCGGTTAATATATAGGAGTGTTGTCGCATGCAAAAAATCAGATTTTTCAAAATGTCACCCACAATAGAAATTGAAACTGCTATATCTGAGCCATTTTTTAAGGTAAAGACAAACAAAAAATGCTAATGAATCCTTATATCAAGATCAAATACTTAAGAAAGAAACCTTTTTCAATTTCTAATTTTTTTGCACCTCACTTTAAATATATATATATTTTTTAATTTAATGGCCGCCATTTTGAAACAAGATGGCTGATGAATCTGGCCAGCGAACTTGGTCGAGGTGTTGATGTATACTATCCACATGCCTTCTTACATCGAAATAGGCGAATACGTGTGTTATCGCGTGACAAATACAAGATCGTTTCAAAATGTTAGCCATGCTAGAAATTCAAAGTGCTATAAATCAACCATTTTTTAAGATATCAACAAAAGAACAAATTTTCAGAAACAAAAACTGCTCCGGAATCTTTGTATCAAGGCCAAACACATAAAAAAATCTTTTTCATTTTCCAATTTTTTAATACCTTATTTTGAATTTTAAATTTAATTTTTTTTAAATGGAAACCCTTTTGAAACAAGATGGCGAATGAAGCTAGCCAACAAACTCGGTCGAGACATTGGTATGTACTATGTACAGACCAAGTTACATCCAAATAGGTTCATAAATACGCCTGTTATCGCGTGACAAAAATCAGGTCGTTTTAAAATGTCAGCCACAAGAGAAATTCAAAATGCTATTACTCAGCCATTTTTTTTTAGATATAGACGAAAGAAAAATTGTTCCGGAATCTTTGTATTAAGGTCAAACACATACAAAAAAAATCTTTTTCATTTTCCAATTTTTTGTATCTCATTTAATTTTTTTTTTAATTTTTTTAAATGGCCGCCATTTTGAAACAAGATGGCGGATGAAGCTGGCCAACGAACTCGGTCGAGATATGTGTATGTACTATGTACACACCAAGGTACATCCAAGTCGGTTCATAAATACGCCTGTTATTACGTGAGAAAAATAAGGACGTTTCAAAATGTCAGCCACGCTAGAAATTCAAAATGCTATAACTCAGCCATTTCTTAAGATATAGACGAAACAAAAACTGCTCCCGAATCTTTTTATCAAGGTCAAACACATAAGAAGAAAATATTTTTTCAATTTTCAATTTTTGGTACCACATTTCAAATTTAAATTTTTCTTAAAAATTTAAATGGCCGCCATTTTTAAACAAGATGGCTGGTGAAGCTGACCAACGAACCCGGTCGAGACATTGGTATGTACTATGTATAAACGAAGTTACATCCAAATCGGTTCATAAATACACGTAATAATAACACGTAAAAATACTTGTTATTGTGCCTGCGCCTGTAAATCCAGTTCTTCCACGCTGGTACATTCCTTGTTGAAAAGCCTGCGAAGGAAATACAAAAGGCCGCAACTAAAGGGCTGTTGAGAATGCCAACTTGGCGATACTTGCCGTTTTTCTGTCAGTCGGCTGCTGTGATAACCCCCCTTTTATTGTTTTCTGATTTTCTTTTAAAAGGTAGATGTAAAAATTTGATTTGAGTCGTCTGTCGGTAAAAATGGAACTCTCAAATGAGAGTAATAATATTAATAGATTATGTTTTTATATAAGAAATTATGAAGTTATTAATTGAGGCTTTGATCTTTGGTATTAGAGTAATGAAAAATCAACAAAAGTTGATATAACACAATCATATTTTTTTCCAACAAAATCTAAAAATAAAGTCGTTTTCACCGTCGTAAAATTTACATGCATACTTTTGATATTCATATTCACTATTTAAAAAATATTTTAACGTGCCATAGATTATTAATAAACATAGTCCAAACTTTTTGCCAGTTACAATTTTGCATCTGAACATTCGCACTCTTCACCCGTGAGTCTAATCTGAGTGCCGTAGAAATCAAGAAATGTATGCCTCTTTAGACATATTCGTAATAAAATATTTAGTTTTATCAAAGTAACTATTCTTTTCATTTTTACTATGATGATATTGTCACTCACTGAAGCCCTCTGAGATGAGTGTCTCAATCTCAGTATGAATGGAATGAAAAAAATAATGAAATGTAACAGCTTTATGAGTAAAAATGCGTTTTTTGTTTTTTAAAAAAGTTATTTTTAGTTGAAATCCGTAAGGCATGCGTAATGATATGGTAATTTCCATTGTTCCCCCCCTCTCTTCAACAATGGAAGTAACCCGATTTTTTACTTTTATGATTGCAAAATTAAGCCATTATTTTAAAACACGATATCTTCTGAACTCATTGGTGAAAACTTCACGAAACTTAATTTTTAGGCTTGCTGGAGGAATTAGGTTGGTTTTCTCAAATCACTAGGAGTCAGCATTGAAAATTTGGAGACAGTCCTCTTAAACTTATATTATTTATAAAGATTTAAAGAAGATAGAATTTACAGTCGAGCGGCACCTTTTGGTTTTTATTTCGATAATTCCGTGATTAAATAACATAGGATTACCCTGTTTTCCCCAACTGTAGGAAACAACTGAACATTAAATATGAACGTAAAATATTATCTTCAGAGATATGCATATTTCGATCTGAGAAGAAGCCGTCTGTAGCGTTAAAAATGCTTTGTAAAATAACGGAGAATCTATTGGTAATCATGTATCTTTAGGCTTATGTAATTTTACAAGGAGATAAAAACCTGTAAAAAAACAAAAAACACCCCCAATTTTCCATAGATTCTGTATATTATATTTATATGTATAAAAATACGCAAGAACCTGAAAATTTACATGCGCAAAAAACAAAAGACGATTATTTTTTATTCATATTGTAAGCAAATTTTAACACATTGTATGTGGATGTTTCATATCGGCGCACATAGGGATATTTAGTCAAAAATGCTGGCCAAAACTCGAATTGAAAAATTCTAACTGACAAATTAAGTCTCGGCACTTCTTAGTTAAATACCCTTGGTATTACGCGAGAGAAACTTTTTCAACTCATATCACCAAGGAAGTTATCTTAGTCAGTGATTGTTAAGTTATTATGTGCCCCGGCCAACAAATGACTGTTTGTGAGTTTATATTAAGTACTGTGTGTGTTATGGAATGTAGTTATTTACAATTGTATAAAACACCAAGATATGTACTATGTTTTAATATCAGAATAATGTATTTTAAATTAATATTTATAATGTATTTCCTGTTAAATTAAACACGTGTAAAAAAACCAAACAATAGTGGTTTTAATCACAAAGTCAATAAGTGTCAAAAAGAAATTATAACTTCCAAACATAAGGGGCTGTACATATATAATGTTATGAACGTTTTGCCAATTTTGTACCCCTCCCCCCTTATGATATCATACGGTATCATTCCTCGACCCCCTCCGCACTTTCCTAATGATATCGCTATTAATATCTAAAATTCTTTAGATCTTTGCAATTTTTTTCTTTCTTTTTCTTTTTGTACGTTTGCAATAATATACAGGCATGGTTATACATTTGTTAAACAAAAACATAATTTGAAGAACAAATTAAAAAAAAAAAAAAAATTATTTCCTACATTGTTTACCCGAGAAGGGACAGATATTAAGATATTTCATTCAATTAGCTCTACATTTAATGTTAAATTTTTGTAACAAATCAGTTAAGCCAATTGAAGATTAAAAAATAAAAATAAAATTCATACAATATGATACATAAAACACCCTAAAAAAATAGATTCCGTTCAAATGAAATCGAAGTAAATCTTAGACTTTTTCCATTTTTAATTGAAAATATTTGTATTGCAGATTTTGTATTATGTTTATGACAATTGTACATAAAATGATAAGATCCATGCAAAATACAAATCTTAAAAAAAAAAAGTCTAAGATTTATTTCGATTTCATTTGAACGGAATCTGATTTTTTAGTGTGTTTTAAGTATCATATTGTATGAATTTTATTTTTATTTTTTAATCGTCAATTGTCTTAATGATTTGTTAAAAAAAATTAACATTAAATGTAGAACTAATCGAATGAAATATCTTAATATCTGTCCCTTCTCGGCCTTAAAGAATGTAGGAAATAATTTTTTTTTTTAAATTTGTTCTTCAAATTATGTTTTTGTTTAATATGTCAAGTTTTTTAATAACTACTGCATTCAGACGAACTCATTTCAATGTTAATAGAGGGTTATCATAATCAGGCTTTGATGTATGCAGTATTGCATCACGATGTGTGATGCAGTTTACCAATGTATAATTCAAAATATTTCATCACTGTAATAATGCAGGTTGCTGTAGTTTTGACAAAAACTTCCAATCTGAACGTAAAAAATCTATAATCAAAACATAAAAAATTAACTTCACTTAAATTTAGATACCCTATTTCCCACTCAGGAACGCTATGAATGCAAAAATAAATTGTGTGGAATCCTTACTGTTAATATTTAACAATATTATAGCTGTGATACAGTAAAAACTAAAAAATAAAAGTCTTATTTAAATTTTGTTACCTTATTCTCTCCCAAGGGGTGATGTAAACACATCAGAAAATTATTACCTAAGTTTAACGTGGGGTATAAATAGTTCTCATCTCGGAAAAAAATACATTTTAAAATTTAAGTTATGTAATTCCTCACTAAGTTCGCTACCAGCGTAAAAATAGCTATCATTTGAAACTTTTTACTAAAACATAAACTTGACCAAAGCAAAAACTTATTCTGAAAATATCCTTTTTATTTCCACTATGACGCCATATTCATCTTTTTAATTCTTGAAAAATAAACTAATTCAATTTAATATTTTACGTGGAAATATTTCAACTAAAAAGAAATAAATTATTATTACCGCTTTTGAAATTTTTGCAACAATGAAGTAAAAATTTTACATTTTCTATAAAAAAAAATGTCCGTTGATTCTCATTGAAAAAAGCGAAATTTCGAATTAAGAAAAATATTTGAATAACGTAAAAAAAAAAAAAAAAAAAAAAAAAAAAAAAAAAAAAATTGGCCCATGTTTCTCTCTGAATTATAATCCACCCATATGCATTTTACCATTCGTTTTGACCCTGATGTCAGGCAAACGTTTTTACACTTTAAATTTACAATATCATTAGAATTAGTAAATAATAAAAAATGAGTGGCATCAGGGACAAAAAGGTGAGAAGAAAAAATGAAAAAGTTATGATCTCCATAGGCTTTTCTATGTTAAATTAACATTGAGAAGTGACATTGGAAATAAATCAGTATTTGAGCGTAAATTATTTGTATACTTTACTGATCTAAATGAAGAGAAGTTAATAAAATATCGTATCTATAATATAGAAGATAAATTTATATCAAATAACACTTTAAAGAAATACTATTTAAAAGTATTTAATAATACGAAATAATACTTTAAAGAAATACTTACTATTTAAAAGTATTTAATAATATGTTTTTATTACATAATGCATTTAACAGTAATATTGTCTTCTTGCACTTGCCCCCTGAACGGGAATAAGCAGAAACGAGAAAACAGGTGGACAATATTCTCCTCTATTTTTTTACTAGTTAAGATGGAAGAAGAATAGGACTGAATGCTAAATAGATATTAAATATTTTGGAATTAAATGATTTTTTAATCATTTAATGGTTTTAATAATAACTCTATATTTTCATAAAGATAGATAACAAACTAAAAAAAAAAAATAATAACAGACTATACTGATGTAAAAAAAAGAAGTATTGATGTAAAAAAAAATTTATTTGGATCAAAAAGGATAACGATATCAAAAGACAACTCTACGATATCAAGTACCAGACATCCACCCCCACCTCTAAAGTGATAACGTTATGTATGTACACCCTCTAATATAGACCTTAAGAAAAATATGAGAGAAAAAATATTTCCCAGTGTAATTTTAGAAATAGATTTTTACTCTTAACATAATGTTAAATATAGGATCATTACTACGGAATGTATTTCTTTAGAGAAACAGGGGCAAATGTTCAGGAAATCAGTAGAAGTGAACTGTCTGACTATCTTAAATAGTGCATCGACATTCTTTCGACAAGAATATAAATTATATGGAAAATTGGCTTTAGAAAATTACTTACTGGAAATTTCCAAAAGACAATTTTCCACATAATTTATTCTCTTGTTGAGGGGGCTGCGTTAGAGACGAAAAAAGCCCCCTCTTCTTTAAGTTCGATTAGCGCCTTTTCTTCTTCAACCGTTTTGCGGTGGTTAACAAAAGGATCCAACCCAAACTGCTTATTTTCTGATTCATTTTTAAATTCATTTTTTCTCTCAAACGCATCAAACTAGGAAATTGTCTTATTTAGAAACTACATAATGTGCCGTGCTTCTCGATTTTTTGATAAAGGCAGAAAATATTGTAAAAAATGCTGTCAAAGTGCGCGTTTTGAACCGAATTTTCCGAAGCGGGAGATCTGGGAATGAAAAAAATGGTCATACTGAGAAAATCTTATACTATAATGCGAGCAAAAATTGTGTGTGTGTGTGTAAATTTTATCTTGAAAACGGCTCTAACAATTTTGATTAAATTTTACACCCTACCGTTTTCGGGCACGAAAAGACCATTGGGATGGGTCACGTGTTCGAGAAAATTAGATTAGTGGGTCATTTTGGGTCATAATGGGTCAGGGTCAAGCTAATTATATCTAAAGAACGGCTCAATCGATTTTGACTAAATTTTGTATCCAACCATTTTCGGGCACGAGAAGACTATTGGTCTAGGTCACATGTTCGAGAACTTTCGATTTGTGGGTCATTTTTGGGTCACTGTGGTCAAGATATTTTTATCTAAAAAACGGCTCTAACGATTTTCACTAAACTCTATATTCTACAGTTTTGGGTTACGGGAAGATCATTGGGCTAAGCCATATGTTGGAGAAAATTCTATTAGTGGATCGTTTTTGGGTCAACGTGGGTCAAGCAAAATTTATCTAGATAACGGCTCTAACGATTTTGACGAAATTTTGTAATCTATTGTTTTCGGGCACGAAAAGACCATTTGGATTGGTCACGTGTTCGAGAAAATTAGATTAGTGGGTCATTTTGGGTCATAATTGGTCAGGATCAAGCTAATTATATCTAAAGAGCGGCTCAATCGATTTTGACTAAATTTTGTATCCAACCATTTTCGTGTATGAGAAGACTATTGGGCTAGGTCACATGTTCGAGAAATTTCGATTTGTGGGTCATTTTGGGGTCACCGTGGGTCGCTATTTTTATCTAAAAAACATGGCTCTAACGATTTTCACTAAACTCTATATTCTACAGTTTTGGATTACGGGAAAATCCTTGGGCTAAGTCACATGTTCGATTAGTGGGTTGTTTTTCGGTCACCGTGGGTCAAGCTAAGTTTATCTAGATAACGGCTCTAACGAATTTGACGAAATTTTGTAATCTATTGCTTTTGGGCACGAAAAGACCATTGGGATCGGTCAAGTGTTCGAGAAAATTCAATTAGTGGGTCATTTTGGGTCATAATTGGTCAGGATCAAGCTAATTATATCTAAAGAACGGCTCAATTGATTTTGACTAAATTTTGTATCCAACCATTTTCGTGTACGAGAAGACTATTGGACTAGGTCACATGTTCGAGAATTTTCGATTTGTGGGTCATTTTTGGGTCACTGTGGGTCAGCGTCAAACTAATTATAATCTAAAAAACGGCTCAAGACATTTTCACAAAATTTTGTAATATACCGTTTCTGGGCATGAGATGACCATTGGGCTAAGTCGCATGGTCGAAAAAATTCGATTAGTGGGTCATTTTGGAACACAATGGGTCAGTGTCAAGCTAATTGTATCTAAAAAACGGCTTAAACGATTTCGACTAAATTTTGTATTCTATCGTTTTCGGGCTCGAGAAGACCATTGGGCTAGGTCGCATATTCAAGAAAATTCGATTAGTTGGTCATTTTGGGTCACAATGGGTCAGTGTGAAGCTAATTGTATATAAAAAGCAGTACAAAACATTTTGATAAAATTTTGTATAATACCGTTTCCGCGCATAAGACCATTGGGCAGAGTCGCATGCTTGAGAAAATTCAATTAGCGGGTCATTTTGGGAGACAATGGTTTGGGTCAAGCTAATTGAATCTAAAAAACGGCTCAAGACATTTTCACAAAATTTTATAATATACCGTTTTTGGGCATGAGATGACGATTGGACTAAGTCACATGTTCGAGAAAATTCGATTAGTGGGTCATTTTGGGTGACAATGGGTCAGGGTCAAGCTAATTGAATGTAAAAAAAAAATGCTCAAAACATTTTGACCAAATTTTGTATTATACCGTTTCTAGGCATGAGAAGAAAATTGGGCTAAGTCACATTTTCGAGAAAATTCAATTAGCGGGTCATTTTGGGCCACAACGGGTCAGGGTCAAGCGAATTGTGTCTAAAAAACGGCTTAAACGATTTTGACTAAATTTTATATTCTATCGTTTTCGGGCTCGAGAAGACCATTGGGCCAGGTTGCATGTTCAATAAAATTCGATTAGTGGGTCACAATGGGTCAGGGTCAAGTTAATTGTATTTAAAAAGCAGTACAAATCATTTTGACAAAATTTTGTATAATACCGTTTTCGGGAATGATAAGACCATTGGGCAGGGTCACATGTTCAAGAAAATTCAATCAGTGGGTCATTCTGGGTCCTAATGGATCAGGATCAAGCTAACTGTATCTAAAAAACGGCTCAAACGATTTTGACAAAACTTTGTTTTACACAGTTTCTGGACAAGATAAAACCATTGGGTGGGGTTGCACGCTCAAGAAAATTTTATTAGTGGGTCATTTTGGTGATAATGGGTCGGGGTCAAGCTAACTGTATCTCAAAAAGGTTAAAGCGATTTCGACAAAAATTTTCATTATATAGTTTCCCGGTACAAAAAGACCATTGGAATAGATCACATATTCGATAAATTTTGGTTAGTGGGTCATTTTTGAATAACGTGGGTCAAGCTTATTTTATCTAGAAAACGACTAACGATTTTCACTAAATTTTGTATTCCATCGTTTTCTGGCTCGAGAAAAGAATTGTGTTAGGTCGCATGTTCGAAAAAATTCGATTAGTGGATCATTTTGGGTCAATATGGCTCAGGGTCAAGCTAATTTTATCTAAAACAGCAAGAATGATTCAGTGGGAATAATATATCGAGATAAACACAAAGCTAATTTTGACTGAGCTTAGCTCGGTCATTCCTGCTAGTAATTGTTTAAAACTCAAATTCTAATTAATGGAACGAAAAATGAAATCACACGGCCTCTTATACATCTCTTCAAAAATCACTTCAGCAAGTTTCATATTTTTACTTTTAAAAATGAGTCTGAAAATGTCTCAGAAAATTTCGAGCTGTCGAGAGTGGAAACATATTTTTTCGAATACACCCTTAGGGGTCGTCCACAAGTTATGTCACGCTTGGAGGGGGGGGGGGGGGTCGGGAAATTGTGACAGTTTGTGACAAGGGTGTGGGAGGGGGTAAGAAGAAATGTGACATTCCAAAGTTTGGTTAAAACAAAAGCATTAAAAATCAGCAGATTAAATTTTGAAGTTATTTTGAAATTAAAGTATTTTGTGTTGATAAAGTAAAGATACGATTTAAAGTCAAATATATTAAATTCCATTTCAAATTCCAAAATACTACTGTTTTCAGTTGCTCTTTCATATTAATATTTTATTATTATTATACATTAATTATGTTTTTTGTTGTAAACCTTAATCTTATTTCATACAAAATAAGTGCACGAATCATTTTTATTTTTATGATCACAAATGTCATTAAAACACATAGTTAAAGTTTAAAAATAAAATTTGAAATATGATCTATAATGTAGTGCTTTATTTCTGAACTGCAAGTGTATGTTTATGTAATATAGCGTGACATGTGACAAGGGAGGGAGGGGGGATGGTGAAATGTGACACTTTGTGACAAAGGGGGAAGGGGGTCAAAAATATTGAAAAAAAGCGTGACATCATTTATGGACCGCCCCTTATAACAATGCAAAAGGAGGAGACGGGGCAGATCAGTATCTGTCGTCCTACAGTATGATACTTCAGTATTCTTGAAGTTCAATTAAAAATGAAAGGGCGCCGCCTCCCCACAACAAAAACGCCGAGAGTTCAAGTATACGCCTATCTGGACTTTTAGGCTGCGTATAAACGCTTGTTTTACCACCTTTCTACAGTTTTCCAGGAAATATTTTGTTCTGGACTCTTCTGCGTTTTATTCACAAATTCGCTTGTTATCACTTGCGTATAGACGCGAGTTTTGCCTTCATTCTCCAGTTTTCGTGGAAAATCTTTTATTCTGAATGGTTCTGCGGTTTATTCACAAAAGGATCAGGGGAGTCAACAATGGGTCAGGAGATAACGAGCTCAACTCTACTTGACGGAAAGGTTCCTCTTTTGCAGGACATCAGTACCTTTCCTTTTAAAGTCATTAAAGATCAAAAATACCGCGTGGCCACAAGAAAAGACGCCGATACTGATAACAGTTAGAAGAATGGTCCATTCACACTTTTAGGCTGCGAATGCACCATCCTTCTAACTGTTATCAGTGTCGGCGTCGATTGTTGTGGCCACGCGGTCTTTATGTTTTTTAATGACTTTAGCAAGAAAGGGACTGATGTCCTGCAAAAGAGGAACCTCTCCTTCAAGTAGAGTTGAGCTCCTTATCTCCTGACCCATTGCTGATTCCCCTCATTCTTTTGTGAATAAACCGCAGAACCATTCAGAATAAAAGATTTTCCACGAAAACTGGAGAATGAAGGCAAAACTCGCGTCTATACGCAGCCTTAGGCTGAGTTTAGACGCTTGTTATGCCCTTGTCCAGGATAAGCTATTAACACCCATTCTTCTCCAACCGTTTACGGTTATTCTCAAAAGGATGGGAAGATACAGGAATGGGAAGAAGATTATATCGACTTGACGGAAAATTTTTCTTCCTTCAGAATGTCCGTCCGTTTTCTTCTTAAAGCGATTAAAGATGAAAAATACTACGTGACCACAAAAAGACATTTGAATGATACGTCTATTCGCACATTAAGGGTGCGTTTGAACGCTTGTTTTGCCTTTCTTCAACACTTTTCTAGGAAACCTATTCTTCTCCGCCCGTCTGTGGTTTATTCACAAATGGATAAGGAGATTCAACAATGCAAAGATGATAAGAAGATTAGATCAACGAAGGAAAATTTTTCCTCCTACAGAATATCCATTCGTTTCATTCTAAAGCTATTAAAGATGAAAAACACCACGTGACCACAAGAACAGACGTCGATACTGAAAATAGATGAATGGTACGTCTATTCCGACCTTAGAACTTCTCTTCTTGATATTTCTTCCTAAATATTTTCTTAGGTTTCTGTAAAGAAAATAAGTCGCTTAGTAATAGTATTCTTACATTTAAACATAAAAGTTTTGAGTGTTTTCATTGAAACTTACTCTTTTTAAAAATGCACTTTGGCTGTTTCCGGGTTTGATGGAAAAAAGAAAAGGAAACGTACAAAAAGAAAAAAAAGAAGTTGTGTGTGTGTAAGCGGGATGAATATATAAAATTGTAATGCTACACATAATATGTTTTTATTGTTAATTTTTTTTTTTATAATACATATAAATTTTTTAATTTAAAACATAAAATAAGCAAAACGTAACTAAAAATAATATAAGTTTAACAGTTGATTTTAAGATGAAAAAAAAAAAAAAAGATTAATATTTATAATGATTAATTATTGTCACCTTTTTTTTTCTACTTTCTAAATTTATAAAGTATTCTTTCAAATTCAAAAAAAAAAAAAAAAAAAAAAAAAAAAAAACTAAATTAAGAAAGGAAAATAATTTTGAAAACTATTCCTTTAAAAAACTCGAAGTGTAAACGACATTTTTAATTGTGTTTCATTCATGTAATACATGTACTTATACACGTTTTCTTCATCCACAATATAACAGAACTGAAGGAAAATTTTTGAATATGAAAATAATAAAAGTTTTATATATTTTTTTAATTTGAATATTTGAAATGTTATTTTTCAGAATATTCAATGATAATAACACAATGACAATTCTCTACATTTTTACGTGTAGAGAATGTATTACGTATTTTTTAGATGTATGTATTTTTGTATGTAGGGTAAAGTGCCCATATTTCGTCCCCACTCCTAATTTCGTCCCCCCTAACTTCTCTGCTTCTGCGAAAGTGACGCCACTTATGACGCAAGGCACAGGGGATGGAAGGTAAAAGGGGTCAGTGTTGAAAGTTTCGTTCGCCAAGACGCTTACATAAATTAAAGGCGGCGAATTTTCTATTTTTAGAAGACCTCAGTTTTTATTATTTCGTTTGTAGAACGTTATTTACTGTACTTTAAGTATGTATTTCTTATTCATTGCGTGTATTTTACGTTGGTAAGATGCTGACAGTAGCATACAGTGAGTTTTAGGACGCATCTTACGGGAACTGAAGATCCGTAATATTGGGATTTAGCGTGGTTCCAATTTCGTCCCCCTTGCAGTTCTTATTTTCGTCCCGGGGACGAAATTAGGAATCCTTTTTCATGACATTTTTTTTCATTTTTTCCCTTATGTTTGGATGGCTAATGCATAGTTGCCAATCTCCCAATTTTTTAGATAACAATAAAATCTTACAAAAATGTTTTCTTTATTTAATTGCGTTAAAACTGCGATTGTATAAAGCATTTCTGCATAAAAATATTGGTATGAAAAAAATAGGGAGGTTGGCAACTATGCATGTTTCGTTATGTTATTCTTCCACTGATAATTAGTACATTTCTTTGTGCTTTACTTTAATGTAAATTAAATTACTTACTCATTTAGAAATAAATTTTGATTTAGTTATAAGTTAAACCTCGGCGTATTGGATTTTTTTTTGGGGGGGGACGAAATTAGGACCTTTTTTTGTTTGCATTTTTTAGATACTTTTGAAAAAAAAAAAAAAAAATTCGCATTGTTAAAATATTTTTTGTACGATACTTGCCTATGTTTCTATATGCGTGGGTAGTTAGTCTATGTAAAATCCAAATTTGGTAGATTTTCACTGAAAATGACTATTAGAACTTCCAAGGACTTAAAAGTTACTGGGGGACGATAATAGGGTACCTTACCCTATATGTATTTATTTAGAGATGTTTAATTTGTATTGTGATAACTTTGTGTCCCGCGCTTAGTTAAACATTTTAAAGCGCTTTGTTTTTCCTGCGCTATTAACGCCATGTTAAAATTAAACATCTATTTTTAAAATAGGCCCCTTTTATATGGCAAATATTTTTCTCTAATACTTTAAGAGTTATGTTTTGAATGACATCATTTCTTTTTTGACACACTAGGGGGCTTTGTCCTCTACAAGCTGCGCTCCCCAACTCATGTCCAACCCCTACAAGCTTTTAAAACACGCTAATTTTGTATGTTTTAAAAAGATTAACTGACCGCGTAAGATTAAATTATATTATTGCTAACAGTGGCGATTTTCTGTAATCGGATTGCCACTCATTTATCTTTGTGTGGTAACGGCGGATCGATCCGCAAAGCCGCATCTACCGCTGTCGCGACAGCTGACGCCTTATTTCGTGATTAAGTAAGACCTATCACATATTTGAAAAAATCAACTTGTATTAAATGCTTGAGTAAAAAATTTTGCGACCTTCTGAATTTTTATAATAACTTTCAGAAGAAAAGTTTTCTTTTTAGGCGCTGTAAGAAAATCGTTTTAAATATGACATAATTTTCCCTCATTTAATGCTTTTCATGCTTAATTTAATTATTTTAATGTTTTTTTTTCTCTTTCAACATTCGTGAGTAAATATATTTTTCAATTGAAAGTGTTCGGCAATGTTATTATTTGGTCTTTTTAACGTAATTTTCCCTGTTTAATGCTTTTCGCGCGTAATAATTTAATAATTTTAAAGCTTTCGTTCTTTTTTAATATCCACGTGTAAAATATATTTGTTAATTGACCGGAAATATATTTGTTCTTTTTCAAAATTTAACAACATTAGGTAAATAAATCATTTTTTCGAAATCTGGTAAAAATGTCTATTCAGATGATAAAATTTCTATTAAAGAATTCAAAATCTTAAAAAATTAGGCACATAATAAAAAAATGATTGGACATTGCACACCGTAATCTAGTCACTGATGTGCCTGCAAGAGATAATTAAATTGCTGTCCGATCCAAACAGCTGGTCGGATCCGGTTAAATGACATGATGCAGGGCTCTAGCTTGAACTACACATTAATCCGAAAGGTTGGCAGCTTTGTGCATGGCAGACATTGAACAATCAAGCAGGTGCTCAACGGATTGATCTGACTAGGTTGCAATAAGGGTTCTATCCCCATAATATTGAATTTACAGTAAAGATAATCCCTCCATAGAATCGAATCACTTTGTCAACGCCTGATGTTCCGTTTTCCGTTCGAAATTTGGTTAGTTTCAGAATCATAATCTGTTAAGGTATATTCATCCTAAAATAAGAGACATCTTGATGAAAGCAAATTCTTGCGTTTAACTTCTTAAAAAACATCGGAAGGCTCGCATTAGATCAGCTGAAGATTGATGTATAAAGCGTCCCTCTGTCTGGATTGGATTTTGTACCTATCGAAATAAATTGGAATTAACGTAATTCGAATCGACGTGCAAGTCGATTTTTATGCTGTTTGCGTCCGTTCAGTTTTCAACATCTTAAGGACAGTAGTAAATTTTGGAGTATCGACTTACCTGGAATATGTCTTTAATCGGATGTACTTAATTGGGTTATAGGATAATTGGAAATCACATCCAATCTTATGAGATTGAATATAAATTTTAGAATTTTTTTAATTCGGAGGTAAAATGCCAATGGGGGAGAAAGATCTAAAATGAATTATTAGTTTAAAAAATGGCAGTATGGAACTTGAAGTAAAATAAAGTTAATCTGAATTTTTTAATTCGTGAATTTTAATTCACATTGCTAACAAGGCGTAGAATCAACAGAGTGAAAAATTATCTTGGCCAGTGTTCGAACTCGGGTCATTGGTTCAGAGCACCAACGCTCTGCCAACTGAGCTACCAGGATATACCTAGCCTGTCACTTCTCACTCTTATGTTGGTAAGGCTGCAACGGCAGCACAAGATGGAATAACTTCATGAACCACAACCCTGCGTCAAACATGAGTCTAAATTAATCCAGCATCGATAATTATATATATATATATATATTACAATTTTTAAAGGATGAATTACGCACCTTACCAACATAAGAGTGAGAAGTACCAGGCTAGGTATATCCTGGTAGCTCAGTTGCAGAGCGTTGGCCCGCTGAATAAGTGACCTAGGCTCGACCTGGATAATTTTTCACTCTGTTGATTCTACGCCTTGTTCGTAGCGTGAATTAAAATTCACGGGATGAAAAAAATCAGATTTACTATTTCTTGGGCATAATTCATCTTTTAAAAATTGTAATATATATATATATATAATTATCGATGCTGGATTGATGTTTAGATTTATGTTTACTTCAGAGTTGTGGTTCACGAAGTTACTCCATCTTGTGCTGCAGTTTCAGTATTACCAGGGTTCTCGCTGCCGTTCGCCATTGCGCCAAATCACGACAAAATGTTTCATTTGGCAAGTATAACGGATGATTAGACACGCCAAATTGCGAGTGCTCTTTTTCTGCTCATATATATATATATAAATTTTTTTTTTTTTGCAAGTGTCACTATAAGTGAAACTCTTATAACTACTGAATGACTGGTGTCACACTAAGCAAGTTTTTGACACATTTTGTTGTTTACATTTTGAATTTTTCATAATTTATTGAATGTGATATTTTAAAATTCTGAGTTAATTGTGATTGGAATTTTTATTTCATACCATTTTATCGAATTAAATCAGATTTTATTTATTTTTTCTTGATTGCACAAGACATTTAGAGCATAGTTATTATTATTTTTTTTTTGTTTCTGTTGTGGATAATTAAATTTAGTTTAGTCATTTACGAAAACTTAAGGTTATTTTAGAACATATTGAAAAAAAAAAGATGGTTACATTGAGGGGTTTAAATAACGAATTTTCAATGTTACAGAACGATTTTGCTAATTTGTTTTTCATTTGGCGAATGTTTTTTATTTCTGATTAGCCAAATTTCTAACGTTCGTAAAAAGTCAGCGAGAACCCTGAGTATTACCAACATAAGAGTGAGTTGAGCCAGGCTAAGTATATCATGGCAACTCAGTTGGCAGATCGTTGGACCGCTGAACCAATAACCCAGGTTCGAACCCTGGCCTGAATAATTTTTCACTTTGTTGGTTCTACGCCTTGTTAGCAATGTGGATTAAAATTCACGAATTAAAAAATTCAGACTTGCTATTTCTCGGGCGTAATTCATCGTTTAAAAATTGTAATATGTATATAATTATCGATGCTGGATTAATTTAGACTTATGTTAGCCGCAGGGTTGTGGTTCATGAAGTTATTCCATCTTGTGCTGCAGCCTGGCTAGGTATATTATGGTAGCTCAGTTGGCAGACCGTTGGTGCGCTGAACGAATGCACCAGGTTCGAACCGTGCCCTGGATAAATTTTTACCATGTTGTTTCTACGCCTTATTAGCAATGTGAATTAAAATTCACGAATTAAAAAATTCAGATTTACTATTTCTGGGCACAATTCATCGTTTAAAAATTGTAATATACCGTCAACCTTTGGGCCACTTTTCCGGATTCCACTAACATTTCCATTATTAAAAAATATCATATATGATTTTTCAACATCGAAATTGAATTCTAAACAATTAACATGAAACAATGAAACAAACTGTATGGTTTTAAAGAGACGATTTTTCATTTTTTAACTATCTTTAAAATTTTGGAACAAAGTAGCCCCTGCCAGGGTCTTCTTTGATACATTCACTTAGTTTCATATAAATTAAATACATTTCATATGTTGGACTATTGAAACCCTCTTGCAATATGATCTGCTAAAGAATTAACACTGCAAATTCAATAAACGAATGTTTTTATTTATTTTGTATTTATTTTTTTTTTATTTATTTTACATTTAAACACAATAAACCAATTGTAAATATTAAAGACATGAGAAACAGTTTTCGTCCTTTTATCCTCAGCAACTGGAACAAAAGCATTTAGTATAACATTTTGATACAGTTACGTTTGAAAAAAATGTTACTTAAAACTTTTTTTAAAGAGATTTGGTTGTATAAAAGGCATTACTAAGTAAATGGGCCTACTTTGGACTATACCAGGCCGGGCACGAAGTAACCCCGAAAAACTAGTTTTCATGTTAGCTTTATGAAAACGTAAACATTTCCTGTCAAAATAAAAAAGTTAAAGGAAAAACTATGATCACACATGGGTTACAGATTACTAAAGCTAATATTTTGACACTTTCCTTATTTGTAGCTCTTATTAAGATTGTTTCATTATAGAAAGTTTGGAGAGTTAAAATTTACACGCGAAAACAGTTGTTTACAAGCACATCCAGTGTTTCAACTAAGAAAAATTTAAATTACCCCAAAGTATTCAAATATCTTAAAGTAGGGTATAAAATATTTTTCAAGGACAAAAACTCGAAATTATCTTGTATTGTTTGTTCATCAGAAAAGATAAACACTTTTTTTTATGTTATGGACCAAAGTAACGCAAGGACCAAAGGTCGATGGTATATAAAGTTTAAAAAAATTTTTTGTCTAACTTTCTCAACCATATACTCCCCCAGATACCCCTTTTATCTCATCACTTACTTTTGAAAGAAGCTTTTTAAAAAATCGCAAATTTTTCTTAATTGTCGTTCAAAAATGTGATCTAATTTGATAATTTATTTGGTATATGAATAAAAAGGAATAATACACTATTATTTTTGCATATATCTTGGTTACAGTTTGACCAATACTTGCAATACTGAGATAACATACTATCCCAACATTGGTTTACGTTTTGGCAGCTTTGCACCAATAACGGCAAGAATTATTTTCCCACATTAATGCTAATATATTCAATATAAAGTCAATTTTTTTGAAATATTGGCATTCCATTGTGAATGTAAAGCATTCCGATGTAAAGCCAATGTTTTGTCAATATTGGTATTTCATTGAATACTATATTGGAGCAATATCTCAATATTGGCCCCAATATAGTCCATATTGGATTTCTGCTGAGGCTTTACTTGTACTTGAATATCCAATACAAAATATATGCTTTAAATATGATATTAGCTCTAAATGTTTAAAAATGTTACAATAGGTTTTGCTCTAGATCTCGTAAATATACTCGAATTGCTGTGCATTTGATATATGTTATTTAGGTTTATTATGGCATATTCGCTATTGAAAACGAAGTAGTTTGGGACACTCAACTGGGACTCTCAAATGATGATGGTTACATTACACTCTATGCAGAAAAGTATTTTACAGTGTATTTTAATAATGTTATACTATTTCAAATTCCTTAAATTAATATATATCACTGAAGTTCACTACAGGGTGCTTGTAGAATATGATGTGCATAGCAATCATCGTTCATCTACAGGGACACAGAGGAATTTTTTCACAGTATGTCTATGAATAATAATTTCTAGAAGTTCGCTTTCAGCTGTGATAAGCGTTGTTAAATTTAACTAATATATTGCATATTACTTGGTGTGGATAAATTCTATTGTTCATATACAGGACTGCACAAAAGATATCAAGTACATTTCGGCTCACTGACGGAAATTTCTAAAGTAGAATTTTCAAATGTGCTATGTGTTTCCTAACTGAACTAAATTTCAGCATACTATGTAGTGTATATACAAATCCATATATCATATACAGGGCTGCATAAATGATTTCAGATATTTTCCCGACTGTTGATGGTAATTGCTGTAATTGGTTTTTCAAATGTGTTATACGTTTTCCAAATGTTTAATTAGACACTATCTTTCACCGTAGTAAACTATGAAGTTTTGTTACAGTATTTTGAATGTGTCGGAATGCGTTTCATAATCTATGCTTGACGCATGACTTTTCGTTTCTGTTTAATTTGCAATTGAGAAATTTTTTTCCAAAATTACTTCCAATTTCATTAATTCTTCAATTATAATTCTTAGTGATATAATGTATCATATATGGTAAACTTTTGCTGGTGTTTTCGATGAAATAATTCTGCACGTGGAAATCATGCATGCAAAACATCCCTTATTATTGTTAAGAACGCCTTCATCCTTTTTATTAGAAAATGTGAATGTCGAGATTTTTATTCACTTCCTCGTTACTTAAATTGCTGATTGACATTGAATCTAAATCATATTAAGGTTTTCATTGACGCATGTCCAAAGATAACATCTGAAAAGAAAAAAAATAAGTAAATCAACATAGCATTTGCAGAATGGTTACAGCTTTCGTAGCCAGCTTTGATTGGAAAAGGAATAAATATCTAAAGCCATAGCAATAGACCCACAAGCGGCGTCAGTTGACCTTTCACATGCGCAGACATAAGTACTGCTTAAATATTTAAATTGATTGTACCATGGAAATCGTCAATTACATATTACATTATTGAATTATATTTACTTGATTTTGAAACTGGACATTGATATGCAAAAAGCTACCAAACCTCAAAGCAAACATATCGGTATCAAGATATAGGCATATTCAGATAGCTATATATAAAATAGCTTTTGTGATTGCTTTTATTATAATCTAGCAATCTATAGAAGTTTCATATTTGCTCAAAGTGCTTAATGGTTTGCGCACATTTCCTCCATCAATAGTGTGAAACAGTTACTTAAAAAATTCAAAGCATTACCCTTTAAACTGTTTTTTAAAATGAGAATTGGTAGCTTTCTGAATATCCCCACTCAGTTTTATACTGCTTAAAATCATTTTCAAGGTCTTGTTCTTCAATTTCCACATAACGCTATAAACATATTAACACATTTCTAATCTATGATGTCATATATTTTACTGAATTCAATAGTTGAATAATACGAACGAATATGACACCAATAAAAAATTTTATGCAAAAAATGAGCGAAAACTATCCGAAAGATTCTCATCCACTTCTGTTAAGGAAATGATTGCATAATTGCATCATATCCCTCCCCCCCCCCCCCGCGCCACCACCAACACACTAAAAAAAATCTATTTTTTTGAAAACATATATCTGCTTCTATAGAGGGCCAAATTTTATGAATTCAGCATTCCTGGTACTTGGGGGGGGGGGGGGGACAAAACATTACAATTCGATGTCGTTTTATTTACGACTGGGAGCCACACCTGCCTGGAAAATTACTTTCGGTTCCGGATTGGCTTCGTTTTCTCACCTTGATAGTTTTGTTTTTCGAGGACACGCGTTTCCAGCTGACCCACTGATGCAATGTTGACATCCCATGAAGTCAGATTGTCTCATCTATTTAAACGATGATCTCCTCCTTTTATACATATTTGAAATAAGAACCTTTTACTTAGTATGCCCGGAGAAAAAATGCCAAGCAGGAGGTGGATATTAGAGGTGAGATGATTGAATATTTAAAACAAAAACTGTGCATTCTATAATAATTTTCTCCTTCAAAACTAGTTTTCTAATAAATTTTCTTTTATTATTACTATTTTGTTATTGTTAACTGTGTGAAAACCCACCAAAAAAGCCGGATGAAAAAAAATAAGAAAAAATATAGCTTTTATTATAGGTATTTCATTCCCGACCTAATATTTAAATGAAAAAAATTATTAAAATTTTGTAATAAAAAAATAACATTGAAAAATCTTTAAAATCTTATTTATATTTATATTTTATTTTTTTAAATGCTTCAACAATAAATAAAGTAGTCGAGCTTGGTATATTTTTACTTTCCGAATACATAGTTTAAGGAAAGTATTGTAACCATGATTTGTATATGTATGTGTGTATGTGTGTGTGCGAGTGACTTTCCACTCCGTGAATATGTTTTAGACCACCGTCGCTAGAACTATTTAGATTCCTTTAAAATCGGCCAACAGATCAGACATACAATCCATTTTTAAATCATTTTGCAACCAATTCCATATAGTGGGGGCGGTGGTTGCAGTGGCGCTAACTTATATGGGCCAGTGGGGCGCGAGCCCACCCAATAATTTTATCTCTCCGCTCACCCAATTTCAGTTGATTTAATTCGTTATTTATTTATTTAATAGCTGAAATGAAATTTGGGTTTGATTGAGTTTCTCAAAATAATTATGTTTGAAAAATAGTAACGACATCAATTAGACTTACAGGTGTACTGAAAGCCCCTTCAGCGGATGTATAATTAAATTTCTCTGGAAAAACAAATTTCCTGCATATTTCGCCACTTGTTTTAATGTCTTGAATTGATAAAGCAATAAGGTGACTAAACTGTACGTTCATCTTGGCATTTAGTTTTTTCAATTTTCAATAGTTAGCAATTTTTATGTTATTTCTAACAAATATTAATGTATTTATAAGGTAGAACTCATAAAAATAGAATTTAATAAAATTATTTATTAAATTATAATAATTTTATGTTTTGTTTAGGAAAAAAAAAACATAATTTAACTTCGAATTATAATCTTTAGTCATTCGCTGCTCCCCGCCTCTGTCTCCACACAGACACGCACAAAGGGAAAAAATATTGTATGCGCTATTTTATTTAAAAATTTTAAGCCCACCCAATATTCCCAATATTTTTCAAAAGTTGGCGCTACTGGGTGGTTGCACAAACCATCACTTCATCGAGTTCACGGGTGAAATTCTAGGATTCGATAGAACTCGGCTAGTAAAGTTGAATAGTCGTCTAGTAGTTGTTCTTAACTGCTCTGCTCAACAAGCGCAAAACGTTTTTACACATTTACAAATTCAGTTTTCAACGGAAAGATATAAAATTGGAAAGCCTGACCATGGAAGCGATTTGAAATCGAACTGTGTTTTCCATTTTTTGATTAATTAATTACCGATTGAGTTATAAGCGATTTTGATCACGTGGCAAACACGTTCTTCTCCCTTTCTTGAGTAGTTATTCTACTTTCGCGCGGAAATTTGGTTCAAAACGCCGATTTTGACACTGTTTTCTAAAAAATCTATTGCGTTTGCAAAAAAAAAAAAAAAAAAAAAAAACGAAAAAAAAAACCCAGCTCAGTTACATACTTTCTGAACAACAACGCCTGTTAGTTTCATGCATTTCCAAACAAAAATAATTTAAAACTTATGACATAAAGTTGCCCTCTTGTATTTGAGAACAGCCTTAAAATAGAACTGGTCTGCCAAGTCATATCTTGATGGAAACCACCTGCAGACCTAATTTTAGTGGTTGACTAGTAGATCCCGCTGAGTTTGCCAATGAAATTCCTGCATACTTCTATCTCTTTCCATGCTGATATGCTATCACCATTCATTGGAAAACCCAATGGAGTGTCAATCACAAAAATTGGGTCTGCAGGTGATTTTCACCAAGATATGACTTGGCAGACCAGTTCCATTTTAATATGCCAGTCGAGTTCTATTTAATCTTGGAATTTCAGCCGTGAATTCGATGAGGTGTGACCGTTTGTGCAGCCTCCGCTTGATCTAACAAGGAACATCACCATCGAAATGTAACAGGGTATAGATGCTAAATATTTCGCTACTGCAATCAAGCTTTAGTGGCTCAGCATTAATGTCCCCAATTTCTAAACAGGAAATCCAGCGTTCCTGCGAATCCCTGCCAATCGCAATGTGTCAGAAATTTATAAAAATTATTATCATCATTACAGTAAAACCCCGATAATTCGGATTAATTGGGACCAGACCCAATCCGAATTATCGAAAATCCGGATTATCCGGAGAATGAGAAAAAAGGAAATAAAATAAAACATACTTACACAAAATCACCTTTATATTAAACATATTGAATATTTACAGACAGTAAAAATGTTTACTTATTAATTATAAAGTTTGTAATGATCTGCTGTGCCACTTTTCTATACCTTTTGCGGGCCACACGGTCACGCATCCACTTGAGCATAAGTAGTTCGTTGGGTGTAGTCTCCACCTGACGTTCAAGATAAACCATTGATTGTTCTAAATGAGACGTAGCTTCATTATGGCTAATAACTTTTGGTTGATCATTATTGATAATGGGTGTTTTCGTCTGTACCATCTTCATTTTCGTTTTCTTCAGTTGTGCACGAAGCGATTATTTCGTCATCTATAAGTGTGGCGTAACTTTCATTATTTTCTTCTTCTGACCAATTACTAATGTCGCTGATATCAACATCTGAGCAACCATAATTTTTTTTAACATGCTCACAAAATCTTCAGGTGTAATTTTTCTTTCATTCTCGCTTATTCCTCCTTCTGTTTCAAGCTTATTAGTCGAGAAATCACAATTTGCAGGCCATAAATTCTTCCATGACTTTTGGAGAGTACTCTCAGCACCCTGATCCCAAGATTCAGCAATCATATAGATTACTTTCTTGATATTGATTGATTTGAGAATCTCTAACACTCCATGCTCTCCATCGTCTTCTAAAAGTTCATTCAGCATTTGTCGTTTATAAACTTTCTTAATGTTCTGAAGAATCCCTTGATCCATTGGCTGTACCAGCGCTGTCACATTAGGTGGTAAAAACTTTACCGTTATGTTTCCTTTTGTCAGTTGACTTTTTCGGGGTGTGTGGGGGCATTATCAAAAAGGAGGACATCTTTAATCGGTAAGTTGCACAATTTTAAATATTTTGTAACACCCGGAACCATAAAATTGCCAAACTTAAAGTGATACATTGTTGTTTCTTTGAAGGATAACATCAAAGAGTTTAAAATAGAATGCTTAAGGTATTCTTCTAAAGATTTCAGAAAAGCCATTTTTATTCAGAATACGTGGATGAAATAAATGAATGTTATGCAAATTTGCCGACCGCGTCTCAAACTAAAAAAAAAGAAAAAAAAATCGACCAGACCGATCCGGATTATCCGGAGATCCGAATTAACGGTATCCGAATTAGCGGGGTTCCACTGTATTATTATTTTACTTTTACTTTTTGCTTTACTTTTTACATGACTTTTTAAACCACAGATCATATTTCAACATTCCCCCCTCCCCCCCGCCCCCCCATAAATGTCCGATTCAATTCATTCGGAAGAAAAAAAAATCCCTTTTATTAATATTTGTTTATGAAAGTTATTCTATAGTAAACTGTCCCAGCTTTGTAAAAAGTGCGTGAAATGTTATGACAGTGTGTATGGTGTTGTAATCGTCTCAAAAACATTTATGGAGTTCTGCTATTGTTTATATCACGTGCTATTCTTTTTGTTTACGGTTGTGCCACGACTTCCCTTTTCTTATCTTTTTTTTTTTTTTTTTTTTTTTTTTTTTCTTTGTTGTTTATTAGTTTGAAAAAGTTTGTCTTTCAGCTGTCTTGTGTAATTTTTTAAGGGATCGACGACAGCTTATCTGTCGGTCTGTCTGTAAGTACTGCAGAAATTCTTCAACATCCATGAAATTGGAATGAATAATTGAACAGGAGTATAACGGTACCTGTCAGAGTGCAGTACATTCAGGTTCAAAATCATCAGTCAAACATTCAAAGTTTATTAAAAGTTAGAATAGTGGTGAGAAAAAAAAATCTTCCTATTTTTCCATGAAAATGATGTCTGGTTTGAAAAACAATCGGATTTAAACACACATCATATTTCAGCACACGTTCTCAACTTTCAAAAAATCGATTATTTGTTTTTGACGGAAATTAAATCCGTATAGTGTGCATAATTATGGGAAAAAAATTTAAAGTGATATCTCAATTATTAAGAAAAATATGAGCAAAAATGTACGCGCGCGCACACGAACAAAATATACTGAATACTAAAACTTTAAACGTGATTTTCTGGAAGCTACATTTTCAACGCGATGATAATTTGAGCAATTTTTAACATTTTTGGATAAAATTTGCGCTCATTTCCACATAATTAAATTATCTAAGGATCATCGAGCCTTTTTTTGAAAATTTTAATCTATCTATATAAAAGTCAATTGTCTGTGGGTAAAGACAGACTTTTCTCCATGAACACTTACTGCCACCCACACGGGGTTGTAGTGGTTAGATAGCCCTTGGTCTCCTGCTGTTAGTAAGGCAATTTGGTCGCGGCGTGTGGAAGTGGGGAATTACAGGGGCACTGAAAAGAATTACATTACATTACGGCCTATGGGGAAAAATCGTTTGAGATAGTTTTTAATCTTTGTCTCCATATATAAAAGGCCCAGCCCAAACTACTGAACCTATAATATATATAGAAGCATGAAAATTGGGTTAAAAGAGCACTAAGGACGGATTTTTGAAAATCCCCCTCTCCTAAAGGGGTTAAAAGGAGGGGTGTCGGTTTGGTGGATACGAGAACTTGGGCGGGATCCAGGCAGATTTTGCGCTGTTAGCGAGACCAGATTGACCAATCTCGTATCTGTGTAAGAGTAACAGCCTGAAAAATGAATACTTCTAATTGGGCGACTGCTTCAAAAAAATTGGAATTTTAAAGTTATTATTTTAAAAAAAGTTCTAATTATCAGATTTTGATGAAATTGGAATGGGACCACATTGTACACTTTCAAACAAAAAAAGAATTATCGAAATCGGTTCATATTTACGAAAGTTATGAGTGAACAGAAAATACATACAGGTCGAATTGATAACCTCCTCTTTTTGGAGTCGGTTAAAAAAGAAAGAAAGAGAAGGGGGTGGGGGATGTAGGTTTCACTTTGTTCCGTTTATTGTGCATTTTTAAATACATTTTTTTTCTGAATTTTTAATAATAAAATTATCTTCTTTAAGGACTAATAAATTATTTTATAAAAGAGACAGAAATGTGAAGTATGTAAATTGCATTTAAAAGAGCTTTCATTGAAGAGGGTTTCATTCCTATTGAAACCATCAAAACATGAAAATCGATATTTTTAGACATAAGGTTCCTCTTTTTTGGCCACTGCTAGATATTCTTATTTAATTAGCCCATGGGTTAATACGGTATTTTACGATCGGTGAAGTGTTTCTCGACCGAGGATATTTACAATCTTTCCAATTCTAATATAACCCCTTGCTCAGATACAGACAAACGTCTATCAGAGGAATTGGCTGATCCTTCGCTAAAATGCTTGGGATATAAGCCGTAACGTTTATTTTATCGCTACATACGGACGAGTCAATATTTATCTCCACTGATTACTGGTCTATACCAGAACTTAAGATTGTAACGATTGTCCGACGCTATCAAACCGGTCATTCATCGTATCTTGCAAAAGAGAGACGATTAAAAATCTTCCAGTTCGGAAGCTGGAAACGTTATAGAATCCGATTAGATACATAATCGCCGATGCTTTTAAATTCTTCTTCTTCTTTTTTTTTTTTTTTTTTTTTTTTAACCATTTGGAAAAATGGTTATTGTTCTCTGTCAGGGTAGGAAATCAAAAACATATCTGAAATGTTTTATTGGTTGAATCCACATTTTATTCGTTTTCTGATTGGTCTATACAGTAATCTGTATTTCCCCTTTACTTTCAACAGAGATGGATACTTCTGTTGCCACTATGACAAAAAAGTAATAAAAACTACAAAAAAAAAAAAAAAAAATTAATCACTCAGAAACAAATTGAGATACAGCTTTCAAACAAATTGCATTTAAAAGTACATTTTTTTTCTCTATACGACGGTGTAAAAAGTAATATTGTGGGATGTTTAGAAGTTTAAGAATGAAATTTCATTTAAAATTACTCCAGAAATATTAATGTTTAATCCATGACATACGTAATGTATGACCAGCTCCGTGCGATTTTTTATGTCTTAAATTTTAGTCTTTGAAAAAATCATTTTCCAAATGGTCCTTGTAATTTGTTAAATTGCAATTTTTTTTTTTTTTTTTTTTTTTTTTTTTTTGTGAGCAGTGTTGTTAGATATCCTGATTTATGTGGAGCGTCCTGGTATTTAGGAATCCAAAGAACCAATGCTGGGACGCCTCAAGTCTCGATGTTTCACAATGCAGAAATATTTTTAATTTTCCGCTAGCATAATATCATAACTTTTTTTTTACGAGAGGCTCTTAAAAACTGTAAAATTTCAGGCAAATCAATGGGAATATTTAACCCTTTGTATCACCACGTTGCATATCTGCAACATACCCAAAAATCAGTATGTGTGAACTTCAAAAAATTATTTTATTGATTGTTGCTATTTTGTAACATTGCTATTAACACAATTAGTTCCCAGAACCCGTAGCCGATGGCGATACTAAGTTTAATTTTCATACCAAAGTTTCATTTTTCGATTGATCAGTTGCACGCGATTTTTCTTGATTTAAACTTTGAATCAGTGGAGTTAAAAAGAATGGAGGCGTCTAGAAGTAGAATGTTTACTAAGATAAGCTCTAAATCTTTCTATAAAGACAATTTTTGAGGTAGGAAATTTACAATATTTATAAGAAATATGCAAATTTTTGTTTGTTGCAGAGATGCAACAACGCGTAATTTCTACAGCTGCTGTTTTAAAAATATTGATAGAGCACGATATAAAATTTCTTCTAAGGGTTATTTGAAGTATATTTATTTCTGTAGAGCATCTGTGCGTATAAAATCAAACCGCATTAAAGCAGAGAAAAAGTTATAAACTCTGGGGAGACAGATCCTGTTGCAGAAACCAACATTGCAAAACGTTTAGCAAGAATTATTCTACGACACATGAATTAAAGAATATACTTTGATTTTTTTTTTTTTTTACTTCATTGGCTTTGATTGTATATTTGAAGAAGGGTATTCTAAGCTTAGAAACAATAAGAAGAAAACATATATTTAACTGCAAGACATCTGACGGTAAAAAAGTGAAGAAAAAATAGAACGTTGATCATTTACTGAATACTGTGGAACGTTGTTTGAAGGGGTGGATGTTTCAACATCATGGAAAGACAACAAAACAGTTCATTTAGCATTGTCCTTTGCCTGTGAAGAACCTAACTCTAAAACTGGAGGTTATTATGAATCCACAAAAATGTACACCGATATTGATCACTTTTTGTTGTATCTGAATACAACAGAAACATGGGTGGAGTACATTTGATAAACAATATTGTAGGATGACAAAATATATTACTGAGAAACAAAAGATAGTCTATTCGCATATTCTATCACTTTTTGGATTTAATTATTCTAATGCTTGGTTATTACACAAATGCGTGCATGAAGAAAAACAAAAAGCTAAAAAGATGCTGAATTCTGCTGACCTTTCGCTTTGAAACCCTGTGTAAAATTAACAACAAGTCCAAAGCTAACAGAAAAAGAAAAAGTGGTGTAGATAAAGGCATTCAAGAGTAAAAGCCTATAGGGTCTACTCAGCATATTCTACCAAAACAAGTGTGTTTAGACGAAATTGGGCACTGGTAAATTAAAACAGATAAAAGCGTAAACAGCAAATATCCAAAATGTAAAAGATTTACACAAACTGTTTGTGAGAAATGTGGTGTGGGGCTTCGTTATCACAAAACAAAGAATTGTTACAAAAATTTTCAAGTAAGTTAAAATCTTTAATATATTGAAATTTTATACCATTGTGCAAGATGTTGCAGAAATGCAACAAACACATTTTTCAAGATAAATCTTTAATTCGATATGCTATTTTTTTTTCATTATTTTTTACATGCTTAAAAGGATATATTTTAACATCTGAGTAAGTATTTTTAAAATCGGAGTTGTTGAGAAACAAAAGGTTAATTTATCAAGACTAGATTGTCTCAGATTTTATAGTGTAGAATTTTAACGATAGACTAGCAGTTTAACCCGTTCTACGCACGGGAGTTCATGAATATAATTCTAAAACCAAAATCGAAAATAACTATTCGATTTAGGAAAATATTTTTCTACTATTGTACATTTTCTTTAATGAAATTTAATTTATCATGTTACTATGGCAGCAGACGATAAAACGATATCTTTGGAATAAAGGAATAAATAGAATAAAAAGTTTTGTTGATGTTTGTAATAAAATGTTTTACTTTATTTTTAAAAAAAGGTAATAATTAAGCGCAATTAAATAATCTCTAATTACTTGCAATTCCTCTAATTACTTGCTCTAATTACTTGAGGTAAAAGAATGATCCTAATACCCGCTAGAGTTTCTTCATATTGCAGCGTAGCGTACGTAATATGTATATCTCTAATTATTTGCATGTGAGGTAAAAGAATCATCGTAATTCAGCTTCAGCTTCTTAGTATCGCAGCGTGGCGTACGTAATATGTATGTCTCACATTGGTTAGAACTCGTGCGATTACGAGTTGAACATAAAAAAGGCAAAAATTCTTCAAAAACATAAAATAAAAAAAATCTATTTGAAATTTTGAATTTTTTGCCCCAATCGTTCAAGGGCCCTCTACCATTAACCCGTGTGCCAAATTTCGTAGCCCTGTGCCCTGTGGTTTCCGAGTTTTTGAGGTTACATAGATACGTGCACAAACTTTAATAGGGTAGATTTTTCTTATTTAGACTATTTTTTTTTATGATACGTTCGAAAAATCATTTTTCAAATATGTTCTGAATTATGCTTTATTTTTACAGGGAAAGGGGGGGAAATGCCCAACCCGTCAGTACCTGTATAGTATCTGAAAACGTAAAGCATGTAAGAAAAAAAAAATCATGACGCGCTAAAACGTAATGTGATGAATGAGGAACAGTCTAACACTGCAACTACCCAGATATAGTTTATTGTTTAAGATTTATATATCATTGTTGACTTTCGTTTATTGAATTGCTGGCAATGAATAGAAAAATCGTGCAATGCTTGAAAAAAGTGTTTGAGTTTTGTGTGTAGCAGATACCAGTATAATCTATCTATCTATATTATAAAGGACAAACATATCTGTGCGTAACGCATACGTCATTCTGCGAATGGCAACACTTTGAAATTTGAAAGGAAATTTCGGTTTTGCAATTTTCGCTACTGCAAATTTTTAAACTTCTAAACCTCGCACATTTTAAATGTTTACACCGTCGTATGCAGAAAAAAATGCACTTTTAAATGCAATTTGTTTGAAAGCTGTATCTCAATTTGTTTTTGAAATATTAATTTTTTTTATAGTTTTTAATACCAATTTCCTAATTGTGTCAACTGAAGTACTTCATTTCTATTAAAAGTGGTTTAGTTAGTTATATTTATTGATTATATTTTTACTGATGCCATTCACTCATTAATATTAAAAATGTCTTTTTTTTTTTTAATTTTGAACAGAAAATGACGTTACGCTTTAAAAAAGACACAATTTCCCTGCTGATGCTGTTATATTTCATTATTTTTCCATTTCGCTGATATTGAGTTTGAGACAATAGACAAAATATTTCAGCGATTGAAAATGACGTCATATTTAAAAGAAAACGATTATTTTATATGATAAAATGAGATATTTCCCCTTGAATACGTCTAAAAGTTACAAATTTCTGGAATTTTTACGCGCAGGTACAGAGATTATACTAAGACCTCAAATCACGAGTGGGGATTTTAACATGGAAAGTTGTAATAGTTGACAAACATGACTTCAAGCTTGAAAATATATTTATTAATAACCTATTTCGTGTTAAAATGTTTTTAAATGGTTAATATGAATGTGAAACGTGGAAAATGAATTGATTCGGTTTAGATTTAAAGGGGGGAAAATTCTATGATTATGTCAAGGTGAAATCATTTTTGCTGATTTTTCAATCCGTAATACCAAGCATCAGTTGATAACTTGGTAAAAATTACTTATCTTGATAATATGCTACTGATTACGTATATGAATAAAGTTTAATTTTTCAATAATTTTATTAGTTGAGGTTTATGGAAAAAGTATTTTGTTAATCTCAGGTTAAAATATGTCTTCGGAGAGTTAAACTAACAAGTGTAAGATGGATTTTTTATTGTAATTATTGTTGTCGATGCATTATAAATTTGATGCAAGAGTTCCTTTGTAAACATTTTCTTTCGTCGAAATTCGACGGGTTCCACCTCGTACTAATAAAAGAAAGATATTTGTGTGTGCGTGTCTGTCTGTGTCTGATGTCTAAGAAAATCTACATCACGTAGAGATTAGAAACAAGTTGGAAATTGCTCGTCAAACGTAGCAAATGAGGTGCGTTCGTACTATAACTAGTTTTATAATTATTTTTTGCACCTCATATTGTACTGAATGTATAATTTTTTGCACTTCATAAAGCGCATAGTCTGATGCATCATTAAAATGCACTTCCAATAATTTTTTCCCATTCCCCGTAATGTAACGAAACACTTTTGACTGTCCCTGTAATTAAACTATACATCCGATTTTCCTAAAATTTGAAATAGCTCAACAAAATTTTGCAACAATTATATATTTAAAATTTCAGACCATTCGGAAGGCTGTAATATCATTAAAATGCACTTGCAATAATTTTTCCCATTGGCCGTAATGTAAAGAAAAACTTTTGACTGTCCCTGTAATTAAATTATACATCCGATTTTCCTAAAATTTGAAATGGCTCGACAAAATTTTGCAACAGTTATATCTTTAAAATTTCAGATCATTCGGAAGGCTCTAATATCATTAAAATGCACTTGCAATAATTTTTCCCATTGGCCGTAATGTAAAGAAAAACTTTTGACTGTCCCTGTAATTAAACTATACATCCGATTTTCATAAAATTTGAAATGGCTCGACAAAATTTTGCAACAATCATATATTTGAAATTTCAGACCATTCGGTTGGGTAATTTTTGCTCTGTTACATGCGGACAGACGGACGGACTGAACGACGACTATAGGTGCTACGTATTTATATAATTACGAACGCACCTAAAAATGGATGAGGATAGTCCATAGCAGGTTAATGCACCTGAGGCTCAGATTTTTCTTTTTTTAATAATTAGCCGAGATATTAATTAAAACCAGTAATTAAAAAGGATCTTCCTAAAAAAATGCCGAGGTGGTGCGTGTCAGAACCCCGTTCTGAAGCCAGAAGCACAGAATATCCAAAAGTACGTAAGCGTTTTGTTTTCGCCCGTCTTTCTAAACGCGTATAGGCCGAGCCGTTCGAAATACGGCTAAACGGAAGATACCGAACGACATCTGCGTTCATTAAGCTTTCTAACGGAACAATCTGTTTGAAAAAATATTAATATTAACTTTAAAAATCAATTAAGAAAATCGAATTCGCGAGTACTTAGTGTCCGCGAGTAGTTAGAATTTGCGAGTACAAGATTGAGCAATTTAGATGGGATTTGCCACTGCCATCGAAACATTATGATCGCAAATGCTCTGCCGCCTGAAGAAAAGGTTATTTCTTCAGAAATAGTTGAACTAACAGTCCAAGAACACAAATGCGTGAAATCGTATTTAATAGAATGGTTCTTAAAAGTTAGAGTTCTTAAATCTTCGGGAACGATTATGTGCTTATAAATTTTTTGTAAAAGAACAATAAAAAATTTGCATTGTAGAAATTTTGAATATTGTGCAAAGCGAAAATAAAAAAAGTCCTTCCGGCCAGTGCCGGGAGGAAGAGGTAGCTTTCATATTCCTTATTTTAAAAAAGCCAACTTATACTATTCCAACACACGAAGCTCAGTTTAGTGGAAACCGAATATAGGAGATTCAATACTAATTTTTATCAATACTAAATCATTATGAATGAGAATTTCGCGAAATTAGTCAGCTTTATCCAAGCTGCTTTTATTTAAAGTAACTTATATTTGGCTGCCAAATTCGGCGATTTCTTAAAGTGCCTGCCATTTTAAGACAACATGGTGGATGAGGCTAACCAGTGAACTTGGTCGAGACCTTAGTAATTGCTGTGCACATGCTCACTCACATCGGAATCGATTGATATATACGAGTGCTGTCGCAGGCAAAAAATCAGATTTTTCAAAATGTAACCCACATTAGATATTGAAATTGCTATATCTGTGCCATTTTTTAAGATAAAGACAAACAAAAAATGCTCCTGAATCCTTATATCAAGGTCAAATACTTAAGAAAGAAACATTTTTCAATTTCTAATTTTTTTGCACCTCACTTTAAATATAATTTTTTTTAATTTAATGGCCGCCATTTTGAAACAAGATGGCTGATGAAGCTGGCCAGCGAACTTGGTCGAGATATTGATGTGTACTATGCACATGCCTACTTACATCGAAATAGGCGAATACGTGTGTTATCGCGTGACAAATACAAGATCGTTTCAAAATGTTAGCCATGCTAGAAATTCAAAGTGCTATAATTCAACCATTTTTTAAGATATAAACAAAAGAACAAATTTTAAGAAACAAAAACTGCTCCGGAATCTTTGTATCAAGGCCAAACACATAAAAAAAAATCTTTTTAATTTTCCAATTTTTTAATACCTCATTTTAAATTTTAAATTTTAAATTTATTTTTATTTTAAATGGCAGCCCTTTTGAAACAAGATGGCGAATGAAGCTGGCCAACGAACTCGGTCGAGACATTGGTATGTACTTACAGACCAAGTTACATCCAAATCGGTTCATAAATACGCTCGTTATCGCGTGATAAAAATCAGGTCGTTTTAAAATGTCAGCCACAATAGAAATTCAAAATGCTATAACTCAGCCATTTTTTTAGATATAGACGAAACAAAAACTGTTCCGGAATCTTTGTATTAAGGTCAAACACATACAAAAAAATCTTTTTTATTTTCCAATTTTTTGGTATCTCATTTTAAATTTTAAATTTTTTTAAATTTTTTAAATGGCCGCCGTTTTGAAACAAGATGGTTGATGAAGCTGGCCAGCGAACTTGGTCGAGATATTGATGCATACTATGCACATGCCTACTTACATCGAAAGAGGCGAATATGTGTGTTATCGCGTGACAAATACAAGATCGTTTCAAAATGTTAGCCATGCTAGAAATTCAAAGTGCTATAATTCAACCATTTTTTAAGATATAAACAAAAGAACAAATTTTAAGAAACAAAAACTGCTCCGGAATCTTTGTATCAAGGCCAAACACATAAAAAAAAATCTTTTTAATTTTCCAATTTTTTAATACCTCATTTTAAATTTTAAATTTATTTTTATTTTAAATGGCAGCCCTTTTGAAACAAGATGGCGAATGAAGCTGGCCAACGAACTCGGTCGAGACATTGGTATGTACTATGTACAGACCAAGTTACATCCAAATCGGTTCATAAATACGCTCGTTATCGCGTGATAAAAATCAGGTCGTTTTAAAATGTCAGCCACAATAGAAATTCAAAATGCTATAACTCAACCATTTTTTTAGATATAGACGAAACAAAGACTGTTCCGGAATCTTTGTATTAAGGTCAAACACATACAAATTTTTTTTTTTTTCCAATTTTTTGGTATCTCATTTTAAATTTTAAATTTTTTTAAATTTTTTAAATGGCCGCCGTTTTGAAACAAGATGGCGGATGAAGCTGGACAACGAACTCGGTCGAGATATTTGTATGTACTATGTACACACCAAGTTACATCCAAATCGGTTCATAAATACGCCCGTTATCGCGTGATAAAAATCAGGTCGTTTTAAAATGTCAGCCACAAAAGAAATTCAAAATGCTATAACTCAACCATTTTTTTAGATATAGACGAAACAAAAACTGTTCCGGAATCTTTGTATTAAGGTCAAACACATACAAAAAAAAATCTTTTTTATTTTCCAATTTTTTGGTATCTCATTTTAAATTTTAAATTTTTTTAAATTTTTTAAATGGCCGCCGTTTTGAAACAAGATGGCGGATGAAGCTGGCCAACGAACTCGGTCGAGACATTGGTATGTACTATGTACACACCGAATTACATCCAAATCGGTTCATAAATACGAGAGTTACAGTATGACAAAGGTCAGATATATATATATATATATATATATATATATATATATATGTCAATTTTGAACGGAGGGTGGTTTCGGGGTCTGGGGGTCATGATCGATGAAAATATACCAAAATGTTTTGAAATCGCTTTCCTCCGAACGGCTGCAATAGGTAGCTTTTTGTAATGAAAGCTACCTAATAAATATATGACTTGCATAGCAGACGTTGGAGCTCCATAGCTGTAGATTTTACTAATAAGCAAGTCGGAAATTGTACCTCAAACGTGGCAAATGAGGTGCGTTCGTATTATAACTAGTATCATGAATATTCAGATCTTGATGCAATAGCTGATGCAGTTTTATGCAAAAATGCATGAATACAAAATTTATTACGATTATATATATTAAATTGAGCAATACGGATATAATATGACTCCATCTTAAATAGAACGTAATCAATATGCAACCTAGAATCATTAACTATCATGGGATATCATTGAATTAATTGCGTATGATAGGATTTAATAGAATGAAGAAAACTTGTATTAATATCTTTTAAGTTTTGATTCGATTTTCATAAAATTTGAAACGACTAAGATAAAATTCTGCAACGATTCTATATATTAAATTTCAAAACCATTCGGTTGGGTAGTTTTTGCGCTGTTATATGCGGACAGAAGGATGGACCAGACGACGACAATAGGTGCTGCGTATTTACATTATTACAAACGCACCTAAAAAAAGTCCTTCCGGCCAGTGCCGGGAGGAAGAGGTAGCTTTCATATTCCTTATTTTTAAAAAGCCAACTTATATTATTCAAACACACGAAGCTCAATTAAGTGGAAACCGAATGTAGGAGATTCAATACTAATTTTTATCAATACTAAATCATTATGAATGAGAATTTCGCGAAATTAGTCAGCTTTATCCAAGCTGCTTTTATTTAAAGTCACTTATAGGCTGCCAAATTCGGCGATTTCTTAAAGTGCCTGCCATTTTAAGACAACATGGTAGATGAGGCTAACCAGTGAACTTGGTCGAGACCTTAGTAATTGCTGTGCACATGCTCACTCATATCGGAATCGGTTGATATATACGAGTGCTGTCGCATGCAAAAAATCAGATTTTTCAAAATGTCACCCACTTTAGAAATTCAAACTGCTATATCCGAGCCATTTTTTAAGATAAAGACAAACAAAAAATGCTCCTGAATCCTTATATCAAGGAAAATACTTAAGAAAGAAACCTTTTTTAATTTCTAATTTTTTTGCACCTCACATTAAATATATATTTTTTTTATTTAATGGCCGCCATTTTGAAACAAGAAGGCTGATGAAGCTGGCCAGCGAACTTGGTCGAAATATTGATGTATACTATCCACATGCCTTCTTCCATCGAAATAGGCGAATACGTGTGGTATCGCGTGACAAATACAAGATCGTTTCAAAGTGTTAGCCATGATAGAAATTCAAAGTGCTATAATTCAACCACTTTTTAAGATATAAACAAAAGAACAAATTTTCGGAAACAAAAACTGCTCCAGAATCTTTGTATCAAGGCCAAACACATAAAAAAAATCTTTTTCATTTTCCAATTTTTTAATACCTCATTTTAAATTTTAAATTACATTTTTTTTAAAATGGCAACACTTTTGAAACAAGATGGTGAATGAAGCTGGCCAACGAACTCGGTCGAGACATTGGTATGTACTATGTACAGACCAAGTTACATTCAAATCGGTTCATAAATACGCCTGTTATCGCGTGACAAAAATCAGGTCGTTTTAAAATGTCAGCCACAATAGAAATTCAAAATGTTATAACTCAGCCGTTTTTTTAGATATAGACGAAACAAAACCTGTTCCGGAATCTTTGTATTAAGGTCAAACACATACAAAAAAATCTTTTTCATTTTCCAATTTTTTGGTATCGCATTTTAAATTTAATTTTTTTAAAATTTTTTTAAATGGCCACCATTTTAAAACAAGATGGCGAATGAAGTTGGTCAACGAACTCGGTTGAGTTATTTGTGTGTACTATGTACACACCAAGGTACATCCAAATCGGTTCATAAATACGTCTGTTATCACGTGGCAAAAATCAGGACGTTTCAAAATGTCAGCCATGCTAGAAATTCAAAATGCTATAACTCAGCCATTTTTTAAGATATAGACGAAACAAAAACTGCTCCCGAATCTTTCAATCAAGGTCAAACACATAAGAAAAAAATATTTTTTCAATTTTCAATTTTTTGCTACCACATTTCAAATTTAAATTTTTCTTAAAATTTTAAATGGCCGCCATTTTTAAACAAGATGGCGGATGAAGCTGGTCAACGAACTCGTTCAAGACATTGGTCTGTACTATGTATAAACGAAGTTACATCCAAATCGGTTCATAAATACGCCTTTTATCGCGTGACAAAATTCAGGACGTTTCAAAATGTCAGCTTCGCTAGAAATTCAAAATGCTATAACTCAGCCATTTTTTAAGATATAGACGAAACAAAAACTGCTACGGAGTCTTTGTATAAAGGTCAAATACATAAGAAAAAATAATTTTTCCATTTTCAATTTTTTGGTACCACATTTCAAATTTTAAATTTTTTTAAAAATTTTAAATGGCCGCCATTTTGAAACAAAATGGCGGATGAAGCTGGCCAACGAACTCGGTCGAGACATTGGTATGTACTATGTACACACCGAATTACATCCAAATCGGTTCATAAATACGAGAGTTACAGTGTGACATAGGTCAGATATATATATATATATATATATATATATATTGATATATATATATATATATATATATATATATATATATATATATCAATTTTGAACGGAGGGTGGTTTCGGGGTCTGGGGGTCATGATCGATGAAAATATACCAAAATTTTTTGAAATCGCTTTCCTCCGAACGGCTGCAATAGGTAGCTTTTTGTAAAGAAAGCTACCTAATAAACAAATTCTCTAGTTCCCATTCCAAACATCGGAAGATTGTAATCTTTCATTTTTAAGAAATATGAATTCAAACAAATTTTATTTCTAAAGTCTCTATCTAGTATTCGTAAAAGCATCGATTAAATCAGTAGTTAAATTATCTACTGTTAGAAAAGCACATTCATTGATCAAGAATGAGTTTTTTACTCTGAATAGCAAAAAGTTCTTATCACAACAAAACGCGTGAGCTATATGGAGGCGAGCTATCTAGCCCAGTTTCATTCTTATTTACTTTCGATTCCTGGTTATTGACCACTACCACATGAAGTTCAAGGATTGTTGCTCAATTGTTAGTTCAATCTTCAGATTATGATAAAGTGTTTGGGAATGGTGTTAACAGCTATCGGTTTCGAAGCTTCCTTATTACGGCTGTTGTCATTTTGTGGGGAAAATTAACGCATCACGATAATAAAGCCTTTCATCTTGTTTAGCCATTGTATAACCAGCTATGCATAACAGCACTGCGGCAACTGTATTTGGTGCTCTGTAAATTTTTTACAGTTTTTCTACTGATTGCCGGCGAGCTGATAATGATAATGGAGGATGCCCAGAAAGCGTCTATCTGAAGTGGCGCCTGGTGCCAGGGTACTGGTTACATTGCCGTTGCTGGGGCCCTGATGCTCAGTGTAGGGATTGCTTTGTAGAAGGCTACTGCTCAAGGGCTCTAATAACATGTTTTTAGTCACTAGCATACTTAAAGGAAAGAAGAAGTGTAGATAGGCCTGCCTAATCTTTCAGAAAACAGGGGCGCAACCTGATTTTATGCGGCAAAAGGAAAGTACTGTTATTCTCGTGATTAGAAACGCGCAGCCATATCTGGGATCTATTTAGAAAAAAAATGGGTCCTTTAAAGGACCCTTCACAAAATTTTTCATTTCAAAACAGGACCCTTCACAAAATGTTTCATCTTAAAACAGGACCCTTCACAAAACTTTTCACCTTAAGAAAGGGCCTTCACAAAATTCTTTGCCTTAAAATTAGACCTTTCACAAAAAATTTCCAGCTCTAAACTAAACTTTTCACAAATTTAATCATTTAAGAGTGAAATCTGCCTGTCACTTTTACATATATAAAGAAAAATTATATATTTTACATACACATATCTTCTTAAAAAAATATAAAAAAGAACTTGAATGTAATTATCATTTCAAATTAACAAAATTAGGACTAGATTTTTCACAAATGTAAAAAAGCTGTTCACAATTTCACAAAAGCAGGACCCTGAGAGAAAAGTCTGGGCAGACCCCTGAATATTATGTCACTATAATTCTGGTAATGAAACACGCACGTTTACACGATAAGCATATGTCGGTTCACGATGGTCACATAAAACGCCCCTAGGATGCAGGGACCTTATGTTTAAAAAAATTCAGAAAAATATAAATCATAATAAGTTTAACATTACACTTTTCTGGTTGTGGTGGAGGGGGATCTAAAAAAATTCGCAGAAGAAAGAACCAACATTTTAACATAAAAAAAGTAAAAAATGTAATAAAAAAGAATGTAAGGATTTATGCTTTTACAGCTGAAGAATCTTTCATAATGTAATTTTTACTAGAATCACGAAAATTTTCGAAAGAGTGCCATGTGACTCGACGTTCGATAATCATCGTTTACAGGCATTATGTATCTTAGAAGTGTGTTTATTGATTAGAAAATTGGTCATGTTATGACAACAGTGATATGGTGTATCAAAATAACGTCCTTTCTCGTAACATTTCAGATTCTCTGCTTATTTATGGTCTAAAAATAAAAATCCCTCTGTCAGAACTACACTCAGGGTTGTTCTACGTCCTGTCTCTTACACTAAACTAGAGGATCCAATCCGGGTTCCCCGGCTTACAGAACATAGATGAAATTATTATTTTTAATTGAAAACTCTCCAATAGCTTTTTTACATTTAATATAGTTTTTAATTTCTTCTATCTTTACAAGAAGAAAGTATTGGATTCATGAAATTTTTCGAATTCCAGTTTTCAACGGATTTACACGTTTTAGAGGTCAGAGAACCATAAAGACATGTTTTTATAAAATATCTGTCTGTGAGTCTGTCTGTCTGTGTGTGTGTGTGTGAGACACAAATTTTGTGGGCGCTCTATCTCAAGAACTAATGAATGGAATGGAATAAAATTTTAGATTAAGTTAGTCCCTGATGTAAACTGGTGCTCATAACCTTTTGGTGTAAAATGACCAACAGGTGGCGCTGCTATGCTGCATTTTTCACGATTTCTGCAATAGCTATATCTCAAGAACTAATCGGCGGATTTTTATAAAACTGCACATTCCATTAGTCCTTGATATAATTTAGTGCTGATTATTTTCTAGTGTAAATCGCCCAACATGTGGCGCTGCTATGTGTCATTATTCATGATTATCGCAATAGCTCTATCTCAAGAACTAATGCACGAATTTTAACCAAACTTCAGATTCAGTCAGCCCCTGATATAAATTAGTGCTGTTTAGTTTTTAGTGTTAATCGCCCAACAGGTGCGGCTAGGCTACATTTATTACGATTTCCTCAATAACTGCATCTCAAGGACTAATGCATGAATTTTCATCAAACTTCAGATTCAGTTAGTCCCTCATATAAATTGGTTCTGATTCGTTTTTGGAGTAAATCGACCAGCAGGTGGTGCTGCTATGTAGATTTTTTACGATTTGATTTCCGCAATAATTCTACCTCAAAAACTAACGCTCGGATTTTCATCAAACTTCAGATTCAGCTACAACATGACATAAGTTGTTGCTGATTAGATTTTGGTGTAAATCACCAAATAGGTGGTGCTGTTATGCTTTATCTTACAGGAAACATTAACATGTATGAGATAGAAGAAGGTTTTGGGATTGCTTCATCAAACTTCAGATTCAGTTACAACATGACATAAGTTGTTGCTGATTCGATTTTGGTGTAAATCACCTAACCGGTGGCACTGATATGCTTTATCTTACAGGAAACATTAACATGTATGAGATAGAAGAAAGTTTTGGGATTGCCACATCCGACTAGTTTAGATTGGCCTCCAGCAGTACCAAAAAACATTGTTATTTGAAAAATTGTAATGTATTCAAATGAAGTTTTGAAATTTATTAAATACGATACTATCGTTTTAGCAACATGGCCAGAGATAAATAGGAGATGAAATTGCCAAAGATTTCTTTACTTTCAGCAGCCTTTGTAATTCTGATTCTTTGAGTGTCTTAAGCGCGTAATTCAATTACATGTCCGTTAAATTTGTGTTTTATTTATATTATTTTATTATTTTATTTATAATATTTTATTTATTTATTAATGAAGCTTTAATTCCGTTATGGATATTAGCCGGAAACAAATGCTGAATTATTTATAGTGTTTTAATTGAAAACAGGAAAATCTTTCGTAAAAAGGATGCACGCGATAGAGATAAATGAAAAAAAAATCATGCTTCAAAATTATTTTTAAAACAAAACAAAAAAAATTAATTAATTAATTAAGATACCATTTTCAAACAAATTGCATTTGTAAAAACATATTTTTTCCCTTTTCGACGGCGTAAGAGCTGAAATGTTGTGATGTTTAGAAATTTAAAAAATGCAGTAAAAGAAAATGTATGGTTGAGGTATTGTCATCGTTAATATGACTTCAGCGCTTCTTAGGGGCATGTTTTTGTACAGATTTACAGGATCTACGGGACACTTATTTTCACAATTTTTCATGTAAATCGTTTTGACTCACGCGCATAGCACGTGAATTCTTTTGGAACACCTAGAGAATAAATTGTCGTAAGAGAACTTTATTTTTGAGGTGATCCGATAATAAAATACAAAAATTCAATCAATTTAGTATCACATAAATAAAATCAATATTTCAAGACGTTCCCAGGGAAATATACTGAAGATATATAAACTTCCAATTGCAGTCAAATAGGTTCTTTCTAAATTGAATTTAAAAAGGTTTCATGCAAAGAATAGATATTTTCACTTTTAGAGACAACCGAAAAATATTGTTCATTTCAAAGTGCAGTACTTCTGTGTTGAGTTTTACATACAGGATGAGTGCACCAGCAATTGACCAGTTGGACACAAAACTGTATAAAACGAAAATAAATGCACGGCTATCGTGAATGATTTTGAAAATGTCGCCGTTTGTGCGACGAAACGATCGTCAATTTTAATAAAGATATTTTATCACTTTTTATAGCATTATTTAACTTAACATGTTTTTATGCACGGCTATGTTAATTTAGGTTGGTATGCACCAGCAATTGACCAGTGAGATACAAAACTGTATAAAACAAAAATCAATGCACGGATTTGTTAATTTAGGTTGGTATGCACTAGCAATTGACCGGTGAGACACAAAACTGTATAAAACAGAAATAAATCCATGGATATGTTAATTTAGGTTGGTATGCACCAGCAATTGACCAGTGAGACACAAAACTGTATAAAACAAAAATCAATTCGCGGATTTGTTAATTTAGGTTAGTATGCACCAGCAATTGACCAGTGAGACAAAAAACTGTATAAAACAAAAATCAATGCACGGATTTGTTAATTTAGGTTGGTATACACCAGCAATTGACCGGTGAGACATAAAACTGTATAAAACAAAAATAAATCCTTGGATATGTTAATTTAGTTTGGTATGCGCCGGCAATTGACCATTGAAATACAAAACTGTATAAAACAAAAATCAATGCACAGATTTGTTAATTTAGGTTGGTATGCACTAGCAATTGACCGGTGAGACATAAAACTGTATAAAACAGAAATAAATCCATGGATATGTTAATTTAGGTTGGTATGCACCAGCAATTGACCAGTGAGACACAAAACTGTATAAAACAAAAATCAATGCGCGGATTTGTTAATTTAGGTTGGTATGCACCAGCAATTGACCAGTGAGACAAAAAACTGTATAAAACAAAAATCAATGCACGGATTTGTTAATTTAGGTTGGTATGCACTAGCAATTGACCAGTGAGAAACAAAAAACTACATAAAACAAAAATCAATGCACGGATATCTTAATTTAGGTTGGTATGCACCAGCAATTGACAAGCGAGGCACAAATGTGTATAAAAAATATTAATGCACGATATGTTAATTTAGGTTAGTATGCACCAGCAATTGATCAGTAAGCCACAAACTTGCATTAAAAAAAAATAATAATAATGCACGAATATGTTAATTTAGATTGATATGCGTCTGAAATTAACCAGTGGGACACAAAACTGTAGAAAACAAAGAATAATGCACGGATATGTTAATTTAGGGTAATATGCACCACCAATTGACCAATGAAGAACAAAACTGTATTATTTCCATTATTGTATAATCGGAAAGTATACAAAATTATGGATAGAATTGAACCAAACTTCATACATACGTTTTTGGCTATGGACGTCAGGTTTCAGTTGAAAATGGGGATATTCTCCCGCAAGGGGATTTGCAATAGCAATTTTTCGTAGTTGTGTTGTACATCGGCTGCTCGCGCAGCAAAATGTGCTTCGCAATCAAGTAACCAGGCGATTCGCAAACAGCTGACGTACAACGGAATGACGAAATATATTGTTTTTATTGAAAAATATGATCGAGATTAACTCGTATTTACTCCGATTAATAAAATGAAGCAACATATTAAGATGAAAATCAAACTCGGTGTACATGTGTATGCGCTTGCAGCAACGCACACTTCGGGATCTTGTTTGTTTCTTAAATGCATAATAATAATAATAATAATAATAATAATAATAATAATAATAATAATAATAATAATAACGTTTTTTGAAGTATTAACATGTATAAGATAGAAGAAAATTTCGGGATCGGAACACCCGACTAGTTTTGTTAAACGTATCACTCTGAGTGTCTTTAAAAAATACAATGGGGTGAAAGAGCACACGGTATCCACTACTGCTATTCGTCTGTGTGTTTATGAAATTTGATTTTATTTTCCTGGATACCTTCTTTTTTGGGCAAAAAACACTTATAAATATATCTATTTCTGTCTTTTTTTAATTGCGCGGTAAAAAGATGAAAATAAGCGAAATTTAATAACAGAGATTATTAGCATTGTTGTGACGCACCGATTGAAAAATACCAGGGTTGCGGAGTCGGTGGGAAAAAAGGTCGACTCCGACTCCGACTCCGGGCTGTCTAATATACTAGTATTGCCTGTTAGTTAAAATTGTGAGGGAACGCAAGAAAAATAAAGCGAAAATTTCACTATTTCGGCATTAATTCTGTTCCTAAGGAATCGAACGAAAAAAGGAAAAAAAAATTTCCCGCTTTATCAATTTTATAAACGATTCCGTTAACTGAAATTCTTTTTAACTGTTACTATTTTTAGAAAAAAAAATGCGTCCGACCACGTCCTGGAAGAGTTAAGTCCAGTTATGGCTCGGCCCGAGTATGCTAAAAAAATTAAACTCGAGCTCAGACAAAAATCTAACTGTCTGATGCCGAACTCTAAGTTGGACATATTGTTTCTCTATTGATACTTTAAAACTAGCATAAGCTCATTCAATACATTTGTACTTAATCTCACCCCAGTCCAGTCATGTCCTTTGTAAATTGTTCCTATTTTATGGGCGTAGTTTGATTCTTTCAAATTTGTTATATTGGGTCGATCAGTCTGTTTATTTTTTTACTTCTCCGGTTCGGTCCTTTAACAAAAATTGTCTTATTTTTGCCGAACCGGTTTCTTTTAAAAATTGCTTTCATTCTGCGGGCCTTGGGCCCAGTAGACTACCTTTCTACCTCGGTTTCCGCAAACGCAAAAAATCTGAGGTAAAGTACTCATATACTAAATGTAAAATATCCACCAGAGTTTTCAATTAAAAGCGGGTTTCTTCTACTGTGTAAACCATATCTTTAACTTAGGCATCTTTAATTTAACGAGGCATCTTCAACTTGGGTAGCCTGGTATAGTCCAAAAATAGCAATAATAATTCATTTCATAGATTTAAAATTACATATAATTGGTTTAATTTAACTTCAAACTGTCAAATAAGAAAAGCTGGAGTCGGAGTCGGAGTCGGCTTGTTTTTACCGACTCCGACTCTGCAGCCCTGAAAAATACTGAGTTAGGCGACTAGGTAAGGTGCTTATAATGCATAAAAGTGGTGAACATTTTTAAGATACTTTTTTACTGTTAAAAGTGAAAGAAAAATGTACGATCTGATTTTTATCCGCTTATCGACGGTTGTAGATTTACAAAGATTTTTCAGAGGGATCCCGTGTCGGCAAGGTCACGTGGATTTTTATTTAATCTTTCTCATCGCGTGGAAGACATCGAAGGTCGGATCTGTTTTCGCAGGCGCTTCCTTACGTCCATCCTACCATTAAATGCTCCGAATCTTCACTCGAAAGCAATCGTTCCAATCATGAACAGAACTGACCTCCGAACCTTATCTGCTTTCAACAAAATCGTAAGTATCTATCTTTTCGATACAATTTTATTTATTTTACGATATACTCGATACGATTTTTTTTTTTTTTTTTAAGTACGAGTCGAAACCCGCCAAATTCGACGAAAGAAAATGTTTAAAAGAACTGATTGACTGAATTTATAAAAAGAATATCAAAAATAATTACAATAATTAATCAATAGTATAATTACTAGCCCAACTCTTCAAGAAAATATTATTTTAAACTAAAGTTTAATTTCAACTTTTCAAATTAATGAAAACTTAAATCTTATTCCTATATGTAATCAGTAACATACAATTAAGGGGGTCCGGGACACAAAAATCTTCAAATTTTGCAAAAACATTTTATTTCATAAAACATTTTTCTGTTTTTTTCCTGCTTAAAATGACATTTAAATCATGTTTCTATCTGAATTAGAACAAAAAATATTAATTTTTTTCGTTTTGGTTTGTTTTCAAAATCTAGCATTCAAGCAATGGCTGTCATGGAAACGACTTCTTGTAAAAATGCGTTTTTTTTCATGATAGGTTTTTTTCACCATTTCTCATATTTAAATTGTTATAACTCGAGAACCGTTAAAGATACAGGATTCCAGCTTAGAACATATCTTTTTCAATTGTTTTACTTTAATTTTGATTCAGCATATTTGAAAAAAATATTTACTTTTGAAAATATGATTTAAAAAAAAAAAGTTGCACCACTTTTTTTGAAATTTTTTCGTTAAATATTTTTAATATTTTTATAAATTAATATTTTTAAAAATGCTGAATCCAAATTAAAACTTATATATTTCTGTTTATTTAAATGAAAAAAATTGAAATTCTATAAATAATATTTCGACTTATAACGATTTTAAATTACCCCACTTTTTAAATAAATTTTAAATTTAAATTTTTTTTAAAAAATTCTGAGAAGTTTTATCATGTGATTTTGTTTACAAATGATAAGGTCTCCAATCAAAGGAAAATGAATGAAAACCCGTTTACAGGGAGACCGTCACTGTTTTTTAAAATTATAATTCAATCTTTTTAAAGCCGATGAAATTAGCATGCTTTTAGAATCTGCGGTGTCTGAACGGGGGTTGGCGAGCGTAGCTCGTAGGGGGCAGAGCCCCCTAGTCTACCTAAAAAAAAAGTATGGCCCTTTAGTATGGCTACGTTATGTAAATGATATTTTTATTGTTTGGCAGGGGGAAGTTGATAAATTGTTAATTTTTATTCAACAATTAAATGATTTAGATAATAAGATTAAATTTACTTTTGAACTTGAAACCGTTTTTTTTTTCAACGTTGCTTTCGCTAGAGAGTCTTTCACTCGGGACGTGGCCGGGGACCTACGAATCTTGCTTCCGCAAAAGAGTCGGAATAGAGTAGAAGAATAAAGGGCTGCGGCCGAAGATGGGCCGCTCGCCGCGGCGGTTATGCGACATCACAGATGTCTAAATTTAAGCCACATAAGTGTCTTACTATGATCATGGCATAAATGAACTGATTGAAATGTCTGAATAATGGTGATATGTCTGAAATTAAGACATTTAGAAATTTAGACACTTAAGTGTCTAAATGCGATACAATTGCTCATATGTGTGATGACTGTATGTATAACTGTATTGCAACTGAGCGGCCCATCTTCGTCCGCAGCCCTTTATTCTTCTACTCTAGTCCGACTCTTTTGCGGAAGCAAGATTCGTAGGTCCCCAGCCACGTCCCGGGTGAAAGACTCTCTAGCGAAAGCCAGGTTGAAAAAAAAAATCAAAAATTGAAACCGGACAAATTTAAAAGGGAAATTACTCAAATTAAAGACATCGAAAAGCGGGAAGGGTTGCGCTCGGGGCGATGAAGCTACCGAACGACTCCTAACTACTTCGAGCCCATTATTAGTCTCGGTCGGCGGTCGGGAGTGGGCGGGAGGGTCATTACAAAAAAATTCAGAATTTTAACTCAATAAATAAAAATTATTTTAAAACGTGTCCCGGACCCCCTTAAGACACTGAAATTATGAAGTTATTAATTGAGACTTAGATCTTTGGTATTACGTAATGAAAAATTAATGAAAATTGCGCTACTATGACACAAGTATAATTTTTGTTTTAAACGAAATCTAAAAATAACATCTTTTTCACCATCGCAGAATTTACATGCATGCTTTTCATATTCATATTCACTACTTTAAAAATATTTAACGTGCAATATATTATTAGTAAATATATTCCAAAAAATTGATGTCGCATTTGCCAGCTATAATTTTGCACGTAAACATTCGCTCTCTTTACTTGAGGTTCTAATCTGAGTGTAGGTGAAATCCAAAAATTTACTTTTAAACGCATTCGTGGTAAAATATTTAGTTTTATCGAAGAAAATACTCATTTCATTTTTACTATGACATCATTTTCATCCACTGAAGTCCTCTGAGATGAGCGTCTCAATCTCAGTATCATCGGAATGAAAAAAATATTGAAATGTAACAACTTTATGAGTAAAAATGCGTTATTTTAAATCATGACGTCATTTTCAAGTCAAAAGTTTTTAAAAAGTTATTTTTAATTGTAATACGCGAATTGCATCCGAAATGGTATGGTAATTCCCATTGTTTCCCATCTTTCTTCAACAATGGAAGTAACCCGATTGCCACCAATGTGAAGAAATTTTATGAAGGACTTTTAAATTAAAATATAAAAATGGGATTATTTTAAAAAATAGCGAATGCGGGTACATCTACAAATAAAGTGCTTTCATTTAAAAAATAATTATCAAAATCGGTTCAGTAGAAAGCTCAGGTCAGATAACGGAAAGAAAAGCCAAGTCTTTTAAATATACAGATAAAAGTAAAAAAGAGTTCTCTTTTATAAACATCCATTGTTCCTCTTGAAAATCAGTCTAATTTTCTGACTGATGCCATTCCATATTTTTACCCCCAAACCTTCGTTTACATGCCTTAATTTAGCGTGGGCGCCAAACTCGATTGTGAAAAATTGACTGCTTCTTTAAAGCTTGGTTGAAAGCGCAAGCAAGTGAATTTATTTAAAATTATATAATTTTTGCTCTTTTTTTTTTCTAAAACAGGACAACAAGAAAGTAAAAAGGAAACATTAACTATCCTTTTAGGATTTTTAAATTAATTTATCAACGTATAATCGTAAATTAATTAACATTAAGGGTCAATCCATTTCAAGTGGTCCAGCACTGGTTGCTCGACCATTTTTAAAAAATCTGAAATTTTTTGTACAACAACCATAACCTGATGGAAGTTCAAAATGACTAATATTTTAATTTTATTAATTTTTGTTTGTGCATGGCGGCCATCTTTATTTCATCGTCTGCAGCAATTTTCTCGCAGGAAGGGTTTACGGAATTGTAAATATTTCATCGTTTATTTCTCCAATTCAAGTGTGGTTTACAGCAATTTGTACAGAATACATTGGGCTAAAAATTTGGTAATAGAGTAGTTTCCGAAACTAAATGCTTATTGGTGAAATTTGAGCATAAAGTTTCAGTTTTTTCCCAAAATGTTCCCGTTTACAAGAGGAAATTTTTCTAGCAAGGAAAACTGTCAACATGACATACTTTTTTTTACAAATAGGCTGAAAGTACTTGTACTCAACCGCCAAGTTCCAGATCTGAGACATTCTTTCTCTTCGCTAAAAAAATTCCCAAATTTTTCAAAAATGTCAAAAATCGCACTTTTGAGGCTTTGATATCTCTGGTGCGGCACCAGGGGCGTAGCTACCGTGGAGCAGTTGGAGCAGACTGCTCCAGGCGCACGAATCCTAAGGGCGCAAAATTAGAAAAAGAGTAATGAAGATTTCTTAAAATACTTGCATAATTTTTTCATTATTAATCAGACATTATAGATGAATCTTTTTACAATCAGCGTATTCAGCTATGATATTTTACCTTGTGTTTAAGCTCAACTATTTCGATTTAAAACATGTTTTCATACGCAGTTGAAAGAAATGACTTCTATTCAGGAAGTTTTAATTTTAATTCATACCATATTGCAGCCTCAAATTACTTCTCCAACACCGTTTCAGCATGCCTGATTTTTTTCTGTAACTTTCTGGGGACGACTGTTGAAGATTTTCAGATCTTAAAGTAATAAAAACTTATTTAACAGGGCTCTCATCGGTCACTTTACTGGCTACCACTATTTCCAAAAAATAATCTTTCTGGTACATTTATATTAAAATTTTTTTAGAAATTTATCATGATGATTACTGTATGGAAATAATAGTAGCCAAAGAATTCACCGCTGAGAAACCTATATGTACGATGTAACAGTAGTAATTTACGGTAATTATTTTACGAAATTATTATTTATTATTTGAGAAAAAAAATAGCCTGACAAGTTGAAGAAAATTATTGACCATTTTACAGATGAAATCCAAGAAACGAAAAAAAAATTGCCAGACAAGTTGAAGAAAATTATTGACTATTTTACAGACGAAATACAAGAAAAGAAAATTTTTAAGGGTTTTTTTTTTGTTTGTTTGTTTTGTGGGAACTAAACATGCATCAATACCGATTACAAAACAATAATAAGAGAAAAAGTTAAGTACCAAATTCAGTGTTTATAGCCTATGCAGAATTACACCACTTTTTTGTAACAGGATTTTCACACATTAAACCTTATTTAATTGCAGAATTTTAGTATTAAATAAGGCAGACTGGCCCGCCGGGCAACGGACCTGCCGGTCGGTGCGCCCTAAACCAGGTAAAGCTGCTCCCTCCTCAGGTCAAGCTAAAAGTTTTAAAATTTGCTATAAGCATTAGATAGGAAAAGTCTTAAATCATTTAATAATATTAAAAAAAAAAAAAAAAATTGAAGCATTTTTTATTAATGATTTTTATTTCTCTTTGCAAGGCAGAAGAATTGATTTTTTTTCTTGAAAGTTTCTTTGCTTCAGAGGACCATTTAAATATTTTAAAACCTAACGTATATATTCTGTAATTTAGTTTGTGACCAATAGCGACATGGTGTGCCCCAAGAATTTTCAGCCTGTCTGGTACCAAAGAGTGCGGCCTCTCTTTATATATATATATATATATATATATATATATATATATACGTATTTTATTTTAATTAGTTTTTTGTAAAATCATTTATCAAGTATTTGTTTTAAATGTGTAGGCTTCGGGTATTCCAAGACAAGTCCTGATACACCTGGAACTCAGATTTTTAATTTTTTGACCGTCGCCCCCATAGTACCTTTCAGTTTGTATGCCCTTAATTGCTCAGAACTTGATCCCTTTTTACCCGATATTCCTCGTTTTGGGGGCCCTTTTCCTATTTAATTATTCTCCATTTCTACATTCCAGTTAAGACACTGGACCTCTTGAAATTTTCGTGCGCCATGCATTTTTCACACCCTAATATTGTCAACCTCTCGATGCATAACTTTAAAATTTTGACTTGGACTCCTCTCCCTGGGCCAGCACTTTCATATTTTTATTGGGAACCGCGTGCCCTTTTTTAAGAATTTCCCAAATTTCTTTTTCATTCTTCTTTAAGATTTTATTCGAATGATTAATATATACCCTATGCTTAATTTCGACTTATTGAGATCTAAAGCGCTAAGTACTGGAACTTTTTAACATGTTTTCATCTTATGGCCCTGCTCTCAACTATCAGTTGGTCCCTTTTGGACCTCATATTATATCTCCCTTAAAAATGGCCTGATTCACTAACTTTTTTTTGTAACAACATTTTAGGAAATCCAGCTACTACACGAACAACATAAAATTTTTTTAGACTTCAGCTACCACCAAATTTGAATAGTAATCGCCTTCTTGGGGCCCTTGCTCAGCTACATTCCAGTTGAGTAGCTTCATTCCAGTTAAGGGTCCAGTCCCCTGAACCCTGGAGCTTGTTAGAAGGCCACTTGAAGTTTTTGTGCCTTAAATTGTTAATAAATTGCACCCTTTTAATCTGACCTTCGTTTTTGGGGCTCTTTTTCCATTTAGTTTTTTTTTTCATTTCTACATTTCAGTTCAGACACTGGCCCCTTAGGGTAACTTTTTGTGCGTCATGCATTTTTCACCAACTAATTGGGTCTCATTCTCATTGCATAACTTCAAAATTGAGTCTTGGAATTCTCTCCCCGAGCCAACGCCTTTATATTTTTACTGGGATTCTAGGGCTCTTTTTTTTAAGCATTTCTTTGAAAAATTTTCTAATGATAAATACTTGTGCCCTATACTTAATTTCGACTAATTGAAAATCTAAAGCACTAAGTACTAGGACCTTTTATCATGTTTTCATCTTGGGCCTTGCTCTCAATTATCAGTAGGCTCCTTTTGGCCCCCCTATAAAAATGATCCGATTCACTAGGATATTTTCCCTAACAATTTCTCAGGTCCTCTAGCTACTACATGAATAACAAAAAAATTACTCACATTTCTGCTACCACTAATTTTGAATATTAATCGCCTTCTTAGGCTCCTTGGTGCAGTTTCTTTAAAAATTATCCGATAGTCTTGCAATTTTCTTTAGCATAGTTCTAGGGTCCTCCGGCTACTTTATAAACCACCAAAAAATTTCTTTTACTCCAGCTACCACCTTTCTCGAATGTTAATCTTCTTTTACGGCATCAACTTTACGTTTACTCATTACAGCGTGAATTCAAATTCGCCCTACTGTTAAAGGTAAGTGGTTAACTTTAGAGGAAATGGGATTTCATCCGTAAATTAAATATCACGTTAATGCTAAAGATAATTCGTTAAATTTGCAGGTGGTGGAGGCAAGAAGCACCTTCCACTGCTTCAGGCTGCATTCTTTCCTCGGCTTCTAGGGGGTCGATTTCAACGGGAATTGGTTCATTCAACCTAGATTACGATTCAGCTACTTTCTGTATTATGAAAGTTTGTCTTAGATAATCAGTTAGCACCATTTTTGAACATTAACGGTGCATTCTTTTCTCGGTTGTTTCTGGCTCTATTTAAACATAATTTTATTTCCATTCAACTTAGCTTACGATTGTTTTAAAGATTACAGTTCCACCGCCAGGATTCGCATTCTTATCTTGGGTTCTATGGGCTCAATTACTACGGTGTTTACTCATTCAACTTGATTTTTTATTCTTTCCAGCGCGTACGGAAAACTCCTGGCATACACTGCCTTTGGTAGCGGGCACCCAGGCCACAGGTTCGTTCAGAAAGAGGTTTGTCGGGAACACGCTAGACGCTGCCGAAGGCAGCGGGCCACCCCTTAAACCAGGTTTATTTGAACTACTTTATGAATATATAAAATCATACAAACTTGAGTTTTGTTTATATTATTATAACGGGCCCGGGCAACGCCGGGTGGGTCAGCTAGTTACATATATATATATATGTAACTTCAAAACAAAATTACGCAGAACTTTTTCGAGAGACAAGAGGGCGCACAAGCTTTACTTGCTCCAGGGCGCTGAATATGTTGCTACGCCACTGTGCGGCACGAGATAAAAATCTGAAATTCGGGTTGCTGAGAGTATTGTATGGTAGTGTTATGCACAAGAAATTTCAGGATGGAGATTTGACTACAAGCTGAGATATGGCAAGGGCAACATGTCAAAACAATACTGCCAAACTATTGTTTTGTTGTAGTCACAGCTAAGTATTTATCTCAGAGTGTCATTTAAATTTATTTTTTTTATTATCTTTAAATATTAGTAACAGAAAATAAAGCCTTTTGCAAAGCTTAGAAATTAATTTACAAAATAATTATGCCTAAGGCTTTGTATGGTTTCATTAATTTTTCTTGTAATTTTAGCAACTAAAAGAAATCTCGACACTTTTACATAAAGAAGAAAAAATTTTTTTATACAAGACCTAAGACAAAAACAGAATGGGGAAAGAGAAAAGATGTTAATTTTGTCATACTTGTTGAGACATGATCAAGCGTGTCAAAACACGTTCTTGCTTTTTGGCTTACAAACCACAATTTTGATCTTTCTCAAAATTTTATTTGTAAGAACCAAGTCTTGTCATCTCTTAATAACTTGATTGACGTTCTTGGCCCTTCTGGCTCATAGAAATAAACTTTGAAATCACTATGTGCGAGTCTCACTTCATTAATAATTCTTAGCTGACTTCTTATGCAAAAATGTCATTATTTTCCTACAGTATGAATTTTGAAAGGGCTCTTTAAATTACTCGAGGCTGATGCATGGTAATATCGTATAATGTTTCATTTACAGGAACATACTTACGGTAGGACCATGTTTCAGGGACTGGCAAGCAGCATTAAAATTGTGGTTTTTAAACCAACAAGCCGTAATGTGTTTTGACACGTTTGATCATGTCTCAACAAGTAGATCAACATTAACAGCTTTTCTCTTTCCCTATTCTGTTTTTGTCTCAGGTCTTGTATAAAAATATGATTTTTCTTCATGTAAAAGTGCTGAGGTTTCTTTTAGTTACTAAAACTACAACAAAAATTACGGAAACCATAAAAAATGTATTAGTTAGGAATAATTATATTTTACATTAATTGCTAAGCTTTGCAAAAGGGTTTATTTTCTCTTACTATTATTTAAAGATAATAAAAAAATAAACTTAAATGACACTCTGAGATAAATACTTAGCTGTGACTACAACAAAACAATAGTTTGGCAGTATTATTTTGACATGTTGCCCTTGCCATATCTCAGCTTGTAGTCAAATCTCCATCCTGAAATTTCTTGTGCATAACACTACCATACAATACTCTCAGGAGCCCGAATTTCAGATTTTTATCTCGTGCCCCACCAGAGATATCAAAGCCTCAAAAGTGCGATTTTTGACATTTTTGAAAAATTTGGGAATTTTTTTAGCTAAGAGAAAGAATGTCCCAGATCTGGAACTTGGCGTGCGAGTACAAGTACTTTCAGCCTATTTGTAAAAAAAAGTATGTCATGTTGACAGTTTTTCTTGCTAGAAAAATTTCGTCTTGCAAACGCACAAATTTTAGGGAAAACTGAAACTTTATGCCTAAATTTCACCAATAAGCATTTAGTTTCGGAAACTACTCTATTACCAAATTTTTAGCCCAATGTATTCTGTACAAATTGCTGTAAACAGCACTGGAATTGGAGAAATAAACGATGAATTATTTACAATTCCGTAAACCCTTCCTGCGGGAAAATTGCTGCAGACGATGAAACAAAGATGGCCGCCATGCACAAACAAAAATTAATAAAATTAAAATAATAGTCATTTTGAACTTCCATCATGTTAGGGTTGTTGTACAAAAAATTTCAGATTTTTTAAAAATGGTCGAGCAACGAATTAATGATTTTCTGGACCACTTGAAATGGATTGACCCTTAAGCTATTTATTGATAAAAGCGTATTACACTCTTCATGTTTAATTTATAGTTTATTTTCTACTTTTAGCCTTTAAAATGTTTCCTGGTTGCAGATTCACAGAGTTTTGACATATTTTGGAAAGCGTTTATTAGTGCATCATTAAATCCATTGTTTTTTTTTTTTAACTCCCATACAATTGTAAGAGTTACAAAGAATATTAGGCGATTTATCATCTGTGGCGAGATAACGGGAAAATGCCTTAAAATTAATGTATTAATTTATAATTAAGTTCAAAAAATATTAAAATGCCGTATTATCATCAGAAACACACCTATGAACGTAATTTTTATACTTATAGCACATGAGAAAGAGTGTTAAAAATCGATTACAAAATCCCATCTTTATGTACAAAAACCAGGTTGGGTTAAGTAAAAGACGGCAAAAAGAAAGTTGCACCGTTTGACCTGCTCTATGTATTTTTTTACACTTTCAAGTGTACTTGAAAAGTCTCTTGTAGTAAAACATTATTGCAGCCATATATATTTGTATTGGCTATATCTTGTCCAATATTAGATGTCTTGGCCAGCAGTAGTAATATAGGCATTAGATGGTATTTATATATAACATCAATATTGGAAATAAATACTTTGCTATTCCGATAGCAATATTTCTGATATACAGGGTGATTCAAAAAAGATGGGAAAATTTTTAAGAGGTGATAGTACACACCCAAACAAACATTTTGTATCAAAGAATGCATGGTCGAAAACTAAACGTAAAAAAGTTAGAGGGTGCCAAAAGTTATGTTCTTATACGAGGCAAAAACACACAATGAACGATTAAGTTAAGTTACGAAAACAAATTTAATGGCATTTGATTACAATAAGTGCTCAAAACATTGACCGGCAGCTGTTATGCACACAGTACAACGGCGAAGAACAGATTGTCGAATTTTCTGAAACACACCAGGCACCACCGCGCTCGCTAGATCTTTCATGTCTCGATTTTTTTTTGTGGGGACAGCTAAAGGTTCTTATGTATGAGACTCCCATTGAATCCGCAGAAGAACTTGTCGCCAAGCTTTCGGCTGCTGTAGGGGAAGTTCGCGATATGCCTGGTGTGTTTCAGAAAATTCGCCAATCTGTTCTTCGCCGTTGTACTGCGTGCATAACAGCTGCCGGTTAATGTTTTGAGCACTTATTGTAATCAAATGCCATTAAATTTGTTTTCGTAACTTAACTTAATCGTTCATTGTGTGTTTTTGCCTCGTATAAGAACATAACTTTTGGCGCCCTCTAACTTTTTTACGACCGTTTTCGACCATGCATTCTTTGATACAAAATGTTTGTTTGGGTGTGTACTATCACCTCTTAAAATTTTCCCCATCTTTTTTTAATCACCCTGTATTAGCGTTTTATTCCAAATATTTCCAATATGAAGCCAACATTTCCGTAATAGTGACATTTCGTTGCATATATATTTCCCTTGTAAAACCAATATTTAGCCAATATCGATATTTCGCTGGAAATACTTCAGATTAATGCATTATTTGGGGCCAATATAACAAACATTTGTTTACTACTAAGGGTGTTTATGTCTTGGTTTGCTTGTCTGTCGGTCAGTCCGCTCTAACTTTCGTAAACTCATTTCGATAGCTACGAAATTTATCTAAAATATTGACGTTCCCTACAACCTGTTCTTTGCTGAAAATGGTATGCACAGAATATATATATATATTTTTTGCAGATCACATAAAAGAATACGGATACATCATCCTCTATGGATTATAATTGTTTAAAGTTCATTTTTATAAATGATACCATTTCAAATCTAATGAAATTAGTATACGTTATAAAGGTATACTAGGGCATCATTCCCTACAGAAAATGGCACGTGTAAGCTTTATAGCTCTTTTACAGAGTGCAGAAACGATTGGGATACATTATCGTGATTGGGCGACAGTTGTACCAAATTTATTTTAATTGAGTCATAATACAATTTCAAAAATATTCATATTTATCTGCGTTATTTAGATAAACAGTAATATATTCGATGAAAAATATGGTATTTGTATCATCTAGATGCCTCATACAGAGAATCAAAAAGAATTAGTATATATATATATATATATATATATATAAATTCTTTGGGCAGTTATAGTATGAAATGCGTTAACTGATGATTTTATGAACGATGCTGAACAATTTTTTTGTATGCTATATCATCTATTCAGCATCTACAGGTCCTATATAGAGAAAAAGAATTACTCATGTAAGTAATGTAAATTTAAAAAAACATTAAAAGCACTAGAATATGTAAACTTTAAGCAGACTAATTTCGGCAGCCTTTAGCGTACCGCCCTCAGTGCAACTCAATTATATAGGAGAGAAGCGGATTCAAGTGAAAAGTTCATTGACCAATAGGTTGCATATTACTGTAATGCATTACTTTGTTTTAGGCAATCATTCCTTGAAATGCGTTGAAACGATGCATGGTTTCAAGTAGAATTAAACATACTTCTTGGAAAGTATTTATGAGAAAATCATTTTTATTTGTCTGTCTATCTTCTCGTAATTAGATTCGAGTTGTGATACATTTTTAATATGATATTGAGACATACTACAGCATGTTTCTTAATGAAATTAGTCTGAGTAGTTTCCGAAGTTCATGCCATAGTTACATATATACGTACACTATGGTTCTATAATCCGTGACGAATTTTGGCTTTCCTTAATATACTTCGCCACTCTGTCCGATCACTGGCCTTTAATTTATAATTTGTGACTTGATTTTGTGCAAGGTCTTTCTCTACCTCTTCCAACCATTTCTTTCTGGATCTTCTGTGTACTGCTCTCATCAATCATTCTAATTAAGGGATCAGCCACTGCATTCTTCTTGTTTAAAGGGTATTTATAATGTCTCTTTCGTTATATGGATGTTCAATTTTCATATTAGATTTAATTCGCCATGCATTGATCTCCTTAACCTCTTCGGGACGGGAGCCTTTTACGAAATTTTTAATCTTTTGTCACTGTTTTTTAAAAACAGAAATTTGTGTCTTCTTGAATCGAGAAAATGCGCTGATTAAATAAGGCAAATTTTACTGCAAAATTTTACTGGTGAGGAAAAACAAGGATTCTGACCGCTTCATGCGGCACGTATACGTGTCGCTCGTCCCCAAGGGGTTAACTGGTCCGGAAATTTGTTTTAAGATCTTTCTTTACCAAGCAATGTGTAACTTTTCACCTTTTTAGCACTTTCCAACAAAGTTGAAAAGTGTTCATGAATTCGGTCTCTCTGTCCGTCTGTCCACGCTCTAACTCACGTAAATATACTCGGATTTTCATGCAATTGAAATATGTTAATAATACTTACCATGACATGTTCCGCATTGTATATTCAGTGTGCAGCATTAATTGTTCATTTACAAGGCATTCAAAAGAATTTCATTACATTGTGGTATATGGGGAAAAATCGTTTGCAGAGTATTTTAATGACAGTGCGCTATTTCAAATGTATTGAACCTGATATAAATAACTGAATAATTTCATTACAAGATGATTGCGATAGAATAGGGCATTCATAGCATTTGTCATTTATTTACAGGGACACACAAAAGAAATCGGTTACAGTACTGTCTTTGAGCAATAATTGCTGGAAGTCCATTTTCAATTTTGGTATGCGCTTTTAAATTTAATTAACTTTTTGAATGTTACTCGTTGTATATAAATTCTATACCTCGTATAGAGGGCTGCACAAAAGAATCCAGGTGCCATTCTCCTTATTAGCGGAAACTGCTGAGGGGTAATTTCAACTGAGGTATGTATTTCTTAACTGAACTAAAATTTTGCACGCATGTCGTTAATAGAAAGAAATCTATATATCATACACCGGGCTGCTCAAAGAATTCGGTTAATTTTCCGATTGTAGATAGGAACAGATAAAATTAGGTTTTCAAATATGTTATGCGTTTCCATGTGGTTGAATTAAACATAACATTTTAACTTATTAAACGGTGCAGTTTTATTACATTATTCTGGATGTGTTGGAAAATGCTTCATAATCTATATTTGACGCATGATTTTTTATTTCTTGTTTAATTGTGTCCCAGGTCTCACCACCATAAATTACTATAGGTCTTACAACTGTTTCATAAATCTTAAGTTTAGTTGCTGGTGGAATTAAAGATGATTTCAAAATATTTTATAGGAATAATGACATTTATTTTCTGCTGTTAAGTCGTTCTATAATCTCTGTTTTCCCTACATTATCATTAGTGATAATAGATCTTAGCTAGTTGAACTGTGATTCTTCTTTAAATTGTCATTCTTTATTCATGACTAATACTCCTGTTGTCTGTGAATTCTTTCTGCTCATTTTCATGTATTTTATTTGTTTCTTTAACTCCAAAGCCTAGTTTTTCTCTTTCTATTTCTAGTTTATTGTACATTTCAATCAATGTTTCTCTTTCTTTTTTTTTTTTTTTTTTTTTTTTTTGTTATTAAGTCAACATTATCAGCAAATGCAAGAATTTGTGTAAAGAACTATTCATAATAATACCTCCTCTGTTCTTTTAGATGCTTCTAATATTTCCCCCTAGATATAAGTTTAAAAGTATTATCGATAGGACATCACCTTGTTTTAATTCCGATTTCGCCGTAAATTCTCTTGAAAATCTTCTCCCGTACTTTAACTTTAGCATTTGCGTTTTCCAGTGTCATTTTAACGAGTTTAACAGGTATTTCAAATAGCTTATTTATTCTTATACTGTCATAGGCCTCTTTTAAATCAATAAATCCCTGGCGTACATTAATATTTTATTCATAATTTTTTTAAGGATATTCCTAATACTAAAAATATAATCCACCATTGATCCGTTTCCCTTTAAAACACACTGATAGTCACCTTCCAACATACCATCGTAGAGCTGCAGTCTCTTTGGTATTATTTTTGCCAGTATTTTGTATGCAACATTTAATAAGGCTTATGCCTCTAAAATTCTGGCAATTTCATATAATTTCCCTTTTTATGTATAGCGACAATAATAGCACTATGCTCTCCATTTGACATATTTTCATTATGCCAAATATCTAGCAGTAAAACAGGTACCATCTTTTCTCCTCCGTATGTCAAAAGTTCAGCATTTATCAAATCTTCATCAAGTGCTCTTCCATTACTTAATTTTGCAACAACATTCTTTATCTCATCTATAGTTGGTAGCTGAGATAAAGGATTTCCACATGCATCATTTTTAAAGGGCCCTTTTTTCTTTCGTCAGTTGTCAGCCTGTTTAACAATTCTTCAAAATATTCTGCCCATCGATCTATCCCATTTGTACACTCAAAAAAATGAATGCGTAAATTTACGCATTAAAACAGGTATACTGATGATACAAACACGATTTGTCTATATGTGTAAAAAGGCGTGTAAATTGCCAAATACATGCTTTGGTGTGTCAATTTCAAAATACGCATTTTTCAGTATATTTTAATAGCACATTAAGCGGCTTAAGTGTGTAAAATGTTATCAGATAATTCAGAATTGCACAGTTTAATGTGCAAATTACACATGAGTACACATTCATCTGTCTAATGTACAAAAATGATGGATTTTGTGTACATAGTACATAACCTTATAGTTTAGGATGTAAATTTTGAAGTAAACATTTTTATGGTCGCAAAACAAATTTGCTCCAGCAGATTTGTTTTTAGACCACAAAATAGTGTAACCTTAATATAAAAAAAAAGGATCGTCTGAAATTACTGCATGCCGTTCTCTGTTAAAGTTGTTTTGAATCCCTAAAATAGTAATAGTCATAATTTATGTATAGAATCTGTATAATCTGAATAAATACACTGTAAAATAAAATGTTGAAAAATACGAAAATCGTGACAGTACTATTTCCGTATTTTATCGAACATTTTAACACTTTCCAACAAAGTTGAAAAGGTTTATGACTTCGGTTTGTCTGTCCGTCTTGTCGTCTGTCCATCTTGCCGGCTGTCCGCGCTCTAATTCTCGTAAATATACTCGGATCGTTCTGAAATTTGTGGACGTTAGTGACCTCTACCATAGCACGATCCCTATTTTAAATTAAGTTTGTAGCATGTTTAGTTCATTTACAGGGACAGTCAAAAGTATTCCATTACATTACGGTTAATGGGAAAAAATCGTTTCAAATGATTTTTAATTGTGTTAGACTCTTTCAAACATAGTAAAATTAATATGCATTTATGAAGTCTAGTAAAATATGCATTCTGTAGAATATGCGGTGCAAAGAACAGTTATTATTCTTTACAGGACCACACAAAAGAATTCCGTTACATAATGGTATACGGGAAAAATTGTTTGCGGTGTATTTGAATTATGTTAAACAATTTCATATATAATGAAATTGATATACGTCGTTGAGCTTTAATATAAGTTATTTCGTGTATAATACGAAGTGCATAGCATTTACAGGGACACACAAAAGATTTCAGATACTATATTGTATCCGAATTACTGTATATTGGAAAGGATTGCACGAAATGCATTTTTAATTATGATATGCGCTTTTATGTTTCACTATATTTATACATACTATATAGTGTGTATAAATGCTATAGTTCATATACAGGGCTACAGAAAAGAATTCGTAAGTGTTACTGAGTATTAGCGTTAATTGCTTAAAGGTGGATTTTGAATGAGTTATGCATTTTTATGCTGAACTGAATTTAGTTTACTAAGAAATGTTTTTAGAATATAGGTAAAACGATATACAGGGCCGCGCAAAGAATTGGATACATGGACGTCTATGGATGATAATTTCTGGAAATGTGATTTCAGTAGTTTCAAGAGTGTTTTAGTTTGAATTAAATTTTAGCTAAATAGTGGCATGTAATAAAGGTACTATGTAAACTACAGGGCTGTACAAAAGTATTCAAGTATGTTTCCATCTATTAGTATAAATTGCTGAAAGAGAAATTTCAACCTGTTATGCGTTTTCTTGCTAAACTAATTTTTCCCATTATATAATATATATATATATCAACCTACAGATCAAATACAGGGCTGTTCAGAATAATTGGAATACATATTTGGCTATGGACGGTAACTGCTGAAATCAGTTTTTCAAATGTTTTATGCATTTTATAAAATGTTTACTTAGTTATCTTATTTACCTTATTCCCCTAAATAACTAAGTTTTGTTAAAGCATTCAGGAAGTGTTGGAAAGTTTCATAATCTATACTTAACGCATGATTTTATTTTCTTGTTTTATCATCTATCAATTTCAGTCACAAGTTTTGAAAGATACATCTACATCAGGAGGAGTAATTCCTTATTTAATTCAATCTACCGTAAACAAGCAATACTTACCGAAACGGGATTTGAACTCAAAATCTGCGACTTTCTAAGCCATTAACTTGACCATTCAGCTTCTATTAAATAAACCAAGTTTTCAAATATCGATATTTATTGTGTTCACATAAGTACATATATTTCTGTGTAATATTTTATTCTTACACATAGTGTAAAATTCGTACACATACTTCGGTGTAATATTCTGTTCTTACGTTCTCTGTGTAATATTCTTACTCAGATTTCGGTGTAATATGCAAAATGCACAGATATTTGTGTAACATGCAAAATTTGTAAATTACATTAACACACCAATTCGGATAAAACCGTAAAACTTTCTACCATTTACACACTTGCTTGAGTTTTTGAAGGGATAACAAATTGCGCACTTCCATTAAGCCAATAAACGCACATAAATATAGGTAAATTTTAACAACAAGAATGTAAATTTTATGACAAAGGTGTAATTTTACAAATTCACACACATACATATGTAAAAGTGACTAGTTTGCACATTTATGTTTCAGAGTGCATGTCCTCCAATAAGTTTATCAAGCCTGTCTTTGAAAAAAAAAAAAAAAATGCTGCGTAGTTGGTAGCTCTTTTTTTGATTCCTTTAAGCTTTGAATACATTAGGCTGATACCGCCTATTTCTGATAGGTCTTCAACTTCTTGTATTTTATGCTTCTCCATTGCCCCCACCCCCTTTTTTTTGTATGCAGAAATTTCTACGCACTTTTTCTAATTCCTTTATTGTGATTTTCACTCAGTCTTGTCCAATGCCACCTTTTCTCTTCCCATATTCTTTTTACTTTTCAAGAAGAAAGTAATGGTTTCGTGAAGTATTTCGACTTCCGGTTTTCAACGAAGTTATAGGCTTTAGAAGGTCCTGAATGCAATTTGATTGTTTTTAGAAAACGTCTGTCCGTAAGTGTGCGTGTCTGTCTGTATGTGACACAAATATTGTGGGCGTTTTATCTCAAGAACAAATGCACAGAATTTAATTGAACTTCAGATTAAGTTAGACCTTGACAGAAATTGGTGCTGATTAGATTTCGGTTTAAATCGCCCGACAGGTGGCGCTGCTTATGATGCATTATTCACGATTTCCGTGATAAATATATCTCAAGAATTACTACACGGAATTTCATCAAACTTCATATTCTGTTAGACTTTGACAAAAATAGACTTTGATTAGGTTTTGGTGTAAATCGCCAACAAGCGACGCTGCTATATTGCATTTTTCGCAATTTGTGCGGTAGTTACAGAGGTGGCCAAAATTATGGAAGCATTTTTTGAAAAGGTGTATTTTTGAGATTTGATGACTCATAATACCACTTTCTGTTTAAGTAATACTATAAAACCATAAGACCTGTGCGAAGCTTTCGCAAAGCAATCTTTGAGCTCCTTTTCTGATACATTTTTTATTAACTTATAATTAACTACAATTTATTTTAATCAAACAACTTCTTTTAACGAAATATGAGTGTATTATGTTGAAAGCCTGTTCAAAAATCTTTCGTATCCATTCATCGTTAAGCTTTTGTATGTGCGTAGAAAAAGGAATGTTGACAACAGAAATAATCATATACGTTATTACTTTTGTCAAAACATTCCTTTTTAGGTCCGTTCGTAATTACATAAATACGTAGCATCTATAGTCATCGTTCAGTCCTTCTGTCTGTCCGTCCGCATATAACAGAACAAAAACTAACCAACCGAATGGTCTGAAATTTTAAATATATTACTGCTGCAAAATTTTGTCGAGTCATTTCAAATTTCATAAAAATCGGATGTATAGTTTAATTACAGGGACAGTCAAAAGTTTTCCGTTACATTATGGCCAATGGAAAAAAAAAATTATTGCAAGTGCATTTTAATGATGTTACAGCCTTCCGAATGGTCTGAAATTTTAAATATATAATTGGTGCAAAATTTTGTAGACTTATTTCAGATTTTATGAAAATCGGATGTATAGTTTAATGGCAGGGACAGTCAAAAATTTCCCTTTACATTAAGTCCAATGGGAAAAAGTTATTTCAAGTGCATTTTAATGATGTTACAGCCTTTCGAACAGAATGAAATTGATATATGCACTTATGAAGTGCACTAAAACATAGATTCAGTACAATATGCGGTGCAAAAAATTATTATAAAACTAGTTATAGTACGAACGCACCTCATTTGCCGCGTTTGACGAGCAATTTCCAATTTGTTCTCAACTAATATGCAGCGTGCAACGATGATTGAGATATCATTGAATAGAATTTTTTGTCTACATTTGACATTCCATACTGAAATTTCGTTATACTTTTAGTTAAGTATCACTATCAATAATGTGTATAATTATCAACTAACTAATATGTAGCGTACAACGATGAATGAGGTATAATTGGATAAGATATTTTACCCACATCAGACATTCACATTGCATACTGAATTTTTGTTATACTTTTAGGTTAAGTACTATCATTATACATATTATTGATAATGATACTTAATCTAAAAGTATACCGAAAATTCAGTATGGAATGTCAAATGTGGGCAAAAAATTCTATCCAACGGTATCTCATTCATCGTTGTACGCTACATATTAGTTAGTTAAGAAAATGGGATGTTGACAATGTATATATAGCGATTTGCACCAAAACACAAACTGCACTAATTCATCTCAAAGTATACTTGAATCTGAAGTTTGATGAAAATCCAAGCATTAGTTGTTGAGATAGAGCTATTGCGGAAATCGTAAAAAATGCAGTATAGCAGCGCCACCTGTTGAGCGATTTACACCAAAATGTACAAAACTTCAATTCATGTCAAGGACTAACTGAATCTGAAGTTTGATGAAAATTCGTGCATTAGTTGTGGAGATTGAGCTATTGCGGAAATCGTGAAAAAGGCTGCATAGCACCGCCACCTGTTGAGCGATTTACACCAAAAACTAATCAGCACCAATTTATATCAGGGGCTTAAATTTTTATTAAATTCCGTGCATTAGTTCTTGAGATAGAGCGCCCACAAAATTTGTGTCACATACAGACAGACAGACATTTTGTAAAAACATGTTTTTCGGAATCTCTGACCCCTAAAACGTGTAAATCCGTCGAAAACCGAAAGTCGAAAATTTTCACGAATCCAATACTTTCTTCTTGTAAAGATAGAAGAAAGTAAAAAGGGGCAAAATAACGTTTTGATACATGATTTAATTATTTTAAAAAATTATGCGGGAAAATGTAATGTGTAAAAAAACCTGCTTAGACCGAATTGGAATTCAAGGCACAGGAGAAAAATTCTATTTTAAACACCCAGTTTTTGTGACACTATACATAGTTTGGCTTCATCTGATTTTGTTCATCTTGGTAAAATTTATCTACATACCTTCCTAAAGAGTGTTGATCAATGTTATGGTTTTTTGTAGAGGCATGAACACTTAACTTTCCTTAAGGCTGCTGCATTCCTCCGTTCTAGTCTTTTAAGCCCCACCAGTGGCCGAGAGGTTTTGATCTCAAAGCTGGGAGACGGGAGGTGCTGGGTTCGAACCCAATCGCGCCCGTCGGCCCAATCGTTCGGAATTTTCCGTGCTTTTCTTCGAATCTTGTATTTCCTTGTGTAAAAACGGGTTAGGTTCCTTTAGAAAGACACCCACGGAGGGTCCCCTCCTCTTTGGGCCCGTATCCCTCGAGTAGGTAATTGGCCGTCATAAACGACACCAACACCATTCTAGTCCTTTCTATTTACCTGCTATGGGCAGGGCCCGCTTAACGCTTAGGAATAGGGGAAGCTCGACATCACACAGGAGGCCCCCTATTACTCTACAAATTGTTTTTTATTTACTAAATCTCTTTTTCATATGCTTAAATAATTTGAAATTTTACCATCAAAGTTTAGAGTAAATAATATTTTTAATAATAAACTAAAACTACCTATATAAAAGTATTTTATTATATGTTTAATTGTAGATAACCAATTTATTTTGTAAATGACAAATATGGAGCTATAGTTGAGAATATGTGAACTTCAACATATTTTTTGTGATTTACAAATTGTCATATAGTAAGAAAAAAAAGTTTCATAAGAAAAAAAAAATGTATTTTTTACAGTGATTGAGTTTCTTTTTTCTAAAAATTAGTTTTGAAAAGTAAAATTGGGGGCCCTTTTGTATTTCAGTGGGTAAGCACGGGCTTCACGGTCCTATTCTGTAAACAGGTCCTGGCTATGGGTACTATATAAATGAAATAAATTTCCTATCAACTTTCCAATTTATATTTCATTAATTTTTTTCTTGCTTCTATAGTAATTTTTCTCATCTTCCTTCAATAAATTTTAAATCTTTTCCTTTCTATCACACCCTTTTACTGTAGCTTTACAGGATAAATTTACATTATTTTAGAAATATAACCATTAACCCTTCATTATATACAATGTATACTAAAAATATTTCCAAAAAAACTTAATTAAGGGAGCTTTGACCATCTGGTCAATGCTCTCTCGCATTGATTGGGTCAAGCCTGCCCACACAGCCACTTTTTAAATTATAGTACATGGTTATGTTTAGCCTAATTTACTGCACAATCTTTATGCCTGTAATGAAAGCTCAGCATTTCTGCATTACTTAAAACCTACTTACTTAAATTTCAATGATATATTTTATCTGATAAAGTCTTACAAAATGCATCTAAAAAATACACTTTTTAAGCTGAAAATTCCTCAAAATTGATTTTTCCACACTTGTTTCAATTATCTGCAGGAAACAAAGACTATTGTTTGGGCATTTCAGTAGCTTTAGTTGCCACCAATTGACAAAACTCTGAAATTCTTTTAAATATGAAAACTGAAGGTTGGGTCTACCCTCCCCTATGGTCAACCCTCCCTAGTCTCCCCCTAACTGTAGAATTTAACTGTTGTTGCCGTGTTTTAGAGCTGTGAGGAGGACATTTGTCTGTACTTTATGTGATTTATATTATAGAGCTGGATGTAAAACATAGTTAATAAAATTAAAGAGATAGCACAAAAAGTTGACTGGTCACTTATAAGGCGATGTAAAATAGTACTATTAAGTGAACAAGATTACAGTTATGAAGAAATTAGAAGGAAAATTGGTGAAAAATGTAACCAAGGATGGCATTTTTAATTGTTGAAGTGGTATAAGTAGACTATGTAACTAACTAAACTGGTAAAGGCGGGAAAACATATACAATAGCAAGTGATGATAGAAGAGTTATAAGAGACAAAGAGACTGTGCACAGGTGACAGAAGAAAATCATTTCGATGTATATGTCGTAGGCTAGTTGAGAAATATGGCTATTTGCAAAGAGCCGGGCTAATTGGAGAATCATCTCGCTTTTTCCAATTGGCCTGATATTTTTCAGGCTTATTACAAAGAGCGTAAAGTGCGTTAGGCTAATTAGAATATGACCATTTATTTATCAATCAGCCTGATATTTTTTAGGTTCATTGCAATGAGTCTATGCAGTTTTAGGGTAATTAGAAAATGACTAACTGTTTGTCCAAATATCACGTTGTACCCGACCTGGACCTGAAAATTACATTTGAAGTCAGCACAAACCCGTCAAAGAAAGGTCCATGGAACCACAACCTGATCCTAACACGATAAAATAACTTTCGCCGAAATGCAACCGGACCCGAACCTGAGAATTACATTTGAAATTAACCCTTAACCCGACCAGAAACCTGCAAAAAATACTATCGAGCCGTAATCCGATCTGAACACGATGAAATAATTTCCGTCAACACGCAAGACGCAACAAGACCCAAACTTGAAATTTTCATTTGAAGTCAACCAGAAACCAGACCGACAAAATAAATTCCATCGAACCGCAACCCGATCCGAACCCGACACATTTCAATTTGAACCCGAACACTAAATGAAAGAGAATTAATTTATCTTTTAATGCAATATGAAAAGTAGTCTACAATTACATCACTAATACCAATTTTATCTTTTATTTTGAAAAATGGACATATCTATTTTCTTTAATATTCAAATATAGTAAAATTTCTGAATAGCGGACACCGCTGTATCGAGTCGGGTTTTCCCTAATTTCCCCCTCTTTTTTTTGTCGGGGTGATTTAATTTTTTTTCCTGTGCATCATGTTCACTTTAGAATGTTTTTCGCCGGTCGAATTTAGTTTTTTACATGTTGGGATTTTGAGAAAAAATAATGAAAATAAGCAGAACTACCTTTCAGATTAATTTAATTTATTGTACTAAGTTTTTAAAACGTTTGCTATAATTATCTTTTTAATACTATTCTTATATATTAGTAGATACTTTTGAATAATCTTCCTTACCAGTACTAACTTCTTCAGTAGTTTTGAATATGATATTTTTGTATTTATCTCATTTAATATTGATCATATCTTCCTCATTAACTTTAGCATGTTTACTAGCTATACTTTCCTTTAATTTACTTTGGTAAACATTTATTCTCTGCCTGATCAGTAAATCTGTCTTTTAAACTTTATTTGTTTGTTCCCCTTTAAATCTCGAAATCTTGAAACTCTTTCTCTGTATTTTATAATAAGGACATGATCAGTATCTAAATAAGCACCTCTAACATCGCACTTCCATAACAATATTAAAATATGAAATAAATCTCTATTCAAATAATGAAATTTTGAACAAAAAATTGAAAAAGAAAACCCAGACAAATTAAAAAAAGAAATTGACTTTGCACAACACAGCCTAGTCGTGCAAAGTATGTAGAAAGTATGTAACCTAGTATGTTCCTGCAAGAAAAAAAAAAAAAAAAAAAAAGATTATATTGCTACTCATAGTTTTTGATTGTATAAAACTTTTTTGAGTGAACTATTTTGACCGATTTCAACATTAAATAGCGCTTAAAATGATTCTTCGATTTAAAAACTGTCTGCTTCAGCGCGTTTATCATACACTTCTCTATAAAATTAACAGTTTCATATTTTTATATGCAATAGTTTTTTTTTTAATATAAGCCGAGAAATAGCCCGGTCACAATAAATTCAATTACGTAAATGATAGTGACAGTAGCGTTAGTTATTTGTTTTTAGACTATAGCAATTAGTTATTGTTTTTTAGAATCGAGATATATCAAATCTGAATTCGGTCCTTAAAATGTGACTGCTATGAATAAGCTCAACCTCTAACAGCAAAACTATATTAGGCCAATATTGTTTGTACTGGCTATATTTTTGCTAATATTGGCAATATTGGGCTGAAGTATTGTCTCACCACTGAAGTGTTTTTATTTATCTATTATTTCAGGAATTTTGACAAAAATATTTTTTTATTGAATTTCAAAATTTTCAACGTAAGACAATATTTTTTTTCCTATACTACAGTTTCATTAAATAAATTTCCAATATAAATCCAATATTTCTGAAATACTAATTGCAGTCATTTCACATATTTTCAATGTAAAGCCATTAATACTGATATTTTATTGAAAATATATCTAAAGTATGGAACATTGGTACAATATTGATTACCAATTGTATACAACATTAATTATCAATTAATAATCAATATTGATTTGTCACTAGAGATATATTGTTAATATCGTGTTGAAGAACATTTTTGTTATTGAAAATAGTAATCTTATCAAACACAGCTCAGTTTATTTATTTATATTTTTTTTGCTCGTCTCGAAGAATCTTTCTGATCAAAGTGGAATAAAAATAAATGTTGGTGCTGCTATCTACTAATGAATATAGAAGTGTAAAAATATACACCGCAGTCTATTGCTGTTCTCTTCAAAGGGTGACATAAGATTAAATATAAAGATTTTTATAAGACTTTATAGGATGAACTAGTCAAGGAACTAGTTATCAAGGTTTAGCGGAATTTTAGTCTAAAAGCTTCAATCGGATATTTTTAAATTTTATCCTTGAATTTCGTTAATTTATTTGGTGCTGCCATCTAGGAGAAATGTATAATAATTTTGTGTTATTTTGATTTGAATTGCTTAGTCTTTAGCCCTTCCTAAGGTAAATTAATTCTGTTTACTAGAACGTTGAAATAACTGAATGTCATCATAATTTAAGAGAAAATTAATCTGAAAGTAATTAAATGCTTTTAGCCACTTACATTATAAAAGCAACATTTTATTCTAAAATTCTAGTACAAATTTGACATTCTAATTAAATGGGAAATATGTTTCGCACTTCCTTATGGGTAATTAATTACTAGATTCGTACTAAATGATAAAAATTTTTAATTTGAGTTAAAATTATTTATTGCTAATAAATATTTTAATAAAAAGTTGCAGTCCACTGTAAATATTTATTTATTTTTAGCGACAAAGTTCTATTTCTTATGGGATATTTGGTTTTATTCGGACTCTTTTGTTGTCATCAGAAATGTGTTGGCTACTTTTGGGCATCTGACGAAAATCACTGCTATTTTCATCATTTCTAAACATCGCATGATTTAGATTTTCACATTACCGAATAGGAATAAAAGTATTTTCGAATGAAATTTGCTTGAAAACTGTAGCTCAATCTGGGGACTTTTTAAATAATTTTCAAGCATGTTTTTTTTTTTTTTTTTTAAATCTATCTCAACAAGAAACATCTGTTTTCTACTATAACATAAAATAATGAACGGCAGAGTTACTACAATTGGTAAGAGTAAAAAAGTCAGATTTATCATAAGGTACCGTAATCTGTCTACGAGAATACAGATTTTCATTTTATGTTGAACATAAAATTAATATAAAGTTAAATTATTTAAAAAATGCGTTTTATCAGGATATGCTCGAAATTATACAGGGTGTTTCTAGGATCATGGGACAAACTGCAAGGGAAGGTAAAGCATACATAGAGAAGTAATTTTGGTATAGCAATGTGGGATTGAAAATGAAAAGCACTTACTGTAATTGCTATGTCAGCAAAACACTTATTTTCATTTCCTCCGCATTTCTTGTTTTTCGCCAAAAGTTTTCATTTCCGATCCCACATTGCTATGCCAAAATTGCTTCTTTATGGGTACTTTACCTTCCCTTAAAGTTTGTCTCATGATCGTAGAAACACCCTGTATATATTTAATATACAAGCCTCTTTTTTTCCTGTCATCTCTTTCTACTAAAGAATAATTTCACGCATTTAATCATGCGTTATGTGTTTTAATCATTATTTCTGCAATATTAGTTTTATCATTAAATAATTTGAATAAACATTATTTGGTAAATAATACTTGTTATGAATCATTTTTATGCATTTTTGTTTCCTTATTTGATTATGTCAGCAATTTTACTATCCTTTTTAATATTATGTTACGTTTTTTTTTCCAAAAGGATTGCCATGGAGGTAAGAATGGTGAAAGCTTTTCAAGGAAAGAGTTACTTGAACGAAATCGCCATGTTACGATCATATTATTCTCTCTCGACGAGGAAGTTGGGGCCTTGGCCGAGGCACTTCAAATCTTCAAGGTAATTTGCATTATTTTTTAAACTATTAGCTCGTTTAAGCCCAGCGTCCTATAAATAGGACAGCTTCCTTCTGTCTCTGCAAATTCCATTAACGAGTTTTATTGATCCTTTTGTGAACGTGCTTGTATCCCAACATTCCTACTGACACTTCCATTCCACTGGGGAGCGGTATGGTCTATATTTTTCGTCTGCTGTTGGAACCAATGTAACACCATTTTTTCTGCCTCTGAAGTTGATTGTTAACCCTCTCGCTGCGTAACCCGAGATTTTATCGCGGATGCATTTTTTCCTCCTAATTAACCCTCCTTGATTATTCCCATCAGTTATTTTTTTTACTGTAAATTTTGCCCTATTTAATCGGCGCATTTTCCAGATTAAATTAGATAAAAAATTTTTGTTTTGAAAAACCAGTGACAAAAGAATAAAAATTCTATAAATACGCAATTTTTGAAGCTATTTTGATAAAATAATTACGCAGCGAGAGGGTTAATGCAGTAAAGCACCGATTATCGGAACTTCCAATTAACCGAACTTCCAATTATCCGAACAGCCTATTTCTCTCAAAATTTTTTAACCGAGGAGATGGGAAGAATCCTAAGCTATGAAGAAAATTAAATTAACGAGAGGTTAAATAGTGACGTACATGATCCTGGATATCAGATTTTAAATGATGATGAGATGGTGGATGAAATTCAAAATGAAAAACAAATTGAAGAAAATGAAATCGAATGCTCTGAAAAGGACCCAGGTCCATCACATAGCCTTTGAATGTTTGGAAGCAGCTATGATTATGAAATGGCTCGAACGGCAGAAGAACTCTGATAGTATTCAACTAACATATTTAGGAAGAATTCGAGATATGGCAGCATTGAAAAGAATGTCTTCTTTGAAGCAAGCGGCTATCGAAAGCTTTTTTGCTTAAATTATAAGCTCTAGAGTTCAGAAAGTGATAAAAAGAGAAAAAGAAAATTTTAAATGATGGAAAAATAAACAAACAAACAAAAAAAATTAAACCAATTTTTAAACACGCCATCTCTAACTGGTGCTGCCAGTCCTAAGCCTAGATAAAGTGTGAAGGTTTTAGTAGAGTCAGGAACATCCCTTAAATTGCCTGTCTATTTATCCGACCTAGGGTCGGTCTCGACTTGTTCGGATAATCGGCGCTCTACTGTATATCCTTTAAAGCGCTACAGCTTACCACTATGAAAGTAAAAGGAAGATTTTCTTTTCCTTTTGTAGTGGTATTGAGTGCTTTTGCGCCTGAGAAATACAGATTATTTCTTTCGAAAAACGTTGAATTTAACTCCTTTTTTATGGTGTTTTTAAAAAGTGTCTTTTATTTGTAATATAAGGCCAAACTTTCAAAATTTTTATTTCTTCGCGTTCTAAACATACTCTAAAAAATGTTACGGGAATTCAAACTTTAAAACAACTTGGGTGTTAGCTATAGTGGTGCCAGGAATTCGCGTAAATCAGGACTCCAAATGCTCTGGGTATACTAATTTCTTACAGTTTATTTCGCCATCTTTAATCGTAGACGATTCTTCCATTATGTAAGGTGAAAACAAGTACTCTAAAATACTGGTGTTCAGAGCATCTGGAACCCCGATTTATCCAGGACACCTGGTAACACTTTAGCACATTAACCCTTTATGTACTGAATTACGAATTCATGAAAATTTTATCTTCTAAAGCATTTTTCGTGAATTTTTGTAACTACGTTAGAAGATTTACATAATCACTTAATAAATTTTAGAAGGATTGAAGGATTTCGAAGGATTCATTAAATTTGAATTTATAGGGATTTTGTGCAATATTTATAACCCCACTCAAATCTTTTATTTTAAATATTTTTCTTAGTATTTTGTAGGATTAGAAAATGTACAAATATAATGTTCTTACAATAGAAATATAGAAATATTTCCGAATTGAAAAATTCCTCCCCCCACCCCTCTCCCAACGCCAAGAAAGCTGAAAAGATGCAAAGGCAAAAGAAATAATTGTTTTAAAAATATTTTTGTTTTGTGTAACCAATAATGCTTTTGGAACACGATAAAGCAATGCATCTATAACTCATTCTAAAATGTATTACTATTAATCGATGTATTAAATGAATTTTATAACAAGTTATTTTAATGGTACTTATAAGTACCGTCAGTAGATAAAGGGTTAATTTGACAAATATAGGGCACATTGGAACATCAGTCTTGCTAGAAGTAATTTTAATATTCGAAGTACGTAACTGAATTATTTTTCAACGTAGTTTATTGCCTTCTAAAGAGACTAATCAATATAAATTTATTATTTTGTGTATTTTCCGCTTCTCTGTATTTGACGTACCAAATGGTCACTCTCGTATAAAACCAATCTGAATAAATCGATTTATAATACAGTAAATCCTGTGAAAACGGAATCGCAAAGGGAAAAAATGTTTTGAACAAGTTTTTGTCGTAGAAGTTACAATTCTGTGATATTCTTTCCGTTGGAAACATGAAAAATTTTTCTCTTATAGATAGTTTCCGTTTTCGCAATTTTTACCGTATTTTATTTATTTGTGTTGAATAGGAAGTATGATATACTTATTTAAATTGCTAAAAGGTCTAAAATAGAAAATTTAAGCTATCTTTGCCTACATTAAAATGGCTGATTTCGTCAAAATTTTCGATTTTTTTTTTTTTTTGAAAGAGCATTTTTTTTTTTTTTTTTACGATTTCAACTATGTTTGTATTTTATACCTATGATTGCCAGAAGAGGCGTTATAGCCAATTTAATAAACCGGGAATATTGACTCAAATACCGGAAGTGGGCATAGGAAGTCCAGGAGAAATGTAAACAACGTTTCTATGCATCCTTTTCTTACGTTTTTTACCTAAAAATACTAATAAACCTTAATTGGCACTTGTAGATCAATTTTGTTTGTATCTGAAAGATATAAAAAAATCTTTAAATGCGATTTCTGTAAAATAATTTTTTCCGTTATTTCTATGTTCGATTACTTCATCACAAAAAATGTTTTAAACATATTTCAATGAAATTTTGTCAGAATGCTTTACTCACTATGTTTTGAACTAAAATCTAAGCTCTATGTGATAATGTAATTACAGTTGGACCTCGTTTTCCCGACACCCGGGTTTCCCTACACTCCGCTTATCACGTCAGTTTTTCAAAGTCCCGATTTTCTGTATATGATCTTAATGTAAACAAACTCCAGATTTTACATCGTTGAATAATTTTCAACTCCGGATATCCCGACGGTTTAGAAAAAATGTCCATTTTTGATAATCCATCTCATAAGCAGTAAGAAATATCTTAGCCAAAATTTTCCCACTTAAGCGCCAGATAGACGCATCAGTCTACACGCGGTCTTTTTGTTCTGGTCAGACGACGCTTTCTTGTGGTTACACGGCGTTTTTCGTCAGACTAAAACAGAAGCATTGCATTGAAACGATTAGAAATGATCTAAATTCCATTTCTGAAACAACGAATATTATTACAATTTATTGTATAATATTGAAAAAAAAAACTGTAGGAAGCACATCTAGGAATAAGCAAACCTTAATTCATCAATATTTAATGTAACAGTAAAAAAACAAGTCATCATAAATCTGATTTTTATTCTTTTCAATTTTGTTTTGTGTTTATTTTGTTTAATAATAATCTTTTATTGCTTAAAACTCCAAAATCACTTATGAATTTAAAATTGTCCTAAATTAATTAAAAAAAAATTCCAACTCCGGTTACCTCGACACTCCACTTATGACGACACTTTTTTCTGGACGTTAGAGTGTCGGGATAACGAGGTTCGACTGTATTTTACAGGTACTCGAATATAAAAAAATGCTAATTTCTAATAAAAAGTATGTACTTTTTTTACATATTTTGAAATATTTCAGTTAATTTTGAAGATATTGTAAAATTCCTAGTTCAGTGTACAGGTAAGTGTAATAGTAGTATGTAGTCAGTGATGGAACAGTATAGCACCAGAGAATGAATTGATACCACTAAATTTTAATTGTATTCTTCGTCTTATTTCAGGATAGAATTTGCGAGATTTATTCAAGACGAAGAATAATATACAAATTTAGTGGTGATAATCGCCCAACTGCTGCGCCACTGTTCCATCACTGATGTAGTATGGAGGAAATTGAAATACATTTAAATTGAATTGAGTGTGCGCTGTCTGGCGTAAGCATGAAATTTCGCTAAAAATGTTGCAAAAAACACCAATTTTTTAAAATGTTATGAAGATTTATTATTTTATGTTTTTTCATCATTCTATATTACAATTGAACTAAAAATATGTGTATTCAATATTGTACATTTTTTTAAAGTGCTCTAAACGTAGGCAAATACCTTTAATTTCTTTTTTAAATGTGTTTTTAAATTGTTTAAACTGTTAATTACCTGTATTTTTGTATTTGTTTTTAATTAATTATGAACAGACGTAACATCTTTTTTCACTTTAAATCTGCACTTAGTGTCCCAATCTAATAGCAATAATATAACAAGTTGGAAATTGCACGTCAAACGTGGCAAATGAGGTGCGTTCGTACTATAACTAGCTTTATGAAGATTTTTTGCAACGCATATTGTACTGAATGTATATTTTAATGCACTTCATAAGTGCATATCAATTTCATTCTGTTCGAAAGGCTGTAACATCATTAAAATGCACTTGAAATAATTTTTTCCTATTGGCCGTAATGTAACGGAAAACTTTTGACGGTCCTGTAATTAAACTATACATCTAGTTTTCATAAAATTTGGAATGTCTCGACAAAATTTTGCAACAATATATATTTAAAATTTCAGACCATTCGGTTGGGTAGTTTTTACTCTGTTATATGCGGACGTACGGTCAGACAGACGGACAGAACGACGACTATAGGTGTTACGTATTTATATAATTACGAACGCACCTAATAATAACATTTTATGAATAACAATAACGTTGTTCTGGAAATTTCATCAAATTTAAAGCGCTCCGAACGTTGGCAGATAACTTAAAAACACTAAAAAAGTTTTATTAGAGTTTACATATTTCGGCTTCATCGAAGACATTATCAAAACAAATACAAATATTCTAAAATTGCATGATTTATGATGTATTGGTTTGAAACTCCATCATTCAATTTTAATTAGTATGATTTTAACACTTTTTTTTCGCTTCTTCCAGGACAACAAAATAAATCTGCACCATATAGAATCTCGCTCTTCTAAACGTCTCGATGACTCCTACGAGTTCATGGTGGAGTGTGATACTCAAAGTGGAAACATCAACCAAGCTATGGAAGAACTCAAAGCTAAGTCTACCTACATGACTGTCATCACAAGAGATGGAAAAGATATTGAAACTGGTAATATTTGAAAATTAAATATGAATAAGTTTTTCTGAAGGAGTTTAGTACCATACCTGTTAATATTTTAAACACATGGTATCAAACAGAAAATAAATCATTAAAATTTACAGCAAAAACTTTCACTTCAAATTTCTTCAAATGTAATTTTTGTTACTTAACATGTTCATCCACTTAGCCCTTCAATTGTAGAAACATAATTGTGTATTTTCTTTATAAAAGAAATTTCCTCTATAAAATCATTTAATAATATGCCGAAAGGGTATTTTTAAACAGCAAACAATGTTGAAAAGTTAGTGAGTCCTAGAGGTCTGCACGGGGCCGGGGCGAAAAGAAGGCGAATTTTCAAACGGGGCGGGCCGGCAGAATTAGACAATTTTTCAAGGAGCCGGGCCGATAAAAAAAAATTTAGTGGTTCTACCAGCCCGATATACAGGTTTGAACGTAGACGATAAAATATGAGCTATTTTCAATGAATATGACTTTCGCGAGATAAATAAATCTGCACCAATAACAAAATAAATCTGCACCATATAGAATCTCGCTCTTCTAAGCGTCTCGATGACTCCTACGAGTTCATGGTGGAGTGTGATACTCAAAGTGGAAACATCAACCAAGCTATTGAAGAACTCAAACCTAAGTCTACCTACATGACTGTCATCACAAGAGATGGAAAAGATATTGAAACTGGTAGGCATTAGAAAAGAGATGTGACGGGCCCGAGCCCGAGACCAAGCACGGTACCGAAACGGGCTCGGACTCAAAATAAAAATTTTGTTTATTCACATGAAATTTTATGATTCACGTAGATATGGATAATATCGGTTTTGGTACATTTCGGTACACTTAGTTATTAAGAATTTAGTGAAAGTGGACTGGACCGAGAAACGACGGGTGATACTATAACGCCGCATGATTCGCCCGGTCTCAAAACCTATTTTTGGCATGTTACATTTCTGTATTGATGTTGTCGAACTAGCATCGGCTCGTGTGATGCACATTTCTACTTATTCTCGCGAAAGTCATATTCATTGAAAATAACTCATATTTTATCGTCTACGTTCAAACCTTTATATCGGGCCGGTAGGGCCACTAAATTTTTTTTATCGGCCCAGCTCCTTGAAACATTGTCCTAATTCTGCTGGCCCAGCCCGCCCCGTTTGAAAATTCGCCTTCTTTTCGCCCCGGCCCCGTACAGACCTCTAGGACTCACTAACTTCCCAACATTGTTTGCTGTTTAACAATACCCTTTCGGCATATTATTAAAGATTTTATAGAGTAAATTTCTTTTATCAAGAAAATATACAATTCTGTTTCTACAATTATCAAAATAATTGTTATTATTAATATTATTTTAAATATGAAAGACAATTAAAAACCTTTCTTCTTCTAAAAATATTAATATTTTGTAGTACTTTTCTCTCACTGTTCTTAGCACTTATAATTTTCATTAAGGTAAGAAAGCATGTTAGTTTACTTCTAAAGCTTAAACGGAAGGAAATATAATATAAACCCCGTAGCATCGACCTTATTTTATCAACTGCTTTCTCGGTCACCCTATTTATAATTTTGCTGCTATTTAATTTCAGCGAATTTAATTTTTGTCTATTATAGGACATTCATTAAGGGTTGTAGCAATTATGTTAGTTTACTTTTAAAACTTAAAAGGAAGGAAATATAATAAAAACTCGTAGCACTGACTTTATGATCAACTACTGGCTGGATTACCCTATATCTTATCCAAATTTTTATAAATAATTTTAATGTGTTAAAACCATGAACGGAAACGACTCGTATTTACGTATTATTAAAACACTGAAGATAGATCCGCAAAAATTATTGTCAATTACCAATCTTGTTTATCCTTGCCAATCACGTTCAAAACAGTAATTTAACATTATTAAATACATAACATTGTTAAAAATGGTAAATAATATAAAAACAAAATAAAATGAATAAACTATAATAAATAAATTACACAAAATTACAAAACTATAATAAAAAATTAGCTACAAACTATATAATTAAAAATAACTATATGGTTTTCAAGGAATGAAGGTTACTGTAATTAGTATTATTCGCGCCATTGTTCATGCAGTTGTATCTTCAGGGCACTAATAATGCGTAAGTATTAAACAATTTTTTTTTTAATACAATAAATTTTCTAGATGAAAAATCACCGTAATAATAATCTTTAAATTTTTATGACCAAAATTTGCCGACATTTTAACACAAGTACTTACATCTATCACTAACACAATACACATTCTTTAGGGGCTATGCATATATAACGTTATCAACTTTTTGATAATTTTGGACTCTCTTTCTCCCCCCCCCCCCCCCTTACGATATCACGCGTTATCATACCTCGAAACCTCCCCTTCCCCCGTAATGATATCGTTATCAATACCTAAAAATCAAATTTTCATATTTTTGGAATTTTTGTTTTTGTTATTGTTCGGAGATTTTGTTTTACATATTGGAGATATTGTTATACATTTAATTTTCCCAGACTTTATTAATTCAAGTGAAGTGAAATCAAGAAAATATCACTTTGTATATGAAATAACTTTATATCAAATAACACTTAAAAGAAATAATTACTATTTAAAAGTATTTAATAATGACTTTTTGTTACATAATGCATTTACAGTAATGATGTCTTCATGCACTTGCCCCGCACGGGTGTTGGAGGGGGTGAGGGACAGAACTTATCAACAAAACGGGTAGACAGAATTCTTTCTCATTTATTTACTATAGTAAACACAACAAGCATCACTTCAAACATACTTCGCAGTTGGTATCTCGAACAGCAGATTATATATTCATACACATACGACAGAAGAATAGGAATGTCAAACGTTGGGAGTATTCCATATTTTGCAATGAAATAATTTTATAACCATTTAATGATTTCAATAATAAATTTGTATTTCCATAAAAATAGAGAACAGATTTTTTTTTTAAATATAACACACTATTTTGATCTAAAGTACAAGTTACAAATAAAAAGAGAAAATTGTGAGTGGACCAAAAATGATAACGATATCAAAAGAAAAACTCCTCTTTCCCCTGAAGATATCTTACGATATCACTTTCCAAACCCCCTCCCCCTAAAATTATAACGTTGTATATGCACAGCCCCCTACACAGACTAATAACAACTGTTTTCATACAAGCGTTTGCATCAATAAACCGGTATTCTTAATGCAAGAGACGTAGAAAGGGAAATAACTGAAAACAACGTATTAAATCATTAATATTACTATTCGAAAATTATTGGGAAAAGAACCACATTAATAATCCATTAAAAATAATATCGATTATATTAAGCCGATATTAAATATAAATGAAAAGGAAAATGAAATTAAATAATGGAAATAGAATAAAATTGCATTCCATTTTTACTTAAACTATTTTCTTTTTCTCTGTTACAGATACAGTAACATGGTTTCCCGGCAGAATCAAGGATCTTGATGTGTTTGCAGACCACATATTATCTTACGGTTCCGAATTAGAAGCCGACCATCCAGTAAGTTCTGATGGCAATGCTTAAAAATGCTGAAAATTCTCAATTTCAAATCTGTTTATTGCATGGAATTTTCGCCTTCATTCATGTAATTATAAATGAGGCAATTAACCCCTTCACGACAAGTGTTCTGTATAAGTGTCCCTTTTAATATTTATCCTCTTCGCTCCCTGCGCTCCGTTTTATCCCATTTTATAAATGGTACACAAACATAATTACAATTTCGATATCAGAATAATATGTTTTGAAGTCTAAGTAAGACTCGAACTAATGCATAAATAAAATAAAAATCTTGCTCTGAAATCAAATGGGAGAAGCAATAATTCAGTAATAAATTACTAATACAGTAGAACCTCGATTATCCAAAGTAACTGGGACCGATCATCTTTCGGAAAATCGAAAATTTCGGATAATCGAGAATGCTTCAATTTTAAGATTAAGGAGATATATATGCAATATTTCTTATTATGGTAACAAGTACTTAATAAAAATAATGCAATAGAAAAATAGAAACACGAATAAATTGCTTGAATTTTAATTTTGAAATTAATTACCTTTTACATATATCACAAGGGTTTGAAAAAATGTTTTGTTTGTCGCAGTTTCAATTGCCTTTGCTTTGAAGCTCTATCACTGAGTTTTTTAATACTTAATAACTTTGAGTTTTTTAATACTTAATACAGTAATACTTAGAAAAGTGCTAAAATATTGGATCCCTTAAATGTTTAACGATGCTGAAATCCAATGAGTCGATCACAGCGACATTGGCATGATATTTTCTAAAACTCCAAGACGATTTGGTCTAGACGCTGTAATAATACAACGTTTACTTCGAAATTTGAAAATATATCACAGATGTCGCTGCGATCGGCATCCTTGATTTCAGCATCATTGCACATTTAAGGGATACAACTTTTTTAGCGCTGTTTGGATAGCAGATTTCCACACTATATATTCTAGACGCTGTAACAATAGTGTTTACATGGAAAAAATTTAACAAAAAAACTCAGGAATTCAAAATGAAAAACAGTTTAATTAATAAATACACATCTACAACAAAACACAGACTAATTATAAGAAATGTTTATATTTAACTTAATCCTAAAATTCTTGAAACTTTGATATTAAAAAAGTATAATATAAATTTGGGAAAATCAGAAGATAAAGTTGGACAAGACACAATTGAATAACAAAACATGTATATTATAAGCTAAGCAGTCATGATAATGGGAAATATTAGGAAAACTTTATTTCTTATTTTGATTTTGTTATATAAAAGTATACATATTAAAAAATTTAGGAATGTGTAAGATTATTTTGCACTATAAAAATCTCGCACTTGCAGAAAACATTTCTAATCTTACTAAAATGTTATCTGTAACCCTGGTTGCAGTTACATGAAAAGTTCTAGGCATCCCAGTTTCCTAAAAAATTCTTAGTAACCTTACAGATTTTTTGATTTTCGGCGCAAAAGTGTGTCTGTTATATGAATTTTTGTTGTTGCCGTTACATAAAAAGTTCTAAGAATCCCAGTTTCCTAGAAAAACTTTAGTAACTTTACAGATTTTTTTTTTTTTTTTTTTTTTTTTTTACAGTGCATAACTTCTGTTCTAATGGGAATTTAAAGAAAACAATGATAACAAAATGTTCAGAAAAGATAATAGTTTAACAACTAAAAAAAATTAAAATTTCGAAAATTTTGAAGCTTTAAAAGTCTTGAAACCCCTTATATTTCATGGTGGTTAATTTTAAGATATGAATGGTTTCTAAAAGATTCGAAATTTAAAAAGATGAAATGAGCGGAAAACGCTCTAAAATTCTCATCTGTTAGGGCTGGAAACTTGAAATTTGATTTTTTTTGTTACTTTTAATACTCGCAACAGAACAATTTCTAAAAACATTTTAAATGTAAAACGGTGTAGGGAGAGGGGGGGGGGGGAGAAAGAAAGAAAAAGAACAAAAGCACTAAAATTGCGATTTTTGCTGTACTTCTGGGGATTAAAATTTTGCATGGTGATTACTTTTACGGTTTCTAAAAATTTCGAAACTTAAAAATGTGAAATGAGCGGAAAGCGTTCTAAAACTCAGATTTATTCTGAACTGTTAGGGCTAGAAACTTGAAATTTGACTTTTCTGTTACTTTTTAGATGCAAATACTCGCAACAGAACAATTTCTAAAAAGAATTGAAATCTAAAAGGGTGCGGGGAAAAAAAAACAGTTCTAAAATTGCGATATTTTTGATACAAATTTTGAGGATTAAAACTTGAAATTTTGCATGATGGTGACTTTTAAGATGTAAAGGTTATCTAAGAACGGTTTCTAAAAATTTCGAAAATTAAAAAGGTTAAATGAGCGGAAAGTGTTTTAAAAATGTTCTAAATTACGATTTATTTGAAATTATTAGGGCTAGAAACTAGGAATGTATAAAAAGAAAACTGGATTTCCTTTTCATCAAACGTTCGAAAGACATCACGCAATTTAAATGCAACACAGCCAGTTGCTACTCGGCTAGTTTATAATAAACAAAGCATTAAATAAATATAAATATTTTTTTAAGAGTGTTAATTGTTTTTTTATTACAAATTATGCTACTTTATTTAATATTTGATCATGATGGCAAATTTTCTGTGTATTAATAAATAAATAGAAAAGATGTATTCTCATTTATTACTTTTTTGCGTCAGAATTGAAGTATATCATGGTAGCTTAACTATAAATTCAATAATGCCGTGAATATAAAATGTTTTTGATTTGGTTCAACATATTTTTCATTTTATTGTGATTTATTTTTTTTTAATCTTAGTGCATAGTTTTTGATTAAAATTCATTAGTAATGTCGTTATTAATATCGATTAAAATTCAGTATTTTTTTAAAATCTATAATGACCATTTGTAATTTTTTGTTTGTTTGATTGTTTAAAGCTACCCTAAAAATGACAAAAATATCGAATATTTTTTTATTGAATTTTTCAATGGTCCATACGGTTGTGGATCCCGACTCCAAATTGTAGATCTGAAATCCAAATAGTTTTAAAGATATTTGAACTTTTCTGAGTATTCTCAGTCTCAAAATGTGACAACTGAGGTGGCGTGTTTAGTTTCACTTTGATTGTTTTGATTTTGAAGCAAATATTCTTATAATTCTTATAATTATTCTTATAATTATATATAATATATCTATATATATAAAAGAAAGTCTGGATTTTGTATTAATCAACGCGCAGCCCAAACTACTGAACCTAAAATCTTGAAACTTGGGGTAAAAATACTTCTTATGACATAGACTGCCACTAAGAAAGGATTTTCTAAAATTCCACCCCTAAGGGGGGGTTAAGAACGAACTTTTAAAAAAATCCTTAAAAATCAGATTTTATAGTTATTTTTCAACTGATAACATATTTTAGTGTATTTTTGTATGCTGAATCGAATGGTGCTAACTAAATTCTTTTGAGTCCAATAGTTCGTGATATATTTCATATTTTTCTAATTTGGCTATGCCTTTGGTGCCAAAACCTCAAATTTTCGAATGATAATTTCTAAAAATACATCCGATACTATAGCAACGGAAAAATTTAAATTGAGTAATTTTGTTAATCAATTCTTTTGGTTAAATAATTAAAACAGCTATATGAGTAGGAAAAAAAATTACAAACGCCTCGAAAACTAAAATTTTAAAAAATTGGTTAATAATTGTTAATTGTTTAATTGGTTTTTTGCTATACCAACACCATGCCAAAACACATGCTATTGCGCCATTTATTTCAACCCTAACGCAAAGGATTGTTTTTTATTACAAACCGACCGTGCCAAACATTAAGATTTGCCATTTATTGAACGTGAATATTTTTTTATTAGTATTATTTAATCGTAGCATCGCAAAACATCTTAATTGGTTATTTTTCTAACAGATTTTTTTTATTATTAAATTATATCTTACATTTATTTTTGACATTGACATGGATTTTACCATTTAGCAGTTACTTGATGACGAGGAAGCTGTAATAAAATTATTTCAGAACTTAGGAATTATACATTTAAAAATGTTTTCTTAAAAAACGTTGAACGTCTTCATTCAAAAAATGAAATGCTTTCTGGAATGACAGATATGTTTATTACGTACGCCATGTTGCAGTGGTAACCTGAAAGACATTTACAATTTCAGACCTGCAGATTAAATGGACTTTATTTTATTGTAAGATATTTATTTTTACTTTCTTCTATCTTTACAAGAAGAAAATATTGGATTCATGAAAATTTTCGAATTCCGTTTTTCGACGGATTTACACGTTTTAGGGGTCAGAGATTCCAAAAAACATGTTTTTACAAAATGTCTGTCTGTGACTCTGTGAGTCTGTCTGTCTGTCTGTCTGTGTGTATGTGACACAAATTTTGTGGGCGCTCTATCTCACGAACTAATGCACGGAATTTAATAAAAATTAATATTCAGTTAGTCCCTAATGCAAATTGATGCTGATTAGTTTTTGGTGTAAATCGCTCAACAGGTGGCGCTGCTATGCTGCATTTTTCACGATTTTCGAAATAGCTCTATCTCACGAACTAATGCACGGATTTTGATCAAACTTCAGATTTAGTTAGTCCTTGATATGAATTGATGCTGGTTATGTTTTGGTGTAAATCGCCCAACAGGTGACGCTGTTATGATGAATTTTGCAGGATTTACACGATTTCCCCAATAGCTCTATCTTAAGAACTAACGCACGGATTTTCATCAAACTTCAGATTCAGTTAGTCCTTGATATGACTTGCTACTGATTATGTGTTGGTGTAAATCGCCCAACAGGTGGCGCTTCTGTGCTGCCTTTTTCACGATTGCCTCAATTGCCTCTATCTATAGAACTAATGGACGAATTTTCATCTAACTTCAGATTTAGTTGTATGTTGACACAAGTTGTTGTTAATTTGGTTTTGGTATTAATCACCCAATAGGTGGCGCTGCTATGCAGGAATTTTCACGATTTTCGCTATAGCTCTATCTCAAAAACTAATGCACGGATTTTCTCCAAACTTCAGATTCAGTCAGACATTGACATAAATTGTTGCTGATTAGGATTTGGCATAAATCACCCAATAGGTGGCGCTGCTAGGCAGCATTTTGCTGGATTTAGACGATTTCAGCGATAGTCATATCTCAAGAACTAATGCACGGAATTTCATATCTTTAGAATTCTCATGAGATGCATAGATTGCCATTTAATTTTGGCAGTGTGATAGCGAATTTTGAAGTATTAACATGTATGAGATAGAAGAAAGTTTTGGGATTGGTACATCCGACTAGTTTCTTTTATTTTAAGTATTGATTTGTATTGATTTAAAAATATAGTTGGTGAAATTCTGTAATTTTCAAATGTTATATATTTTAAATGCTCATTTTTGTATCCACAAAACTATTTTTTTTTCAAATGTTTCATTTCATTCTGCGCTAATTATTATGTTTGGCACCAGCGGTGTTGCTATAACGGAAAAATACCAAAACGGTTACTGATTTTATGTAAAATACAAAGAAAAAGGGTTTAATTAGAAATAAAATTATAAAACAGAAATGTTTAATTTAAATATGAAAGTAATGTTTGTACAGCTCAAGAAAAGTTTTAATTTTCAAAGGTTTAAATTGAAAAAATATTTTGCAATTTGTCATTTGCTCATGGATAAAAAGAAAAAATGGATACTTTTATGTTATCCGTGCGCAAATCTCGCCAATAGCATTTTATAAATCGCAAATACCAGCACTTACATTTTTACTCATCATCATCTATTATATATACAAAACGCAAATTCTTATTACATTCCGATTGATTATAACTCTGGTTCTACTGAACATAATTTTGTAGAACTTACAATGTCAGTTAGGTAATTTGTTTTAGAAGTGTTTTAATGTAAAAAAATAATTCTACTTTGCATTAGTTATAGCTACGGCAGTTTTAAAATTAGGTGAACCCGATTATGAAAGATTATCTTTTATTTAAAGTTGTACTGAATGGTGATTGATGGTATGCGGGAAATGTTTCTATGGTGTAGTAAATTACTAGATGATGTACGCTATATGCATAAAGTATATATTAGAGAAGATATATTCTATAAAGGTGTACAGAGTTTCTTAAAAAAATCCAGAGGATATATAATGTAGACCTAAAAGTAGCGTACCCCTACATCCCTGAGAGTTCTATAATCTGGTTAACGCGATTATGAAAGATATATTTACATTTAACTATCTATAATATATATGAAATGCAAAAGTAAATTTCGTTTGGGCCGCTTAGAACTGCAGTTCTGCTGAATAGATTTTGAGGACATTGTTAGATAATTTTTCAGAAAAAAATTTAGTATATTATGTCGTTCTACGTTGCTTAGTTAAATAATTATGGGGGGAAATTCAAAATCAAATGAGAACGATTTTGAAAGAATGGATTTTTTAAAAGTTCTGCTGGGTGGATTTTGATGGGATTTAAACTGTTAATTAGATAATTTTTTTGGGAAGGTTTTGGTACGTTTGCCAGTTTAAAAAATTCTTCTAAGTGGATTTTGGTGGAACTTGCTCAGTTACTTTTTCAGAGAATATTTTAGTATAAAACACATATCGTTCTAGGTTGCTTGGTTATAGGATTTTGGCTGAAAGTTCTAGAGTCAGGTGAGCCCAATTATGAAAGATTAATTTATAGGCCTTTTTAATAGGTTCTATTGGACGGATTCTGATGAGAATTGCGTTGATAAATTTTCTGAGGAAGGCTATAAGTATCTATAATAATAAAGAAAGAAGTTTGTGTGTGAGTGAGTGAGTGTGTCGACGGTGTTCTGAAAAGACCACTGCACGTAGAGCTACAAAATTTGGGGAAAAGGTACTCCTATATATGAAGTTTTGCACCTCGAAGCCCGATTTTGGATTTTTTGATTAGATTTTTTTAAATTTAATTTTTTATGCGATTTTTAGCATTTTTTCATGTTTCGAGGCGAATTTTCCATATAAGTGAGAAGAATATGGTTTCTTTCTTTTAACCCAATATAGTAAATTTTGTTCTCTTTTCAAAAAAGTTTATCCGGAATTCGTGCAGCGATTTTTGAATTTTTAGCGAATTTTTTATGCAATTATTGAACATCATTTAATGCATTTCCATAACTATAAGGAGGTTGCCGTAGAGGGACACAGTTCTGTCGCCAAATGCAGCCAAGTTTGTCGCCAACTTGGCAGTATATCGCCAAATTTGGCGACCAAAATGAGTCACCAAAAATGACGCCAACATGGCGATATCTCTAATATTTCGCCAAATTCCCATAGACTTCCATTGTAAACCAATATGGATTACTTTCTTACAGAAAGTCAACAAATTGAGATATTTTAATGCAACAAAAACTAATATTAACTTAAGGGATTACATTAATTCGATTTTTCCACATTAGGGAAAAGAATACGGTTTCTTTCTTTTAACCCAATATAGTAAATTTTGCTCTCTTTTCAAAAAAGTTTATCCAGAAATCGTGCAGCGATTTTTGAATTTTTAGCGAATTTTTAATGAGATTATTGAACAGCTGTAATGCATCTCCATACCTATAAGGGGGGTTACCGTAGGGGGGATTCAGTTCTGTCGCCAAATAACGCCAAGTTTGCCGCCAACCTGGCGATATATCGCCAAATTTGGCGACCAAAATTAGTCGCCAAAAGTGACGCCAACTTGGCGATATCTCTAATATTTCGCCAAATGCCCATAGACTTCCACTGTAAAACAATAGGGTTTACTTGCTTACAGAAAATCGACGAATTGAGATATTTTAATGCAACAAAAACTAATATTAACTTACGGGATTATATTAATTATATTTAAGGGAGTCCAAGTGAATTAATTACGAATAAAAGTAACATGATCTAATGCTTAGCATGATTTCCAAAACATAAATTTTAAGAGAGCCCACAGGTCAAAGGAACTAGATTTGAAACTTTTATCCGATTATAGTAAATTTTGACTTTCGTGATTCTTGAACTTTTCGTGATTTTTAATGCTATTTTTCCACATTAGTGAAAGGAATCAACTTGCAATCTTCGAACATAATATATATATTTTTTTTCTCTTTTCAGAATTTGAGAAGCGATTAAAAATTTTTTCGCGATATCTTATTGTGATTTTCAGAGTTTTTTCGTAATTCCTGCTGTTTTTTGACGAACCCGGGCAACGCCGGGCAAGTTCGCTAGTATTACATATTGTTCTATTGTACTTTACCAAATTCTACAGTAAAAGATCAACTAAAGAAGTTGGTCCTTAACAGCTCAAATTTTGTCTGTCTCAATAGAATATATAATAGTATAATGACGTCCATATCGTTTGTAGCAGTTCGGATGGGAATTCCAGATTAATGTCCATATTGCTTTCAAACGCATGATAAAATTCACAGATATGTTTGATTCACGGTTTGTATAGAAAAACCGACCAGCGTAGCGGGCGAAGGCTGCTAGTATTATATAATTATATAATAAAAATAATTTCCGAAAAAATCCGTAAAATCAGAAAAATCAGAAAATCCGAAAAAAAAAATTGGAAGGTGTTATGTACAAAGCTGGTTATTTTTTAATTTGCATTATTAGTGCATAGTACAGCCCCGATTATCCATGGAATTGAGTGGCAAAGGCACCGCGGATAACAAAAATCGCGGATAACCCGAAAAAGACTGAAAATGGGGTGCAAGCACGAAAAAAAGAAAGTTCAACATAAAAATCCATGCCGGCCCGGCCTACAGGCGGAGGTAGATTTCGAATTTAAGTATACCAATTTCACCAACAAAAACTAAATCATGATTAGATATAAATCCACTTAAACAATTTTATCTGGCCGCTTTTGACAAGTTTTTTTTTCGTTTTTATATAATAGCTGGTTTTATCAGAATCATGTTAAGACGGTATTAAAAAAAAAAAAAATACTTTTCCATGCTCAACAACTCGAAAATTTCTGGCACATTTTCAGATTAATTTTTAATAGAAAAAATATGAAACTTGCTGACGTGATTTTTGAAAAGATTTATAAGCGACATGTGTTTTTATTTTTCTTTGAATTAATTAAAACATGATTAATAAACAATTATTTTCTGAGTAATGCAATATTTTTCGTTTCTAACACAATCGCTTCGGGAAATTCTGTACAAAATGCCCACTTTGACATCATTTTTTGAAATATATTCTGCCTCTATCAAAAAATCTATCATTACGGTGCATATTATATAGTTTCTGAATAAGAGAATCTACCAATTGGACGCGTTTGAGAGCAAAAATGAATTTAAAAATAAGTAAGAAAATAAGCAGTTTGGGTTTGAATACACCCTTAAGGGTGTATTCCGATACAAACTGCTTATTTCCTGATTCATTTTTAAATTAATTTTTGCTCTCAAACACATCAAACTGGGAAATTCTCTTATTTAGAAACTGCTTAATGTGCCGTGCTTCTCGATTTTTCGATAAATGCAGAAAATATTGTAAAAATGCTATCAAAGTTGGTGTTTTAAACCGAATTTTCCAAAGCGGGAGATCTGGGAATGAAAAAAATGGTCATACTGAGAAAATAATTGTTTAAAACTCAAATTCTAATTAATTAAGCGAAAAATGAAATCACACGGCCTTTTATACATCTCTTCAAAAATCACCTCAGCAACTTTCATGTTTTTACTTTTAAAAATGAGTCTGAAAATGTCTCAGAAAATTTCGAGTTGTTGAGGGTGGAAAAATATTTTTTCGAATACACCCTTAATAAGATAATTTTTTTCTTCAACCGCTATGTATTTTTAAATTGTTTTTGCTGTAAGAATTGGTCCTGTAAAAAACTTGTCTACATAAATGTTGAAGACAATATTAAGAAGATATATGATAAATTCATGGAGATTTTATATCTTGTGAATTGACGGAGTTATGGAAATTTTTCTTCTTCAACCCCCTTTTTGTTTTCGTTTTATTTTATTTATTTATTTATTTATTTATTTTTTTTTTGTGGTACGAATTGGTCCAATCAAAAACTTGTTAAGGAGATGTATAATAAAATTAATTGGATTTGATATCTTGAGAATTGACGAAGTTAGGAATTTTTTCTCCCAAAAACCCTATCTTGTTCGCCCCTTGAGCCCATTTTTAATTTTATCAAAAATCTGTGTTACATAAATTTTTGGCCCTTTTTTTAGAAGTAATAAAAACTTTAAACTGATTTGATATGTACAAAAATTAAGAAGTTATGGGTTTTTTTCGGTGTTCACAAAACCCCTCCCTATTTCCATCTCCTTGGTCCGATTTTGCCCATTAACGAACTTGACCGAGATTTTATGCCCCTTGATTTTATGTATCAGTTTGGAAGAGATTTGTGCAGAATTGTGGAAGTTATCGTGTCCAGAAGAAAGTGATTATTTATATGTATATAAAGTTTTTTACTGAGGGTGGTTTTGGGTTTTAGGGGTTATGATCGGTGTAGATCTGCAAAAAATTTTCAGAAATTCCAACATAGGAACGATCCCAATAGGTAGTATTTCATACGAAATCTACCTAAAACTATGTTTTAGTGTACAAAAAGCATAATAAAACGTTTAAAATACATACATATGCACAGTACAGCAGAAATCTTTTCTTTACGTCTAAATCACTAAAATAAAGAACAGTAAACAAGAAACAATGCCACACGTACTGTACAAAAAGTATTGAGATTACTGATCTTTTTTTAAAAAATATCAGTCACTTTTTTTTTTTTTTTTTTTTTTTTTTTTTTTGCTTCTTGCTTTGGAAACACCTTTTCTATCTCAATAATGAAGCTATTCTTGATATGCTCCCCTGGAATTTATCATAATAGTCTTATTTAATTGTTAAATATTTTAATTGCCGTGTTTACGTTTTGTTAATAAAATCAAGAAAAGACATCAAGACTTTATATCTGATATTTTAAACATGGCAACCGAATCTAGAAATATTCTTCTATTACTTTCGAATACATGAATTTTTCTGTTATCTAATATTAGCTAATCTGTCCTTGTCGTTAACATTGTTATTGATAATGTGCAGAAACATATTTTGAATAAGAAAATATATAATACTAGGGGGCTCTGCTCCCTGCAAGCTACGCTCGCCAACCCCCGTTCAGACACCGCAGAATCTAAAAACATGCTAATCTGATGCGTTTTAAAAATATGGGAGAAGATTGAATTATACTGAAAAAAGCTGTGCAGATCTCCCTGTAAACGGGTTTCCAACAAACGGGTTTCCAAAACCCTTTGATTGCGAAAATTTAAGAGCGAATCAGTTGCTGTTAAAACATCCAATGGTTGTTTCCATTTTTGATTAAAGAGGATCAGTTAAACATTTGAAAAGAAGCTAAAATAAAATAAATTAAGTATACAGAGTGTTTGTCTCCCGGTATTTTAAAACAATCTCTATAACAATAGCCTAAGTCATGTGACTATCATCAACAGTTCCAGGCGGACCACTTCGCTTTTCATACTCTAGGTGCCATTTTGGTACTTTAATGTTAGCCAGGCACAGGTGATAAGTCGCCAAATATTATTCTATCACCATCATTTCATCTATATTATAATAGTTCAAGTCATCAACTGCCATAAACAAATACGGTCTGATCCCTTCGTCGTTTATATGAAAGTTTGGCACAGATGTCATATACGTCCCATATTGGCGCGATTTTTTAACGACGCCAATTTGGGGAACGCATCAACAGCATAAACAACAACATCCGGCTTACCATGTCAAGCAAAATAACGATACTTTGGCGCCAGTTAAGTGCCCGTTCCGTATATGACATTGGCGTCAGAAAAAAATCGCGCCAATTATTAAATTTTTCGCGACCGTAAATTTTCCATTTTGATTAAAAAAATTATTTTTTTTTTTTTTTTTTCGAATGAAACTACATAAAATTTGCCATGGTTGCAAAGAATTCTTGGCACTGTTACGCTAGCCGGATGCAAATCTCGCCAATAGCTTTTTTTCAACTCGCCAGTTAGCATTTTTTTTTTTTTTTTTCGAGTGGTAATATTTGGCCAGATGTCATATATGCACAGCAGGTTTAGCGTGATTTTTTTTTTTTTTTTTTTTAACGAAAATTTGGCGAAAACCTCGTTTTCAAATACCAGCTACATATGCATTTTTGGTATTACTTAGTTATCCCGTCGACCAAAAATCTATCGCCAAACTATAAGATTAAATGCCAATAATGGTTGATCGTAAATGTCACATTCACTTGACTTTAAGCAAGTTACACGTGTTTACGTCATCAAGTGATTTTTATTTCGACTTTTTATTTGTATATTTATTAATGTTATACTAATTTATTTGTTCTTTCGTTATTTAAAATAAAAATTGTCAATTTGTAAAATTTGGCGAGTGTTTTGGCGATTTATATAATTTGGCGAAATTGATCGACGGAATAACTAAGTAGTCAAACAACAGTCATTTTTTAATTATTTTCTATTATTTTCTAAAGGAAATATAAAAAAATAATTAATAATTATAGAACAAAATAATTTATATAATTTATAAAAATAAATAAAAGTAAATAAACATTTATTATCAAATAAACAACAATAGCCGGGTTACCATGTCAACCTTTTCTGAAATATGAAAAGAAATATCTGTTTGATTAAAATTTGAGTTGCCATCATTAGAAAAATGTATATAAAATTAGAAAAAATTTAATATTTCGAAAACTAATTCGAGTTTAAAAATTCTAATACCAGTTTTGAGATCTGCGGATCAATGCTGATTTTTGGTGTTAATTTCATCGCAAAGTATTCCATATTTTAGGAGAAATCGCTTGAAACATAATCAGTCGATTCATATATTCGTTTCATAAATTCGTTTCATATATCCGTTTCATAAATTTGTTTCATATATCCGTTTCATAAATTCGTTTCATTAGGATTTTATATATATAGGGTAGATATTATATTGGGTTAAAATTATGTTTTAGTACATCTTATAAGTGGGAAATAACATATAAAAAAAATTACAGCTCTCCAAACATTTTTAGTTTTTGTTTTATGCCTTTACAAACTTTAAATACATTTTTCTCAGACTTTTATTTTTGTTGATGTTAGTGTTTGCTATTCCCTAAGGCTTTTTTTCTGTTGCAGATAGAGTCTTGAAATTTTTTGTAGGCATATACGTATATGTATGTATATGTGTAACTACAATAATTAGTATGGATTTAGGTCTGAGGGTTATAGTTATTTTTTTTATGTCAAAGTTAATATTTCCAAATTTTTCGTGTTTTTTTTTCAGGTTTTGCGTTACAAATTTTTTTTTAAATTTAAATCTAGACACACGGCAGTGTGTCAGCCAAGTTTGCCTGACATAGCCGTGTGTTATTTACACGAACCATTTCGAGCTGTTTTCATCAAATTCCAATGCTCTACAACTGAAAATCTATGAGACCTACGTACTTGTTATACGAAATGTGTAGTAAGGCCACCCTAATTACCTAAAATCCAAAATTTGATGAATAACGCATAATTAGTTTCCGAGATAATGACATTTGAAAATGTCTGATAATTGATCATTTTACCACTGACTGACTGACTGACTGACTGACTCACTCATCAAAAAGATCTCGTATATCTACTGCAGCTACAGACTTCAAATTTGGTGCGAAGTTCGTTTACACTATAAAACTAAGGAAAAAAATAAAAAAATTGTGAAAATCGATGAATCACCCACCTGGGGGTGCCCATTTTTACTTTACCATTGCGTCTATTAGGCGAAATTTTAATTTGCCGTCGGAGGGGACGCTGTTCTGTCGCCAAATACCGCCAAGTTTTTCGCCAACATGGCGATATATCGCCAAATTTGGCGATCAAAATTAGTCGCCAAAAGTGACGCCACCTTGGCGATATCTGTAATATTTCGCCAAATTCCCATAGACCTCCATTGTAAACCTATCTACTTACTGGGGGTTTATCTGAGTTTACTTGCTTTCAGAAAATCAACAAATTGAGATATTCTGTGCGTCACAGAGCCCGTTCTCAGAAACTGTACATGTTGGAGGCGTGAAATTTTGCACATTTACAGCTGAACACCTCACATCAAATGACAAATCATAAAATTTTGAAAAAGCTGTAAATTTAACCCTTTGGGGTCTCACATGTGTATTTTAAACAATCCTTTCTAAGTGAACCCTAATTAGGTTGGAGGCGTGAAATTTTGCATACTTATAGCTGAACACCTCACATCAAACGAGAAATCATAAAATTTTGAAAAAGTCGTACATTTAACCCTTTGGGCTCCCCCATGTGTATTTTAAGCAATTCTTTCAAAGTGAGTCTCTAATTAGGTTGGATGCGTGAAATTTTTCATACTTATAGCGGGACACCTCGCATCAAACGACAAATCATAAAATTTTGAAAAAGTCGTACATTTAACCCTTTGGGATACCACATGTGTATTTTAAACAATTCTTTCTAAGTGAGCCCTAATTAGGTTGTAGGCGTGAAATTTTGCATACTTATAGCTAAACACCTCACATCAAACGACAAATCATAAAATTTTGAAAAAGTCGAACATTTAACCCTTTGCGCTCCCACATGTGTATTTTAAACAATTCTTTCTAAGTGAACCCTAATTAGGTTGGAGGCATGAAATTTTGCATACTTATAGCTGAACACCTCACATCAAACGAGAAATCATAAAATTTTGAAAAAGTCGTACATTTGGGCTTCCACATGCGTATTTTAAGCAATTCTTTCTAACTGAGCCCCTTATTAAATTGCAGATTTGAAATTTTGCATACTTATAGCAGAACACCTGAGGCCAGGCGACAAAAGATAAAATCTTGAAAAAGTCCTCAGCTTAACCCTTTGAGCTACCACATATGTATTTTAAGCAATTCTTTCTAAGGGAGTCCCTAATTAAGTTGGAGACATGACTTTTTGCATGCGTACAGCTGAATACGTCAGACCATACGACAAATCATATTTTTTTCAAAAAGTCTTATATTATTTATTCCTCCGGGCTCTAACTTGTGTATTTTAAGCAATATTTCTAACCTCCGCCCTTTTCACCCGGGGAGCACTTTTCCAACTTTTGCCGACACCCCTTTGACCATTCTTTCATATTATGCACCATAGCCTTACATATTTTAGTTCCACTTTTTATCGCCAGGGGCGCCTACTTATCTCGGGTGCTATGGGCTCAATCCCCTCGACTAATATATCTACGAATAGTATGTAAAACGGAGTTTCGTTCGGATAGAGGTTTGTTTAGAATAGAGTGCGCCCCTGGTTGCGAAATGTGAAACTAACAGATTTTTCCAAAGGATAGTGTTTTGAAAGGAATATTAAACGAAACCCTCTGTGCGATCTGTGATCACACTTACCCACTTGTTATTTTCAAAATCATCAGAGAAAAGTTTATTTAGTTAATTAAATTTGAAAATCCAGGGAGGGGCAATGTCCTTCCTCTGCACTGCCTCTTTGCCTGCACCCATGGATGAATGATACATAGTGTGGCATAAGCACATAACTTTATTTTTCATTTTCAGTACAAAAAAAGCAGGCCCAGCTATAGGTTATTTAATTGGAAAATTTAATAGGAAAATTTAATATAGGAATTTAATAGGAATTCTTTCAGAAACAATAAAAATTTCGAATCAATACATTTCGTTTCAAAACATGCATTCAGTGTAGCAGTATTAAAATATAGATTTCTGCCGCAAATTGACAGCCAAGTAGTTTGTTGTAGGAAATTTAAATTAAAATTGAATGTTGCTTGGTGAATAAAATAGTCTCATGTAAACACATTAAAAAGCATTAAGTAAAGTGTCTAAATATATTGTAACTTTACAAAAAGTAATGATATCTAACAAAAACATAGCTGTGAAAAAAGGGAGCCAAGTTCTGTAAAGACAATGGCAAGAAAAGAAGTGATATCTAAGTGGATGCCAAGTTCAAATAAAATTCACTCAAACTTACCTACTGAAGTATTATAGCATTTTTTAAATTGTTTAGAAATAAAAATTATTGATAGAATATTAATAATAAATCTAGAACTTGGCAAGTTTTTGATAAATGTTATGCCTATCAATTTCATGTCTTAATAAAATGATGATGTTAATATTAACAACAATGCCATTATAAAAAAATTAATATGGTTATTATTATAAACAAATGACTCATGTTAAAGATTTGATAAACCAATAAATACACAAATACATTCCCGCTCGTCTTTGGTTATCACTGTAGCACCCACCCTTCGGAAACCTCAATGCAAACAGACTAAAAGGCCTGAGAAAGAGACAGATACCTTTACGCTTGTTCTTGGTTATCCCTCTAGAGACAGCACCCCTTTAACCCTTCAGGGGCAAAGAGCTTTTATTCGTGACATGCTCAAATGTTTCAATCACACCAGAATTTAAAAACAAATTTATTTCAAAATGGGTAAAAGCTTCTTTTCATGTATTTAATAAAATTAAACTTTTTAGTCCTGAATTCTTGTGTCAATGTGGCATTTTGCAGTTAAAATTAGGTGGGATATATTTTATCCCACCATCCTTCAAGGGGAAGGAGCTCACTCAAATGAAGGCTTCCAAACCTGAAATAACAAGTTTAGATATAATAATGTCATTAATAAAAATAAATGTAGTGTTAAAAACTTGCCAAGTTCTAGATTTATTATTAATATTCTATCAATAATTTTTATTTCTAAGCAATTTAAAAAATGCTATAATACTTCAGTAGGTAAGTTTGAGTGAATTTTATTTGAACTTGGCATCCACTTAGATATCACTTCTTTTCTTGCCATTGTCTTTACAGAACTTGGCTCCCTTTTTTCACAGCTATGTTTTTGTTAGATAAAAATTACTTCTTTAATTCCATACGACTTTTGTTCCCAAAAATCCATTGAATATAAATCACTTAACTAAAAAATATTAAAAATAAAAAATGTTGTAAAAGTTTTAAAAAACTTCAAATTTTTCAAAAAAATTTTTAATTAAAAAAAATGGTGATTGCTAAAATGATTTTTTTTTTTTTTTTTTACCAGAGTCAGCTTAATTTTATAATCTCAAACAAAGTCATTAATTATTTTTAATGTAACTGTCTCCAAAATTTTTTTTTGAAAAAGGGTACTGTGTAGCCTTAACATTCCAACATAGTTGAAAAGTGTTTATGAATTCGGTTTGTCTGCTGTGTGTCTGTCCGTGCTCTAACTCGCGTAAATATATTCGGATTGCCATGAAATTGATATATGCTAATGGGGTTTACTATTTCATGTCTGGTATTGAAAATGTAGGATATAGTGTTAATAGTTCACTTACAAGGACACTAAAAAAATTCTGTTACATTAAGATCTATGGGGAAAATTGTTTGCGGTGAATTTTAATGATGTTACACTGCTTCAAACTGATATATATATCATCGATGTGCACTACAAGAAGCTTACTATAGAAATGGTGCGCACAGTCTTCATTTGCAGGGACACACAAAAGAATTAGGTTACAGTAGTGTCTAAGAACAATAATTGTTGGAAGTACATTTTAACACGTTGAGTGCCACCATACAGATTTGCCAGTCTGGCTCCATTTTTATCCAGAAATTTAGTGTTCATACCAGAAATAAAGAATAGTACTTTAAGCCTTATTTAATAAAAGGCATTTACCTATAACTTAAAGTAAAATATCTTATTTCGATATTTCCGGTATCAGTTTAAAATTTCTGATCACTGCCGATCCCACGCCAGCGCGGGATCGGCAGCGAAATTGTTAAGCTGTGGTACGCGTTTTTAAATTAAATTAATTTTTTGCTTATTGGTGTGCATAAATTCTATAGATGATATACAGGGCAGCACAAAATATCTCAAGTTTATTTTCGTTTGTTGGCGGAAATTGATGAAGAAAAAATTAAAACCGTACTAAGCATTTCCTAATTGAACTAAATTTTGGCATACTATGCAGTTTATAAACAAATCTATTGATTACATACAGGGCTGCACAAAAGAAATCGGATATTTTTCCAACTAATGATGATAATTCCTAAAATTTGGTTTTCAAATTTTTATGTGTTTTTCAGATTGTTTACTGAGACATAATCTATCACCTAATTAAACGTTGAATTGTTTTAAGTACTAGGGAGCTCTGCCCCCTACGAGCTACGCTCGCCAACCCCCGTTCAGACACCGCAAGCTCTAAAAGCACGCTAATTTGATCGGCTTTTAAAAAATTTCGGAAGGCAGAATTATAATTTAAAAAAAAAGTGGCGATCTCCCTGTTAACGGGCTGTTTTCGTCTTTGTTTAAATCAGATCAGTGAAAATTTTGAAAATAAGCTAATATAAAATTAATCAAGTAAACAGAGTCTTTGTCTCCCGGTATTTTTTAACAACGCTATAAAAAATTCTTTTAAATAAGACATTTTAAATGAATCGTTGATGTAATTTTCACCAACGTTTTAGTTTTTTTAATATTCACGTTAAAATACTTTTGTTGTTAGAAAGGAAATATTATTTGCGCTGTCTTAGAATTCACAACAATAGTTTAAAAAATTATGTCAAAATCTGAAATAAATGTATCGCGCAAATATATTTTTAAATTTATACAGTTTGGCGATATTATTGTTTGGACATTTTAAATGTAACGTAATTTCCTCCAATTACGACTTTTAACGCATATTAATGAATTTATTATTTTACAATTTTCTTTTCCTTTTAAAATTCACGTGTAAATATAGTTTTTATGACTTAATTTTCTATATTTTCCTACTTTTAAAACGTAATCATTTAATTCTAATTTGAAAGTTTTTTTCTGTTTATAATAATCACGTGTAACTAAATTTTTAATATGAATGAAATATATTCTTTGTGCTGTTTTAAAAAATGGTAACAATTTAAAATAATACCCTTTTCTAAAAGATGCAAAACATATTTCTTAAAATGCTGAAACTTTGAATGTAAAATGGAAATAAATCCTCAAAAAATGAATCAAATTAAAAAAAATAAATGCAATCTGCACACCGCGAACTTCTAATGTATAAGATGATCTAAAAATGATTAAATTCCTATCTATAGTTTTTGCTCCTATAAAACTTTTGTAATAGAACGATTTTGACCAACTTTAACATTAAATATCTCTTAAAATAATTATTCGATTTGAAAACTGTATGCATCAGCGTGTTTATCAAACATTTCTCTATAATACCACCTATTTTCATATTTTGTATGTAGTAATTTCCTTAATACTATTAAAGAAGAAAGACCCGGTCGCAAAAAATTCAAAAACAACGGAGATGATAGCGTTAGTTACTTTTTTTAGAATTCTGGAAGTGTTGGAAAGTATTTCGATGCTTATCGCTTGATTTTTCTTTCTTGTTTTCATTGCAGGGTTTTAAAGATCAAGTCTACAGAGCAAGAAGAAAATATTTTGCTGACTTGGCCCTGACTTATAAACAGTAAGCATTTTCACTTATTATGTCTTTAGTAATAAGTTAATCGAGCTCAAGTGACTTTGTCTTTGGAATTCAGGAATATTCATTTCAAAATTTTTAAACCAGCTTTCTCTCCCTCCTCAATTTTGAACTTGTTATTTATTCCTTTAACCCCTTGAGGGGCAAGCAAAAATGTCTCTAAATATTGAATTCTCACCGGAATAGTCGAAAAATTTGATTTTTAAATAAGGAAAAGCAAATATTCAACGATTTTCTACCAAAGTTAAAAATATAAAATATTTCTGGTGAGAATCTTGTTTAAATTAGGTGGAATATATTTTATCCCACCGCACATCAAGGGGTTAAGACCTGACCTCTAACACAATTGTGTAGATGACCCTACAGAAAAGGAAAAAAAAAATTCTCTTTTTTTGCGATTTAAAATTGAGCCTGTACCCGCAGAATTGCGTGGATCCTCCAATGGCATAACCTGACATCGGCAGGCCCCGATTAACCTTTGATAGTAAGGGAAGAACACTATAATTTTGGGGGCCCTCTTTCAATTTGGAAAACTTTCTAAATTCTATAGAAACTCATCATTGCTACAAATATATTTTTTTTTTTTCCGGAAGAGGTTCAGCCGTGTTCACATGTATTTTATTTAATATCTTCTTTAGTTTCTTATGTACACTAGATAAATATATTTCTACTTAGTTCTTATGTTTACTTAGCTGGGTAGTTTTTAACAAGCACATCATAGTGCCATAATATGGGTTACCAGCACATCACATTCCGATTTTCAAGTTAAATATTTCCCTAAAATAGTGCTAATTTTCTCTTACATTAGGCAAACTTTCCCCTTCAAAGAAATTAAAAACACAATGTAAAAAATTAATAATGCGAATTAGAGGCTCCCTTTTACAGTCATTTTGGGGCCCCTCCTACATTTTTGAGTGGAAGCTAATGCTTCACGTGCCTTTTGGATAATCAAGCCCTGGACATCGGGTATTTTTACTTTCTTCTACCTTTACAAGAAAAAAATATTGGATTCGTGAAAATTTTCGAATTCAGTCTTTCAACGGATTTGTATATTTTAGGGGTCAGAGATAATGAAAAACATGGTTTTAGAAAATGTCTGTCTGTGAGTGTCTGTTTGTCTGTCTGTGTGTGACAGAAATTTTGTGGAAGCTCTATCTCAAGAACTAGTGAACGGAATTTTAAAAACACTTTAGATTCAGTTAGTCCCTGATATAAATTGGTGCTGATTACTTTTTGGTGTAAATCGCCCAGCAGGTCGTGCTGCTATGCTGCATTATTCCTGATTTCCGCAATAGCTCTATCTCACGAACTAAAGCACGGATTTTCAGAAAACTTCAGATACAGTTAGCCCTTGGTATAATTTGGCGATGCCAATTTTTTGGTGTAAATCACCCAATAGGTGGCGCTGTTATGCTGCATTATTCATGATTATCGCAATAGTTCTATCTCAGAAACTAATGCACGAATTTCGATCAATATTCAAATTCAGTTAGTCCTTGCTATAATTTGGTGCTGATAACTTTTTGGTGTAAATCGCCCAATAGGAGGCGCTGTTATGCTACATTATTCATGATTATCGCAATAGCTCTATCTCAGGAACTAATACACTAATTTTCATCAAACTTCAAATTCAGCTAGTCCCTGATATAAAATACTGCTGTTTAGTTTCTGGTGGAAATTGCCCAACAGGTCGTGCTACTGTGCTGCATTTTTCCCGATTTCCGCAATAGCTGTATCTCAAGAACTAATGCATGAATTTTCAGCAAACTTTAGATTCAGTTAGTTCCTGATATAAGTTGATCCTGATAAGCTTTTGGTGTAAATTGCCCAACAGTTGCCACTGCTATGCAGAACTTTTCACGATTTCCGCAATAACTGTATCTCAAAAACTAATGCACAGAATTTCATCAAACTTCAAATTCAACTAGAAGTTCACGTAAGTTGTTGCTGATTGGTTTTTGATGTAAATCACCTAACCTGTGGCTCTGCTGCCACATTCGACTAGTTTAAATTTATTTTTGCAATCAAATATGATCCGATTAATTAGGGGAAACCACCAAAACTTTTTATATCTACCAAAAATCTTCCGGTCTTAACGGGATATGTAGATTTATCAATAAAATTTGCCGAGTACGAAAGCAGAATTTTACTCGAAAAATGTGAATTTATTTTCGATTTAATATGGATATTTTTATGTATGTTTTAATCGAAATATTTTTATGTGTATTACCTTCTATTATTGTATAACTTTAAAGTAATAACGCATTTTATCGGTTAAATTAATACACCACATATCATTTTGCACATAAAATGTTTTTGAGCATCCTTATGTAAATCGTTTTTTTTTTTTTTTTAATTGGTGATCAAGCAGTTAAAGCATAGAAATAATGCGCTTCCACTGCGCAAAAATTTCTAAGTGACAACTTTTATTTTTATTTTTTGTCGAATGAAAAAAGGGTATATACTGTAAAAGCACTTATTTTCGCGAGTCGTAATTTTCGCGAAAATGAAGATATCGGTGATTTCGCGAGCTGAAAATTTCGCGAATTTTACATGAACAGAACAGAAAATTGAAAAATTCCCGAAACTTCCAAAATAGAACCCCTTTTGCATAAGTCATTTAAAGAAAATTCCTTTTATCCGAAAAGTTCTTTCTATTAATTGTATTATTGTTTTTATTCAAAGAATAGTTGTAAGTATTCACGAAATTTTTGTACTTATTTCTTATTTAAGTAACTGTTATCGTTAAATTTTGGATAAGTTAAAATTGTCTTTTTTTATTATTATTTGGAAGGGAAAAAATATGTCGCGAGGCTTAAATTTTTGCGATTACGACGGGCTCGCGAAATTCGCGAAAATTAAAGCCTCGCGAAAATAACTGCTTTTACAGTAATAATAAATACATTACAATATAAAAGCTAAATACTTTGAAATCCCGCAAAATGACTGCGACTTACATAAAATTGACTTATTTTTTATTTATTAATATTTATTAATGGTGTTTTTCTAAAATTTAAAATGTTACTCCATAGATTTCGATTAATTTTAATTTATGCTCTTTTTTTTTCTAGAGGTCAGCCTATCCCACGAGTTCAGTATACGAAAGAAGAGACTGAAACATGGTATTGTATAAAGTTTCTTATGCATTTACTTATATTTTTAGAGCATCGAATAGTCTTTGGGATCGTTTAAATTGCTCTTTTCATGCCTCCCCCACCCCTTCCAGTTCTCTCTCTGGCTCATATTATTTCAGTATTAAAGGCTACCGCTGAAACTTACCTTAAATTAAAGCAAGTCGGAAATTGTACGTCAAACGTGGCAAATAAGGTGCGTTCGTACTATAACTAGTTTTATAAATATTCAGATCTTGGTGCACTAGCTGTTGCACTCTTATGCACAAATGCAAAATTTATTACGATTATATACAGGGTGTCCATAATTAAATGACTCTATTTTAAAGTTGTCTCCAGCCGAAACTATTGTTCAGAATGTGGGGAAATTTTGTGGAGGACATAATAAAGGTATGGAAATTTGTTTGAGCGAAAAAAAATTAGGAGTCTGTTTTTTAACGAATTACACATTTAGCATACATTTACGATATAGTTTCACAGATTTTGTTATATCCAAACATGTGACGCATGACGATCATCATTTTCAGATACTATCTGGAATCGTGAGATAGCATTTTCCACAGTTGACCGCAGTGTATTCTGAGAAATTCTAGCAACATGTCGTGAAATGCTGTCTTTAGAATAAGGTTAAGTTAATAAATAAAATTTCTAAACTATCGTAATGCTAAATGTGTAATTTATTAAAAATCGCCCTCTGGAGGTAAAATTTCGAACTTTTTTTTTTTTTGCTTAAACAAATTCCCATTCCTTTATTATGTTTTTCACAAAATTTCACAACTTTATGAACGATATAGTTTTGTCTGTAGGCAACTTTAAAGTAGGATCGTTTAATTATGGACACCTTGTATATTAAACAAACAGAATTCATAAACACTTTTCATCTATGTTGAAAAGTGTCAATAAAACTGAAAAACATTATCGTGTTTCCCTGAGAATAGGACCATCAGAAAGATAATACTAATAAAATAACCGTAAAGCAGATGTTTTGCAAATTCGAGAGAAAATCCAGCTCGTATCCTGAATTAAGTCGGGTTGGGTTGGGTTGATTTGTGACGGCCAATTATCTACACGAGGGATATAGGCCCAGGGGGGGGGGTGCCTCCGTGGGGGTCTTTCTAAGGGAACCTAATCCATATTTACGCATGGAAAATCCACGGCTCGAAGAAAACCACGAAAACTCCGAACGATTAGGCCGACGGGCGCGATTGGGTTCGAACCCAGCACCTCCCGTCTACCAGCTTTGAGAGCAGAACCTCTCGGCCACTGGTGGGGCTCTGAATTAAGTCGGAATCCGGGATATCATGTTTGAGTTGAAAAACACGCGTGCTCACATATTAAATTTTAACATTTTTTGAACCAAAAAAATCAAAATGCAAATAATAAGTTACACAAAAACCGTTCAATAACATGATCGAGAATGCCGACGAAAAAATTTCAATTATCGCAGTTTGCTGATTTCAATCTTTCGTTTTCTCGCCAAATGAAACATTTTGCCGTTTTGCTACTGCACTACGAGCAGGTTTCTGGAAAAAAAAAAAAAAAAAAAGTTCTCATTTAAGGAAAACAATGGCCGGGATCCAGATAAATTTTGCGCATTTTTGCGGACTTTTCGCTGTTTTAAGTAAGCAAATTTTCTGTTTGTTCAATATACTAGTTTCGCTAATAGCGCAAAATCTATCTGGATTCCGGCCTATATTACTAGAAAGGATTAATGATTTTACAAGAAATGGAGTCACAAGAAAATCGAGTGTATCGAAACTTATGGACGATGTTCTAAATTAGGAGATGATGGTATATTTGAATAAAAGTAAATTGTTGTAAATAAAGTGTAGATTATTATACATGAATATCTGAATAAATGTACATTATCGTAAATGCATAAATGTAAATTGTTTTTGGACAGCACCAGTTTTTATCAGAACACCGAAATTAAGCAGCATACGGATAACTTAATATTTGGGAGCTTGGTCTTCGGGGAATACTGCACTGCTGTTGACTTCGCGTAGATTTTCATAGACCTGAATGTAAAATAAGTTGTGTGGAAAGCAAGAAGTATCCAATAGATGAAGGAGTGATAAATAACGTCACTTGAATGGTATATAGAAGAAAAACACCAATAGGCAAGAAGTACATTTTAACCCTTAACTGGTGAGATGGGGTGTTTTGCACCCCAGAGAAATTGTATATGAGCTCTATATTTGCAAACAAAAATTTTGTGGCATTTAGATACGTGAATTTATATGTATGTACACTTACAGTACTTTTTCAGTTGTTTTTATACAAGTAAATAATACAGAATTCACTGGAAATCTTCTTATTTTAATTCGCTAAATTTTAAGGAGTGCACAAGAAATCAAATTTTGGGGTTAGATATACCCACGGAGGAATGAAGACTAAAGGAGACCATATAAATGACGTCACTTGAAACTGTTCCTACCCCCCCCCCCCCTGCTTCCGCCATACTTGACCGCGGTGAGCTGCGCTGTGAACCAGTTGTTCTCGCTGCGCAAATCAACTACGGAAAAGTCAAATATGGCGGGCGCTGGAGAAGGGGAAAGGACCCGTCTTTCAGCTTCAACACTCTTCACAGGGCTAGATTGATGTGTCGTCTCCTTTTAATCTTTATAGCTCCATGGATATACCCCACCTCACCACTTACGTTGTAAAAAAATCACATCACCAATTAAGGGTTATTACAACTTCCTCTTTGTCCAATAAACAGTCTCGTTCTGAGGAAACATACCCGCAGAGGCATGACTGTTGTCACTAGTGGGTAAAGTCCATTGGATTGCTGTCGGTCAAAGGTCAAAGTCAAATGTCACGAATGCATTAGAAGGGAAAAAAACTCGTTTTTAGGCTTTAAAGCTTTCCACAGTGAAATATTGATATGTCTACTCCTTTCTTTTCCTATCTGCATGATGGAAAATCCTCTAGATGGGATAAAGATGTCGAGACGGGAGATTCACTCCTCCTGCCTTAAGGACCAAATTGTAGGGCCAATTTCGAGACCAAGCCAATTTCCTTCCATTGTGGCCTATAATCAATTTAAACGGCTCCCTTCCTATAGCAATTTCAAAACCTGGTCTATGATGTGGTTAGCAGGAGGGGCATTAGAAACAACAACAATATAAGCCCTAATCTATCATTTGGGCAAAAATATTATGATTCAGTCTTATTTTTAGGGAAACACGATATTTGCACTTTGAATCTAAAAACTGTGTTTTTATTTGTTGCGATAGTTCTAAAATATGTATGTATGTGTTTGAAGGGGAAAAGTGTTCAGAGAAGTTACGAAGCTGTACCCAACTCATGCCTGCAAAGAACACAATCACATTTTCCCTCTTATGATCGAGAATTGTGGTTTATCGAGAAGACAACATACCACAACTCGAAGACGTTTCCAACTTCCTTAAAAGGTAAACATTAAAAATATTTTTATATCTTTTATGTTTGTCGGTCTGTTCATGTTTCTGTTTGCATTCGTTTTTTTAATAAGTTATTATAAATTTTTCATAAATTTAAATGCATAGGCACCGGCAGGGACCTCTCTAAGTGTGTGTGTGTGTGGGGGGGGGGGGGGTCCACCCCAAAACGTTCGCGAATGCTGTTACACTTGGCAAATTTACAAACTTAGTTGGGAAATTTGTATAAAAACTTTAATAAAATACACTTTCTTTCTGATAGACTTGGCAAAAATTACAAATCTAATTGGGAATATTATTAAACCTTTTACAAATAAGAACTATAATACATTTTCTAATTGTGATGACTTGGCATAGTTGTAAAACTAGTTGGCAAATACTGAAATTTGACTTGGCAATTTAAGGTCCTCTCTCCCACCAATAAAACAGTCTTCGAGATGGCCCTGAGCACCGGCAAGAAAGAAGGGGGGGGGGGGGGGGGGGAGTGCTATTGCCTCCACTTAGACTTCGAAATTTAAATGACTATTTTTTTCTGATGATTTAAAAAAAGTTTATTCTCTACAAGTGACTTAAAACAATTAACAACACTATGAAAAAGAGGAACTACAAACTTATCATATCTCCCGTAGAAGACTTTTTAAAAAATACTTTTATTTGTTTATCATTTTTGTTAAAGGATTCAATGGGGAGGGGGGTGGCAGAGAGATTTCCTCCATCAAACAAAATAGAAGTTATTGTTCTAATTTTCCGTTTTGAAAAATACTGGTAGAAATACAGAAGATACATTCGAAAAAAAGTTTTAGTATTTTTTAATTGTTTTGCCAGAAATTTAACAATTTCTGTATTACTTTTTATGTTGATACATATTTTTTAATATCTTTCACGGAGCGAGGGGGTTCTCACAGAAAAATATTAGTTTCGTATATTTCGTGTTTTATATTCTCCATTTTCAAAAACTAGGCCAAGGTTTCGGACCACAGGCACACCTATTCCAAAATCTTCTCTTTCTCCGGATGTAGTCCTGCCGCGCCAATGTTAATGGCAGTTTATATAAAGAAGAAAAAATATCAACTCGAATTTTCGAACGATAAAATTTCAAAATTATCTTCTATCAAAGCAAAATTTATCTCATCTCTAAAGCATTTTCATAAATGTTATTAATATTATTTTTTAAATTTCATGTGTATTCCATTAATAAATGAGACTATTTGTTCGAGTAAAAATTGCTTGTTCTTTCTTTCAGATTGCACTGGATTCACTCTTCGCCCTGCCGCGGGTCTCCTCAGTTCACGTGACTTTTTGGCTAGTCTTGCTTTCCGAGTCTTCAACTCAACACAGTACATCAGACATTCCTCAAGACCCTTGTATACACCAGAACCGTAAGTACTTTAGACATTAGCTTACGCCATTTGACGTATCCTGAAGAAGTTTTTAAGGAACATTTAGATTTAAAATAAATAGACTGGATTAAAGATTCGGAACTGAAGCGAAGCGGGCTAGCTTGCGTGTGTGGAACTAAGAAAACGTAAAAGAACAACGAATTAAAAAGAAAGTTCTGTGAAAAAAAAGTAAGAGGCATACGAAGTTTATTGTAAATTTAGAACAGTATATAGAACTCATATATAAGTTTAACCCCATCAGGTCTATTGATGCATACATCAGAAGGTGCACGCATAGTTTTTATCACCATTACCAAATAAAGCAATATTTGACTTTTAAATTCGAGTCTTTTTCGGTATTTGATAAGTATAGCGTTTGAAAAAAGCGGTGCCAACCGAATAAAATTTGTGTAAGAGATGCAGTCCCGAAATGGTTAAAAATCTTTGACTCGAATGGGGTTAAAGACAAAAATAAATTAATTAATTAATATCAATTAAAACGATATTTTAGAAAAATCCAATAATATTGAGAAGCATTCATTTAAAAATTAAAATTTTCAATATAAATTTAAAATGACCGAGGATGTAAACATAACTTAGTAAATTAACATAACTTTTTAATTTACAAGAATTTTTATATGAAATAAGTTGTAGATTATAGATAAAATGTCACTTTACAAAAAATAACTACATTTGAAGAGTTAAAATAATAAATACCTATTCCTGGGTTCCTTAACTTAACCAATCAATGAAAATGCTTTCGTGACTTTCGTGAATTAAAGACAGTCTTGCATCAGTTTCACAACAAACTACTCATGCAAATGGGTGATGGTATACATTGGGAGTGATTTGCCGCGAATTTGTCAAGTCAAATTTGTAACTGCAAGATAATACCAGAAAAAATCAACTTTGCTGCTAATGTGCATGCTATCTGGGTCAATGTTGAAGGACGGATCAAATAACAGACGAGTCAGTTTTCTTACACATGAGCATCCGATATATGTTAGTTCAAGAGATAAATAAGTTTTGTTCTCAATGCTCACAACTACTTTATCAAGTGTAAGTCCCCGCGATCAATGAATACTTATGGGATAAGAACTATCGCCCATAGGGAACGACAACTTTGTGAAGCATTAGAACTTGACCTTTCATTACTCAGGCCACAGATTGAATTTCGAAAATCGTGAAGTAATTAATCGTTGCATATACTTGTCTTACAGTGATATAATTTTCAACGAAACCCAATATTGGTTAAATGTCGCTCTATATTGAAAATACATGCAATGATTCCTCAATAGTATTGGTTTTATATGGGTTTTCAAGTATAAAAACAATAAAAGTTATGGTGCCATCTAGGTATGTATATTTAAACAACTCGCTACCTTTTTTTTTAATAAAAAGCTAACATATTTTTACGATATTTAAAAAAATTAAAATCTTATTTTTCCTTTTGAGTTTGAGACAGTTGAAAAAGAAATGTTACAGTTCATTTTTCATTATTATTTTTAAATAATCTTTGACTTATTTATATCAAGCTATTATTATTTTTTAGAAAGTCTCTGTAGGATGTTTTAAAATGAAAAAATCTATTTTTAATTTTAATATTCTTTAATCTATTCATTTTAACAGATTCGCACATAAAACTTAAAACATATCTGAAATATATAATAACGAAATTATTATAAAATTGATGTTTATCTAAGTTATAATACGCAATAAAGGATATTTATTTTAATACCATGTAGTAAGTATCTTTACTTGAGTTTACAGAAGACCATCACGCAAATAATTTGAAAAGTCTTTAAAAGTACATGTTTGAAAAAAATATGTTGGTATTCTTGCAAAAATAAATAAATGAATGAATAAAAATAAATAAATAAAACTAACACTACAATAAAAATTTAAAAATCTTATAAGAAAGAAGCAATCATTACGCTTTATATAGTCTTATGTAATTATGTAATAGTTTACAGACTAAAATTTATCTTTTATAAAGCTTTAAATTGAAAAGCTAAATATTCAAAATTATGGGAAAAAAATGGGCAAAGCATTCAGAATTGTATGTTCAATTGAAAAATATTATCTCTACAAAAATACGTTCCTTGTTTAACATCTTTCTCTTGCTTCATAAAATGTATCTGATATAAATAACGATATTTCAACACGTAGCTTCTGTAAAACTGGGTTAATGGCTAAGAGCACATGGTTAAGTTGGTTCCCTAAGTTCGAATCCCGCGAGGATAAGTGTTGTTTCCTTAATGTTGTTTGAATTAAATAGATATATTCTGACCTTATGTAAACATGTCCTTGAAGAGTGAAATTCATAGAAATGTAAGTTTGTCCTTGAAATATTATATTTTGTCTTTGAAACGGAAATTTAAAGAAAAAAAAACGGAAAAAATTTGTGAAAACACGGAAAAATTTCTGGAATTTACAGAAAAAAATTACCGTTAAAATACGGAAATAGTACTGGTGTCTCGATTGCCAGGGCAATTCTGTATTTTAACGGAAGTTTTTCTTAGTGTATGTTTGTGGTAAGTTACACAGTAATTGATCGAACTATTGCCGATAAATCATGTACATTTCAATCTCAGATTGATTGGATACATAGGAATAGCTTAGCTTGTCTTCATCTCGCTGCGCTTCGATAATAATTTTACATTATATAAATTATGCCAGGCCACATAATAAGCAGTTCTAGTTGCATATAGAAAGATTCAAAGTAAGTTACAATAGTTAATGAAATATTTTCTAGAGCTGTCATGTTATTTTGTTTTTAAACGAATAAATAACTTTTCAGGGATGTCTGCCATGAGTTGTTGGGTCATGCACCTCTCTTTGCCGATCCAGACTTTGCCAGATTCTCTCAAGAAATTGGTCTTGCATCTCTTGGAGCTCCCGATGAATACATTGAAAAACTTGCTACTGTAAGGAACGTTTCTATTAAATAGCTCAATCGGCTCTTTCTTTCCACCATACCCTACATCCGTAGGTGCCACTCCACCTCAAATTGTCGAAGATTAAAATTTAATTTAAAGACTTTTAATACTTCTTCGTCTAAATTGCTTAAATATTACGCTTTTAGTATTCTTAAATTAAATGTTCCATTCCCGCGCTTTTTTCTTTTAGAATGTTCTTTTAACAACCATTTTATTTTCTCTTCCGAATTTTATTTTCCCGCGCATTTTCGAGGTTATCCTTTTCCCCTTCAAATTATCCGCTCACTCTGCCCGCAGTCTTTCCATGACGTGATATTCTTAATTATTCATTGGTTGAGAGCGCGATCCACGTAAAAACTATAATATGCTAAAATTATTTAATTCTGACATTTGTTGTCATTATTTAGAATGATTGATTTTCGATAAATATCTGATGAATAGTCATTAAATTAAGTAATTAAAAAAAATCGTGTGATGAAAATTGAGCTTCTTAAACAGTTAAAAGAATAGATTTCATGCTGTTTCCTGCGCTTTTTTACCCTCTGATCGCGTATCCCGCGATTTCATCTGGCAAGACTTTTGTAGAAAAATTTAGATAATATACAACTTTTGAAGCAATTTTGTTTTAAAAATTCCATATTTAAAGTGTAAAAATGCAAACGATAAATATACTACATACTTCAAATACATGATGAATTGAAATATGTAATAGCAGAGGACGTACTGATCAATTATTCGGAAGGATTTTGGAAAAAAAAAAATACGCAGTCAGAGGGTTAACAGGGGGAATTGTGTATGTATATTATTATATTTTCAAAACATCAACAAAGTTTCCCAAATCAGTGATTAGTTGTTAATATAAAACATCTGTTATTAGCAGCAAATATAACCTAACTTTTTAAAAAAGGGGGCGCTCGTGTTTTTAAAGAAAATAAATAAGATAACTATTTTAATTTTACTCAGAAATCTTCATACAAGCAACACTTTTCAATGAATATAAACGCAGTAACATGAAAATTATAAATGAACAATGAGTTCAAATTGATATTTAAAATATGATTACTAATTTTGTTAGATAGAATATGTGCTGTAAGCACAATTGTATCAATTTTCCTGTTTGAAACATTGTTTCCTTTGTAGGGTAGAGTAGCCTAATTTGGACCACTTCCCTTATTTTCAGTTGTAACTCACTTAATTCTTGGAATATCTGCAAAATATCACTACACGGGGTCAATCAATTCATCTACTAACTAAATAAAACTTTAGATCATTTTCTTTTTGAAAATCTTAAATTTTATTTTAATTTGAAAAATTTGTCAAAAGTGGTCCAAATTCAGCAACTGGTCGCCTAAGTTGGACCACCAGTCTCCTAAATTGGACCAATAAAATCAGGTTGTTTTAATGACGAGGGAATATAACTAATTTTATTAAAAGCAAAGTTTGCGGTTACTGAAACAATCAAACAAAATAACAGCAATGAAATATAACGAAATCAAATATCTGAAAATAAGAGTAATTGTTTTAAATCAAAATGTATTCAAAATATAAATCAAAGTTATCAGTAATTAAGAATAGAAATTAGGAAACTAATTGCCAGTTACTTGAATATCGTGTAAGGAGTGATGCAAAGATTACACAAGAATTTCGTTTATTGATTTTGTTTCAGCGCACATAATATGAAACCGCATTTGGCAATCTGAACACTGAATCATTTCTGCTGTTTTATTTTCTTACAAATTAGGCAAAACCAATCATCACTATCTAGATTTTTCTTTTTAGATTGTGAATTATTAGACTTTTTTGCAACAGAAGTTTTCTTTACATTATGATTGCAGTTCTTCCCTTCGTTCATTTCCTTGCTAATTGCAGTACGCCTATTTTTTCAAACTTGATGTTCCATTTGCTTTTATGCTGTGATAGCTTCTTTTTAGTCAATTTTTTGTGTTTTTTGTTTGTTTGTTTCAAGGTTTACTTTATATGGCGAATATGTTAACACAACTGTTTTTTGGCTCCCTCTGTACTTTTATTTAACTAAATTTAGCAAAGGATATAACATTTCTAATGATTTTTTTGGCTTTTGGGGAGGATTTGTAGCTGCAGCCTTATTGCAGGTCAATTTCTTCGCAACTTACTCTCTCCTTTTTGTTTCTTATATCTTTAACAGCTTTTGCTGTCACCTATTTGTTTTTTTTATTCCAGACAGTTTGTCTGTGTCTTTTTCAACATTATATTATAAAAGTGTTAAGAAAAATATGCTCTATTGAAAAATACGCTATGATTAATTATACGCAAACATTATATATTCAAACAGTGTTGAATTCAGAGGTTTTATGCGTTTTAATGGCAAAAAAATGTAATTCCACCCTCCAGAACTGTAAAAAATCTACTCTTCCTCACGAAATCGTAAATATCCTCTAGGAGGAAAATGTTTGAATTCAACTCTGTAAACCAAATACGCCATAGGAATAAAGAATTCAAAGAAAATAAATACAAATACATACAAGATAAAAGAAATGGAAAACAAAATTTAATGCATAAACATGTACAAATATTTTTATGTTTATATAGGCCTAAACTGTATAAAAAATTAATCCAAATATACAAAAAAAAAAAAAAAAAAAAAAAAAAAAAAAAAACTTGCATGGAGATTATAAAAAGACACCCATTATAAAAAAATTAAAAAAATAGTGTACAAAGCGTACCGTCCTCGAAATTCATTTACTTTTCAAAATTTATGATCACATATCTGGTCCAATTTAAGCAACTTAATTTGGTCCAATTACGGCAACTGCGCCCTTTTTTAAAAATAGATAATCTCAAGAATAAGAACAAAAACGAAATCAAACAAATCCGCGTGAAAAATATGCGCAATAAACAGATGAATTTATATATGTATATGAAAACATAACAACTTTCCTTAGTTTTAAAGTATTCACTTACGTTTAGTAGGAAAAAAGTAGATCAAAACAGCTAACTTTAGGTTTTTTAAAATTGTCTGAAAACAACACGTGGTAGGCGGTTGCTTCTGCTAATCTTGAGTGACGTCATTCTGATGAGTAGGATTTCAGCGGTAGATGGCGTCTCTTCCTGTAATTAACGGCAGAATGGCAACGGTCCAATTAAAGCGGCGGTCCAAATTAGGCTACTCTCCCCTATCGTAGTACAATGTCACGAAGATCTCAGAAAAATGCATTAAACTATATTTTTTCTAGATTCATTTAACGCAAGGAATTCAAGTAAAGACTTAAAAGTGGATTTTTGCCTTTAAAAGAAAATTAATTAATTTTGTTTTACACAATTTTTAATATGTTGATGATTGTTTATGCAAGAAATGTTTCATAGCTGAAAAGAAGTCATTATCCCGAATTTAATCACAACTTAGTGCGATTTTATTTTAGACCATTTGCAAATAAAGACCAGACTTTAAATATATATATATATATATATATATAATAAAGATGAAATCATAAATATATAAAGTCTTATATTATTTTAATTAAATGAATTAATTTAATGACATTCAACAATTTTTCCAATTTAGATTTTAAAACAGAATCTCAATTCAGTTTTTTCGTGCAGACTGTATGACCCGTGGTAGCGTACTTACCTGCTAATCAAAAAGTTCCCAGTTCGATGCTCGGCGTCAGAATTTGACATTTTTGCCCCGGAATAGATTTCATTATCTAATAGATTCAATTTTACAGAATTTTTGTGCGATTTTAAGACCAAAAGTTGTAAAATATTTTATCAATTATTTTTTTAATTCAAAAATTATTATTATAAATTATTATTATCATTATTATTATAATCTACGAAATTGCGAAATTTTAAATTAACTATACTTCATTGTCCGATTGATTTATTAAAAGGACTTTCGTCTTTTTTTTTTTTTTTTTTTTTTTTTTTTTTTTTTTTGCCGTTTTAAGGGTTTTGCTTGTTTGTTTTTAGCTAAAATTATATCATGTAATTAAATATACTTTTCAGATATACAAACATGTGCTGTTATAACTGTCTGAAAATCAGTTCTCCAATAATTTTAATTTGATTTAAAAAATATCTTCCAATTGTAATAATTTTAAAATTAAATTTAATGGTGCTGCCATCTTATGTTCTTATTGAAAAAAGGTTAAGGATTTAATAATTATAAATTAGCGATTTGAATTTATTAATTAAAGGATAAAATATTTTGAAAGGAGTATTAAATGAGACCCCCTGTACGACCTTCGATCACTCTTACCCACTTTTTTAATGAACAGGAATGTACAACAAGGTTTGCCTAGGTCAGGTACGGCGAACCTATGGCACGTGTGCCAATTTTGGCACGCGGAAGAATAATTTTGGCACGGCATTGCTTGTGACTTTAAATCAAAATAAAGTGAGATTACACAAAATAGTGACTGATCATTTCTAAATTCGATTAAATGGAAATTGAAAATTTTTAATTGCGGCATATTATATTCCAAGCTAATTAATTATGGTCTCAAAATTTTTTCAAACAAAGACGATATTGGAAAACTATCGACAAGAATTGGCTATTAGACATTACTAAATCCCGATGGTAAAGTTATGGCGACTTTAAATTTATTTCAGAGCTATTCAAAGAAACTGGCGTTTGCCATTTCAACAGTTCTGGCTATCTATGCTTTCAAGTCACTGTTTTCACAAATGAATAATATCAAAACTTAAACTGTAAGCACTTGTATGATAAATCCGGTTCAATTTGCATTAAAACTAACCTGAATATTAAGATGAAAGAACAGAAATCAAATTACAACGCATTATTTTTTTTAATTAAATTCTAAAATATGTTTGTTTCCATAATTATTACACTGCAATATCTACCTGTTGTTACTCATATTTTTTTAAATCTTAATAGAAAATTAAGTAATTTTAATCCATTATTTTTCCACCTACTAAATTTGTTTTTTAGTTGGCATGCCATGATCATGTAAAATAATTTTTGGTCAAATTTGGCATGCGGCAGCAAAAAGGTTTGCCAACCCTGGCCTAGGCCATTTTCAAAACAGGATGCTAGAAACTAAGATTCTTTTATATAGTCTTTTTCAAATCTGATAAAATGACACAATTATTGTTTATTTATTTATTTAAAAATATTAAGCTGTATTGTAACTGCTGTTCTTAATCTTTTATTTTTATTCTCATTAAAATACAACTTCAAATAGCTTTTTGGTGCAATTAGTGAATCCATTTTCTTGCTTCGAGTGCTCAAAATTTCAAATATTCTTATTTATTTATTTTTTATGAACTTTATTCCACCTTCCTACTTAGAAATGTGACAAAAAGAAAAGTAGCAGACTTGCTCGATTTTCACACCTCAATCAGGGCCATCGCTAAGACTTTTCATTGGTGAGGGACAGGACCTTAAACTGTCAAATCAAATTTCAATATTTGCCAACTCATTGAGAAGCAAAAATAAATAGTTCTCGACGTTTCCTAACTGGTTTTATAATTTTGCCAAGTTACCACAATTAGAAAATGTAATATAGTTCTTATTTGTAAAAAGCTTAATAATATATGTAACTTTTGCCAAGTCTATAAGAAATAGAAAGTGTATTACAGTTTATTATTAAAGTTTTAAACAAATTTACCAACTAAGTTTATAAATTTGCCAAATGTAACAGTATTCGTTAACGTTTGGGGGCGAGGCTCCCTTCCCCCAATAGCGACGGCCCTGACCTCAACAATGAGGAATTTCCTTTGATAATATATATATTTTAAAGCTACATCAATTTTAGTGGAAAATTAAAAAATATATATTGATTTATTCAAAAACTAAGTTAATGTATCTGAAATTTTTATATATATTTGGATGAAAATCATTCACACTTGCGTTAGAAAGAAAGAGATGGATTTGAAAGCGAATTTAAATCCGTCTTACTAACATATTTAAAGTCCGTATACATACAGATGTTTTACTATTTGTATTTTTTCCTCTTTGTCCTTAGTGTTACTGGTTCACAGTGGAGTTTGGATTATGCAAGCAAAGTGGACAAATGAAAGCTTATGGAGCGGGTCTCCTGTCCTCTTATGGAGAATTGGAGGTGAGATTATATTCTATATTTATAATAATAGTCTTCGTATTCAGCCGGTGTTAGCCAAAAAGTATTCTTTCAATTTATTCAGCAATATGTAGGTCTATTTCTCGTAAGGTCATCAGAGTTTAAAAATAAAATGAAAACAGATTGCTTGATTGCGATACAATTTTTCCAAATCTTACGCACTTCAATACATTTTTTTCAAACTTACCATACAGTTAAACATATTGAATCAAATAAATGAATAAAGTATTGACTTCAAATTAATTCTTTTATATAGAAAAACACACTTCTCTGTAAAATGAAGAGCAGACATTTAAAAATTTAAAGAAAAACTCCAAAATTGTCCGATTATCCATTTGATATCCATTCCAGTTATAGTCACAGAGAATAAATTGCAATTTCCCCTAAGAGAAAAGCCGTTTATCCCTTTCGTTAAAAATTAAATTTCCTGTTATTTCCTCTCTTCAGATTTAAATAAAATGATCAAATACTTTCATTTTGATTAACGTTAAACAACAAAATTTGGATTTTTTTTAAATTTTTTAATCTAGCTATTTATTTAAATATATATATATATATATATATATATATATATTATATAAAATAATGTTGTGTAAAATCTTCAACGTGCTCAGTAATTTCTTCTCTTGGAGATGGTTTAGCAGATATGTAACGTAAATGCGCTAATAGTGAGCAGTATGTGCCACTAATTTTCAAATTTTATAAACAAACCCCCAACATATTTCTGAAAAACGACTGAAAGAAATCTCATTGACTAACCCGTTTCCTAACCGATGATCAGGCCCTTACCTGCCAGGTTTACCCAGCTGAACGGGTTTGATACCTGGTATCAGAGCTGGTGACGAGCCCTAGATCTTCATTTTATCGGCAGTGCCTACTGTTCAGTTGTGAACTTTGTTCTGCCGGTTACTTAACATTTTGATCTATTGTTTGGCACCTGCACATTGGTACTCAAGTTGATCTCATACTTTAGAACCTTGGTCAAGAGACGAGACTTTCACCTGGCAAGGCAGCTCCAGAGGTATAGCTCCATATAGAGGTGGAGCTCCAGAGGCTCCATAGGTAGCTCGGAGGACTTTGCACACACGACGGATTTTACAAGCAACAGGTGTCATTAGCGTACATGGCTCTATTCTCCAAACCGATGAGCTAATAGTGAACAGTAGGTGCCACTAATTTCCAAACTTTATAAACAAACCCCCAACACATTTCTGAAAAACGACTGAAAGAAATCTCATTGACTAAACCCGTTTCCTAACCGATGGCCAGGACCTTACCTGCCAGGTTTCCCTAGCCGAACGGGTTTACCTGTCTCGCATCAGGGCCGCATGGCGGCCATTTAGTAGGCAAACGCCCCGGCCGACCTAATTGCAGAGCCTGTTACTTTGTTGATTTCTCTGTATGCCGGTTACTTAAATAATTGACTTTTGTTGATTTGATTCTTGCACATTACACATATAAATCTTGCTTGGAGAGAGAGGGAAAACCTGGATTTTAAATGTCAAATCGGTGGTGAGTACTTGCCGTGAGAAGTGGTTCATGAATCAATTTAGAGGGTGGGAAAAAGAAAAAACTGGGTGCATCGCGTTTTTTGAAACAATTCGTTGATATTACTTTTTTTTTTTTAATTTGCCCCCCCCCCCCCCACAAAAAAAAATCACATTTATTTATTACAAAAAATTTCGAAGGTTTCCTCTATACAGGGATATAAAATATAATTAAATGGCTAAAATTTAAAATACAAATATTTTAATAATAAAAAAACCCAAGTCCCCATTTTCGCCGGAGAAAAGATTTAAAAAAAAGAAAGAAAAAAAAACGTGAAAAATTCAAAAATAGTTCTACGAATTAAAAATAAACTTTATTGAAAAGAGGACAAAACTTGTTATATTGAGCTAAAAGATTGAATTTGGCTTGCTTTTATGGCTAGACCAAAATCTCCAACGAACTTGGAAAATCGGAAAAATACGCAAAATTGCGCCTACGATATAAAAGAACAAAAAAATTATAATGAAGAAAATGATTCTCAAATGCATTGGGACCAGACTTGTCTACCCAGAATCAAATTTACAGACCGACCTCTATGTGCGATAGACTTTCCTGCCCATCGCTCACAAATTTCCTTTTATTAATATTGATGAACATCGTGAGATAAATTTTATCTCAAGCTCAAATAAAGTTGCAACAAGAAAATGCGCAAGAAAGTCCACCTAGAGTCAGGAATTTTCTTTCGGACACCGTGTTTTTAATATTCTACTCTATAATTTTTCTCGAACCAAAAAAATTCTGCTTTGTTATCTGTTTCTCAGTTATTTCGTCTTTATCATGTTCCTCAAAAAGAAAGAAAAAAGATTAATATGTATGTATAATTACTAAAAAACAAAAAAACAAACAAACATATAAACCATGTCTTTTCTTTAAAGACTGAAGCTCTATGTATAGCATTATTATTACTATTGAAATATTGATTCCTAGATTTAGTATGAATCGGAAAATTAAGACTTTAAATTGTCTTGAAAATTGTGCATGGTAATTTGTTTTATGGCCTCTAAATTTGATGTATTTTTCAACAGTATTGCTTGAGTGGGAAACCTGAGATCAGACCATTCGATCCCGAAAAGACAGGCGTACAAAAGTATCCGATCACAGAGTATCAACCTGTTTATTATGTCTCGGAGAGTTTCGAGGATGCTCAACGCAAAATCAGGTGAGTGGGTTGTTACTTATTCATTCGTGCCAACTTTTCACATTGCATATAAAATTTAGGCTTTTTGATCAATTTTAAAACTTTTGTGCATTAATTGTTTATTTTAAAAAACTTTCACCCAAGTTCCATTTTTCGTCATTAAAGCCTAGGGTTTCCTCAGGTCAACAGCATATCTGCCACTGCCAATACGTTTGTTGTTTGCAATGAAATATTTCCATTTTAAATATTTGAGTGCTTTTAACTGTAATAATAAATAGGAGATGGCGCCACTATAAAATTCTTGGAATGAAAGAAGGAGAGCCCGGAATTTTTTACTGGCGTTTTATCAAAGTGTTTTACATTTTATTTTTAGAATATTCATTTAACTTATTTTTGCAAGATAAGAAATTTCTGTTTCGAATTAAAATATATTTATTTGGTATTCGTCAAGTTGTCCGCTTTAGTGTTAAAAGAAATTCCATTTCACAATTTTACTTTGCCATAAGGAAATCGTCAAAACTTATAAATTGATGGTTCAGATGTAACGAGGTCTAACAGAATGTAGGTTAAATTCGTGGATAATATAAGGCGACAAGACATTCTAAATTTTCCTTAACAGGCCGGTACAAAACGCCGGGTATTAAGTCTATCATCCCAGTTTTATGAAATTCATCTTTTAAGGGGGAGGAATACCCGCTTAGTTTTCGACAATAAATCTCCTATTCCACCTTAAAACTAGCATTTCGTGAAATTTAAAATCTAATTTTTTATCTAACATGTTTTATTTTTAACAAATATTTAACATTCTTCAATTTCATTAGCCAATTACAGAAAGTTAACCCAGCTTACAGTGAATACAGTAGAATCTCGTTACAATGAACGTGTTTAACGAATTTTTCAATTTAACGAATATAATTTGGACTGTTAAAAAAATTCCATTATCCTACTTCATTATAAAAATATTAACTTTAGAGAATTTTGCAATACAGCGAATTTAATCAGTGTTCCCAGAGATCCGTTGCAACGAGATTTTACTGTAATTGAAATTAGCATTTTCTAGTGTTGCCATCTGCCGCTCAAAAATAAACATAATATTGCACAAAACGAAGTTTACCAATTTTTTAATTTTAAATGCTCAAAAATTCAGTTCGGTACCAAGCTTTAATATCCTTAACGAACATCATTTATATTTAAGAAACCCAATCAGTTTATCGGCTTTTTATTATGATAGTAATATGATTTCATTTTGGCGAAGTTTCCGTTACTAATTCATGTTGGCAACCCTTTATTAGAGTGTGGAACTTCTAACACTCGGAGATGTTTCGAAGGACTATTTCTGTATCTAATGTTTCTATAGTCGAAGTGTGCAATCCTTTTTATAAAAAAAGTATGGACAATTCATTATTCCATCATCATTTGAATTTGTAATTTTGAATCGTGAATTTTTTTATTCGAAAACAGGGTCTTTACCATGTGAGGGCAAGGTGAGCTTTTAAAAAAGGCACCAATTGACATTCATAATATCTGATACAGCGTTGAATTCAGACACTTTCCTTCGGGGGATTTCTGTGGCTCAGGGGGTGGGATATAGAGTTATGAGGAGGAAATTGCATTTTTTTTATCATTGAAAACACGAAATCTCAAAATTTTCGGGGGGGGGGGGGATGTCCCCCCTGAATTCAACGCTGATCTGTTAATAATAAATAGCATAACCGAACCTAGAATTGGGAACCCCACTGACTTCAGCAATATACACCGGACGTGCTACGCACACTCCGGTTTATTTTGATTTCATATTTTTAAACGAATCTAATGCTGGAGATCCCACTGCCTTTGACAGTGTACATTCGTTAGTTTATATGGGAGTTTCACGTCCATAAATTGTTAATATGGTCAGGGGTCTCGCTAAGGGGGGGGGGGGAAGCCTCCCCCCGCCCAGAACGTTTTCGAATGCTGTTACACTTGGCAAGTTTGCTTAAATCTTTAATAAAAATTATAATACACTTTCTATTTCTGATAGACTCGGCAAAAGTTACAAATTTAATTGGAAATATTATTAAACTTTTTACAAATAAGAACTATATTACATTTTTTAACTGTGTTAACTTGGCGAAATTATAAAACTAGTCAGCAAATACTGAAATTTGACTTGGCAATTGAAGGTCCCCCCCCCCCCCCCCTATACCTTCGAAGAAAAAGTCTTAGCGATGGCCCTGAATACGGTGATCAAAATAACGGGGCTCCTTGTGCTTTTCAGCCATATATCAATATAACAGGGCTCCTTGTGCTTTTCAGCCATATATCAATATAACGGGGACCCTGTGTGTTTTGCGTGTCGTAAATTATTAAAATAACAATCACTATAGTGGGCCGCTGTGAATTTTGAACTAACCAATAAAACGACAATAATTTTGACAGAGCCTTGTTGAGTTTCACGCTTATAAGGTGGTTATATGTAATCACTGTAACGAACCCTTGTTAACTCGAGCCCATAAAAATGAAGATGATAATTTAAATCAATCTTTACTTAAAAAAAAAAGCTTTGGGGAAGAGAAGAAAATGTAGTAACTATTGTATAAAGATTAAAATCCGATCGGCAAAAGACGCAAAAATTATTTATAAAATATGAAATTAAAAATAAATAAAAGACTAAACAGCTTTCCTACGAAAAATGTCGAATCAAAAATTAATAACTGTCTTATTCGTCTAATCTTCCATAATCGCGTTTCAATAATTTGACAGAGCCTTGTTGGTTTCACGCTTATAAGGTAGTTATATGGAATCACTATAACGAACCCTTGTTCACTCGAGCCCATAAATATGAAAATCACAATTTAAATCGTAAATCTTTACTTCCAAAAAAAGTTTGGGAAGTGGAGGAAATGTAGTATATATTGTGTAAAGGTTGAAATCCGATCGCTAAAGGACGAAAGGCGCAAAAACAATTTATAAAATAATAAAAGACTAAACAAAGTTTTCCTTGGAAAAATGTCGAATCAAAAATTAATAGTCGTCTTCCATAATTGGGTTCATAGCCAAGGTAAAATCGCTCTAAATCGACAAACAGTTTTAGGAAATATATATATCCTTTCAAAATTAAATTGCTATTTAAATGTCCATTGTCATTCTTTTCAAACTTGTATCATCTGTATTTTTCTGTTTAAACTTAAAATTGTTCTTCCAAAAGACAAATAGTACAGTAAGTCTTGCACCTGCTTAACCCAACAATGCATAGTGTAGCCATTTGTTACACTTCAAATTCCACTTTATATGTTGTTCAGTTTATAATATAGCCATTAGACACACTTTACTTTTATCCGAAATTATGGATAAAATTTGACATGTAACTTAAATATTTTTGTAATTCAATATATAGCTAGTAAATAATTTTTTGGAAGGGAGGGGAAGAAATAAAATCATGATTGTAGTGTTAAACAGAACTTTGATGGAATCATTGCTTTTATAGCTCATTTTTCCGCAATGTCTTACTCAAAATGTTGCATGCATTTATCCCATATTTAACTGTGGCATAAAGGTACATCGTAGTTTATTTTTTATAATTTTAATATCAGAGATTTAAATGTGATGCAAGTCTATAGCATTCAATGTCACTTTGATTTTTAATAATTTTTGATTCATAAGCTTTTTTTTAAACGTTTTATTCATAAGCATTCAATGTCACTTTGATTTTTAATAATTTTTGATTCATAAGCTTTTTTTTTAAACGTTTTATTCATAAGTGTTTAATTTTTATTGATGCACAACACATTCTAGCAGTAAGGGTTAATTACATGAGAACCTCTTACAGAAATGCAGTTAATTTAATTAATTCATAATGATTTTTAACATTTTTGCATAAATGTCAAAATGCAATCATTTGTTTGTATATTTTTAGAGAGTTTGCATTGTCCATACCACGCCCATTCACTGTCCGCTACAATTCTTATACCCAGAGTGTTGAGATCTTGGATACAAAGCCACAGGTGGAAGAATTGGCACGAGATGTCTTGTGTAAGTAAACAAAATTTAAATTTCTCTGTATTTTTTTTTCTGTAGAAAATCTATTTAATAAAATGCTTACCTTAATATGAGAACGCCAGTGTCTTACCATTTTATTGAATACTAGGGGGCTCTGCCCCTACAAGCTAGGCTCGTCAACCATTTTCCAGACCCTGCAGGATCTAAAAATACACCAATTTGCTCTGCTAAAAAATATTACCCAAAAATGGAAGACTGAATGATATTCTCATGATCAGTGTTGATCTTCTGTAATTGGGTTGCCATTTATTTCCATTTGACCGGGGGATTTTTTTGGTCCCCAAAGCTGCATCTACCGCTGTTGCAAATGATTAATTAAGATCTATCACATATTTGAAAATCTGCTTGTACTAAATAGTTAAGTAAAAAAAGTCTCTGCTCTGGGACTTTTATAATAACGTCTATAGTCAGTTCAAAAATAAAAGAGAAAACAAGTATGTAAAAGGATGTGCGAAATATAAACCTATTTAGATGTAACTAATCATGTGTATTGCTTACTAAGATCTCGACCGAGTTCGTTGGCCAGCTTGGTCTGCCATCTTGTTTCAAAATGGTGGCCACTTAAAGATTTCAAACACAAAAGAAATAAAAAAAATTCAAAAATCCAAATTTATTTTTTGCTTAAGTATTTAGGCCTTGATACAAGGATTCTGGAGCATGTTTTGTTTCGCCTTTATCTTAAAAAAAATAGCTGAGATACAGCAGCTTGAAATTCTAGGATGGCTGATATTTTTAAACAAGACAACAGATTAAATGAGTATAAAAGTAAAAAAAAATTATATATATAAGCATTCAATGTTCAGATTGAACATAATGCAGGATTTTTTTTTACTACAATATATGTTTCTTTCCAAAACTTTCCGTTAGAATACATTAAATTGTTGCGGTCACTGAATCTGATTACGAAAAATTCACTGCTTTTTTTATGCTTAGTAGAAAGCGCGAGCAAGTGAATTTATTAAAAAATGTATAATCTTTGTTCTGTTTCGTTTTTCAGATAGAGCAGGCAACAGGAAAAAAATATAAAACATTATTTAAACTATCTTTTTGGGATTTCAAAATTTATTGCTTTAAGTATAATTGTAAATGAATTAATACTAAACAATTAATAGATAAAAGTGCATTTTTTTTTTAAATATTACACTCATTTTTTTTTTTTTGTTGTTTAATTTCTACCTTTAGCCTTTAAAGGGTTTCATTGTTGCAGTTTCACAGCTATTTAGCTTATTTTCGCGAGCGTTTATTGGCGCATGATTAAATCTGTTGCTGTTTCAACTTGTACACAATTACATGGGCTGCATAGAATATTTGGCAATTTATCATTTATGGCAATGCTAACGGGAAAATGCCTTAAAATTAACATATGAATTTATAATAAAGTTCAACTACTATTAAAATTTTGTATTATCATCAGAAACATACCCGTGAATGTAATTTTTATAATTCTAATATATCAAAAAGTGGGTTAAAAATCAATTAGAAAATTCCATCTTTACATATAAAAACCAGATTGGGTTAAATATGATTGTAAAATATAAGAAATATATTTATGAGTTTTAGTGAATGTGGTTTCCATCAAATTATCTTTAATTGTTGTAATCCTTTTTCTAACTCTCATAGCATAAAACTATACATTTATATTCGTTAGCATCAAATTCTCGCCAAGCTTGGTGTCAATTGGCAAAATTTCTTCAAATTTGGTGACCAAAATTAAATCACCATAAATGAAGCCAACTCGGCTATAGCTGACTAAAGCTGCTATCAGATTCACCAACTTTTCAGCCAATTTTAACCCCAACTTTTTCCCGTTCAAAGGGAGAAAAAGGTTACAATTGTCATTGCTAAAGTTGGAGGAAAACCAGTACTACTAGTACCAGCCGTTAATATTTATCGCCTATTCTTATCAATCGCTTATCTCTGATTGGCTGAAAGGTTGAAAGTAGGGGGTGGGGAAGTCGCAGAGGCATTTGGGGGCAGAAAGCCGCGCAGACTTTTTTGAGCTGTCGATAAAAAGTTGGGAATATTGCTGTTTGATATCACACTGAGTGTTGAGACAATATTTCGCGAAAAGTTGGAGGAAATCAAGAGTTGGCTCAAAAATTGCTCGAAAAGTTGGTGAATCTGATAGCAGCTTTACGCAACAAATTTCTCAAACTAATTCTGTATTGACGAAAAACTAGAAATGAATCTTCTATAATCAACTTCCTTGCATTTTAGCTGTCATGTTTTTAAGTAAAATTAGTTAAGATATTAAGACTAAGAAATAAGGAAGTTATGTTTCCCCCTGCCATCCCCAGTAGAAGTCAGGACTTTTTTTCTTCTTTTAACAGAGCACTAAACCATGAATATAAAATTTCCATGAAATAGCAATGTTGTTTGGTTATAAAAGGCTTTCATAGGAAATCAAAGCTACAACTTTTCCTGCCTTGAATTTTGCAAAAAAAAAAAAAAAAAAAAAAAGATAGCTTTTTCTTTAATAATTAATTTAAAAAACCTATATCATATTTATGGAATTTTTTTTTATGATTCTTGAAAGTCTGCTCCATACAGGTACACAAAATATAAAAGGATAAGTAAAAAAAAAAAAAATTGGATTGCTTTTATGAGTGGTTCAAACTTGATGGTGAACATGGATGATCAAAGAAGTATGTAAATTGTTTGATTCTCTATAAAATAACAAAACATCTGATAAAGAAAAAAAATTCAAAAGTTGAGGCTCAGAGCACTTTGATCAATCTTTGTCTATCCTTATCCAAATACACACAGACAAAAATTTCTTTTATTAATACAGATATGCAGTATGTGTATTTCATAGAGATAGTTTGTGTAAAAATATTTATTTTACCAAACACTATTATTTTGAGCAGAGTTTTATTAAATTGAATTATTTTTCTTTTTCAGCTGAGATGGAACTCTTGATGAATTCATTGAAAAAAATATGAAAAGTAGACACAAATGCTTCCTTAAACCCAGTTCACATAGAACATTCAGCTGGTAAAAGAACTTTCTCGTGTCATCATAATAATTGGAAGTTCTACAAAGAAGCTGGCATCAAAGATAATTCATTTAAACATATTTTTTAAAGTCTATTGTTAGCTTTTTTTTCTTTTTTTAAGCAGCACAAATGACAATTAACGGCTTTCCGTTAAGCATTTTATACATAACTTTAAATCTTTTAGAACCAACATTTCAAAATCGAAATCTGTGGCTAATTTAATTGCAGGAGTTTTGTGATTGAATAAAGTGAAGATTGCAATTCAAACACACTGGTAGGAAAAATTATGGACTGTACATACTCTACATGTCACATATATGTGACACTTGTCAGAAAGTTATTAAACAAATAGAAATCTTGCAACTTTTTCTAAGAATATAATAAGTAAAGGACTTAAATACTTAGAATTTCTAAATGTTTGTTTATGCTTCAGAAACAAAGAGAATATTTCTTCAACTTATATTGTATATATTTTTGTCATATATGCCATGTGATGTGGAATACCTAAAAAAGGAATGATAAAAGGTAGTCATTAAATGTTTAGGTAATTTTTTTTTTTTTTTTTAGATTCTGGATATTATATAGATAGATATTTATCGTCATATGCAAGAAATTTTATTCTGATGGCACAATTTAATGTTGAGTTAGGTTCGTTTGCAACTTCAGCCTATTTTAGATGATTTTTTATTCACTTTTTGTGCTGTTGAAATGATTTCACCAAAGTGATTTAATTATATGTATTGTCCTGTGCATATACAGGTACATTATATATATGTGTCAAGAAATTTCATGACACTAATAATTAAATTTTCCAAAAAAAGAAATGCGACATTTGGCATTTAATAAAACAATACCTTAAATACATTTATTGTAAACCAAACATGGATCTTATCAATAATTGCTCTTTGCTAAAATATCAGTGATTTCATTAACATAAGTAAAAGTCACTATTTGTGTACAGTTTGTGTTAAAATAAAGAGTTGGTAAGTAAGCAACTTTATTGTGCAATTGTTTTCATATGTAAAACTCTGTAAATATAATTTCACAAATATTTTAGCATGATACTTCAGTCCATTTTATATTGTCTGATTATTATTGTTTTTTATCAGTAGATACATGTGTCTATAATAACTGATGTTTTGATTTTGTTATTTTAAAAAATAAATATTTTTATTGATTGTTACATGCATTTATATTTCAATGCAGTCTGTGTGAAAAATTCCAACAAAATTGAAAAGTGTTTATGCATTTAATTTGTTTGGCCGTCTGTTTATCTGGCCATCTGTATGTGCTCTAACTCACATAAATGTACTTGAATTGTCATATAATTGATATATATTATTGAGGTTTACCACAGCATTTTCGGTATTGAAAATGAAGTGTGTAGCACATATAGTTCATTTACAGGGTCACTCAAAAGAATGACGTTACATTATGGTTTATGGGTCATTTTAATTATGTTAAACCATTTCAAACATGTTGAAAATGATATATATCAATGAAGTTCACTACAAGATGCTTACTGTAGAATATGGTATGTGTACCAGTTATCGTTTTTTTTTTTTTTTTTACAGAGGCATTCAAAAGAGTTCCATTTTATTATGGTCTATTGGGAAAAATCATTTACGATGTATTTTAATCATATATTACAAACATAATGAAATTGATGTGAATTTCTCAGGTGCACTAAAACAAGCTTTCTGTAGAACATAGACAGAAAGCATTTACAGGGTCACAGAAAAGAATTTGGTTACATAATTGACTATGGGGAAAAAACTGTTTGAAGCATATTTTAATTGTGTTACACTATTTCAAATATATTGAAACTGGTATACATTGCTGATATTTACTGCAAAATATTATAATAAGAATTTTCTACTGATAAATAAGACAAATATTTCTTTAAAAAAATAATGGTGAGAAAAGAATAAATTTGGCAGACATTGCAGTTAGTGCCCCAAATAACACCAGTCACGAGCCGCCAGTTAATGTAAGTAATAAAACATGTTTCCTTTCATTTATTATTATTTTTTAACTAGCTAACTTGCCCGGCGTTGCCCGGATACGTAAAAAAAACAGCACGAATTGCGAAAAACCTCTGAAAATCACAATAAGATATCGCGAAAAAATTTTAAATCGCTGCACAAATTTTGAAAAGAGAAAAAAAAATTATATATTGTGCTCGAAGATTGAAAGTTGATTCAACTTCTATCAACGTCTTTCACTAATGTGGAAAAATGGTAGAAAATCGCTAAAATACACTAAAAATCACATACAAAATACCCAAAAAATTCGAAAATTGTTATACGAAATCCGAATAAACTTTATTGAAATGAAGGTAGAAATTACTTTAGTATTATAGGTCAAAAATGGAATGTCAAAAAATTGCAAATCACAATAAGATATCGCGAAAAATTTTTAAATCGCTGCACAAATTTCGAAAAGAGAAAAAAAAATATTATATATTGTGCTCGAAGATTGAAAGTTGATTCAACTTCTATCAATGTCTTTCACTAATGTGGAAAAATGGTAGAAAATCGCTAAAATACACTAAAAATCACATACAAAATACCCAAAAAATTCGAAAATTGTTATACGAAATCCGAATAAACTTAATAGAAATGAGGATAGAAATTACTTTAGTATTATAGGTCAAAAATGGAATGTCAAAAAATTGCAGTAGATCGCGAAGAAACGTAAATATCGAATTAAAAATCAGCTGATGACGTAACAAACACGTGTAAAGTGTTTAATGTCAAGTAAATTTGACATTTACGATCACCCATTATTGGCATTTAATCTTATAGTTTGGCGATATTTTTTTTTGGTCTACTGGATAATCCGGTAGAACGACAAATTATTTCTGTTCGTATTTAAAAATAGATAAATAGCTCTTCTTTATATAAATAAATAAAATAAATATTGAAAACAAATGCTTATATGTATATGAAAGGTAAATAGTTTGCCAGTAAATATACGTAAAATTCACTTCACTCGCCAAGGCCTTTTTCTCTAACTCACCAAAGCCCATATATTAAAAATATACCAAATACTCTTCAATCTGTTGCCTGATAGTAAGTAATCACAATAATGTAAATAACTATTAGGTATAGATACGTACCGGGTTTGGCGCGATTTTTTTTTCACACCAATTTGGTGAAAACATCGTTTTCGGATACCAATTACATATATATATACCGGGTGTCCCAAAAAGGACTGACTGATTTTAAAATTCAATAACTTGCAAACGGTGACAGATATTAAAAAAATTCTTGCAGGAGGGTTATGATTAAGGTCAAAAGTTTTATTACAGTGATTTTCAATTTTAGTTCGATTTACAAACAATAGATGGCGCTGTAAGCAATAGTCGCTAAATACAGGCTCGATTTTTGGTCCTTTATCTTGCTCCATGCAGAAAAAGGAGATGGAAATGTATTATCCGGGCCACGAAGTACCAAAAATCGAGCCTGAATTTAGTGACTATTGCTTACAGCGCCATCTATTGTTTGTAAATCGAACTAAAATTGAAAATCACTGTAAAAAAACTTTTGACCTTATGCATAACACTCCTGCAAGAATTTTTTTAATATCTGTCACCGTTTGCATGTTATTGAATTTTAAAATCAGTCAGTCCTTTTTGGGACACCCGGTATATATATATATATATATATATATATATATATATATTTAAATTATTTTCTATTATTTTAAAAGGAAATAGCAATAAATAATAAAAAGTTTAATTAATGTCTATAGAACAAAACAGTTTATATAACTGTAAAACAGAAAATAAAAGTAATTAAACAATTTATTAATAAATAAACAACAATAGCCGATGTTACATTTTAACCTTTTAAATTTAATAATTCATCTTCTGCATTAATTTCTATTTAAATTTAATAATAAACTTAAAAACAATTTTTAAAAACGTATTAATTGATTAGAGAAAAATGCATTTTAAATAATTTATATTCCGTTAATAATTTCTTAATTAATAATTAGTTTCAGCAATAAACATTAAAATATATAAGTAAATATCATTTCAATAACGTTTAAGTATCATTCTAATAATATAAAGATTCTTTAAAAAGTAATCGTTACGGAATATCGTACGTTAAAGTAACTTTCAATACGCTTCCATTATAACTAACTTCCGAAAATATAAATTTTAAAAGTTATTTAATATTAATTATTTTACTTCAAAACTATTTTTATCGGATGCAACTATTTAATTCAATACGATTCCCAAGATTTCATTAATTTTAAGCCGTAATCTAGCGAGATATTCGCTTTACAATATTTATTTACGTTCATCACTTTTGAATGGCCCGCGGAGCATTTCCTAACTCCCCTGCAAGTAGCCATTTTTTAGCTTCTTCTTCGGGAAAAAACCTACATCGTAACGCCACTTCATCCTCCATCTTGATTTTTGTACCGGCGCGCGATGCCGCGCAAACTGTGGAATGCGTGGGGGATGAAGTACGATTGCGATGAATTTTACTATCGATGCGGTCTAGTTTCACTTCGATCGTTCGGTTTACGGCGTGCAGCGCGCGATCTTTGTGAATGAACAGTTGCATCCGCCTACGCGTCGATCTCTCATTGGCCAATTTGATTTTGGCGGCTTTTCAACCGTCTTTGGGGCCATCTGCTTTTCGTCATCTGACTTGTCTACGATGTAGGAGCGAAAGCGGACGTAGGTTTGGGGCCTCGGCCTCAGACCGGGATCTGAAATGACAACGGTATGATCGGCGAAGAGTTTTTCTAAAAAGCAGGCCTCTAATCTGCATAATTAGGAATGAAGCATTTTAAATTTTAAAAACCATACAATATAATTACGTCTGATAATATCAATTAGCAATTATTACTTCTAATGAGCTGTCTCCCTGATGCACATGGAGGATCGTGCCCCCTCGACCACATTTCAACAAGTTGGAGAGCTAACACTCGTTTCATCTATGCCTAAGCAATCGCTATTCCTGAGATGTTGAGCTTGGATGCTTGAACAACAACCCTGATTGACTTGGATTCTTGAAGGCCCTGCTTATTTTTTCATCAACTTATATTTTGCGGCACGAGATTCTCATCGATGACGGCATTCTTTGTGGTTTGAGACATCGTGGAATTTCCTCCCATGAGCGTCAGTAAGAAGGAAAAGTTTACTGTCTCCAGAACAATCATTCTCTAACCATCACAACTGAATATTTTGTTCTTAGTGACTATCTACAATATAGTGCTGTTCTCTGCTAAATAATTGAACTTTCTGTGATTTGAACAATAGAACGCTTGGATTCTCAATTTAGGAAGGATTTTCAATACAATTTGCTAATTTAAGATTTGAAATAATGAGTAAATCTACCTTTTTGTACATCTTTACTTGGCCAAGTAATATTAGCCTTTGATTCCATTAAAATCATATTTCTTATACTGAATATGTGTTTACTTCACAAAGGGGTGAGTTTGTTCTTATTTTATTTTTCAGCTTAGTAACGTTTACTTTGATGGCAACATTTTCTTAGTTAGTGATTTTCAATTATATTTAAATTAACCTTAATTTTCTCAGTTGCCAAATTCACCTTTTTAGCACTGCCACTATACATCACGGTAATGTGTGGTGTCGGAATGGCAATTTAATTGTCAGAGATTCTCATTGTGTTTAATAATAATTTTAAATTTTCTTTTTTGACTTTTATCCTGCGATCCCGACCCCACATGTATCAGACGAGTTACCATGTCAGGCAAAATAATGCCATTTTGGAGCCCATTATGTACCATGGAGCGTATATGACATTTGTGCCAACAAAACTTTCAATAATATAGTAAATATGTCATTTGGTGGTGACTTGATTATCAAAGATTATAAAATATGTGTGTATATGGCACATTTTTGCACTAAAATTTAAATACTTGACTACATAGTTATAACTTTAACTCCTTTTTATATAATTTACATTTGAATATAAAGATTTACTGCAAAATGTCGCCAAATTTGGCGATATACCGTCAAGCTGGCGACAAACTTGGCACATTTGGCGACATAACTGTGTCCCTCTACGGTAACCTCCTTATAGGTATGGAAATGTATTAAAATGCTGTTCAATAATTGCATAAAAAATTCGCTAAAAATTCAAAAATCGCTGCACAAATTCCGAATAAACTTTTTTGAAAATAGAACAAAATGTACTATATTGGGTTAAAAGAAAGAAACCATATTCTTCTCACTTATATGGAAAAATCGCCTCGAAACATAAAAAAGCGCTAAAAATTGCATAAAAAATTAAATTAAAAAAATCTAATCAAAAAATCGAAAATCGGGCTTCGAGGTGCAAAACTTTATATATAGACGTACCTTTTCCCCAAATTTTGTAGCTCTACATGCAGTGGTCTCTTCAGAACACCGTCGACACACTCACTCACTCACACACAAACTTCTTTCTTTATTATTATAGATAAACGTAAGCTACTTTGCAAATTGCTCTTATATATAGCATTTTGTTTCATCTTCAGAACCTCCCCTATTAGTTATTGAATGTTTCCAACAAGCAGTTTAACAATGGTTAAAATTAATATTTATGGAATAATAATTGGTATATAATAGTAGTGTGAAGAATCCAATGGGATTCACAAAAAAGGTCCCATATATTTTCAAATGAGAACTCTAGATAGGAAAAGCAATGTATAAGCATAACAGCTCAAAATATTTCTAAGTCTCAAGGTTCTGCCGGAAATGATAAAAAGAATCAATCCATCTAAACCAATCTTAAAGGTTGACGGAAAAGTAGAACGGCATGAAAAAAAAGAGGAGTTATGGAATCCCTTTTAAGTAGCAGTTTGCCGATATTTTCCCAGGACAATTTAAAAATGAAACTAGATGCGAAATTTTCTCACGCTAGTAGCGAGGGTCTCTCTTGGCCTATGAGATTGAAGCTTGTTAGTGATATCATTCAACCTAGGCTCTGAGTGGGCCGACAGATAGCCTTTGTTTTAGGAAGGTGAATTTGAACGAACAGAGAAAAGGGGGAGATGCGTTTTTGAATCCCAAGGAGAGGGCTGCTCGCTGAGTTGGGACTGCGATTTCGGAGAGGTCCGAAGGGATAGAAGTAGTCTGCCGATTCAGGCAGGATAATATTTCTCCGGTCGAGGCCGCGAGGTAAAAAGGAGTTGACAACGGATTGTTGTGCACGAGAAGCAGCGTCAGCAGTTTTCGTTACGAATTAAGGTAAAAGGACTAAACTTTTTTTGATAAAGAATCCATTAGAAGATTGGATGCCTATCTCATGCTTTGTTGAACTTATGCTTTTAAATGAACAGTGTCGTCAGCTGTAACGTACCCAGAAAATATAATATAGTTGTAATTCAAGTATAACCAAGAAATTAATTTATCTTATGTCTTTTAAATAAATTGTTTGATTTAATTATTACTTGGGCCTCCGCTTGACTGAAGTTCCACGCTACCACTTCCACATGTTAGTCGAAGGTTTTACAACTTGGTGGCAGCGGTGGGATGCACAGCAAGGACTCTGAACATTAAAAGACTAGCTTAAGAGAAAGAGCTCCAGACACAAGACCGTGTCTAGAAAAAAAGCGACACCAGTATCATGCCGGACAGTTCCTCTAAGAAAGAGCTCCAGATGCAAGACCGTGTGCATAGGAAAACGACACCAGTATAGTGCCGGACAGTTCCCCTAAGAAAGTGCTCCAGACGCAAGACTGTGCGTAGAGAAAAGTGACACCAGTATCGTGCCGGACAGTTCCCCAAAAAGGTGCTTTAGACGACATCCAGATTCAAGACTGTGTGCAGTGAAAGGAGACTACAGTGCAGTGCAGTGCCGTGCAGTACAGTTCCCGAGAGAAAATGCCCCAGCAAAACAAAAGGTAAGCTCATTATTTTGAGTGGCTCTTAATTTATTAATTAATTGAAATGTTGATAAGAAATTAATATTTTAAAGGAAAACTTTTGTTTTGAGGTAAATGAAAATTTTAAAATTGAAAAATTGGTTAGTTAAAATAAGAAAATTATTAACTTATTAATTAATTATAGTACAAGGAAGCTGATACCCTTTGTCATTGGCTTTAAATTTTGAAATTTTTTTTTAAATTACGAATACAGAAAACTAGAATCAAACTAGATTCTTAAAGAAAAAAAAAAAAAAGAAATTAGATGTCATGTAAGAAAAGTACCATTGTGAGGAAAGTTTGCTTGAAAAATATTTTAGAATCAATTTGGATTATTTAATGATTGATTTTCCTAAATATATACTTATATTCAAAATAGAAAAAGCATTGAAAATGTTGCAAGGAGTGTTCAATTCTGAGTAAAATAGGGAAAATTGTTTACCTATAGCATTTGGAAATATTTTTTTTTTTATGTTCTATATTTTGTGTGTGTAGGGAATGTAAAAAGTGGGAAAATTATACTTTCTTTTCGAAACTAACACTAAAACGTAGAATGTCTGAAATTTATTATAGTATTGCTAATTTATTTATGTATATTGTGAATACGTTTGAAAACATTTTATAACGGTAGATAAGGTTAGAATATTCTCGGTGAAGTGTAAAATTCACATCTTCTGAGGTAGTTAAAAAAAATATATAAATAAATATATGAAGAGGGAAATCGTTAGGTTATCTTTGTAGTATCGGTAGGAATATAAAATCGATAGATAATGGCGAAAATAACGGCATTGAAATATTGCCGAAAGGCTGATCTGCAAAATTTAGCAGAGGTATTAGGAGTTCAGATAGAAGAAAGTGACATAATCGCGACGATTATCCAAAAGATAGAGGGCGCGGACGATTATGATGCCGACTTTGCATTAACGCAAGTGGGATATATAGTGAAAGATAGGGAAGATCTACTTCTTTTAGAAAGAGAGAAAAAAGAAAAAGAAGAGAAAGAAAAAGAGAGAAATTTTCAATTAGAGCAATTAAAATTAACGCAAAATACAGGGAGGCATAACTCGATTTCCAGTAACGGATCGGAAAGACCTAAATTAGCGCTAAAAACTATAATGCATCGTTTTGATCCAGAGCGTTCGGACATAACTCTATTTTTAAACTTGTTTGAACGACAGGCATTAAGGTCAGGGATAGAAAATGAGGATCTGGTCACGCATTTATTAGCTTTGTTGCCCGTACAGATAGCTGAATTGATCTTGCGCGAACCGACAGACCGAGTTGACAACTTTCAGCATGTGAAGTCAATCCTGTTAGCTCGTTTTAGATTGAGTGGCGAGGCTTATAGACAAAAATTAGATAAACATTTGCGAGACCAGAATAGCCTGTGGAAAGACCTCATTTTTGAACTAAATAGCTTTCTAGAAGGGTGGTTAAATGATCTTGAGGTTACTAATTTTAAAGAGTTAAAAGATTTGCTAATCACCGAACAGATTAAGAGGCGTGCTCCAGCAGAATTAAGGGAGCACTTTATAGATTCGTGGGCCAAATATAAAGATCCAGGAACACTAGCTAAGGATCTGGATGAATACGAAACTATAAAAGGGGCGTCAAAAAAATCGTGGAACAAAAAGCTAAAATTCGAAGAAAATTCGCGGGATGAGAAAATGGAAAATGAAGACGAAACGAGAGGGGGGCATTCCGAAACCAGAACTAACTGGAGAGAACGAAATATAGAGAAAGAAAGGAAAAAAATCTTTGAGCGCAAAAGGGCTATTAGGTGTTTCATTTGCTTGAGCCCAAACCATTTGAAGGTTAATTGTCCCGAAAACAAAAGAAATGGAGAGCAAATTACCAGCGTTCATCATATTAGCGGAAGTACAAATTTTGAAGAAAGTTTTAAGCCTTATCTAAGCCGCGCGCTAATCAACGGAAGGGAATGCACAACATTAAGAGATAGTGGAAGTCAATATGATGTAATTTCGAGGAGATTTATTAAACGCAATCAATTAGACGGTGGCACCATTCGAGTTAGACAGCCGTTAATGAACAATACTCGTCGCTTACCGACCGCCGAAGTTGTTTTAAAAATTGAAGGACTCGGGAGACTAAAAACAAAAGCTATCGTGACGGACAGAAAGACGAATTTGTCTTACTATATTTTGGGTAACAAAACTCAAAAATTAATTGATGATATTAAAAGGAAAAAAATGCAGATTTCAGATGCAGTGGTCATCCATAACATAGCGAAAAACGAAAACGGGAATCCATCCCGAAGGGAAGAGAATAAGTTGAAAGAGGACTACTCAAAATTGACGAGCGTGAACTTGGGAGAAAGGAAGGAAATGGGAGGTACCCGGTCAAAAACGAGATATGAGAATTGGGAGGGAAGGAAGGATAATACTGTATCACCCACGAAAAAGGAAGATCAGGTTTTAGGATCGAATAAAAGAAAAAAGAAAGATGTCAAAGGGGATCATGAGATGGGTTGCCCCATACGAGAAGTCAAACTGAAAAAGGGGTTAGAAAAATCGCATCATGAGTGTGAGGATTTAACACAAGCAAATAGGGCGTGTCAAAGTATAGATAGATCGGATAATCAAAGGGATACGTCGGTGAAAATAACACTGAGAAGGAACAAAAGAGAATTTTGGTTTAGAAATAACGAAAACAAAAAGTATCTCAGGTCAGAAAATCTAGTAAAGGATTTGGACGGGAATAAAGAGCGCGAAAGTGTTATGAGACAGATTAGTCGGAGGACGGGCGACTCTAAAATGTCCCCGGCTTATTGTGTGGCGAGCGCCACAGGTAGACACGAAAAGTTGCAAAATTATCGTGTAAATAAACAAAAACCACAAGAAAAAAACGCGGAGAAAATAAATAGGTTGACAAGCGAAGATTCACGTCCGAGACACTATCCTAAATATAGAAATAGGCCTTCACATGACAGGCTCTAGCAGTTAGAAATTTAGCGCCGGATCAAGTGAGTCGAAATCGATTTAACTAAGTGTACATAAGTGAGTCGAATTCGATTTAACTAGGTGTACATATTAAATTTATCTTATTTTGTGTAAATGTCATAGTGTAAAATTTTAAATGTGTTTTGTCTTTTAAAAGTGAAATTTCATAATCAAAGGTACTCAGCATTAGTAAGTTAAATGTAAATTGTATGAAAAGTTTTTTGTGAAAAAGGTGAGTGAGATATATAAAGGAGGGCCACTCTAATATATGAGCTAACCTTTTCTTTGCAGATATTACGTCTTGCAGCCGAAATATCATTTAAAGGCGGGGGGTATTGTGAAGAATCCAATGGGATTCACAAAAAAGGTCCCATATATTTTCAAATGAGAACTCTAGATAGGAAAAGCAATGTATAAGCATAACAGCTCAAAATATTTCTAAGTCTCAAGGTTCTGCCGGAAATGATAAAAAGAATCAATCCATCTAAACCAATCTTAAAGGTTGACGGAAAAGTAGAACGGCATGAAAAAAAAGAGGAGTTATGGAATCCCTTTTAAGTAGCAGTTTGCCGATATTTTCCCAGGACAATTTAAAAATGAAACTAGATGCGAAATTTTCTCACGCTAGTAGCGAGGGTCTCTCTTGGCCTATGAGATTAAAGCTTGTTAGTGATATCATTCAACCTAGGCTCTGAGTGGGCCGACAGATAGCCTTTGTTTTAGGAAGGTGAATTTGAACGAACAGAGAAAAGGGGGAGATGCGTTTTTGAATCCCAAGGAGAGGGCTGCTCGCTGAGTTGGGACTGCGATTTCGGAGAGGTTCGAAGGGATAGAAGTAGTCTGCCGATTCAGGCAGGATAATATTTCTCCGGTCGAGGCCGCGAGGTAAAAAGGAGTTGACAACGGATTGTTGTGCACGAGAAGCAGCGTCAGCAGTTTTCGTTACGAATTAAGGTAAAAGGACTAAACTTTTTTTGATAAAGAATCCATTAGAAGATTGGATGCCTATCTCATGCTTTGTTGAACTTATGCTTTTAAATGAACAGTGTCGTCAGCTGTAACGTACCCAGAAAATATAATATAGTTGTAATTCAAGTATAACCAAGAAATTAATTTATCTTATGTCTTTTAAATAAATTGTTTGATTTAATTATTACTTGGGCCTCCGCTTGACTGAAGTTCCACGCTACCACTTCCACATGTTAGTCGAAGGTTTTACAGTAGTTTATTACAATATATAGACATATGACTGTGAAAATCTAAATACAGCCTTTGAAATAACATCTGTACTAGATTTTGGTTCATATAGAAATTTCCGCGAGTACCACTACTTTAGGCTCTGTTTAAGTGTCAAGAAATTTCATGACACTAATTATCAAATTTTCCAAAGAAAGAAAGATGTGACATTTACCCGAGACTTCAAATAAAAACAGTCAACCTTTAGTTTCACAGTATAATAAAAAATACATTTGCCTTACGTGGAAAATAAATTGTGTGCAGTAAAAACATGTTATACAAATCATTATTTATTTACTCATATACTATACTTAATCCAACACTTTAATTGGTCTTTTTGCTAAGTAGCAATATGTCAAGTTGAATATAACTTAGATGTTGATGAAAGCAACAGTAACAAATAAATATTTGGAGATGCAGAACTTACACAGGAGTTGGATGTAAATTTCCAACTGGGCGAAAAATGTCCGGACCAGGATTCGAACCCGGGATCTCCTGGATGAAGCCGCCAGTGCTCTGTCATCTGAGCTATCCCGGACGATTCTGGTCGAACTTTTTCACCCAGATAACCTTGATGATTACAGCATCTGGTCTGAAACCTGGTTCAGCTCAACAGAATAAATCTCAGGTAATGGAACTCCAGAAATCGCTGGATACGAAATTACAATAGATTAATATTAACACAATTATTCTAATTGGTATCGTCCGGGATAGCTCAGATGACAGAGCACTGGCGGCTTCAGCCAGGAGATCTCGGGTTCGAATCCTGGTCCGGACATTTTTCGCCCAGTTGGAAATTCACATCTGATATGATTTGTTTACCAATTAGAATAATTGTGTTAATATTAATCTATTGTAATTTCGTATCCAGCGATTTCTGGAGTTCCATTACCTGAGATTTATTCTGTTGAGCTGAACCAGGTTTCAGACCAGATGCTGTAATCATCAAGGTTATCTGGGTGAAAAAGTTCGACCAGAATCGTCCGGGATAGCTCAGATGACAGAGCACTGGCGGCTTCAGCCAGGAGATTCCGGGTTCGAATCCTGGTCCGGACATTTTTCGCCCAGTTGGAAATTTACATCTGATATGATTTGTTTACCAATTAGAATAATTGTGTTAATATTAATCTATTGTAATTTCGTATCCAGCGATTTCTGGAGTTCCATTACCTGAGATTTATTCTGTTGAGCTGAACCAGGTTTCAGACCAGATGCTGTAATCATCAAGGTTATCTGGGTGAAAAAGTTCAACCAGAATCGTCTGGGATAGCTCAGATGACAGAGCACTGGCGGCTTCAGCCAGGAGATCCCGGGTTCGAATCCTGGTCCGGACATTTTTCGCCCAGTTGGAAATTTACATCTGATATGATTTGTTTACAAATTAGAATAATTGTGTTAATATTAATCTATTTTACACAGGAGTCTTAAAAAAATATCTTATTTTCAAACAACAGCATAAATAAAAGGTTAAATTAGATAATATAGGTGTATGCGCCAACAGCATAAAAAAAATTGTTAGAAATGGCCACAATCCATGACTAAACTGAGCTAGACATTGCATAATTTGGAATGTAGGTATGCACAAGTGTCACTGACCAAATTATAACTCACTCCCATTGCTTTCCATGAAGAAAATTGGTCTGCTGAAAATTTTGTGAAAATACCTTCATTATTGTTATGAACATAAATCCAGGTTTTGCTTGGAGTGAAACACCTGGTATTTTTGCCTGAATAAGTCACTTGCAAGCCTGGTTTCCTATACAAAATTTCCCAACAAATTTAAGGTGGCTATCATCCCTTAAAATTTCCATTTTTCTAAACAATCTGTATATGCAATTGATGCACCCTTCTCAATCTTTTTAGATAATATCCCATAATTTGAGAACAATATAGTTTGCATTTTGTATATGTACTTTCACAAGCTACTAAAAGATTAAGGATAGAATTGTTAAAGAGATACTGTAGGTGCAACTTAAATTACTAGTTAAAAGAATCAGCTATAGTTAGGAATAAAATTTTGTAAATCATAATGCTATTTTTGTTATCTACTGGAATTAAAAGCTGCTTAATTGAATCAAATTCTGTTTCGAACATATGATTTGTTTATATAGAATCTACTGCATTGAGTAACTAGACAGCAACAATAAAAGAATTATTTAATGCATAATGTAACGAAACTTACAAATTTTAACACAGAAAAGTTTATTAAAATCTTAACAGTTTCCAAGTTAAATTTTGGCTTTGAAAAACAAATCAATAAAACATTTAACAAAAAGTTCCTAAATAATGAATTTTTTACTCGAAAACAAAGCAATTCAAGCATACCACACAAATATTCGTAAAAAATCTCTGTAGTTGATTTTTCCAGTCAGACCTTTATCAAAGTGGTCAAGAATGTGGAACTCATCCTCATTGCTGAAACGGATATCAGACTTTGCTAAGATGGTCTTCAATGTTACAAAATCCACCATGTCTGTTAGCTTAGGATCAGCTCGCCTCAGATGATACCGAATGGTTCGATAATTCCTAGTCATAGTAGGTTCCATCGATTGAAATATATTCTTCAGATGAGGAGCTTGAGAATAAAATATTTCCTGCAAAATAAGATATATCAAGACCCCTAATTTGCAAGATTTATCGAAGATAAAAAAAAGAAAAAAACTAGGGATGAACCAGATATTGATTTTGCCAGATATCCGAAGCTCCTTTGCCTGTCGGATTCGGATATCTGGCATTATATATATTTTTAATTATATGGTGAATGTTTATTTCCTTATACAATGCCATCTCAGAACAATAAATTACAAACATTTTTCACATCATTAAAAAATTTTAAATGCATTGAAATATATAATTTATAAAAAGTATATCTTTTTGAATATCAGGGCTTGAAATTTAAGTTTTCCCAAGAGGGGTGTTTCCTTCCCAACATTTATAAATGCAGGGGAGTTGAACTGTTTGAAAGGGAAAAAATATCTTTAAGCCCTGCTATTTTTTACATGGCACTTAAAGAATTACATTTACACAGACATGACAAAATACCATTTAAATCAACAACTCAAGATAATTATCCCAAATTTTTATTTTTATTAAAACAAAGGAACAGAATCAAGCTTTATATATACCATGTCTAATCCGCCAAAAAGCGTAAAGTGACATTTCAGCGAATGATTGACAACATTCCTGATTTTTTTAGAGATTGGTTGAAGACTATTGCAATTTTTTTTCAGCGATCGATTAACAAAATTTGCAATTTTCCTTCCTGTCCGACTGACAAATTCCAGTTTTTTTTTTTGTGCGACCACTTGACAAAATTTGAGTTTTTCATCATCAGATGACAAAACGTTTCACTATTTTGTGACTTTCCAGCACCTATTAATTCCAAAATACTGATTTTGTGCAATTCTGCAGAAAAAAAAAAAAAAAAAAAATTATACATATATGTATATATATATATTCGTGGAAAAATCAACTGTTTGTGCTATAGTACAAAACTCGCGAAATTTCAGGAATTTCAGGACATGTTACCATATTTCAGGACGTTTTTTCATTTTTCAGGAATTTAAGGATTATCAGGACAAGTATGACCCTTGTACTAAAGACAACTTCTCCATGTTAAATCGACCAAACATGCCAGCTTAAAATTTCTTATATCAAAAATCGCAGAAAAATAAAACAAAAACTAGAAGAACCTAATAGAGGTCTGCACGTGCAGGAATTTCCAGTCCCAGGCCCGTGCCTGGCCCGAACGAAAGCTGTCTTGGCCCTGGCCCGGCCCATTTATATTTACGCAGTTCACGGCCCGGCCTGGCCCGTACATAAATCAGTGAAAACAGGCCCGGCCCGATCTCGCCCAACATATAATTAAGATTCCTTTAAAGAATACAGCTCACATATTTATGGGATAATTTTACAGTATATTTTAAAATTACGATGTTTGCGCAAGATAAAACATACACAGTAGCAACTTTAATGATTACTATTACTTAAGATTCTTAGACGTTTCAACATTCAAATAAGGATTCATTAAAAGATTACTGCAGTTTAGAATTAAAAAAAAAAAAGGAAGTTTAGAGAAAAAGGAGGGTTAAAAACATCATAACTTTTGAAGCTGTATAATAAAAAGTGGATTTGTGAAAATATTTCTCTGTTATTTATTAAGGCTTTTCTCAAATCCAAAGTAGCTACTTTCTGACACATTTCTAAATTAATTTCTTTTCGGAAACACATAAAATTGGCAGGAGTTCTTATTCAGAGAGTATGTAATAGAATGACGTTATCCATTTTTTGATAAAGGCAATATGTCTTTGAGAATATACTGTTAAAGTCAGCATTTCGAAACCAGTTTCCCGAAGCGACAGCGTGAGAAAAGAGAAAAACCTGCAGTCACATGACAAGAATCTCTTATAACTTGACAAGTAATTTACTTATCAAAATTGGAAAACACTATTTGATTCCAAATCTTTTCCATAGTTAGGCTTGTAAGTTTCATGCTTTTACAGTTACAAATTAGTCAGAAAATGCATCAAAGTTTCACGTTGTTGAACAGTGAATTTGAGAACCACCTTAAGGCATATTTCCAAAGATAAAGTTAACAGAAGTTCATTATCGCTATTAATATTTTTACAAAAAATATCCCTACATATCTCTCAAAACATATCTCTAAGCCCTACACATCCTGAGAACAATTAAGTTCAGTTCCAACCTGGCTCGAGAATGTAAAAAAAAAAAAAAAAAAAAAAAATGCAAGCCTGATCTCAGCTTGGCACAAGTCTGCTGAAAAAAAAAAATGAAGCCCAATTCAGACACCATGTAACAGTCAGATACTGATCTCTACACTGGACATGTCACATTTCTATATTGATCTTGTCAAACTAGTATCAGCTTGTGACGTACATTTATACTTATTCTCGCGAAAGTCATGTTCATTGAAAATAGCTCATATTTTATCTGTTTCGCTTAAACTTTTATATCAGGCCGTCAGGCCCAATAATTTTTTTTTATCGCCTCGACTGGTCTGTTTAATTTTTTTGCTGGCCCGTTGAAAACATTCTCCTAATTCTGGCATTCCGTTTGAAAATGTGCCTTCATTTCGCCAGGCTCGTGCATACCATTAGAACCTAATGAAGAAATCCTTCAATATGAGACCAAATTCATTTTCATAAATTAATTATAAACAGAAATATAGATTTTTTAAAAAAAATCGAGATACTGAAAATGATTGTTTTTTGCCCCTTAATCACAACTTTTAATTAAAACAAGATAGAGACTTAAATAATGGACAAAAAAAAAAAAAAGTAAGGATTGCATTTTTGGACAGATATTTACTCAATCTACGTGCTTTTATAAAATTCAGTTAAAAAAAAAATTTCTAACCTTAATTAGCAAAAAACTGCTCTAAAATTAACAATTTAGCCAAACAGTGATAAAACGGCCAAAGACCACAAAACTATCTACATTATAATGGCACAAATCAGATGTGGTAAGACCACTTCGATTTTAAACTGCCAATCGCCCATTTTTCCTTATGATTATTTTTTAAAAAATAAAACTGGGTGAAAATTATATTTTTAGAAAGATCTTTAAAATAAAATTAATTTTTGAGAGAAGAGGTACTTTCTACCGCCGCGGCGAGCGGCCCATCTTCGTCCGCAACCCTTTATTCTTCTACTCTACTCCGACTCTTTTGCGGAAGCAAGATTCCCAGGTGCCCAGCCACGTCCCGAATGAAAGACTCTCTAGCGAAAGCCAGATTGAAAAAAAAAAAAAAAAAAAATCAAAAATTGAAACCGGACAAATTTAAAAGGGAATTTACACAAATTAAAGACACCGAAAAGCGGGAAGGGAGGGCTCGGGGCGATGAAGCTACCCGACGACCCCTTGCTTTTTCTAGCTTATTATTAGTCTCGGCGGCGGTTGGGGGTGGGCGGGGGGGGTCAACCGCCGCGGCGAGCGGCCCATCTTCGTCCGCAACCCTTTATTCTTCTACTCTACTCCGACTCTTTTGCGGAAGCAAGATTCCCAGGTGCCCAGCCACGTCCCGAATGAAAGACTCTCTAGCGAAAGCCAGATTGAAAAAAAAAAAAAAAAAAATCAAAAATTGAAACCGGACAAATTTAAAAGGGAATTTACACAAATTAAAGACACCGAAAAGCGGGAAGGGAGGGCTCGGGGCGATGAAGCTACCCGACGACCCCTTGCTTTTTCTAGCATTTTCATTTAGCATGCATTAAGAATTATTGGCATTTAAAGTTTCATTTCTAATGTAAACAAAACTTTTGAAAAGGAATTGAGTTGAATGTGATTTTTATATACAAAAAAAAAAGAAAAAGCTGCTTTGTTCGCGAGTTGAGAGACAAATCTGAAAATATACTTGATGTCATTTTCCTGTGAATGAAATTCGGTTTTAGCATGAAATGCTAGTTTGTTTCTGGAACTACACTGTTAAAAATCTGCAGCTTCAGCTGCACAGTCACTCCGCTGCTTTTATAAAATATATTTCCATTCTGATCAATGTGAACACTCCATACACTGTTAAAAATCTTCAGCTTTAGCTGCAGAGTCACTCCACTGCTTTTATAGAAAATGGTTACTTCACCATATTGTGGAGCATTCTCAATGGTCAAAATAGAGATATTCTATAAAAGTGACTATAGAGTGACTATATTCTATAGAGTGACTCTGCAGATATTTAACGGTGTAATATAGTCAAGTAATCATTTTCTATAAAAGCAGTGGAGTGACTATGCAGCAAAATCTAGATTTTTAACAGTGTAAGCTATATTTTATCTTGGTACTACTAACTCTGAGCGTATGCATGTGCAAAAAACGTTCTAAAATTGCGATTAGTTGAATACCTCTGAGGAAAGTAAGCTGTAATTTCATATTTTCGTTATTGTCCAGGATGCGACTGCATAAAACCTTATGTTATTAGATACAAGAAAATTATATATTTTATGCAAGAGTAGAAATAAGGGAATCTAATGATTCAAGGCTGCCAGAAGTAAAGTTGTGACTAGGCCAAAAATTAATAGTACCACTTTCAGTTTATTTTTAGAAGTTTATCCTTACAATATGCAATATGAGAAGAATAAGAAATGGAAAATGTTGCCTTCATCTAGTACCACAATATATTGTCTGCCTTGTCACAAATGGGGCTAAACATGTGGTAGAAGTTTTCTTATATTAATTATTTTAAAAGTTTATCTATGGTATCGAATAAAAGGATAATTTGAATTTTAAAATTACGTTCAAATAGTTTCATTAAGGAAAATCAAGTATTGCCAATGTTCAGCAGTTGCTGTTAGACTTTTGGCAAAACATTTTATTAAGTATGTGTTTATTTAATTTTACATTGATTTCATCAAAAGAAAACAACGGCCGGGATTCAGATAGATTTCTCACTGTTAGCAAAATGAGATTGACCAATCAGAAGCCTGCATTTTTGCAAATTTTTTGCTGTTTGTAAAAATGCTGGCTTCTGATTGGTCAATTTCATTTTGCTAACAGCAAAAAATCTATCTGGAACCTGGCTGATGTCATTTAGAAAGTTTTGCGCCATTTTCTTAATACCATGGATGAAGTGGAATGTTTGTTGAAATCAAATGCTAAGCATAATTTTGCATTTCCACATTCTGGAAGGGTATCGGTTTTCATAACAGGAGTACGTTTTCGAAATTATCTAAAGAATTTATTCTGAAATTTTTCATCATACATTTCGATATTGAAGAAGTTATTGTTTCTATGGTAACAATACTTTTCTCTACTGCTTTCTTTAATACACAAACATCAAAATTGAAAATTTAACCAACAGAGCTTAGATCAACCCCATGATAGAAGAAAGCTATTGTATATAAGAGTGGTGATATATACGCAGGACACATACTCATTTAAAGTTTTTGTCCAAAGTATGGCAATCCACTTTTTTGAATTATATGATACTTGCATGGACAAGTTCAATTAGACTAGTGAAATAAGGGAATAAACATTAGCCTAACAATAATGAAATGTTTGCAAAGATATAGCGTTAATAGATAGTTTAAAAATCGGCTATCCCAGAAATACTAAGGTGGGTCTCAAGTCCATTGCTCAACAATCCCGAAACTTTGACATCTTTATAGACTCATTTTTAAACATAAAGGCATAAAATTTGCAGGACTGACTATGGAAGCGATTTGGAATCGAAAGATGTTTTCCATTTTTTGATAAATAAATTATTTATCGAGTTACGAGTGATTTTGGGTCACGTGATAACTGGTTTCTCTCCTTTCGCTGACTGGTATTTCTGCTTTCATCTGGAAATTCGGTTGAAAATGCCAACCTTGACAGTATTTTTTGAAAGATCTTCTGTGTTTACCAAAAAATGTAAAACATCTGCCAATCACATTGTTTCTGAGTAACAACACATGCCAATTTGATTAGATTGCGGATTTCTATATGTATTCTAGCTATAGCTCAGTGGTAAAATCTAAGGTACATGTTCATGAGAAAGGTGACCAAGGAGCTGTTATTAAAAAGGAGAAGACATAAATGACGTCATCTGAAACTGTTCCCAAACCCCTCCTACATCCTCCATATTTAGCTGTGTCTTGCCCAGGAGACTGCTGACTGGGTTGCTGTCGGTCAATGCCAAATATGGTGGATGCAGAAGAAGGGAGAAATATATCATTTTTTGGCTTCCAGGTTTTCCACAGGGAATATGGATGGTATAGTTAAACAGCACCGAAAACTGGCGATTTGAAGCAATTAAAATAACAAAACTTTGTAAAAAATCACCATAAAATAAAACAATACACAGGACGCGTTTCGAGCTAAAAACATAACAGCTCGTCATCAGTTCAGCAAACACGTGTCTGCAAGCGAACAAGGTCAAAAATGAACATTGAATTGAAAAATGAAATTGAGTTCATTTTTGACCTTGTTCGCTTGCAGACACTTATTTGCTGTAGCTGATGATGAGCTGTTATGTTTTTAGCTCGAAACGCGTCCTGTGTATTGTTTTATTTTATGGTGATTTTTTACAAAGTTTTGTTATTTTAATTAATATGGATGGTATGTCTACTCTTCTCCTTTCATAGCTCTATGGTGGTGACATAAACTTTGGTTGGTTAAGACGATTTTGGATAAAATCTAATCAGAAAGATAATGTTTTTCAACTTTTCTGGTTAGTTTAATCAAGGACATACCACAGCTGAATGGTTAAGGCACTACACTGCTAATCATTTGAGAGTGTAGGTGGACTGTGGGTTTGACTCCTGCTGGCTTTGGTGGGCACCTGATGTCAAACACACAAGTGAGATGTATGTGTTCAATAAATAAATAAATAAAATAGTTCAAATGAAATCTTAGGGCCCACTGTGGCTGAATGATTAAGACACCACACCGCTAATTGCTTGAAATCACAGGTGGGTTGCGAGTTCGACTCACGCTGGCTCCATTGGACACTCTTTGCGGAGCTCCTGGCTGTAATTCTCTGGTGTTGTAAATTTCCTTGTGCTATCTTGCCCATGTATATTGACAAAGACTTATAAACGGGCAACTGATGTCAAGCACACAAGTCAGATGTATGTGTCCAATAAATAAATAAATAAATAAATAATTAAGTGAAACAAATATCCTCTGTAATTGTCCTGATTCTAAGCGCAGTTGGTTAAATTTCAGTATATGGATGGTAGAGAAAACAATAGTGAAAAGTACCGTTGCTATGGAAACAATGATTTCTTCGGTCATGAAATGTTTTTGGAAACGGTACAGAATCAGTCGCTTAGATAATTTCACAGAGATGTAAACATATTGTTGTTATGGCAACTAATACCTTTCCTCGATTAGAACAAGCAAGATTGTGTTCGGCGTTAGATTTCTACAAGCGTTACTTCATTCATGGCATAACCACAAAACTTTCCAAATGACATAGGCCAAGATCCAGATAGACTTTGCGCTCTTACCGAAACAAGATTGACCAATCAGATGCCTGCATTTTTACGAACTCTTCCCTGTTTTAAGTAAGCAAATTTTGTAATTGGTCTATCTCATTTCGATAACAGCGCAAAATCTATCTGGATCCTGGCTTCAAACATAAAGCTTGGAAAATATATTTGTTTTCTTCTTTGGATAAAAAGTCACTGCCAGAGTACAGCAAAGGTTCTTTATGTACATAATGACACAATCAATAACAGTTGAAAATTTCATTTACACTTGTTTTGACTAAAAATATCAAAATTATCTTGCACAGTGGTATTTTGAAAACAAATATCAAATATACAAAATATCAAACATCTTGATATTTTGGAAATAAATATCAAATATACGAAAATATCAAAAATCTTGATATTTAAATATAAATATCAGGTATATATCAAGATATATATCCATTGATGTATATCAACGAACTCAGATTGCACATTAAAATATTTTTAAAATAGTGAATATGAATATGAAAAGTATGCATGTAAATTTTGCGACATTGAAAAAGAAGTTATTTTTAGATTTCTTTGAAAACAAAAATTATTGTGTCATAGTGGCGCAATTTCTGTTAACTTTTCCTTACATAATGCCAAAGATCAAAGTTTCAATTAATAACTTCATAATCTTAATTGCATGTTACTGATTACATATAGGAATAAAGTTTAATTTTTCAATAATTTGAAAAGTTGAAATTAAACTTTAGTTAAAAATAATATTTGTTTTAAGAGTTACGTTAGCCAATATAATATTGATTAATTATTGTAATTATTTTTGTTAATTTTCTATACATTCTGTCAATCTTTTTTAAACGTTTTCATTCATCGAATTCGACGGGTTTCAACTTGTGTATATATTAGGGTGGTCACAAGAAATCAATTTTTGAATTTTTTCCGGGGGACCCCCCCAAAAAGTTGCCAATAGACTAGAAAATGAGAATGGCAAAGTTTTAGCTCATTTGGATAATATTAACCCGTGCCTCATTGAGGTTAAAGTTTGAAAAAAACGTGATTTTTCGCAAAAAAATGCTGTTTTTCATAAAATAAATACAATTAAACCTAGAAACATAATTCAGGTCTCATTTTATATAAAAAAGCTTCGTTTTGAAGAACCACACACCATTTTATTTCTAAAAATGTATAAATTTAGACATATGCGCATTTTTTAGGACCAGACTTCACCCAAATCCTAAAAATTGATTTTTATGAAAATGTGAAAAAAACATTGTAACATTCCATTTCATCTGCTTTCCCCCCTTTTGTTTTTCATTTTGTACATGATAAAGTACTAATTTTTAAAAAATTCCAAAGAAAATGAAAAAAAGTCGAATTTTAAACCGAAAAAATTTAAAAAAAGGGGCGGGGGGTGAAAAGAAAGTATAAAAATTAGAACAAATATGCTCAAATGCATTTTATTATTAAAGTTGTGTTACAAGAAAGGAAGCATAATAAAGAAAATTAATTATTATCCCTTACAATTGTCACATTAACCCTTTCCAGTACAGAAAAGTTCTGTTCGTAAAATAATGAAATGATTGACTACACCTAAATTTACAAACAAGTAAGTTTGGAATTAAAATTAGGTAGTCTCGACATGGGACCACTGCGCCAGAAAGGATTAAGGTGGTAAATGGCTTAGATAAGGTGGCTTTTGAAGAATCTGGAAAAGTTTTTCTACATTCACATACAACTTTTAGCATATACTGTTTTTATTTTTCGTTTTTTGTTAAACAGGAATTGAAATCTCTGGTTAATTTTCTTCCCCTTTCAGCTGTGTCATTGACAACTTTAAAACCATTCACTGATTTCTTGCTTTCAAATAAGGTTTATTTTCACACCATAGATTGGGATCAGTATTTAAAAAATGCTTATTAATATAAAACCTCTTAAAAATTTTTATAGTTTGAGATGAAACAAAAACATTGACTTCTTTGTTCAATAAATAATCCATTTCGTTGAAAACTTTTGTTGCTTTTAAATTCTTATCATCATCATCATTTCTTCTTCAAATGACATTAATTTTACAGCCATGCTTATGTTGACTTTTTTTTTTTCAAAGTATCATCTAAAAATAAAAATGCAACTTGATCCGAGTTAAGATACCAAAGATGGTTTATCATTTTAACGAGTGCTTTGTCTGCAACCTATTTATCAATTTTTCTGTAGTGAACAAGTGATTTTATTATTTGCAGGTCTTGGATTGGGGTCCAAAGTGGGAGTGGGAATATTGAAGCACGATTTTACATAAATATTGATTAGAAATAAGCAAAGGTCTTTAATACCTTCTTTTTCTAAAATTGTTATTGAGAGATTATCTATGACAATATATTTTGAGAGAATAAATTGCTTGTGCATCTGACATGGTTAAAAGCACCAGGTGCTCTGAAAAAAGTCTTTTGTAGGAAGGAGTCCTATAAAAATTAAACAAAGTTGTATAAACTCTTTATAATCATCCCTGAGCTGTTAATTTTTAAAAGGTCCTGTAAGAAAACTTGAAATTTCTTCTGAATTAACTATTTATATCTACTATTTCCTCTTCAATAGCATTTTTATATTTACTCTGGTTTAATTTAAACCACCCAATCAGAATTGTTTTTTTAAATATCTGGCTGAGGAGAAGTGATTATTCCCACTTTACAATCAGAACCAGCTTTTAGGAAAATTTCTAGATTAGGGTGGCGACATGGTAAATACAGAAGACTTTTGCTTTAACAATTGCTATAGAAGAATGCAGGTTCCTCTGAGGTGACCGTTGTTTACTGCAGTTGTATCAAAACATATTGCCTGGATTTTACCAACTTCCTCCACTCTTCAACTGCTGAAAATACAGCTTTCGCCTGAATTATTCCGATACTATTTTCAAGCTGTGGAACTCGTAGAAACTGTTCTTCATCCCCACAACTAATTAAAACTTCTATCCTCTCTACATTTTCTTTATTAAAAAAATGGTGAAGCAGTTTTCCATCCCAGTGAATAACAGTTCTCTCTAAACCGGAATTTTTAAATCTGTTCTTGATGATCTCAGTTCTTTGTTTACGAAATAGTTATTTAGGGAGTCAATTGCACTTCTACTTAAAATTAAAGTCTGTGGTTAATTGGTGGATGTACTCTAAATCTAGCAGCTTTTCTGGCATTCAGTTTCATTTTACGAATATCATAAAATAAAATACATAAAACTTGACGATTACTTGGTAGCTTACGTCGATGATTTGATGAGACAAGTGGCCAATTAAAAAAATCTTACATTTCTGCCATCATATCAAAAGGGGGGGGGGGGGGCTTTACGGAATGTTTCGTCAATTCTAAAAATAGATAACGATAACAGGTAACAAAAACAGCCTTGTAATAAAAAGAGAAATTCAGAGGTTCAACTGCAACACAAATCGAGAAGTTCTTTCTTACTAGACACAGAACTAGATAACTAATAATCAATTATAATTCGTGAAATATTTTTAAAGTTGCAAAAATTGCTCATTTATTTTTGCCTATTAATGAAAATAATGCAAAAAAAATTATCAAAAGTAATAAAATTATTAATATGTCATTTTTCACTTATGTTTCAAAAATGCAGAGTTTGAGGGTATAGTTCACGAGCTGACCTGAAAAATACTAATATTCATTAAATATAAGTTTTGATGAGGGTAAAAGTTTAAGGGAACAACTGTTTCTATGAAATAAAACAAGAATCAGGTTTCTAAGACAAATGGTTTTCACGTAAAGAAAGAAAAACGACAATTTTTTGCCAAAAACTGCAAATTTTCAAGACTTCAACCTCGATGAGGCACGGGTTAATGTTATTCATTTCAGTTGAAACTTTGCCAATCTCATTTTCTAACTAATTGGCAACTTTTAGGAGGGTCCCCCCGAAGAAAACGTTAAAAAAAAATTTTTCCCATGTTGCTTGTGACCACCCTAGTATATATATATATATATATATAAGACATTTAGATACTCAATTGACAATTATTAATATATATGCAGTGGCAGACAAAAAAAAAACTGTATCACCTAGAAAAGTACACTTTTGAAATGTTTAATACACTACTTTGTATAGATAAAATTAATTTAGTTGCTTCAAAGCAACATATCGCATCATTTCAGGTCACTATTGCATCGTACAACAATTATGAAGCAATGCATCAACCTGTTTTCATAAATAGTCTGCCAAAATGAGAAAATGACCAATTGTAATGATTATTTATCCTGTGAAGTATGGTTCCACACTTTCGATTGACACCCCAGAAAAAAAATATGGCAGTTACTTTAATTAAAGAAGGATTTTTGACAAGTATGGTGACCAAAATAATAGGATGTCATCATTCTACATTTCCTAGAGTGATTAAATTGAAGCTTGGATCTAGTGTTGAGTCAATAGCCTGATCAGGTTGAAGGAGGGTAACTAAAAAGTCTGAAAATCTATATCTGAACCATATGTGTCTCTGTAATCGTCATGCAGGTACTCTTGATTTAAAAGAAAAGTTGAATTTTAAAATTCCTGTGGTGTTAATATAAGTGATGAACTGTCCAGAGGCAGATTCCATAATGTGGTCAGCATGCTTATCACAGCCAAAAGAGCTTTTATGCTTCGGACAAAATTAACCTCAACCTCCATAGATAGGAGGGAAAGCAGTATCTTAGGAAACAAAAAAGTGAAACATATCATCAAGACTGCATTTCGCCAACTGTGATATTTCTAATGAGGCAAATGGCCTGGAAAAGCATATCCAGCAAAGGGAGGGGAAGACAAATTATTACTGAACACAGTTATTTTTCACAGATTTTATATCTTTTCACAGATAACTTGGAGGAGTGTTTAAAGCCAGTTTTTTGAAATAATTTTAAACTGCGAAGTAAGGATTTCAACATATGCTAAAATACTTCTGTTAAATTATAGTTTAATTTTTATACGATTTCATATAAATACAATTTAATAATAAAACATTTGTTTACATTTTTTTAAATTATAATCAAATATTTAATGCATAAATTTTACTTTAATGTACCACATAAACTCACTGTCAATAACAATGAAACATTCACGAATTATCAGGGTGGTACCCCAACAGGAGATGTGTCCAGAGTCAAAAATATTTTTTGTTGAATTAAAATATCAAACAAACTGGTATTGCCCAAATTTTATGCACAAGTTCATTGCCGAGGTCAGCACAAGTATTTTTTAAGGATTTCTATTTAAGTAATTTTTGGACCATACATAGGAGCACCTTATTAGGGACAAGGCCCAGACACAAAATTATTGTTTATGTTTTTGGATTGAAATCACAAATACAATATCTAACAAAATGATTCTGATCAAATTTTGTATAAAGTCCATTGTTAATGAAAAATATTAAGTTTTTAGTTAAAAGCATATTATTATTATTATTTTTTTTTTTTTTTTGCTTTTAAAACAAAGAAAAGGTAAAATTATTTGTTATAAACAATCAAATAACTATTTAAAATACAGATAAGAAATTGATAAAAATAGGTACGATAACAAATACAATAGTAACTAATTAGTAGTAGTAAATTGCAGTACTAACAGTGGTAGTAAATAGTATTAAATAGTAATAATTAATAAATAACAAACAAGTAGATAATACAACAAATATAGATAACACGATAGATATTTGAAATACACAGGCTTCTGAAACAGAAAATGTTTTAAAATAAAGCATTATTTGTCCATTTCAGATAAAAAAAACTTTACCTTAGTTGTTTTTCTTTCTTCAGCTGATTTTTTGACTAAGTTTTTGCTCCTTTCAGCTGAAGACTTTGTTACAGAAGATTGTACTGATGCCTTTTTTTCATCCTTCATCTCATTCTGTTTTTCTTCAGGGGAATGTATTGTCTCTGTTTGACTGTCATTGACAGACTGCTCCGTAGATAAGATATATTTTTCTAAAAATTTATCATAAAGAAGTTGGTTGTATTGATTTCTAGGAAAAGTTTCCCATAAAGCTTCAAACTGAAATAAAACAATGTTCATGTAAATATTTTTTATTTATATATTTTTTAATATGAAGGAAAAACATTCGATTTTTTAAATTATTATTTTTATTTAAGAATGATTATAAAAATAAGGGGGTAAGAGTGATCACATATCGCACAGGGTTTCGTTTAAACATTTTATCCTTAAATTAATAAATCAGAATTGTTAATTTATAATTATTAAATTCTTACATAAATGGCAGCACCATTACATTTAATTTTAAAATAATAAAAAAAAATATTTTTATCAAATTAAAAATATTTAAGTAAAATTATTTAAATAAAATAAGAATCTGAATATTTTTAAATATTTACTCCAGAGGAAATATTCAACATTTATTCCTCTGTTATTCCTATTTAATTATTAAAAATGAGGGATTTTTTAATATTAAATATGGATTTGATTATATCATCTGACACCTTAAACATTAATTCTTACTAAATGTGCATTAAAAAATATATATATATATATATAAGTGAATAATTCTCCGGATTTGTTTTAATTGAAATTTCAGATTTTCTCTGTCTGAAATAAAAGATTTTAAAAATGACTACTGTACAAAGAAAAATAAATAAATAAAAATAAAATAAGCCTTTAAAATTGTCAAAAAAAAAAAAAAAAAGAATTTCCTTTTAATTAAAATCCATCTGAAAATAAAGTGTAATAATAAAAATCAAAATTTTAAAGTTCCGTCAGAGAGATTCGAATACACAATCAATCTACTGTGTAGGAGACGAACGCCTTATCGCGTCGCTACCGGTCCTCTGCGAAATTTGCTGAATTTAAGATTATGTTTTTAAATCGAAAAAGAATGAATTCATTTAATTAAAATAATATAAGAATTTTTCAAAATTTTATGATTTTGGGTATGACAGGGGGTATTCAGCTCTATGTGAAAAAAATTCAAGTCTGTAGCTTAAATAGTTTCCAAGTACAAGTGTGTGATGGACAGCAGAGAAGCGAGACTATAAGGGCTTCGTGAGATGAATGAAACCCTAATGATAAAATATTGACTCTTTTTTAATAGTTATGCAACATTCTTTTTTGAAAAAATAAGTAAAATTCACACACACACGTACATACAGAAAGAACACATATCTAACATTCATTACAAAAACATACAAATGGGATTTATATTAAAGTGAACATTAAAATAGTTTTTTAAAAAATGATATATGTATGAAACCGGTATTTCTTTTTCAATAAATTTCTACATAAATACCATCAATCATACATATCTCCATTAAATTCCATTTCCTTCTATAGCATAATTAGTACTTTTCAATGGTTACTGGTCATACTTTTTATTAATTAAAAAGAGATCCAGGGAATATAATATATTTATAAAATTCAATGCTGTGAGAAACTAAAAGCAGTGTTAATTTGTTATTAATATTGATTAACATTTAAAAAATAAACAAATTTCGTTTTCACTATTTCAGTTCCGGAATATACAACATATTAAAGTGTCATGGCAACTGTCCCACTTTGATGAAAGTTAGAGGAAGGCAGAGAAGTATATAGTCAAACAAATATTCCAATTTTGGATCTCATAAAATTTACATAGGACCACCATACAAACAACACCTTTCAAACAAAGAAAGCACATTATGAAAATTTCAGCTTTTATTCCAAATTTACACATAAACATAAATAAAAAATAGATATTTCTAAACTGTTTCCTTAAAACTTAGACAGGAATAAAATAAAACAATAAAACCAAAATGAAATAAGCACAAAGCTGTGCATGTGCAATTTTCTATAATGGACCTTATGGTATCAGAATGGAACCTGAATTCTTAATTTTAAAACATTTTAAACTTACATAAAAGAAAATAACTTCAGTTTTTTTCTTTTCAGATGCTCTAAAGAGCGAAGGCAAGTGCTTAATGTAACAGATAAGTCGTCATGTGATGCATCTATTGAAAATAATCAATTTCAGTTAGGTTTCCAAGTATTTCTTTATATTGTTTGTTTATGTTCTAAAACTTGCATTTTTTATAGTTAGGAAAAAGTACCTATGAAAGTTTAAGGGGTTATTCTGGCCTAGAGGCATCAGTTTTGGGCATTTTGTTGAGCTCAATTAAAAAAATATATTTTTACCATTCATTCTTTTACAACATATTTATTGATATTTTGAAAATATACAAAAAAAGATTTTTTTTGAAAAAAAAAAAAAAGAAATGAGTCATAAGCTGGTAAAGCTGAAGGTAAAAAAAAAAATCTTTTTTTTTACCTTCTAACTATAAAAAAGGTGTGCTGGTTGACACAATTGCAACCCTTCTGGTTATCAGAAACAAAATTTATAAAAGACTCTTAATTAGTAAGAATGTCGCTATAGCTATCATTTTATAATGCAAGTTGTTCAACAAGCACATAATAATTAAAAATGTGACAAACTGAGTTTTTTTTTTTTCATCAAAATAATGAGCCAACAGCAATATCAATATATATATATATATATATACTCAGACAGTATGATACTTATATGGAAAAACCAGTTATCTAGAATGATATTTTCAACTGACCAATTTCAGAATCTTTCCAGAAAAAGTGATATACAGTGATATGTACATCGCTTGATATCTTACCACATGCACAGTATAACTGAATGCCAAAATTTTGGATTTGAAATAGAAGCATATTTAGTTAAAAATTAGGTATTTTGATTCTTACACAGGATTGTTGTTTCCAAGGGATCTCTATAGATTGTGCTCTTTCAGACTATAATTAATCTTTGATTTTTATTGCATCTGATTTTTAATCTGAATAATCTAATAATTCATTTGAAATCGGAAACAATACCACAGTCACACATATTCTACAAATTTGATCAATTTACAAATTCTACAATTTGCAATTCTATAAATTTGGTTTTATACTGTATATGTATGTAAGGTGTTAAAAATTTTCAAACTCTACTGTAAATCTAAAATTTAAATTAATTTCCAATGAAATTTTTTTTAACTCTTAAGGTCTAATTGTGAATCTGCTCCTTTGAAATTGTTTTCCAAGTTTATCAAACAATACTTTCAGACATTAAAATCTAACCATAAGATTAAAAGTGCACCTTGCAAGCATTTGTGGTTAGTGATGTGCTAGACCAGCAATACTCAACCTGCGGGACGCATATGGCACGGCGACCTTTTATGTGTGGCCCGAGACACATACATAATCATTAATCCATATTTATAAAATTAATTGAGATGTGCATAAAAGATATTTCAGACCTTTACTGTCGTTTTATATATTTCTAGGAGAAGACAAAATCAGTCCTGTTATAAGAATTTAAAATTATGTTAAAACATCTTAAAGGCTGTTAGTCCAAAGTTCTTTTTACACGTAGTAATGTTTGTGCTATAGTGATCTATGCATTTCTTAATCTTCGACACTAATCAAACATTATTCTGAATTAATTAAAATTTCAATAATGTAATATATGAGCATTTTTATAATTAATAAAAATGCTGAAAAGTTTTTAAATTGAAAAAAAGACTGATTTAATAGAGAAATTTTCCTGTTTTTCTTTTTAAACTTTGAAATCCTCCATTGTTACATTATTACATGTCATGCTTATTATACAGTCGAACCTCTATTTAACGAAGTCGCTAAATCCCGGAAAAAAGTTCGTTCTATGGAAAATTCGTTAAATAGAGATTCACATTTTAAAATACTTTAAACTAGATTTTAAATTCATAAACGCTAAATATTTTTACTAAAAGTAATTAATCACAATTTTTTGAATAAATTATTTTGATTTGTTTTATTTATTTTACCCACCAATATCCATCATCAATTCATTTTTCCTATGTGTTTAAATCTGTGAAATCTGCAAGGAAAACAAAACATTGCCGGGAAATACACTGTATTTTCTGTTTAAAGTAAATAGTTATACATTAAAATTAACGAATTTTAATGACATTATAGTATTTATTATTATTATTATTATTATAAAAATTAATTTTTAACATATGCGTCCTTAAATTTAATTTCTGAAATACTCTGTTAATTTTGCCTGAGTTTTTTATTTAAAAAAGTGCTTTCTCTCATAATACGTCTTGCATCTTTGCAATGCACCAAAAACCCCTTTATGCGTATTTTCTTCTATCTATAATCCACGTCGGATTGTTTCAAATAATTTTAGAATTTCATCATACGAAGTTTTGTTAATTACTGCATAATGATCATTTTCATCATCATCATATTCGTCTTCATCGCAATTCATTGCTGTATTGTTTTTTTTTTTTTTCACACTGTTGAAAATATCCAATTCGGATAGTGTTTCCGAGGTCTCAATTTCAGAATTAAGTGAAATACAACCATCAATCAGCATATCATGGTTAATTTCTTCTTTTTTTCTCATCTGTATCCACATTTTTTTAAGTTACTCCAAGGGATTATCGTCTTCGTCCTCCGTACTTCCCGAATTCTCACTGCTGACAAAGAAGGCGCCTTGTAAAACCAGTACAAGGCCATTGAAAATCATAAAATGTGTTTAAAGAAAGAGTAAGTTTGAAATGCCCAGAAATATTTTGAGAAATGAGGAGAAAAAAAAATTTAGACCACAAGAAAAAGTTCGTTAAATAGAGAATGCACTTCGCTATTTGGAGGTTATTTTACGAAGAAATTCGCAAAATGTTCTTGGTTCCAAGAAAAAGTTCGCAAAATAGAGGTTCGTTAAATAGAGGTCCGACTGTATAATAGGGTGGAGCGCTCGCCTATGGGAAAAAAAAAATTCTTCAAATCAAAATTGGCCGGGGTGGGAAAGTTGCTCTATCCGATCCTCATTCTGAATATAAAATATCTTTGAAAAATATTAATATTAAATACTGCCCCAAGGTCATTGAATATTGAGAAAAAACGTAAAAGCGCTCGGCTATGGAAAATATATTTTTTTTTTCCAAATCAAAATGAGGCGGTGTGGGAAAGTTGCTCTATCATATCCTCATTCAGAATAAAAAATATCTTTGAAAAATATTAATATTAAATACTGCCCCAAAGTCATTGAATATTAAGAAAAAACGTAAAAGTTGTGCATTTTCTCATTTTTTTCCTCAAATATACAAACTATTTTATTAATTTGATTTAAAAGGATGATCATCGAATTATTATTATTGTTATTATAAATTTATAGTAAAATTATGCAATATTTATATCAAATTCACTTTTATTATGCTTACTCAACGACTATACTTTTTTTTAATATATGAAATTTGGGTAATTGTAATTGTTTTATATTTTTTACTTAACCTGTGTAAAAAAATATAATCTGAAATTATTCTTAAACAACTACAGTAATAAGATAAAAATAATTTACTATTGCAATTTACAAGCAATGAAGTTACTATTTTATAGTAGTCCATACTGTTTTTTAGTTTCAAAAACTGCCTTTTTTTCCGAGACTCCAGACAAGTTTTAATGAATTCAACGCATCTCAAAGGACCACAAAACAGCAGAAGAAGCCTCCGTAACAAGTTTCACATATCTTTCAGTGGCTTGATTGTGACAAGGGAATAGTTTAATCTTAGGTAAGGTGTCTTCATTTATTGTCTTTGGATTTAGGATACATTTTGTAAGAATGTTATGATCTAAGAACTTAGTTAATGGTGGTTGTATCACGGTCACTTCAACCCAATTTATAGAATCTATATAGACTTTGGCTTCAAAATTTATCCGTATGTAAAGAATTTCTTGACTTTTGAGATTTTATTGTTCTGCGTAGTGCCAAAGGTCTTACATAGTATGTAAGAGTGTTGGCACTACACATAATAATAAAATCTTGAAAGTGAAGACATTCTTTATGTACGTTCAACTTACCTGAGATCACGTACATAAAGAGTTTTTTGACTTTCGAGATTTTATTATTCTGCGCAGTGCCACATTTATATAGTATATATGAGTGTTGGTACTATGTAGAATAATAAAAGTTTTACGAAAACAAACGATCAAGTTACCTGAGAGACCAAAGACTATATCGATTTCATAAATTAGGCAGAAGTGACCGTGACAGAACCACCATTAACTAAGTTCTTAGATCATAACATTCTTACAAAGTGTATCCTAAATCCAAAGGCAATAGATGAAGACATTTTACCTAAGATTAAACTATTCCCTTGACACAATCAAGCCACTGAAAGTTGTGTGACACTTCTTACAGAGGCTTCTTCTGCTGTTTGCGGTCCTTTGAGACGCCATGGATTCATTAAAATGTCTGGAGTCTCAGAAAAAAAATGCCAGTTTTTGAAACCAAAAAACAGTATGGACTACTATAAAATGGTAACTTTACTGCTTGTAAATTAAATAGTAAATTATTTTTACCTTATTACATTAGTTTTTTAAGAATAATTTCAAATTATATTTTCTTACACAGGTTAAGTAAAATATGTAAAACAATTACAATTACCCAAATTTCATATATTTTAAAAAAGTATAGGCGTTGAGTTAGTATAATAAAAGCGAATTTGATATAAATATTACATAATTTTATTATAAATATATAATAATAATAATAATAATTCGACGATCATCCTTTTAAATTAAATTAATAAAATAATTTGTATGTTTGAGGAAAAAAATTGGAAAATGCACAACTTTTACGTTTTTTCTCAATATTCAATGTCCTTGGAGCAGTATTTAATATTAATATTTTTTATTCAGAATGAGGATATGATAGAGCAACTTTCTCACACCGCCCCATTTTGATTAGGAAAATAATTTTTTTTTCCACAGGCGAGCGCTTTTACGTTTTTTCTCAATATTCAATGACCTTGGGGCAGTATTTAATATTAATATTTTTCAAAAATATTTTATATTCAAAATGAGGATCTGATAGAGCAACTTTCCCACCCCGGCCGATTTTGATTTGAAGAAAAAAAAATTTCGCTCCACCCTACTGTATAACCAATACTGCTTTTTAGGGTTGAACGTTTGTCGTGGAAAATATTGGCCCTAAAAAATGCTTACACCACTATTTTTAAACAATAAATTTCTAAACATTATCTCTATACATTTTCAATAGAAATTTACCATGAAGTTAATTGTTTGAAAATAGTGGTGTTAGTTTTTGGTAACATTTCAAACGTTAAACTTTATTGATAATATCAACATTGTTGTATTAATTTGTTATAATAATTATCTTACGACAATAAATTCTCCATAACGGACACTTTTTCAATTACCAACATCTATATTTTTATACATTTTTACCTCTGCGGCCCGCATAACATCACAAACAGGTGTTTGCGGCCCACGGTAGAAAAAGGTTAAGTACAGCTGTGCTAGACTCGCACAACGCACCACAAAAAAACCAAACATTAACTTGATTGGTTAGATAGCTTTTGATTAAAGTATTTTCCCTTTTTGAAACATTCATCCCTGCTGCAAAATATTGCAAGTAAGAATATATAGGCAAAAACTGACACAAAAAAGAGCAGACTTTTAGTAGATTTGAGGTGTATATTTAAGTTACGACTGTGTACATCGCTAAATTCATATCTATGGGTTCCTGGGACCTCTTCTGAGTTCACATGACTACGTTTGTACCAATGGTCTGAATTAATGAAGAAGTTCAGTCAACTAAGCAGTCGAGTCCCCAAGTCAAATTATTTAATTACTTTTTTTTCTAGCTATTGAAATCTACATTGTATCCATTAAATTATATCCCCACCAAACTAAAAAAAAAGAATTGAGCATTTCACAGCAATTCGAGAAGTATATATTTTTCAAATTACCTGCTTATCTGTGAGTCGAAAAACAAATTTAGACAAGACATTCCTGAAATCATCTTTGCACACAATTCCAACATTGCACATATCCAAGGCCTTGAAGTCCTTGAGCATGGCAGTCTTTCTGGAACGGACACAATCTCTGATCATCTCTTCTACTTCAGTGACAAGCATCTCAGGGGAACATTTTGACTTGTAGTTGACCAGTTTATCAATCATTAAAATCCATTTCTGGGTGTCCTGAACAGAATAAATAGATTTATAAGTGGTAAAGAGATAACTGATGATTTTAAATATTTTCATATATACTCTGAAGAACATATTTTAATAAATAAAACTGAGTAAAGTCATTTGTGGTCCAACATTCTTTAGTATTACTAGATGCTGTATTTCAAGTAAATATGTTAGTCAGTTATATAGAAAATAAGACAAGAATTTTTCTGGATGGCTTTTTCAGAGCAATAAAAAAGGCATACTTGACATAGTCAAACTTCTGCTTAGACATATTATAAAGATAGGACCCTATCTACAGGATGGAATAATACACATTCAGAACACAGGGCATGAAAAATAATGTAAATTTTCTTTGCATAAAAACAAAAAAAATATTGACAATAGTTAATGGTTAGACAATGTAAGTGGTAACATTATGTTTCTTTGTTTTTATTTTTCTCATACCACACCTGAGTTCATTCAATAAATTATCATAATTATTTAGTTCACTAGAGAGTGTACGCCATAAATTTTTGTCATGAATTAATTTAATTTTCGAAGGCACAAATGTTTTTGTCTTGCATGCAAATTTGATGGGTTTAGTTAATATTAAACAAAAACATAATTTGCAGAACAAATTAAAAAAGAAAATTTATTTCCTATATTGTTTAAGCCTGAGAAGGTGACAGATATTCAAATGCTTCATTCAGTTAGCTCTACGTTTAATGTTACATTTTTGTAACAAATAAGTTAAACTAATTGAACATTAAAAAATAAAAATAAAATTCAAACAATATGATACTTTAAACACCCTAAAAACTTGGATTCCGTTCAAATGAAAGCGAAATAAATCTTAGACTTTTTTAAAATGTTTGTATTTTAGACATGCCTTATGGTTTTATGTACAATCATCATAAACATAATACAAAATCTGCAATACAAATATTTACAACTAATAAAGGAAAAAAGTCTAAGATTTATTTCACTTTCATTTGAACGGAATCAAAGTTTTTAGGGTGTTTAAAGTATCATATTGTTTGAATTTAATTTTTATTTTTTAATGTTCAATTGGTTTAACTTATTTGTTACAAAAATATAACATTAAACATAGAGCTAACTGAATGAAACATCTTAATATCTGTCCCTTCTCAGGTGTTCCGTTCCGGAAGCAGAACGAGCTCCCCCTAGCGAGCAGTCTGTAAAAGAGTTAGTTAAGCTGTTGATCGTCAAAGCATCAATACGTATTTTCAAAACACTCCATCCACACTACGCGATGGATATTAATTATGATTTGCAATCTACTCAAATTTGGGAAATTTATGTTGAGTAAGTGTCTTGTGCAGTTTTAAGTGCGAATAAAATCAATTAAAAAGAAAATTAACGTCTACAGTCCACATCATATCGAGCATTGTGGTCCGAGAGAGACTGAGTGCTACTATGGATAAGCTTAATCGATTAAAAGGCACCGTAAAGGCTGCTATCACAAGATTAGAGCAATTTCTAACAGATACGACCGATATAAAAACAACGAATGTGAGCACATTAGAAGTAAAATTAAAAAAGACAGAAGCTCTTCAAAATAAATTAGAGGAAATTAGAGAACAATATTTTGACATCCAAGAATTATCTGCGCAACAAGTACAAGATATAGAGGAGGATATCGACACTGATAATGAAAGGCTCGAACAAGTTGAGGTAAGCTTAAAAGTTTTATTAGCATCTTTTGAAAATAAATGTAACATCGCATGTGTAAATATTAATGATCATTCAAATGAAAACAAAACAAAGGTACACCTCCCTGAAATTCCATTACCTTCATTCGATGGTGATTACTGTGATTTTGCTAATTTTAAAACACAGTTTACTAACTTCGTTGTTAACAATCCCCAATTAGATAATAATCAGAAGCTATTTTATTTAAAAGCTTCTTTAAAAAACGAAGCTAAAGAATCACCCAATGAAGTTAGAATCACCCGATGATGATTTCAATTCATTGTTTCAAGCTCTGATACACAGATATGAAAATAAAAGATTGTTAATCGATTCACATATTTCTGCAATTTTAAATTATGAAAAAATGCAATATGAATCCCCCTAAAGAATTGTGTAATTTTATTGATTGTATTAACAAAAACATTCATGCACTCAAAATTATGGAATATACACAAAATAATTTATCAGAAAGTGTGTTCATAAATATAATTCTGAAAAAATTGCATAACGAAACTCAAAATGCAGTTTGAATTATCTCTTCAAAACTCCGATGTTCCGAGGTTTGATCATTAAATTTCTTTTTTGGAAAAAAGATGCTTAGTTTTAGAAGCGATAAAACTTTCGAATGACGCCAACTTGTCTCAAACGAAGCCCTTGAAATCTAAGAACAATTACGCAGTAAATAAATCCAGATCATTTCTTATCAACGATAATAAAAATAAAAATAATGTAAAGCCTTGTGTGTTATGCAATTCGCCTCACCCCCTTTTCAAATGTTCTGCTTTTTTAAACATGAATATTCGAGAAAGGAAAATGATTGTAAATAAAAATAAATTATGTTCAAATTGTTTACGATTACATCAAGGCCAATGCAATTCTAAATTTACCTGCAAGCATTGCAAATTAGTACATAACACCTTACTACATGAAGTAAATGATATGTCAGAAACGGCAATAATAAATAAAAATAACGAGTTTGTTAAAAATAAACAAATAAGCAATTCTGAACCTGAGAATAAAGAAACGCCATTAATTGGTTCAATTTGTTACTAGAAGATAAAAGAAATTGCGCAATATTAAACACAGCTATAATTTTAGTAACAGATGTGTATGGAAATAAAATTAGATTAAGAACAATCCTAGATAATGGGTCTTCGATCAACGCTTTAAGTAAGAGCGCATGCAAGAAATTAAATCTAAAACCAAAACCATTCAAGGGTGTTATTTCCGGTATAAACGAGTCATCACAGGAAATAAAGCAAATTATCATTGCAAAAATATCAAATGAAAAAGGAACATTTTCTAAAACATTAGAGTTTGCAGTTCTACCAAAAATAACAAACAATATTCCTGTTGAAAGATTAGACATTTCAAACTTGTGCATCCCTAACTACATAGAATTAGTGGACAATAAGTTTCATATACCTGGTCAGGTTGATGCATTGATTGGTAGCGAGGTATTTTTTGACATTTTAAAGAGTGAGCAAATTTGTTTAGCAAATGCTAATTGTATGTTACAGAATACAGTATTTGGGTATATAATCGCAGGTTCACTTCTACAAGTTGAAAATAAGTCATATGTTGCCTCTTAACTGAAAATAGCTTAGACAATACTTTACAGAAATTTTTTGAAATAGAATCTTTACCTGGGGATAATAAAGAAATTGTCAAGGGGGATGAAGAAATATTTTGTGAGGAACATTTTAGAAGTACCTACAAACGCGATCATACCGGTAGATTTACAGTACAGCTACCAATGAAAGAAAGTGCAGAATCAGTGTTAGGAAGTTCTAGAGAAATTTCAGCTAAGCGATTAAATAGTTTATGGGCTAAATTAGATAAAAATAAAACAATGGCTAATTTATATACAGCTTTTATGGAAGAATACGAAACTTTGGGGCATATGACACAAATTAAAAATGAAAACGAAAATAAGCTATTTTATTACATTCCACATCATGCTGTGTATAAACCAGAAAAATTATCCACTCCCCTGAGAGTTGTCTTCAATGCAAGTTCAAATACATCTAGTGGCTATTCACTTAATTCTATTTTATTAAATGGGGGAACGGTTCAGCAAGATTTATTTTCTATTATAACTAGATTCCGTACTCAAACATGCATTCTGTGCAGACATTAAGAAAATGTACAGGCAGATACTGATTGACCCACAACAGAGAAATTTGCAAAAAATTCTTTGGAAGTCCAGTAAGGACGCCCCAATAAAGATATATGAACTCAACACGGTTACATATGGCACTGTTAGTGCTCCCTTTCTTGCCATGCGAACGTTGAAAGCTCTTGCTGATGAAGAAAGAAAAGATTTTCCAAAAGCTGCAGAAGTGATTCATAACGACATATATGTTGATGATTGTTTATCTGGTGCAGGTTCCTTACAAGACGCACAGGACTTGCAATCTCAACTAATTCTGATCTTAAAAAGGGGAGGGATGGAGCTACACAAGTGGGTCTCTAATCATCCTGAATTTTTACAAGACGCAGCCATATCAGAATATGCATTTGACGAACACTCGCAGCAAATTTCTGTAAAAACTTTAGGCATGCTTTGGAAACCTGAATCAGATCATTTTACTTTTAAAATTAGTATCGAACCCAAAGATGTTTATACTAAGAGAGAAGTTTTGGCACAAATTGCTAAAATTTACGATCCCTTAGGCCTAATTGGCCCAATTCTAACCAAAGCAAAAATTTTCATGCAACATTTATGGGAATTAAAGATAAATTGGAATCAACATCTGCCTGCCAGTTCTCTTCAGGAATGGCAAAATTTTCTGATTAAATTGACAGAAATGAATCATCTTACAATTCCACGACATGTTTTGTCTGACAACATTGCAGGTCTAGATTTACACGGATTTTCAGACGCTTCTGGAAAGGCCTATGGAGCAGCCATCTACATAAGATCTCTCTCCACAACTGGACAGTTCAAGTCTAATCTTTTGTGCAGCAAGTACCGTGTGGCTCCCCTAAAGCCAATGACCATCCCGCGACTAGAGTTGTGTGCAGCTCTACTTTTGGCAAAACTGGATCAAAAAATAATTCCCATCCTACAGCTATGCTTTGAAAAGGTGTGGCTATGGACAGATTCATCGATTGTTCTATTTTGGCTTAACACACCACCCCACAAACTTAAAACTTTCGTTGCCAATAGAGTCACCACGATCCAGTCTATTTCTGAGAATTATCATTGGAATCATGTATCCTCAAAATCCAATCCAGCAGATATCATCTCCAGAGGTGCAACAGCCAAGGATCTGATCAATAATGATTTGTGGTGGTTTGGTCCGGAATTTCTTCAAAGGGAAATTATAGTTCCCAAACAATTTCCTACCCTCAAGGACATTGACTGTGATCATGAACTAAAAACTGATTTTAATTTATTGACTATCCATAAGGACTCTAACGATTTTTTTAATGGTTTATATAATTCTTCTAATAATTTTCTTAAATTAATTAGAATATGTAGTTTTATTTTTAGGTTCATCAATAACAGGGGTCATAGAGATATAAAACGGAAGCAGCTTATAGGAATTGAGTTACAAAATAGTTTACAGTTTTTAGTAAAAAAGGCCTAGGAAGGTAAGTTCGCTCCTGAATTAGCAGCACTCAGAAAGGGACAAACTGTTTCTTGTTCCAGTAAGTTAAAGGGATTAGATCCCTTCATTGAAAACTGTGGATTACTTCGTGTAGGGGGCAGATTAATAAATTCCGACTTACCTTTAGAGGGTAAGCAGCAATTAATTCCTCCCAGTGATCAGAAGCTCACTAAATTAATTTTTGAATACTTTTATAAAAAGTACTTTCACATAGGTGCTCAGGGATTAGTTCATCAAGTGCGGATGAAATATTGGCCAATAAAGGCTAAAAGCATTGCCCGAAAAACAGTGCACACTTGTGTCACATGTTTCAGGCATAACCCCAAAACACTAGATCAGTTAATGGGAGACCTCCCATCGCAACGCGTAACACCTAACCACACGTTTCTCAATTCAGGTGTCGATTTTTGTGGCCCCTTCCATATTAAGTACAAAAATCAGAGAAAGGCACTTATTCCAAAAGTTATGTGGCCATATTTATATGCATGGCTACCAAGGCTATTCATCTAGAGATAGTAAGCGAGTTATCCGCTGCTGCATTCATCGCTGTGCTTAAAAGGTTTTGTGCCAGAAGAGGCAAAGTAAACACGCTAACTTCTGACAATGCCACTAATTTTAAAGGTGCGTCAACAGAATTAAATAACTTTAAGAAATTATTGGCCACTCCCAACGAGGAATTATCAAATTTCTTTGCTGAAGAATTCATAACTTGGAAATTTATCCCACCACGATCTCCTAATTTTGGCGGTCTATGGGAAGCTGGCGTTAAGTCTTTCAAACATCATTTGCTTAGGGCCGTAGATAATAATAAAATTACTCTAGAGGACTTTGAAACTCTAGTTGTCCAAATTGAGGGGATCCTAAATTCCCGACCTTTATTTCCGCTTTCTGATGACATAAATGAGTTTGAAGTGCTTACGCCAGGGCATTTTTTAATTGGCAGACCCATTAATAGTATTCCAGAGCCTAATGTTATAAATATTTCTGAAAATAGATTAACCCATTGGCAATTAATTACCAAATATGTTCAATGCATTTGGAAATGTTGGTGTATTGACTACTTAAATCACTTGCAGCAGCGCGGTAAGTGGCAATTTACAAAAGAAAACATAAAGTTAGGATATCTAGTGTTATTAAAAGAAGAAAATCTCCCACCATGTAATGGGCTCTTGCCCGAATTCTGGAAATAATTCCAGGCAGGGACAATAGGGTTCGTGCAGTCAAAGTCAAAACTGCATGTGGTATATTTTTAAGAGGCATCTCAAAAGTGTGCCTGTTGCCCATTAAGGACTCTTAAATAATGTTTATGCATCATTGTATTTCTTATAAATATTATTTTTAAGTAATTATCCTGATATTATATAGTATATTAGTATTTTGTATTTTAGTATCATTTGTAGTGTTAATTAGTTATCTATTGTATTATATTTTTGCTGAAATATGTCATATTTCATCCCCGGGCGGCATGTTCCGTTCCGGAAGTAGAACGAGCTCCCCCTAGCGAGCAGTCTGTAAGAGTTAGTTAAGCTGTTGATCGTCAAAGCATCAATACGTATTTTCAAAGCACTCCATCCACACTACGCGATGGATATTAATTATGATTTGCAATCTACTCAAATTTGTGAAATTTATGTTGTGTAAGTGCCTTGTGCAGTTTTAAGTGTGAATAAAATCAATTAAAAAGAAAATTAATGTCTACAGTCCACCATATCGACCATCAGGCTTAAACAATATAGGAAATAAATTGTTTTCTTTTTTAATTTGTTCTGCAAATTATGTTTTTGTTTAATATGTCAAGTTTTTTAATAACTGCTGCATTCAGACAAACTCTCAGATGAACTCATTTCAAAATTAACGGAATGTACCATCATTGAGGTTTGATTATCGCATCACAGTTTGTGGTGTAATTTACCAATGATTAATCCAAAATGGTTCATGAAAGCAATAATGAAGGTTGTCGTTGTTTGAACAAAAACTTCCAATCTGAGCATAAAAAATCAAAATTTACTTACCCCCATTTTCCACTTGGGAATGCTATGAATGCAAAAATAGTGTTATATCTTTAACTAGGGGACACTGTCCCTGGCTCACTTACGCTCGCCAACCCCCGTGAATTGCGACACAATTCACATTGGGACCGCTATGCGCCCCCAGCTTACTTTGCTTGCTTGCCACTTTTTGCAGCAACTCTAGCCCTAATGAGTACTATCATAAATCCTTTTAACTTATGAAATTTTCAAAAAGCTGATTTTATAAATGCATCACGTGACCATAAAACAAACTAATGGCCACTGCTATTCTTACATCTGACAAAAGATCTTACTGTGTTTAAAAAAAGGCTCCTGCTCTGAATTTTAATTTGCTGAATTAGATGTAAAGACCAGTGAATGACGTCAACTTGACAAAATCATACTAAAATATTTCAGTTTTATACAAACTCTAAAGCTCATGATGTCATTGGGAATTCCTAACAAACCGTTCCTGTGCATTTCCTCACTTTTGCTGTACTATTTTCCAAGACGTAACTCCGTCACACTATGGAAAACTTTCCCAGAAATCCGTTGTTTGTTTTAAATAATTCTATATGTGTGCCATGATACTTTTGGAGTCTATATGAGAATTAATCCTTTCTTTCAAATATGACATAATTTTCACAATCAGAATCATTCATCCCTTCCGAGATCAGAGCGTCATTTAAGCAATTCTCTTAAAATTCCTGAGTTTCATTAAATATTCAGTTTAATTAATTGGAAATAGTGTAATTTTCAGAAATATTTCATTTTGTGTATACCAAGAATCTTTAAATAAATAGCAAGAGTCCAGTCTATTTATGTGCAGGGATAAGGATATCAGGAATATGACGTCATCATTGACACAGACATAGTAAAATATTTTAATTCATGGATGAAAATGCATCTTTTGTTTTCTGAATGACGTCATTATCTTCATCAGAAACATTTCGTTTTCCATAATGCTTACTATGAAAGATTATTCACTGTCATTTTATCATACTGTCATTTTATTACTGTCATTTTATGTCATTTTACATAGATTACTTAATATTATTTCTCAATAAATAATCTGTGTTCTGATCTTACATGATTAGTGCATAATTAAACGGAATCGTTTTAATATGTTTACATTTTATGAAAACCATTGAAATTTTTCCTTTAAATATGATGCGAGTTTAAGTGATGAAATTACTCTTCTGATTGGTGGAATGTATTAAGGCAAATTAATTGTGCTACTTTGGCTGTTTGCAAACGGCAAACTACAAATTCAGCTCTATTTTAGCACCACACAAGAGAAATACATATAGAGATGCTAATATTTAACAACAGTATTTGTTATACAGTAAGACATAAAAAAAAAAAAAATTGCCAGTTTTACTTAAAATTTTTTTTTACCCAAGATGTAAACGCAAAGGGAAATTGTTACCTAAGTTAAACTTCAGGTATTTATTTTGCGGCAACACCAGTCGTTTCTGTGCCAGGCAAAAAATGACAAAAAAAAAAAGACCTTGAGGGAAAATTTTAGATAAAACATGCCATAGACATAACGTTAAAAGAACCCATCTTTTTAAAATTTACAAATAATGGACCCCATCAGTGGTGACGTCAAAGGTAACTCAATTCCGTGTACCAACCATAAATTGGATTAAAAATAAACCACAGAGTTCAAACACAGATAGGGAGGAAATATGATGGTTCGGCATGAAGCTAAAAATGTAACCTTGAAATCAATTAAAACCTGCCACAATTCAGTCCAAACAATTGCGGGTAGCTTTGAAAACCTCTCTCATTCCAAATAATTCAACCCTGGTTCCACATGCTTGTCTCGTTTGGGCCGAATGATTTGAGCGATATCTGGCTTCATATTGCAGGCTGTTTTGACGCATAGTGCATCTCTTATACACTCTGAACTTTGTGGGGTTTGTTTGGATCCAGTTTGCGGTTCATACAAGGAGTTGAGTTGCCTGTGATGTCACACTGATGAGGTCCATTATTTTTTATTTCTTGTTGATACAAAAAGAAATTGCCTATGAACAATACATATATTACGCAGCGAAAATGTTTGTGTGTAACGCTGACGTCATATTGACGATGTAACCGGCAAAATAAATTTCACTTATTTGAAAATTTATTAACTTCTAAAAATCGAAAAAATTCAATTTTTACGCCGTCTTAAAACAATAGAAACCGTTCAGAATTGGTTTCCAGCTAATATTACTTAAAGAAATTAAAACTTCATCTATAAATAAATAAAAGAAAACATAAATAAATCACAAAGTTAACACCTTTTTAATTGAACTATGCGCTTATCTGTATGTAACTTATAGTCACGCTTAAAAATCAGCATCGGTAAAATTTATTTAAATTTTGTGATGTCATATTCACCTACTTTCTGTATTTACTCATATTAATGTTTCTTGTATTACTTTTATTTCCACTATGATGCCATATTCATTTTATTTTTAATTCTTAAAAAAATTATTTTAATTCCGTTTTTCACGTAGAAATCTTTCAACTGAAAATTAATTGCTGGAGACAAAAATTTATCATGGCTTTTGAATTTTTTGCAACGATAAGAAATAATGTTAAATTTTATGGGAAAATGACCATTGATTCTCAATGAAAATAGTGAAATTTGTAATTAAGAAAAATATTTGAATAATTCAAATAAAACATAGCCTGTGCTACCTTCTGGGTTTATAATCCACCCATATGCAAATGCATTTTATCTTCCGTTCTCTGTCTGATATCAGACAAATGTTTTTACACTTTAAATTTATAATATTATTAAAATTAACAAAGAATAAAAAATGAGTGGCATCAGGAACAAAAAGGTGGGAAGAAAAAATCAAAAAGTTATGATCTCCATAGGCTTTTCTAAGTTAAATTAACATTGAGAAGTGACGCTGGAAATAAGTATTGCGCTGCCTTGCAATACTTAAATTACTTGCCCGTGTGTAATGCTAACATCATACTGATGATGAAACCTGTAAAATAAATTTCGGTTATTTGCAAATATATTAACTTCTAAGCATCTGATGATTTCAATTTTTACAGTCTTAAAACAATATAAATAGTCAGTATTTCTTTTCAGCTGGTATTCCTTAACAAAACTAAAACTTCATCAACAAATAAATAAAAGGAAAACATAAATCACAAATTTAACACCTTTTTAATCGAATGGACACATCTGCATGTAATTAATATTCATGCTTAAAAATCAGTAACGGTGAAATATGTTGCAAATTTTTGATGACATAGTCACCTGCTTTCTGTATTTACTCTTATTAATGCTTCTTGTATCACTAACAAATACCTGAAAATATCAGTTTTATTTCCATATGACGCCATATTCATCTTTTTTAATTCGTAAAAAAATTATTTCAAATTCCATTTCTCACGTGGAAATATTTTAACTGAAAATTAATTACTGTAGATAAATTATTACAGCTTTTGAATTTTTTGCAGCAACAGAAAAAAAAAAGTTAAATTTTATAGCAAAATTGTCCATTGATTCTCAATGAAAAAAAAAAACCGAAATTTGGAATTCTTAAGAAAAATATTTGAATAATATAAATAAAGCTTAGGCTATGTTACTCTCTCTATTATAATTCATCCATATGCAAAGGCATTTTATCATCCATTTTGATCCTGACGTGAGGCAAACATTTTTGCACTTTGAATTTACAATATCATTAAAATTACAAAGAATAAAAAATTTGTGGCATCAGGAACAAAAAGTCAAAAAGTTATGATCTCCATAGGATTTTCTATGTTAAATTAATATTGAGAAGTGACACTGGAAATAAATAAGTAATGCGCTGCCGCACAATACTTTAATTACAATATAGTGGGTTTTCTAACTACTATTATTTTTGTGACTGTGTGCAATTTTGTAATTAAGTATTGTGTGTGGTCTCATTTTTCTCCTTACGCTTTGCAGAATAAGAAAACCGATGGTGAATATCTGGGACCCACGATAGGGGTCAATCATGAGGGGGAGGAAGGAAAACAACAATTTCAGTGGAAAGGGTGTAGAAAATGAAAATTGTAGAAAAAGTTTTTTTTAAGAATTATTTTTTTCTTTTTTGTTGCATTTGAGTGCATTGTAGAGTAAGAAAATTGATGGTAGATATCTGGGACTTAAGATAGGCGAATGGGGGAGGGGCAGTAATTGAAGGGGAACTGATTACTAAATGATACAAAATTTTTAATGCAAAATATTATTTATTATTTTTGTATTGTTATTCTATATTATATATATTATATACTTAAATGATAAAAACTTTCAAATTTTAAACTGCAAGGATAAGTTTAACTTCAGAACTTCAATATCACTGTCATAATCATAATTCACATCATCAAGGTCTCCAACATTCTCACATTCATCAGTCTCAATCGAACATGAGCAAATTTCAGTACAAGATACTACATTTTGTGAACATTTACAGGGTGCTAGACATCTTGACTTGACACATGAACAACATACTGATGAAACCAGTTCTTTAGGAGGCCAAGGCATGCCACACATGACAGGTAGGTATTCGTTTTCCTTTATCATCTAGCCAAAATTAGTTGGGGGTGGAATATTAGGTTCTGGAACGTGTGCTCTTTGTAATGTTATCACTTGGTAATGAGCTCTTCTTATAGCTGGGTAAAAGACAGTTTGAGTTGGGGGCATATTGGCTCTGTCGGCTTGCTTTTTTGTAAATAACCACTATCTTAGACAACTCAGTATTTTATTTTTACTTTCTTCTATCTTTACAAGAAGAAAGTATTGGATTCGTGAAAAATTTCAACTTCCGGTTTTCGACGGATTTATACGTTTTAGAATGCCCAGAACACGATTTTATGGTTTTTAGAAAATGTCTGTCTGTGAGTCTGTATGTGACAAAAATCTTGTGGGCGCTCTATCTCAAGAACTAATGCACGGAATTTCACAAAACTGTATACTTAGTTAGACCTTGATATAAACTGGACCTGATTAGTTTTTGGTGAAAATCGCCCAACAGGTGGCGCTGCTATGAGGCATTTTCCCCGATTTCTGCAATAGCTATATCTCAAGAACTACTGCACAGGTTTTCATAAAACTTCAGATTCAGTTAGTCCAGGATATAGTTTGGTGCTGATTACTTTTTTGTGAAAATCGTCCAACAGGTGGCCCTGCTATGCTGCATTATGTTAAACATTACAAAAGTAATGTCCAAACTATGAGCAGAGATTAACTAACAATGAAAGAATCTAGTGCTGAACTCATGACATAGCCTAACATAAGAAAAAGTTAATTAAAAATAAAGCTGAAATAAAAACTATATAACCATTAATCTATTAAACCTGTAAAAAGAAAAACGTATGTGGTGGAAAAGAAAAACAACAAGTTAAAATAAACAATTTTATTTTATTTAAAAGCAGAAATAAAACATATAGTCAACAAATTAATAAAGTTCAAAATATCAGCAAAGTCTTAATTAAATATTTCTATATTCCGTCAATTAAAACATTACATCTCTTACTCAAATCAAACCAGTTTACTTAATCATTATTCAAACTTAAATCATCTACAGGGTGGCTACTAAATACTGTTACAAATATTCAGTCATTTTATTTTACAAATAGAAAATAGAAAATGATAACTACACTAACATGATGAACATTAGAGATGAAAGTTTAACCGGAAATAATTTTAATCAAATTGACCGCCATCTTTATCGATTACCAAAGATAATCTCTTATGCCATTGTCCGACTGCGGCACGAATCATTTTAAGAGGTAGTCGGTACCATTCACGCAATATGGAAGCTTTGAGAGAGTCCAAACTTTTGTGTTTGTTGCTATTTACTTTAGCCTCTAAAATCCCCAGACGCAATAATCTAAAGGATTTAGATCCGGTGAAGAAGGTGGCCAATCTTCTTGCATGATAAAGTTCGGACAGGTGACAGGGAGCCAAGCCTGTGTTGATTTATCTCGGTGCGAAGATGTAAAATCTTGCAGAAATATCTAATTCTTTTTGGGATACAACCTGTCAGCATGTGGTAATAAATGTGTAGCCAATATGTCCTGTTTGTAATATTCGCATTGATTTTTATCCCTTTATCGATGAACTCCAAAGGCAATTTTTCATTGTTGACACTGCAGCCCAAACCATAACAGAATTCTTGTTCTGAAAGCGTTTAACAATTTGAAAGGTTTCAGGTATATCCTCGAGGGTTGCTAAATATACGATATCATTTTTAGCATTATAACACTGTTAAGTGCAAAATAGTTTCCCATCAGAAAATATTATTCTGTCAACACTTTTCCTACCATGCCGCTTCATCAATTTCTTCCTTCTTTCTAATTTTTTTATACTTTGTGCAGCAGTCAATCCTTGAATTTTTCTTTTGCGGTAAGGGCAATAACCCAGATCTTCATTTATAATAACTTGCATAGCTCTGCAATTCACGTTCTCTTCTGCAGCCATTTTATTTGCAGAACATTGTGGATTTCTTCACACCTTTTCGCGAATTCTTTTGATGCGCTCTATTGTGAGAACTGAGCGTGGACGACCAGACCTAGATCGATATTTACATAGCTATTAGTATCCAATAATCGATTTATAGTTTTATATATAAATGTTCCATAAAAACCAGGGCATTTTAATTTCTTAAAGGTTTTATCTGAGGAAAACCTACGATCAAAGAGCTGTTTAATCATCATTCTTTTGGCTTACCTCTTTAAAATAATTTTAAATATTCGCTTTATAACCAAATTCATCTGCACTAATAGAAGCTTGCCAAACCCTAAAATAGAGAAATAAATTGTTTTCCCAAACGATTAAAATTAATTCGTATTTTTTGGAGTGTAACAGTATTTACTAGCCACCCTGTAGTTAAGCCTACACTATTTCATCACTTCAATAGAAGAACAATTCTTTTAAAAATATAATGAATTAAAATATATCTACCCCGAAGCTCATTATGCAGAAACTATTTGTATAAATAAACATGGCAAACGAACAGACTATGGATTATGTTTTCACCAACACACTTGTTAAACAGGAAAAGCTCTTGAATAAAAATGACAACCGTAATGAGAAACAGCAAACTTTCAACATGATATCTCCCAGTAAACACGTCTGCTAAAACCATCAATTTCCATATCAAGACGCCGCCATATTCCTTAATAACTCACAGTAGACAACGAGAACATGTCCCAGCCTTAAACTAAATTACTGAAGCACAGACTTCACTTTTGACAGGAAAGCACTTCTTAAAATACGGTGATACGAAGTATTTCACTTTAAAAGAATATCACAGACAGCTCGCATTAAAAACATTGAAGATAAAAATGCTCATATTTCAAGTCTGTTAAACCAGTCAAAATATCTCACTGGGACTTTAGAAAAACTATTTCATCAAAACATTAAAACATCTAAAACTTTATGCCGAAATACTAAGCCATCACGACACCTCCTGAATGAGAAGGAAAAGTCAACTGCTTAGAAGGTCAACGAAACAAAGCGATATAAGTAAGCGTCCTATCTTAAATGGGAGAAGTAACCGCAAGATTAAAAGCGAGGTCACATCAATCAAGGTCATGCGCCACGTAGCGAATGGAGTGTGAACTACAGGTAGACACCTAACTGTTTTCTTACTCACACCACTAAAATTATAAAGTTTTTTTCACCTAGATTAATAACTGAAGTACTTTTGATAAGGTGAAGAAAACTTCGTGGTGTCAAGTGCATCTGGATGCCCCTCTCGCTACGCTATTATTTTGCAATGAATGTGGCAAACAAAATTCATTCCCGTGAGTGACTAAAGATTTAGAAAACACGCGCCGCACTAAAAGCCCGCGTATGTGAATTATCACTCCGTCCACAAGGTGGCGCAACTGTGTTAATTACGCCTGATTCCAGCATTAAGTTTGTTCGCTTACTTATAACGCTTTGTCAACGAACTCTCAGCATATATACGATAAGCTGACGCAGAAAAGGGTTCTACGCATCCTCACCAGCTCCCCCTACTACTGGCACTCAACTTCCGATCATGCGTAGCAGTGACGTCAATCTTGATCAGACGGAGCTGCTCATGCCATCTATGGATCCTTACACATACTAAAACAGTAGCCAGCTAGATATAGAGAGACTAGTATGAAGAAAAGTTAAACAGAAGATGCCGTGAGTTGAAAAGTAACGATCTATTGTAAATAAGGATATATGAAACTGAAAGACTAAATTATAGAATATAAATAAATAGAAAAGGATTTCTTTACTTAAGAAATAAAGATAAATGTTTAAAAGAAAGTAAATATTAATAGATAGAGCTCCTTCAGACTTAGTCTACCAACAAGCATGTACAGTGATGAGATATATGGAAGCATTTTTCTAACACATTATTCATGATTATCGCAATAGCTCTAACTCAAGAAAAAATGCACGAATTTTCATTAAACTTCAGATTTAGTTAGTCCCTGATATAAATTAGTGCTGTTTAATTTTTGGTGTAAATCGCCCAACAGGTGGGCACTGCTGTGCTGCATTTTCACGATTTTCGCAAGAGCTGTATCTCAAGAACTATTGCACGGATTTTCATCAAACTTCAGGTTTAGTTAGTCCTTGACATGAATTGACGTATAAATTAGTGCTGTTTAATTTTTGGTGTAAATCGCTCAACAGGTGGCGCTGCTATGCTATATTTTTTGCGATTTCGGCAATAGCTTTATCTCAAGCCTTAACGCTTAGATTTTCAACAAACTTCAGATTCAGGTATACCTTGATATCATTTAGTGCTGTTTGTTTTTGGTGTAAATTGCTCAACAGGTGGCGCTGCTATGCTACATTTTTCAGAATTTTCGCTATAGCTCTATCTCAAGAACTAATGCACGAATTTTTATCAAACTTCAAATTCAGATATACTTTGATATGAATTGGTGCTAACTTCATGTAATTTCCTGTACTATTTAAATGATTTAATTGACGTGATTTATATAGAAGAAAGTTTTGTGATGGCCACAACATACTAGTTTATTTTGGCATGCACACTGAACATGTTTAAGGTTTTCTTAACCCCTTCGCGACGGGAGCCTTTTACGAAATGTTTATTATTTTGCTACCGGTTTTAAAAAACAGAAGTTTGTGCCTATTCGAATCGGGAAAATGCTCGGATTAAATAAGGCAAATTTTACAGTAAAATTTTACTGGTGAGGATAAACGAGGATTCTTAGGCCTATTTCCGGCACGTATACGTGTCGCTCGTCCCCAAGGGGTTAAAGTGCAGTGTATGTTTCATTCTCTATAATATCTGTTTGATCTAATGTGGCAAGTGCTTTCAGAATTCTGTCACAGTGCTTTCAGAATTCTGTCACTAGCATTTGTGAAGCTCTTCCAAAAACTGGTTTCTGATTCACCACTGAATGAACCAATGGTGTCAGATCCAGAAAGAGAATTGATACATTAAGTCTATAGAAATCTTGTGCTCCTGAGAACCAGTTAAAACTAATGCTGTATCACTTATCAACTCAGGATATTTATTGATTGCCAGTATAAGAACATCGGTATATGGTGAAAAAAATGTTAATTTTTGAGCTTCTCTTTGGATTGCAAGGATTGTGTGAAGGATTACCTTTGTATCAGTTTCTTCTTGTGAAGAGCTGATATCTTTTACCACTGGTCTATTTGACTTGACTTTGCCACAGTATGAAACAATTACATTTTTTTTTTCTAAATGAGTAGATTTTCTGAGCAAATTTTGACATAATATTACAGTAAGTAAATCTTTATTTTTATAATGGGATAAAAGTTTTTTTGAGGATGACAGTTTTCATACTCATCTTTTCTTGAACCTTGTATATAACAGGTGGGTTACCATGTTGCCGTTTTTCTCTGATGGTATTTTTTAGGGAATTCTCAAATTAAGTATTGAATATGATCTGCCAAATCAGCAACAGTTTCAGTGCCTTTTGAAGGTATCAATATATGTAATCCTGGCATACCGTCTATGATTGCAATGCCAGAGACAGAGGATTTTACTTTATGCACTGTTGCTGGTCCTTAAAGAAGTATTGAGAAAGCCTGTTGTTAATTCCTTTTTGCAAAGTTCTTCTAAATGATGCATTAGCTTACTTTTGGTCTGAGTTTTATACATTGTTTCATCACTTGCGAATAAGGATCATGAGACTGCTGTTAACTCATATTTCCCGATACATTCTTTGAAATTTATATCAGGACGCGAACGGCAAAGAATGAAAAGACAAACAACTTTTTGTCATCCTTCATTTCTATAATACCTTCTGTATTAATACATGGAAATTATTCTAGACAGAAACATTCACCTTGCATACAATATTTCAAATGAAAATCAAATTTCAAATGTCAGTGGCTCACGATAAATATTCCATCTTGTGCTGCATTTGTAGTCTTGCCAACATATAATAGTGAGAAATTTTCCAGGCTGGGTATCGTTCCATGTGGTTTAGTCGGTAGAACGTCAGTGCGCTATACTGATGGCCCGGGTTCGAGTCCCGGCATGGAATCTTTTTCACTATGTTGGCCTTTGCACCTCTTAAGCAATTACTTTGAAATTTGACTTGAAATACCTTATATAGTTGCAACGTCCACCTTTTTTACTTTCTTCTACCTTTACAAGAAGAAAGTATTGGATTCGTGAAAATTTTCGAATTCCGGATTTATACGTTTTGGGGGGTCAGAGGTCACGAAAAACGTGCTTTACAAAATGTCTGTCTGTCTGTGTGTGACATAAAATTTGTGGGCGCTCTATTTCAAGAACTAATGAATGGAATTTAATAAAACTTTAGATTCAGTTAGTTCCTGATATAAATTGGTGCTGATTACTTTTTGGTGTAAATTGCCCAGCAGGTGGCATTGCTATGCTGCATTATTCATGATTGTCATAATAGCTATATCTCAAGAACTAAAGCACAGATTTTCAGAAAACTTCAGATTCAGTTAGCCCTTGATATAATTTGGTGCTGCTAACTTTTTGGTGTAAATCGCCCAATAGATGTCGCTGTTAATCTGCATTATACATGATCATCGCAATAGCTGTATCTCAGGAATTAATACACGAATTTTCATCAAACTTCAGATTCAGTTAGTCCCTTATATAAATTAGTGCTGTTTAGATTTTTGTGTAAATCGCCCAATAGGTGGCGTTACTATGCTGCATTTTTTCACGATTTCCGCAATAGTTTTATCTCAAGAACTAATGCATGAATTTTCATCAAACTTTAGATTCAATTAGTCCCTGATATAAATTGATCCTGATAAGTTTTTGGTGTAACTTGCCCAACAGGTGCCACTGCTAAGCAGAACTTTTCACAAATTCTGCAATAGCTCTATCTAAAAAACTAGTGCACGGATTTTCATCAAACTTCAAATTCAATTACAAGTTCAGGTAAGTTGTTTTGCTATGCTGCATTTTTTCAGGAAGTATTAACACGTATGAGATAGAAGAAAGTTTTGGGATTGCCACATCCGACTAGTTACCATTGTTTTACACAATTTTAATTTTCTTTGTGAAAATGGGTACCAGAAATTTTTCGTTCCATTAATAATGCGTTCATTAACAAATTTTTTCTATTCTTGTAAACCAATGTCTGGCATTCTAGTAGTGTTCACATTTCTTTTGAAAAGTGGCAGGGCGCATTTACTGAAAAGGGCACTATTTTGTCAAGAAAAGGGGCACTTTTTGTCAAGCAAAAGAGCACTTTTTGAAAGGAGAATTTAAAAAAGGTACATCCCGTGCCTTCAGCTGGATTATTTTCAGTGCAGTATCAATGTGAACTGGAATTGTACTATATTTACAAGGTTTCCAGCATCATGGAAAATCTGGAAAGTGGGGAATTTAGTAGTAGTCATGGAAAGTCAGGGTATTTTTTAAATATATAGGAAAAGTTAGGGAATTTACATTTTTTCTAAAAAGTCATGGAAACATCTGAGGTAAAAAATGACGCAAAATTCATCAAAATCTCAAAATCTGCCAAATGATTTAAAAAAAAAAAAAAAAAAATTCCAAAAAATTCAAAGAGCGATTACAGTAAGTCACTAATTTTGTCAAAGGATTGCGGAAATAAACAACGAATTTCCTTACATGCCCGTTTGGTCATGAAGTTTTTAAAGATTTTGCATCTTTTCCGCGGCTCTTTGACGATTTTTTTCTTTTTTAATTTTTTTTTTAGCAGTGATTTTACGAAAATAGTGTCTTTCCCATGGTGTTTTGACGAAAATCGGTCTTTTCCGCGGCTTTTTGAAGAAAATCGCATTTTTCCGCAATTAATTCAAGACTTTCTGAAAATCCAGTCCGGAAACAGTTAAAACCAAACCCAAAGCATTTAAAGTAAACCCGATCTGCAACGAAAAAAATTAGCGTCTGCCCGCCCCAGGTCAGGTTCGGAAAAAATCTGGTCCCAACCCAAAACAAATCTTTACTGCATCCCCCCCCACCCCCCGCCCTCGGCTTGAAATTTTAAAAAGTCATCTGAAGCAGAGAGAGAGAGAGAAAAAAAAAAATAGGTCATGACAGGGTTTTTGTTTTCATTAGAAATTAATTTTGAAAGAAAATTACAGAAAAGAAACGGTCGGGTGGAATAAAAGTAGAAAAAAAGAATCTTAAAATATCTTCTAACACTTAAGAAATTTATATTTAATCCTGCAAATTACTGGTTCTATAAATGTTAGCACGGTGTTATGGTGAATTTTTTTTAACTTGCCACCAAGGCTATACTTTTCAAAACTTTTAATGAATTAGAATTAAAATCCTGATTTTTCGTTAAATAAGTATTTACGTCGAAAGCAAATACTTTCCGATACATTCACGAAATCATTTTAATCTTAGATGCATGGAATTAGCAAGTTCTCTTAGTCAGAAGCTATGAAATCCAATAGCGCTTTTATTTTTTGATAAAGAGAAAAAATCTTTCAGAAAACATTAATTGGACGCCGTAATTTCTGGACGCGAAAACTTGGGGAAGGTTATTAGACAGCAATCGCTTATCATGCTATATGTAATACAGTAGAACCCCACTAATCCGAACTAGTTGGGACCGGCACCTGTTCGGAATACAGAAAATTCGGATTATCTGAAATTCTGATAAAATTAGAAAAGGAAAAGATGCGTGCTAAACAAAATGTAAGTTATAAGTAGCCAGTAATACAGTAAACATCTTGTAATCCGGCATCCGAAGGATTTGACATAATTTTTACAATTATTTTCTGAATCATCATCATCCTTTATAGCGTTTACATATTTTTTGTAATAAGTTTAAATAAAATGATTTTTTTTTTCCATCGACTGATTGGCATTTTTCAGAGATACATTGACGAAATCTGCGACTTTTTACTTCTTCGCAACCTATTAATGAAGAACTAAATGTCGAATCTTTTAAGCGACAAACTGACGAAATTAGCATTTTTTTTTTTGGGGGGGGGGGGGGGTTGCACACTTTATTTACTATACTCGCGATTTTTATCAGCAACCAATTAACAAAATTTGCAATTTTTTTCAATGACTAATTGATGAATACCACTATTTTTAAATTACCGATTGGCGAAATGAACAATTTTTTTTACAATTCTTTTCAACGATCAATTGATGTATCCCACTATTTTTAATTACCGATTGGTGAAATTGACAATTTTTTTCTGAGATCACACTGTGAATGCATCAAAGTTCTGCACTGTTGAGTCGATAAAAATATTTTTCTGAGAAAAAACAACGTATCTGCAAGCAGAAATAATAATTCATAAAGAATGGAAAGCTAACCTTTTCTTTTCCATACTATATATCTTTTGTTAATTACCCAATTGCGTTCGAATTTTCAGAGAGTTCAAATAATAATAAATTAGTCCGCTTGCCAAATTTCTATTTAACTATAACAAGTTTTCAGAAAATTAGAACCCTAAAAACCCACTGTTAAGGTTACCCCAATAAAGAGACTACCTTTGCAGTTTAGTTGTTCAGATAACAGAAATGCGGCCGTTATCAGCTTGCATCTGATAATGTACTTCTCTATGTTTAAAGAATTTATTATTATTATTATTTTTTAGTCTGCATCGAAATCATGATATGTAAATATAATGCAATAAAAGTTAAGCTAGTTGTGCATATTTTCAATTTTATTGTAAATAAATTTCGATACAAATATTTAAATAAAATAAAACTGAACAAAAATAATACTTTTACTATGAACATATGCACTAATTTTTTGCATGATTTTCCTTCTTTTTTTCTTGCATCTTCCAGTAATTTTTTCTTACGATTCGATGAAGGCATATCTAGATGAATTGTATTTAACAACAACGTGAACTAGTGGAGCAATTTTTAAACTGCAAATGCAGGCGCGTTGGAATATGGGGATACAGAACAGAACGCAGTGCGGAATGTTGAAATCTTGAATACACAATGAATTGGGGTTCATGCACCTGTTCTAGCTATGTGTGGGGAGGGTCCGATTATTCGATTATCGTCACCTGTCGTGACCTGACAAGTGAATCACTTGTTTTTCAAGCATCCACGTGTTATTTCCCATAAAGGGAAGAAAAAAAAGGCATTTTTTTTTCAAGAAATTACGGGATGCAAAGTACATGTTTTGCGAAATGGGCAGGGCGTATTTTTTGATAGAATTTAACATCAGTATTCAGTCTCATTGCTCAAAAACCCCACTCATATACTCACACATTTAATGCATTTATTCATTCATTCACATTCATTCATCCTCATAGTTAATTTCATTTTATAGTTTTTAGTTAAAAGATCGTTTCACTTTGCTTACATATTACACAATAGTAAATGCAACTTTTTCTTTTATTAAATACACTTTCGTTATTATATTTAACTGTTAACTTACCCTTTAATAGTTTGTTGTCCAGGTTTTTGCTTTACAATAGGTTTTGTTTAAGTTTATTTTACTTTAAAAGTTTATTAGCGTTTTAGCTCTTTCACGGCATGACAGTCGAACACAATATCGATTACGTCATAATCGAAGTAATCGATTCAGTCGGTTTGCTGTATGGCACCAGATGGCAGCATATCGCAAATCACTGATTCATTGATATATTTTAACTAGTAAATCTGCAGATCAGGAGCCTCAACGTCAGCTCTACAATTCATTGTGTTTAGCACCCTTTGAGTAATATTAATCTTTCTGCAAAAAAACGAAATTTAAAGTTTTGAAATTACATAAACATTTATAAAACGAAAAAATATTCCGAAGGTTTCTGACATTAGAAGCGTTAAATTAAACCCCTTGTTATGTAATGGTATTCTGAAAATCTCATGAGCTACTTATTCTGGTAATTTTTAGATAATAAAGTAGATTTCTTCAGGGGGGCAGAGCCCCCCTGAACCCCTTCGTAGTGTAATTTAAATTTACATTTGTAATTATCAATTAATTGTGTTAATGTCCTTTAGTAAATTCTACCAATAGACGGAAACGTACATGAATTCTTTTCTACAGCCATGTATATTACGTGAAGATTTTTACGCGTCGTCTATAACATTTAAATTTAATGCAGACAAAAAACCCTCTTAAAACTGCTCATATCACATTTCCGGGGATTAGTATGCATAGTGTGCACCATATATCCAGTTTCTGCGGAGTCCTGTATATGGTTCTATTTAAATTCTGCAAACATTTGTTAGTATACTAAATGTAATTGGACTGGAACACACTGAAGCAATTCGCACTCATTTTCATTTATACTTACGAATTCATTTGTGTATCCCTGTACATGGTCTATACAATATTTAAGCACTACTTATTAAGCACAAATTTACTTAACGTTAAAACGCACACCATAATCGAAAATGCTCTTCAGCAATCATCCCTAATAGACCAGAACTGTATCCGAAATTTTTTATGTGACCCTATAAATGAACGATAAATACGATACAAATCATATTCAAGCTTCTTGTAGTCAACCACAGTAATGTAATTTAATTTCATAATGTTTGAATTAGTGCAACACAATTAACACACTGACGACAGGCAATTTAATTAAATCTGGGTTTAAAAACAGTAGAAGCTCCTCCCTCTTCTGAAAGTGTCTTGGAAATTGGTTTCTGAGATATGTTTTTCATGTTTATGCAGCAGTAAATATCTTTCAATGTACGGATGTAATATATAATGTCTTACAATCTATAAAAAATATGGACAACACAATATAAATGTCTTTTCTGTAAGGTAGAAGTCACTTCCTTAGCCAATGATGTATTCTGAATAAAAACGAGAATTCTCGTTTCCCATCGCTAATGTGTTAAAATAAGCTGTGAGGAGTTTTTTTCCCCCGTAGACCACATTTTAATCGACCACTTTTGTGTGACCCTGAAAAAAACATGCTTTGCACCCCATATACTACAAAAATGTTTCAAAAATACATATCAATTTTATTATTTTGTAACAGAGTAACATCATTAAAAAATGCCACAAAAGGATTTTCTTCAAAGATTGTAATATTATGAATACTTTTGAGTTCCCTGTACGCATGCTGTAAGTGCTACACGTAACATATTTTATAGTAACCAGGTTCTAGTGCACCGTAATAAAGTATATAAATTTCATTACGTTTAAAATTGTGTAACATTATTAAAATACACCGCAGACGATTTTTCCCAAAGACTATAATGTAACGGAATAGTTTTGAGTGCCCCTGTAACTAAGCTATGAATGCTATACTCTTCATTTTTAATACCAAACATACTTTGGCAAACCTCAATAACGTATATCAATTACATGTAATCCTGACAATATTTACGCGAGTTAGAGCACGTAGAGAAACACGGTAGGCGACAGATAGAAAAACTGAAGTCATAAATACTTTTCATCCATGTTGGAAAGTGTTAAAAAGGATTTACATGCCTTTAACTGTACTTTTTTTTCACTTATAGCATGGTTAAACATTAGTTTAAACATCCTAATCCATGCGATAGCAATAACATATTAAAAGCCCCCCAAAATATGCATATCTGGAGATCTATAAATCTACTGGAAAATAATTCATTATCGTGCCCACTGTTAATTGCATAAATTGCATCGATTTGGCGCGATAAAATATTTTTTGTGATAGCCTTTTAATAGTACCTGCAACAAAATTAACGTAATTTACTAACTTCATTCATATTTGACGCAATGATAGACTACGAATAACAGTCGCTAGGCAACGAAGAAAAGGAAAAAAAAGAAATATGTATCATGTAAAACAAGAAAACTAATTTAAAAATTCTTTATGTTATTGGAATACATGTATAAATGTCCTCAAAACATTATACACGTAAATAAAAAAATCTGACAGATATATTGATAAAAATTCAATATAATAGAAATAATTTAAAACCCTTATTTGGAATTTTAGTATCCATAATTTGACATTTAAATCCATTAATCAAACGTGCCATTTTCTTTCAACAAATGGAAATTTGAAAATCGTCTGACTTGCCGTAGAAAAGCATTATAAAGAAAAATAAAATCTTCCATATTTTCCTAACGAATGAACCAAATTTAACCAAAAACTATACAGCTACGTCTGGGTATCTCACGAATATGCCCAATTAATTTCAAGCTGATCGGGTGCTTTTTGCGGCAGTTATCGCGGAACAGACAGACAGACAGACAAACGGAAATCAAAACTTTTCGTGTCTCCACAGTAAGCCTTCACTGACGTTTCGGCAATTATTCATAAAGTTTGTGTTCACGTCACGTCATGGAACATTCTAGCGAATAGGCGTTTCCCGGGCACGTGTATGGTATTTATACCGCAGTCGGAACATTCAACGGCAGGCGCACGTCTGAGTCTTAAGCTTGTTTGGATGTTTCAAGCAGCGGTAACGTTTAGTGTTGGCGGGGAAATAGCCTTCAGCTATTTAAATATGTTTGTTGTATTTTCATTTTTCCCATTTACTTAATTTATGTTTACCGGTGATACCTACAAATTCAGTTACGTTTTTGAAACAGCTTTACTCAAAATTGGTGATTGGTATGTTAATTGAATCTAGTCATTTTTCATCATGTTGCATTTTATCTTCATTATAACTTATATTTGTTTTAAAAGAAATATGTTATGGTATCTAAGCTGAAATCAAGAATGTGAATATAATCTTCTAATAAACTGCTCATCTTCACCAGAATCTATGGCTCTGTGCGGTTTTCTTCAAATACAGTTTTTATATTAATGCTGCACACCTACATCTCAGCTTTTATTTTTCTTTACACTCTGTGTTGCAAGTCATAATATTTTTCCAGCGAAGCTTTTACTGTGCATGTTTAAATATTTTTCAGACTCTGCCTTTTAAACATGTTAGATGGGTTTTTACCCTATTACGGGTTATGGGCCAACGGTTCGTAACCGGAGTTTGAGGGAGTTGTGAAAAAGTGAAGCAAAAATTGAAAAATATAAATCAGAGTTTTGTGATAGAAAAGATTGGGGGGGGGGTCAGCAATATTGAAAAGATTTGAAGATGAGGAGCTGGATGCATATTTTTAACTTTGAAAGATTTTAAATCTTTTAATTAAATAGTTTTTAGAAAGTGCAAAAATGGCTAGTCCAGGCATACCAAAGTTAAGCTCAACAAATTATCAAAATTGGTCTCTAGATCTGAAATATCTACTCTTAGAAAAGAATCTTTGGAGTATTATTGATCAAAGTGAGAAAGTTTGCTGTGAATTTTTGCTGTGTTAACATAATTGAGTCAGGAAACACAACACACACTCAGTTATTCTTTTTAATAATTAATAATGGGTGGTTATTTTAATTTAAAAATACAATTTTAAGTATTAAAGGTAAAAGGGTTTTTTTTGTTTAATGTACATTAAGGAGTTTGCAATTTAAAGGTTTTTAACTGTATAATGTTTTGAATGGGTATTAATGACAAGTTAAGGATACATTAATGAAGTAATTTATTTTCTTGAGGTCACACATTTATTATTTTAATTTCTTAAATTTACTTTTTAACTAATTTGGTTGTGTTAAGACACAATATTTCTATTTTTATATATTAAGAACAAGAAGGGAGGGGTGGGGAGGGACACGGTGCATATTAAACACATTATCTCTGTGTTAATCACTAAAACAAAATAAAAACTGGCTTTCTATAACAGTGTAAAACCTGCTTACACTATAATATTTGGATTCTAGAAAAATGTTTAACTTATTCTTTTTATAAAGTTAATTAATATGCATACAAAGCAGATTATCAAGCAATTATGTCCATAGAAAGAAAAAAAAATCCTGTTATTGGAGGTACACTGGAAAATTAAAAAAAATAATAAATAAATAAGCCTTTGGATACCAATTATAGTGTGGGATTTTTACTTAATACTTATGGGTTTGGGGGGGGGGGGGGGGGACTTATGCTAAAGTACGAATGAGAGCATTTGTTAAACAAAAATTAAAGTGAAAGAAAGCTAGATGTAAAGTTTGATGACTAGGCATAATTTTATGGTTGTGAAATGCAATAATTCAGTTGCATTTGATGACTAACGATCGCTAATTTCTAACCCTGTCTTTTAAAATTTCGCAGCTGGTGAAATGAAAATGACAGCACTTTGATGAACTAAAATATATTTAAGTTTTTTGGAATAAAATAAATTAAAAACTAATGTCATTTTCACCTGATAAACCGTTTTGCTTTTATCCCTTGTGAAATGTTTTAACTGTCATCTTGTAGTATATGCTTTTCTTTTTCAACTCAATTCTTGTGAATAGGTACTATAGTATTATATGACATCCTTGGATGCATGTGAATAACTGATATTAATTTTATTGCACTGCATTCCATATTCTAGATAAAGTAGCTGTGAAATATAAAGAGGTAATCCGATTTTAATACAATAGATCCTGTAAGATAGAATATCCTCGAGAAAATTTACTACCTGTGTGGCAATAAATTAGAAAAAGACCTGTGGAACATTATGGAATCATAGGCTCATTTGGAAAGAAAAAAGTTTGTTGTATGGCAATGTAATCTAGTAATCATAAATGTAAAATTTATGTGTAAAAAAATGTATAGTTGATACTTGTAGCCAGGGTTGTTATGTTTAAAACATTTTGTATAAAACAGTTGTTTAAAATATTACACTTAAAACAATGTTTAAAACATTACATTTAAAACATGTTTATTAAAGAATTGTTTGATATTCAAGTTCTCCCGCTTTATTTACGCAACAAATACATCATTTTCATTAGTGGATCATCCAGAATTTAAAAAGATGGTGTTGAGTATAAAACCTGACTACAAACCACCAAATCTTCATGAAATAGGAGGCATATTACTTGAGAAAGTGCATGAATTATCTTTGTGAGCTTGCAAGCATTGCCATAAATAAAGTAGAGGAACGCTATGGTTGTTTTATTGGCAGCTTTGTAACAGACAATGCTGCCAATTGTAAGAAGATGAGAAATGAATTTAAAAAGACAGAGTAATAATATGAATATTTTAACTTATGGATGTTCAGCTCATGTCTTAAATCTTCTAGCAAAAGACATTAAAATCTCCAATATGAAAGTTGAAGTTGTTGATATTGTTAAATATTTTCAAAATGATCATTTTGCTTCACCAAAGCTTCAGGAAACAGTTTCTAAAAAGCTCGAGTTACCATCAGGTGTCAGATGGAATTCTATGTTGGACACAATGGAGTCTTATATTAGCAATTGGCCCCAAATTTTGAAAGTTTGTGAAGATAATCGAGAGAAAATCAATTCTGATATTTCCGAGAAATTCCATAAACTTGCAGTTAAAAAAGAAATGTTGAAGATTATATCCAAAGGTTCAAACACATTGCAGTTGCACGTGGCAAAGCTCAGAGAAATAAGTGTACTATTAGACATTGAAAAAGCTATTGAAGACTGATATCAAATGGCCATGACACCTGTACATTTCTTGGCAAACATTACTGATCTACGCTTTAAAGGAGAATCACAACTGATGAGACAGAAAAAGGCATGAACCTTGCAGCAAATTATGTCGTGAACTAATTATAAACTATAAAGCTAAGTCAGCTCCATTCTCCAGTTATATGTTTGATGCTATTAATAATAGGATGAAAAAAAAAAAAAAAAAAAAAAAAAAGATATGCTGTCAGTTACCAATCATAAATTCGCTAGTCAAGAATCAAATAAGGTAGACAATTTTGTAGAAATAACACCTTTATTTTGGTGGATAAGCCTTCAAAAACATGTCGATAAATATGTCATGCAGATCACAAAACAATTACATAGAGCTGTATGCTGTTTGGTTTGAAACACTGATGGTTTTTGAAAGTGTTTTCTACTTTTGGCTTTGTGCTGAGCAAAACTAGAAACCCGTTAGGTGCTGATAAGGTTGCCAAACTTGTTACAATTTTTAAGAACTTAATAATTAAATGTTTTAGTTTAGAATAAAAAACTAATTGTTAATTAATGTTTGGTTTTTATTAAGTAATTTTTTTCTTCCTTACTGTTTTTTGAAAATATTTTCATTCTTTATATTTAATTTATTAATTTTTGTTTGCTTTAATCAAAATTGTGCTGTTGAATGAGAAAAAAAGTTTTAAACATTTAAAACATGTTTTAAACAAAAATTAACATTTTTTTCCCAACCCTGCTAGAAGCTAATAGAAAAAAAAAATTAATAAATAGCTTAGTAGAATTCTATATCAAATTTTATAAACTGCAAAGTGTAGTCAGAAAACTTCTTAATTACATAAAAGTATTTAAATTCATTAAATTTAGTTAATTATTTTACAAATTTATTAATTCTATTATTTATGACAAGATGCAATTGAAAAAAAAATAAGCTATTAAAATGTATTAATGTAAAACACTTAAATAATATTCTATATTAAAGAAAGATGCTGATACTCTGAAGGAAGTCTTACCTCATTGGGTGATTTCTTGAATAAAGTTAAAAATTCATGATAATTTATGGTGTTTCCATACTTTTTAACATTTGATATCACATCCGCAAATTGCTCGTCTGACAAAGGAAAGCAAAATGTTGAGAGAATATCTTTCAGCTTCTCAGGCAAGATAAACCCAGACTGGTCGAAATCACAAACCAATATAGCCTATAAAATAGAAAGTAATGTTATAAGTTTTACACATTGTGAAAAATCCTATTGTTTCACACTTTGGTTGTTTGAAGGTCTTAGGTATACAAAATCCTTTATTAAATTTGGGCTGATATGGATATACAAAAAAGTTATAGATAATTGAGTTTTTAATTATTTTAGGGCTTTTATATGTACATTGTACTTTAAAAAAAAAAAAAAATCATCTCACTTTTGTTAGTTACTGACATGTCTAATAAATAAAAACATACATTTATTTTACTTAAATAGGTGTCATAAATAAAAATAAGTAAAATAAATGTATGTTTTTATTTATATGATAAGAAAAGGTGAAGTAAAAAATTTGTTTGAGTTTTTACGAAAACTTACAACGGTTTTTGACATGTCTAAATTTTCTTACACTGCTCAATATGCCAATTCTTATTTTCCAACTGCTAATTTCTAAAACGTCAGCTTTAGAGGTTTAGTTCTGACTGCAAGAACATTTTAGATGTAGTCCTTCATCACATTAAAAGCCATTTATGTCAAAACAGTTATCTATAAAAGTTAGAAAATTTAAATTTTTGCATGGTCGCTGGTCCTATGAGTTATATTTAGAAAACCTTTCTCTATGCCAGTGTTGCCAATTCTTTTCCATTTAAAATTCAAATAGCTTGATTAGAATCACTTTTTTTAAATACAGTATGGAACTAGTTATCCAGAAACCAGTTATCCGGAATAATATTTCTAATTTATCGATTTCAGAAAAAAGTGTCTTACAGTTCTAGTTTGACACGAGTGTTACTTAAAACAATGCAATATGCATAGTATAACTTGATGCCAACATCTAGTATTTGAAATAAAGGCATTTAGTTAGATATTTGACATTTTGGTTTTTATGCAAAGGAAACATAAGGGTTTTTATTTCCAAGATATTCCAATAAATTGTCTTCTTTCAAACTCCAATTAACTTTTGATCTTGTTTGGATCTGAATCTTAATTTGTGTAATCTAGAAATCAGAATAAATGCCACAGTCACATATATTCTACCAATTTGATCAAATGGATGTTGCTTTAATGCCCAACCAGTTATCCAGAAAAAAACAGTTATGCGGAACACAAATGAACCTAAGCATACTGGATAAATGGTTCTGTACTGTAGTATAATTTGCCTTATTTAATCTTTCTTAAAAAAAAAAAAAAAGGCGACTATTGTTATTTTAGAAAAGTTATACCAATCAAGCAATTTGAATAAAAAAACAGCAGCAAACTGTCAACATTTCTCCATGCAATCCTGTATCATTCAGTAAGTTTGGTCAAACAAAAATGCAACTTTTATTGTTTTACTTGCTAAAGGATGGAGAAAGATTTTTTTAAGCAAAACTTATAGGATACAGGGATGGTATAAAAATTAAAATTTCATTAATTTTTACAAAAACACCTATTTTGACGTAAGGTACAGCATATGTATAGGACTCCTAAAATATTAAAATATTCATTTAGGTAATTTTTTTTGTTTTTGTTTATGAGTATCAACCCAAATTTCACACAGAATTTTTTTAATACTAAGATAATACTTTCAAACAACCAAAGTAAGAGAAAAAAAAATCGATATGTACTAGTTATCTAACTCGTCTCGTTAGTGATATTTTTCAACAAGCATTACTGGCATCAATGATTATATTCTAGCCTGCATTCTGCTTAAAATGAACTCTTATTTTGAATAATGCATTAAAAAAAGAAAGGCAGAGTGGACTTATTTAATGTGACAGAGAATTTATGAGAATACTGAGCAAAGATTTCTGCAATGTTTCACATAGTATATATTTTTAATATCGATGAAAGTAAGATGTTCTCATTAAATTACAACATAATACACCTATTCTTGTTGGCACCTCATTCCTAGCATAACACTTATCATGCAAATTTAATTTGGTAAATAAAAAAAAGTATGATAATCGTGAGGGTTTTCTTTAAAATTTTTCAAAGTTATAAAATTTAAATTAACATCAATATGAAATCATTGTGATGTAGCAATCACATTTATTATTTATTTTTTAAATTGTAATGCAGCATTATTATCTCATGTTTTAAACTATTTATTTTCAACGCAAAACATCGTTCAAATCACTTTTTTTCTCTCCTTTTTACTGCATGCAGCAGATAAGTTTTGATTTCAGATTTTCCCCCTCTTCCTGATCTATTTTTAGAACCAGGGTGTGTTGCAAGTGACGTCGACCGCGTCATTTTGGGGTGTGTCTTCGCTTGGCGAATTAGAGCTTCATTCTCTCCTTGTAAAGTTTCGTTTCTCTTTTCTCTGTTTTCATACGATTTAATCTTAATACGTAAATTTAATTTTAACAAATAGATTTAAATCATTTCTGCATGTAGTTTTGTAAACCCCTTTTATGCAGTATATATATCAATGCAGCCAGTTTTTTAACAGATTTTAAGATTTTAAGTTTTTAGGATCAGATTTTAAGATTTACGAAAGTATGTATTATTTTTGACAATGTGATTTGTCGTTTGAATTTCGGGCCTTAGCGCCTAAATTCAAAGAGCGATGTTCTTCAATAGCTGTATCGCTATATCTAAAAGTTTATCTTCGGTCTCTGGTTTTTTTAATTTAACGCATATTTGATTTCGGACTTTTTATCATCAAGACCTTCTTTAAAAAATGATTTTAACCAGTAATCATCTTTATCATGGAATTACTTCCAAGTTTTAATAATTCTACGTGGAACGTTCTTCTGATGTGTACGGTGACCTACCTACTCCTAATTACCTTCCACCTCTCAAAGTGAATCACCGAATAAAGAAGATTTCTGTAACTGCTGTCTCTTCAATGTGTCTACTGTATCTCATCATTAAGTAAGAACGTTATATACTACTTATTCATCCTTCTTCCTATTTTATTTCACGGCAACTTTTTAAATTTACATCGTCACATTTGGTTTCCGTGACAAAAAAGAACAGTCGGCGTTAATTGCTTTATTTATACAACGCAATGCCTTAAATAATAACTCAATGACTGTATTTTGTTGCCGTAATTTTGACGATTGATACGTTTTTTTTTTTTAAAAAAGAAGATTTTTGTTCTCAAATAGATGAACTGCTCTTTTTAAACGAAATTTTGAAAATGTTTTAGCTCATTATAATTGCTGTTATTCTTTTTTTTGCAATATTTTCTGTTCTTACAAAAAGAAAACGTAATCTTTTTTTAATCTTAGAAGAAATTTTGTTCCTGAAAATTATTCCTAACTGAATTTTCTTTTGCATAAAAATTTGAAGATTTGTTACTTTTATAGAAATATACTGACAGAAATTCAAATAAATTGCTTTAAAATTATTATTTTTTAATGGAATTTTAAGAAAATTATAATATTCTGCTGTTCTCAGATGGAACTTGCTTTTTTAACGGCTGAAGATCGATCAAACATCGTAATGAAATTTTTGTTCTCAAGTTCTATTTGCAATACTTATTCCATGATTTTAAATTTTTGAGCATAGTATAATTAAAAAAAAAAAAAAAAAAAAAATCCGTTACTGGTTTTTATTTTGAGGTATGTCTTGACAAAATTATTGCTGTTTTTAAATTTTTGAAGAATGAAATATTTTAAAAATCAAGAAATTTATTTATTTATTCTCTAATTTATTTATTCTCTAATTTATTTATTCTTATGGTGCATTAAAATATTATATTTATCAAAGAAAGTCTTTAATGAATTTTGAAATTCAAAAATGAATTCCAACAATTGTTCTATGATTTTAAGAACAAATTTATTTAACAAGAGGCTATGGTTTTTATACTTATTCTTATATTGGGTTTTTAAATTTTATTTTATGGCACTTATACAATAAAATATTTAATGAATTTGAAGATAAATTATAAAAATTAAGATATTTATTGAAGCAAATTATTTTTTTCTCCTTGGAATCTGTGATAATTATTGAAGTTTAAATTATTTTAATGAAGTTGTTCTTATCTATTACTTGCAAAGGAGCTGAAGTTCTTCATGAAATTCGTAGCTGTATATATCCTGCATAATTTTTTTTGAAGTCTTCTCTGCTTTTAAATATATCAATTTATAATTTTTGTTCCAAAAATACCTTCAATAACTTTTTATAAAAAAAAATATATCTAACTTGCTTGTACCACCTTCCATTTTTGTTCTCAAGATATTTTTGTCATCTAGTGCACGATTTGACTGCTAATATCGATTTTGGTGTTTGGTGAATGCAGTGTTCTTTTACTAAGTTAAATTTCAAGAACTCTGTTTGCTTTCTACAAACTGTTAAGATAACTCTCAGTGCTTCAATTTTCCAGAATTATGTGGTTTCATCAAAATTTAATGACATATTTTTTTTACTTAAAGAAGAAATTAAAAAAATTCATTCTCCTGTATCATCCTCATGACTGAAATAATTTGAAATTTTTTTATTCTACATGATTTAAAATGACAATAGTTTTACTCATCTTTCTTATTCACATTTGCTTACCTGCTGAAGTTGCCTTCAAGAGTGTTGTTATTAATCCATTTTTTGAAACGCTTCTCTGGTGTATGGAAATGTTGTTCTGAAAGTACTGAAAATATTATAATACATACCTGCAAAAATTTCTGTTCCTCATTTACAGCAACCAATAAAGATTTGTGCTCCATTTTCGGCTTTGATGTTCCTGGTGAATTATCAGTAATTTATGTAGTAAAATATCCATATTTTTTTCTGATCTTCTCCAGTGTGTTTTTGAAGTTGGTTTTGAAGCTAAATCAGTATATATACATATAATTTTTTCATAAACAATAGAATTTCCCAGTCAACGTTTACTTGTGAGCGGAAAATTTTCATCCTTACATAAGGGTAAGCGGCAAAGTTTCATCCTCGCATTGGAAATGTTTGACTTCTACATTATACCATATTCCACAAATATTTATAAAATTTACTGTTATTTGATCTACAGAAAATGTTTAAGCTCAAGAATGTTTGTTTATTTACTTATTTCTGAAGATTTTTATCTGTCAATTATTACCATAGTGCCTTTTCTTTATTTCATAACCCAATTGCTTCAAAATTTTTAATCTGCCATATGCCTCACTTTTTTAATTTATGCAAGAAAATTATTTTAAATTGATCATGAAGATATATTTTTTTAATGAAGAAAATTTTTATTTGCACCTTTCATATGAAGAAAAGCACAAGTTCTTAGTGAAAATATTTACCAGCGCATCTTTTTTGAAGTATTCGTCAGTGAGTCGTCAACAATTCTCTAAGAATCATAATTAAAAAGTGCTTCTTCACTACCAATTTTGACTACCGATCTTGTCCTCTACTCATCATGGTGTAGGTGTTTATATCATCCTTAAGTGCAGTGTTACTCCTAAATGTACCACCATGCATTGTCTTCTTTTTGCCAGCAGTGTCTACCAATTTTTCCTTCAAGTATATCACCATATTCTGCTAAATATTCATAATTGGTGATGTGTTGTTGTGTTAACTGTGCCTTTTTTTTTCAACAAAATAGAAGTGTTTGAATAGTTCACAGTACTATTCATATCCAACCATTTATGGTTTATATCAAGAGCTTCTTCACATCTGTAAAATACACTATTTTTTTTCTCTCTTTTTCTATGCTGATTATTTGATTATCTCTTGCACAAGATCTCAGAGGTCTCTTATGCACATTGGAGTCTGCTGTATTTTTGTGTTTTGTATAAATGTGTTTACAGAGTTACTGAATGTGTCCACTGGCCATGGTATCATGAAGGATTGTCTGTTTACTCTACAATATTTTTTAAATTTTTGCAGCTCTTTAATCTAATTTCAACTGTTGTTTAAAGTTAATTTAAAATAATTTACTTTTTCTTTACAAGCATAGAAACTTAAATTTAAATTTTACTATTAAATTATCGAAGGAATTAATCTAAATATTTTTATGGTACACTTGTTTGGTAATTTAAAATTTTTTCCTGATTATGACTAATTTTTTTAAAACTATTATTATGATTAATGAAATTTAAGTCCTAGGTTGTCAGAATATAAAAGTAAAATATTCTCGACTTTCTCATTGCAATTTATTTTTATAAATATGCAGAAAATTGATTAGTAGAAATGATGATTTATTCATTTTGAATGTTTCAATATGAGAAAATTGATTAGTAGAAATGATTTATTTATTTATTCATTTTGAATGTTTCAATATACGAGGAAATTGATTAGTAGAAATGACTTGTTCATTTTGAATGTTTCAATATATGAGGAAATTGATTAGTAGAAATGACTTGTTCATTTTGAATGTTTCAATATTATGAGAAAATTGATTAGTAGAAATGATTTTTCATTTTGAATGTTTCAGTTTTATGATTTATTTTCCTAGGCAGTCAGAGTATATTTAGAGAGGGTACTTCTGACTTTATGTTGCTTTACTTTTGCAACTTTATAAATTTTGATTCATAAGTGTACCTTATTTTTTAACTTATTGAATTCAAAATTTTTTTGTGGTCTCTTTCGGTTAAATTTATATTTAGCTTTTGGATTTATAAAATTTTAAAATATTAAAAGAGTAATATTTTAATTTATAGAGATCATTTTACACAGAAAGGTGCCTTTCTTTGCCTGTGATTGCAATGGGGCTTGATATTAATATTATTGTATACTATCATGTTACGTATACTATTGAAATTTGAATGTACTACTTGATGTATATTCTTTTTCTTTCTCTTTAGGTCACTGTACATGTACGTTCCCTAAATGTGCACATGCACTTAAAATTTTTATTATGACTTTTAAATTTTAACTTAAATTTTATTCTACATTTTTTTGCTCCTTGGCTTTTAAAATTTTGTTTTCCCTTTGTTGAAAAAGCTCTTTCAAGATTTACCTTTTTCACCTTTTGGTCATCCAAAATTTTGTTCGGCAAATGGGGGTAATGTGATGTAGCAATCACATTTATTATTTATTTTTTAAATTGTAATGCAGCATTATTATCTCATGTTTTAAACTATTTATTTTCAACGCAAAACATCGTTCAAATCACTTTTTTTCTCTCCTTTTTACTGCATGCAGCAGATAAGTTTTGATTTCAGATTTTCCCCCTCTTCCTGATCTATTTTTAGAACCAGGGTGTGTTGCAAGTGACGTCGACCGCGTCATTTTGGGGTGTGTCTTCGCTTGGCGAATTAGAGCTTCATTCTCTCCTTGTAAAGTTTCGTTTCTCTTTTCTCTGTTTTCATACGATTTAATCTTAATACATAAATTTAATTTTAACAAATAGATTTAAATCATTTCTGCATGTAGTTTTGTAAACCCCTTTTATGCAGTATATATATCAATGCAGCCAGTTTTTTAACAGATTTTAAGATTTTAGGATCAGATTTTAAGATTTACGAAAGTATGTATTATTTTTGACAATGTGATTTGTCGTTTGAATTTCGGGCCTTAGCGCCTAAATTCAAAGAGCGATGTTCTTCAATAGCTGTATCGCTATATCTAAAAGTTTATCTTCGGTCTCTGGTTTTTTTAATTTAACGCATATTTGATTTCGGACTTTTTATCATCAAGACCTTCTTTAAAAAATGATTTTAACCAGTAATCATCTTTATCATGGAATTACTTCCAAGTTTTAATAATTCTACGTGGAACGTTCTTCTGATGTGTACGGTGACCTACCTACTCCTAATTACCTTCCACCTCTCAAAGTGAATCACCGAATAAAGAAGATTTCTGTAACTGCTGTCTCTTCAATGTGTCTACTGTATCTCATCATTAAGTAAGAACGTTATATTTACTAATTCATCCTTCTTTTATTTTTACCGAAACTCACTTATCTTATTCATGGCATTTCTCATCAAAATATTAAAATCGTCACAATCATTAACATACAAATAGATGAAAACACATACAACAAACAAATAAAATGTGCTAATCTCTAGAAATGTATTGATAGCAAAATCATCGCCATTCAAATGGTTTTCCAATATCACTAATTTTTGTTTTATATCCATAAGCATAATTATGTTTATCAACCTTTTAGCATTTATAGAACAGCCGTATCTAAGATAAAAACTGCAAACCACAATGTGGGTAATATCTATTAAATTTGGGAAAAAATTGTAGTTAGTGCAACTGTCGCAAAAGTATGTTCATTTATTTAAATTCCGTGATCTATTAAATGTTAATTTAGTTGTGTAGTGGCTAGATTGAAGATGAAGCAGCGTGTCTGGCCTTAGCCCTAAACGATCCACGTGCTGGCGGAGAGCCATTGCAACATCCCAGGCGAGATTCGCTGATCGCAATTTCTGCTGAACTTAACATGTTGTAGAAAGATAATTAATGTGACTTGAGAAAAACATCTTACGTTGCTCCATAGAAAAATAAACAAGATTACCATGTTTTAAGCTATAGGTACTATTGATGACAGGAGACATCGTGGAAATAAGACGCAAAGGTTGATGTTGTACAAAAAGTTTATTAAATACTTCACGAGCTCTTGAATAAGGGATGGGCTGGTGACGAACTCGCACAAAAATAATTTTTACGACTTAAAACGTTTAAGTGAAGATATGGTAGGACGGCATTTTTACGAAGGGCGACGCCGGTGAGAGCCATTTCGGCATCTCCTGTGTCAGGGCAAACTGCACTAACCCAGAGCGTCACCTACTAGGTGAAAGGTTTCTCACAAAACTGACTATTCTGCTCAAAAAAAAAAAAAAAAAAATCCCAAGAAAAGCAACGCATGCTGTTTGGCGAATCGACCGGCGATCCAACCAATCAGAACGCACAGAGCAGGTTAGCCATGGCCGCATAATGGAAAAAGCGAGCAAACGATGCACGGCAACAAGGGCGATAACGAATGCAATCAGAACACGCTCCGAACGGCAACTGATCGAAGAATAACCCTTTCCCCTCGCATCGACCTAACATGGCGAACTGCCGAAAATGGCAGATATAAAACTAGAAAAAAAAAAAAAAAAAAAAAAAGCAATTTAACAAATTACAACGATTATTTGGAAAATGATTTTTTCGAAGAGTAAAATTTAAGACACAAAAAATCACATGGAGTTGATCCTACATTACGTACGCCATGAATTAAACATTAATAGTGTTATTACACGTAAAAATTGCAAGCAACAAAAATCGCCTGCGACCCGTCAGATTTTTTAAAACTTACGTATTATCCACCTGAAACTTACGTATTATCCAAGCTGTTTAATATATATATTATAATTATATATTAAATTATAATTATTATTATATTATATATTATAATATATCAATAATACATTATAATATATTATTAATATATATATTATAATTATATATTATATTATATAATTGTTATATCCAAGCCATTGGCTGTTCGAGAAAAGGCTTTTCCATCGTCCAAGAAATCTGACGACCAATTTTAAATGAAATTTCATTCTTAAACTTCCAAAAATACCACAATATTACATTTTACATCGTCGTATAGAGAAAAAAATGTACTTTTAAATGCAATTTGTTTGAAAGCTGTGTCTCAATTTGTTTTTGAGTTTTTTTTTTTTGTAGTTTTTATTACTTTTTTGTCATAGTGGCAACAAAAGTAATCCATTTCTGTTGAAAGTAAAGGTAAATACAGATTACTGTATAGACCAATCAGAACATGAATAAAATGCGGATTAAACCAATAAAAAGCTTCAGATGTGCTTTTGATTTCCTACTCTGACGAGGGCAATAACCATTTTTCCAAATGGTTAATAAACACTTACAATCGTAGCGATGGGAGATGAAAATATGAATGAATTGCCGTAGGAACAAAAGTGATACCAAATTAATGGGAATCGAGAATGCTGAACAATGGGAATATCGAAATAATTAAATATTAAAGATAAATTACTAAAAATAGTTAAAATTACGTTAATTACATGGGGGTAAACCACATGCAAACGGCTGATCGTAACTACAATAAGAAAATGGCACGTTCATAACGTGACAGCAACATTTGCTGCTGCTTCTTTGTTCGATGATTTAAATATGCATGGCTTTAAAGTATAGTCTTTGAGAGGTGAAACACTGCTTCAACATTTGTTTTCCCTGTTGATTTTCATATGTTGACATTGCAGTCAAAGTATTTTCATACAAATAAGAAATTGAGAAGACCAATAACAATTTAATAATTTTATAGCTCAAGGATACTTTTTTGAATAATAGCCAATATTAAAACAATTATTGAAATAATTATAAATACACAGGATATTTTTACAAAGATGTATGTTTAGAAAAATATAAATATTATATTTTTCAAGAAGCACACTAATTTTTGTGCTTGCTTGAATGACATGATCCTGGCAAAAACAACTTTCCTGTACGAGTAAAAAATTTCTTGGGTTCAGTTTTGGATTAAATCCAGTGACATTGGCTAAAGGATGAGATATAGCTTTCATATAAAATAGGTTCATAGATACAGGAGACAGTGAGGATAAATGGGACATTCGTTTTAACTCCCGGAACATACAAATTATTTATTCTTTTGTATACAAGTATTAGAGATGAGTTTGGGCTATTTTTCCTGAGCAACCCAATACCAAAAATACACACTAGAAAATTGTTAATATTTTAAAATTGTTTCAAGATTAATTTTCTCACTCAATAATCTCTTCTTACACAGAAATAAGTATTAAACCTAAATATTCCTTCCTGACAATATTTTGTGATTACTAATATAGCTATAATTTATTCAATTAAATGCTGTATTTTTAGCTTGGGAAGACCAATTAATTCTGTTGCATTTTTTTTTTTTATATATTTTATTAACATAATAACTTGTGCATAAGAAGTCACATAACATTTTTCATTGCATATATTTTTAATGTTATGTGTTTTGAGCATGTTGGAAAAATTGTAAGGTTTTCAAAATTAACATTTTGGCAAGCTTGCTATTGGTGGAAAATTGAGTATTTATAAACACTCTTAATACATACGAAAAGTAAAAATGAGGACTTCTTAACATTTTAAAAGGACCATGGAAACAGTGGTTTGTTCTACAGATCACAATTTCTAGATAGTTTTAATTCAAGATGCAAGTCAATATATCCATTTGGGATTAAATTAATCAAATAATAACACATTTACAAAGGGTGATATAAAATGTGAAAAAATGTTTGTATTTTAAAGATTTTAGCTCTTTCTAAATAATAATAATAATAATAATAATAATAAAATCCACAAAAATATAAATAATGCTGTAAAGTGGAAAATTTTAATGTAATAAGAAAATTCTTTTTTAGCAGTGCCTTATACATCACCTTTTCAATGTTATTAATATTTTTATTCAAATGATGCTTCAGTCTAGACTTTAATTTTGTGCCCTTGAGGTGGCAGTACTTTTCTACATCAACATCTTTTCTATGTTCAGTGTCCCTCTCTCCTTCTTCCTGAAGATAGTTCAAAGTTCTTAATAATTTTGAAAGTAAAATTCAACATTAGACATTGATATTTAAATTAGAACTTAAACTATACATTGTATTTTTATGATACCATACACAGTCATCTCTAAACTATGGGATATAAATCAAGACCAGTCTGCCTGATTATGAATCTGGCCCACGCAGAAGGTTATTTGACATCCTTGGCATGATAGTTTCAATTTTTTATTAAATTTTCTCTTTTGAGGGTTTCACCCATCTCACGAAACCTTTATAGTCTTGCTCCTTTGTATGTCCGTCTGTCACAGACTCATACTTGAAAACTATTTAAGTTCAAGATTAAATTTTTTTTTACATAAAATACATTTTTTTAAGTGCTGAATACCCCCTGACCTTGCCAAAATCATAAAAGTTTGAAAAAGTCTTAACACACGTTAATAATTAAAAACCCCAATTAAAACAATGGAAAATGATTCATAATTCAACTAAAGTATTAATTTTAATCAAATCACAAAGATTTTCGCAAAAAAGAGGGAGGTTTGTCATAATTTCGCCCAGCTACTAGAGCGATAACTGAACTGGGTGTTTACAAACATACATGTACAGTCCACTCCCTCTAATCCGCAAACGCCAATAATCCGCACTATATTTCAGATGTAAACAAACATGTAAACAAAGAGTTAAAATCTTTTTTAAGCAAGATAATGCACATTTTGACTGTAATAAAAGTTGACTAATCTGATGAATTTATAAAGAATTTCAATTAATTTTAAATGCACTAAAAGTTTTTAATGCGTTTCTGCATTAGTTAGAAAGAAATAATCTTCTATCTTAAAAATAACTTAGACTGCTATATTCTGAGCTCATTTGTTGGCTATGTAAAAGGTAAAATTGCTTTCAAAGAGGGGTTAGCTCTTTTGGATAAATGTCTTAATCTTTTAGAAAAACAAATTTTGTTATTTTTCAAGAAATCCTGACTCTTGTAAAAGGCTTCAAGATTAAATTGCAGGGTATAAATTAAAAGCTATAAAGCAAATAATTATCACTGTGATGTTTGAGATCTAAAAATAAGTAGAAATGTTTCTATAAATTGTGCATTATTATATCATTTACTAGGGTGCTCTGCCCCCTGCAAGCTACGCTCGCCAACCCCCGTTCAGACACCGCAGAATCTGAAAATCTAAAAATCTAATGGGTTTTAAAAATATTAGAGAAGATTAAATTATGCTGAAAAAGCTGTGCAGATCTCCCTGTAAACAGGTTTCCATTCAATTACCTTTGATTGCATAAATTTAACGGAGAATTAGTTGCTGTTAAGATATCCAATGGTTGTTTTCGTTTTTGATTAAAGAGGATCAGTTAAACATTAAAAAGAAGCTAAAATAAAATGAATTAAGCATTCAGAGTCTTTGTCAACCGATATTTTAAAACAATCTCTATAACAATAGCCTAAATCATGTGACTATCATCAGCAGTTCCGGGCGGAACACTTTGCTTTTTATACTCTAGGTGCCATTTTGATACTTTAATGTCACCAGGCACAGGTGATAAGTCGCCAAATATTATTCTATCCCCATCATTTCATCTATATTATAATAGTTCAAGTCATCAAATGACATAAACAAATACGATCTGATCCCTTCGCCTTTCATATGAAAGTTTGGAACAAATGTCATATATTGGCGCGATTTTTTTCCAACGCCAAATTGGGGAACGCATCAACAGCATAAACAACAACATTCGGCTTACCATATCAAGCAAAATAACGATACTTTGGCACCAGTTAAGTACCCGTTGCGTATATGACATTGGCGTCAGAAAAACATAGCGTCAATATGGGGCCGTATATGACACCTGTGCCGAAAGAAAAAAAAAGCCGGGTGCAAATCTCGCCAATATCTTTTTTTCAACTCGCCAGTTAGCATTTTTTTTATTGTTCGAGTGGTAAATTAAAACATTGATTTGAAGTTGAAATTAAATGTCATGGTTTGTTACATAATTTAATATTTCGCCAGATGTCATATACGCACCGCATGTTTGGTATGATTTTTTTTTTCTTTTTTATGAAAATTTGGCGAATGCCTCGTTTTCGAATACCAGTTACATATGTATTTTTGGTACTACTTAGTTATTCCGTCGACAAAAAATCTATCGCGAACTATAAGATTAAATGTCAATAATGCTTGATCGTAAATGTCACATTCACTTGACTTTTAGCAAGTTACACGTGTTTACGTCATCAAGTGATTTTTATTTCGACGTTTTATTTTTATATTTATTAATGTTATACTAATTTATTTGTTCTTTCGTTATTTAAAATAAAAATTTTGTCAATTTGTACAATTTGGTGAGTGGTTTGGCGATTTATATAATTTGCGAAATTGGGTGACGGAATAACTATTACATTGTACCGTATTTTTTAATTATTTTCTATTATTTTCAAAAGGAAATAGCAAAAAAATAATTAATTACTATAGAACAAATAATTTATATAAATTTAAAAAAGAAATAAAAGTAAATATACATTTATTATTAAATAAACAACAATAGCCGGGTTACCATGTCTATCAAAATAATGCCATTTGTGCGCCAATTAGGTACCCCGGTGCGTATATGACATCTGTGTCTAAAAAAAAAAAAATATATATTAAAGAAGTGAAAGCCATGAATTTAAATGTTTCATTTTTAAATGAAAGTTTTGTATTTAATAAAATGATAACGAAATACAAAAAAAGCATTGTTCTTAGCATAGATTTAAAGGAGGCCCAACTGTCGCCAAATTAATTTAAAATAGTAACCTTTTCTGAATTATGAAAAAAAAATTTCTGTTATGATTAAAATTTGAGTTGCCATCATTAGAAAAAATGTATTTAAAATTAGAAAAAAATTAATATTTCGAAAACTAATTCGAATTTAAAAATTCTAATACCAGTTTTGAGATCTGTGGATCAACACAGATTTTTGGTGTTAATTTCATCACAAAGTATTCCATATTTTAGGAGAAATCGCCGTGAAACAAAATCAGTTGTTTAATCAGTCGATTCAAGGAATCAATACATTTCAGGTGTTTCATATATTTGTTTCATTAGGATTTTATAGGGTAGAAATATATTTCTAATATTGGGTGTAGTTTATATATATATATATATATATATATATATATATATATATAAGCAATTTCTTTTATTTCTGTGTTATTTATTTACAATGTGAATACTATATTTGTTGATAAATTCCAAATATTACAATGTAAACAAAGAAATGACCTATAATCTGCAAAATTCTATAATCCGCAAAACCCTTGGTCCCAACCTGTGCGGATTAGAGGGAGTGTACTGTATCTTAAAATCTACCGGATCTAAAAACTTGAAAATTGTGCATACAGATGCAAAAAATTCTCTTTCAGAATTTACAAAATTTTTATGAAAATTCCATCTAGAAGCTGAAAAATCTATTAAAAATTGATTTATATAAACTCATTTTATTTCCTTTCAAAGACAAGCAGTAGAACACAAGTGTTTGAGAAATATTTCATGACCAGATGCCCAGTAGCAGAAAGTTCGAGACGGGAGATGGACATCGCAGGTTTTCTTTTCTCGTTTGCAGATTATTTTTCTATTGAACCTTTATTTTGCTTTATATTATGTTTAGCTCTTTATTACTTAAGGCTCCGCTGCACTGAAACTCCCCGATCGCGAAATCCCATGTTAGCCTATGGGAAAACTTTCAAGCGCGATGACTTGTTACCTAATATAATTATTAAGATACCGTTTTCACCATCAGAAAGTAGACGCCAGATGTCGATGATGTGCATTTTTAAAAATTGTCTATGTACCTTTTAAGTATTTTTAAGAAGATGATAGAATTTAATCAAAAGGAAATTTCAAAGTTTATAGGAATTTTTCATGTACATAAAATTTACGGAGATAATTTTTAAAAATGCACATCATTGGCATCTGACGCCTACTTTCTAATGGTGAAAACGGTATTTTAATAATTATATTATGTAATGAGTCATCATGCTTGAAAGTTTTCCCATAGGCTAACATGGGATTTCATGATCGGGGAGTTTCAGTGCAGCGGAACCTTAATACAAAAACTTAAGATTATTATTAGTAAAATTAATAAAATGCATAATAACAAAAGTAAGTTATCGTTTGATTAATTAATACTTCAATTCTAAAATATTTTACCTGCAGATTATTTTCTGCCCCTGAAGTATCTGTTGCAGACACTTTGAGAATTTTTTCCTACTGGGGCCAGATGGCTGTCGCCTAGGGTACTGGCATTTATTGCTGGCCTATAAATTTTTACAAATATTGCATTTATAGATTTAATTTTTAAGCATCTATGTGCAATTTTTGATCTGGTTCAATGAAAGGATTCATTTCCAATTTAATTTCTTCGCCGCGAAAATGTTAAAAGTGAGACATCTAGTAAAATCACAGACAATTTATAGATTAGGATTGTTTTTTGTGGTATAAAATTGTTACAAATACTGGATTTATAGATTTTAAACTTGCGCATATATGCCTATTTTTTGACACTGATTTTGAATATGTAATTTTTGCAAAAAATGTTTCTCCACAAAATATCATTATTTTACGTCTGGTTTTTTATTATAGGCTATACAGTACAGGGCCTATTATCCGGAATCCTTGGGACCGAAGGCTTTCCAGATTTTGGGTCATCCCGAAGTTTGCGATTCTTTGACGAAATTCATGTTTTTTCAGCGATTCTTTGAAAAGATTTTCGTTTTTTTTCCCTACAATCCTTTGACAAAATTTTATTTTTTTCACAATCCCTTGATGAAATTTCCATTTTTTCACAGTTCTTTGAAGAAAATTCGTTTTTTTTTTTTGTGAAACTGACAGAATTAGCGTTTTTTCATGATCCTTGATGGAATTTGCGTTTATTCCGTGATCCTTTGACAAAACTTGCATTTTTTTTTTCATGATCCCTTGACGAAATTTGCATTTTTTCGAAATCCTTGGAAGAAATTTGTGTTTTTTCGAAATCTTTGGAAGAAATGTGTGTTTTCTTAGTGATCCTTTGACGAAATTCACGTTTTGTCTGCAATTCTTTGTCAAAATTAGTGTTTTTTCGCAATTCTTTGACGAAATTTGCATTTTTTCCCTGATCTTTTGACAAAATTCACGTTGTTTCCACAATCCATTTAGAAAATTGGTGATTTTTCTGTGAATGACAGACGTAATAGATTTTTTTTTGCCAACCACCTGTCAAAATTCGCAATATATTTTACGCCCAAATTTTCGGACTGAAGACCAATTTTTTTTAATTTTCGGAATATAATCACCCCTGGTGATCTGACGATTTTTTTTTCTAACGATTAGTAATATAAACTAATTTTAAACTAAAATTCAAGAGGAAATTTTTTTCCCCTAATGGTGATGGTGGGGAATCATGTTCCCCCGCCCCTGAAGTAATATATTTTAGCAGCTACACATTGAAACACAATGGAGGGAAAAAAACATTAGGAATCTAACATTTTTGAAAAATTCTAAAATTTTAGAAAAATTTACAAATTTAGAAAATTTTCAAATAAATTTTTTCCTGGATTTTGGAATTCCGGATAATGGGTCCTATACGTATAAAATTAACATATTGCTCCTTTTATTTATGAGTGGTAGTAGTTAAGTTACCAATATTTCTGAATATTAATTTCAGCAATAAAAAATTAAAATTAAGAAAAGTAATCAAGCCATCGATTTTAAAATTTCAAATATTTTATAACACTTAAAAATTTTAAAGAGTTGGGAGGGGGAGGGGGGGGGGAAATTGAATTTCTAAGTTTCTTTTTTACCTCTCCAGGCTCTAACTTGTGTATTTAAAGCAATTTTTCAAACTCAGCTCCTAATTAAACTACAGTGAGATTCGATCTCATTTGAAGGCCTGACCGAAGGGGGTATCTTGTTGAGCCCAACATCTTGCTGGGGTCGGAATAGACCCCAGACAATTAGGGAAATTCCCCTATGGGGAGGGGGCAGGAAATTGATTTTTTCATGTGACGCATTGTTTTAAAGCTCTTGGCCTATACATTACTAAGTACCCACTCCCCACCCTCTTAACTCATTTTTTACCCCTAGGGGTGCTTTAATATTTTATTTTGTTCATTACTACCCCATAAATTTTTCCAAAAATTAAGAAAAAAAATCTGCATAACAAATCTCAACAATTAGCATCTTCTTACTCACTTTTGTCTTTCTATCGCCAGGGGGCGTTATTGAAAAAAATTCGCAAATTTCAAATTTAATCGTCGACATGTCATGTGATATCTTAAATGAAATACCATGCATGTGTCCAATAATGTTATTCTTCACACTTTCCCTACCTCCATCCTCACCTCTCTATGTCATCCCAATCTATCTAAAGATTTAATAATTATTAAATTAACAATTTGGGTTTATTAATTAAAGGATAAAGTGTTTTGAAAGGAATATTAAATGAAACCTTCTGTGCGATCTGTGATAACACTTACCCACTTGTTTATTTATTTTTTTTTCCTCCAGAAAATTAATAAAATCATGACCGTAGATTCAAGCAGCTTTATTTAGTAGTACTTTTCTCCAAATGCAATAAAGCACAGTTAGCCCAGCCAAAGTAAAAACAATGTAGACAGTTTCACTATTAACACAGTTTAATTGCACTCTGCTACAGGGGAGACTAGGATACAATGGGCCATTTTCTAAATTTTGACTGTTTATTGTCAAAGCACTGACTTTTTATATCTGAAACAATGCATGTGACTATTAGCATGTGATGCTCCTAATGAAAAGTTTTTTTAAATTTTGAATTTCAAATGGGTGAAAACAGTGAAAGTATTCTAGTTTTATTTTCCTTATGATTTCTCCAAAATTGTCAGCTTAGAAACTTTAAATTTAGCACAAGGCATGAAAGTGGGAAATGGGAAAAAAGGTGGAAAATTTTTACCATCTATACAATAAGGCCAAATTCGTATAATTTAGACACATTTTAACAGTTATTCACACAATAAAATGAATTATAACAGTACATATGATTGTTATTTTCTTTTTGTAACTTAGAAAGTACTAGCGGGCATGACCGAGCTAAGCTCGGTCAAAATTAGCCTTGTGTTCAATTCGATATTTCATTCTCACTGTATAATTCTTGCTGTTTAGATAAAATTGGCATGATCCTAAGCCATAGGGACCCACTAACCGAAATTTTTCGAACACACGACCTAACCAATGCTTTTCTCGAACCCGCAAACGATAGAATACAAAATTTAGTAAAAATCCCTAGTCATTTTACAGATAAAATTAGCTTGACCCACGGTAACCCAAAAAGTACCTACTAATCTAAATTTATCGAACCTAAATTTATCGGTATGTGACCTATCCCAATGGTCTTCCCATGCTAGGAAACTGTGTAATAAGAAATTTTGTCAAAATCGTTTGAGCCATTTTTTAGATAAAATTAGCTGAACTTTGACCCATAGTTACCCAAAATGACTGGTTAATTGAATTTTCTTGAGCATGCGACCTAGACCAATGGTCTTCTCGAACCTGAAAACAATAGAAAACAAAATTTAATCAAAATCATTAAAAGCTGTTTTCTAGATAAAATTAAGTTGACCCACAGTGACCCATTAATCGAATTTTCTCGAACATGTGATCCAACCCAATGATCTTCTTGTGCCTGGTAACACTAATACAAAATTTTGTCAAAATCGTTTGAGCCTTTTTTTTAGATACAATTATAGCCTGATCCACAGTGACCCAAAAATGACTCACTAATCGAATTTTCTCGAACATGTGACTTAGCTCAATGGTATTCTCATGCTCAGAAATGATATAATACAAAATTTTGCCATAATGTTTTGAGCCTTTTTTTAGATACATTTAGCTTGACCCACACTGACCCAAAAATGACCCACTAACTGAATTTTCTCGAACATGTGACATACACCAATGGTCTTCTCATGCCCAGAAACTGTATAATACAAAATTTTGACAAAATAGTTTGAGTCGTTTTTTTTAGATACAAATAGCTTGGCCCACAGCGATCCAAAAGTGACCCACTAATCGATTTTTCTCGAACATGTGACTTAGCCCAATGGTCATCTCATGCCCGGAAATGGTATATAGAATTTTGTGAAAATGTTTTGGGCTTTTTTTTAGATTCAATTAGCTTGACCCTGACCCATTGTGACCCAAAATGACCCACTAATAAAATTTTTTTGAACATGTGACCATGCCCAATGGTATTCTCGTGCCCGAAAGTGATGCAAAATTTTGTCAAAATCGTTAGAGTCGTTTTCTAGATAAACTTTGCTTGACCCACAGTGACCCACTAATCGAATTTTCTCTAATATGTGACTTAGCCCATTGGTCTTCTCGTAATCTAAAATGACAGAATACAAAATTTAGTCAAAATCGTTAGAGCCATTTTTTAGATAAAAATGGCTTGACCCATAGTGACCCAAAAATGACCCACTAATCAAAATTTCTCGAACATGTGACCTATCCCAATAGTTTTCTTGTGCCGAAAAACGGTTGGATATAAAATTTAATCAAAATTGATTGAGCCTTTTTTAGATATAATTAGCTTGACCTTGACCCATTATGACCCACTAATCGAATTTTCTCGAACACATGACCTAGCCCAATGGTCTTATCATGCCCAAAAATAGTAAAATACAAAATTTCGTCAAAATCGTTAGAGCCGTTTTTAAGATAAAATTTACATACACACACAATTTTAGAAAAAAAAAAAAGATCGAGTGGCAGCGAGAACCCTGACTAATATATATATATATATTTAGGTCATTCAATTCATCCCCCATCCGTTTATAAAGCAATTAAAAAAGAAACACCCCTGACATCTGTAGGACGCCGCGCAAGCCTTGCAGGGTTAATTACTTTTGGTTTCATCTGTTGAAAAAAGGGTTGTTATATGTATTGTATGTATTGAACATCAATCATGAAACAGGAACATAATTTATAACTTAATTTCTACTGAATAGAATTCAAAGGTGAACAGGAACATAATTTATAACTTAACTTCCACTGAATAGAATTCAAAGGTACTTCATGGTTGGATAACTTTGTGAGGAAGGTTTTAATATGTTGAATATCTTTATAGAAAGACGATGTTAAATCTCATCTGCTTGTATTAAAATCAGGAAGTTTCGGGTATAGAAAACCCAATATTTTGTAATGTAGGTATTTATAAAGGAAGGAATTCAAAATAAAAGCAACTTAATAATTATAAAATATTTATCTATCTTAACCACTCTGGTGTGTACATAAAAACTGCTAAAAAGGCAATTTTTTCATTCTTGTTTATTTTAATTTTGTTTTTTAAAAATTAGACCAATAAACTTTTATGAATATTTACTGTGACAGTTGGAATTTTATTGAGATGCTTGCAACAGACTAACATTGAAACTTACGATGCAACTTCTATCACATGAATCTTCAAAGAGATGAATGAAGTCTGCACATTTAATAATATTGGTGTTTCCAGGATCTAATATGATCATCAAATCTTTAAATTCATCATCTGTCAGCTTAAAATCCAGACCAATTTCTAAAGCTTTCTTCAATTCAGGTCGAGTGATCTGCCACTCTTGATCCTATAAAATATAACAATTCCAAATATACACTTGCCAGAAAATCAATTTATCTACACACAGTTGAATGATATATTATATATAAAGAGAGAAAGAAAAATTTTCAATTAAAAAGGAAATAAGATACTTAACATAAAAAAAGTACATTTTTCTGTTATCTGAGTCTAACCTTGTAGTGTAAATATGAACAGTAGGCTTTAGATGTTCAGTTTGCATTACTTCCGATTCAAATTTTGAAGTTAGAAAACATTAATATGAAAGAGTTTCACAAGAGAAAACACTGTAGAAAGGGCTAGATTTCTTTTTATACATCCATGGTCCCAATCAAATCTGCCCTCTTCCCTTTAGTTTTTTTTTTTTTTTTTTTTTTTTTTTTTTTTTTTTTTTTAAATCCTAGAAAGTCAAATCAATTTACTAATGCTCTATAAAGTAAAGAAGCATATTGGCATCGTGAAATTACATTTTTGATGGATAAGAAAAAAAGCATCTGTATTACAAAATATTCTATTATCTACAAAGTTGTACATTTTAAATTTGGCCAAACAAAACCTTTTACATAACACAGAAAATTTATTGTTTCACTTCACAATAATGAATATTAATATGGCTAGAATTTCTTGGGACAGCTGGTTTATTACAATATCAAAGAGTGTTCCTAATCAAATGTTAAGCAGTGATGCAGATTGTTCAGTAATATAGATACTTTAAAGCAATTTTTCACTCTTGACAATATGTAGAACCATCTTTTAGCAGTGCTGTAGTTAGGTGGGAACACTATTCCCAGAAATATTTTGTTTGTTACTGTTAAAGAAAAAAAAAAAAATTGCGTATGAGCACAAACGTTCCCCCCCCCCCCCCCCCCCCAAGCTAAATGTACCTAGAGAGCTAAATCCTCTTCTCCAGACTGTGAAAACTATACCCATTTCAACATCTGAATGCGAAAGAGCATTCAGCTGTATGAATAACGTTATGACCGATGCGAAAAATTCACTCCGTATAGAAACAGCCAGTTCACTTATATTTATAAGCTGTATAGGACCTCCCTTAAAATAATTTTGTCCTGGACCATATGTGAAATCTTGGTTGCTATCAGGAAAAAGATTAGCAGACAAAACAGCTTGTTGTAAATCAGAGAATACAGAAAACACCTCTCATTATCGTTCTTTATGGAAACATCCAGGATAAGTCAGTAAGTAATACATGGATTTATTTCTCTTATTTCAATTCATAATGGAAAATGTTACTATGACATTGATTAAATATTGCTTTTAGATAAATGCTATACAAATACAATACTATAAAAACTAAAATATAATAATTATAACTATTAATTAAAAAAGTCTGCTCTTAACTAAATTGCTTAAATTGGCTTTCGGCTTAGCAAAAATCCTGTAGCATATCTACTCTATGAAAAGGAGAGTTCCCACAAATAATTTTTTTCAACTACAGCACTGTCTTTTTGTAAGTAGGCTGGTCTATAAATACAAGTTTATCAGCTCTGCATTTTTTCCCTTAATTTTTTTTTTTTTTTCCAAATTAAAAACGATACAATTCTTAAAACTACACCTACTTCCCACACCCTCCAATGTTTGCTATTTTTGTACAAGTCTATGTAGCACATGACTAAATCTAGCCATGACTGTACACTGATGGGAAACAAACTTTTTTACAAGAAATCGAAAAAGTACATTCTTTGATCAAAATTAAAACTTTAAATAAACAGAAGTTTTAATGTCAAAACCAAGTTCAGCATGTTTCATTGAAACTATAGAGGGTGATCATATTTGAGTTACCTTCAACAACTGAAGAATATTTAGAAAGTTTAGAGATTTATTTGGTAAATTCCACTGGAAGTTCAGGGGCGTAAAGAATATTTGATTTCATATTTTTCAGTGAAGATTTTGCCATGAGGACATTTAAGAGACAAAGAAAAAATTGAATAATAAAAAAAATATTTGATATCATCCTGTAAAATAGCTGTAGCAGGTGACAATGTAAGTTTTCAATTACATTTGTGTTCATTTGTATAATCATATATATATTATTTCTGTTGTCAATATCCCTTTTTCTATCCATTTACAAAATGCACAACAGTGAATAAGATATCATTTGAAAGGTTTTTGAATTGGCTTCTGATATAGTACATCACATTTCATTAAAACATGTTTTTTGATTAAAAATTGCAGTTTATTAAAAATTAAATCAACACTGTTTTCATAAATGGAATGAAAGGTTTTTCTCAAATCATTGTTGCCACATAAATAAAATACTGCATTATATCATGTTCAGCAATGGCTATAAAAAAATAAATAGCATGAAAAAGATAAAGTGTGGTTGTTTTTGCATGGGTATATTTTATATTTATGATTAAAAAGCAAATTTGAAATACTTAAAAGAAAAATGCATCATCGATCAAATGAAGCAGTGGTATTCCACGTGTATCTTAAAAGGTACGCTTTGTTAAATTAAATTAAATTGTTTTTTATATGGGTTCAATTTATTTACTTTGTCTCGTATTTTACCTTAAGTGAATGGTGCCATCCTTTAATGCAGTTTTTTTTTTCTTGCATGTGCTATGAAAGTTTTTTTGTTATATATCCTTTTTTCAATACCTCCCTCCCCCTCAGAAAATCAACACTTAACTTTAATTCTTTTTAATTTCATAATTTTTACGATTTCCCCCTCCTCTAAAATAAAATTTTTAATTTAATTTTATATTTAATATTATTCCTCTGTACATGTTCACCTCTCCCCACCTCACATTTGTGTAATTAACACTTTAAAGTTCTCATCAATTAAAGTGAGCGCACCATTTCTTTCACACTTTTCCCTTTTTCTTATCACTTTCACACAGACATATGTGTAGATACAAGTCTTAACTGCCGATGATTACCATTAATATAAAAATAGAATGTAAATGAATTCTCTTTTCCTTGGAGCCGCCAACATGTGATACATATACTGTGGTTTTAGCGCAGAACCGTGTCTTTAATTCTCATACAGTTTTTATGCACGTATCTGCATTATATCTCAGGCGTTTCTCATGACAGATAACTTCCAGATGCACCTGTGAGCAATGCAAGCCTTTGTCTAAGATTTATAACATACTTGTAAAAAACATATGTAATGCTATTTTCTCATTGCCGCACCTGACCACAAGAATTCGTTATCATGCAAGCCTAAAAATCCTCTATGGAGTGTAACTTAACCTCTGAGTAAGTTCCTGTTTTTACCGCCAATGCTTTGTCTACTCTCTGCATTATCGCCAATTCCTTGTGCGTCGACTTCTGGTACTCGCAAACTGGCGATTGCAAGAGTAACTGTGTCTTATGTCACAATGCTTCCAATTCTTCATCGGTGCAGACGTTTTTGATTGAAGCCCTTCGACTTTTACCTCTGGGCAGTCTGCTACTTCTCTCTTCTTCCCTTGTCAACACAACCTCTTAAATGTGTTAATAAATTTTAAAGTCCCCTAAAGCTAAAGGTATGTTGGAGTTTTTTGTGCATGCTTGATCTATGGACCTAGTTATGAAACAAACACCATATGTGCCTTTTGCTATCTTCGATCAGTTTTTATTGTAATTTTGATAGAATAAAGTTAAATATGAGCATTTGTGTGAAATAATTTAACTAACAGAGGGTGATTATATTTTTTTCCTCATAATTTGGTAGTCAATTATACAGGGCACCTCTTATAAAAAATCAAATTGAATATCATATCAGTTAAAAAATGTATATTAGAAATATAGTAAGCTGAATTTCAGTTGCTTCCAAAAAAAAAAGTTGGATGGTAAGGGATTTTCCACAAACTGTCATTTCTTTATTAACTGACTTCTAACAAAGGAGTAATATTTAATGCAAGTCTACAGTAGCTATTGTACAGATGATCCGAATCTAATAATTTTGTTTGTTTGTTGGAATGGACTTATTCTGATGGTTCTTCAGAGGAGAACTAAAACAAATAATAAATAATATCAAAAAAAAAAAAAAAAAATAGCAATTTGTCAAAAATCCCTTATCTGCTACTTTTAGAAAAAAACTGAAATTTAGCTCACTTTATAGCCAGTATCTTTTTTAATTTTTTTGCATTTGATAGGCCTTTTTATAGGAGTTGCCTTATATAGTTGACTATCGAATTAAGAAAAACATTTTTTATTAGTGTTTACACATGTACACTTAAAAACTATTTCATTGACCATATTTCATCATTTAATTTGTTTATATTTTAATTAAAGTCTGTTGTTTCTGCTGCATTTTGTTAAAAATGTTTTAAAGAAACTTTTATATTTTCATGAATATGCATGATATTCTTACACAAATAGTTGTAGAATACCCACATTGTCATCTACTACAGCTTATAGGTGCAGATTTACAGTCGCCAGTTGTCACGTGGGGACTAATTTTTTTGCTGTGGCGACGAACTTTCAGTGTCTTAGTCGCCAGAGATCAATTTTCAGTGTTCCCAATCTCTGTCGTGGAATTTTTATACATTTTTTTCTTTTGCAAATAGAAAAGCACCTGCTCTTTTTCACTGGCCGAGATCAAGATGACCTTGTTAAAAAGTCTGAAGAAAAAAGAACAAAAAGAAAAAGAAACTCGTACGAAAAAAATACTTAATGCGAGGTATATTTTTGCTCTGTAAATGTTTTCTGCAAGTGCGAGATTTTTACAGTGCAAATGCAAAATAATCTTACACATTCCTAACATTTTTTATATGTATATTTTTATATGACAAAATCAAAATAAGAAATAAAGTTTTCCTAATATTTCCCCTTATCATGACTGCTTAGCTGATACATGTTTTGTTATTCAATTGTATCTTGTCCAACTTTATCTTCTGATTTTTCCAGATTTATATTATACTTTTTTAATATCAAAGTGTCAAGAATTTTAGGATTAAATTAAATATACACATTTGTTGTAATTAGACTGTATTTTGTTGTACATGTGTATTTATTAATTAAGCTATTTTTCATTTTGAATTCCTGTGGTTTTTTTGTTAATTTTTTTCCATATAAACACTATTGTTTTATGAGTTTGTTTCACAATGTGGCCACTAGATTTTGGTTAGGAGCCAAAGTGGTGACTGGATTTTAGGGGTTTAGGAGCCACTGGCTCCTTAAAAATTTGGGAATCTGCACAGCTACAAATTATTTTCAGAATTTTATTTTATAGGGTAATTGAATATTATTTTCTATTCAATTTGTTACTGCTCCCCTAATTGCCCTTGTGATTAAACCTTTACTGAGCTATCAAAGACATTCTTTAAATCCCTGAAATTCCAGAAGAATTCGTCAAGTATTTCTATAGATATTTTCAATTACTGAAGATGGCTGCAATAATATGATCACACACTATAATAAGAGAAAATCACTGGGGATGTTAAATCAAATCGTCATCTAACGTATCACAAATAAAGTATAGCAAAAGTTTTTGAAGTAAAGTTTAAAATTATCTTTTGGCAATACTGTAAGAAAACTATTCTGTTAAGTTATTAACTGTTTAATAGCCAATGTTCCTAAATGGGAACATGACATTTTTTGAGAAGCTTATTTTTGCCAACATAATAACGATGTTCTTATTTTTCCTATAAAATACAAGGTTGATTTGAACTTTTGAAAATAAAAAATATTTATGTTTAAACATTTATCATGTAAATAAAAAAAAAATTTAAATTCATTAATTTCTGTAAACAAACATGGTTTTCTTTTGCTTTATTTTTATACTAGAAAGATAGCCCATCAAAAATGATGGAATATGAGATATAAAGATGTATACAACACATGTGCAACAATATGAATTTTTCTCGCTTGTTCCGCAGTGATAGATGAAAATAACAGATTTTAAAAATGAAACTCATTTATTTAAAACAGTAATACAGTAGAAGACCACTAATCCACACAGCTTGGTTCCAAGTGTTGTGCGGGTTTGAGGCTTTTTGCAGATTACAGGTCATGTCTATATTATAAAATTAGATATATGGCTTCTTTATGCTAAATAAATTGTATAAATATGAAAAAAAAAATGTGTGTGTATATGAAATGAAACAGCAAATAAGTTGCCAGAAAATGTTGCCAATTTCCTTCTTTGCCAAGGCCCCTAAAGTGGAAAAGTACCAAGAATTTAACTTTTGTATCCGACTATATAAAAGCATGGTACTTTTCCAGAATAGGGACCTTAGCGTACTTTTTAAAAATTTGTCATAATTTGGGTTTCGGAAGTGAGATTTTTTGCCAAATGATATAAAGAGCTATGAAAGCAAAATTAATGAGCTTTTAAGTTTATTTATATAAACACTTTATTTATATCTATATTATTATGGTTTTTTTTTTTTTTTATATACAATTTACTTCAGTTTGTATACAAAAATAGTTAAGTGGCTTCTTTATATTAAATAAATTGCATAAATATTGAAAAATTACTTGTGTATATGAAACAGTAAGTAAGTTGCTAGAAAATATGTTGCGAAATTTCCTTTTCTCTATCTCGCCAAGGCCCCTATGCTGGAAAAGTACCTAAAGCACATTAAAATCGGGCAGTTACGATTTCAGACAGTACAGCGCTGTCTATTGGCTGTTATATTATTAGTACCATTGGGTAGAAGAAGTAAAGACATGCATTTTCATTTACTATTACACTTTAAATTCTTGCCCATAGATTTTGAAAAAAAAAACCCTTAAAAGTGCAGAGTTTAAAATTAAATTGCGGTGAACTCGATTATGAAATATTAATGGTTTTAAATGGGAATTTTGCTAAATTAGCTAGCTATCGGCAAGTTGGCTTCATATATGACAATTTATTTTTATCACCAAATTTGGCAATATTTCATCAAATTTGACGATATTTTGCCGAGTTGGTCAACATTTGCCATTACTGTGGTAACCCTGCATTAGTAATTTTCAACAATTACTCATTACAATGAGGCGGTCCTACCAGAATTGTGAGGGACACACAGAGACTTGGATTTTACATATATAGATTACTTACATTTGACCACTATGCATCTGAATGTTTTTGCGTTTCGAGGAAACGCCCTCGAACAATATACAATAGCACATAACAAAAAATAGTTTGTTACATTTGCATAGATTGTCAAACAATAACCATGTTCCCAAATGGGAACATTGGCTTGTGCCCGCTATGTGCTGTAAGAGGAGGCTGACAAATTCAAGCATTCGTGGAACGTATATGGGTTCATTATATGTTATCTCTCGCCTTCAAGATGTGAACAGAGGTGTTGTTCTGTATGTCCGTCCACCCTTTCAGTGAAATGGAACCTTCCTAGAGCAAAGAGATACTTCGTAATAAAAGGTGATTTCCCTTCAGTGCCTTTCATTAGAATTCACTCTTCAATTGGAAAATACTTTTTAGTTTGCTTTATTTGGTCCGTTTTCTTGCCGTCTGTCTGTTATTATGAAAGAAAGATAGAAAAACTAAAATAAATATGGAAAGGCAATTCAAGCATGTAGAGGAAGCTGCTGATGATCTTATGCCTCTGAGGAATTCTGATGTATCTGATATTTCTGATGAAGATCGGAAATTTGAAAACTTCCTCTGGATGACAATGAAGGCATCTCTGAACAGGAGGATATTGACGATAATAGTTTGTGTCCAGTCCAGTTATAACTGCTGATGGGTGTGGAAGTGTGAGCCTTTTTTCAAAGAGATTATCCATTGGTGAAATCTGTAAAGAACCTGCCACAGAGCACACTTCTTGGAATATAATATCTGGTGATCAAGTAACTCCTAAAATGAAACAGAAAAGAAAAAGAAAGGAAACAGGAGAGAGTGAAAATAGAATAAGAAAAAAACAAGCAATGCCTGAACGGAAGGAAAGTTCAGCATTTGATAGGGTCATTCAAAGTGAAACTCTTGAAAACATTTGTGCCAATTTCCCGGAGATATTGAAAGCAGGAATTGTTGATATTTTTCTTCAACTATATATTACAGGAGTACTTGGGTTACTTAGCAGACATGACAACAAATTATGCTTCTTAGCACGGTGTGAAGTTACAAACTGATTGGAAGGATATTAGTGAGTTTTTCACTTTACTTTTATTGAGTGAGCACCATCAATGATTATTGGAGTACGTCTGAAGACATATCTGTACCTATACTTTCTTCCCTCATGTCAAAGAAACAATTTAGGGATTTAAAAAGAATCTTTCATTTGACGGATATTTCTTTACTGAAACTTGGTGATAAACTGGATAAGATTCAACCAATTTATAATGAACTGAAGAAAAAACTTCTTCAATTCGGAATATTTCATAATAAACTCAGTATAGATGAACCATTCTTCTAAAATGTTTATTCGTGGGAAACCAACTCATTTTGGGTTTAAAATTTTGACGATATGTGGAAGCAATGGATATCTCTACAGAATGGAAATTTATGCTGGCAAGCAGTCAGATGAAACTGGACCATTAGGAACCACAGTTGTCAATAGACGGTCTGTCAATTGTCAACAACCCACTTCAAATCTAAGTCTTTTTTGACAATTTCTTTACTTTACAGTCGAACCCCGTTATAGCGAACCTGGTATATAACGAACCCCCGGATATAACGAACGAAAGTTTTGGTCCCGTCGTTTTCCTATTGTATTTAATGCTAATTTATCCTTTTATAGCGAACCTCCGAAATCTTAATAAGCGGCTATAACGAACATTTTTTTTTTCCAGACGACCATGTTTTGCTTTTTTTACTTTTCCGCAGTTGTGAAAACAGGACTTCAACTCCAAATTTATAAGAAAATGCATGCCGGCTAGTGAAACATGATGCAAATTAGCTATTCTTTTTTTAAGGGTAGAAACAACTGCATTCTTTTTCTTTTACGATATACACTCTGCAGGTGTGATCCCGCCCACCCGTCAGTCATTTTCCCTTATTCCTGGTCATTATTTCTGTATCAAAACAGTGAGCAACAATTAAAGGTAAAATTAATTTATTTGTGTTTGTCTTTATCGTTAGGTAATTTAATTAGTATTGTATCAGTTTAATGTGATCGATTTTAGTCAATTTAATTCTTTAATGGTCATATTTAATAGATTTTACTTTTTTTTAATACATCATTATTGAATATATACATAACAACTAATAAGTTATACATTTTGTGAACACTAACATTTTTCTTAACTGTTCGGATATTGCGAACCACCAGATATAGCGAACAAAACCTTCGGTCCCTTGAAGTTCGTTATAACGGGGTTCCACTGTATATGATTTGCTGAAGAGTCTGGCAGCACAAAATATAAAAGCAACTGGAACTATTTAAGAGAACCGTGCAACATATTGCCTGTAATACCTTGTAAAGAGCTGTAAAAAATGGAAAGAGGTACATTTGATTATTGATGTGATGGATCAGTTTACATGTGCCAGTAGAATGACAGATCTGTAATAACTGTTGCTTCAAATTACAGCTGTCATGAATCACTTCAATCAACTAAAAGATATTCACATGAAAATAAAAAACAGTTGATGTATAACAACCATGTTTGATTCATGAATATAATTCTTGAATGAAAGGTGTACACTCAGACACTACTCAGACAAAATGCTGAGTAGTTATCAACCTCAACTTCGTAATAAGAAATGGTAGTGGAATTTATTTGCAAATGCACTCAATATGGCTGTCATTGCTGGGTGACTATTATATAAAGCAACACGCCTTCAGAATAACCAAATTACTCAGCTAGTTAGAGTTTCGCCAAGAAGTCACAATCGCCCTTTTACAAATTAAACCAAGAAAGGATAGTGTTTGACTAGGACCAAAAATTCACACCCCTGTAACACTAAGAAAGACTAATGGACATTACCTTATCAGAATTTCTCAGGGTAGACGTGCAGAATGTGGAGTAAATGCAAGATTGGAATGCAAAGAATGCAAGAAATGGATGTATTTGTATTGTTTCCCTGCATACGATTGAATATCATAACATTAGTAGTATGTCGCATTTTATATTACAGTTCATAAATTGTATTTTTATGTTTAATTTTAAAGAGATATATTAGTAATTTTGTTCCTTTTTGTCATAATAATGTGCTGTACATTTTAGACGAATGTATAGTCAGATGTGGCCAATGTTCCCCAAAGGAAACAACAACAACAACAAAAAAAAAAAACAGTGGCACTCCAGGAGTGCCAATAGAAGTGAAAACTTCAACAATTACGTGTGTGTTTTTTTAATCGTCAGGAAATGTTTTATTGTGCAGGAAATACTTTTAAATGTGTTTTTTTTATTCATTATTATAAACTATTACTACCAAAATTATATTACAATTTTTATTTAATGCGCCATTGTACATGAAAAATAATGCATATAATTTTACATACAAAAATTGCAATCTATTGCTTAAAACGTAAATTTACAAAAACATGAAAGTTAATTCCGATCATCCAAACTCGGAGGTACATCCTGTATCCCTAGAATCTTGAAATTTGGTATGAAGGTAGTGTTTGGGATACAATGAAAGGGAAAATTTAAAAAATCCGGAAAATTTGGATAAAAAGTCAAAAAATCAAAAAATCGAGCATTTGGCACAGATGTGATATACGAACCAGGTTTGTCGCGATTTTTTAACGTCAATTTGGCGAAAGCCCATTTTCGAATACCAGTTACAATATATATTTTTAAATTATTTTCTATTGTTTTAAAACGTAAACAACAATAAATAAACGATAATTTCATTAATAACTGTAGAACAAAACAATTGTACAATTTAAAAAAATAAAAGTAAATGAACAATTAATAAATAAGCAACAGTAGCCGGGTTACCTTGTAAAATAAAGTAACGCCATTTTGGTGTCAATTAGGTACCCAAGTGCATATCTGACGTCTGTGCCCCGTATTTTATCTTCTGTAATCAAAATTCCCGCCAATACTGTTGGTCATTGACCAGACCATCAACACGATAAAATACAGCGTTATCGGTTTTTAGTTACACGAATACGGTATAATTCATTTTAACTGACGAAAAACAAAATAATAATTTGTTTTACCAAATGTGGTTTTGGTGAATTTAAATGTTTCTGCAAGTCAAATAATTCTGCAAGTATGTTAACATTTCTTGATAAATAATTGCGCTTATGCTTTTGCTATATTTAAAACCACTACCATATTATTAGCAATATCGCTATAGTTTGATGCTATGACATACACCATAACGCAAAAATAACACGAATTTTAAAAACAAGAGACTTTTTCTGCTAAACTTACCCGATATTTGATCGAATAGTTCACTTTTGCCACCAACTATTGACATAAATAACAACTGTTGAATAAAGATAATTTTATTTTGCTAGTGCAAGATAGTTTTATTTTAGCAAGAGTCACGAGACTTGGCTAATTTTTACATGAGATGTTTTTGATGAGATTTCCTTTTTCTAACTCTTGTACGTGTATTTCGGGAACCAATAGCGCACAGGCAAGCATGCGGTGCGCTTACCTGTAAACTGTTGTTATTGATTAAACAATCAATAACAATTAATTGCCCGCCCTCCTCATACCGAACTATGCACAATGCATGTACATACTTATATACAGAGGTGTCGGTTACAATAACAGTATCACAAGTTCAATGGTTTTTCCCATCTCAAAAAATGCCAAATGCACCCAAAGAAGCTTTCACTTCAATAATGAAAATATCAAGTATTTGTCTTTAACAATAAACACAACAGCGTACTGCAACGAAAATGCAAATTTTGTGTGTGTTCCTGTGTGAACGCCGGGAGAAAAAGTGAGTTTTAGCTTCGTTCTTCTTTTGCGGATTGAGCTGAAGAGGGAAAAGTTCCTGTCATTCACCGCTTGGCGCAATAGTGTCTATGTGCCAAAATGCTAGCATGTCGGTTACGTAACAGTGTCTCCAAATCAGTGGTTTTTCTCCATCTCAAAAAAAGCTCAATGCGCCTAAAAAAGTTTTTACTTCAAAAAAGCATAAAGAAATTTGTTTTTTTTTTTAATTTTCTGAATTGATATGCATAAAGCAAACCATTAGAAGCTGTAATGTACGAGAAAAAATTCATAATTACGTTGGGATTTGAATTTGGCCAGTTAAGGGTTAAAAGAATGTATAGTAATGTTAAATCAAACCCTCATCTAATATAGTACCACAAATAAGGTATAACAAAAGTTTTTGAAGTAAAGTTAAAAAACATCTTTTGGCAATACTGTAAGAAAACTATTCTGTTAAGTTATTAAGAGAATGTATAGTTGTTATTTATTAAAATATTTTTTTAACAGGGAATTATGTGTATTAGATTTTTGACTAACAAGTTGGGGCCAGGTTTTCCATAGATAGAAACTGCATTATTACTGTAAAATTGAAATAAATACACAGTCATCTCAGTGAAATTTACACAGTTTGAGATTAAATGTTTGGCATCATTGTTTATTTACATATTTTTATTTTAGTCTCACTACTAATTAGTTATATTTGTATACAAAATTTAAATGCAAAAAAAATATATATTCAAATTTTATTGGTTATTATTATTATCTATATACATAAAAGCCGTTCTCTGTATGTATGTCCTTTATACAAATCTTCAATTTTAGACCAATTTGCATGAAACTTGCTGTACATACGTTTTAGACCATGGTAAAGATCACTGTCTACTTTAAAAAATCATCAGACCAATATTTATCTGTTTTTTCTACCACCTTTCATAATTTAACATTATAGAAATATCTCTTTTTAAATTTTCGAATTCAATAGTTTCTTTCCTGTTGCCACACATCTAAAAAACTGCTCAATTTAACAAAAAAAATTGGTAACTCAAGTACTTTGTTTTATAAGCCAATAAAAATTCGGATTGTCTCACAATATCTTTGCTGTTTTTGAAATTGACGTCATTTAAAGAAGAAAATGCACATTTTTCATATATTTATGTAAAAACTTTAACTAAGCATGTTTTAAAATGACGTAGTACCTTAGTTGAATGTTTCTGAAATTAAAAAATCTATTTTAATGAAGTCATTTCAATATCAAGAAATCAATTAAGGAAAAAGATAATAAAAAAAAAATCGTTTGCTAGATATGACGTCAATTTTGTCAATGTAATTTCAAACTGGTTCTAAAAACCGGCTGCTACAATTTATTTCCTTTTTCTTTGTAATGCTGTATCTTTAATTATATCATTTAGATATATGTTTTAATACCTGAAATGCAGTGATAACATTCTACGATTTATATCGAATACGGTTGTATAAAATACGATTTTTCTACGATTTATATTAAATAGAAATTATAGCTACTATTTTTTAAGGTAAGCTTTTCTCTTTTTTAAACAAAATTTCATGACTGACATTATGATTGAACACGGCTGCAGATTTGGATTTTATGAATGGAAATATGAGTTTCCATTTGAAAATTATCGATAATGAATCTTTGTATACATGTGTTAAAGATGCCTGATATACTGCCCGTTAATAGTACATAAATAAAAATCGTTTTTACTTTGAAACACGAATATATTTTTAACCCTTAGTATATTTGTTAGATTTCTCAACAATTATAGGGAAAAGTAATTTTGGTATTTTCGTTTTAGCGATCAGTTTCGTTTTAGCGATCACTTATTTATCAGAGTAGCACATTTCTCCCGCTGCAGACAAATTCTCCGAACAAATCTTTAATTAAAGGAAATATATGGGTGAATTTGATCTTCCATTTTAAAGCAATATGTATCTTTATCTCAAATGTCCTTCTGTATAGCTGAAAACGATACGATCATCACTGCGCTATTATATTTTCTAATGTGTAAGACAAATTTTCGGCTGTTTTGGGGCTAATTTTTTAGTTGATCATTTACAGTAGGATTTGGTCTAAGAATGATAGACGGATATGCAATATACTAAAACTATTCCTCAAAAATTATCTAACTTTTTTAGAAGGCTAATCATTCAGAATTGGTTTCAGCTGATTATAGAACATTTCAGTTAATTCTATAACAAAGCATGTACAACAAAATGCTATTTACTAAAACTATTCCAGAAAGTTGGGTGCAATTAAATAGTGCAAATTTCATCAAAATCCGTCCAGTAGAACTTTTAAAAAAGGCTAATATTTTATAATCCGGCTCACCTGACTATTGAACTTTCTTCTATAATTTTCAGACCTGCCAACCTTTGAAAATGAGAAATCGTAGCACACTAAATTTAAAATAATCTGAAGGTTGGTTGGTTGGTTTTTCGTATTTCGCAGCCATCTTTTAATATTCGTAAAAGGAATACGATTTCAGTCTTTCAGTATAGTAATTTTTTTCCTCTGAAAATTTGTATACGATCTTTAGTTTCTTCTCGTTTAGAATCGTTTTTCTTTTGACATTTATTTGTAAAAGGAGTCTGGTTCCAATTTTTTAGCGCAGTGCAATAAATTTTGTCGAAATTCGCGATTTTTTTCCCGCGATCATTTCAGGATGTTCACAATTTTTTCCCTCACAATCTTAATTCACATTTTTCTTTCAGGATTCTTTGTTGAAATCAGCACTTTTTACCACGAACTTTTGACGAAATTCGCATTTTTTACCGCAATCCTTTGATGATTTTTTTTTTTTTTTTTTTTTTTTTTACCACGATCGTTTGACGAAATTAGTGTTTTGTTTTCCTTCTGCGATCTTTCGGTGAAATTTGCATTTTCTTACTGATCTTTCGATGAAATTTGCATTTTCTTACTGATCTTTTGACGAAATTTGCATTTAATATCATAGGCACGCCTGTTTTTAAGGAAGGGAATTCTTGTATAAATATTTACAGAAACCCGATTCACTCGTGGTCAATATATACGAAGAGGGCTTTATGTTAAGAATTTTGCTTTGCGGCCGAGATTATTTTTTTTCCCCCCATGAACATTTTTTAAATGTCCGAATTTTCAGACTTATAACCAATTTTTTTTTAAACTTTTGGAAATTAATACTTTGAAATTATCGAACAGAATCACTCCTGAAAAATAAGCCACGCGGGATAAAAATCGCAACTTGAAACGAAAAATGCATATGTGTTTTTTGCAAAAAATCGTAATTTAAGACCGATTTTCGTAGCGTCGTAGTTTATAGGTCCAAATCACAGCAACTACGATTTTTTCGTAGCAGTTGGCAGGTCTGAATTTTATAACAAAGTGACGTAAAACTATATGCAATATTTTAAAAACATCAGTGTAAAATTATCTAACAAACAATACAAGTTCCAATGAAATCCATTCAGAATTTTTAAAAAGACTAATCTTTCATAATCGGGTTCCACATGATTATGGAATTTCCCCCTATAATTCTATGACTAATCAGCATATAACAATGTTACGCACCAAAACCTTAACTGAAAAACTAATAGTGCAAGTTGAATTAAAATTATTTCAGAAGAACCCAAGTTATAAGCAGCAGGAATGAGATTCCCACACGAAAACAAACAAATACTGAAATTTGCCAATTTAGTTATGTAAAAGTACATGAAAACAAACAAATACTGAATTATTTACAATGTTTTTGAGCAATTAAGTTAATCTTTTGTAACTGGGTTGCAGGCATATTTAAAAAAATTCAAGGTTGAAAATTACTTTTAAAAACATAAAAAATCTGTAAATTAACATAAACTTTTCAAACAAATTACGGAAAGTGTTTGTTATTTTCTGTCAGACGTTGAAATAATGGGATACATGATGTTTAGAGATCAAATTGCAGTAAAAGCGTAATTTATGGTATGGTTAGGTTGTTACCACCAACAATATGATGCTAGGCGTTACTCATAGAAATGTCTTTTCTTCATAATATTGCAATAATAGCAAACGGATATATCTTTCTTAATTGGGTTGCAGGTATATTTAAAAATATCTCTGTGATTGAAAATTAATTTAAAACGAATAAACAATCTGTAAATTGAGATAAGCTTTTCAAACAAATATTACTGAAAGTACTTTTTGTATTCTATTAGACGTTGGAATAACCAAATGTGCGATGTTTAAAGGTCAAATTGCAGTAAAAGTTAAATTTATGGTTGGGTTAGGTTTTTGCCACCAACAATATGATGCTAGAATTCCTCATAGCAATGTCTTTACTTTATAATATTGCATTAAGAGCAAACAGGTATATATTTCGTAATTGGGCTGCATGTAGGGATGAGATTTCCACGTTTTTGCACACTGGTATATTCTTAGAGAAAATGTTGTTCTGTTAAATCGCAAGAAAGTTCTGATTAAATGAAATATCATTTTCTCTAACAAAATACTGGTGTGCAAAAAAAAGGAAATCTCATCCCTGACTGCAGGCAAATTAAAAAATGTCCATGATTGAAAATTACTTTAAAATCCATTCACATGAAAAAATTGAGATACAATTTTCAAATAAATTTTATTTGATAGAACTTTTTTCTATTCGCCAGTGTGAAAAACGAAATTCTATGATATTCGTAAGTTAAGAAAAATTTCAGTAAAGGCAAAATTTATGTGTTAGGTCATTGCCATCATCCGTATAATGTCACAATTGGCATTGTGTTTGTAGTTTTTTTTGTATATTCTGATAATGACTCAATGAAAGAGTAGAAACATATAAATTTTTAATATTTTAATGTTTTTTTTTATTGAAATGATGCTTTTTAAGCAAATAATTATACTTGTATATATGTTATGACATTTGTTTGGAATATATATTATTATGGTATAGTTAATAGCAGATGCAATTAAGACTATTTTACTTATATTTCTTATTGGTCTTTTTAACTATTTGTGGACGGGAATGCACCAATCTCAGTTATTGTCATTGCCGTATTATTTCATTTTAATGTATTTTACCCGGGAGGACCCTTATTATTGACACGAGCGAAGCCGGGTAGATCTGCTAGTTAGTATTATTTTTAACTAATAGCCACAGTGTTACAATCATAGGGTTCCTACACAATTCTGGTAAAAAAATTCCTTGATTTTCTAGGTTTTCCCTGACCTTTTACAAAAATTTCCCTGACCTTTTTCAATAAAAATTCAGATTACATAATGTTGTAAAACCCTCCACAATGGAAAACTTTAATTTAGATAAATAACAAAAAAAGGTATATGTTGTATGAATTTCCAATTTTTAATTATTTTTTATATTATGCTATTGTGATAGAGTTTCCATAAATTTTATATAAAAATTTTAGATTGGACGAATAATTCAATTTTTTTTTTTTTCCTTATCGAGATACTGATGGAAAGTAGACATCAAAAACTCCCTAATCACTTCAAATATTTAAAAATTTCCCTGACATTTCACTTAAATTTTCAAATTCTCTGACCTGTAGGAATCCTGGATCAATAATAATTTTTCTATAAATAATTATTACTTTTGTACAGAGTCTGTGAAATACATAAGAACTTTTTGAACACAATTCCACTTTTCAGGAAATTAATAATTGATAAAATCGCTACCATATTAAATTTATTTTATATTATAAGTTAAAAAAAAAAAAATCTGATTTCTATTATTTACATCCCAAAATGAATGACAAATTATAAAGTAGAGGATTTCAGAGAATTGACTATATAAATAAAATACTTTTAAATTATTTTACTTAGAAACTTTTAATTTAAGAAAAAGAAATACTAACAGTATTAATTTTTGTAAACACTGAACACAATCGGGCTTCTGGATTCAGAACACGATTTTTTATTCGTTGCACAATTGGAGCACACATGTCAAGTTTTTCAGATTTCCTAAATATGCAAAACATTGAATGTATTAGAATAAGACATGGGATGAAGAAGTAATTTATAATTTCAGTGCTCAGATAATAATGAAGTAATTTAATCTTTCAATGAAGCTTAATAATTATGTAACGAGGAAGCACAAAAAAGCCTTTGTTGCATTTCAATATTTGCTTTAAACTTTATAAACCATAAATTATTTTATGTGTTATAAGACAAGACATTAAGACAAGACATAAGACAAGTATTTACAAGACATTAATTCAATTCCTACTATTAGTTCACACTCTCCCTATATATATCTTGTTCAAATTATCAATCGTTAATAAAATATTTATTATTCATCCAATAGAGTTCAAATAAATTTTTTTAAACTTGTAGTGGAATGCCCTTGATGTTAATACAGTTTTTTCAAATATTAATTCATTAATTACATTAAATTAATTAATTTTAGCTTTATATGGGAGACAAAATGGCGACCATTGGTTATTGAACAGAATTTAATGCATTTTCTACCTATAAGGGGGGTTTACCATAGGAGGGACCCTGTTCTGTTGCCAAATACTGCCAAGTTTATCGGCAACATGGTGACCAAAATGAGTCACCAGAAGTAACGCCAACTTGGTGATATCTCTAATATTTCACCAAATTCCCATAGACTTTCATTGTAAAACAATAGGGTTTTAATGCAACAAAAACTAATATTAGCTTAAGAGATTATATTAAATTTTTCTTTGATGACGTAAGTAGGAATTGACTTTAAAAAATAAATCTTTATATTACTTGTTTTTAAGATTATACTAGATATTAAAGATGTTAATTATCAGTGAAAATAGAAGTTTTATTTAGACTATTAATAAATATTCTTCAGCACCCTCTTTTTTAAAAAACTGGGTGACGATATGGCAAGTGAAGTGGTAACCTTTGTAATTCATTCTATCAGTTTGATTGGTACTTTTTTGGACAATGTTATTAACAGATATTACTCACATAATGACAACAAAAAAATAGTGGTAGAATAAGAAAAGAAAGATATAGAAAAAATAACGATAGTAAAAAAGTAAACACTCACTGAAACTTATTTAAGAAAAACATAAATATTATTACCTTGCAGAAGATCTTTCAAAACTAGACTGACAGAAATCTGTCAGAAATCTCCCATAATCTAATCTATCAGAGGAAACACCAATATTCAACCTAATTAAAATAAAACAACAGTACTTAAAGATAACTAAAAATGCATAAAAAGGTAAATATATTATCTATAACAATAAAGACAGAAGTTTATCTATGTGTTTGTGCTGTGTTCTGAAGAAATCACTGCATGTAGAACTGTAAGATTTGCAGGTAGTATATCTGTACCTATATGTATGAAATTATGCACCTCAAATCCAGTTTTTGGATTTTGTTTTTATAACTCTGGCTTACAAAATAAAACTTTCTTTGCTTTTTAAATAAACAATGTAATTTTATACTAATTTGGGGTGGTAGAATATGAATCAACCATTAAAATTTTAATGTTAGTTCTCAATGTAACAATATGCCTAGTATGAAAAATTATGATTTTAAGTAAAATATCAAAGAGCATAAACTATGACTGTGCAACAAAAATCGATGAAGTTAATGCTTTCATTATAAAAATACTTAAGTCTTACCAAATTATGTGTGCTTAACATAAATATAACCAAAATAAAAAGCTGAATTGGTTATGATTATTTTTTCTTTTTTGGAATAAGTTTCTACTGTGGAGTCCCTTATGCTTACTGTAACTTATATCTAACAAGTTAATGGTGTTTAGAAGTAAGTTATAGAGTCAGGAAGGTAAAGTAAAAACAAATCTAAGGAAATTTTATTTTTAAAACTTTTGAAAAATTTCCCATAATTTGTTCACTATTGTCTCCAATACACACGATATTGTCAAAATTTGGCTATACATAAAAGTTTCTCCTAAGTTTACTAAATTAAACTGTTTGCATTAGAAAAAGATTTACATTGTTAGTAAGAGCAACAATAATGCTCATAAAATAATGTACAAACATTTAATGAGATATCTGTAACCAAAATTCTATACAACAATAATGCTCATAAAATAATGTAGAAACATTTAATGAGATATCTGTAACCAAAATTCTATAAATAAAGTCAAAATTCTGATATTTCTTTTATTGTGAAACTGGCTTTTTAGTTTACTATGATTTGTCAAATCTATGAGGACTTTGTATTTAGATGTTTGAGTTGTGTATTTTCCATTTAAAATGATCAAATACATTCTTTTGAGCTGTTGGAAAGCATTGTTCAAATGAATTGTCTATCTTGCTCTAGCAACAGAATAATTTTCATGGTCTATCTAAATTTTTCTCACAGGTCTGTCTCTCTGATTTGGTGAAATTGTAAAAACGGCTTTTTTAGATTTGTGAAAAATGTAATAATAATTTTGGGAATCTCAAATTATTGCTATATTGAACTTCTGTTTATATATCTTTAACAAGATTCTTTATACATATAAACTGGATAATAGATTCTTTGGCAGCATTAGCTGTTTTGTAACAAATCATTTTAAAATGCTGAAAATTGTGAGGTTTAGTTTGAAGATTGAAAAAAGTCTTTTTCACTCAATGAATTTTGTGAGGAATCCTGTTTTAGGGTTAAAAAAAGTAAAAATAAAAATGTGAAAGATCCTTTTTTAAGGTGAAAATTTTTGTGAAGGGTCCTTTTTAAGGTTAAAAAAAAAAAAAAAAAAAAAAAAAATGAAAGGTCCTTTAATGGTCTCAAATTCTTCTTAAACACATCTTTAATACTGAAAAAATGCTTAAGCATTTTCCGCTAGAGAAAGATTGAAGTTCAATTTAGAAAATTCCCCATTCAAAATGAAAATTTTAATTTTCTGATTTTAATTCCACTTTTTATTTGTTTAATTTCATTAAATTATTTATTTGTTTTTCTGATTTGGCAAGGGCAGGCAGAAACCCACAGGACTGGATGATACAGGGTGAAACTATTTCTCATAGTTAGAAACAAGGCAAAAGTATGATGACCCAATTTAGAAGTCTGATTACACATAACTCTCCTGTGACATTTACAAATAAATGAAAATGTACTCATGTCTTCTCCCCTGTGGCAGAATGTGCGCGACACTGCGACGGGCGTCGCAGACTTTTTAGGACACCTGCAGACTAAAAAGAATATCGCAAATTTTGACAAATGGTCGCCAAAAAAAATCTTCGTCAATCATTTGCAGAAAAAAAAGTCAATTTCGTCAAATCATCGCGGAAAAAGCGCAAATTTCGTGTGAGAAGCGCGAATTTTCATCAAAGGTTCGCGAAAACAACACAAATGTCGTCAAAGGACCGTGAACAAAACGCGAATTTCATTAAAGAATTGCGAATAGAACGCAAATTTAGTCAAAGAATCACTGAAAAAACTCGCATTTATTCAAAAAATCGCAGAAAAAATGCGAATTTTGTCTAAAACTCGCGAAAAAGTGAATTTGGTCAAAGAATCGCAAAAATACGGTGAATTTCATTAAAGAATCGCGAAAAAGAGCAAATTTTGTCTAAGAACCGTGAAAAAAAAAAAAAAAATTCCTCAAAGGATCGCCAAAAAATCGCGATTTTCCTCAAAGAACCACGGGAAAAACGCGATTTTTCAAAGGATCGCAGGAAAAACGCAACTTTCGTCAAAGGATCGTGAAAGAAATGCAAATTTTGTTAAAGGATGGTGGAGAGAACGCGAATTTTGTCAAAGGATAGCAAAAAAAAAAAAAAAAATAAAAAAAAAAAAAAAAAAAGATTTTCGTCAAAGGATCGGCGAAGAAAGGAAATTTCGTCAAAGGATCGCAGGAAAAAAACGCGAACCACTTTACGTTTATTATTATTATTATTTTTTTTTTTGTAAAATATTAGTTTTGTTTATCTTAATTAGGTTATATTATAATTAAAATGTAGTTGTATTTTTATAATATTAATCACCAGTTAGAACCCTATTTTTTTCAACGTTTCTAATGTACATAAGAAAATTGAAACACTGATACTATCACAGACAATTTTCATCCCACTAAATTGCTGTCGCAGACGCAACCATAACTTTCTGCCACTGGGGTCTTCTAGTAGATCTCCCTTCCACTATCTTGATATGAATTAATTCTAAATCTGTAATATCTAACTTAAAGGAGGATCAATAGTCTTACTTTTTCATGACAAGGTTGAATAATCTTGTTGACATGGCTAATACAAAGAAATTGATGATTCCTCGGAAATCAGACAAAGATACTTCACCCCTTCCATCACAATCAAATACTTTAAAAATGTCTCTCAGATCTTTGGATTGTTTTTGAAGCTAGAAAAAGAAAAGAACGAAAGATGTCATATAACAAATTGATTTTACATACAGGAAAAGAAATATTTTATAATGTTTTTAAATTATTTTAACACAATCAACTGATTGCTAAATAATTCACACGAACAGTAATTTTCCCATCTGGATGAAAATGTGTGCAGGCTGGACGCAAACCCAAGATTTTTGGCTTTAATTGCCAATCCTCTTTCAATTGAGCTATCTTGACAACATTCCAGACAACACAATATTCGCCAATTGGTCATGACATCTGGTCTCTTATTTGAAACAGCTCGACAGAATAAACTACAAGTAAAGGAACTCCCATAAACTATGGAAGAGTTTAATTATTTTTAACACAATCAACTTATTAATAAATAATTCATATATTTTTATCAACTGGTGAAAATGTGTCAAGGCTAGGATCTTTGGCTTTAATTACCAATACTCTTCTAATTGAGCTATTAGAATGACATCCCAGCTTGACAGAATAAACCCAAGGCTAGAACCTTTGGCTTCTAGGCTTGACACATTTTCGCTCAGATGATAAAAATAATACTTGTATGAATTATTAATTAGTTGATTGTGTTAAAAATAATTAAAGTTTAATAAATAATTAAACTTTTTCATAGTTTATTGGAGTTCCTTTACTTGCAGTTTATTCTGTCGAGCTGTTTCAAATAACAGACCAAATGTCATGACCAAATGGTTGTTCTGAGCGAATATTGTGTTGACTGAGATGTTGTCAAGATAGCTCAATTCGAAGAAGATTGGCAATTAAAACAAAAAGTTCTGGGTTTGCGTCCCAGCCAGACACATTTTTACTACTTGTATTTTATATTATAAAATTTTTAAGATATATCCACTAGCTATTTGGTAATAAACACTAAAAGCATTTAATCCTTTCATGACAAGCATTCCATATACAACTCATTAATCTTCTAATATTTTTAAATAGAAATTTTTTACTAATCTAATCACAGAAATTCTGTGATTAAATAAGGAGAAAATTACTGTCAGGAAAAATTAAGGATTGTATTCTCCCTATGTGACACCTGTATACAACCCTCATTGTGAAGTGGTTCATGTGGTCTGAGAATTATATCTAAATACAGTAGAATGCTGCTAATCCAAACTAATTGAGACCGGTGCCTGTTCGGATTACCCGAAATTCCGATAAAATTTTTAAAAAGATGCATGCTAAAAAAAATGTAAGTTATAAGTACTCAGTAGTACAGTAAACAGCCTCTAATCCAGCATCCTAAGGTCTGGCACGACTTTCGGAAAAAAAATAGTATTCCTTATTTAATCACTCTTAAAGTTTTGAATAATCCAATGAAATTGCAGAATGAGGAAATACATAACAACCCATTACAAATGCTTCAAAATCGCGAATCTATAAATAGCTCAGTCACCACATCGACGAGGGGAAGAAAATATCATTTCTTAGGCAATTTGAGAAATCAAACTGTTGAAAGGAAAAATAAATTTTTATCATCCATCTGAATTAAATACTTTTGCTTTTTAGAAAAGAATTTTATAGTGACTGGCAAGCAAACTGATGTCAGATTTTTTTAAGATGGCTTCTACGAGTAGGCCTACAGTCAGGGTTCTCACTGCCGCTCGCCACTGCGCAAAATTGCGACAAAATGCTTCATTTGGCGAGTAAACGATCTCTTTTTTTGCGTGTGTGCTAATACAGTCGAGATTCTTATCCATGTTACTGGTTACTGAACGATTGATGTCGCTTTTCATGTTCAATCACACACGGAAAGGATTATGCGATAGGTATTTTTCTATTGTCAGTTAATCACTATCTATATACTGGCGTCGCGCCTGTAAAAACACAAACAGAATTACTCAAATCAATCGCGAAATAGAGAAATGTTTTGCTGGAATGCGGAGTTAAAATTAGCCATTTAACATACTACTTATTAGTTGTATATACGAAGTACCAATGACCGGTCAATTTTTTTTTATCGGTTACAGCCGAAATCTCATAGCAATTTTTAATGTATATTTTCCCTACGGTAAAACAAAGATAGTTGTTTTGAATTTTCATTTAGACTGCTAAAAGAATGTCTGAAACATTTACACATTCAGGAGACATTTAGAATGTATTTATTGTTAATAGTTTCTATAGCGGATATTCGAATTTCTATTTTATAAGCAATTACAAAAAAAAAAAAAATGGGTTATTTTAGAACATATAAAAAGGGGGATACAATAAGGGGTTTGATGGCAGAATAAATTTTGTTCTCCTTGCTTCGTCTCTTATCGCTTATCTTAATGTACCGGTCTTTTGTTTACTTTTTATATATATTTTCTTTATTACAGTTTCATTAATAGTTAACATTTATTCATCTTTATTTACTTAAATATATTACTTACTTATCTCTTCTGTAATGGTCCTTAATTGGAAATCCTTTTGATTTGTTTTCTATGCGATGTTTACTTTGTGAACATCGTTGAATTTTTGCCTTTCTCCATGCTGTGAATTAGCCACGTCGTGCATAGAACGTTTCATGATCGATAAGACGTATCGATATCACTTTCACTTTGTCGCCAGATGGCAGCACAGAATCTTTTAGAATCGAATAAATCGATTCATCGTTTCTGGTTTTTGCATATCCATAATGATATCGGCTGCTCATTGGTTGCTGTGGTTCTTCTTGAAATCACATGCTTTTTCTTTGATCGTATATAGCCTTGGCGTGTTGTGATATCGTGGCCTTTCGTTTTGCTTTTCCCATGAGGGGAAGTATTTTCAAGAATCTTGAACGTTCGCTTGACGGCATTCATGGAGTTTATTAATTTGAAAGTATTGAATGAGTTTTATTTTTAATGTGGTTTTAATCAAGCTTTAATCAACTGTGATATTTTTATTAATGTTAATTAATGTGCAATTAAACATCTGTTCCTGCTGTTATGAATTTCATCAGCCTTGCTCTCGTCTGTGAATATTATCAGCTGTAATCTCGATCTGTGATATTTTTAAATAAACTGTGTGTACCAAAGTTCAATCAAGCCTCAGCCATTTTATTTATACAGTTAGAGGAATGTCTTTCATATTTCACTGACGTTACGATGCACTCTTCAGCTCACTCTTGCCAGCTAGACTTTCATGGCGTTGATCTGCTCTTTTAATAGTTTCCCTTTCTTTAATGGCATATCAGCACAAGTTATATGCCCTAAATTATTAAAGTTAAAGATAGATTAAAGGTAGATTTTTCAATGTTTCATGCCGAATCTATTTTGCTAACTTTTTTTTTATTTGGCTACTGTTTTTTATTTCTTATTCGACAAATCGCTAATGTTGGTCAAAAGCCAGCGAGAACCCTGCCTACAGTGCATATTTTTATTCGCGTACATATGTTGTAGTTTTACATTATTGAATATTTTTTTTATTCTATTCAAGCTGTTTAAAGGATAAAAACATGCTTTACTGCCATTTCTCCCGACATTCAATCTGTAATCCGGAAAATTTCATAATCTGGCATAATTTTCAAGTCTAGAACGAAAATAAAGTCGGTTCGGATTAACCGGGATTTCGGATTAGCGGGTTCTGAGGTATGTGTACTCATGAAACATGTGTTTTTAAAAAAAAAAAAAAAAACTATAAAATACTTACTCTTCCCATAAAAATGTTTACAACTTCTTCCAGAGGCAATCCCTGAATGGCAGGATCATCTCTATTTTCTAAAGCAGCCCGTCTGCATTTCGGTTCCCAACTAGAAATGTAAAACAAGTAATATAAAAATTTTGTTTTTAAAGTCAATTCCTAGTTAGGTCATCAAAGAAAAATTTAATATAATCCCTTAAGCTAATAATAGTTTTTGTTGCATTAAAATATCTTAATTTGTTGATTTTCTATAAACAAGTAGGTTTACAATGGAACTCTATGGGAATTTGGCGAGGGTTGTAATTTTAACCGGTCAAAATTGATTTTGACCAGGACACTGGATAAAAGTGGTTTTAGCTGTCTAAAATTGGTCAAAGGTGGTCAGAAATGGTCAAAACTGTTAAAAATGGTCTTAATTTTAATAACTATTTTTTCTTTGCAATTAAAAGTAACTTAAGTAATAAAAGTAACAGGCAGTTAAAAAAATAATACACTGATAAGTTAAGGAGGCTCATTATTAAAATATACTTATGCAATACAATAAGAAAGCTAGATCCATAATTGCCCTATCATTGTTAACAGTGTATCAACAGGGAAAAAAATCATTCTTCCTTTCAGTTGTTGATACAGGGGCATCTAAGAAATCTGCCCAGTATTGTTTAAAACTAGCAGCTGATGCTAAAGAAGAGGTAGAACACAAGTTTGCCTGTAAAGTAAGAAGTTTTGTAAGTGACAGTGAAAACAAGATGAAACGCATGAGAGAAGATTTTCAAAATGCTATAGAGATAAACTGTTTATTTCTTATGGATGTGCTGCACATTACTTGAATCTTGTAGGACAAGATATTACAAACACAAATAAAGTTAATTCAATAATGAAGCATGTTATTGAAATAAAAAACTGCAGATGAGCATGAAGATAATATTGATAACATTGTTAAAATCATTAACAATGTATACAAAGAAGTAAAACATTTATAAAATCAACTTAAGCCTGTTTCCTTTAGATAAACTTAAAAAAGAAGATGCTACTATTTCTGATGCATGCGACGAATGGTTAAGATTGCTAAAAGAAAAAGATCTTGAATATTTCCAACTGAGCGAAAAAATGCCCCGGCCTGGGCCTTTTTTCGCTCAGTTGGAAATATTCAATTCGTATGATAGCTTTACCAATCAGTTTGATTGTGTTAAAATAATAGTTGTTCTACGTATCCATCGTTTATATGGAGTTCCTTTACCTGCGGTTTATTCTGTTGAGCTGTCTACATGACAGACCAGATGTTCTACCTATAAGGTTATCTGAGCGAAACATGCTGGCTGGTTGTCGGCCCAGTTAGCTTAAACGGAAAAGCATTGGCCTTGTAAGCCAAGGATCTGGGTTCGATTCCCGGCCTGGGCATTTTTTCGCTCAGTTGGAAATATTCAATTCGTATTTTATTAAAGATTGAAAATTTGAACAAGATATATAAATAAATAAATAAATAAATATAGGGAGAGTGTGAACTAATAGTAGGAATTAAACAAATATACAACTTTTAAAGAGATGTAAAACATCATTTGCATGGAATAAATATCTTTTTAATTTTTCTAATTTCTTTTGTTCTTTTAAAAGCTAGGTGGTTTGAAATCAACAATTATCATTATACTAGCGTATTTCTGTAGACTTGGAGTATTTTGCTACTGCAGAAGGTGATTTAGCACTTTTTGCAACATAGAAAAGACTATCTATCTATCTATCTATTTCATATTATGCACTCCCCCCCCCCCACTTTTCCCCCAGGGCACTTTTCAAACTTTTGCCAACATCCCTCATGTGATACATCATTGGAAAGCACTGTGACCACTCTTTCATATTATGCACTTCCCGGCCACCTAGAGTATGAGCCCTGGTGGTGGAATGTGGAAATAACTGATAAAGCAGCATGTGTACAGCATGCCTTTACAAGATTATTTTGCACCTGCTATAAGGTGCTGTTGGCAGCAACAGCCCGGTTCAAAGTTGGTTTTTTGAAAAGCTTCATATTATTACAAGATTACGTATAAATTAAAAGTCCGAGGAAAGGAGGGGCCTCACTAGCAGGTGAAGCCTACTAATTTTTTATGTTAATGTTTGGAATCTTACAAATTAAACAGAAAAACTTTTTTCTTTTTTTGCTAAAAACAAAAGTAAATAAAGTTTAAAGTTAAAGTTAAAAAAATATATATTCTTTCAAGATTGCATGCATCCCTCTCCTCCTTTTTAAAGCAAACTCTTTAAAACTTAATTTGGTTTAATATTTAATCTTTTGAGCTCAATTTCAGATAAACATTTCAGCAATGTCATGTCTGTAAATCTGTATATCTATACCAAAAATCTATATGGATCTCTGGGTTCCCAAAAAATACTTTACACAGTACAGTATACATTATGTATAATATACATTGCAATATACATAAAATTACGATAAATCATCAAATTTGTGATAATGGTTTTAAAAAATGAAAAACAGTAAAATACACCACATGTTACCACATCGTGGGACTTCTTATGCTAAAAGAAAGAATTTAGTAGCTAATGATTGTTTAGCATTTCTATTATATTATTAAACAAGGATATTAATCAATAGCGCCAACTTATATGGGCCCACGGAGTGTGAGCCCACCTAATAATTTCATCTCTCCGCCTACCCAATTTCAATTGATTTAATTTGTAATTTATCTTTTTAATTATTTAATAGCTGAATTGAAATTTGATTTTATTGGCGTTCTGAAAATAGTTTTGTTTGAAAAATAGTAAAGACATCCATTAAACTAATAGGAGCGCTGAAAACCCTTTCAACGGATGTATAGTTAAATTTCTCAAGAAAACAAATTTCTTGCCTATTTGCCATTTGTTTTGATGTCTTGAATTAATAAAACACTTAGGTGACTAAAATGTATGCTTTTCTTGACATTTAGCTTTTTGCACTTTCAATAGCTAGCAATTCTTATGTTATTTAAAATAAATATTAATGTATTTATAAGGAAGAAATTATAAGAATATAATTTATAAAATTATAATTAAATTATAATAATTTAAAAATTTGCTTAGTTGGCACTACTGATATTAATTACTCTTAATTGCAGATCAATTATTAAAAATTGTTATATATTTCCAAAAGAATCACTTTACAAATCAGTGCTTTCAATCACAGACAATTGCTATAAAGTTACTGCTTCCTTGTGATCTTTGATGAAACTCTATATCAGATGCATAAAATTTTATATTAAAAGCTAACCTAATAATTTAATTAAGATTTGTGAAAAGAATACAATACAATGAGAGTTTGAAATGTGCATAGTTTATAAATTATGTGCATTATATTAATACATGTGTGGCATAACTTTATGCCAACATTTGTATTTTTAGAAACAAAAATCCAATGATTGCAATTTTGTATTCAAAATTTTAAAACAGGAATTGCTTTAACAACAGAATGTATAGAAGCTGGATTTAAAAAATAATTTTAAAAGTTGGTTTTGAAAAGTAACATTTCTATCAAAGATTACATTAGTAAGTATTTTGCAATTGATTACTATAATTTCTGTAGCATATGAACTCTCAGATTCGACAACAGTCCAAATGATACTAATCAGAATCTTCAGAAAAATTATGATAATGAGGATGATAAAAGTGCAAGTGAGAGAACATTGGAAAAAATTTAGATGCAAGATGTGATTATTTAATTAAACAAGATGCATGGGATAAAAGAGTTTTGAACATAAATCATACATATGGCTGTAAAAATCATATGTGTTTAAACAATAAATTAAGAGTTTTATTGGCTGTCTTATTTTCTGCCTTACTATTGCTTCATTGTGAGCATTTTATCATTAATCAGGATTAGAAATGGAAGCATTTAGATATAGGGCAAAAATATAAGGTTCTCACTTCTGTTTTAGGGTGCTGTTTTTTACGTAGAAATGAACAAGTTGATTGGGGTTTATACCTAACCTTGCTTCTATAATTATTTTTTCCAGTGTCATTTGCTGCACATGCACAATCTTGGAGCGTTCCATACCTGTCTCATGTTTTAGAACAAGTTTCAAGCTTCATTCTAGTTTGGATATTGCAAGAGGAAGATGGGAATTAAGTTGTATCTAATACTGAATATTGCATACTGATTCATTTTCTTCAATTTCACTTGCATTTTTTTAATAAATTTTTTTTCCTTGTTCTCTTTTATATTTTAATTTGGTTTTCGAACCAACACCAGTAATCATCATGAGCCAGTTTGTACACTGCTCCTCAAGAAATATGGTTTGATTTTCGGAACCTTTTTTTCTATCAAACATGTACATTATTCAAAATCAGGACATTTACATGCTGCAACACCAAACAGTTTGTTTAATTTTTCTAAGTATGCCATTTTGTGTACAAAAAAATTGGTTTCAGAATGAAATTTTTTTAATTTTTGGATTGAATTCAATCTTTTTCACAACTTGATTGTCATTGTTATTCGAGAATTTATGGGAATGGATGCTTTTCTCCAAATCCTTTCAACTTTTTCTGAAACAGAATTACGTACAGTTTTGAATGACAGATTTTGATCATTGTTGTCTTTGTTTTATGCCACAAAAATTTATAGTACCTAACTACATCACATCGTGTAGGAAACTCTCATTCATTTATAAACCTGGTTACTTGCAATGATAGGGTCATCTTCTCACCTTGTATGAGACATTTTTGCAACTCGCTCTCTTCAAAACATATAAGACATTGAAGCCGAAATTAAAAGTCAATACCGAAACGGTAGATATTTTTTGATACGTACAACGACTGTGAAGTAGAAGGTCAAAGGTTAGCTGCATCCCCTCATCTTTAAATAGTTTATTAGCAAGTATATTTGCCATCCACTATCCCAATATTCCTGAGTAGATGGATATCTGAAAAAAAGGATCAAACACTGAAGTAAATTGACCCCACAACTCATAATGAATTTAGCTTTATGTTTTAATACAGTGGAAACATCCCTTTTTTACCAAAAAATTTCAACTGCGGTATAGTTGTATAGATAGAAGGTATCATTTTATCATTTCAATATTTTAAAACTTTAATAATAAAGGTTCAAATGACACTTAAATCATAACCAGCTAGCTCTATAGGATTTTTTTTTTTTTTTGAAAATTATCAAATTTTAACCCAAAATTTCGACTTTTGGACCAAAAATGCAGACCAAAGCCGTTTTTTCAGTGGTAAAATTGCACACAGTTGATGTACTAGAGTAAAGGCAACTTTTGGCACTTACCTGCTTTTTGCAAAAAAGAAGTAATCTTTTAGCAAAAAAATTGCTCCACCCTACTCCCCATATATTAAAATTTTAACTAAATTTCCTTTACGCAGTCTCTTATCATAAATGATACAAAGCTTTTTTTTCTACTATAGAAATCAATACTCTGCAGTTAACTGTTCAGTACTTACAATAAAAAAATAAAATAACATCAAAATTACTAATAAACAAATTAAAGCAAGTATAAATGATTTAGTAATAAAGAACCCAAATGTACCTTCTGTCAAAATAATCATTGCTTCTTTTATTTTCTTTCCAGCACAATGAACTAGCTGCAGTCTGAGAAGGCATATGTTTCTTGTACCTGTCAACATTTATGCCAAGTCTGATTAAGAAATCTTTATAGTTGATAAGACCAGTCAGTTTGGGGTCATAACACTTCCACAAACTGCAAAGGGAGTTTAGGGTCAAAATTAGAGCAGAGTATTTTAGAAAAAAATCAAACAAAATAATAACAGAACTGTAATATGAACAACTACATAAATAAAACTGAAGAAATATTATATATATAGTTGAACTTTTGTTTGCAAAGGAAAAATATTTCTAAATAACAAACTAAACTTTCTATTTAACAAATGTTTTTTAGATACACAAGCAATCTTTTCAATATTTTTACAATTTATTTAATATAAATAAGACATTTATCTATTTTTATACACAAACAGAAGTAAATTGTATATAAAAAAAATAATATGCATATAAATAAAATTTCTATGTAATCAGGTTTGTTTTTGAAGCTCTTTATATTATTTGAAAACAAATCTTTTCTGATGCCTGAATTGAGTCAAGCTTTAAAAAAACAACAACAAAAACGCCAAGGCATTTAGTATTGGAAAAGTACCAAAATAAGTTTAGTAAGTACAAATTCATACTGATTGTACCAAAATATGACATTTTCAATACAACACCTAATTTTGGCATCATATTAAGATTATTTTGGAAATTTTTACCTTAAAATACTAAATGGGAAGTCATTCGGCCAAATACTTATTATGAAGATTTAAAGTTTGGAACTCCCAATGTTAAATTCACTATTAATAGTTGCAAAATGAACTGTAATGTAACACATGGAAGTTTTTTTTTTTTAAAGAACTCAAAAACTACTTGACAGAAGAAGGTGATGTTTAGATTTGCATATTTGGCTTCTAGAAATCAACTCCCTTTAAAAAATTCATTTTTGTTTTTGGAAATTTATTTTAAAAATGTACAAGTAATTAATTGATTAAAAAATGAATTATAACCTATGAATTTTTAAACAAAAATATATTTCTAGAAGCTTCAAATATGTGAATCTAAAATTACAGCTCATTTCATCATTAGCATAAGGAATTTAACTTTAAACCTTCATAATTCCTAAACTTTGAGCCAAATGACCAGGCCCATGCTAAGAGGATGCAGAAATTGAGAGCAGTGCCAAATTTATACTACCAACGTTGGTTTATCTTTTTTTGTAAAACAAATGATGTATATACATATCTGAATCCCCCCCCCCACCCCAATGAAAGTATGTACATTTTCCTTTTCAAAGTTATTGGATCTTCCCTTGCATGACACTCCAAAACAAATTACTGCCTAAGGACTTCTTCCTTTTCAAAACTAATTTTAGGTCTTAGTCTCTTTTGTTAATCTTCTCTTTTCCGAGCCTAGAATTTTCTTTGTGTGTTGTGACAAAAACATACTCTCTCAAAATAACATACGATTTCCTCCTTGGAATCCAAATTCCAAAAACTGTTATACTGTATTGTCAGATGCATTTTTTTCACACCCATTTGCAGAAATATAAGTGCAATTTTCTCTCATGTTATTTAATTGTTTGGAATTTCTGAAATAAAATTAAACATTTTAAAGTTCCAAAATAAACACAAAATATGTATCCAATAGAATTATTCTGTTTCTGCACTTTGTCAATTTTGTGGTACCTGTCATAAAGAGAAGGCAAGGCGGAAGGAAAACTGAAACTTTGTCCATCTTTGCACGGCTCTGCAAATGACTTCCTGTTTAGTACCCTAAGGTTAAAAAAAAAAAAAGACAAATATGTTAAAATTAGGTGTTTGTGCTGAAATTTTTCGAGCTTGGTACAATTTCAGCAGGAAGAAAATTCTCTCAAACGTTTTTTTTTTTTTTTTTTTCCCAATTGACATAAATTGAAAAAAGACAAATTCTAGTCAAATGGCTATTTCCATTTTTTCCTTTTTTTCAGTGACAATTTGGAGATTCAAATGTACTGGTCTTTTCTTTCTTTCTTTTTTTTTTTTTTTCTCAACTATACATATTTAATATATTGCACAAATTCCTTTTCGTATAAGAGAATGAATAAACAGGATGTCAGAAAATATTTGCGAAAATTTTCCTTTCCTTGACAAATCTATTTTCTTTATCATGTGAAACCAATTATAAAAAGGAAATACCTTTATTTATACTTTAAAAAATGACACGGTATTTATAGACTATTGAGAAATTTTATTTATTCATATAGTTACATGAACTATTGGCTAGTGCAGTAAAGTTAAACACTTCAAATATTCTGTAAGGCAGTAACAGGTTGTCATTAATGACTAATGTGAATTTTATTAATAAAATAATAATTTTTGAAAAGCTAGCTCCTTATGTTATTCTTCTTCAAATTAGAAAAGTATAATAATTGATTCTGAAGTATACTAATCGAGTTTCTTCAAAAATGTACTGCTGAGGTCCATACATGTATTTATGAGGCACACAATTTTTAGTGTTAAAAAAAAAAAAAAAAAAAAAAAACTATAGGTAACTGGTTTATGTGACAAAATATTTAATTTTTGCATATTAAATGTAAATTATAACAGTCTTGATTTTGGACAAGTAAATACATTTCTCCAGCAGGGGAAAAAAAAAAATGTTCATAAATAAAGTCGGATCAAGGCAATTATTTTTCATACCCTAAAAATAGAAAAGGAAACAATTTTTTACATTAGGTGCCAAATACAGCTGCTGTGAAATTGTTTTTCTTGCTTTAGTACAGTAGCGCTCAAAAGTATTTTGACAACCTTATATTCTCTCTTATTTTATTTAATATAAAAATGTAAAAGAAAATATATTCCCTATAATTGAGAACACTATGACTGCAGTTATTCAAATGTATCAAGTTTCAACTTTTTTGTTTACATTCGGTGCCACTGAAGAAATATGACTCCTCCTTAGCTCAAAAGTATTTTGACAATTAGTTTGCATTTAATTGTTGAAGGTGTCAGGGGCGCTATAGGTTCGATTAGTGTTTATATTGACTTATTGTGATTATTTTTAAATGCCAAAATGTAAAAAATATTGAAGTGATTCTAGAAAAGCCGCTGTAAATGCACTTAAGGAAGGTAGACTGCAAGCAGAATTAGCTCGTTCTTTTAAAGTGTCTCGGCAACTTGTTATTACATGGAATAAAGTTTTTAATAAACAGAAATACATCGAAAATAAGCCTCAAAGTGGCCATCCAAAAAAAAACAACTTACAATGTTGACTTTATTATAAAAATGATATCTACAAGTTATTGTCGTAAATCCGCTGTAATAATAAAAAATGAATTGAAAGGAAATTACGGCATAGACATACACGTTTCCTCAGTCAAGCGACGCCTAAACCTCTTTGGTTTACATGGCAGAAGACCAGCAAAAACACTTTTGTTATCTACTAAGAATAGGAAGGCTAGAGTTGCATTTGTAAAACGGCATAACCCTTTCAGGGGCAAAGCAATTCCATTGCTAATGTGTTGAAATTAATGACTGACACCAGAATTTTGGTTAAAAAAAATTCGGTTTATTATGTGTGTGAAATACAGCTTTTTCTTATTTACAAATAAATTTGTTTTTGAATTTCGGTGTCAATCATTAATTTCAACACTTTAGCAATGGAATTGCTTTGTTCCTGAAAGGATTATGTCGTTTTACAAATGCGACTCTAGCCTTCCTGTTCATAGTAGATAACAAACGTGTTTTTGCTGGTCTTCTGCCATGTAAACCATAGAGGTTTAAGTGTCGTTTGACTGATGAAACGTGTATGTCTCTGCCGTAATTTTCTTTCAATTCATTTTTTATTATTACAGCGGTCTTACGATAATCACTTGTAGATATCATTTTTATAATACAGTCAACAATGCAAGTTGTTTTTTTCAGATGGCCACGTTCAGGCTTATTTTCTATGTATTTCTGTTTATTAAAAACTTTATTCCATGTAATAACAAGTTGTCGAGGCACGTTAAAAGAACGAGCTAATTCTGCTTGCAGTCTACCATTCTTAAGTGCATTTACAGCGGCTTTTCTAGAATCACTTCAATATTTTTTACATTTTGGCATTTAAAAATAATCACAATAAGTCAATATAAACACTAATTGAAGCTATAGCGCCACTGACACCTTCAACAATTAAATGGAAACTAATTGTCAAAATACTTTTGAGCTAAGGAAGAGTCATATTTCTTCGGTGGCGCCGAATGTAAACAAACAAGTTGAAACTTTATACATTTGAATAAGTGCAGTCATAGTGTTCTCAATTATAGAGAATATATTTTCTTTTAAATTTTTACATTAAATAAAATAAGAGAGAATATAAGGTTGTCAAAATACTTTTGAGCGCAACTGTACCTTACATTATATAAAAAAATAAAAACTCGAAATTTTTTTAATGAAAAATTGTAAACATCCTTCCTTACATGTCTATTTAACAAAGTACCTTTCTTAGAATTTAAAGAACAAACACATAAGTAACCATGTCTAATATTTATTGCAATAATTCCCATCTAAATAATAATAATAATAATTCATTTAAAGGATAAATTAATTTTTGCAATGTATAAATCTTGTCTTTTAGAATATGTAAATACATTAGCGTGATCTCAATATCTAGCATAAGCTCACAATAAATAAATATCACAATACACCTAACTTTCTTTTCAGATTCCTTATATTAAGCAAATGAGTGGTGTAATTTACTTAGCTTAATTAATTTAATTGAAATAGAAACTGCTTACTCATCATACACATCATCACTCAAATCAAAGCAATAATTGCGAATGATTCTACGTAATTCTGCCTTCTGAATGGAACCATCTTTATTAACATCAAACAGCCAGAAAGATCGAATTACATTTCGAAGATTGTTCTTTATCTGTGATAAATTTAATAATAAAAGTTGTGAATAATGATAATAAAATTTAAACATACATATCTTATAAGAATTTTCTAAGTTCTACATCAGGTTAAAACCTTTCTAGACAGAATCAATGCTGTCTTAATGGGTGTATCCGTAGAGCTTGAGCCCACAGTCCCAATCCAAATAGAGTTTCCGAAATTAGAGTCCTGCATTGGATTGAGTAATCCAATTTTAACTAAACGTAATCCGACCTACAGCTCCGGTTAGGATGATGCTAATTTTTTATGTTGCAGGTCAGATTGAGTTAAAATATTACAAATTAGGCTTTGATTATTTCAAAATGACATGATTTTTCAAATGAAAGTCCTGAATATTTTTCAAATTAAAACTAGTCGGATGTGCAAATCCCATAACTTTCTTCTATCTCATACATGTTAATATTTCAAAATTCACTATCACAGTGCCAAGATTAAATGACAATGCCCACCATGAGGATTCTAAAGATATACGTTCATTGAAGTGTGTGCATTTAAAAAGGGAATATAAGCATCGCATCTTTCAAACAAATCATTGAATTTCAGCACCCACCTTCGCAGATGTCTGTAACCAAAATTTTCAACCCAAAGAGCATAAACGCAACACATCTCAAGCTGTATATACACAAGCATAATAAGAATCTATTTATGTGAAAGTGTAACACAATATGAAGTTTGAATAAATTCTGTGCATTAGTTTTTGAGATACAGACATTGTGAAAATCGTGAAAAATGCAGCATAGCAGCACCACCTATTATATGATTTACACAAACACCTAATCAGCAAAAACTTATGTCAATGTCTAACAGAGTATAAGGTTTGATTAAGATGTTTTGAGATGATAAATTCCATGCATTAGTTCTTGGGATATGACTATCGCTAAAATAAGGTAAATCCTGAAAAATGCAGCATAGTAGGGCGATTAACACTAAAACCATATGTCAACGTGTAACTTAATCTGAATCTTGATGAAAATCCATATACACTCTTGAGATAGAACGATTTGAGAAATAGTGAAACATGCAGCGCCACCTGTTGGGCAATTTTCACCAAAAACTAATCAGCACCAATTTACATCAAGGTATAACTGAATGTGAAGTTTGATGAAAATCCATGCATTAGTACTTGAGATAGAGCTGTTGTGGAAATCATAAAAATTGCAGCATAGCAGTGCCATCTGTCAGGAGAGTTACAACTAATCAGTACCAATTTATATCAAGGTATAACTGAATACAATGTTTTACTAAATTCCATGGATTAGTTCTTGAGATAGAGCGCCTACAAAATTTGTGTCACATACAGATATACATTTTCTAAAAACAGTCAAATAGTGTTCAGGACCTTCTAAAATGTATATATCGTCAAAAACTGGAAATCAATTTTTTTTTTTTTGCGAATCCAAGACTTTCTTCTTCTAAAGATAGAAGAAAGTAAAAAACTATATATTTGAAGATGTATGAGTGCATGTGCGTTTAGTTTCTTATCAAAAAAATAAAACTGATAACAGATAATTATAGACTACTTTGCCATAACTATATTAAAATATAGATTAATTTTCTTTCACTTCCGGTTGGATTTCAGGTTGACAAAATTATTTTTGTCAGGTCTGGGTCAGGTTTTGTGTTGACGTTAAGCAGAAATTTCAGATTCAGGTCAGATACAACATGACCCATGCAGGATTCTATAACAGATTAGCAGTATTGAGAATATAAGACTGTTTCATACATTCATATTTGGAGTTAAAACCTATTTAGACAATATGCACATAATCATTTTAATTAAAAAAAAAATTACAAAATATTTTTTTTATTTTGAATTTCTGATATTGCATGAAATTTTGAATTATTATCACAGATTTTTGTACTTGTAAAAAGCTTTGTTAAAAAAAATATTATGAACCAACCTGTACTTATATAGAATGATATTGTGCTGGAGTTTCCAGCATATATTCACAGATAATTTACATATATAAAGGTATATATAAATATTATACAGACATACACACAATAAAAACAAACCCAACTGGAGTGAAAAATTAGCCAGAGCCAGGAATCGAACCCGGCACTACAGTAGGGTTCGATTCCTGGCTCTGGCTAATTTTTCACTCCAGTTGGTATTATTGTATTTATTGTGTGTATGTCTGTATAATATTTATATATACCTTTAACTGTTGAATGCAGGCGTTATTTATGTGTGTATATGTGTTCTAATATATATTGTAGTATGTGTGTTTATTAAATTTACATATACCTTTAAAACTGAGAGCTGATAAACTTTGAATGTAATATTTTTATAATGATGATATTTGCATAAAAAAATAACAGATTTGGCACTAATAAAAAAATAAGCATATAGCCTTCATCCAGTTTTTCCTTTCAGCTTTGATCAAATGGCACCATAATTGAGACCAAATATTACTTTGCAAGTTTTGATGTAATATTCATGAACAAAAGTGTGTTTAGAACATTTTTCACACACAAAGATATTTTTACAATTACTCCACAGAGTGGTTGAAACTTGTTGGTTTTTACACTTTTATTTTTAATGTTTTGAAAGTTTTTATCTGTTATGTAAAATATACATCTTTAAATAAATCCTTTTATTATATATGTGATGTTAAATTTGAAGATGTATGTAACAGTACTTTATTTAACACAACTTTTTTTTTATTATTAAATTATTAGTATAGAAACTATGCATTATGTTACATAAAATATTATGCTGTAGGTATGATTAGTTTAAAAAATATATATATATATAAGCAGTGAAGAGTTCAAACCTTTGAAATGACTGCCCTTGTTTCTTTTAGTACACTCTAATGCATACTCTACAGGTTTACAGTTCGACTAAGACTTTAAGTTATATTTCACAATCATTTTTTCTTTTTTAAATTACATAATAATTGTTATCTCAAGAAAATAAATACATTACATAAATTTACATCTACAAAAGATAAGCTAGTTTCTTTAATTATGATTTAAAAATAAAAAATACCAGATTCAGATTTTCAACTTGCTTGATACAAATTTTATATGAAAAAAGAAATAAGTCATTTCTCTAGTATAGTAATCTATGTGATGTTGCTACCACATTTCTTTATTACTTTGTGTCTGTGTGCTATTATTTAATGCCGTGATCTTTATTTCCCTCGCCATTTCTCTGCCTTCGCTCATTTTACCGTAACACAGTTCAGTTCAGTTTCCTTTTCTCCCCCGCCTGTTTTGTCATCCTGATCTATTTCCAGCTCACTGTTACAGTATTACACTGTCGCGACTACATAATAAAAAAAGGTGTGTTTCAATAAGCCAATGAAATGGACTTTCACTTTTCTCTGCTTTCATTCATTTCTACTTATGTCGTAACTTTTAATTTAACCAATGAATTTAAAGGTAATTTTGCGTCACTTCTTAGACCAGTTTCATTGATATATATACTTTTCATTTTAATAAAGATCGTATAAGTTATCATATAAAAATATCTAACCTAACACTTGTCTACATTGCATCCAAGAAAATTTGCACATTTTGACCATTAAAGTGGCAAGAACAACAACATATTTCTAAAAACTTCACAAAAGTTACCAACAACTAGTCCACATTTTCACATTAGAGGCACTGAGTAATAGATTGGAACTTTAAGTATTCTAGGATATATGAAAAGATTAATAGTCTTGTTATACAAATTTTCAAATTATTGATTAAGGAAAAACAAGTAAAAAGTTACAATCAAATTTCAAGAAAATTACAGTTACTTTATAATAACAATAATAAAAGCAAGTATATAAGTATATACCTTTTCTTTAATCCTCAGTTCAACTTCATCTATAGGTAAATTATCAGGAATTCTAGAATATTTAGAATTGAATTACATTGCAGCCCATATTATTCTTTTTTAAATACATGATTTATTTACATTGCATAAACAATATAATATTTTGAACATTTTTTAATACAAAAAACTAAAACCATTATATTTGTTAATTCTCCATTCATTTTAAAAACTACTACTTTAATCATTTAAAATTAGCAGGCTTCGACTGGTTGTGATGTTATTATAAAAAGGAGCATTAAATAAAATAAAAAGAGTTAATTTGCTGTTAGATAAAATAAATATAGTCACGTTAGATAAAATAAACAATTCTTGAATGCCGTAGTAGATCGTGATCGTATAGTAAAGATGCCGATGATAAAATTGACTTAAGTGCCGAGCATAAACATTTTGCCGATGATCGAATGTTATTGCAGTAAAAATAAAAGGGAATGATCTTACTTAAATGATGAGATAACACATTGAAGAGACAGCAGTTATAAAAAATCTTCTTTATTTGTTCATTACTTGAGAGGTTGGAAGGTAATTAGAAGAGGTAGGTCACCGTACATATTAGAAAAACGTTCCATGTAGCTTTTTGCCGTGTACGGTGAAAACGTTCCACGTAGAATTATTAAAAACTTGGAGTAATTCCATGACTATAAAGAATGCTGGCTGATGCTGGTTAAAACAATTTCTTAGAGGATGTCTTGATGATAAAATGTCTGAATCGAAAATGCGTTAAATTAAATTCCATCGGCGATCAACGACAAACTTTTACTTATTAAATGATCACCATGATCGCAGAACAGTTGTTCGCGCTTCCCCAAACAGGCACTAGGCCCGATTTGAAAAGAACAATCACATTGTCAAAAATACCATATCAAAGCTAGTTAAAGTCTCAAATCTGTTTAAAAAAACTGGCTGCATTGGTATAAATACTATGTAAACAGGGTTTACAAAAGTACATCCACAATTGATTTAAATCTATTAGTTAAATTAAAATTGCGTATGAATTGTAGAATGAATAACAGCAGGCAGAAAACAAAACTACGTTCAATAAGCTAGCGAAGACACCTCTAATATGATGTGGGCGACGTCATCATGATGCGCTTGTTCTAAAAATAGATCAGAAGAAAGGGAAAAAGCTGAAATCAAAACTTATCTGCTACTTGCGGTAAAAAGGAAAGAAAAAAAAGCGATTTGAACGATGCTTGAGTCGAAAAGAAATCATTTAAAACGTGAGATTAGAATGCTGCATTACAATTAAAAAATAAATGTGATTACTACATCACATTGGTATGCTAGTCGGTTTCTTCAAACGAACCTTGAATCAAACTAAATACATCAGTGAATTTGACTTTGTATTTTAAAAGCAATATGGACCTTTACCTAGAATATGCTGAAAACATTACAAATGTTATTGCACTATTATTTTTTCTAATGTGCCAGACACAATATAGACTGTTAAGGAGCTACTCCTTTAACTGACAATTTACTGTAGGATTTGATAAAGAATGATATGCAGTACACTAAAACCATCCCTGAAGTATTAAGTCTCTACTAAAAGTCTCATCAAAATCAAACCAAGTAGATCTCAAAAAGGCTAATCTTTCATAATTGTGGGTCACTTTATTATAGAAATTTTCTCCATAATTTTAGATGTAAGCAACTTAGAACAATATGTAGCATACTAAAACATTCCCTGGAAAATTATGTAACTAACAGTGTAAGTTTCATTAAAATACATTTAGTAGAATTTCTTAAAAAAGCTAATCTTTCACAATCATATTCATCTGATTATAGAACATTCCCCAATAATAGCTAAGCAATGTAGAAAGATATGTACTAAAAATCTCCCAGGAAAATTTTCTAACTAATAGTGGAAGCCCATCAAAATCCCTGCAGCAGAACTCAAATTATAAGCAGTTGGAAATAAATTTACATGGGCATTTTATATATTAGTAGATATTAGCAATTTTCAGTAGGCTTCTTTGAAATGTATTGTAAATTTACAAAGCAATATTAAACTTTTCATGTTTTTTGTATTGCTGAGCCAATCAGAAAAACAGCCACAGATCTTAGATTGAACTAAAGATTAGACTACTGGGTTAAGTTTCTACATAAGTAATCTGTAACATAAGTAACCTTTAAAATAATTAGATTTTTGAATGTTAAATACTTAAAATATTCATAACTACAAAAGAATATGCAAAACAGAAGACTAAAGACAAAATCATTTTTTTTCTGACTATTGAAATGGACATGAAATAAATTAGTTAAAAGTCTTTGTTTTCAAATATTGTATTATTGTTTTTAATTTGTACTTGCACAAAACAATTCTTCAAAAGACTAAGCAGTTTGAGAAAAAGGAGAAAAATACAGCATTTAGATATTTATTTAATTAAATGAATGTAGTATAAGATTAATCAAAAACAGAAATTATTGTTATTGTTTTGATAGCTACACAGGTTCTTGCATAATTTTAGAAGCAAGCTTACAATACTATTTCTAGATGATGAAGCACACAAAGGTACCTAATTTTTAATATTTATTTTCAAGGGATCATCATGTTAGTAATCAATCAGACACGCAAACAAAAAGAGAGTATGTTATTATAATAATTTTAACTATCATAATCAAGATTATAAGATTTATATATAATAAATTACCAAAGATTATAAGTTTCAATAAAGGATGGAAAAACAACAATTAAAAACATACAAAATATTATTAAACAGTCTTTATGTATAACGTTCTTCAAGACAGAGATGGCAAATCTTTTTACATCTGCAGCCTATAGTATTGCAGTATGTCAGGCAGGATGGTTGGTGAGCACCCGCCAAGGCTTGCGCCCCCATGGATCAGCCATGTGAAGCTGGCCTGACAACTGCAGTCATCAAAGGCCGAGTAACTACCCAGCGCACATCGCTTGGCCTGAGTCCTAATGCACCACTGGATGACATGGCGACGACAATAATCTGCATACTCAAGGATTAAATCACATAGTCAGTGGATCACACCTCCAAGTCACCCCAGAGCTTTGGGTATACCGGACAGCCAAAGGGATACCGGGTCCTTAGCCTTGACCCCAGGTCTCAAGGAAATGATATTGCTCTACCAGTAGCTTCAGAACATGAAAGCCTACAGAGACAGTCAAAAACCCTTCGGCTTTGGCTGATCATTTTTGCATAAATTAGATCAAATGATTTTTATTTCGCCAGCAACAAAATTAGATGTCCAATCATAAATGAATGAAATGCTTCTGTCAAATGAACCATTAATGTGCAATTTTAATGAATAAACTTTTAATGTGTGTTACAAATGTGCTTTATTTCTTAAAATTTAGTATTTAATAAAAAAACTATTATAATTTTTTTTTTTACTATAACAAAACTAGAAAGAATTAAAAATATTATGCCTTTTAAATCCAACACACTGGGTTGCTAAGTCAGCTAGTAAATAGTTAAAGTAATGATAGAGATTATATTAAGAAAAGTCCAGTCATTTTTGAGATAAGCTGAAACAATGAGACTTGCATACTGTACATTTATAAAAGCATAATTTAAGGTGAAAATAAATAAATGCTGATAATGGTGATAATAAATGCTGAGATAAGCTGAAACAAAGAGACTTGCATACTATACATTCATAGAAGCACAATTTAATGTTAAAATAAATAAATGCATTTCTGTAAAGCTATCCTTTTGTAAAATACTTACAAAATGTGAAAATCATTCATTTCTTCTTATTAATATTCTACGCAATTCTGAGTTGAAATTTTTTTTTGTTTGAGTGACATCGTTAGTTGGCAATTTTTCTTTTGTGGAAAAGCAATATTAAAACAAAATTAATTTAAATTAATTTAATGCACATTAAAAAATTAATTATTCCTTAAATAATATTTCCTTAAACTTTATGAGTATATGAGCCTACATAGTATGTGCAACTTGTTTGTTTTTGTTCAAGTGGAAAAAAAAAATTATTAATATGTAAAACATTGCAACTGTATAGTTATCTGAATTCTAAGAGATTAAAACAAATTTGATCATATAATCCACAGAGGAAAATTGAGAAAGAAAAAGTATACATCAAGCATAAATTATGAAACACTTTACAACATTTCCAGAATACTTTAATGCAAATTCGCTGTTTAACACCTTTCACTCTAGATCCTGCACCAGTGCGTGATCACGGGATCGGCAGTAAAAGTATTAATAAGGTAAAGAAGATACCTAAGTAAACATTTTAGAAAGCAAATAACACATTTGAAAACCAGATTTCAACAATTAATGCCCATATTAAGAGAGATAGTACAATTCTTTCTCAACAATTACTGCCCATATTAAGAAAGATAGTACAATTCTTTCATGCTGTTCTGCATATGATCTATATATTGTATATATTCTACATAGTATGCTAAAATTTAGTATAGTAAGAAAACACATAACAAAGCTGAAAATTCACCTTCCAACATTTCTATCAACTGACAAAAAGATACTTGAATTTGTTTGTACAGCCCTGTATCTTACAGATTTTTATACATGGCATATGTTAACCCATTAATGCCGACTTCAAAATACTCGATCAATTTTGAAATTTTTGTTCATATTTGTTCATTCTGTGTCTATTAAGTAGATAGTAAATACAACGGGAAAAATAAAATTTATGTAAGAAGTTTTTTTAATGGTAGATTTTTGTACCAACCGGTGTTTGCATAGTATGAAATCAACTTTTATATGCAAATTTTGAATTTATTGTTTGATTGCAATAATAATACTAATAATTATAATAATAGATACTAGATTTATATACAAGTAAAATATTACTTATACTTGTATAATAAGGGTTTTTTTTAGATTAAGTAAACATTTTCCATGTACACATTAAGTTCCCATGTTTTTTTTTAATTAAAATTATATTTCAAAAATTTAATTGCAATTCAATTTGGAAAAGAAAATTTTGTAAAATATATAATTTTACAAATTCTAATACCTTTAAAAAATATTAACATATTTTTATTAAACTGAATATTTATGCATTAGAATCAACATAATTTTTATGGCATTCGGGATGAAGAGGTTGATTACACTTTTCACAATTATAACCACGCTTTTTGCAATTATATCGCCATTTCTTCTGCCGCACTTTTTACACAGGGCATGTTTCTGCTCTGATTTGACTATCCAATGTGGTAAAATCTTTGTTTATTTTTAGCTTTATGCCTTATTGTAAGAGGTTTACCAGGTCCACCGGATAGCGTACAATAGCTTCTTAATAGTTCTTGTGTGCATTGTCAGGTGAAATCAAGTAGTGAAATATCGTTGCTGAGATTTCTGTACACTCGCCATCCATTTACAGCACTTGAATTAAGTATCCATGAAAAAAGTGACCACCACCATTTTTTTGATCGAATTCTGATATGGTAATTCGCAATGGATTGATCAAAAAGATCCACACCTCCCATGTGTTTATTATAAGTTTTCAATTGCTGTGGCATAGGAACTAATACTTTATTTTTTTCAGAAGCACTGCATCTACTAGCTGATTCACAAGGTTTTGTGCATATTTTATTGATTGCAACCGCTACTAATGTATTGTCATTCCATTTCAAAATATCTTTATTGCAAGCATGTTCCTATGTTCCTGTTTTTTTCATTATACTTCTGGGATTCAATGGAGCATTCAATTGTCGCTCAATGTACCAGTTGCCGCAATATCCCTTTTAGACAGTTCTTTTAGTAAGGGAATACCAGAAAAAATTGTCTATGACTACATGAGTTCCATCTGGTATTTTGCATTTTTCTAATAATCTAAGAACATCAGCTCCTTGGCCTAAATCAGTATCGGGAAGTTCTTCGATGCACCACAATAAGGTACTGCGTGACAAAGTCCATCTGAGGAGGACAATACCCAAAGTTTGCAACTAAATCGAATTTTCCTGTTATAAACTGTCTAAGTCATGGTTTCAATTATAAGGGACTATGGACTCATCTACACTGAGATATTCTGGGATGTCTAAATCTTTGCATGCTCTGTTGAAGTGCTCAAAAAGGGGGTGGACATTATACAATTTATCATCATCCATTTCCATGTTATTTAAAAAAATAAACTGATCTCAAAATCGAATCAAATGTGTCTCTTCTCAACAACTGTGAAATAAGATTGTTGTGCACATCAGTTGAAAGAGCCCAATAGAGTCTCCTGTTAGGTAATTTGTTATATCCAGACACTAATAAAATGCCAATGAAGGCAAGAATATTTTCCTTTGTGAGAATTTTGCGAGTCCAAACCGACATTTACATAGCACTAAAGAATTAGGTATCTCATTTCGTGACACCTATTTATTCATAGGCGACGATCTTTATGTGTCCTTGAATTATAAAAATTCATTATAATGAGAGAATGCAAGTGGCACAAATGAAACATTTTGTGACAAAAATCAGCACAAACGAATGCCGTAATACAATTTACATTTTGTTGATTGGACGGGGCCACCGAAATGGTTGCCCAGTGTTGAAAAAGTGGAAAAGTCGTTATATCGCAGGAACCAAAATGGTACAAATGAAACTTTTTATGGTACAAACCGACATTTACATAGCACTAAAGAATTACGTATTTCATATCCTGACACATATTTATTTACGATTTTCATAAGGGATTTTCTATAAGTGACCTTGAATTATAAAAATTCGTTATAACGAGATAGAACGAAAGTGGCACAAACAAAACTTTTTGCGGCACAAACCAGAACAAACGAATGCAGTAATAAAATTTTGATTTTGTTGATCGAGCAGGGCTGTCGTTTCACTGATCAAGCCCCATTTTGTTCGTTATAACGAGAGAACAGAAGTGGCACAAACGAAAATTTTTGCGGCAGAAACCAGCACAAATGAATCGTGTTGATAAATTTTCAAAATCAGTATGGGGCAGGGCCAGTGAAATGGATGTCTATTTTTTTATTTTCTCGTCGCTCTAACTAAGATTGAGATTACATATATGCCAGTTGGTACAATTTTCTACCATTAAAAGTAAAAGTGAATATACGAAAAGAAACAAAAGTAAAACTAACTTTAAATAGCATAATTGTATAAAGTACACTATTACAATTGTGATTCCATTTAAAAAGATTATTCAAATTTTAAAAAAATGTGCATAACTTATCTGTTTCTTTTTGAAGGTAGAGGCATGTTGATTGATTTCATATTCACTCAGTTTTTACACCTACTACTATGAGCATTTTCCCCAAAAATGCAGGAATTCTATTTTTATACTCATTTGTGATTATTTAAGATGTCAAATGCATCATTGTTTGACAGATAGTGCTATGCAGTGATTAATAATAAAATTAATTAGGTTTGGTATATTTTTGTACCGACTGGCATTAATGGGTTAAGCTTATATTTAATTCAAGTAAAATCATGCTTAAGATTACTAAACTCACATTCATAGAAATTATCATCCATAGGCGGTCCAGTTTGTTGAATAGCCCTGTATATGATTTTATTTATATTCTACAAACAACTCTTAACTGATTAAATGTAGTTGAGCTTGAAAATGCATAGCTCAAAAGAAATTCACACTCATCCCAGTAATATTTATGAATTCTTTTGTGTAGCCCTGCATATGGTCTATAGAATCTATGCATACCAAGCAGAAAGCAAAAATTTAATCAAACTATAAAAATGCATACCATAACTGAAAATGCACTTTCAGCAATCATCTGATTCCTATCCCCAATAGACAATACATCGGATACAGTATTGTATCTGAAGTATTTTATGTGTCCTTGTAAATGAAGGATAAATGCGATGTACATCATATTCTACTGAAAGCATCATATAGTAAACCTCAGTAATGTATATCAATTTCACCATGTTTGCAATAGTGCAACATAATTAAAATATACTGTAAACAGGTTTTTCCTCGTTGACCATAATATAACCAAATTCTCTTGTGTGGCCCTATAAATGAATGATAAATGCTTTTTCCATCATAATTTACTGAGATCATGTTTTAGAGCACCTGAAGAATTCATATCAATTACATTATATTTGTAACAGAATAGCATCATTGAAATACATCACAAACAATTTTTCTTCGTACCCCATAATATAATAGAATACTTTTTAGTTCCCATGTACATGTACTGTAAATTCTACACATAACATACTTCATAGTAACGATATTCGAGTGCATCCCAATGATGTACATAAATTTCATTATGCTTAAAATTGTGTAACATCATTAAAATACACTGCAAATGAATTATTCCCCATAGACCATAGTGTGTCAGATCATCTTAATGTATCATACTTTTGAGTGCCCCTGTAAATATTAATGCTATACTTCATTTTCAATACCGAATATGCCATGGTAAAACTAAATATCACATATTAGTTACATGGCAATCCAAGTATATTTATGTGAGTTAGAGCATGGACAGATGGACAGACAAACCAATTCATAAATGATTTTTAACTAAAGTGTTAAAAATTTACAATGAAAAAGAAAAAATATATATTATTTTTATTAAGTAAGGTACACTATACTCACTTTTCTAAAGTTTTAGTAGTCTTGGGTATTTTTTTAGAAGACAACTGGGTGAAGAAATCATGATAGTTAATCTTTTCATCAGTATTCATTTTTAACTGAAAATGCAAAAATAATTTTACCAAAATTTACAAGTTGAGTTTGCACATGATTCATTGATCTAACGTCAAATCAAAGATGATCATTTAATCACACATAAATTCCAAAATGACCTTTATCTTAATAAGCAGGAAGTAATCTATTTATAAAGCCTTTTGTGCACTGAAATTTCATTTAAAGTTGAAAAATAATATATTTTTAATTTTCAAAAAATTCCTATATTATTTTGTAATTTTTCAATCCTCATATCCTTTTTTTTTTATTGGAATGAATATTTCAGGTTTTTTTTATTGTCTTTTAGTCTATGTTTTTCAGATTTTGCATCTTTTCTTGCTTTTTAGGGTTCCGTACTTAAAAAGTAAAAACGGAACCATTATAAGATCACTCCTGTGTCTGTCCGTCTGTCTGTCACAGGCATTTTACTCGTAAACTATGGAACGAAGAAAGTTCAAATTCAGGGAAGTAATAAAGACCATTGACCCACATATTTTCAGATTAATAAATATTCATAAATATATTTAGTAAAAAAGTAGAGGGGCTAATTATGCTACTTGAAAAAAAAATCTTTTCTTTGTATATCATGTGGGGTATCCTGTGAAAGCTTTTGTAACGCTGAACTCAAAAATACATTCCTTTTAATTTTAGGTATTATATTATCAAAGATATTGTTGAAAATGTAGCGCAAAAATATGTTCCCCCCATCTAATTCCGAATCTACTGAAACTAAAATTATGAAAAAAAATAGAGGTAGTAGACGTTAATATAAACCTTGCAGGAAAATTATAGCGATTACCCTAGGTCACATAGTTTTTGAGTAATTAGAATTTTTCTGTTATACACAAATCTCGATTTACGGGCATTCAGAAAAATTGTTGAGCATCGTTGAATATACCTATCGTTGCAGAAGAATAAAAGCATTGTTGATAATGATTTTCGAAAAAAATCATCAGTAATTAGCCGAGATATTAACCCTTAAAGGTACGGTCAGTTTGGACATACACAAGGACAGGGGCTTACTCTATGCCTAGTTAACAACTTTTAATGATATATATGTGTAATGTCCAGTAACAGTATAAAAGCAATAAGCGTCAAATTGTTAAAAACATACTAATTTAAGGGGTCTTGGGACCCTAAAAAGTGGAAAAAATGAAAAAAAGACCATTTTCAACATTTAATGTCTGTATATGATTTTAAAACACAATTTTAATTGGGATGAAAGATATAAGTATGTTCTTTCGTTTCACATATTTAAAAAATTGCAAGATACAGAATTAGTATTTATAGGGGGCTCGAAACTGTTAGACATTTGTCGAACAAAAAATTGGCATAACAGTTTACACGCAGGATTACAAAATAAATATTGCAACTAGAATGAAAATTTTGGTGCTTACTTATACTTCAGATTGTAATAATTTCCCTAAACTTAAATAAATTTGTATTTAAAGCATTTTTATATTTTTAATGCAATGTTGCATTTAGCTGATACAAAATTTTGAAATTTTCAAAAATAAAATCACCTGAAAAATATTTTTTTGAACAATAAAAAGGAAATTTTAGTTTCAGTTTATACAGACTAACATGAAATATATGTTTTGAAAATTTCATGAAAAAATATTCAGAAGTTTTTCAGGTATCCTGCGTATCCATGATAAAAGGAAAACTTTAATTAAATATTCTTGGTGCCGTTTGTCTGTTTTGGAATTAAAATAAGGTGCCCGTTTTTTAAGGACATCGCCCTCGAAAGATTTAATTAGAATGAATCGCATAAATACTGTGGGATCCGCGATAGTTTGCATTGATTGTATCTCGCAATACGCCTTGAGTGACTTTAAAAGTTAATTAAACACCTATCTGGAAAAACACAGCACTGACCAAGGCGGCGTTGCAATTTTGAGACCTCAATTCGAAGCGCGCTTAGCACAACGCCAAATTTAAACTTTGAACAAAGGTTTTGTTTTAGCTACACTGTAGAAATAAAGGTTATTACTATGCTGAATTTAGTTTCATGAAATGCCAAATGAAGTTTAACTATGCACTGCTTTTATTGTCAGTACCGAATTAAGTTCATCATAAACAGATTAGGATAATATTAAAAAAAGAGTTATACGAATAGCTATATTTGATATTATTTAGGTTCCATATCTCTTTGAACTTACATGGTATACCCGATTATACTTTTCTAATATATACAGTTATACCCAACCTTACGTTGTATAGTTTTTTTTTTACAAAGTCTTGGTATTCTTTTAGCAACTTTTTTTTTTTTTTTTTTTTATATAATACAATTACAAATTCATATATTTATTGTACGGAACCCTCTGTGCGCGAGTAATGCTCGCACTTGACCTTTTTTTTTTTTTTTAATCATACATCATTTTTTTAAATGTAAAAAAAAAGAAAAAAAAAAGAAAGAAATAGGATAGGGGAAGGTTTTTTTAAAATTCTGAATGAGTGATGATAGAAAATTTTTTAATATGGATAGATATATTTAAATTTTGATAATCCAAAATAGAGGCTAAATAAATTTAATATGGCCCAATGATCAAAATTAAAATAAATGAGTAGCAGTACATTGCTTGTAAAACAAATACATATATGTTAAAATAATCCATTGCAAAAACCTACAAAATAAATAACTCACCTGAATCTAAAACCTCCAACATTGAAAACGATATAAATATTCAAGAAAAGTTGATGCACATAATATTCATACTTTAACATTGTTTCGTTCAATAGAATTTCCACTAAATAGTAAATATATGTTTCTCAGTTAAAATTTTCCTACCTATATATTTTATCTCATTAAATATTTGCAGACATTCAAATGTCATTATTCTACATAATGCAGATTTCCTTATATTTTTATTCACCAAATGTAACTTTTCTCTTATCATTATAATTGATTTTGTTATTAATATTATATGTTATTCATAAGATTTATACTTTGGACTGATTATTCACTATAATAAATTGAAAATTTTTAATATAAACACAATAAATACACCTTTATATTTAATGAATTATCTTTATTACAATTACATAAAAATAATTGTGAGATTATCTGCACATAATTCTCATAAATTACATATCATAATTCAAAATAATATTACAAATAGTATTAAAACCATTATAGTTATTGTAAAATTTATATTATAAGTAGTTTTCATTATGTTAATATATCAAATTGATAATAATAGGACATGGCCATTCATTTAAGTGACACTTAGATGTTTGAAATATGTTTCCTTCACTAAAATTTATCATACAAATCTTGATCGTTCTTTACTCAATACAGAGTTCTACTTAAAGGAATAATAAATAATAGTTCTGTCATAATAGAAATATAGCTCTTAAAATAAAGAAGAAGCCTCCAACATATATTGATTCACTGTTCCACTGGTATCTTCAATGGTTCAATAAAAATAATTGTATAAAGATACACTACCATTTTAGATGTGAAATGAAGAAAATGATGAAAATTGGCAACCAAAACATGTAGATTGCCGGAGCTAATCATTTTTAACATATATCACTGCAATCATTATATATTCCAAAATGGCATTGAAAAATGCAACAAATTTTATTATTCTTGACTTAACCTTACGCATTTTAAATCTGGTACTTTAGTAGGTGTGAATTCAGTCCATAATGAACATCATGCCATAACCTTGATGTGGTACAATTTTTTATAGCAGTGAAAATAGAAATAATAAGATAAAGTTGATCTTACTTACTGATGAATGAAGACAACAAGCAAATTATAATTTTACATTTTATTATTCCGAAAATTTTGGGTAACTGAAAGGAAGTTTGGTTTATATTCTAAAACGAGGAGGAGGGGGGGGGGGGGTGTAACTCAAAGGGTTAAAGGTACTTAATAGAATTTTATGTGGCAGGCCAGTGACGATGCCAGCGGACTAGTAAACTCTGATGTTTACTGGTCCTTGGGACCATTATCTTTTATTTTTATTTTTTTTTTTTTTTTATCAATTCTACTGCTGTTCAATTTTATCGATGCTGGATTCTCTTTAGTTTTGTGTTTGCTCCAGAGTTGGCGGCTCATGGAAAAATATTCCATCTTATGCTGCAGTTGTAGCCTTGCCAACATATGATAGTGAGAAGTGCCAGGCTGCGTATCATTCCAAGTGGTTCAGTGGGTAGAATGTCGGTGTGCTATACCGATGACCTGGGTTCGAGTCCAGGCTTTGACACTTTTTCACTCCGTTGGCTGTACACCTTTTAAGCAATTAAAAATTTGAAATATTATTGAAGACAACAGCTTGTGGGTAAAAATGAAGACACATAGATGATATAGAAATCCTGTTAATAAAACCCAGGGGAGAGGAGGAAGGCAGAAGAAATGATTTAGGTCACTGTAGAACACTAAAATTCCACAGAGGAAATGTACTTTAAAATTCCATAGCTTTAGAATTATTGCAGACATCATGGCTGGCTAAATATTTTTAAAGAAAACTTGATGATAAAAAATCCAATTCCAGATGAGCAAAACTAAAAATAATCCCAGCGATTTAAAATTTATATTAATAGATTGACATCACTTTTTAAACATAGGAATTTGAATGCAGAATGTTGTAATCAGAATTTTAGAAGAAGATCTAAGACCCAGATCCCAAAACGAAGAATTACACTGTCAACAAATTAATTCTGAAATTTCTTTAAAAGAATTGTGTCAGAAAATTAAATGCAGCAGTATACATGCTACAGCAAAGGGGGGGGGGGGGGGGCACAGAAGTGACTCCATAATAATTTTGAAATCATTAGTTAGATTAAAAATGACAGGTAAGCAAGTGAAAGCAGGCTAAAAGCAAAACTACATTTCATTTGTTGAAAGAGAAACACCCCTTTTTTTTGCCTCCATACCGGCACAGTTAAAAAATATATTGGGAATGACGGCATGTGCAAAAGAACAAACATGGGTGCATGCATGTTACACATAACATGTGCTGCAGTGGAAAAGGAAAGATAGGGAGAAACGATCTCCTACAGCAAAGTAAATAAGATATCTTGAATGACGAAGCAACATGCCAGGTGTGCAAAAATAGGAATACAGCACGATAATTAAAAAAAAAATGTGATAGTAATAATACACTTGATGGTTGATGAATTAATTATTAAAACTAAATTATAGGTAAACATTAAAAATTGTCGGAGTCATATAATTTATGGAATCGACCGAAAGATCCATTTAGTCGATCAGTCTGCTCGAATTTTAAAACATGTCAGAGACACATCCGTTCCTTGCAGTGGTCGAGAAGCAAGAGATGGGGTAACACCTTAGTATAACTAGCCATTCCTTCACATTTTGGAAGGAAGAAATTTCATTGACTAAGGAGGAGATGCTATGAGGAGTCATTAAAAAACTTGACTTGCAAAATACAAGTGCAAAATGATTATTTGCAAGTTGCATTAAAAATTGAAGAGTGAATTTGAAACATCGATGATTTTCTGGAATTGGCAATCGGAAACAAAATTTTGAAATAACGGAAAACAAAGATTGTTAGAGCAAAGGAATTTGAAGTAAATTTAATTAAATGTGATGAAAAATATTATAATTCTGGGGAGAAAATAAATTTAAAGTTATTTAATAACAATATTATTATTCTTTATGATGATTAAAAAAAGATCTTAATATTTATGAATTTTAATGATTGAAGATTCCAAAAAAATTATTAAAATTTAAAATATTTAGAAAAATAATGAAAAATTTTGAAATTAAATTACTTATTGAATTTTTTTTTTTTTTTTTTTTGGTTGTTTCATTTTACTTGAAAACATAAATTAAGACATCACGTGACGTAACTCAAACTGTCATTTTTCCATATCAGTAAAAAGAATCTGGTTTTAATCTTATAGTACAATATTGTAAATTTTGTCCTCTTTCTAATCAAGTTGGGAATTTATACAGCAATTTTTGAAATTTTTAGAGTTTTTCGCATTTTGTGCAATTTTTTGACATTTGTATAAGGAATCCAGTTTTATTCTTTTATACTACAGGTTTGTTTTGATAGATTTTTGTTTAAAAAATAAAATTAAGCAAACTCGAAGTTCATTTGCAAAAATAGAATGGAGCCTGCATGACATGCTTGTTGTTAAATTTTATTACCTTTGTAAAATAGAGATGGTTCTGCATCACAGTGATAAAACATCCCCATGAGTAGGAAAAAAATTCTTCTCAGTGTGTTGCGAAAATTTCACTTGATATGTGTATTCAGACATAACGATGTGATTTATTCAATTTGTTTTAAAATGAAATTAAATAGATTTCATGAGCAGAATGTCATTATTTTGTGTTATTAAAGAATGAGCGTACTGCCTATTATAGTGTAAAATCGTACAATGAATGAGTGGGCAATTCCGTTTGAAATTAGGATGTAAATCTGTTACTGGAGGCAGGGTGGGAGAGAGATCCTATACTTTTCCTCGCAGCTTAAAAAAGCTGTAAATTTAGACATTAAGGAAGTACACAAGTTCAGCATTGCATCGCAATTTTGCTATTTTCAAAAGCAAAAAAAGTTTTTTCTTTAATGAATGAATATTTTTTTACAGTCACTTAAAGCAGAACAAAATGTAAATAAGCAGACTAAAATGGACCTTTTTCCAAAAAGGAGACCATTTGGGAGCATTGAAATTTCAACAAATCATTTGATAATTAGGAAAAAAACAATGACTTAACAGGCTGCAATTGATACACCTGTCTCCTGAGAATAACATTGTTGATTATTTGATTTCACTTTCCCGTTGAAAAAAGGGTAAATGAGGGAAAGTAATCATTTGAAGTTAAGAATACTAATTATACTGAATAATGATTCTGCATGGTTTAATTGAAAGTTATTGTTTACTATAGAGAAATGAAAAAAATATATTAAATTAAGGAGCAATAACAATATTAAATACTAAAATTAATAATAAACTATAATTAGACTTTTTAAAATCACTCAGTGATCAACAGACATCATTTTGCAGTCATAAATATATGATAACTAGCTAGTTTCGGACTTTGATTTTTGAAGCAATTCAAACCAGTGCATGACTGTAATTTCTAGTAAGTACGACCTATAAAACTCTAATACCTAGGTCCCCTAAAAGTTTTAAAGCCGGCCCTGTTTTGATCTATTGCTAAACTAGCAAGCTTTGTGTGATATCATTAGAAACATTAAAACCTAGTTTGAAGTTTGTGGCAAACACATTTATCAATATATACCAAACCTCACTATTATTTAATCATTGTAATAAGAGTATTTAAAATCTTGCTCTAGCGATATATCCCCATTTGTGGTATCCACTAATATACCGGAGATATATCATCAATATTTAGCAATACATTCTTCAGTTACTGCTTTTGTTCACTTCCTGTACTTACAAGTTAATAAATACATGATAGTTGATCAAAATATTAATTTATCTATCCTAATACTGTGATGATGATACATTGATTGTCAGAAATTCTGACATGATCCAAATTTAATTAAAAGACACACTATTTTAAAAGTTCAAGTATGTTTGCAGGTAGAAATAGATATTAAATATCGGTTAAGTTCTTTCTGACTTTTAAAAAAAGAAAAGTGTTAGTGATTCTATAAATGCATCAGAGTGATTCATTGCTTTCTACCTTTGTTTGCTTTAAAACATCAATTCTATAACACTTCTTTAATAAAATGTTGAGTATTAAGTCTTTTTAACTCACTAAGAAATTGTCTAATATTTTTCAGTTTCACAGAAACAGCTTAAATTGGCTATAAACGAAAATATTTAAAACAAAATTAGGTTTTAAGATGCATCTAAGATGAAATTATATAAAAAGTAGTTTAGAATCAAATTATAAAAGAAATCTTAACCTAAGATTTGTAAACAATTTTTTTTTAATGCTCGTGGAAAGCCCTCAGATGTTCAGAGAAGTAAGGTATTGTGCTACACCACCAATATCTATAAATAGATGCATCAAGATATTAAATATTTGATACTGCCCAGCTCTAAACACTGCAAAACTTTATTGAAAAGTCAGAGATGATAATAACTACAAATGATATGATTTTGATTACATTTAATATATTTTATGCTTGTAATTACTCCATTTGCATTTTTTTAATGTAGCTATTTCACAAAGTGCTTTTTTTTCCCTTTTAATTAATCATTTTCACAAGTAATTTACAGTATTTGTATCCAGCTTCATTGCTGCTATGTTCAATATTACTTCCAAAGATGTAGATTATAAGGATGCAAACCATGCTTTTTATTATATAGACTTAAAATCTAATAATCTAATATAAAATCTAAATAATAAATTGAATCTAAATAATAAATCATTACATATTTTTAGGTACTACTTAGTTATCCTGTCGACCAATTTCGCCAAATTACTTAAATCATCAAACCACTCGCCAAATTATACAAATTGACATAATTTTTATTTTATATACCAAAAGAACAAATAAATTAGTACAACATTAATAAAAAAACAAATAAAACATCGAAATAAAAACACGTATAACTTGCTTAAAGTCAAGTGAATGTGACATTTATGTTCAAATATTATTGGCATTTAATCTTTTAGTTTGGCGAGAGATTTTTGGTCGATGGGATAACCAAGCAGTACCTTTTTTTATATATACAGAAAACAATCCTTTTTCTTAATTCCTACTATTAGTTCACACTCTCCCTATATATATCTTGTTCAAATTTTCAATCGTTAATAAAATACTTATTATTCATCCAATCAAGTTCAAATAAATTTTTTAACTTGTAGTGGATGACACTTGATGTTAATACAGTTTTTTCAAATATTAATTCATTAATTAAATTAAATTAACTAATTTTAGTTTTATATGGGAGACAAAATGGCGACCATTGGTTATTGAACAGCATTTAATGCATCTTCATACCTATAAGGAGGGTTACCATAAGAGGGAACCTGTTCTGTTGCCAAATACCGCCAAGTTTATTGCCAAATTTGGCAACCAAAATGAGTCGCCAAAAGTGACTCCAACTTGGCGATCTCTCTAATATTTCACCAAATTCCCATAGACTTTCATTGTAAACCAACAGGGTTTTAATGCAAAAACTAATATTAGCTTAAGGGATTATTTTAAATTTTTCTTTGATGACATAAGTAGGAATTGACTTTAAAAAATAAATTTTTATATTACTTGTTTATATATACAGAAAACAATCTAATATGGAGCATGATGCGAGTCAAGTTATTCTAGATGTAACTGTAAAAGTTATACTACTAAACATTGTACCTCATTCAATAAGCAGTCAAATTGCATAGCTGATATAGGCAGACAAAACATTCTGATCACTTGCTTCAGTTGACTTTTGGGGATCTTATAAGTAGATCTTCGATCATAATTTTTACAAGCCTATAAAATAAACAAAGAATTTCTGAAATTAATAAAGTATTTAATCAATATCTTTTTAATTGAATTTACTTGATGAAAAAAATTATTTAAATTTCATATAAAATTGCAACAATCTATGATATTGTATGAAGGCATGATTTTATATTTCACTTAAGTCTTTAATTATGCAATTACAGAAAAAAACGTTTCTTTTAGCACAAATTTCTAAAATACAAAATATGATAATAGGTTTTGCCAACTTTAAATCACTCTTAAGGGAAAAAAATAAAAACTGAGAATTACTTAATAAAACAGAGAAATTTACCACCCCCCTTTCTATTCTACTAAGTGCTTCTTATTTCTATACTTTGCCTAAATTCAACTACAAGCGACATCCAATTCGCAAAATATTCTTTGAAACATCATTTTAGGTCATTAAAAAATGTTTCATAAATTTTAAAATTGTGTCTGTCTTTTATAAAATTAAATATTTGGTAACATAAACCTAAAAATTATTATTTTTTGGAAACATTGGAAATTAAATAATATCATAAGACGAAATGCAATTTTTCACCTTGATACATTGGAAATCAGTTGTCACCTTTATAAATAACACACAGTCGAACCCGTTAATAGCGTCCTTGGTTATAACGCCAAATTCTTCAGTCCCCATGAAACTCCTATAGACACTAATGTTATAGTAACCTGGAAATAATGACATAATTTAAACGGCGACCCCGGTTATTGCATCAAAAAATATACATAAACTAATATATTTATTCTCAGAAAATGGGGCAGTATAATCTGTTTTTACAACAAGGAAGTCCAATTCATCACTGATGGGAGATGTTGAAATCCCAGCTGGCTCAAGTTCACACATACATACAATTTTTCAGACATGTCCTGCAGTACTGGCAAATGGAAATAACACTGGGGGGTAGGCAGTGAACAGGGTGAAACTTCTGCTCCTTATCTGTCTAAACAAATAGTGCAGAAGACCAGTTAGATTTGATAAGGTGGAGACTGGAGAATGACATGTGACCGAAGAAATTATAAAAGAGTGCAGCGTTTCTGGCCTGGCAGCAACATCAATAGTTTGGTTTTCAGTTCTCTCGTGTTTTGAGTAAGAAACTTTGATCATTAAGGCATCCGTAAAAAGGAAAGTTCTTTATTTGGGAGATAAAGTTAACATTATTAATGCATTGAATAAAGGGAAGAAGGAATCTGAAGTTTGCCGAGAATTTGGGTTAGTAAATTCAACTGTGTGTGCTCTATCTGAAAAAACAAAGAGAAAATTCTGAGTGCCTTTGATGGGTTGGTTGTGTGAGGTTTAATAGGACAAAATCCCTTAAGGGGCATGCTGTGCCAAAATAAATAGACTAAAAACACAAAAAAGTGAAGAGAAGTGAGAAAAGCAATTAAAATTTTTTAGATAAACAGTGCAGTCTAGATGGGGTTCCCATTCAAATGTCAGAAAAGTGTAAAAGAAAATTTTAAGTCTAAGTGTTTTTGAACAAAAAGGCAAAAATGTTAAGCGAATGAGGAAGCCGGATATGGAAGATGTTGATCGGGCATTGCTAAAATAGTTTAAACAGCAAAGAACTCTGAACATACCAATCAGTGGTCCAATGTTGATGACAAAAGCAGAACAGCTTGGCAAGTTGCTTAGGCATGCAAATTTTGTTTGCTCCAATGGTTGGATAGATTTATTTAAGGCACGTCACAGCATAGCATTTCACATGGTATGTGGTGAAGAAAATGTGTTGACGACAAGCGTGTTCATGAATGGCTAAGGGATGTATGGCCAAAAGTTCGACAAGGATACGCAGACAATGACATTTTTAACGCACATGAGAGTGGCATCTTTTTCAAACTTACTCCGGACAAAACTTTTTCATTTAAGAACGAAAAGTGTTTTGGTGGGAAATTGCCAAAGGAAGGAATTGCAGTTCTTGTGTGTGGAAACTTGACTGTAACAGAGAAAAAAATCTTGACTGTGATTGGAAAGTCTAAATGTTCAAAATGTTTCAAAAACGTTTCCAGTCAACTACCAACACAGCAGAAAGGCATGGATGACATCCAAGTTATTTGAAGATGAAGTGAGGCGATGGGATAAGGAACTTTGCAAACACAAGCTAAAGATTCTACTCTTAGTAGATCATTCATTCACAACTGTGCTGCCCATCCCAATATGAATTTTCAGAGAATACAGTTAGTGTTCCTACCACTAAATTGTACAACAATGTTGAAACCTATGGACTGACGTGTAATCAGAAGCCTTAAGAACAACTATTAGAAGTGCGTGCTTATGCACATTTTAGAATGCTCAGGCGAAAATAAGGTTTGCAGTATAAATCTTTTAAATGCAATTCATTTTTTGGATAAAGTCTGAAGACAAGTTAAAGAAAAAACGATGTGAAATGCATTTCGACATGCCGGTTGTGTTTCTACAGAAGAAAGTGTTAATGAAATCCCAGAAAGAGAAGAAGATGAGCCTTTGTCAGAGTGGAATCATCGTTTCAGAAGTTCTGATGATTTGGCTTTTAATGAAAATTTAGACAAAATTTGTTGCTGTAGATGACGATGGGATAACTTCGGAACTTAAATCTGATTTGGAAATTGTCCAAGAAGTGCAAGAAACAGAGGAAACTGTCAGTGACGATGAAGAAGGACAAGAAACTGATGAAGCAGTACCACCACCTGGAATCAAAGACACTCAGCAAGCAATAAGATTGTTGTCATCTTTTTATAAATCCCAAATCACAGATACAACGATCTTTAAATTTATCTGACACATTGAAGATTACATAGAATGAAAATTATTTCGCTAGAAAAAAAAAGAAGATTGAACATTTTTTCTCTCCAAATATGCCTTCCTAGTACCATTATTATCATGTTATGCAGGAATAAATTCATTTTGTCCTTCAAAAATATAATAAGTGTAATTTATACTCATTTTATAATTTATTACATAATTTATACCATCATTCTTATTTTATAAGGTGTAAAATAGGGTAGTGTGTACGCGTTCTTTACTTATGCTCCAAGTTTCTGACCCGACCTCAGTTATGTCATAATTATTGCAGTTTCAACCTATTTATAGATATAAAAAATGCTTTTAGAAATGCTCTAAGACTACAAATATTTTCATTATTAAATATTAATGCCAATAAATAAATATTCACACAGTCTGATACTTTTCTTTTCTTTCTTGTTCTCAATTATACAACCTCAAATATTGTATTCTTCTATAATAAAAAAATTCACATTTTCTCTAATTATAAGGCATCTGCAATCTCAAATTTGCTACTATTTGATTTCTTAAAATTTGGAACAATTTTAAATGTAGCTAAAAATGAAGTTAAGACATTAAGTTTGATTTGCATTGATGAAGTGTTATCTATTGTTCTTTAAAAATGTCTGTCTCACACATGATTCTACAAATAATACTTCATATAGCTCAATATTTTGTTAAGGGCATGGAGAGAAAAGTCAAAGTGGGCAGTTGTACAGAGCCTTGCAAATAAATGGCTACTTATTAAGAAGATTTCACACACATAGGTATATACGAGGACCCATAAAAAAAATGTACTAATTTTTACAAAATTTGTGAAAGCTACTGCATGTTGTACAATGAGATCTACAATATACTTTTAATGCATATGAATGTTTTCCGGCTTTCTGAAGGACCTTGTTTAAAAAGATTGTATGCTTTAATTTTGTATTGGAATTTCTTGCAACACAGATTGAGCAATATGCAAATTTGGCAAACTCTGAAACATACATCACCCATTTCATAATAAAATTAAAAAAAATCAATAAAATTAACTAACTGCCCAAAGAAGACAATTTAAATCATATTAAAATAAAATGAATTATCTCATGCTTTTATGAAAAATATGTCCACACAAAATATTACTAGGGAACTTTTGTACTTTCCCACATCACCAACAAATAATCTAAACAATAAAGACCTCACTTTGCATTGCAAACATTTAGAGGCAATCTTTTACAAAGATTTTACATCTTATTTAGATATCCTCATGCTTCAAATTATGAAATTAGATTTTGGACCTCTTTTATTTTGAAGAAGAAATTGATGCTAATTTGCAAGAGCAATTCAATGAAGAGTTGAAATTAAATTTAAAAAATCTGGTACTAAAATCTGTGTGCATAATATCTTAAATTATAGAAAGTAGCTAGAAAATTCTTTATTTTTTTCATTTAGTAAAGAAAGATTTCAGTATAATCTGAAGTTTTCTAATAAAAAGGGGGCAAGGAAAGAAAAACATTGAACAGGCAAACTTTTTGATCATATTGCAAAAATCAAACATAAAAAAAAGAAAGAAAAAATTAGCCATCAGATTCAACAATCTGAATAATTTTTTTTTAATTTTAATATACTAATTTCCCATTATTTTTTTTTTGTTTCATTAGTCATACAACAAATATCTTCAGTACTTTATATTTTCATATATTGTGTTTGATTCAGATATAAACAATTTAAATATACAACTCAACTTAACATTGACCAAATATTGTAGCTTTTTCTTGTTTCACCAAGAACATATGCTTTGTAAAACATACATACAGAGCAGCTTATATACAACCATTTCATTAATTACAAATAATAAAAATATAATTAACTTATTGACAATTACAGTGGACAAGTAAATAAAACAGAAAAGTGCCCAATGAAACTGATGGCATTCAGCTCACAGACTATTCACACTAATTGTATATTATACTCTTATTTCAAAGAAAAATCCCCACTCGAAAAATAAATTTAGGTGGGCCCCCCGTTTTCCCTCTGTATACTTAACCAATGAGCCTCCAAATGTCATCAGGGAAGCACCTTATCGAAATAAACCGGTATACCAAATTTGAAGCAAATCAGATAGAAAAACCCATTTATCTAAATGAAGGGGGCATTCCCCCCCATTCCCCCCTTTATATTTAACCAATGAATTTCCAAATCTATTCAGGGAAGCGCCTAATCAGAAGAAACCGGTATACCAAATTTGAAGCAAATCGGACACAAAAATCCATTTATCTAAATTAAGGGGGGGGGGGGGGGTACTGGCCCCCCATTCCCTCCTTTTAGACTTAAAAAATGAACCTTCAAATCTAATCAGGAATGCGCCTTATCATAATCAACCAGTATACCAAATCTGATAATTCTGCATGAAAAACCCATTTATCTAAGCTAAGGGGGGGGGGGGATTATCCCCCCCCCCCTGTTCCCCCTTTATACTTAAACCAATGAACCCCAAAACTAAGGGAAGCGTCATATCAGAATGAACCTAGAAAAAAAATTTGAAGTAAATCGGATATTTCTATCAAGAATTATCGTGTTACGTACATACATACAGAACTGGCTGACACATCTAAGGCTTTGATAGCCTGTGAGCTAAAAATTATCACACCTTCTAAGAGTAAATAAGTGCAAAACACAGACCTGCCAACCTTTGAAAATGAGAAATCGTAGCACACAAAATTTAAATTATTCTGGAGATTGGTTGGTTGGTTTTTCGTGTTTCACAGCCATCTTTTGACATTCGTAAAAGGAATAAGGTTTCCGTCTTTCAACTCAATGTAGTAAATTTTTTCCTCTGAAAATTTTTATACGTTTTTTATAGTTTATTTTCGTTTTGCGGCGTTTTTTTTTTTTACATTTGTAAAAGGAGCCTGTTTTAAATTTTTTAGCTCAGTGCAGTAAATTTTGACGGAATTCGCGATTTTTTTTCCCCGCCATCATTTCAGGATATTCACAATTGTTTTCCCACAACTGTAATTCACATTTTCCTATCACGATTCTTTGTTGAAATCCGCACTTTTTACCATGAACTTTCGACGAAATTCGGATTTTTTATGCGATCCTTTGACGAATTTTGCATTTTTTTACCACGATCCTTTGACTAAATTAGTGTTTTCTTTCTGCAATCTTTAGGTGAAATTTGCGTTTTCTTACTAACCTTTCAATGAAATTTGCATTATCTTACTGATCTTTCGACGAAATTCGCGTTTTCTTTCTACGATATTTTGACAAAATTCATGTTTTTACCACGATCCTTTAACGAAATTTATTTTCTTCTGCGACCAATTGACGAAATTGATTTTTTTTTACATGGTCATTTGTCGAAATTCGCGATAGTTTATCGCAAATCGTGCGATTTTGCACACTATTTCAAACCTTGCCCCTCAAGGAACACCCTCCAGAATTCTGGCACCCTTGTTTCTAAGGAAGGGAATTCCTGTATAAATAATTACAAAAACACGATTAGATAGTGTTTTATGTTAAGAAGTTTTTTTTTTTTTTTTTTGCAGGCCAGAATTTTTCTTTCTCATGAGCATTTTTTAATGTCCGAATTTTTGGACTAATGGCCAATTTTTTAAAATTTTTGGATAGGAATACTTGGAAATTTCGGAACAGAATCACTCCTGAAAAATATGCTGCGTGGGATAAAAATCACAACTAAAAACAAAAAATGCTTTTGTGTTTTTTGCAAAAAATCGTAGTTTAAGACCGATTTTCGTAGCATCGTAGTTTATAGGTCCAAATCGTAGCAGCTATGGTTTTTTCGTAGCAGTTCGCAGGTCTGAAAACAGTTGGGACCAACTGGTTTAGACTTATGTGATTTTATTGATTACTGATACACCAATACACCAATGCAATTATTATTGAGTCCCTACAGAAGTCGTGCTGCTTCTGTTTATCTCAGTTGAATTCTGAAAGGTCGAATTGTCAGAGTGCTTCGATGATTAAGGGTCCTGTCCCTGCCGATGAAGACACTCACGAGCTAATGCTAATCCTGTGGGGAGGGATTTTTCTAATATCTCGTTTGCATTTCGACATTTTTAAATATATTTTTTTGCATTAAATAGCCGAGGTCCGTCTCTACAGCACACCTTTTTTAGTTTTTCGATTTTGGTTACAGATATTTTTTAGAATGACACTTTCATTTTCAGAACCGGTTTTGAAAGTGAAAGTAACTTTATTAAAAATATCTGTGACCAAAATCGAAAAAGTAAAAAAGGTGCGCTGTAGAGACGGACCTCGGCTATCCAATGCAAAAAAAAATATTTAAAAATGTCAAATTGCAAACGAGATATTAGAAAAATCCCTCCCCATAGGATTAGCATTAGCTCGTGAGTGTCTTCGCCGGCAGGGACAGGACCCTTAAGCAATAATGAATTCCTTACGAATTCAGGAGCATTGGGATGGTAGATGTAGCCAGGGATCGTGGGGAAAGCTGAAAAAAGGCCCCAGAGCCATACATTTTTTTAAAAATATAAATTAGTTACCAAAATAAAAAAGATAGGAATAAAAAAAGTTAATAAAATAGAAGCTAGCATTTAAAAATAACGAATTTTGAAAAGAAAATGGCAAGGATTTGACGGCTAACTTCGTCAGCCAATGAGGAAGCAAAGTGCATCGAATCAAAACTGCCTAAAAAGATCAGTAAAGAAAAAAGATTGAAACACCAGAGAACTGGATGTCTCAGAAAACTATAAGAGCGCTCTGCCAATCAGCAAGTTCTGTGCATTACTACGTCAGAAACAGGTGATGAGCGGGTCGCAGCGCTGACGAAGGTGATGAGCGGGTCGTTTTATTGACCGCAACGCTTCTTTGAGTATAAGAATACGATCTCTGTGGAAATTTTGTGCGAGTTTTTTAATAACTTGCGAAATAGGTCGAATGTTGAGAACCTTGTGAATGACATCGTTCCGGTAAAAACGAAGTTGCATTAACAGCCTGTCTTAAAATAGTATTCTGAACAATTTGAAGTTTTTGCATCTTAGTTTCACAAACAGATCCCCAAACAACTGACCCGTAAGTCATGGTGGATCTGATAAAGGATTTATAAAGCAATAACTTGTTAGAAAGTGACAGACAGCTATGTCTAGCTAATAAAGATTTGAGGGAGGACTTGGCAACAGTAGTTTTAGAATGTACATCTTGAATCTGCCTTGTCCAGAGTAATTTAGAATTCAGGTAAATTCCTAGATATTTATAATCGTTAACCCAGAGAAAGATTAATGTCTGGGGTGATAGATTTTTTAGAGAAAATGATGGCAGCACTTTTCGCAGCATTCACTTTAATACGTCATTTCCTGAGCCAGATAGAAAGGGCCTGGAGGTAGGATTGGAGTTGTTCAATCACAATGTTTAGTGAGATGTTTCTGAAGAGGGTGGCTGTGTCATCCGTATATAATGGTAAGAGGACGCGGGGAATCTTGGATATGTCATTAATATAAAGGTTGAAAGCCAGGTGCTGATCAGTCCCACTTGGGGTACGCTCGCCTCGATATTGCGAGAAGAGGAGATAGAATGATGAACTCTTACAGAAAAGGATCTATTTTTTAAATATTTATAAATAATGAGAATTAGTTGAGGGGGAACTTTAAGAAGAATTACTTTATAGATTAGAGGTTCATGCCAAACTCTATCGAAGGCTTTTGCAATGTCTATGAATACTACACCAGTTTTTTGTCTACTGAGGAAACCCTTGTGAATGAGTTCAGTTACTCTCCAAAGCTGGTGCTGCGTAGACAGTTTGGGTCGAAACCTGAACTGCTCCAGTATAATAATCGAATTGGTAGTAACGAACTCTTTCAGACGGTTTGAAAGTATGTATTCATAGACTTTAGAAATACAGGAAAGTAAAGAAATAGGACGAAAACTAGAAGGAGCGTGGCTGTCCTGCCTGTTATATATTGCTTAACCATTAGTTCTTGTTTCTGTGCAAGTGCAAATACCCATTAAGATACTACTTTCATATTTCTACCCTTAAAACTTTATCTGTCATAAAATGCTCTTTTCCTTTATTAAATATAGTTTCTTTTATTAAATATAAAGTTTCTTTCATTAAATATAAAGTTTCTTTTATTAAAATACTCTTTGGCTTTACTTACATTATTTTTGAAGTATATCTTTCCTTTTTAAATCTACTTTAAATAAGTTTTTAGTACCGTAATTTCGGGTAGATAAGCTGCCCTGGCGTATACGCCGCTATGTCCGAAAATGGTTAAAAAAACTGAAATTCCATCGTATAAGCCGCACTTATTGAAAGTGGTGTAAGTACTACTATAGACACCATATTGAAGATTTTCGTGCATTTTTTAAAACCATTTTAAAAATTAGAATTTTAAATTTAATTCAAATAAAGAAAATAAATAACTTTTGGTTTGTGAATTTATCCAATTACATCGCACATTTCAGCCTTGGATCGGCAAGTAGAAATATATTTGATGGAATTCTTAATATAAAACATAACACTAGAATTACAAATAACACTATTTTTAATTCGAATCCCTCAATTAAATAACACAACGCAAAATTCAGAAAATAACTAATGATAAATAATTATTTTGACAACATGAACTACTGGCAAAAGTTGGGAGAGACGTATAAAGAGAATTTTTTTGAAAATCTCTTCACTACTAACTGTAAACATTAATGTCTATTAACAGAAATTAATTGGTACTCGATTTGATATATTCTGTAAATATTTAAAATAAAATGTTCTAAGAAAGTTTTAAAATAAACAAAAATTAAATACATACGTTCATCATTGAAAATAAAAAATACAACATTCGCAAATGTGCACACTTAAAGAAAACAAGACAATCTTTCTTTTCTATTAAAATGTCGCGATTACGCAAAACTGAGCATAAAAAGGATTCCTTAAATGTGTCAGCAACTTCACTTTGCGTAAGTGCAGTAAAAAGAAATTATTGAGCTGCAAACAAACAGAAAAATAATTTAAAAGAAAAAAAAAATTTTTTTCTTAGCTATTAAAAAAAAAAATATTATTAATTGTCCAATTTTGTGCAAATTTTCAGCAAGTTGCAATAACAGTAAATTAAGTTGTGTAACCAAATTTTATTAAAATATAACTTATTAGAAAATTACAGCACTCCCCAAAACCCCAAGTTCATAAAAAGGAAGAGAGTTATCTGCGGTTTGTTTATTCAACTCTGCCGTCTTGGAGTGGGGCAGGAAGTTGAACGTTATCAGAAGATCAGAATGAGATCATTATCTTTGAGTAATACGTTTCGTTATGCAGAAAGAAACCATGCACAGATTTTTTTCTTTTTTAATGAAATAAAAAAGAATTTCCCGATATTTTTTTAATGATTGTTATTTCTAATCCATGAAGCATTTTTAATATTGTTTTCAGATTTTCACTCTATGATATGATTTAATTTTTTTCTGAAAAAAAATCGTTATTACTTCGTATACGCCGCACCGGCAGATAAGCCACAAAAGGTAAAATTTAACTTTTAAACACATATAAGCCGCGGCTTATTTACCCGAAATTATGGTATTTGCATTATCGTTTATCTACCGTGGGTTTATTACTCACGCTGCTCTGTTTACAAAGTTCTCAACGCCTGGCTTCATTTCCTTTCAACATATGATCGTAGTATTCATGGCTGCTACAAGATGGCAGTAGGTGTCCGATCAGTGACATCTCGCTTACAGGAGCTGCGTCATTCTGTTTCTCCTAATGAGATTCATAGATTATGAGGGGAATTGTAATGCTGTCTCGTTATTAACTGCTAACCGTATTGATGGTCGGCGTATATATACATCGTAATTGCCGGACTTAATAAGTTTCGATTACTTCAGTAACTTATAGGTGACGATTAGTCATCTAGTTATTCTTTTTACGACAGTTATGTTTAGATCGGCACACGATGGTAGTTGAGAATTAAAAATGTTTTTCCGAGTTCTGTAAATTAAGTTTTAATAAAAGTTTTCTTGTGTTAATGGATTAGTTATAGTCCATTTGAATTGTTTTAAATCAATTTCTTCTGATGCTGAACTGTTGAAGTGATAAAGGCATTTTTGTGTTATGTACGGTCATATTTCTGTGTATGTGTGATGGGTCATCTGTGGAGCTGTAAGTAGTTATATCCTGCGTTAAGCATAGATTATAAAACACTTTCCAACTCTTCCTGATGGTTTTAACAAGACATCGGGGGGAAATAACGTAAATAAGGTAACTAAGTAAACATGAAAACGCATAAAACATTTGAAAAACTGATTTCAGCAGTTACCATCCATAGCCAAATATGTTTTCCAATTCTTTTAAACAGTCCTGTATTTGGCCTGTAGATTGATATACCGGGTGTCCCAAAAAAGACTGACTGATTTTAAAATTCAATAACTTCCAAACGGTGACAGATATTACAGGGTTCCTACACAATTCTGGTAAAAAAATTCCCTGACTTTTCCAGGTTTTCCCTGACTTTATTTAAAAATTTCCCTGACCTTTCTCGGTAAAAATTCGGCTTATATATTGTTGTAAAACCCTCCATAATGGACTTTAATTTAGATAAATGCTATAAAAAGTAAGTGCTGAATGAATTTCCAACTTTTTAATTATTTTTCATAGTTACATAGGTTGCATAAATTTTATATAAAATTTTTAGATTGGATGAATAATTAATTCAAAATTTTTTCATTTACGACGATAATAGAAATTCTAATGGAAGTAGTATATAAAAAATTCCCTGACCTTTTCAAATATTTAAAAAATTCCCTGACATTTCCCTGACTTTTTGCCTAAATTTTCAAATTCCCTGACTTTTCCCTGTTTTCCCTGACCCGTAGGAGCCCTGTATTAAAAAAATTCTTGCATGAGGGTTATGCATAAAGTCAAAAGTTTTTTTACAGTGATTTTTGATTTTAGTTCGAATTACAAACAATAGATGGCACTGTAAGCAATAGTCGCTAAATACAGGTTTGATTTTTGGTCCTTTCTGTTGTTCCATGCAGAAAAAGGAGATGGAAATGTATTATCCGGGCCACGAAGTACCAAAAATCGAGCCTGAATTTAGCCTCTATTGATCGCAGCGCCATCTATTGTTTGTAATTCAAACTAAAATCGAAAATCACTGTAAAAAAACTTTTGACTTTATGCATAACCCTCCTGCAAGAATTTTTTTAATATCTGTCACTGTTTGGAAGTTATTGAATTTTAAAATCAGTCAGTCCTTTTTGGGACACCCGGTACATACTATATAATGGAAAAATTTAGTTAATCAAGGAAACGCATAACAAGTTGAAATTCTCTTTAATATATTATTTCTGTCGTAATGTGCCACTTCTATAATAGTTACAGCTGTGTCACTTCTTGAAAATTTCATTTTCAATCTACGCAAATAATCTAACCATTTTTTTCGTAAGTCTTTTAAAACATTTATTATTAGTCACTTTATGTTCAGAATTTGTTTTTTTTTAAAATAAGAGAACTAATCTTTGTTCCTGGAACAGATGTATTTCCAGAGTCAGCGTTGTTGAACATCATTGACCGTAGTGATCATCGGAGAGTAAGACGAAAAGTTTCGTCTGTTTTTGAGAAACAAGAAATCGGCTTTTTCGCTGTTTACGTTTGGCAGTTAGAATGGAAGCATCTGATATAGTGACGGAAGTTTTTCACTTTTTCCAGTTATGAAAAACTGGCTTTGCCTATCCATGAGCTTCATTGCATTTTTCTAAAGACATGTAGTTTTTCACAAGCCATGATGTTTAAGTATTTCGTTTGTCATGAAGTTAATTCCAGTACTTGAGATAAGTGATTTAGAATGTTAAAAATTAATTGATAATCCTTTTTAATATTTATTTGCTTTTATGTTGTTTGACTTAAATAAACTTTGTCAGTTTTTAATTTGGTTTTTGTCATTTATATCACCACACATAGTTAATATATTTTTCTTTTGTAGATTAACTTTTAACTCCTTTTACTTTTATGGTGGTTTGGGAACCAGCATGAGTGTTTCTGCTGTATAAGCAGCTCTGCAAATCTTTAATAATTCTGATATAACGTTAAGTTATATACATCACTGCCCAGGTTTTAGGATTGGTACTACCAGCGCTCGCTTCCAGCAATCGGGAAACATGCATAGATTAAGCATAGTGTTAATTAATATAGTAAGAAAAAATATATAATTTATGGGGAGATATTTTAACATGTTGGTAGAAATGCAGTCGAGGCCAGGCGATTTATTCTTTTTCAGATTCCCAATATAAGCTACAACCTCAGAAGGGGTTGCAGGAGTAAGAGTATTATTATGGTTTGTGTTAAGAAACTCTTCAACTTTGTCATTGACTATGTCCGTCACCCTGGGATTGACGACATCTCGATTAAGTGTAAACTGACTTCTAAGACTGTCAGCAATGAGCTCAGCCTTATCCGAGTTTTTATAGATCATCGTATTATTAGGGCTGTTTAGGGCCGGAATAGGGGTTTGTGTCCTACGTATACGGGCCGTTGCCGACCAAATTGTGTTGTCAGAAGTCGATAGAGACTCAACATACGTGTTCCAGCGTGATATACTGAACTCCTTGATTGCAGTAATAATATCATGATTTAAACGATTAATTTGGGGTTTTAGAAGGGGGTCCCTAGACGTCTGCCAGTCCCGTCTTAAACGATTTCTGATTCTTTTCAAGTTCCAGATGTGCTCAGGTAGTCGAAAACGATTGACCACTCTCTGTCAAGGTTTGGCGACTTCTTTAAAAGCATTATGGAGGGTTTCTCCAAATGCATGAATTGAAGCTGTTACGTCGTCAGCAGATTGTATCTCAGTGGGGGGGGCTCAGCATTCGTTGAGCAAAATCATCCCATTTGACCGAAAAGGCCTGTGGGACGTCCAGATGAAATGTCCCCATGTCGAATTTGAGCACAACCGGTAAATGATCAGAAGTCAGATCGTTCACTGCTTGAATAGTGTGCGGCAATGGAAAATTGCGGGTGATAGCAAAATTAATAATAGAGTGGGTATCATGGCGGGTGGATTCAGTAAGTGCGGTAATTTCTGCATGATTTTGATCTGTCCACCTGCGAATTCTAAAACCAGGGTTGTTGGAGCAATGGGAACCCCAGGAGAAGTAATGAGCATTAAAATCACCCACAATAATAAAATTTGAAAAAGGGTGAGTGAGGTTTGATAAATCTTTTTCTAGCAGACGTTTATTTCTAACAGGGGGGGGGGGGGGGTGTAAACAGATGCAATCAGAAGGTGGGGAATGGAGGGGAAATCCAGGACAATTGGCGTGGCTTCAATGCAATCGAAATGGCGAATTTTAGCAAGAGTAGCATTGAGCCCTGCTTTAACGTACACTGTGGTGCCACCAGAAGGATGGTTGCCATTAGGAGGTCTGTCTACATGGAATAACTCATAGTTGGCAACCTTAATACAGTTACCCTGGGAAAAATGAGTCTCAGAGACTAAAATGATGTTAAAGTCATTGTTATATATGAAATCCAGTGAATAAAATGCTAGTTTGATTTATTGTTTGTGTTGCTAATGACAATGAGTGATACTGTTTAATTGCAGTGTTTATTGTTTTTATAATTTTTACATCTTTATGAGCATAAGATAAGGGGGGGGGAGGGGGGGGGGCTCAGCATTCATTGAGCAAAATCATCCCATTTGACCGAAAAGGCCTGTGGGACGTCCAGATGAAATGTCCCCATGTCGAATTTGAGCACAACCGGTAAATGATCAGAAGTCAGATCGTTCACTGCTTGAATAGTGTGCAGCAATGGAAAATTGCGGGTGATAGCAAAATTAATCGGTTGCCATTAGGAGGTCTGTCTACATGGAATAACTCATAGTTGGCAACCTTAATACAGTTACCCTGGGAAAAATGAGTCTCAGAGACTAAAATGATGTTAAAGTCATTGTTATATATGAAATCCAGTGAATAAAATGCTAGTTTGATTTATTGTTTGTGTTGCTAATGACAATGAGTGATACTGTTTAATTGCAGTGTTTATTGTTTTTATAATTTTTACATCTTTATGAGCATAAAAATAAATTAATTTCTTAAAAGGAGTTAATTACAAGTTTAATTACATTGGAAACCTACAGTTCTTGTTCTTGGTAACTGGTAGTACTCAATACTTTAACACAGAGAAAAAAATATTAAAATCTTACTTAAATTTAAAAACATAACTTTTACATATTTAAATATATGAGGTCTTTTTTTGTATACTTTAGATATGAAGATATTTGACTCTACCAAAAAACATTCATAGGTCAAATTTTTATTCTAGATAAAACTATTTTAAAAGAAAAATTGGAAAACATGGGCTGGTATGCCAACAGAATTCAAGTATACAACTGGAACAATAGAAGCAACAGATTTTTTTAATAATAAAAATAATATAAGTTGACAATGCTATTTAAAAAATATATACCTGAATTAAATCTGGTCCTTTAGTTTTAAAAAGCAATGCTATTTGATCCTTCAATTCCTTTATATTGATATTTGTTTTCACATCATATACAGGAAAAGAAGCAATGGATGATACATCTGCAGAAGAGGCTAAAAAGATTTTTTTCATAGTTTAATTTAATGAAAAATTTATATATATAAAAGAACAAAAAATCGTGCATCAAACATAGATTATGAAATACTTTTCAATATACTCAGGGTACTCTAACATAACTTCCCCATTAAATAATGTAAAAGATAACATCTAAGCGAACAATTTGGAAAATGTATAGCACATTTGAAAACGAAATTTCAGCAATTAACATCTATAGTCAGAAAAGAATTTCCATTTTCTTGTGTATATATACTAGGGTCAGGTGGGGTAAAGTGGTCAGGCGGGGTAAAGTGGTCATAATCCATAAAAAGGGCTAAAATCCTGACTAATATAGAAATTTGAATAATTTTCTTTTCATTTTAGATTTATTAAGTATTGATCAAAGTTTCTCACTCAAAAAAACATTTTTAGTAACATGTTTGATCCACTGAGCACTCATTTTATCTGTCTTTGTTACACCTTGTTCTTTTAACTCTTTAATTGACTTTTCTGTTGCATTTTGTTTATTCCAAATTTTGTTAAATTGGCAGTTCAGAAGGCTTTACACATATCTCAAGAACATATTTTCATTTATAGCTAAGTTATATTTATCATAGATTTTATATCATAATAGTTTTAGTTACATGGGGTAAAGTGGTCATAGGGTTAGGCTTAACTTATAGATATTTGATCCGAGTTAAATTATTCATAATATACAATGCTGGTTTATTAAATACTAATAATTATTAAAAACTAACTGCAAATAGTTATTATTTAATAATAGTTTATAATACGGGGGTTAAAAAAGGTTAGGTTTAATTTTTAATAGGTTCTGAATAGTGAATGAATTAACTAAGTGTAAACTCAAATTGCTTGCAAAGGTTACATCAACTAATTTAACAACAAACACATTAACTACTTTTTCTAATACATATACTTGTATTATGTAAGAAAATGGTCCACAAGAAAGTCCTGAAAGAATTTTTAATGTTGATGAGGCTGGAATGGATATGAATAGCCAAAATAGTCCAGTTTAAAAAATTTTACGCAATGCAATGCCTTATATAAAATTCAGAAACCAAAGGAAAGATAATGTTTAGTGTTCCTTTTGGTATATCAGATAGTGGTTATTACATTCTTCCATTCGTAGTTTATGAGTAAGTATATATGAATTATGGATAAAGGGTGGTGGTGCAGGAGCATTGTATGAATCATGGAATCTGGCTAGATGCAGGATTCTGTACTTGAATCTTGAGTGGATCATTTTATTTAGTAGATAGTACACCGAAAGCTTACAAAAGCCTGCCCTTTTATTTATGATTGTGATGGACATAAATGAATTATGATGCCGTGAAAAAAAGCTATCGACAATCACATTATAATACTCTGCCTGCTACCTCATACTGGTCATAGTCTACAACCATTAGATCTAGGTGTATTTTCCCCCATTAAAAAAAGCCTGGAAAGGAATTTTAAAGAAACAGTATCAAGAAAGCCGACTGCAAAATATGTAAAAAAATTAAAATAAGCTACATTGGCAACATTATCTACACTCATTTCAGATGTGAATAGAATTGTTAGACATAGTTTTAAAGGAAAAGGAAATGTGCCCAGTCCAAGATCGGGTAGTATTGACAGAAAAAACACTTGCATTATATCTGCAAAAATAACAAGAGGAATGAGATACTTAAGTGTTGCATAAATTTCCAAGAGGAAAAAAACAACAAAAAAATATCCCTAATCAACATTCTCTTTTGAATCCATTTATAATCGCTAAAGATGACACCTCAAACCATATCTATAGGACCTTGAGTGTTGTTAATATATGAAATGAAGAAATCAGTAAAGCAATTTATTGGGAAAAAAACTGATTATTTTTCGTTAAAAATATCCAAATTTGGCAATCATTGTACTTTTACAGAATCAGATGTGATCAAAATCATTGAAGAACCAAATTTTAACAACAAACAATTTTAACATTACAAATTTACACTTTAATAAAATAAAATGGCAGATAACTTATTATAAAGATTGTTTAAAATGTTTGTAAATAATAAAATGTCACTTTTTATTCATTAGTTTATTTATTTATTTCACTTTTTCAATGTGACCACTTTACCCCATCCCCTGGGGTAAAGTGGTCATAAAAACATGCCTGAAAAAATATGTTATAAAAAGGTGTTAATCCCCAAAAATATTTCTGAAATGGATATGGATGTACTGTAGAGTAATGTAATGTAAAATAACACCCAAAATTTTAGAAAACATCACAGGAATTCTGATGTTTATATCCTCTGAAAGTTTGAAAAGCCTGTTTTTATGACCACTTTCCCCCACCTGACCCTATATGGTATGCAAAAATGTAGTTCATTTAGAAAATGCATAACACTGTTGAAAATTGAACTTCTCAGCAATTCCCATCAGTAAGCAGAAGTATATTTGAATTAATTTATGCAGCCCTGTATATGACTACATAATTTATATACACCAAGTAATATGCAAAAAATTAGTTAAATTTAAAAATGCATACAAGAACTGAAAATATACTTTCAGCAAGTATTGTTCATAGACAGTACCAAATTCTTTTGTGTATCTCTGTAAATGAGCCATAAATGCTATGTGCACCATATTCTACAATAAACATCTTGTAATGAACTTCAATTATATATATATCAATATGTTTAAAATGGTGCAACATCATTAAATAACATTCCAAACTATTTTTTCCCCATATACCATAACGTAACAGAGTTTGGAGTGTTCTTTCAAATGAACTCTAAAATACTAACGCTACACACACTTCATTTTCAATACTGAACATGCAAAGTAAAACTTAGTAACATATATATCAATTACATGACAATCCAAATATATTTACATCAGCTAGATAACAGACAGACAATAATCTAAAGATACACATTTTAACTAGGTTTGTAAGTACTGAAGATGATATTTTCATTAAAAACGCAATAAATACTTTAGTTTCACAATAATGCTGCTGCAAAAATTACTGTTCATTTCTAAGACATTTGTTTTGGCTAGTCCTGCTCAATTTTATCTTAATCACTTACATATAATTTTCATATATATATGTGTGTAATAAGAGAAAAATTGCAATTTAGTACACCAATTATATGTAGTTGACCCACATTGCAACAAATCTGATAGACTAATACATTTTTTAGTAAAATTCTTAACATTCTTCATCAATAACTAACAAAATATAATTACATACATTTTTATTATTGTTATTTTAATCTGTAAGCACAATCACCAACCTTGATATTTTAAAAAAAGAAATATCTGTACATTAAGAAAACAAAAGCTTTCTAGCCAAATTTAATGATATAAAATATTTCAACATTTCTAATTTGAGGAGAAAAGTTCTTATGGGTATACTTTTCCAATACAACTTAAGTAATAGAGAAAGATTTGAAAACTTTAAAGAGGTGACAGTTTCAGTGGCGCCCATGTTCTGTTCTGTTTTTGCAAACAAACCTTGAATTTGTAAAGTTTACAAAATTCAGGTTGTTTTTATACTTTCCAGGATAGCTGAAGCCTACAAAGTTTGTAGTCTTACAAGTTTTTTGAAAGGATTCGGGGGTTATGTCACATTAATGATATTTTCATACCAATGAAACCCTTTTCAAAAAACCATTAGAGTCACCCGGGATAATTCCTGTTCAAAAATCAACAACATTCAATTATTACAAAAACTATTAAAGGTATTGTTCTCAAATTTTTTGTGGAATAAGAACCCTCTGATGGCTACATCCAGAAACGGGGTAATTCTTGGTCTGCATCCTCTTTGATGTAAATAAAGTAGTAAAGTTAATTTTTTTAAGATTGGGTATTAAAATAAGTAGAATCAATCTTGTAAAAGTTTTGTTCATCTCATAAATGTGGAATAATAATGTATAGACTCTGTTTTGGGTATAAACAGACTTGTATAAAATCAAAAACTTTCTGCGCACGCAAATATTGGGTCAAAAACTTTCTGCAAATTAATTTAATGTTTAATAAAATAATGTGTTATATTATTTTGACGATATTAATTAAAAACAGTAGTTTTAAAGTAATTACCATTTAAATTAAAAATTAATTGATATTAAAGAATAATTATTTTAGTTAAAAAAATAATAAAGCTAAAAAGCCATGATAAGAAAAGATGAATTCTTATCAATTATTTTGACAATGCATTTAGAAACAGCCCAACCCTCAATATTGTAACCTCTTTCTACAAAATGCCAGTCACTCTGTTCACAGAAATAATACGGCATTGCTTCTGATACAACTGAATCACATTTCATAGGGAGAGGTCTATTCATAGATATCATCATCAAAGAGACTGATGCAGGGATGAAAGTGCACTAAAGCCATTTTTGAGCCCATTTGGAGCAGCAAAAATCTGATTTTGGAGCAGTAAAATCCATTTTTGGAGCAGCAAAATCCATTTTTGTAGCAGCAAAAATCTAATTTTGTAGCAATAAAATTAAAATTCCGTTTTTGGAGCAGACTGAAATTCTAATGCTAATAAACTCCAAAAAATTAAAATGATTGCTATCTTGAAAATATTTTCCCAATTGAAAGAATAATTACTCAGATAAAATTTCTCCACACATTTTGCTAACTCTGGGCATTCTAAATGACAATTGGGTACAGATTGCAATAATGAAAAATTAGCAGCAAGAAGAAAAAAAAATCAGTTTATTTGGCTTTTTAAAATATTATTTTAGAGCAGTAATTTTAACTAATCAAAGAAAAGCCCTTGAATACAACATACAGGACTCCCACTCAACTTTTGTAGTAAAAAAGGATAAAAGGGGACCATTTTTTTTCAAAAAAAGGGACCAAAAAAGACCATATATTTCGCATAAAAAAGAACCTTTAGGGACCTAAATTCCGCAAATCGCAAAATAAAATAAACGAAATCTCCGCAACCATTTCACGAAATTAGCGTGTTTTTCGCGATCTTTTAATAAAATGCACGTGATTTCACGATCTCTTACCAAATTTTGAGGGGTTTTTTACGATCTTTTAAAGAAATTCAGAGTGCCTTTCTGGACTAAGGACTTTCTGCAATCTTTTGACTAAGTTCATTTATTTTTCGCGATCTTTTGACGAAATTAGCGTATTTTTTGCGGTCTTTTGACGAAATCTGCGTTTTTTTCGGGATCTTTCGCAGACCTGCCAACCTTTGAAAATGAGAAATCGTAGCATACAAAATTAAAATTAATCTGGAGGTTGGTTGGTTGGTTTTTTCATGTTACACAGCCATCTTTTGACATTCGTTGCATTGAATAAAGTTTCAGTGTTTCAACTCAATATAGTAAATATTTTTCCTCTGAAAATTTTTATACTATTTTTAGAGTTTCTTTTCGTTTGCAGCGTTTTTTTTAACATTTTAAAAAAGAGCCTGGTTCCAATTTTTTAGCCCAGTGCAGCAAATTTTGTCGAAATTCGCAATTTTTTCCCGCGATTATTTCAGGATATTTACAATTTTGTCTCCAAATCGTAATTCACGATTCAATTTTCTATCACGATTCTTTGTTGAAATCCGCACTTTTTACCATTTCAAACCTTGCCCCTGAAAGAACCCCTCCCCCCTTCCAGAAATTCTTAAAATGGCACCCTTGTCTCTAAGGAGGGGAATTCCTGTATAAATGTTTACAGAAACACGATTCACTCGAGGTTAATATACATAAAGAGTGTTTTATGTTAAGTACATTTATGTTAAGTTATAAAATCGTAGTTTAAGACCGATTTTCGTAGCATCGTAATTTATAGGTCCAAATCGTAGCAACTACGATTTTTTCGTAGCAGTTGGCAGGTCTGCTTTCGGCAAAATTCGCATGTTTTTCGCAATCTTCTGACAAAACTTGCGATCTTTTGAAGAAATTTACAGGGATTTTTTTCTATCTTTTGACCGCGTTTTGTTCGTTTTTTTCACGAAATTAGCGATCCTTTGAGAAAATTCACGTTTTTTTTCGCGATCTTTTGACGGAATTAGTGTATTTTTCGCGATCTTTCGATGAAATTTGCGTGTTTTTCCCGATCTTTTGACGAAATTGACGTTTTTTCGCAATCTTTTGACGACATTCATGTTTTTTCAGGGATCTTTTCACGATATTAGTGGGTTTTTTTTCTCACGGAATTCGCACTTTTATCGCGGCCCTTTGACGAAATTCGTGGTTTTTTTTCTCGACCCTCTGACAAAATTCGGGCTTTTTCCACTATGCTTTTACAAAATTAGTTTTTTTTTCCTGCGATCCTTTTAGGAAATTTGGTTTCTTTCTGCGATTTTTCGCGATCCTTTCACGGAATTCGCGCTTTTTCCGAGGCCCTTCGACGAAATTCGTGGTTATTTTTCTCGATCCTCTGACAAAATTAGTTTTTTTTTCGTGATTCTTTTACGGAATGTGCGTTTTTTCGCAATCCTCTGACAAAATTCGGGCCTTTTCCGTTATACTTTTACGAAATTCGTTTTTTTTCCTGCGCTCCTTTTACAAAATTTGTTTTTTCCTGCGATTCTTTGACGAAATTCGCTTTTTTCGCGATCCTTTGACGAAATTCGCGTTTTTTCAGTGATCTTTAGACGAAATTAGTGGATTTTTTTTTCGCGATCTTTTGACGAAATCCGTGCTTTTCTCGCGTCCCTTTGACAAAATTTGCGTTTTTTCTGCGATTCTTTGACGAAATTATTATTTTTTTCATTATCCTTTGAAGAAATTCGCGTTTTTTTTTTCCGCGGTCCTTTAACGAAATTCGCGTTTTTTCCGCGATGCTTTGACGAAAGGGGCGATTTTTTTCTGCGAGCGATTGACGAAATCGTTTTTTTTTCGGCGCCCATTTGTTGAAATTCGCAATATCTTTAAGTGATATTTTTTTATGCCTGAATTTTCGGGCTGATACCCGATTTTTTTTTTAATTTTCGGAAAATCCGAAACAGAATGACCCCTGGCAAACAATAAATAAATCGCTTATAAAATTGGGAAATATTTTTAATATTTCGGTATAAAAAAAAAAAAAAAAAAAATTCCAAAAACAAAATTTACGTTTTTTTTTTTCCAAAAAATTTTTTTCGCAAAGTTTCAAATTCAGTGGAAATTTTTCCGCGCACGACGTGCGTCTATATTATGCAACTCTGGGTATAAATACAGATTTATTTGATGTGCAAAAGACGCTTGTACATTTTACAAAACAAATTAGTCAACGATTTTTTATACAATTTTACAACATTTATAAGCAGTATTAATTACTTCTTCATTCACTGTGAATGGACTAATTAACACCTTGCAAATTTATTGGTTCATAAAATGTATAACTGAATGTGTATGTTTTTGATTCTACCTTGCTTAGGCTAACTGAAGTTTCCGGCTCCTTTTTCAAGAAATTTTACACAAACTTCAATACAGATCTGTATCATAATACAGATATACAGCATAATAATTATGTTCCTCTATTGCATTATGTATATTTTTAAGTACCACTTTGGCATTTTGCAATGAGATAGTATTTCTACTTAATTGTTCAGTCATATAGTGAGTCTCATCCTCAGAATACTTACTGTTTTCCTCCTTTACAATTACAGTTAAGGATGCTACTTTACACTTATGATTACAAAAAAGTCATAAGACAATAGTTTTTAGGATGCACAGTTATAAAAGATAAAATAACAAGCATAAATATTGTAAAATTACATTATTAAGCACTGACCAGGTATTACCCCACAAATATGGGCTTAGTTTGACTTGCTCATACAAAAGTCAGAGCTCGAAATGTACCAGAGGAAATTTTATAATCACTTTTAAAAACTGTAATATGTCATATTTGAAATAAAATAAAATAATTAAAACTTTTAGAATAACACAGATCTTTGTAAAATGTGTAAAAATAAAGGTCAATGTTGTTTTGCAGAAATTTGAGTAACAGTTTCGAATGTGTACTTTTTTTTTTTCAATATTAAATTTGAACTAAATGAATAATTAAGGCATACATTTCAAAGCATATTTCAGATTTTTTACAGTTTGATAAACTATTATTTTGATAACGAATGTGAAAATGACCAAGCAGTGTTGATTTCAGGGGGTGGCCTGGGGAGGGGGACATTCCCTCCCAGAGCAATGAGATGTCCCCCCCGGAAAATTTGCAATGTCCCCCCTAGAGCCACAGAAATCCTCCCCGGAGAAAAGTGTCAGAATGCAACACTGTGAGCAAGAATTACCCCAGAAACTCAGTAACCAGGAATTACCTAGGGTGACTCTGCTTAATCTTTATACTTTTATCAGAAGACAATAGTTTACAGTAAAATAAATAATCCTGATAAAAATTTCAGAACTAAACAATACATAGTTTACATTCAAAATTTAAAAGGCTTATGAAACTGATAAAGTCATAAATTTAAAATTGTAAAACGAAAATCAGATTATGAGTTTGTTGTTCTGTAATAGAATAGAAACAAAATATCACATTTTGTTGTGGCATATTCTATAAACAATAAATATTATTTAAAATGTAATAGAACAATTTTTTTTTTTTTCAGTGTTGGAACCCAATATTTTAAAATGATCATAATAAATGTGTTAAATAACTATTCAGATGTGAATTAGACAACTTCTTTATATATATACTTAAATTTAAATTATGATTTTTTAAGACTTAAATCAAGAGGTGGCACACAGGGCCCGACTTATGCAGAGAAGCTGCCTCCCCCCCCCCCCCCCCCATAAGAGTAATCAAGATTTTCATTAAAAGGTGCCAAATGATTATAATTAGCCAAAAGGGACCAAAATTCCTATATTTTCAAACATTTAGGACGAAGTATGGTTCCCCTTCCCCTCTCTACTTCCAGTACCCCCTGCACCCATGCAAAAAACAAACTATATGATTAAAAAACTAATGATTGAAATTTTATTACGACAACTTAGTAGGGGAGAGTTGGGAGGAGTGGGACAGATTTCACAATTTATTTTTTAATTCACTACTTATGTTTTACCAAGAGTACGGCTTATAAAAATCTAATATTACGTTACTTAAGCTATGTTTAAAAAATACAAACACTGTGAAATACAAAAAACTGGCTTTTATTTGCATGTTTTAAAATGTTAACATTTTTGTCTCACACCTCCCTCACATGAGGGAGGTATGGGACGCACATGAGGGAGGAATAGGACACTGTTCGAAAAAAATTAAATTAACGCATATTGTATTTTGATAAGTCAACACTGAAAGCAAAGTAGGACTGGGCTCGGCTGGTACCACAAATTATTTGTGGTTGATGCAATTTCATTATGATATCCCTTTTCTCTACTTCACTGAAGTCATTTTCTTGTGGGAAGTGAAAATTTTCTTTTTCATCATTTTTTAATATGATAAACTCCTTATCACTGTATATATCCTCAACTCTGCCAATATAATAAACAACTGCCTTCTTCATCAAAACTTTAACAAGTACAAAGTCATTTATCTTAATTTTGGATAATCAGTTAACCAATCAAATTCTTCAGCAATTTCATTATCATTGTGAGTAATCAAATCAAAAGTCTTCATCTGTAGAGTCATGCAACAGAAATTTTCCATCAATGGAATCATCAGATAATTCATTTGCTTTTTCTGTGTCTTCCTTTTCACCTTAAGAGTTTTATTTTTACACAATCTCTTCTTCTTTTTATCAGCAGCTATTTTTTCAATTTCTTCTTTTTCTGGTGTGTCAGTGATGATTTTTGATCTTTCCTTTTTTCCGTCTTTCTTTACAGTTTTTGTGGTGATGCTTTGGGATATGGGTGCATATTGGAAGGATGCAAAGGTATTTGAGAACATGTCCCATTCCTCCCTCATTGATGCTATCCCTTTCCTTCCTCTGCTAAATATTTTTTTAAAAAGGCTTATTATATATAGCATGCTACATTTAGGCTTTATTTGACTGCTAGTTTACAAACACTATATCTTTAAGTTTATTATACAATTATAATGTTTTTATTTTAAATATAATATAATTTGGAAAACCAGTTATCCGGAATGATATTTCTAATAGATTTATTTAGGAATCTTTGCAGAAAAAAAGTGCCATACACTGCCAGTTTGACGTATGCATTGCTTGAAACAATTGTATAATTTGATGTCAACATCTAGTATTTGAAATGGAAACATATTTAGTTGTATTTTAGAAGTTTTAATTTTTATGCAGTGGAAGCAGAAGAATTTTTGTTCCCAAGGGATTCCCATAAATTACCCCCTTTCAAACTCTGGTTTACTTTTGATCTTTCTTGCATCTGATTTTTAATCCAAGTAATCTAATAATTTAAAATCAGAAATAATGCCATAAGCAGATATATTCCACAAAACTTATCAAATGGATGTTGCTTTAATGCCCAACCAGTTAACTGGAAAAGCCAGTTATCCGGAATACATCTGACCACAACCATTCCAGATAAATGGTTCTGTACTGTAAATGCTAACAGTTATTTTGGACATAAATGCTGCTGTCCCACTCCTCCCAACTCTCCCCTATTCTATTGTTTTCAAAAGAAATTCTTTATTAACGTTTTCCTTGCAATGCGGCAAGTTAAAACCATTCATTATGATCAATTTGGGGCATTTTCTTTTAAACATCTTATAACGTACATAGATAAGCAAAGCAAAAAAAAAATACTCGTGTCAACCAATCTATCACTTTTTCTGCTATTATCCTACTAGTATTTTTTCTTAAAGTTGTGACCATCATTTTGTGATACCCTGTTTACAGATGGAAGCAGTACCGGGTACAAAATTTATACATACATAAAATACGTATGAAGTTTAGTACTAGCCACTTCCACATTATTCCAAAAGAATTCTATAGATATATAGAAGGGGGCCTCCCAGAATGATGCTTCCCCCGAGGCCCCCCATAGCCTTAGTCAGGCCCTGGTGATACAGATATCTCAGACACAACATATACTATATATATAAATGCATCACAGTGGTACAACACTAAAAAACAATATATAAAAACAGAAACATATTATTTTTGTAAATAAATCTTTTAAACCGAATAATAGAATTAAATATATCAAGATTATTTGTTCAGGGAACACATACATTTGTTACCCAACTATTATAATTTATGAGAAACCCTTTACAGAAAAATCACTTCAACTTAAATCACTTTAGAGTTATTTATTGCTATGACTGTTATTTAAGAAAAACCTTATTGATATTTCTTGAAATAATAATCTAAAAGCATTTATCCATCATAAATCTACATTTCATTTCCTGTTGTAATAGAAATATCTACGCAAGACATAAACAATCCCATAAATTCGTCATTATTGTGAAATATGTTCCTTTAGCAATTAGCAATTTTGAAACTATAAATCATCTGAAATAGTGTTATACTTAAAAACATTATCTTTCATTTTGTTAGTGAAATAACTTTGTTTATCATATCAAGATACTTTTCTATTTAGACATTTTTCTCAGTTGTTTAAAAATAATTATTGTGATTTATATATGTTGGTCAAGGACACTTCCTGGTTTCAGTACATTTTACATTAGAAAAGCAGTTGAACTCTAACATTCACACTGTACGCAACAGCTCAACTTTCTAGCTGTGATTTCCTAATTTTCGCAGCCGGGTAACAAAATCCCCGGTCCTTGTAAACCGCAAGCACTCTTTCCTGTGCACATGCAAGAAATTGCAACATGTCAATTCTCAATATAGTTTTATTTACATCTCATGTTAATCTACTAATTCTATAAACACACACAGTTTTCCATACATTATTCAACTAAAATCTAATCTTAAGCATATTGAATTTTTAACAAACATTTAATATAAAGATATATTAATTTATTAAAAACTTTAATTACCAATATCTGATAGTGCTAAATTTGCACATCTTGAAGCTAGATCTTCATCATCATGGGCACAATCATATTCAACATTAGATCCAGGAGCAACGGAAGACATTTTTTGCATATTATTTCATGACTTTTATAAAACTACTACAAAAAATAAATAATAATAAATAAAAGAAAAGAAAGAAAGAAAGAGAAATGAAATCATATAAATTCTAAAACAGAGTAAAGAAGATTAAAGTTTCTAGTCACATCTCTACAAAACCTCAACAGAAAAACAAAAGAACACAAATTTATACATAAGGAAGTTGTTACATATTTCTAGTTCATGATTAACACACAACAAATTGGCTAACATTTTACTTTCATAAGAAATGTATGAATGATTGACGATGTAATAATAAACGAGTCATAAGTTCAATATAACGATTTATATAAGCATGTCAGAAATGAATATTTCTAAAGAGATTAAAGGAAAGTGGTGCCCGGAAGTAACGAGTCTAAGCCCAAAATAGTTTCATACAGCATTTAATTTTTACTCCAATGATTTTATCAGAAATCTATGACACCTGTACGATTTTTTCCATCAATTCAAAAACTTTAAGGATGGATAATTAACAAATAACATTTAAATGAGTTTATTTTTATTTAATCACCATTCCATTAGACAATATGTATTAGACGGTAACATGCTCTCCAAAATAGAAACAACAGAATAAGCAAAATTTACGGCAGTCAGAAACAAGATGTTTATATTCAATTTTCATGGCAAAATTTAATGAAATTGCTTCGTATAAACTGCGGTAAAATAAATATATACTTAGTAAGTGAAATCCTGCAGCATATGTTAAATCCTTCAGACAACAGAAAGCTAGAAGACTTTTAACTGTCATTTAAATTTAGTACCAAATCAGAAATATCAGAATTCCGAACAAACCAATTCAGTTGTTGGTTGGTTGGTTGACAAAAAGAGCGATACATGCTACCTGCTACAGTTTTTGTTTACTAACATATACATCGATTCTGTACTTGATATAATCGATTCAGCAACATAAATTATCTTTATGAAAGAGTGGAGGATTTCCAACAAAAACTCGATAATGCTTGTTGTCTCACTCGCATGACCAAACTATAGCGCCTAGAATATATAGTGTGTGGAAATCGGCTATCCCCGTAATACTTAAAAAAGCGCTAAAATATTGTATCCCTTAAATGTGCAACGATACTGCTGCAATACGCAGATCGCAGCGACATCTGCAGGATATTTTCTACAACTGCAAGAAATTGGTATTCTATACAATATAATACTAGTAATACGAATATCCGTCTGATGTCGCTGCGATCGACACTTGAAATTTTAGCAGTATCGTCGCACATTTAAGGGATACAACTTTTAAGCACTGTTTGGATAGCGTATTTCCACACTAGGTATTCTAGGCGCTGTAATCAAACTCAGCCAGGCGAGTACCGTCAAGTTTTGCAAAATATATTTGGCGGCCTTTTTTTCTGAATTTTAAAAACGGATGTGGAAAACGTATCACACTCTTTAACATATGTTACATTTTGTCATGATATCATGAAAAAATTTATACAGTAAAAAAAAAAAAAAAAAAAAAAAAAAAAAAAAAAAAAAAAAAAAAAAAAATGCATATCAGTACTAATAATAATCACATTGGTTTACCTTCATATCTCATGATATATTCAGAATAAATTTCAGTTCATCTGAATGTCCAGGATTTAGTATCACAAATTGTGAGTAAAATTATACATATATCCTAAAATTTATTTTAATCTATTACCCATAGCAAGATATATAGGTCGCCCAAATGAAAGTGGCATTGCTGTATTATTTATGTACTGTTTATTTTTAATATTCTCAATCTTTTCCAACATCATATTTCAGCAAGTTTAATAGAACGTCAATTGTTAAAGGACATTTCTTTAGAAAGCCTATCCAGAAGATCTCCCTATTTTTTAAAAATCGGTTTTCGTTACTAACAGAGTTTTTTTTCACAATTTCGAATTCTTAATGTTTTCCCAGGCACCTCGCTAATCCCTCCCTCGGCCATTCCCCACCTATTATCTATTTGTTTTACATTAATTATCGTAAGTTACATATTTGAGGGAGATTTTACATTTAAATAAGTAGAAAAAATTAAAACTAAATTGGATAGTTGCAGAATCTGGTAATACTTTTTAATTTTGTTTTAGAAGGCCAAAATAACAAACATTTATTTAAAAGCTCATAATTAGATACGATGTACAGTTTATTTCACGATTAAATTTTATACTCATTTACTAATAGCCACATTTCATGCATTCCCAGGCGCGTCAGCACCCCCTCCTGGGCCAAAACCTCACATTTGTGGCATTATTTCCTTATAATTTATTTCATAATATGAATGAGAGACACTTTTACATTTTAATCAGTTAGTATCCAATTCCTTTTTTAAATTCTCGAACTATTTTAGCGTCACATTTAGAAAATTACGTAGAACGTCAAAATGAAAGTATTGTGAAATTCCCTCTTTTCCCAAAGTGCATATTTCGCTATATGAGATTTTTTTACATTAATATTTCTCGCGTTATTTTATACTTATTGCATGCTTTTCTAATACACTTCGTGGACAATTTTTCATCTAAAGGCGCTGCAATTTTATTTTAACTATTTTTCATTTTATGTTTGAGGGAATATATCACATTTAAAATAGTTTGAAAAATTAAAAATAAATCTGATACTATCATAATATGCTTGGAATGTTTAATTTTGTTTTAAAAGTCAAAAATATCAAATAATAATTTTAAAAAGGCCTAAATTACAAATATTTTTCTTTAAAAAGATGGAATTTTGACTAGTAAAATTTCATGTTTATTGTCTATTTGTCACATTTCTTGCTATCCCAGGCGCCTCAACACCCCCTCCTGGGCCAAAACTCGCCTATTGTGGCTTTATATGCTCATAATTTTATTTCTTTATATAATTTAGAGAGATTTACATTTTAATTTGTCAGTATCAGATTTATTTTTAAGATTCTCAATCTTTTCCAACATCATATTTAAGCAATTTTAATAGAAAGCCAATTGTTAAAGGACATTTCTTCAGAAAGCCTATCCAGACGATCTCCCTGTTTTTAAAAATCGGTTTTCTTTACTAACAGAGTTTTTTTTCACAATTTCGAATTCTTAATGCTTTCCCAGGCACCTCACTAACCCCTTCCTGGGCCATTCCTCACCTATTATTTATTTGTTTTACATTAATTATCGGAAGTTACATGTTTGGGGGAGATTTTATCTACCCTATATATATAAAATCCTAATGAATCGAATTGAAACGAATTTATGTAACGATTCTATGAAACGACTGATTAAACAACTGATTACGTTTCACGGCGATTTCTCCTAAAATATGGAATACTTTGCGATGAAATTAACACCAAAAATCCGTATTGATCCACAGATCTCAAAACTGGTATTAGAATTTTAAAATTAGAATTAGTTTTCGAAATATTAATTTTTTTCTAATTTTAAATACTTTTTTCTAATGATGGCAACTCAAATTTTAATCATAACAGATATTTTTTTTCATATTTTAGAAAAGGTTATTTTAAATTAATTTGGCGACGAGTTTGGCCTCCCTTAAATGCATGCTAAGAAATGCATCATGTTACTTTTATTCAGAATTCAATTTGTATTTCATTATCATTTTATTTCATACAAAACTTTCATTTAAAATTGAAACCTTTAAAATAAATGGCTTTTACGTCATTCTTTTTTTTAAATGAAACGAAAAGAAAAATATTAGACACAGATGCCATATACGCAACGGGGTACCTAATTGGCGTTATTTTGCCTGACATGGTAACCCGGCTATTGTTGCTTATTTATTAATAAATGTTTACTTGAATTTATTTTCTTTTTATTTACAAAAAATGTTATAAATTGTTTTGTTCTATAGTTATTAATGAATTTTTTTTTATTTATTGTTATTTCATTTTAAAAATAACAAAAAATAATTTAAAAATACATATGTAACAAGTATTTGAAAACGAGGTTTTCGCCAAATTGTCGTAAAAAAAATCACGCCAAACCCGGTGCGTATGTGACAATGCAACAAATCATGAGACTTAATTTCCACTTCAAAGCAACGTTTTAATGTTATTACTTCTCCCGTAGACCAATTTCGCCAAATTATATAAATAGCCAAATTATACAAATTGACATATTTTTTTATTCTAAATAACAAAAGAACAAATAAATTAGTATAACATTAATAAAAATACAAATAAAACGTCGAAATAAAAATCACTTGATGGCTTGAACATGTGTAACTTCCTTAATGTCAAGTGAATGTGACATTTACGATCAACCATTATTGGCATATAATATTATAGTTTGGTGACTGATTTTTGGTCGATGGGATAACCAAGTAGCACCGTTTTAATTTACCACTCGAAAAATAAAAAAATGCTAACTGGCGAGTTAAAAAAAAAAGCTATTGGCGAGATTTTCACCCGGCTAACATAAAAGTACCAGGAATTCTTTGTGATCATGGCAACTTTTATGTAGTTTTATTCGAAAAAATAATTTTTATTCTTTAATCAAAATGGAAACCTTTCTTATGAAAAGCGAAGGAATCAGCCCGTTGTTTATTGGAGTTGCATGACTTGGACTATTATAATATAAACGAAATAATGGGGATAGAATAATATTCGGCGACTTATCACACCTGTGGCTGGCTAACATTAAAGTACCAAAATGGCCGCCTGTTATATAAAAAGCGAAGGGATCCGCCTGGAGCTGTTGATGATAGTCACATGACTTAGGCTATTATTATAGAGATTGTTTTCAATTTTAAAAACAGAGCAAAGAATAATATTTCCTAACGATTAAAAATTTATTTTCACGTGACTATTAAAAACAGAAAAAACCCCTTTAAAATTACTATTAAATGAGCACGTGTTAAAGGCAGGAAAATATTGAAAATTATGTCCTGAAAATTGTATTTACACGTGGATATTAAAAGGGAAAGGAAACTTTAAAATAATAAATTCATTAATATGCGTTTAACCCTTTCACGGACAAGGCACTTCTATTCGTAAAATCTTGAAATCAGTGAATGGCACTAGAATTTACAAACAAATTTCGAAATACAAAAATGCTTTTGTTCACTTACTTAATAAAAGGGAAATTTTCATCTCAACATTCTGATGCTAATGTGGCATTTAAAAATTAAAATTAAGTGGTCCAAAAATGAACCACCGCTCTTGAAGGGGTTAAAGCAGCAAATTTTAGTAATTGTATTATGTCAATCTTTTTATAACGCTGTTAAAAAATACCGAGAGACAAAGACTCTGTTTACTTAATTCATTTTATTTTAACTTCTTTTCAAATGTTTAACTGATCTTCTTTAACCAAACACGAAAACAACCATAGTATGCCTTAACAGCAACTGATTCTACCTTAAATTTTTGCAATCAAAGGGAATTGAATGGAAACCCGTTTACAGGAGATCGCTACAGGTTTTTTCAGTATAATTCAATCTTCTCTAATCTTTTAAAAACCGATCAGATTAGCGTGCTTTTAGATTCTACAGTGTCTGAACGGGGGTTGGCAAGCGTAGCTTGCAGAGGGCAGAGCCCCCTAGTATAAAACTATAAGGGGAAGAGCCCCCTATAGTATTATATAAGTAGAAAAAATTAAAACTAAATTGGATACTAACAGAATCTGGCAATACTTTTTAATTTTGTTTTAGAAGGCCAAAATAACAAACATTTATTTCAAAGCTCATAATTAGATAAGATGTGCAGTTTTTTCAGGGTTAAATATTATACTTATTTACTAATAGCCACATTTCATGCATTCTCAGGCGCCTCAACACCCCCTCCTGGGCCAAAACCTCATCTTTTGTGAAATTATTTCCTTATAATTTATTTCATAATATGAATGAGAGAGACATTTACATTTTACATTTTAATCAGTTAGTATCCAATTCATTTTTTAAATTCTCCAAATATTTTAGCGTCACATTTAGAAAATTATCGTAAAACATCAAAAATGAAGGTTTTGTGAAATTCTCTCTTTTCCAAAAGTGCATATTTCGCTATTTGAGATTTTTTACATTAATATTTCTCGCGTTATTTTATTCTTATTGCATGCTCTTCTAATACACTTCGTGGACAATTTTTCATCTAAAGTCGCTGCAATTTTATTTTAACTATTTTTACCCGACTACGGCAAAGCCAAAGGAGGGTTATGATTTTGACAGGCTATGTATGTATGTATGTATGTATGTATGTATGTATGTATGTATGTATGTTCATCTGTTCCCTCGTAACTTCTAAACCACTAATCAGAATTCGACAAATGACATATCATTAGAAGCGTCTTAATTGTCCGCTGGTTATAGGCTATATAGATTTTCACCAAATTCAATGTGGCGCCTTCTAGCGGACAAAATATACAGAGTAAAAAAATAAAGTTAAGCTAGATATGCCGTGTTTGGTATCATTTTAAAGCGCTTCACTTCAAAACCATAGAGGGTTTGTTTATAAGTGCCTTGGATCATAATAAGTTGCTTAAAAATCCACATGACAGTCAATCGTTAGCAGAATTAGATAGATTAAGAAATCTTCCTAGGTCATCTTAATACATGAAACCTTCAATCTACATTACACATTTACACATTACACTAACGACCTCATCCACTAATCGGTCCATTACCCATTTGCTGCCATCGACGGATATGTGCGTCACTACTACCAAATACTGGAAGCGTCATACGTCAAAAAATAAAGTTAAGATAAATATGCCGTGTTTGGTATCATTCAAAAGCGCTTTACTTGTACATTTTGAATATATCTATATATTACTAGCATTTGCTTGTGACTTTACCTGTATTCATGGGGTACTTTTATACTTTTTCAGCGTAGTTTTTTGTCGTAGTTGGGTTTTAGTTTTTTTACTTTATCTTGTTCATGTTATGTTTGAGGGAATATATCACATTTAAAAAAGTTTGGAAAATTTAAAATAAATCTGATACTTATCAATATATGCTTGGAATGTTTAATTTTGTTTTAAAAGCCCAAAAATATCGAATAATAATATTAAAAAGGCCTAAATTACAAGTATTTTTCTTTAAAAAGATGGAATTTTGACTAGTAAAATTTCATGTTTATTGTCTATTTGTCACATTTCTTGCTATCCCAGGCGCCTGAACACCCCCTCCTGGGCCAAAACCTCACCTATTGTGACTTTATATGATCATAATTTTATTTCTTTATATAATTTAGAGAGAGATTTACATTTTAATTTGTCAGTATCAGATTTATTTTTAAGATTCTCAACCTTTTCCAACATCATATTTAAGCAAGTTTAATAGAACTCCAATTGTTAAAGGACATTTCTTTAGAAAGCCTATCCAGAAGATCTCCCTATTTTTTAAAAATCTGTTTTCGTTACTAACAGAGTTTTTTTTTTTTCACAATTTCGAATTCTTAATGTTTTCCCAGGCACCTCACTAACCCCTCCCTGGGCTATTCCTCACCTATTATCTATTTGTTTTACATTAATGGACTCTATTCAGGTGACGTCAGACGCCAGAGCTGGCGGTATGAAGATCTGTTATTCTAGTTACTGCACCGGCAGAATACCAGTATGCGCAGGCGCAAACACCGCTAGCAGACGACTTTAGCCTTGACCCAGGTTGAATGCATACATTTTAACTGAAAATTTGCAAACTTAGGGAATTTTCTCGCATACAGAACAACATTTTGAATTTAGATTACAATATATTAAATGTATGCTGCTGCATCAAAGAATTGTTTTGCGGTATTTTTAACAAACAAGCATTAATAACTCGCACTCCATAGACTGCTATGCTAAACACCGCTAGTAAATACCGCCAGCAGACGAATTTTAGCCTCGACTTCAGGTCGCGTGCATAAGGTCCATTATCGTAAGTTACATGTTTGGGGGAGATTTTATATTTATATAAGTAGAAAAAATTAAAACTAAATTGGATACTAACAGAATCTGGCAATACATTTTAATTTTATTTTAGAAGGCCAAAATAACAAACATTTATTTAAAAGCTCATAATTAGATAAGATGTGCAGTTTTTTTCAGGATTAAATTTTATACTTATTTACTAGTAGCCACATTTCATGCATTCCCAGGCGCCTCAACACCCCTTCCTGGGCCAAAACCTCACCGTTTTTGGCAATTTTTCCTTATAATTTATTTCATAATGTGAATGAGAGAGACATTTACATTTTACATTTTAATAAGTTAGTATCCAATTCATTTTTTAAATTCTCCAAATATTTTAGCGTAAAATTAAAAAAATTATCGTAGCGTCAAAAATGAAGGTTTTGTGAAATTCCCTTTTTTTCCTAAAGTGCATATTTCTCTATAAGAGATTTTTTACATTAATATTTCTCGCGTTATTTTATACTTATTGCAAGCTCTTCTAATACACTTCGAGGACAATTTTTCATCTAAAGTCGCTGCAATTTTATTTTAACTATTTTTCATTTTATGTTTGAGAGAATATATAACATTTAAAATAGTTTGGAAAATTAAAAATAAATCTGATACTATCATAATAGGCTTGGAATGTTTAATTTTGTTTTAAAAGTCAAAAATATCAAATAATAATTTTAAAAAGACCTAAATTACAAATATTTTTCTTTAAAAAGATAGAATTTTGACTAGTAAAATTTCATGTTTATTGTCTATTTGTCACATTTCTTGCTATCCCAGGCGCCTCAACACCCTCTCCTGGGCCAAAACCTCACCTATTGTGACTTTATATGCTTATAATTTTATTTTTTTATATAATTTAGAGAGAGATTTACATTTTAATTTGTCAGTATCAGATTTATTTTTAAGATTCTTAATCTTTTCCAACATCATATTTTAGCAAGTTTAATAGAATGTCAATTGTTAAAGGACATTTCTGTAGAAAGCCTATCCAGAAGATCTCCCTATTTTTTAAAAATCGGTTTTCGTTACTAATAGATTTTTTTTCACAATTTCGAATTCTTAATCATTTCCCAGGCACCTCACTAACCCCTCCCTGGGCCATTCCTCACCTACTATCTATTTATTTTACATTAATTATCGTAAACTAAATGTTTTAGGGGGATTTTTTTTTTCTTTAAATAAAAGTAGGAAAAATTAAAACTAAATTGGATACTAACTGAATCTGGCAATACTTTTTAATTTTGTTTTAGAAGACCAAAATAACAAACATTTATTTAAAAGCTCATAATTAGATAAGATGTGCAGTTTTTTTCACGATTAAATTTTATACTTATTTACTAATAGCCACATTTCATGCATTCCCAGGCGCCTCAACACCCCCTCCTGGGCCAAAACCTCGCCTATTGTGACTTTATATGATCATAATTTTATTTCTTTATATAATTTAGAGAGAGATTTACATTTTAATTTGTCAGTATCAGATTTATTTTTAAGATTATCAACCTTTTCCAACATCATATTTAAGCAAGTTTAATAGAACGCCAATTGTTAAAGGACATTTCTTTAGAAAGCCTATCCAGAAGATCTCCCCATTTTTTAAAAATCGGTTTTCGTTACTAACAGAGTTTTTTTTTTTCACAATTTCGAATTCTTAATGTTTTCCCAGGCACCTGACTAACCCCTCCCTGGCTAATGGTACCGTAATGGTAACCGTAATGGGACCGTAATGATAAATGCGCTTTACCATTACGTCTACGGAAGTGTCGGTTCTTTATCTGGATCTTCTTTGCCTTACTCAACCCCCTCCAATGTAAATAAATTCAAGAGAAAGATGACTGCGCATGCTCCTATAGAGGGCGCAGAGTGCTAGGAATGCATGCGATATTGTCAGATCCCACTGGTGTACAGATTTTTGTAGTTGAAGAAGCAGTACTGACGACAGGTCACGACCTGGTCAAGCGCATGTTGTCTTCTTCCACTAAGAAAATCCCTACACAATAGGAATACCGATCTGCGAGTCATACACTCCGTGCCATACACATTTTGCATTCGATGATAGATTTCACTAGCACTCACATTTCCCGCTTTTAAAAATTGTACGACCGAGCGTTGACACCATTTGAAGGCATCCATGATGCGAAGCATGCCTTTTAATGTGCACCCACGCTATCACACACGTATCTGGTGGGATCTGACAATATCGCAAGCATTCCCAGCACTCTGCGCCCTCTATAGAAACATGCACAGACATCTTTCTCTTCAAATGGTGGAGTTATTACAGCACTGCCAGGCACGTAGCTTTAGGGGGTGGGGGGAGCCTCCCATCCCAATATGTTCAAGTACCAGGGCGCCGTCAAGCGCCCATAAAGAAAGTGTTTAGTAGAAGTAACAAGTAATTATAAATGTACTTTATTTTAAATGTAACATTACCAAGTAAGTTACTTTTTACACGCAAAATTTGTATAAGGCATTTAATTTTAGACCTGTAACTACCTTTTTCCGCAACTCTACCCCGAAGAAAATTTATACATCTGGAAGAAAAAGTTTTGAAAACAGGAATTGGAATTAATTCCAGTACAGAAGTACAATTATTTCCTTCTTATCACAGTAGTTTTTGGCCAACCTTGGTTGCAGAAAGAAAATGGGAAGATGTGGAAGTGACTAGAGGGGGTTAGAACGGTTCTATAATATCTTTAAGTAATAGTAATAGGGCACCACAGAAGGTTTAAGGGCGCTTTCAGGCACCAGGCACCACAAAAGAAAAGCCTCTACCTTTATTTCTTAACAAAAACAATTTATACTTGCAGAAGAAAAATTCTGAAAACAGAAATTGTAAACAATTCGGGGAGAGTTAGTGTAAATCAATCCTTAGAAGTACAATCACTTCCTTCTTATCTAAGTGGTTGTTGGTCACCCTTGGTAGTAGAAAGAAAGTGGAAAAAACTGAAAGTGACTGGAGGTGGAGGGGTTAGAAAAATTCTCCAATTTGTTCAAGTAGTAGGGCATCACTGAAGGTTTAAGGCTTTAAGGGCGTCATGAAGCACACACAAAAGAAATGGTTTAACTTACAATCTCTATTCTCTAACAAAAATAATTTATATATGAGGAAGAAATAATTCTGAAAACAGGAATTGTAATCATTTGCGGGACTGTAAGTGTAATTCTGTCCAATGTTGGGTATGAGCGCGTTCATTGAACGAAAAGACACGAACTTAGTCCACTTGCTGTGAACGTTGAGTTGAACTTGACTCACTTTTGGATAAATGAACGTGAGCTGAATGAAAGTTAAAAAAATCTGTGAGTTTGAACGAAATTTACAACTCAAACTCTTTTTTTTTTTATATAATTTATTTAAAAAATTTCCAGCCGTTAAGAACTAGTTTTTCCCATTCAAATGCCATTTAAAGGCTTACACGGACTCAGTATGGTCGAGTCTGATGATCAGTTTTCTGGGTCGTGCCCGGGTCTGACTTTCTCTGGAGGCTCGGGCCGGGCCAAACCGGGCTTATTTCTGAACCAGTGCTTATTCTTCCTAGAAGTCTGCACCTACCGAAATTTTCTGGCATGGTCACAACCCTGCTCGTATGAAAATAATTGACCCGTCCCAGTCTGACTCGTGCAAAAATCTGTTTAAGGCTGTCCTCAAATCCAAAAGGGCAACTTTATGACATAAGTTAGTTTATTTTTGTTCGGAAATGCATGAAACTACCAGGTGTCGTTGTTCAGAAACTATGTAATCGATCTGTTTTTCCGTCTTTTTGCACACGCAACAGATCTTTCAGAAAATAGTGTCAAAGTGGACGCTTTGAACCGAATTTCATCGCGAAAGAAGAATAAGCACTCAAGAAAGGGTGAAAAACGTGTTTGTCACGTGATCAAAATCGCTTATAACTCAATAGGAAATTTATATATATATATAAAAATAGAAAACACAGTTCGATTCCAAATCGCTTCCATGGTCAGGCTTTCCAATTTTATATATTTCTGTTAAAAAATGAATTTGTAAATGTGTCAAAACGCTTTGCGCTTGTTGAGCAGAACAGTTAAGAACAGCCTTAAGAAACAACCTCCTTGGGTCAACAATTTTTGCCGAAAATACATATATGTTTAAATTACTATTATTCTACAGTTAAAATTATCTTTAAAGAATAGTAGTACATATACATTTCTAGGGGGAGGGGGGGGGTCAGTACTGTAAAACCAGTTATGAGAATCTGTGTATGACGAAATCCTGTTTTAAACGGAAAAATTTCTTGATCGGTGCAAAATGGATATAATAATCCGTTTGAAAACAAATAATACAGTTGCAAGAGACGACAGACCTCATAAAAAAGGAACTTAACTATAATATTTATTTTCTTTCCTATGTGATTCCGTCTTAGAAGGTTTTTCGATATAGAATTTTTCAGATTTTTAAGTCTCCAAGCCGTGTAAATGAATAAATGGTATTAATAATAATTCAGATATTAAATAAAAATAGAGATCCATTAAAAATCAATATAGTTTACAATAGAATATATAAAAAGAAATGTAGGAGAAACAGTATTTTAGAACGGGTGTTCCTGTACTATGCAGTCTATGGCACTTTTATTTAAAGTGAACAATATAAACATGAAATGGAGATTGTAATAATAATAATAATATATATATTATTTATTTATTTTTATCAGAACTCCTCGCACAAGAGAAAATTTTAAACATATCGACGTAAAAATAATTATATGTACAGAACAACTAACACTTTTATGCATCATTTATAAAAACTATCATTAAGAAATTCCAAATTCTTCCCAGGAAGTTTGAATATTTTTTTTAAACAATTATATGTATAAATATTTCGTGAATAAAATAAAGGAAAATTAGTATTAAAAATTTTATGGAGTGAACTCTTAAATTTCTGAGTAAAAATCCGTCAGATTTAGCAACACTGTTTGTGACCTGTATAGCGGGTTAAAAGGTTCTCATTTGACCTTAGATATTTACTTCTGTTTCAGATTGGATTTTGAGGGTCGGATTCGGGTAGAAACCGATTTTTCAAAACAATGTCGAAAATAAAAAGGTTAAAAAGCTATATGCAGTAAGACTACCATAACATGGGCATAACCTGGCGAGGGCAAGGAGGATATATACCACCTCCCCCCCCCCCCACCACCTTCAGTTTTTTTTTTAAGAGCAGGGGCAAAATTATGCTTTTGTCCTTCCAAATTTTTTTGTCTTGTTTTCAAGTAAAAACATATTTTTGTATTTCATTTTTCCTTTCTTTTCCCTCCTATAGTTTAATAATTTATATATTATCGTGGGCGCAAACTAGAATTGGATAAAACACAATCAAAATGATCAGAATTAACGTTTTCATGTTGAAATAAGTAATTTTTGTTTTACGCCTTCACAAAACTCTCTGCTGTAGAAACAGTTTAACTAAAAATGTTTTCGTATAGACTTGAGATGTTATCTAATCTCGATGTATTTTCCCTTCTCCTTTTTTTTCTCTTGCTCCAAATTTGAAAGACTATTTTCTCCTTTTCATTTCCAGGAATGTTTGTTTGGCTGCACGTGTGGCAAAAAATATCATAATTACAGTGTCTTGACTCTGACCACTGTAATTTCTTTAGGATAATGTCAACACAACACAAGAACTTCCTGTACCTCAGGGCTGTTCATAGCGCCAGTACGTGGGAGGGAATTGTTCGGGGTGTCTGGATTTGGGCACTATACTCCGCCCGCTGTATACTTATTTGTATATATCACATAATCAATGAAAACTAAAGATATAATTCTGATTAATACACTATCACCATTTAGTATAAATGAAAAACTATAAAAAACAAAATGATAAAAATAAATTTTGACCATTGAACGTTTAAATAGGGTCACCCGGGGTAATTCCTGGTCAAAAAGCATCAACATCTAATTATTATAAAAACTATTAAAGGTATTGTTCCCAATTTGTTTGTGGAATAAGCCCCCTCTCATGGCTATATTATAAAATGCTTACTTAAATATATATGCACTTATAATTAAAATATTTATTATTTTTAAATGGCCAAGAATTATCTCAGAAATGGGGTAATTCTTGGTCACTTCCGGGGTAATTATCGGTCAGCATCCTTTTCTATGTAAATAAAGTAGTACAGTTAATTTTTTTTATGACTGAGTAATAAAATAAGTAGAATCAATCTTCTAAAAGTTTCGTTAATCTCATAATTGTGGAATAATAAAGCATAGACTTTGTTTTGGGCATAAATACAAAGTTATTTGATGTACAAAAGACTTCTGTACCTTTTACAAAACAATTAGCCAAAGGATTTTTATGCATTTTTATAACATTTATAAGCAGTATTTATTGCTTCATTAGTATCCACTGTGAATGGATTTATTAATAACTTGCAAATTTATTGATCCATAAAAAATATAACAATGTTTGTTATCAATTTTATTTTATTTAGGCCAACTAAAGTTTTTGGCTCCCTTTTCAAGAAATTTTCAATACAGACCTTTAATATAATACACAGCACAATAATTAGGTTCCTCTATTGCATTAATGTATATTTTTATGCACCATTTTGGCATTTTGCAATGAGATAGTATTTCTACTTAAATTGTTCAGTCATAGAATGTGTCTTATTCTCTGAGCACTTACTGTTTTCTTCTTTTAAACGTGTTTAATATAGTAGAGGAAAATTTTATAATCTTTTTTAAAGACTGTGATATGTCATTAGTTGAAATAAAATAATTAAAACTTCAAGAATAACAATGATCTGTTGTAAAATGTGTAAAAATCAAGACTGATGTTTTGCAGAAATTTAAGTAGCAGTTTTGAATATAATTTTTTTTTTATATTTAATTTCAACTAAATGAATAATTAAGGCATATATTTCAAAGCAAAGGACAGTTTCATAAATTGTTATTTTTATAACAAAAGCGAAAATGATCAAGAATTACCTCAGAAACTCGGTGACCAGGAATTACCAAGGGTGACTATTTTATTAAGAACTACAATTAACTAAAATGTGGTAAACAGTGTGGTTGCAGTTAATTCTCAAAGGATTTGTAACAATTAAAATCACTAAATATGACAATAAAAAGGAATTAAATGATGATAAAAGCATTGACCAGGAATTAACCCAGTGACCAAGATTTACCCCAGATACATGGGGCAGTATTTGACCAACTTTTGTAAATTATTTAAAATAGTATAAAAAATTTCAAGACTATTTTTTAATAGCTAAAGTAGTTGGTAATTGAACCAAAAATAAAGAAAAGAAAAATATTTAAAATTTGAGATGTGGCAAAGATCTTTGTAAAAATGTATCATAACTAAGGCCAATGTTATTTTACAGAAATTTAACAAGCCATTTCAAAAAGTTTTTTTTTTCAAAATAAATAAGCAATAAACTCATAATTAAGTAATAAATTCCAATGAGGATAGTTCAGAGTACCTCTATGATTTTTTTCCTTTTGTCAATTCGTTCTTAAAACATAAAAAAGACTGTGACCAGGAATTACCCCAGAAACTTGCTGACCAGGAATTACCCCGGATGACCCTATGTCTCCTGCGCTCGTTAGATTGAAACTTTATTTTTTCTTTCTTTTTATATACAACTATTTCATTAACAAATATAAATAGATGTCTGCACGGGAAGAAATTTTCAGGCCGAGCGCGATCAGTAGATACTTTTTCTTTTATCCCTGTATAAAAGTTCAAAGTTCGACCAGAACTGCTCCGAGTCCAGCTCGGCCCGTTCAAAAAAATATTGACCCAGCCCGGTATAAAAGCTAAAAGTTCGTCCCAGCCTGCACAAAAAATTAATCGTCTCCGCTCGGCCCGGCTGACCATAGATTTTTACGTCTATTAGGTTAAAATTGTCTTGTACGAGAAGTTCTAACAAAAATACTTATTTTGTCATTGTACTTCATGTTTATATTCTTCATTTAAAAAAAGTGTCTTGAGCTGTGATATTTATTTTTTAATGAATCTCTGGTAATATGTAAATCTCTTAGTTATCATTACTATCGTTAATCCATATTATATGGCTTAGCTTAGAGATTGAAAAATTGTAAAAATGCTATACGATAAAATTTTCTAAGACGACATCGCATAGGAAAGAAGAAAAAATCCGGTATGGGCAGTTCATCGCTTTAGCAGGTTCGTCGCCTATTGTAAATGCATTATATATCCTTTTCACAAGTATGATTATAATCAACGTATTTTTTCTGTTGTTGTTATTAAACACGGTTGGTTTGTTGATTTTTGACGCCCGATTATCTACACTAGGGATATAGGCCCGAGGGGGGAGTGCCCTTCGTGGGGGTCTTTCTAATGGAACCTAACCCGTATTTGAGCATGAAAATCCATGGCTCGAAGAAAACCACGAAAACTCCGAACGATTAGGCCGACCGGCCCGATTGGGATCGAACCCAGCACCTCCCGTCTATCAGCTTCCAGAGCAGAACCTCTCAGCCACTGGTAGGGCTGTTAAACACGGGATTTCGTCTAATGCAGGTTCTTTTTCACAGATTTTACTGTACTTATTGCCAAAAAATGCATCTACCCACATATTAAAAAAAAGAAAAATAAATATAATACATTTTAATTGAGGGATAATAGAAATTAAAAAATACATGCAATTTTTTTGAAAAAAAATTGCTATACGGGCCAAATTTTACTCATATTTTTATCGCGGGCCAATTATTTTCATAAGAGCTGGTTTGGAACAGGGATGGAAAATTTCTACCCGTTCAGTCCTCTAGGAAGGATGCAGTAGAGGTCTGCACGGGCCCGGGCTTGGCCCGAGGCCCGTACGCGGCCCAGCAGAATTAGGAGAATTTTTTCAACAGACCGGGCCGACAAACAAAATAAACTGTCCGGGCCAGCAAAGAAATTGAACGGGACAGCAGGACCGGGCCGATAAAAAAATTTAGCTTGCCTCCAGACCCGATATAAAAATTTAAGCTAAGCCGATAAAATATGAGCCATTTTCAATGAATATGACTTTCGCGAGATGAAATATAAATTTGCGTCATGAGCTGATGCGAGTTTGACAACATCAATCCAGAAATGTAACATGTCCATCTCAGAGATCATCATCTGACAGTTTCATGGTGTCTGATCCTGGGTTTAATTTTTTCAGCAGACTCGTGCCGGGCCGAGATTGCAGGCTTGTACTTTTTTTTCTACATTGTCATGCCGGGACAAAACTGGTCTTAATCGTTCTCAGGATGTATAGGGCAGGCATTATGTTTTGTAAAAGTATTAAGAGCTATAATGAATTTCTGTTAATTGTATTTTTGGAACAGTTACATGGTACCTTAAGTGGTCCTGAAATTCACTGCTCAACAATGCGAAACTTTCCGACACATTTTTAACTGTAAAGGCATAAAATGAAAAGCCTGACATTGAAAGGATTTGGAATCGAATAGCGTTTTCCATTTTTGATATATTACGTACAGTGATATAAGAGATTCTTGTCACATGACTGTATGTTTTTATCCCGTGCTATCGCTTCGGGAAATTCTATTCAAAACACTAACTTTGGCAGTATTTTCTTAAAGATATATTGCTTTTATATTAAAAAATAAATAAAATATTAGCTATTTATATAATTTCTGAATACCTGCCAATATTACGCATAAGTTAATTCAGAAATGTGTTAGAATGTAGCTGGATTTGAGAAAAGCCTTAAAATGACAGGGAAACATTTTCATAAATCAACTTTTCATTATACAGATTGAACAGGGATGGAAAATTTCTACCCATTCAGTACTCCAGGAAGGATGCAGCAGAGGTCTGCACGGGTCCGGCAGAATTAGCACAATTTTTTCAACGGGGCGGGCCGACAAACAAAATAAACTGTTCGGGCCAGCAAAGAAATTGAACGGGCCTGCAGGACCGGGCCGATAAAAAAATTTATCGGGCCCACCGGCCAGATATAAAAATTTAAACGAAGCCAATAAAATATGAGCCATTTTCAATGAATATGACTTTCGCGAGAAGAAGTATAAATTTGCGTCATGAGCCGATGCAAGTTTGACAACATCAATACAGAAATGTAACATGTCCATCTCAGAGATCGGCATCAGACAGTTTCATGGTGTCTGATCCTGGGTTTAATTTTTTCAGCAGACTCGTGGCGGGCCGAATTTCAAGCTTGCATTTTTTTTTTACAGTCTACAGATATCTGTTAGTGTACTAAATATAATTCAGCTGAAAAATGTATTACACAATTGAAAACCATTCTTGAGCAATTCATGGTAATATACAGTAATGATTTCATTTTAATTTGTGTTGCCCTGTATATGATCTACAGAATTTATATACAGAACTTAGTATGCAAAAATTTAGTTGAAATTAAAACTGGAAATCAAAGTTGAAAACACACAAGCAATTATCGTTCATAGACAGTAGAGTCTATCCTATTTCTTTTTCTTTGTTTTTTCATAAACAAGATGATCATTGAAGTCCTCTTTTTCTGTTCTAGTATAAGAACGAAAACGCTATTAAATAAAATAAAAAAGAAGAAAAAAAAGAAAGAAAATCATGATATTTGCAGATTTATGTTCCACGTCCGACGCTATCAGCGAATGAGTCAATAACTGCTTAGAGTTTTTAGATTACTGCTGGAAAAAAACCCCCATATAATCAAAGGATATATTTTTATTGATTTGTTAACCAGAGAAAAGTATGTTATTTCACTGTTAATGATTCTAGTATGAGAACTTTTTTCTTGTTGTTAACAGCTGAAAATTTGGCAAACATTAAAAAGAAAGATATTTATAAACTGTAAATGAGATAAGGAGATATATATTTTAAAAAGGGAAGGAAGTTTTAGTTAAATATATTATTAAAAAGATAATTTTGCTTATTCATTGGGGGATAATTAGTATGTGGTATGTGATGATTGGTTAATTGTATCATCACAGCTATTTTAAAAGAAGATTTGCAATAATTGCATTTCCCCCACGCTTATAGGAGGCCCTAAAAAGACTGAAAACCATTTAACTTTTTAAATAAATTTAGAGCCTTCAAAATTTCGCTCATCTGCACATTTTTAAGAAGAATGACGTTTATAGGAAATAAGTCCCCGTCTGTTTGGTCGAAGGAAATAAGAGTAGAAAGTACATCTTTTCCGGATGAAAAAAAAATCATTTCTTCCCTTTTTTTATATGACCGAGATCTTTCTAAAAAAATAAATTTAAATATAATATAAATTATTATTAAAATTACATCTTAAAAATAATAATTTTAAAAGTTAAAAAACCTTATTATTCGACTCAAATGTAGCTTACTTCAGGGTCCCTGACATTGTCCCCCATAAATAGGGGTGAGAGATAGTCGTTACGGCCCTGCTAATTCGCTACGTTTTGGAATTACTATTTTTGAGCTTATCTGTGAACATCGAAATATCGATTTAAATATCGATTCTAGAATTTGGTAATCAATTCGTATGGTGATCGATTCTGTTTTATACGATGTCGATTTTAATCGATTCTCAAATTTTCCAGAATCGCCCATCACTACAGTAGAGTAGCCGAATTCTTTTGTTTGTCCGTGTAAATGTACAATAAGCCTCTTGCAATTGACATTGGTAACGCATGTAAATTTCATTATGTTTGAAATAGTGTAACATCATTAAAATAAACCTGCAGACGATTTTCCCGTAGACCATTATGCAATTGAATTTTTTGTATGACCTTGTAAATGAATGGTAAATACTCGACACTCCATTTTCTACAGAAAACATGTTTTACAGTACGTCATAGATGTATATCAATTTCATTATGTTAATGATGTAACAGAGTTAAAATGCATTTCACTTGAATCTTCCCTTTAGATCATGATGTAATTGTTTTGAGTGTCCTCGTAAACGAGCTATAAATGGCACATACTTCGTTTTCAATAGGGAGCATGACCTGGTAGATCACAATAGTATACATCATTTACGTGGAAATCGAAGTATATTTACGAGAATCAGAACACGGATTTTCAACTATTTTGGAAAGTGTTTTAATAAAATGGAAAAATAACTGAATTTCAAAGATGCTTTGTCTTTTTTTTTGGTTTTATCTTTTAGGATTAGGACAAATTTGATATGTCTATCATTACTTTGATTAAAAAATATCTTTTTAGGGTTTCGTTCATCTCATGAAACCCTTACAGTCTCGCTTCTCTGTCTGTCCGTCTGACCGTCACAGCGCTCGTATTCGGAAACTATTTAAGTTACAGACTTAATTTTTTTTTCTTTTTACACAGAGCTGAATACCTCCCTGTCATACCTTAAATCATAAAATTTTGAAAAAGTTATGTTATTTTAATTAAATAAATTAATGTAATGACATCCCACCATTTTTGAGATTTCAAAACACAATCCTAGTTTCAATCATCTTTTCGTGAACTCGGCAGTCTTGTGGTACAGTGTGTTTTTTCTAACCGAAAAGTCACGGGTTCGAAGCAAGCTGGCGGAAGTTAACTTTTTTACATTTAATTGTCCGATGGATTTATTTAAAAGAAATTTCGTATTTTTTACCCATTTTAGGGTTCTTTTGGAATTTTAATAAATGTTAACATCTTTTTTCGGCGCCATCTAGTGAGTGTTTGGAAAGTGAAAGAATTAATATGGATTTTTTCGGAATTATTTCAGCATTTTAAATATGTTTTAAACAATTTTTTCTTTTAAAAGAATTATTTCATTTATACACCCCCCGCTAAAATTTTGAAATTGCTGAATTTAAAAATATTCGGATTTTCTAATTTTATTTAAATAATTTTACTTAAATTTTTAATTTGGTCTAAAATATATTTTTAATTATTTTTAAAATTAAGTATAATGGTGCTGATATTTATGTAATGGTTTAATAATTATAAATTAACAATTTTGATTTATTAATTAAGGATAAAGTGTTTTGAAAAGAGGTATTAAACGAAACCCTCTGTGCGATCTGCGATCACACACTTACCCACTTGTTTTATATAGGTTTTTACTTTAAAACTTACTGTTTCAATCTAAATTTTAATTTCTTAAACAATTTAGAAAACTAACATAGGATTTTTAGAAATTGTGCTAAAGGAAAACTCTTAAAAATTAAGCTATTTTTCTTTTTCAACTGTTATTTTGTTACTGTTGGGGTTGCTTTGTGACACATGATCTAGTTTTCATATTTCTAATCTCCCGCTCTCTCCACGATGGCAGGAAAGCAAACAGCAGCGCCGCCTCCTAGTACAGTGTGCCACGTCACCTAACGACAGTTGCCCGAAGCTATAACACCTCGCTTGTTCTCTCTAGACGGTGTATCGTTAAAACCTGCTCCTGCATAGTTGTCTCGTCTAAAATCCGGATACTTTGTCTGCTGAAGCCTAAAGCGTAGGTAGCAATCTAACACAGGGTAACACAGGTAAATATTCTTTATTGTTACTACATTATTGTGTTAGACTGTGTAGTAATATAACCTTTGTGAAGTGATGTTTCTGTGAGACATAACATAATATAATCAAAATATAGATGCTTGATGGGGCTACCTTTGTGACACAACGACTAACGACACTGTCGAAAAGTAACCCCACCAAGTTTCGATTTAAAAATTAAAGATATATTTTGCATTTTTAGTGTCAAGATAGACATGAAACATTATGAGAACATATAAACGTAAGTTCTCGTCCCTACCGGAATTACGCGGGTAGTTCTTTAAAAGAAGCAGTAAAAATGGTCCTGACGAAGCTTTTGCCTCTGAGCAAAGCATCTCAAAGGTTTGTAAGTTAAATATTTTGTATGTTGGTTTTCTACTGTACGGCATATTTGACTTTAGTAATGGTCTATTTTTCTAATAAATTTGCCATCTCCTTTGATTTTAGATTCAATATCCACAGAAATACAATGGTTGAAGACAAAAGAGGCACGGGGTTTGACGAGCGTACAAGCCAAAATACCAGGAAGACAATTTAAGAGGAATCTGTATGTTCGTTACTCATGTATTTGCAATGTCTTCGTATGGTTTTCCATTAACTACATTAGACCCACGTTGTGTCGTGAAGGCTTACGCTGAAAGAACGAGAAGGATACTTTTGTTTCAAAATGGAAATTTTCCTAGTGAAGACCTGTACCTTTTACGAAACGCCACAAAACAATTCTCTCTCAACGTACGTACAAAAATATCAGCTACAGCACAGCTAAGACCGATAAAGAAGTAATTTACATGTACTGTACGAACTTGGATTAGGAATTGTAGGATATCCCGTCCGAGAACCAATGGAATAATGACGAGAATTATCTGGTGGATGACCCTGGAAATAATAAAGTGATCACTCGAAGCAAAATATCCCGAACAGATTCGAAACTTGTCGAAGGCTTGTACTTCAATCATAGTGTGCTGAAATTCTGATGGGGAACTGGTACCAATTTACCTCAACTACAAATCTGAAAATTGTGGTTCATTTGGACCAAGAACGAACCAGGGGGAGCAAGATACAATCGAACAAAATCAGACTGGTTCAATCACCAAGTTTTGGAGGATTGGTTTAAATCACTTATTCATCCTATTCTGAAAAGGCAAGATGGTCCATCGGGGGCAATTTAAGCTCTCATACATTTCTAGAAGCGCTACGTCTTTGCGATAAAATTAACGTTAAGTTCATCGTACATCCTCCAGATTCGACTCATCTGCTGCAGCCGCTCGGTGTGGCATTTTTCTATCCTCTAAAATTCCACTGGAGTCATTCTCAAGTTGGGAAAAAACGCGTCTGGTAGCAAATGCACAAACCTACCAAAAGACGAATTTTTGCGTCTTCGAAAAGAGCTCATGACAGTCTTGCAGTCGGATGCCAAGAACAGTCTGAAATCGGGATTTCGGGCGACTGGAATCTTTCCATCAAATAGGAACAAAGTGTTGAAACGGCTTCCTAAAACAGTCCTCGAAGAAAGCTTAGGATCGATGAAGGAACATGTGGGAGAAATATTTTTGGAAGAGTTGAACAAGAAGAGGAAAGACATAGAAAAAAGCCGGGTCACCAAGAGATGGAAAAGTTAAATGTCCGGTCGGGCAGAAGCATTAGTGCTACTGATATTCAAAAAGCCAGAAGAAGCGACGTGTCTACGACGTCTAGAGAAATCAAAGAGGTGACGCTGGCACCAGAAGGTAAGAAACAAAGAGACAGGCACAATATTTTAAAAAGGCCTCAAATCTTCCCTTAACCTTTTCCAATAGGCAGAGTTCTGAATATGTTTCAACCCGGTACACCGCACATTCTTAGAACTTTTTTTCATCGGTTGAAGAAAGAGAATTTGTGCCGGAAAATTTCACGGCTTTTTAAAGACACGGGCGCTTAAAAAAAATCAAGAAGCGATAAGGGATTAGATGTTTTTGTAAAACCAATTTTGGTACTTCATCCATTTTTGGCTCGATTGGAAAATAAAAACAATGATTCTACATATTTGTTTCATTTCGTATATTTTGTGCACTGTCATTTACTAAAACAGAAAACAGAATTGTATTCCCTGTTAAATGTTTCCTCATGTAATATAAGTTCATGGTTTGCCTTGTAATCCTTATTTTCTTGTTAGTTAATAGTCATTACATTCTGCAGTTCTTTTGTTAGGTATGACTTCCAGAAAAAGTCCAACATGTCATTCCAACATTTTTTAATCATAAAATTCGAAATATCAAATTAAAGAGGATTTTCTATATTTTAAGAGGAAAATATGTGTATGAATTATTAGGAAAGTGTCATTATAATTAAAAATGTGATGCAATTACAGGAAACTGCAAAATTCTATTCGAGTTTTTGTAGAGAAGGGGAGCGAGATCAGTGAGACAAATCAAAGTCATATCAATATCATTTTCGCAGTTTACAGCATAATTTTCAGAATGAAATCAAATCACACCTGTCACAAAGTAATCCATTCTGATGGGGTAACTTTGTGACATCTTTCAATCTAAATTTATCAGTAGAAATTAAAGAATTAAAGATGTGATTGGCGCAATGCGTAGTTATGTAGGAAAAAGATATATCAATATTTAGCAATAGTCAGTTTTGGGTTACTTATAAAACAGACCGGTCGGTCTGAGAAAAACATCAAAATGTGTCCCGTCGTACGGAAAATATTTTGATAAATTGTTTTTATGCCTCAAAATCGCAGCAGAAAAAAACATTTCGATTCAGTTTGGGAAACGAAAAGGCCATTTACGTTTAGTCCCAGAAATGAAAAAGTTATTTACGTTTAGTTCCAGAACTGAAAAAAAACAAAACAAAAAAAAACTACATATGCTCACTGCATTTCCGGTTTTCACACCATCTGAAATAATGGTTTCTTTTTCGGTTTTCAGTTACGTTCAAGTTCGAACACCTGTTATAAAATCATCGTTAAAAAAAAAAAAAAACAAGAATGGAGTCAGTACATTTTATAAAATAAATATAGTATATTTTGAAATGATCAATACAAATTTTACATGATAGTTCTTTGACATCCATTCATACAGGACATTGATTCACAGTCTGTATCTTTACATAATGAAAGCTGAATTCTTCACCGCGTATGTACAAAATAAAGCAGAACAGATTTCAATAAATACAGCAGACGGTTAAGACTGTTAACTATAAACGGTTTCGACCACTCTAATTTTATGCATCTGAAAATTCAAGAGCAGTTTTATACACGAACTAACATGGGCGCCAGCAGAGTGAAATCCAGAGAGGGGCAAGATTTTGAAATAGATGTGCCTGTAGTCTGCATACCAGGCTACGTTTTGTAAAAGGGAGAATAAAAATATAAAATAAGCTAAACTATGAATTTTTTGTTTGAACCTGTTTAAGATAATTTTTTTAACTCATAAAATCAAAAATGTAAAGATAAACGACAATTGTCTTTCGTGGGAAATTCAGCGGGTAACGTCTTCCAACAAAAAATATCTTCATTTATTTTTTTTTCTTCATTAAATTTTTAAGTCAAGAAGAATAAATATTATTATATTTTTTCAAAATCATCAGAGAAAAAAAATTAATTGTAATTAAATTCGAAAAACACGAGAGGGACAATAGCCCTGCCCTGCCTCCTCCTCACCGTTTGTCGGCGCCCATGCGAACTAACCAAACGTTTAGCTGAGATTTAAGAGTGGTCCCCATCACGTATCCCCGAAATAACTCGGATATTTATCTATACTGTACAGGACATCCAACAGTATCGTTCTTCATTTCGATTCAGCCAGCGTACTGGAATTGCATTCCAGCCTCTTTGTGCGAATCAGTTTTCTCCTGTAATTTTTTGCGTTCTTTTCGAATTTCGGTCAGAGCAAAATAAGCAAAAGTTGCGAGAGGTAGACAAAAGACCAATCCGGCATGGAATAAGCTTCTCCACTACTGCTAATGCTGCTGCTGCTGCTGCTACTCCGTTCGGACACTGGAAATGAAAAAAAAAAGTGTTTAACTGAAATTAAATTAGAAAAAAAAAGATAATATAAACGTCAAATATGCAGTTAAAAAGGTAAAAAATGTTCTTAAGGCTTCTTTGATAGTTTAAAAGTGATAATGAAACGTACAAAAATTTAATGATCAACTTTGCATGTCCAACGAGAACATTGCCGCCACTTTGTATTTTTCAAACTTCTATAGACTGTTATTTGCTATGACACTAATTCAATTGTGAAAGCCAATTTGATAGCTCAAAAGAATTGTAAAATATACTAAATTTGTCTGCATATATACATAAAGTATGAATTGAATTAACCCCCATAATGCTTTTCTTTTTTGACTCAGCTGTAATCGGGAATAGCAATATTTGAATTAATTGATTGGCGCTCCAGGATTTTGCCTAGGGAGATATTCCTTAAACGGCAGGTGATGACATTTTTATCATCTCAATATTCGGATTTTCAGGCTTGTTAGTAACCACGACACAAATAAAAAATATCCAAGAAATCAAGTTTAATTAATGCATTTCTTTCGTCTTCGTCTTCGATTTTTCTTTTTGTATCAGCTGCATCGGTTTTCGTTATTTGTAACATACAAAATATAAAATATCTTATTTACACACGGTTTTGAGGATTTTCTACCAGACGATGGTTTATTGATAATTATCAATCCATATGATAAACATCAATCGTGACCTCTTTGCCATACAACTTGGTTCAGCTGATCAAGATCTGTCAATTTTTTACTTTCTTCTATCTTCAATAGAAGAAAGTATTGTAATCGAAATTTTTTTCGACTTCCGGTTTTCGACGGATTTGCATGTTTTAGGGGTCAGAGATTCCAAAAAACATGTTTATAGAAAATGTCTGTCTGTCTGTGTGTCCGTCTGTCCGTCTGTCCGTCCGTCCGTCTGTCCGTCTGTCCGTCTGTCCGTCTGTCTGTCGCCATTGTACCATCAAAAAGTGTATGAAGTAATGTATAGAATTAAACCAAAATTTTATTATAAGTTTTTGGCTATGGCAAGCAGGTCCTCCCGGAATTTGGAAAAAATTCGCCGGTAGGGGGCGCTGATATAACAATTTTTGTGCGATTTTGAATATTGTACCATCCAAAAGTGTATGGAGTTATGCATAGAATTGAACCAAATTTTTATTTTAAGTTTTTGGCTATGGCAAGCAGGTCCTCCCTGAATTTGGAAAAAAATCGCCGGTAAAGGGCGCTGTAATAGCGATTTTTGTGCGATTTTGAACATTGTACCGTCCAAAAGTGTATGAAGTTATGCATAGAATTAAACCAAATTTTTATTTTAAGTTTTTGGCTATGGCAAGCAGGTCCTCCCTGAATTTGGAAAAAATTCGCCAGTAGGGGGCGCTGTAATAGCGATTTTTGTGCGATTTTGAAAATTGTACCGTCCAAAAGTGTATGAAGTTATGCATAGAATTAAACCAAATTTTTATTTTAAGTTTTTGGATATGGCAAGCAGGTCCTCCATGAATTTGCAAAAAATTCGCCGTTAGGGGGCGCTGTAATAGCGATTTTTGTGCGGTTTTGAATATTGCACCATCGAAAAGTGTATGAAGTTATGCATAGAATTGAACCAAAAAAAATTTTTAAGTTCTTGGCTATGGCAAGGAGGTCCTCCCTTAATTTGTAAAAAAATCGCTCGTAGAGGGCGCTGTAATAGCGATTTTGGTACAATTTTTGTGCCATTTTGAATATTGTACCGCCGAAAAGTGTATGAAGTTATGCATAGAGTTGAACCAAATTTTATGTGTTTATTTTTGGTCATGTCACGAAGGTCCTCCCTGAATTTGGAAAAATTCTGCCGGAAGGGGGCACTATAATTGCGATGTCTGTACCATTTTCATTATTGTACCATCGAAAAGTGTATGAAGTTATCTATATAATTGAACCAAATTTTTTGTGCATGTTTCTGGCTATGGCAAACAAGTCCTCCCTGAACTTGAAAAAATTCCGAAAGAAGGGGGCGCTATAATTCCGATCTCTGTGCCATTTTCATTATTGTACCATCGAACAGCGTATAAAATTATGCATACAATTGTACCAAAATGTTTGTGCTTGTTTTTGGCTTTGGCCAACAGGTTCTCCTTGAATTTGGAAATATTGCGCGGTAAAGGGGCTCCGTGCTAGCGATTTTTGTATACTTTTCTTGATTTTTCGTAGTTCTATTGTGCATCGGCGTCTCATGCATCGGGAACTCGCTTCCTGCTATGCCGGCTATTCGCAAACAGCTGATAACGACAGAATAAGAAAAAATTAATAATTTTAACAAATATCATGATATAGATTAACTCGTTTTTAGTCCATTATTTGACTTGAGCAGAAATTTAAGATGAAAATCAAAGTTGGTATAGTATTGAACTAATAATATTGAAGTATTAACATGTGTAACTAGGTTTTGAAATATTAAGATGTATAAGATAGAAGAAAGTTTTGGGATTGGCACATCCAACTAGTTTTATCATGCGATAATATTTTAAAGGATTAATACAATGTTAAGTTATTGTTTCTTCAGAGTTTTTACATATTATATATTTTACATACTATCAAATCTGAAATTGCAACACTACGAAAAAAAGTCCCAAAGTGGTAGAAATTGTATATGCAGCCGAGAAATAAAAAATCTTATTTTCAAGCCACTAGCCTAAATCAACGACTTGTGAGAGTGCCTTAAGTGGTTTAAAAGGCAAAAGGAAAATAATTTTGCTTTGTTACATACGACTTTAGAAATCGGCTTAATGCTTATGGCTTTGCTGATTCCTCGAGCTCATCAGTGCACAACTTATCATCGAATATGGAAAACAGAAATAGGGTAGAATCCTTGAAGTCGGAGTTGTTGGTTTATTGGCCCAGCAAATCTCTATGCAATGAAGGTTAAAGTGAATATCTATCTTCATCTCTATAGAGGATAGACTTCTGTTGCAACCTAAGTTGCCACCAATATGTATACATAGTCCTGAGAAAAAAATGAATCATCCCTTACTAACTCTGCTGTAAATTATCGTATAAAAATGTGATTGATACGAGTCGATAGGTAATAATATCTTGTAATTAATGCTATACTTAAATGTTGTTCAAGTGGTCGTCTACATATAGAAATTGTATACCAAACTTGAAAATTAAAAAAAAAATACTCAGTTTTGACATCATATTTGAATTCTTCGGTAAATTTTCCCTTTTCGGTACAAACGAGAAGACATGAGGTCAAACAGCTTAAGAATTATGCAGGTTTAAAATTTGTATATCCTAATGTTAAATTCAATATTAATTGCTGCGAAACAGATTGCAATTTATTTTAACTCGTTTGGGCCTGGCGTACTATTAATAGTGCTTGTCTTTTCATTGAGTATTATTTTGTTTTGACAATTACTTTTGTTACTATCTATAAGAAGTAATGGTAGTATATATCTATGCATTTCTTATTATGACTTCGTTTATGTTTTGGCATTTAGTAATAATAATAACAATAATAAAAATTTACTTCATTCTCTTTGCATCGTTGGCGATTCTTTTATTTTAAACATATATTTCAGTCTTTAAATTTAAAATATAGGTTTCTTTTCTGAACGAATCATATGTGATAAGACGCAAAAAATATTAGAAAGTTGTAATATCTTTTAAATCCTGTTGTAATACGATATTTTCCAAACGTCTCCAAAAACTCTTCCTTCGGCTATTAGAATATGAATATGGATTGAATAGCAAGCAAAATAACTACTTTTGTTCGATTTCAGACAATGACATATTCGTTAAACTTCAGTAAATATATTTGGGTAGCGACTATCAACATTATGAACGCAAAAGTACTTTTTTAAAATCAAAATAAAAAAAAAAAAAAAATATCGGACCCAAAAGGGTTAAGGATAAATATTTCTTTTTAATGGAATGAGTTGTAATTTTAGATTCGCATTTTTGAAATTTCTAGAAATCGATTTCTGTTAAAATCATAGGTTACAATTCAAACTGTTTTGAAAACTAATTTAAAATATACATATTTTCAAAAATATAGGAATTGTAACCGATAATTTCACCGAATGAGTTAAAGAAATGAATGCAACTGTTTTTACTATATTTTAACCTTGCATTGAAGCTGGAGTTTTAGAAACACCAAAACAGCTATTTGCTGTACTACATTTAAAATCAATTTGTGCTTTTTATCACGTTGTCTATTTGTATTTTTATATATTTCCACAAAATTTTATCCATTTATTTTAATTGACAACATTTGCAATGAATTGCCACTATTAAAAGATATAGCTTTTAAATGAGATATATTTGTAATGAAAAACCAACATTGTATAAATATTGACATTGAAATTGGAAAATATTTTTTTCTAATGTTAGTGAATGTTGACAAAATGTTAATACTTGGGCAAAATTTCATGCCAATATTTACATTTTTGTCCAAGATATTATCAATACAAACAATATTAACCCAATAATGCTTTCGTACTAGAACAGCTTCCTTTTTATTAGCATAATTCAAATTTCGACGATGGGCTAAACAAAATAACTTATATGAAACAGTGGCGTCTGGAACATATTATTTGCTCCTATAGAACAATGTAAACTTAAGAATTACGACAAGTAAATTTTCTTCGGTGTGTACAATTTTCATTTTCTTGCAGTAAAAGCCAATTTACACTAAGCATAAGCATCCTGGAAGGATATGTAACTAAGAATATGTGAAAATATCTTGTTACGTACGAAATTTATTCTACCCATGCAAGTATATTTGTATTGCTACCGATCACGCAATATCGGCAACTATTTTAAAATTTAAACAAACTCTCGTGGGTAACGTTATAGTCCAGGCAATAGGGAATTTTACCTAGCAAAATTAATGGTAGTACTGGAAATCGGCTTTCTAGATGTTTTTTGGGTCGCTGAATCCGAATTTGTAACTTCCCACCAAAATTCCCCCCGGCAACCTCCCAAAATTTCGGTAAAAAGCCCCCCCCCCCCCCCCCACAAAAAAGGTTTTTATTAAAAAATTATTTTTTATTGTTTTAGAGAAAAAGTATCTAGAAATTCAGAAGGTAGACAAAATTTCCAACAAATTAGATATATGACATTATGACTTAGGATGAAGGGGAAAGGGGGATCTGCCTCGGAACATGCGCGCGGTGCTGCGTAAACTAAGTTGTGCAATTCCACTTAACCACTCACACGTTTACATTCGCCCTCCCATCTCCCCTCCGAACTTTCTCTATAAGGTTTACTTTAAGATTTTTGGGTCGCTGAATCCGAATTTTTAACTTTCCCCCAAAAATGTCCCCTCCGAAAGCCCCCCCCCCACCCCAAATAGTTGTTTTTAACTTAAATTTCTTATTGTTTTAGGGGAAAAGCATTACAAAATTCAGAAACTAGACAAAATTTGCAACAAATAGGATATATGACATTATGAATTAGGATGAACGGGGAGGGTAGGGGCTGCCTCTGAACATGCACTGCGGCTCTACGTGCACTAAATTATGAAGTCCAGGCAATAGGGGATTTTATCTGGCAAAATTAATACTAGTTCTGGATTTCGACTCACCTTATGTTTTTTGGGTTGCTGAATCCGAATTTGTAACTTCCCACTAAAATTTCACCCGGCAACCCCCCAAAAAATTGATTTTTTGAAAAAAATTTGGTTTTTGAGAAAAGCGCGCAGGGAATGTTCCGAGGCAGCCCCCTCTCTCCCCGTTTATCCTACGTCATAATGTCATGTATCCTATTTGTTGCAAATTTTGTCTATTTTCTGAATTTTGTAATGCTTTTCCCCTAAAAAAATAAGAAATTTAAGTTAAAAACAACTATTTGGTGGGTTTTCGGGGGGGGGGGGGGATTTTGGGGGTAAGTTAAAATTCGGATTCAGCGACCCAAAAAACTTAAAGTAAACTTTATAGAGAAAGTTCGGAAGGAAGGTGGGAGGGCTAATGTAAACGTGTGAGTGGTTAAGCGGAATTGCGCAACTTAGTCCACGCAGCACTGCGGCGCATTTTCCGAAGCAGATCCCCCCTTCCCCTTCATCCTAAGTCATAATGCCATATATCTAATTTGTTGCAAATTTTGTCTACTTTCTGAATTTCTAGCTACTTTTCCTCTGAAACATTTTTTCCTCTGAAACACTTTGATTTTTTTAATAAAAACCTTTTTTGGGGGGGCTTTTTACCAAAATTTTGGGAGGTTGCCGGGGGGAATTTCGGTGGGAAGTTACAAATTTGGATTCAGCGACCCAAAAAACATCTAGAAAGCCGATTTCCAGTACTACCATTAATTTTGCTAGGTAGAGTCCCTATACGGTCTCTATTGCCTGGACTATTATGCGAATACTACATTTAGAACTTACTTCAAGAGACAATGAACAATTTGATTACACCTTGGGACACATACGTTTCAATTGACTATATTTTATTCTATTCGTACCAATTTTTGAAAAATAATCCCTGCCATACATTTATACTAAGATATTTTAGAGAGATATCTATCACAAAGAAAAAAAAATGTAAATTGTGGTAAGATTGAATATAAACAAAGTTCTTCCAGCCTGTACCTGGAGGAAAAGATATATCTTCCTTATTTCTTGTTTTTAAGTATTCAGCTAATTTTAGTCAAACAGAGGAAGTTAAAATGCATGGAACCCGATTACACAATATTTATTCCCAGTTTTCTCAATAATGAATATGAATGAGAATTTCGCCAAATTAGTCAGCTATAGCCAAGCTGGCATCATTTATGGCGATCTATTTTTTATTGCCAAATTTGGCAATATTTCGCCAAATGTCGCCAAGCTTGGTGAGAATTTGCCGCTGCGGATATGAATATATAGTTTAAACATATAAAAGTTTGAACAATGGTTGCAGCAATGAAAGACAATCTGCGAGAAACCACGTTCACTAAAATTGATAAGTTAAACCCATTTACGTAGGAATTCCGCTGTCTTGTTTCAAAATATCAGCTCTTCTAGGATTTGAACTGCTATATCTCAGCCATTTTTTAAAACGAAAAATGGTGCAGAATCCTTGTATCAAAGCCAAACATTTAACGGAAAAAACTTTTACGATTTCTAATTTTTTTTTAAACATTTTTTTGAATTTGTAATTTTTAAGTGGCCTTCATTTTGAAACAAGATGGCAAATGAAGCTGTCCAACCAACTCCGTCGAGAATTCGACAAGTCGTATACACACGCTTAGTCACATCCAAATTTGTTTATAAATACGAGAGTAAATGCACGACAAAAATTATATATGTTGGATTCCAATGTAAATAAATCTCTTAACTAAATGAATCCCTAAAAGTTAAGTATTAAAATATCTATAAGCTATTAAAACTGCCCTCAATAACATTTCTTATTGTTAAAGCGAATATATTTCTAACTTAAATTCAATGACAGAAGAGCCGTATATATTTCACATTACTTTATTTTCATAAACTTTTCTCTAGAACAAAACAAAACCAACCGTTGCCAGATATTGAAACAATGCAATTACAACCAGTTAAATAATTATGCAGGTGACTGATACATGGATGAAAGAAAAAGTTAGTCATTACGTAACATACTCCCACCTTGAGTTGTGGGGAAAGCACAACTCAAAAATTTAAAATTACAAGTTAAATCTTTTCGGTACCTTAGAATTGTAGCAATAATACCAACCAGTTTCCACATTTTCACTACTGGAAATTAGGACAGTATCCGACGAGGAAACATCTTTTCTTTTTTTTAAGAACTTCGTCTTCAGCAGCAATAAATTCAGTGGAGGGCCATTTCTCATAGGGCGAATACAACCATTCGGGTATCTCCCACCATTTCAATTTTAATTGTTGATGGCTAGAACAGCCTCTTCTAGGGAGGTTTGAAGGATTTTGATTCCCATGTAGCTCATAAAGTTGCTCTGATATCAGAGGATTCACAACTTTGTTTAGTCTCTTCAAACACAGATCAAAATTATCAGGAAGAGGAGGGTAATATTCAATCGAAAGCATATTGACTAAAAAATTATCATTTTCAACCTTAACTGTGTCAAAGAAATGTTGCTTTGTTGCTTCTTTCATACAAATCACGGGAAACAGCAGACATGCCAGATCTTGGTGAATATGGATCTCTCAAAGATGATGAATAGGGATCCGCATATTCATCTCTCATGGGCGCCATAGATGGACTAGGACGATCATAATGTGAAGGGTATGGTCTCATGCGAGGCGACATTGAACTGTAGTCACGGTCATAAAAATCTCGACCTCCAAAAGGTGGACTGTCATATCTTCGGCCGTAGCCATTAGCATACCAATCACCACTACGGGGTCCACCATAACCACCACGTCCCCTGCTTGAACCTCCTCTAGCTCGTCCTTGTGACCCTGGCTCATGATGAAGCTTGCTTTTTGAAGGTTCAACACTCAAAGAAGATCCCCTGAAGTAATAATTATTCAGAGCTTTTAAGGCATCCTGGGCTTCTTCAGGCTTGATTAACTTTTCAGGAACTTTTGGACATACTAGAGTTTCATGTTTTTTTCTGCATACAACGCATTTTACTTTTGCTCTACAATTTCGGGCTAGATGGTTTAATTTTAAACATAGGAAACAAGTTCCCTTCTTTTGCATTATGTCTTTCTTAACATCATACGACATTGACATTGCCTTGAAACATTTTTTCGATGCATGTCGTTTGTCACAAAAAATACACAGTTTTTGTTCAAAATTATTCTTTTTTCTAGTATATTTTCTCATATCAATGTTTAATAAATCTGATACAGTAGATATTTGAGATTCTTCGAATTCATGATTATTGCGTGCAGCTCTGTATCGAAAAGTTTTGTCAAAACCCTTACTTGCCAAAGAAATTCTTTCTTCTGCTTCAACTTCGTCTTGCAGAAATTCTAATAAATTATCTAGATCAGTTTTTGAGCCAATTACAACACCATTCTTTAAATCTGTATCATGATTTTTATCTAGTTCAGATTCCACATCATTACATCTATTTGACGATCTTCTGTGAGACGTTCTATACCTTTCCCATGCTCTAAGAATATCATCTGGAAGAGACGATTCAACAAGCGGATATAAAATCGCAGCATATTTGTCTCTAATAACTCCAAGAGTTTCTAATGATCGCAATTTCGATTCTAATGAATCATATAATCGTCGCAAAGAATTATGTTTTCCTGGATTTTGCTTCTGCAGTACAAGGCCTAACAAATCTCTAATATAATATTCTATCAAAAGTTCTTTCCGTCCAAAACGAGATTTAAGTTGACTTACAGCTTTGGCATAACTATTACCGCCAGGCGGAAAACTTCTAATCAATTCTTCTGCCACACTGCCTTTTTCCATGGTTTGTGCTAAATACGCAAATTTGTCATGAAAATCTAGGCTAGCATCTTGATCAATTTTTTGAAATTGACCCCAGAATTGCAACCAATTTTTTATTTCACCATTAAAAGTAGGTAACTGTATCTTCGGATAATGAAGCAATACATTCTTATTAATTACCGAAATATCAGATCTGAAATCTTCATTTTTTACAATCAAAAGTTCGTTTAATTTCTGTTGTAATACACGCCAGCGATCGATGTAAACCTCAGATTCATCGATATCTTTGTCTATTGTTTCTTCGTCAGCTTGGTCGCTATACAATATTTCTCTAATTTTATATTCTACATTGGTCATAAATTTCGCTTTCTCTTCTATCATTGTCAATTTCAGAATTTTTTCAGCAGTCGATAAATTATTTTCACTTGCATCAAATTCGTTACATGCTTTAGTGAAAATTCTACGATGTTGTCGTCTAGCTGCTTTCAACGTATCCATATTATTCAACATCAACAATAATTTTTTATTCAACAATAATAATAATTCTCACTTGAGCAGTTCAAATAAAATTCTACTTACAGATTCCAGTCTTGTCAGCGGACGCCATATGTTGGATTCCAATGTAAATAAATCTCTTAACTAAATGAATCCCTAAAAGTTCAGTATTAAAATATCTATAAGCTATTAAAACTGCCCTCAATAACATTTCTTATTGTTAAAGCGAATATATTTCTAACTTAAATTCAATGACAGAAGAGCCGTATATATTTCACATTACTTTATTTTCATAAACTTTTCTCTAGAACAAAACAAAACCAACCGTTGCCAGATATTGAAACAATGCAATTACAACCAGTTAAATAATTATGCAGGTGACTGATACATGGATGAAAGAAAAAGTTAGTCATTACGTAACAATATATATATATAAATCAACATTTGAGCGGAGGGGTGGATTTGAGGTCTGGGGGTCATGATCGATGAAAATATACTGAATTTTACCGGAATTGCTTTCCTCTGGCCGGTTGCAATAGGTAGCTTCTTACCTTTTTAAATGAAGCTACCTAATATTCGCCAGTTAAGGGCTGTAATAAAAGGATTAGTGCAATATGTTTTCTTTCATCTTGTTTCTACAACATACATTCAATGCACAGAGAGGAAGTCTTAAATTATTACAGAATGTTTTAAATTAATTATTATTATTTTTTTATTTTAAGCTATGAGGTATTCGCTATAGCTTTTGCCGGCATGACCTCAAATGATCACAAAATGGCGTCATTTCCTTGGTACAACCTTCCTCCACGAGGAAAAAAGGCAGAACCTTTAAATTAAAGATTATTGATTCTCTACCTTTGGCGGCCGCATCTTCTTCCGCTACTACCAGCCCTGAATTCCGATGATTACCAGCTGTCATCGTCACTTCGCTGCTTCGTAAACTTAGAAGTCGGTGTTTCGTAGAACGACATCGTAGGCGCATCTCCCCATTCAAGTCTTGATAATGAAGTCCAAAACGCATTCGAAGGCCAAGTGTCTTTTTAGAAGCGTAACGAACCAGATGAGCTCGTGAAATCTGCAGAAGAAAAAGAGGAATAATTTAAAAATATTGCTTCGAATCCCAGAAGCATATTTTTTTCTGGTGTTTTGAGACAACCATTTGAAAATAAATAAATTAATAAATAAAATTGTAGCCACGCCTAAGATAAAGAAGGGATCAGTAAAACTGATAAAAGTAGTGACTGGATGTAACATTACTATTTATTTTTATGTTTTACATTTTCACATACTTTTCCTACTTAAAGATTTCCTTGTAAAATTTAAACAAAATATTAACCTGTAAACAGTAAATGATTATAGGAGAAGAGCAGGTCCTCTATTCAATGGATGTGTGAGTATGTGTATGTTAGATGATACAAAGCTAACGGAAAAAGTAAAAATTTCATAATTCTAAAAGTACATACAATGGAGAGGGGCGCGGCTGACGAAGCAGTTTTCATAGAAATGCACAAAAAGATATGGAATTATTTTTTAATAAAGAAAATTTTAACTCCAATATAGTTGCATTTACCATTACTAAGTGATTCCGCAGTTGTAACAGTGTAGCAGCTTCCAAGCACACAGTTTGCAACTCTCTAGTTTCGCAAATGTTTAAAGTGATAACTGTCAGTAATGAGAATATTCATCAGAGTTACGGCGACACTCTGTACAACATCTAAAAGGTGTGGCAGAATAGCTTTCACATCTTCCTAATACTCATTTATAAAGATACTCGAGTGGACGAGTGGGTTTTGCGATTTTGTTTGCGATCATAGGGCGAGTCCAGCAGACCTCACCAAAGTCACCGGTGAGATTGGTTACGTGACGTCACGGTAAGTGACCGGTCTCTAACCGGTCGACAGACCTACTGGACGGCACTGGTGTTATTTACTATTGGCGCCATCTGTATTATGTTACCGTAATTATTCTTTTATTATTGTTTCATCATGTACGATGCAAATGTAAATAAACTTTCATGTAACCGATCACGTGACCCAACTAACCAAGAATTTTCAATCGAGATGTTTTACAATCGATTATAACGAGAAAAGCTAAAAACAGTTATTGGAAAACTTAGCTATTATTCTGGCCGACAATTTCATAGTAGTGATAGGGCTTAGTGATGGGCGATTCTCCAAAATTTACCAATCGAAAAAAATCGTTATCGTAAAATACACAATCGATACAGTCATCGATTACTTTCGAGAATCTACAAAGGAGATGTTCTAGAATCGATTATTGAAATCATTGTTTTTACATATATATAAGGCAGATTTTATTAAATATAGGGTAACTGAAAACAGATGGAATAAAAAAACAACAAACCAAAGGGAAACTATAAAGGAGCCATAAGACTGGAAAAGTCTTGTAAGGGTGCCCCCTGGTTGAAAAAAGCTGAAAAAACGCGAGTAGCTATGAAGCGGTAAGGGGAGTTTAAGTATCAAAAATTAGAATTTTTCGACAATTAGCACCAAAATGGCCAAAGAAATAAGAATCAAAAGCACCCCCTAGTGGCAAAAATATGAACTAAAGGATGATAAAAGGGATCAAAATTTTTTATTGATTTTTCTACGTCATTTGAGATTGGATCTTTAATTTCCCCATTTTTATAAAGTCTTCGACTGGAATACATTAAACGAACTCCCGCGGGGAGCAAAGTAGGAGGGAGGGGCAAGGAAAGTGCATAATATGAATAAGTGGTCACAGGACTTTCCAACGATATGGCACATGAGGGGTGTCGGCTAAATTTAGTAAAAGCTCGGGGGCAAAGTAAGGGGAGGGGCGCGGGCGATATATAAAATGAAATAGTAGTCACAGAGCTTTTCAATGATATATCACATGAGAGGTGTCAGCAAAAGATAGAAAAGAGTCCCAACTCCCAGGATTCCAATTATCGTGCCCCCCCCCCCCCCCGAAATATACCCTGCCCATCCTTCTCTTTGAAATTTTCATATATTAAAAATTATTTATCGGAGGGCTCCGTAAAAAAATCCGATCTAAAATGTTTAAAAACGCTACGATTTCAAAAAAAGTTCGAAAAGTGTCTCTCTCGGGGCGGCAAACTAAGGAAGGAAGAAGAAAGGTTCATAATATGAAAGAGTAACTTTGCGATGATAACCGAAAACTTTCCGATGATAGATCAAATGACTGGTCCAAAAAAAGTTTGAAATCTACCCCTCCCACGTGGGTTCCCTCTTTTATCCTAGAATATACCCGGAAATCACGCAGCCCACTTTTAAAATTTTATATTTAATAAATAATATTTATCGGAGAGCTCCATTAAAAAACCTCATTTAATGATATTTATTGTAGAAATCTCTACAATTAAAAAAAAAGTCACCCCCCCCCCCCCCCGAACCCCTTCCGGAATTCAACTCTGGGAGGAGAAAGGTTCATAATATGAAAGAGTGGTGAAAGGACTTTCCGATGATATGTCAAGGAGAGGTTTGGTAAAAGTTTGAAAATTACCCGCCCCGCCCTCCCTTTGTGCACTCTCGCGCACCCCAGAATTCACTCACCTTCCTCTTTGCACTTTTTATATTTAATAAATAGTATTTATCTGAGTCTCCAGGTATGGGGCAGCTTGGCAGAGCTAAAATAAGAGAAACATTGAAAATTCGTGGCAAAATGACACTAAATTTAACAGTAAAGTTTGAAACTAGGACTATACAGAACTGAATACATAAACCACTATGCTTCATAACCCACATCGGTTAATAGCAATAAAATGATATTTAATTAGTTAAACTGATGGCATTGAGCTCACAGGTTATTAACACTAACTGCATATTATACTCTTATTTAAAAGAATAATGTCCCCCAAAAAATAAATGAAGGGAAATATCCCCCGTTTGCCCCTTTTATACTTAACCAATGAACCTCCAAATCTAATCAGGGAAACTCCTTAACTATAATAAATCAGTATATCAAATTTGAAGCAAATCAGATAATTCTGCATGAAAAAAAGAAACATATCGCTAAATTAAGGGTGGTCTAACCCCTTTAACCCTTTTATACTTAACTAATGAACCTCCAAATCTAATCATGAAAGCTCCTTATCAGAACAAACATAGAAAAAAAAATTAAAGTAAATTGAATAATTCTCCATGAAAATCCATTTATCTAAATTAAGGGGACTTGCCCGCTTTTCGCCCTTGTATACTTAACCAATGAACCTCCAAATCTAATGAAGGAAGCGCCATATCGGAATAAATCGGTATATTAAATTTGAAGCAAATCCAATAATTCTGCATGAAAAAGAAAAATCCTTTTATCTAAATTAAGGGGAGACTAGCCCCTCCCCTTTATACTTAACCCATAAACCTCCAAATCTAATCAAGGCAGCTTCTTAACATAATAAACCGGTATCCCAAATTTGGAGCAAATCGAATAATTCTGCATGAAAAACCCATTTATCTAAATTAAGGAGGGGGTCTACCCCCTTTATACTTAACTAATGAACCTCCAAGTTTAATCAGGGAAGCTCCTTAACATAATAAACCGGTATACCAAATTTGGAACAAATCGAGTAATTCAGCATGAAAAACCCATTTATCTAATTTAAGTGGGGGACCAGTCCCCCTTCATCCTTAACCAATGAACTTCCAAGTTTAATCAGGGAAGCTCCTTAACATAATAAACCGGTATAACAAATTTGGAGCAAATCAAATAATTCTGCATGAAAAGCCCATTTATCTAAATTAAGGGGGGACCAGCCCCCCTTCTCCCCTTTATACTTAACCCGTAAACCTCCAAATCGAATCAAGGCAACTTCTTAACGTAATAAACCGGTATACCAAATTTCGAACAAATCGAATAATTCTGCATGAAAAACCCATTTATCTAAATTAAGGGGGGGGGGGCGGACCGCCCCCCTTCTCCCCCTTTATCCTTAACCAATGAACTTCCAAGTTTAATCAGGGAAGCTCCTTAACATAATAAACCGGTATACGAAATTATGAGCAAATCAAATAATTCTGCATGAAAAGCCCATTTATCTAAATTAAGGGGGGGGGTCTAGCCCCCTTCTCCCCCTTTATACTTAACCCGTAAACCTCCAAATCTAATCAAGGCAACTTCTTAACATAATGAACCGGTATACCAAATTTGGAGCAAATCGAATAATTCTGCATGAAAAACCCATTTATCTAAATTAAGGAGGAGGTCTATCCCCCTTTCCCCCCTTCATACTTAACTAATGAACCTCCAAGTTTAATCAGGGAAGCTCCTTAACATAATAAACCGGTATACCAAATTATGAGCAAATCAAATAATTCTGCATGAAAAGCCCATTTATCTAAATTAAGGGGGGTGGTCTAGCCCCCTTCTCCCCCTTTATACTTAACCCGTAAACCTCCAAATCTAATCAAGGCAACTTCTTAACATAATGAACCGGTATACCAAATTTGGAGCAAATCGAATAATTCTGCATGAAAAACCCATTTATCTAAATTAAGGAGGGGGTCTATCCCCTTTCCCCCCTTCATACTTAACTAATGAACCTCCAAGTTTAATCAGGGAAGCTCCTTAACATAATAAACCGGTATACGAAATTTGGAGCAAATCGAAGAATTCTGCATGAAAAACCTATTTATCTAAATTAAGGAGGAGGGCGGGGACCACCCCCCCCCTTCTCTCCCTTTATCCTTAACCAATGAATCGTCAAAACTAAACAGCGGAACGCCTTATCAGAATGAACATAAAAAAAATTGAAGCAAATCGTACATTTTAATCAAGAGTTATCGCTTTACGTACATACATACGTACGTACAGTACATGCATACACACAGAACCGACGGGTACATTAGCTCTCAGGCTTAGATAGCCTGTGAGCTAAAAAGAGATTGGATAAGCAGATGGACTCCTTTGAGAAATTATGACTTAAACCAGAAATGCGGTAAGTTTGACTCTGAAAGCTTCATTTCCATCTCCCATTTCGGCAAATCTCATCTCGATGATTTTTCCAGCATTTCGACGCTTCCAGATGGCAAGCTGCTCGATGGTTGGTTCTCTCGCGGTTTTAAACCTTTCGGGATGGGAAGTCTCTCGAGAGTTTCCTCTCGCCCTTTTCAACCTTTCCCGATGGGAAGCCTCTCGCTTGTTACTCTCGTCCTTTTCGAAATCTCCCAATGAAAAGCCTTTCGAGGATTTCTCTCGCGCTTTTCAACATTTCGCTATGAGAAGCTTTTCGAGGATTTCTCTCGTCCTCGGCAGAGAAGAAAAGTAAGAAAATTTATCGAGAGTACCAAGGGACGAGATAGAGAAAAAGGCATGACAATGAGCTGTGAAATGAAGCTTTAATTTTCAAAGTTTCTCCTATTTTAGCCCTACCAAGATGTCACATACCTGGAACCCTCCGATAAAAATTATTTATTAAATATAAAATTTTCAAAGAGGAAGGTGGGTCGGGTGATTTCGAGGGAGGAGGACGTGAGAGTGGACTCATGGGGTGCAATTTTAAAAATTTTACCGAACCCTTCCTGTGGCATATAATTGAAAAGCCCTTTGACCACTCTTTCATACTATGAACCTTTCTTCGCTCAAAGGGGGGTGGGGAAGGGGTGAACAAATTTTTAAAACCGTAGTCGATTTCTATAATAAATTTAAATATCACATTAAATATGGGTTTTTTATGCAGTCTTCCGGTAAATATTATTTATTGAACATAAAAATTTTAAAGTGGCGGCTGTGTGAATTCCGGGGTGAAAGAGTGGGCCCACGGGGGGAGAGAGGGGGAGCAATTTTCAAACTTTTTTTGGACCAGTCATGTGATATGTCATCGGTAAGTTCTCGGATGACTCTTTCATATTATGAGACTTTCTTCCTCCCCTCCCCAATTTGGCCCCCACTGGGAGGGTAGTTTTTTCCGCTTTTATCATTTTAGATCGGATTTTTTTATGGAGCCCTCCGCTAAATATTATTTATAATATATGAAATTTCAGGACACTTTTCTAAATTTAGCCAAGACCCCTCATGTGACATATCGTTAGAAAGGTTTTTGACTGCTTATTAGTGCTATGCACTTCCGGTGGCCGCCCCCCTCCACTTTGTCCCCCCGGAGGACACTTTTCCAAATTTAATCAGTACCCCTCTTATGAGATATCGTTGAAAAGGTCTGTGACTACTTATTGATGTTATGCACTTCCGGTGACAGTCCCTCCCACTCTTTGCCCCCCCCCTGGGGGACACTTTTTCAAATTTAGTCAAGACCCCTCGTGTGAGATATCGTTGGAAAGGTCTGTGACTACTTATTGATGTTATGTACCTATGGTGTCCCCACCACCACTTTGCCCCCCCCCCGGGGGCACTTTTCCAAATTTAGCCAACACCCCTCATGTGAGATATCGTTGGAAAGGTCTGTGACTATTTATTGATGTTATGCACCTCCGGTGACAGTCTCCCCCAATTTGCCCCTCCCGGGGGACACTTTTTCAAATTTAGCCAAGACCCCTCATGTGAGATATCGTTGGAAAGGTCTGTGACTACTTATTGATGTTATGCTCCTCCGGTGTCCATCCCCCCATTTTGAATCCCCCCCCCGGGGGACACTTTTCCAAATTTAGCCAAGACCCCACATGTGAGATATCGTTGGAAAGGTCTGTGACTACTTATTGATGTAATGCACCTCCGGTGACCGCCCCCCCCCACTTTTCCCCCACGGGGGTGTTTTTCTAAATTTAGCCGAGACCCCTCATGTGACATATTGTTGGAAAGGCTTATGACCACTTACTCATGTTATCCACCTCCCGCACCCCTCCCTCCCTTTCCCCCCACGGGGAGGGCATTTTTATAAATTCAGATCCAGACTTCTCATGTGACATATGGTTGGAAAGGCCTAAAGACCTGTGACGACTTAATCATATTATGCAGCTGCTGTGCCCCTCCGCTCGCTTTGACCCCTCCCCCAAGAGATCTGGTCCGACGTTCATTCGTTTCGATATTATATTTTTTACAAGATTTTGTAGTGCGTGCACACCACACCCGCCTGCTATCATATATCAGTGCCGTATATAGCGGGTAACCTGTTCGTGATTTCATATTACAAGATTACGTATAAATTAGGGGCCCCGATTAAAGGAGGGGCCTGCTAGCGGTCGAAGTCACCTAGTCTTTATTAACATCGACTCATTCCAGTTCACCCGCAGACGATTCTTGATAAATGTATGACGTATATAATACATAATATATGATTTATAAAAGAAATTTGCAAACTGTAGTCATCGAGAAAAAATTTATACAATCGAAAAATATCGAGATGTCCATACAATCGAGAAAATCGAGAAAAACATCTCGTTATCGCCCATCACTACTTTGGATAAAGTAATCGGCTCTCAGCTTTCACCAATTTGGTAAGAATGTGTGCTTTTTACTTCAAGTAAAGAGGCATCGGAATCCACGGGATTCCACCGATAATGATTCATCTTCTAAAGTGATTTTCTTACGTTCTCGCATAAAAATGGTGGGGACAATTGTAGCTGAGTTAAGCGAGTTAAAATTTAATAAGCCTTGAGAAAGGACTTTCCACCTTCTCAGTCTTTCTCAAATTGAGGTTTTTTGATAGCATGCATTAAATTTACCAGCTCAACTGCTAATGGAGGATATTCCATCTCCGTTTTGATCACGTGGTGAAGGTAAAAACTTCTAGCGTAAAGAAGGGAAGGCTCCGTAGACGTGTAATGTAAATCCCCACTAGCCAATGAAACAGTTCATGAGGCAAAGCAGTAGTATCTTCTCTTCTTATCAGTTGGAAGCTCCTTGGGTAAATTACCGGTATCACGTGACTTTTTTTAGCCTCGAACCCATATTTGGAATATCCTCCATTCCCTGTTTACTGTTATAAAGAAATTGTTGTGCTTAATGGAGGATATTCCAAATCTGGGTTTGAGGCTGAAAAGTCACGTGATACCGGTAATTTACCCAAAGAATTTATAACCGATAAGAAGGGAAGATACTACTGCTTTGCCTCATGAACTTTTCCATTGGCTATTGGGGATTTATATTACACGTCTACGGGGCCTTCCCTTCTTTACGCTAGAAGTTTTTACCTTGACCACGTGATCAAAACGAAAATGGAATATCCTCCATTAAGTCAGTGCCATGGACTCCTTTCAGTTCACAGTATCGAAGGATATATCACGAAGGATGTATTCTGTAATTCTGGTCATATAATACTAGCTTAAAAAGTGATATACGTCAGCCTTGGTATCTGGTACAGCTACTACAGTGCTAACTGTTGGTAAAAAATGTATCTTGCAACTAACATTTTCTTTATTAAAAAATCTTATATCTCTGTGTATTTATGTGAAAACTACACTATATGGCCATTAATGACTGGCATCTTTCAATTTTAGACATTTTGTTGAATATTTAGAAATATACTTATCAGATTCTTCTGGAATTTTAGGATTAAAAAAACAGGTGTGAACTTATATTTATCGATGTTGATTTCATAAGGGGGACAATTATGGGGCCAACAAAAAAAAACAAAGAAAAAAATAATACTTGCCATCACCCTGTAAAATAAAATGCACGAAATGAACTATTGCTGCAGAATATAAATAAACAGACATCGTGCAATATGTGTATTCATTTGTGTAAGAATAGCACGGATATAATTAGAGATATAGCGATTTTTTTTTAAAAACTAAAAAAATTCTTGCATGTTTTTTGCTTATAACATGCTGTGTTTTCAACCAAATTTAACGCCAGTTTCAGAAAAATTAACAAAATGCAGTAGACACAATATAGTGCAATTAGAATATAAATATGTTAAATATTTTAGGAAATATGACCAGTTGTATGAAATAATTTTTATCTGCGCATGCGCGAACGATAAGAAGGATCTTTTTACACAATTTAACAGTCAACTCTATGGAGCAACTTATTAAAAAAACCAGTCAAAGGTCGTAAAAATTCAGAAAGATATCGGCGTTAAAGTGAGCTAATTTTTAGTTGCTCGCTAAAACTAGCTGAATGATAAGGGATTGTCTACTAGTTGTCGATTTTAATTAAAATTTTTTTTTAATTTTCATTTTTTATTTATGCTTTAGCTCTTTTTGGATAACCACCAGAACGAGCCTATACCATGATGAAAAGAAGTATCAAAATCGAAGCATTTTTTCCAAATCTACTCATTGATAGTCACTAAATGCTAACTTTTTCTGAAAGTCAGTTAATAAAAAATGACAATTTGTGGAAAATACCTTATCATTCAGCTGCTTTTAGAGAACAACTAAAAATTAGCTCACTCTAACGCCGATATTTTCTGAATTTTTACGATATTTGACTGGATTTTTTTAATATGTTGCTCCATAGAACTGACTATTAAATAATGCAAAAAGCTCTTGTTATCGTTCGCGCATGCGCAGATAAAAATTATTTCATACAACTGCTCATATTTCCTACAATGTTTAATATATTTATATTCCAATTGCACTGTATTGTTTCTACTATATTTTGTCAATTTTTCTGAAACCGGCGTTAAATTTGGTTGAAATTTAACGCCGAATGCCAACACGCCGACATGCCAAATATTAATTTGGCATGTCATAAGCAAAAAAGATGGAAGATTTTTTTTTTTTAAATCGCTATATCTCTATTTATATGCGTGCTATTCTTACACAAATGAATACGCATGTTGCACAATGCCTGTTTATTTATATTCTGCAGCGATAGATCATTTCGTGCATTTTATTTTACAGGGTGATCCCAAATATTATTTTTTTCTTTTATTTTTTGTTGGCCTCTTATTTGTCCCTCTTATCAAATCAACATTGATAAATATGAGATCATATCTGTTCTTTTTAATCCTGAAATTTCAGAAGAATCTGACAAGTATATTTCTAAATATTCGACAAAATGTCTAAAATTGAAAGTTGCCGATCATTAATGGCCATATAGTGTATATCATGCTACTGATTACACTTTTTAAATTATTAATTTTGTTTGTTAGGTTATTTTTTGTTGACCTGGTATATTCAAACGAAACATTGCAATGGATGGTGCAGTGTTAAAAATTTTTTTTTTAGTTTGAAAATTACAAAAAATTAATTTGTAGTTTGACCAATAATAATAATAATAATAATAAAACAAGAAAGAAAAATCATGCGTCAAGTATAGATTATGAAACACTTCCCAACTCATTCAGAATAGTGTAACAAAACTTCCCTGTTTAATAAGGTGAAAGATGATATCTAAATAAACAATTTGGAGAGCATAATTATAACAATCATGGAAGACGGTAGTATTCCGAGTGACGCAGCCTTAAGCCTAAAATCGTATCGTATCGTAGAATTCGTAGATGGCGGAACTCATATATACAGCTAACTCGACATCAAAGAAAACGCGAAAAGCCGCCTTTTAATAACTCAGCAGATATAGGTCCTATTGTTCTGAATTTTCTAGAACAGTCTTATATCTGCAGTCTAATCGTATACTGAAATTTTTACATTTCTACGTGCAGTATATTTTGAGATCTAAATAGCCATTTTTAAAGCGAAAACGTTGGTATGGTATGGAAGAAGTTTCTAATTTGAAAATCTCGAAAACGGTTCTAACGATTTTCTTTATATTGATATACAATATTAATCTGATTAAGATGAGTTGAATAAGACATATCTTTTATCTGGTAAAACTCATTTTATTTTTGACATTTTCGTTTCCCTTAATGCCCAGTCAACCATTAATCTCTGGTAATTTTCTCGTCTGTGATTAGTGAGTGCGAGGCTAACATTAGCCTCGTAATGAGTAGGTTTGACGTCATCACATCACGCCAATGAGCACGAAGGGCTGTGACTTTCAGTAGATAGATTAAGATAATCCATGTTTATTTGTGTAGCGAGCAGAAATGACAAATTACGCTATAACGATGGATTTAGTGTTTTAAGTCGTTGTTTCCTTTCGGATTTGAAGTTAATTATTTTATATTTCCTTATTTACATTTAGTTATTCGCGTTTGTAACAAAAAACTCGCCCTCTAGCGATCTAAAGGGTACCACTGCTTCTTTCATCGCGTTAGCATTACTTACCGTGAGTCAAATATCATTTCGGATTTTTAATTCTTAATAAATATAAATAAAGCCACAAAAAAAGATAATACATGCTGTTATGTGCCCCAATGCAATTCTAGATAATCGAAAAATCCCGATTTAAGCTTTCATTTATTTCCAAATGAAAAAAATAAAATACCTGTTGTCTCTAAAAACGGCAACAAAAAATCCGATGTCTCGTTGAGGCTGACAGTTTGTTCAAATTTAATCGTGATTTAAATCAGATTATTAAAAGAAATAATGGATTAAAATATTTTTTTAATGATGTGAAAATATATTAAAATAGATATTACCAGGTTTAAAAAGCATTTCATTTAAAACTTTAATTAAATCTGGTCATCGTCATAAAAACTTTCTTTGAATAATCAAATTATTCACTCTTTTATAGAAAATAAGCACAACAAATAAAATAATTTTTTCTAGATTAAATAAAATAAATAAATAAAAGATTCTTATTTGTTTTTTATAAATAAATACATAATAAATTTCAGGTAAAAGAAAATTTCAGAATGATAACATCTGTTATACAGTTATAGTAAGAGAATGGAAAAAAGTAAAAAAAAAAATCTAATTAGTATAAAAATGTTTAGGAAGAACTACTTCAGTAAAAGTTTATAAAATATTTTCTACTTTTGGATTAGCACAACATATCAAAGAAAGCAATTGATAAAAGATGAAAAGTAACAAAATTTTTTTGCTTTTCAATTGGAAGAGCTACGTTCCAATCAAGGTTAATAAATATCACGATAATTTCAAAATGGTCAACTTATCGATGATTATAAATATTTTCGGAGTCCATACAAATTAGAAATTGAAACATAGTGCACTTAGCATGAAAACTAATATATTCTAAATGTCTTTCTTCTTCTTTTTTTCTTTAATATTTTGGGTAGTTAATGTTGATAGAAAGTATGACTAACCATTAATATGATTATATTTAGTCTCTCTATATGTATGAATTAACAGATATTATTATTTTTGTTGTTAATGCACATATATCTGCATCAGCTTAGAATTATGCAACTGCAATAATTTTACAAATTACAAATACATAAAGAACTGCCATGAAATTTCTTTTATTTGTTATATTCTAAGAATTCTATTAATTTCATGCATTAAATTACCAAATGAAATTATTTATTTATCGTTTTTATTATTTATCCAATTGCCATCTATTATTTTAATAATTAACGATAAAAATATTCTTTAATATCCTAATTACCGGTTTGGTTGTTTTAAAAACCTACAATTTTGACGGCGATTAACTCTTTATGTCCCAAATTATGAATTCATGAAAATTTCATCTTCTAAAGCATTTTTCGTGAATTTTTTAAACTATATTAGAAGATTTACATAATCATTTAATAAATTTTAAAAGGATTTTGCCAAATAAAATTAATTAAATTTGAATTTATTGAGATTTTGTGCAATATTTATAACTCCACTAAAATCTATTATTTAAAAAATATTTTTTAGTATTTTGTAGAATTAGGAAATGTACAAATATAATGTTCTTACAATAGAATATTTCCGAAATGACCCCCCCCCCCCCTAATCTTTTAACGTCAAGAAAACTGAAAAGATGCAAAGGCAAAAGAAATCATCCTTTTAAAAATATTTTTGTTTTGTGCAACCAATAATGATTTTGAAACAAGATAAAATAATGTATCTATAGCTGATTCTAAACTGTATTACTACTAATCGATAGAGTTGCAAAGGGTGGAAAAAAACCTGGTTTATTCCCGGGAATAAACCGGGTTTTTTGGGAAGGGAATTTTAAAAATTCCCGGGAGTTTTCAGAAAGTCTTGGGCATGGAAAATTTTAATGTATTATTTGTAATTTTTTTAACGATTTTAATTTTTTTCAATGTAAACAAAATTTTTTTTAGAAATGTTAACAATACCGATGACATAAACATAGAAAAATAGCACAATTTGCCCCAAAACTAACGAAGTGCATGCTTGGTACTTTAAAATATGTCAAAGTCAATGGTACTTTAAAATATCGTCGGGACATAAAAGGTTAACACAGAAAAACAATCATAAAAATCCATTTTTAATAATAATAATAATAATAATAAAAATACTTATGTTTTTTTACACCCTACATTACAAACATACTAAAGTAAGCCGATTTTCCATTAAGAGACTTAAAAAAGCAAAAAAATTATTCCACAAGTAACCAATTCACACGAGGAAAACACAAGACACAAGGGAAAGCCAGCAGTGATAACCGCGTTCACGTGGAACTGTTTACAAACATTAGCAGGTCTAAAAGCGCCACCTATCTTTGATTACAAACGTGAATTCCTGAGTGCGAAGTGCTGTCAGTTTCAAGTGATAGATAATCTATATTTATTTGTGTACTTCTTGCGAGCAGATGGATTTGAAATTAATTATTTACATTTCCTTATTTACATTTGGTTATTCCTAATACTCAGAAATTTTGTCAGTCTTCGCTTGGATGAACTTCTTGCACCATGATAATATATTAGCATAACTTGACCAGGTTGAAAGCTTAATCCAATTTGCTATGCTGTCAGATTTACATATGTCTCAGCAGGGCTGTACGAATGGTGCAGTCATCCCCAGGCACGGAGGGGGCGCCAAATTTATACTACAAACCTCGTCTTTTTCTTCCTTAAAAAAAAAAAAAAATGTATATTTACATGTTGTTATTTTTTTTTTCAGTGAAAGTACAAACATCTTTCGTTTCAAAGTTATTGCATTCTCCTTTACCTCATACCGACAGAGGCGTCCCTACGGGTGTGCGACAGGTGCGGCCGCACAGGGCCTCGCACCCGAAAAACCGTCAACCAATATTTTATGAATATTAGGCAGTTTTTATGTTTTTCTCTTGAAAAAAAATATTTTGTCCTTGTAGGAAGGTAGCCGCTGACAATTTCTTAATAGTCACCTTTTACCATTTAGTGTCCCTATGGCAGGTGCGAATCCAGCAGGTCCCTATGGTAGGTGCATGGAGGGGGGGGGATAATCACGCTGATCCCCCCTCCAAAAAAAATATAAATCCAACTTTTTATGGCAGTTTTTGCGGAAAATACAAACAAACGGAAACCCGAAAGTTTTCGGGTACAGAAGTGGGCGGGGGGGGGGGGGGGGACGGCCCCGATCATCCTGCCCACCAAATAAATATATATATTGGAAAAACGCGAATTTCACCAAGGGATAACGAAAAAAACGCGAAGTTCGTCAAAGGACTCAGAAAAAAACATGAATTTAGTCACTGCATCGTGGAAAACACGCGAATTTCATCAAAGAATGGCAGAAAAAAATAAATTTCGTTAAAGGATCGTGAAAAATGCGAATTTCGCTAAAAGATAAAAAAAAAACATGAATTTCGTCAAATGATCAAGAAAAAACGCAAATTTCGTCAGATTATTGCAAAAAAATGCGAATTTTGTCACAAGATCGAAGAAAATGCGCGAATTTCACCACAGAATCGAGGATAAAACACAAATGTTGTTAAAAATGCAAAATTCGCCAAAGGATGACGAAATAAACACTAATTTCGTCAAAGGATCGCGAAAAAACGCTTGTCACAGAATGGCGGAAAAAACACTATTTTTGTCACACTATTACAGAAAAAGTGCGAATTTTAGCCTCAGGATCGTGGATAAAACAATAATTTCACCAAAGGATCATAAAAAAATGCGAATTTCGCCAAAGGATCACGAAATAATTGCAAATTTCATCACAGGATCGCTGAAAAACACGAATTTTGTTAAAGGAATGCCGAAAAACAGGAATTTTGTCAATGCATTGGCTAAAAACGTGAATTTAGCCAAAGTCGCAAAAAACTGGAATTTCGTCAATGGATCGCGGAAATAACGCAAATTTCGTCAGATAATTGCGAAAAAACACAAATTTTGTCACAGCATGTTGAAAAAAGCACGAATTTTGACACAAGATCACAGATAAAACACTAACTTCGTTAAAAGATTGTAAAAAAACACGAATTTCATCAAAGGATCACGAGATAAATGTGAATTTCGTCAAAGGACCGCATTGTAGTAAAAGCATTGTTGCAGTAAAAGATCTTTTTAATGAAATTCTCTGTATAACAGACAGCTTCTTTAATGTAAACAATGAATTTTACTCTTAAAAAGAGCCTGCAATCCATTTTGTAGAAATATTGCTACCCTCTAGAGCAGGGGTTCCCGAACTTTTAGATCGACGTACCACTGAATAGAAGTTCATACTTCCGCATACCACCAAGTTACAAACTCCATGCTATTACAGAAAAACCTGTGTAAATGTAATATGTCTAAAACAAGGTATTTGTGCAGTCTTTTGTGCTCCGTCTAAGCAGATTTTACTGTATTTAATTGGATGATTACTTTATTAAATTGGTATACTTCGATTGACTGCTTTATATTAACATTCAAGTAAAAAGTACTAGTATCATTATTACTATATTATTAATATGTACATTATCAAAATATAGTGTTTTGATTTAAAAAAAAGCTACCATACTTAATGGCATATTGGTGTAGATTGATACATATGCACTAGGATGACTATTAATTCTGTTGTATTGCTAATGATAAGGGTGATGATTGTTTTACCAAACGCATCTTCCTCATATTTGATTCAATCTTAGTTTTAGACATAAATCAGATTCGATGTTTATGTTTATTCCTGTATTTGTTTTTCATATAAAGAAGTGACAAAAGATAAATCAATTTATTCAAATGAATACATTTCAGTGCATTATATAGATTCAGTGAAAGTAATATATTCAACAGTGCATTGGAAAATGAAAAGTATTGTTTAGATGTGTAAATGTATTTAGCCAAAAGAAAATTTAAATTGAATTTTAAAACTAATCGTTTTAAGCAACATCAAGGCGTCACTTAAATTTTGATATCATATCTTTTAAAACTCATATTTTGAATTTATGAAAGATACGGATGATAATGCATCAATGAATAAACTTTTATACATCTTTTTAAAATGAACACAATTTTTGCACATGCAATTATAAAAAAATAAAATGATGAAATAAATGTATATAGATATTATAATTAATAGCATAGTGTCACTCAAAATTTGATATCATTATTTTTGAGTTCCATATTTAAAATTCTTAGAGCATAAGATAAAGCGCTGCGTCACAAACTTTTAACCCGTTAAGGGTTATTGTATTGATTATGATCTACAGTGAAAAAAGTATCCGAATTATTTTCTAAAATCTTCTATATGATCTATTTTTTATGCATAGGGGAAACTGGGGAGGTTTGATCCATTTTTTACAAAATGATTTTTTATTTTTTAAATATTGAACCTAAAGTTTCATATATCATTTTATTCGTTATCCAATCAGTTATCAAAATAAAATATCGATATAAGTGTAATATATAAGAAACTTGGAAAATGATTGATTTTAATCGTGACAAAATAATGAGTCAAGGCTCCCCACATACGGAAGGCTTGACCCACTTTTTTTTACATTGAAATATTTGTTAAGGAAAATAAAATCAGGCAGACAAAAAAAAAAAAAAAAAAAAAAAAAAAAAAGCAGAATAACTTTATGATAAATGATTTAATTATTATTAAAAATTATTCGGGAAAATGTGATGTGTGAAAAACCTGCTTAGACGGAATTCAAAGCACAGGAAAAAAAATCCGTTTTAAACAGCCATTTTCTGTGACACTCGACCTAGCAACAGTAGTTATCACATAGTTTGACTTCATCTAATTGCATTCATCTTGGTGAAATTTGTCAACATACCTTCCTAAAGTGTTTTGATCATTGTTATGGTCTTTTGCAAAGGCATGAACACTTAAAATTTCTTAAGGCTGCTGCTTTCATCCATTCTAGTCTTTTACATTCTTTCTGTTTACCTATTATAAGTACGATATAGATGAAATAAATTTCCTATCAACTTTCCAATTTATATTTCATTAAATTTTTTCTAGCTTCTTATAGCAAGTTTTACCATCTTCCTGTAATCAATTTTAAACATTTTCCTTCCTATCATCCCATTTTACTGCAGCTTTACAGAATAAATTTACATTATTTTAGAAATATAACCATTAACTCTTCATCACGTACAGTGTATATTAAAAATATTTCCAAAAAAACTTCATTGAGGGAGCTTTGATCATATTATGACCCTCCCTCACATTGATTGGGTCAAGCCACATAGCCACTTTTAAAATTATAGTACATCGTTATGTTTAGCCTAATTTACTGCACAATCTTTATGCCTGGAATTAAAGCTCAGTATTTTTGAATTACTTAACTTACTTCTTACTTAAATTTCTATAATATATTTTATCTGATAAAATCTTACATAATGTATCTAAAAAATGAAATTTTTACACTGAAAAGTCTTCACAATTGATTTTTCCACACATGTTTTAATTATCCGCATGAAACAACGACTATTGTTTAAGCATTTTAGTAGCTTTGATTGCCACTAATTGGCAAAACTCTGAAATTCTTTTAAATATTAAAACTGAAGGGTGAGTCAAGCCTCCCGTATGATCAACCCTCCCCAGTCTCCCCTATTACATTACATAGTATGCTAAAATTCAGATAGGTTAAAAAACACATAATTCAGTCGAAAATCTCTTTTCAACAATTTCTATTTTAATAAACGGAAATGTACTCGAATTTTTTTGTGCAGACCTGTATATGATCTATAGAAGTTATATACACCAAGAAATATGCAAAATATTATCAATTAAAACGTGTATACAAATTGAAAACGCAGTTTGATCACTTATCGCTCATAGATGGTACTCTAACCGAATTATTTTGTGTGACTTTTTAAAAGAAAGATTTACAGTATTTATGTTGTAATGCATCTCAGTGATGCAATCACTGAGGTATATATTAATTAAAGAAATAGAAGTTTGAGAAACTATAAAATTTTTGAAAAGTTACAAGTCATTAACCCGGGAGAACTCGCTGCATGAGATTTTCTCTCACAGTCGTACTTTTTTAACCCCTTACGTGCCGAGAAAAACTTACGAGATTCACTCCCCAGTGCCACAGTTAGAACTTAGTGGCTTTACAAAATGGGGCGTGGCTTAAGAGCGTGCGAACTCTGTAAATAGTCATTGAGAGATAGAAGATGTTCCATTCAATTTTTAATTTTTGTGGGTTTACTAATAACTGAAAGCTGTGCCCTTAAGCTACCGATAGGAAACTATTGTATATATCTCGAACAAAAGAGGCAGGAGTGAGTTTTACGTGAACAAAACCATATTTCCGAAAAAAAAAACTTTTTATGTAAAAATTCATCTAGGAAAATAATTCATATTTTTCGAATATGATTTATTGATTCTCTTCCGATAAATAAGCACGCTTTAGAACCAACAATTTGTTGGTAACAATATTGGTTCTATTCGTTTCATTATACGAAAAAAGTTTTTCTTGCGTTCATTTTAGTCGGATTCTTTATGTCATGTCTTTATGCATTATTTGATTTTTTTTTCAAAAAAATGATATGTGATTTAATGGAAGGTTTATTGCACTGCAAAAATAATGATAAAATCAGATATGTGTTTTTCGTATAACGTCAACTTTTTTCTTGTACTGCACATATGCAACACGAGCAAAAATTACTGTCATAAGTAAAATATTAAACAATTAGTACTTATTGTAATCTCTTACCTGGCGAGAAAAACTTACGAGATTCATTCCCTGTGCCACAGTTTTTCAAACAGGTGCACGTAGTTATACGGTGTATTGGGGGAAATAAGAGACAAGCTTTTAATATAAACATTGTGTACTTCCACGAAAATATAAAAAGTAACGAAAATACAAAAATTATGTACAAAAATTATGTACAAAAATTATACCAAAAATGTAAAATTATAGTGTAACAATATGATTAAAAAGATGTTAGAACTTAGTGACCGTGTGATATATCCTGAAACATGGTTGGACACATAAACCAACATCACATTCAATGCATTGATAGCGGGATTCACTTCGAATTTTTTTCATTGAACAAACCGCACATCTTCTCGATGCATTTTTCTTTGAAGACATTGATGTTACTAAGTCCGGAAAATGTCTAGTAGAATGTCGTAAGGGACAGCCACTTTCTAATTTCTATCGTTTGGCAGGTTGTGTGTGTGTGTGTGTGTGGGGGGGGGGGGGGTAATATGAAATTTCTCAAATATACGTTCCACCAAATTCATGCGGAAGTTGTAATTATCAACGTTACGGAGTTGTTTCTTTTGTAATGTGAAGGCATTCCAAATAGCCATATCTAATAGATGGCGAAATATTGTTAAATAATACCTCTTCTGTCTTTTTCGTGTTGTTGAATAACAAACTAATGCCTGATCCGCTCTATCAACCCCACCCATCTTCAAGTTATAATCTATAACAATAGCTGGCTTCATGACATTTTTTTCAATTTCAGAGCAATTTGCTGTATGGATAGAACTAAGAAGCGAAACATGTTTTTTGTCACGCCATCTCAACACGGTAATTTTGCCTCTTTGGAAAGCGGCTATTTCGCCTTTCTTCAAAGTAAGTTTGTTGAAATTTTCCAGCAAATCACGTCGATTAGGACGAAGAGTTCCATATACGCCAGTTGAATTTTGGATAAGAAGGTCTGCTAATTCTGGTGAGAGATAAAAATTGTCCGCAATTACACAATAACCTTTACCCAAAAAAGGTTCAATAAGCGTCATCACTGCTTTTGTTGCGACTCCATAGTTCTCATACTTTTTACCAAAGATTGTACTCTGCCCTGTGTACACGATCGTATTGTGAATATATCCTGTCTCTGCTTCAGCAAGTACAAAGAGTTTTACTCCAAAGCGAGCTCTTTTCATTGGTATGTATTGTACCCATGATAGCCTGCCTTTGAAAAGCATCAAGCTCTCATCAATGCTCAGGTCCTTTTCAGGTGTATAGGCACTTGAAAAATTCTTCATCATGTCAGAAAAAACAGGCCATATTTTACTTAGTTTTGGATTTGGATGTGAATTTTTATCAAAAGTACTGTTATCAGAAAAGTGCAGAAATTTCATGATAAGTTGAAAGCGATTTCTGCTCATAAATTCCCCAAATATTGGAGTTTCGATCAATTTGTTTTTAGACCAGTAAAGCGCAACGTGAGGTTTTACAAGTATTCCTTGCAGAATAAGTATACCTAAAAAACATATATTTCTTCTAAAGTTGTTGGACGCCACAACTTCGTCCTTGATTTCTCTTTTCCAGGATGCTGGTTGTTATACTGGTCCGCAAAACGGTTAGTTTCTGTAACAATATGAAGCACCAGCTTCTGATCAAAAAATAATTCAAAAAATAAAAGTGGGTTCGTAACATCTGTTACATTTTTATTTATTCCTGGTTGTCCCGAAAATGGAAACCGTGAAGGTGGCATAGGTAAATTTTTTATATCCAATCATACCCAGTTTCTGGCATCTTTCATAGAATAGTCGTTATCTGAATCCTCTTCATCTGACATATCATATTCTGACGTCTCTGATCCAGAAGATGACGGAAAGTCGTCATCCAACTCACTATCATCAGTATCGGACATACTCCTACGAAATTCTAGAAAATTCGAGAAACTGCACGGCTAAAGCTGTGAGACTGAAGTAGTGACATCAAAATAGCAATGCGATAGAAAGGCGAAAAGTGAACGGCAAACCAAACAATATTTTCTCTAAAATTAATAGTGGTGTACAAAAAGGGCGGAGCCTTGTCAAATATTGAAAAAAATTCGCTTGTATTTTCACGTCACTAGCTCAGTGCGATAGCCTTTATGAAGGCAGTTCCTTCTACCCCTTCTCCTCTGAAATAGGTCAGTCTTTCAAAAACACCTTCAAAGTCTTTTTTCTTTTTTCGTTTTCTTTTTTTTTAATTCCAAAGCCGTGGGCGTGGTTTTACTGGTACAGCGCAGTATAAAGGACAATATTTTGGACTGACGTATATATACGTCAGTGGCACTTAACGCATCGACTATGCGCGACGGATATATACGTCTGTGGCACTTAAGGGGTTAAGACTCTTTTTTAAATCATTTTTCATTTTAATTGAAATTTCAAAATGTTTTTCAATTATTTTACCTATTTTGTGAATAAAAGTACTAAGCCAACCAAAAAAAGTTGATATTATATGAAAGTAAAGTAAAAGAAAAGCAATTGGGCATTCTCACTAGCGAGTTCTCCCAGGTTAAATAACAGACCCCGTTTTCGACATCAAAAAGTTAACATAACTAGGTGTCTTTTATTTCACGAAATTTTTTTATATTTACGTATATTTAGTAAATTGGTTAAAATAATTTATGAAAATTTCAAGTCATTTGATATAAAACTGTGAAAGTAATGTTGTACTCCAATGAAAAAAAAAAATGATAAAAAGGTATTTAAAGTTTTACGTAGTGATACACTGGTGTTTAAAAATTTGAGTGTAAGCAGGAGCGTGTGAAGAGAAAACTGCGCCCGGGGCAAAGTTTCAAATTGGCGCCCTCCCCCCCTTCCTTCCCAACTTTTCTTTATGACATGTGTCACAAAATTGAAAAGTGTAGAAACATAAACAAATTCTATTGAATACCTATTTCACATTTTTATTTTGAAACTTTTGGTTTAATTTTAATTCAGAATTTTCAAAAAAAATTTCACTTATATTTTGGCAAAGGGGATCTGGAAAATAGGTGTACAAAACATGCATCTAACAGTACAATATAACAGTTTGGAACCCTTTTATATTCCAAGAAAGAAACTCATGCTATTTTGAGAGTATATGTTTTTGACATAAGCAAAGACTCAGACAAAGACCCAAAAACAAGTTTTGAAAAGAAAGGAGTCCTTATTCATAAATTTGTATTTCGGTGTGGGGTAAAGGACAATGCAATACTTGAAAATAAAATTGTACTAGGGAAAAAAATCCCAATATGTAAATATACATTTTTTTTTTTTTTTTTTTTTTTTTTTTTACAAAAAAGAAAGAAAGAGGTTTTTAGTATAAATTTGGCGCCCCTTCAATTTCCGCGCCCGGTGACTGCCCCCTTCGCCCCCCGCTTCGCACGGCCCTGAGTGTAAGTTACACAAATTCAAAAATTGTCTCCTGTATTTTAATTGTGATTAAAAATACTCGAAAATAATATACATAGAGTGAGATGATAGTGAAAGAAACAGCTGATTGGAGTGTAGTTTTTGATTAACCTGCTGACTGTCCAGCTAAAGGACGAAATTTTAATAGTGTTTTCTCTGTAAATTTCTAAAATGGTAAAGAAAAAGATAATTATTCCAACATGATATGAGAAACTTTATTAAGTATATGGAGATAAATTTTAAAACTTGAAAATATTAATTATTACTTGGTGATTTCAAACTGTGTTAACCCCTTGAGGGGCGGTGGGATATATTATATCCCACTTAAGTTTAATTAAGATTTGCACCAGAAACTTTTAACTAAGTTTTACTTTTATAATTTTGAGGGAAAATAGTTGAAAAATCGCTTTTCCTTATTTAGAAATAATTCTTTTCCAAATTTCCGGTGGGAATTTAGCATTACACAAACGCAGTTGCTTGCCCCTCAAAGGGTTAAATTAGTAAAATTGTATGATTTTAAACAGGGATCTGTTTAAGAAGAAATTGGGTTCTTTAAAGGACCCTTCCCAAATTTTTTCATCTCAAAACAGGACCCTTCACAAAACTTTTCACCTTAAAAAAGGTCCCGTCACAAAATTCTTTGTCTTAAAAATAGGTCTTTTACAAAATTTTCCAGCTTTAAATTAAACCTTTCACAAATTTAATCATTTAAAAGTAAAATATGTCCTGTCACTTTTACATATATAAAGAAAATATATGTATTTTACATACATATCTTCTTAAAAATATGTAAAAAATAACCCGAGTATAACGTTCATTTCAAATTCACAAAATTAGGACTAGATTTTTCACAAATGTAAAAAAGCACTTCACAATTTCAGAAAAATACACCCTGAGAGAAAAGTATGGACAGACCTATGTTTTAAATAATGTATATATTACAGTGAAAACTGCGGCTCACTCAATGAACGAAGTATCTGGGGCTTGGCGTAACAGTGGAATACCGTAAGATTTTGTATCAGTATGTTTGTGATTTATTTTGATGGACTACGAAAAAGAACTGGCTAATAACATTCCTCACCTCTTTGTCATTAACAGACCATTTTAGGTCAGCCGCTTCCTCTGAATGTTCTGGCATGGAGCAATTGAAATTTATATTGTCCCCTTCTCGTCCACCGGTGACGATTGGAGCATCTTCACTCAAAACCCAAGTAGCTGCAAATAGGAAGTAAAAAGAAACATAAGAGTGACAAAAAATTTTCATTTCAAGAATTCATTTTTACGAATTTCTTTTTAATAGCACTTTACCCATTTGACGTCAGGTATATAGAATTAAACACCGATAGGCGGGAAGAATATGTTAATGCTGCTTCCCTGTCATCCAATAACAGTAAATATACAGTAGTGGCTGTTGCCACTCGTGGGTAAAGTCCATATATTTGCATTATAATATTATGATGGCAATATTATTAATATATTTGCACAACGAACTTTCTTTATTATTTATTAATATTAGTTTACTACTTGAATTCATGTATATGAATTTATATCTTCCATTGCTTAAATGTTGGCCAATCGATATTATGTACAAGGAGTGTGTGTGTGTGTGTGTGGGGGGGGGGATACATCAAATTACTTGCCACTGGCCACTGCTTTCTCTGATAGGGCATGTGAAATTTTAAACTGTAATTTTAACAGGCTGTGGAAAATATATCAAACTTTTGTATATTTTTATTTGTTCGAATTTGCTCAATTATCGCACTGTAAACAGGCCAAAATTCTATCCAATACTAAACTTCTCCTGTTATATTGTATACAATATTTCTTAATTTTATACAATTTTTTCTAAAAACTAATACTTGAAAATGCATCGTAGTAATGATTTTTGCAATCACGTAAATTTTTGCCTTAACAATTTTTGAAAGTATTGTGCATCAGGCTGGCTGGTAAAAAAAAGTCCTTCCGGTCAGTGCCGGGAGGAAGAGGTAGCTTTCATATTCCTTCTTTTTAAAAAGCCAGCTTATATTATTCAAACACACAAAGCTCAATTTAGTGGAAACCGATTATAGGAGATTCAATTCTAATTTTTATTAATACTAAATCATTATGAATGAGAATTTCGCGAAATTACTCAGCTTTATCCAAGCTGTTTTTATTTAAAGTAACTTATATTTGGTTGCCAAATTCGGCGATTTCTTAAAGTGCCTGCCATTTTAAGACAACATGGTAGATGAGGCTAACCAGTGAACTTGGTCGAGACCTTAGTAATTGCTGTGCACATGCTCACTCACATTGGAATCGATTGATATATACGAGTGCTGTCGCAGTCAAAAAATCAGATTTTTCAATGTCACCCAAAAAAGAAACCTTTTTCAATTTCTAATTTTTTTGCACCCTACTTTAAATATATATTTTTTTATTTACTAGCCTCCATACTGAAACAAGATGGCTGATAAAGCTGGCCAGCGAACTTGGGCAAGACATTGCTATATACTATCCACATGCCTTATAACATCGAAATAGGTTAATAAATACACGTGTTATCGCGTGACAAATATCAGATCGTTTCAAAATGTCAGCCATGCTAGAAATTCAAAGTGCTATAATTCAACCATTTTTTAAGATATAGACGAAACAAAAACTGCTCCGGAATCTTTGCATCAAGGTCAAACACATAAAAGAAAAAATCTTTTTCATTTTCCAATTTTTTGATATCTCATTTTAAATTTAAATTTTTTTTTTAAATGGCAGCCCTTTTGAAACAAGATGGCGAATGAAGCTGGCCAACGAACTCGGTCTAGACATTGGTATGTACTATGTACACACCAAGTTACATCCAAATCGGTTCATAAATACGCCTGTTATTGCGTGAGAAAAATCGGGTCGTTTCAAAATGTCAGCCACAACAGAAATTCAAAATGCTATAACTCAGCCATTTTTAGGTAGCTTTCTTTACAAAAAAGCTACCTATTGCAGCCGTTCGGAGGAAAGCGATTTCAAAAAATTTTGGTATATTTTCATCGATCATGACACCCAGACCCCGAAACCACCCTCCGTTCAAAATTGATATATATATATATATATATATATATATATATATATATATATATTACCAGTTATTAAACATAACCTACCACCGTCAATTATTATGAATTAAAGCTGTAAGTATTAAAAAAAAATATTATAAGAATTATTATGGAAGAAAAAAGAAAAAAGTGGACACCGACAAAAATTGAAAAGCTTATACATTGAATTACGTTATCAAGGGCACAGAATTCAATGATATAAGCAAAATGGTTGTTTTCTGTGGGAAAAATAAGCTAAAGCTAAAATTAATTTTCCCCTGTGCCCGAACAACCACTAAAATCAAGTGAATTGATTAAAAATGAAAGCAGAATAGAAACAAATAATATGAAATGGAAGAATCAATAAAACGTATTTAAATATTTATAGGATATAAAATATAAATAATAAACACCATACCGATTAATATTTCAGTATTTTACAAAAATCCATGTGCACATGTCTACCAGTATATCAAAAAGATTAAGGTGAATAAAACAGTTAAGAAATCACAGTAAATGATACCAAAGGATGCAGTTAATACATTTTGAAATAAAATTTGAAATACCTTGTAAAACAAATTTAATCTAATATAAAATAAATAGATATTAATTACATTATTTAAAATGCACTATTAAATTAATAGATAACAATTTAACAATATCGTCAAAATTTAGCTAAAAATACACCCTGGTGTATAAATTATAACTGAAATGGAGCTAGAAAAATTAAAAATTAGAGCAATCTGAAAGAGACAATTTTGGTTCTGCCATCTATTATTAATTATATTAAACATCTATCGCAAGATAAAAATTTGCAAGCTTTTGAATGTAAATAACTGTTTAAACAGCAAAACCAAACAAATCCTTATATATAGAGAATTATAAACCTAATATAAATCACACAATGTATTTAAAACTATTGTTAATAAAATTTAAAAGCATACAATATATTCTATTAGCTAACTTATTTAAACTAAACTAAGAGTTTAAATAATGCTAGAACATTGATAATATATAGCATATAGCTATATGCTATAAAACAAAATAAATTCAGTAATAATTAATATAAATAATTATTAAAAATAATTTAAAAATTATTTTTTTATGAATTATATATAAGATATTTATAAAATGAACAGGAAATAAAAAACATGTGGAAGTATATAGAAGGTTAAATAATACTTAAAATCCCATTACTTAAAAAGCACAAATATAGAATGTGGATTATTTTCAGACATCCATAAAAATCCATAAAGTATGAATGTGGGACATTCAAAAACATTAAACTAAGAGTGGCATACTATTAGTAATTAATATGATATTGTCCTTAATAAATTAAAATTTAATAACAAATAATTGTAAATTAGATTAATGAATAATTAAGCTAATTATAATATTAATGAAAATCTCCAATTTACATATAAAATATCAAATCAACATCCACATAAAATACATAACAAAAAATAGTAATAATACAAGAGCCCCACTTTTTTTTTTTTTTTTAATAAATAATTAACCATTGATTATTATCCGGACAACACCACCCTCCTCCGTACTCTAACATCTGCCCACCCAACCAACCTATAATATTTTTTTATATTATTTTACAATTTTTAATTTTTTATAGATATTTTTTTATTTTATAATTCTTTTGTAATTTTGTTTACGCATGTGTTAATTTGTGTTTATAGATCATGTAAGAAAAGTACTAATTGTATATTAATGAATATATGAATTTTTTTGGAAAACCATGATTTAATGCATCATAAATTAGTTTTTTAATATTATTGTTAATTAGAGGAGAAGAACATAAACATTTTATTCTATATAAATGATTAAGTATTATATTACGAAATACAGAATGATGTAGACAAGATTTAAAATTTGTAAATGTATTAACTGTGAATTTAAATTCTTTACGTTTGTCATATAAATCTGTGATTGTTTTATTGTCTTTTATTGTAATTTTAAGATCTAAGAAGTTAATTGTATTGTTAGATAAAAGGTTTTCCGTTAATTCCAAATTAGTGGGATAATCAACTGGAAATCGAGTAATTGCAGATTGATCAGTTTCAATTAAAATGATGTCATCAATATAACGATATAAATGTAGATTATTATTAGTAAAATTACGTTCATAATGAGATAAGTATATATATATATATATATATATATATATGACCTATGTCACACTGTAATTCCCGTAATTATGAACCGATTTAGATGTAATTCGGTGTGTACATAGTACATACCAATGTCTCGACCGAGTTCGTTGGCCAGCTTCATCCGCCGTTTTGTTTCAAAATGGCGGCCATTTAAAATTTTTAAAAAAATTAACTTGAAATGTGGTACCAAAAAATTAAAAATGGAAAAATATTTTTTTCTTATGTATTCGACCTTTATACAAAGATTCCGGAGCAGTTTTTGTTTCGTCTATATCTTAAAAAATGGCTGAGTTATAGCATTTTGAATTTCTAGCGTGGCTGACATTTTGAAACGTCCTGAATTTTGTCACGCGATAAAAGGCGTATTTATGAACCGATTTGGATGTAATTCGGTGTGTACATAGTACATACCAATCTCTCGACCGAGTTCGTTGGCCAGCTTCATCCGCCATTTTGTTTCAAAATGGCGGCCATTTAAAATTTTTTTAAAAATTTAAAATTCGAAATGTGGTACCAAAAAATTGAAAATGGAAATATATTTTTTTATGTATTTGACCTTTATACAAAGATTTCGGAGCAGTTTTTGTTTCGTCTATATCTTAAAAAATGGCTGAGTTATAGCATTTTGAATTTCTAGCGTGGCTGACATTTTGAAACGTCCTGAACTTTGTCACGCGATAAAAGGCGTATTTATGAACCGATTTGGATATAACTTCGTTTATACATAGTACATACCAATGTCTCGACCGGGTTCGTTGGCCAGCTTCACCCGCCATCTTGTTTAAAAATGGCGGCCATTTAAATTTTTAAGAAAAATTTAAATTTGAAATGTGGTACCAAAAATTGAAAATTGAAAAAATATTTTCTTCTTATGTGTTTGACCTTGATAAAAAGATTCGGGAGCAGTTTTTGTTTCGTCTATATCTTAAGAAATGGCTGAGTTATAGCATTTTGAATTTCTAGCGTGGCTGACATTTTGAAAAAGCCTGATTTTTCTCACGTAATAACAGGCGTATTTATGAACCGACTTGGATGTACCTTGGTGTGTACATAGTACATACAAATATCTCGACCGAGTTCGTTGGCCAGCTTCATCCGCCGTTTTGTTTCAAAATGGCGGCCATTTAAAAATTTTAAAAAAATTAACTTGAAATGTGGTACCAAAAAATTAAAAATGGAAAAATATTTTTTTCTTATGTATTCGACCTTTATACAAAGATTCCGGAGCAGTTTTTGTTTCGTCTATATCTTAAAAAATGGCTGAGTTATAGCATTTTGAATTTCTCTTCTGGCTGACATTTTAAAACGACCTGATTTTTGTCACGCGATAACAGGCGTATTTATGAACCTATTTGGATGTAACTTGGTCTGTACATAGTACATACTAATGTCTCGACCGAGTTCGTTGGCCAGCTTCATTCGCCATCTTGTTTCAAAAGGGTTGCCATTAAAAAAAAATTAAATTTAAAATTTAAAATGAGGTATTAAAAAATTGGAAAATGAAAAAGATTTTTTTTTATGTGTTTGGCCTTGATACAAAGATTCCGGGGCAATTTTTGTTTCTGAAAATTTGTTCTTTTGTTGATATCTTAAAAAATGATTGATTTATAGCACTTTGAATTTCTAGCATGGCTAACATTTTGAAACGATCTTGTATTTGTCACGCGATAACACACGTATTTGCCTATTTCGATGTAAGAAGGCATGTGGGTAGTATACATCAACACCTCGACCTAGTTCGCTGGCCAGATTCATCAGCCATCTTGTTTCAAAATGGCGGCCATTAAATTAAAAAATATATATATATTTAAAGTGAGGTGCAAAAAAATTAGAAATTGAAAAAGGTTTCTTTCTTAAGTATTTGATCTTGATATAAGGATTCAGGAGCATTTTTTGTTTGTCTTTACCTTAAAAAATGGCTCAGATATAGCAGTTCCAATTTCTATTGTGGGTGACATTTTGAAAAATCTGATTTTTTGCATGGGGACAGCACTCCTATATATTAACCGATTCCGATGTGAGTGAGCATGTGCACAGCAATTACTAAGGTCTCGACCAAGTTCACTGCTTAGCCTCATCCACCATGTTGTCTTAAAATGACAGGCACTTTAAGAAATTGCCGAATTTGGCAGCCGAATATAAGTTACTTTAAAGAAAAGCAGCTTGGATAAAGCTGACTAATTTCGCGAAATTCTCATTCATTATATTGATAAAAATTAGTATTGAATCTACTATATTCGGTTTCCACTAAATTGTTTGCCTGATATAAGTTGGTCTTTTTTAAATAAGGATTATGAAAGCTACCTCTTCCTCCCGGCACTGGCCGGAAGGACTTTTTTAGATATAGACGAAACAAAAACTGTCCCGGAATCTTTGTATTAAGGTCAAACACATACAAAAAAAAAAAAAAAAAACTTTTTCATTTTCCAATTTCTTGGTAGCTCATTTTAAATTTAAAATTTTTAAAATTTTTTTAAATGGCCGCCATTTTGAAACAAGATGGCGAATGAAGCTGGCGAACGAACTCGGTCGAGACATTGGTATGTACTATGCATACACCAAGGTACATCCAAATCGGTTCATAAATACGCCTGTTATTGCGTAACAAAAATCAGGTCATTTCAAAATGTCAGCCACGTTAGAAATTCAAAGTGCTATAACTCAGCCATTTTTTAAGATATAAACGAAACAAAAACTGCTCCGGAATCTTTGTATCAAGGTCAAACATATAAGAAAAAATATTTTTTATTTTTCAATTTTTTGGTACCACATTTCAAATTTTAAATTAAAAAAAAAATTAAATGGCCGCCATTTTGAAACATGATGGCGGATGAAGCTGGCCATCGAACTCGGCCGATACATTGGTATGTACTATGTATACACTAAGGTACAATCAAATAGGTTCATAAGTACGAGAGTTACAGTGTGACAAAGATTATATATATATATATATATATTATATTGGTTGTTTGAGTACTGGGAAATTTTTTTTTTTAGCTTATAGCTTTTTTCCCACAGAAAACAACCGATTTGCTTATATCATTGAATTCTGTACTCTTGAAAACGTAATTCAATCTATAAGTTTTTAAATTTTTTCGGAATCCTTATTCTTCTTTTTTTCTTCCATGTTAATTCTTGTAATTAGGTATACGGTACTTTATTTTACACATACAGTTCTATATTGTTGGTTTATGGCGTGTAGTCAATCATTCACAATATTGCAGTTTTTGATGATGGTCGGTAATGTTTAATTAATGGTTATATATATATATATATATATATATGACTTTTGAACGGAGGGTGGTTTCGGGGTCTGGGGGTCATGATCGATGAAAATATACCAAATTTTTTTGAAATCGCTTTCCTCCGAACGGCTGCAATAGGTAGCTTTTTATAATGAAAGTTACCTAAAAAAAAGATCCTTGATTGGGGAGATTTTCTAAAAATTCCCTACTCTGTGCGCATGTGTAAAACCCTTCTTTTATTTTCGTTAATTTACAATTGTTTTTGGTGAACAGCGTGCAATGGCATACGCGAGATCTTATCAGAGAATATGGATAAAGTATCACACTTGATTTTACGTTCTACGGTACAGAGTAAAAAACAAAATGCCCAAAGTACTTTTCATAGAAAAAAAATATTGATCGTAACGTTTTCTTTTTAATATTGAAACATACTTCATAAGTAAAGCTAATGATAGCGAATAATAATTTTATTTTCATAAAGATAAATTTCTTGTTATAAAGAAATAATTATACTCAAAATATTATGGAAATAGAAAACTGAATGCAGCTCCAAGATCTTTGAGAAGTCGGTATTAAAGACAGAAAACAGGGTAGTTTGAAAGCAGGGATACCACTGTCATGTTACCTAGCGATGAAAAGATTTTAATAGGATGAGCGCATTTGACCATAGGCTGGATCGCGCAGAAAAAATATCACAAACTAATGATTGACGTCGTCTGGCAAAATTTGCAGTTTCCCATCCAAAATACAGTCCGAAAGATATTGCAAAGTTTGCTGATTGGAAGGTAATAATCTGTCTACAGACTATTGGTAGAATTTTGAAAGATGCTGGTTATCTGGAAAAAAAAGTAACAAACACGAAAATTATTTGAGGATCATGGAATTCAAGTTCCTCATTGGTCCCCCAAACTTCCCAGAATTTTGCCCAATTGAAAATTAGCTGTATTTCATAATAATAATAATAAAAAAAACAATCTTTTTAAACAGGATTAAACCATTATTCTGAAATGGGAACGTATTGTCGTGGATTTATCGGACAATATGTCGTATGCTTTTTTGGGGTATTTTCTTTCATTGGTACTCTAGGAAGATAACAGATATATTTTTCCCGAAATACTGAAAAGATTACAACACAAAACATCATTTATTTTGTAAATTAAAGTTTTTTGAACAAAATAACGTAATCTTTATTACAACAAAAAAAGTCCTAACCAAATGGTTTTTATTTAAACATTTCCCCATTTTTCTTCTGTCAACTGTATTTTGACAGTTTTTCTTTTTTTTTAAATTTTTTCTCGTGAAGAAAAAAGTTTTTTACATTCTAACAACTAAATGCTACATTCTAACGAAAAATAAAGATTTTTAGAGGATCTAAACTGTCGCTTGAATAGCGATAACTTTTTATTTAGGCGACGATTTAGATCTTGAGGTTTAAACCGTAGAGAAAAAACCATGATGAAAAAAAAAATCCGTAAAGGGAATGATATAGGGGAAAGTAGGGTAATGACGCTCAGAAGGGCAATCCCGCTCACCCAATATCTCTAAACAGAATAGAATTGAAAACGTGCGATCGGTACCGGTACCTAGCGAACTTCATCGTAAGTTCCCAGTAAGGATATAGTGACCGTCGGAAGGAAAGTATTTTTGTGTCCTCACGTTATTAGTTTTCAGTTGTTTTATTATAAAATTCTACAGCATCTAACTTGAAGGTAAGTGTGCACTCTTATTTTCAAATATTAATTTACTCATTATGTCTACAAAATATATACATTTCGCTGTACCTTCATGCTTTTATTTATTTTTGTAGTGCGTTGTTACGCCAATTATAATGCATTAAAACCCAACATGGCGATAACGGGTAATGGCGCTCGCGTGGAATTCCAGAAGAAGTGTTTCCAGTGGGCAATTTTTTTTTAAATTCAAATTTATTAATTAACACCACTTTTTTGAAATGGTAAAATTCCCCTGTTTTCTTAATTAATATGTCATTAAACAAAGCGAATTTTACGATTTCAAAAAAAGGGGTGAAAATCAAAAACCTAAATAAAAAAAAAGTAGCCCACTATATGTGTAACACAATATGTGTGCACAATCTGTGTAAAGTGGTCGCAAAAAGTCTGCAGTGGTGTGAACAGCCCACACAAACTACATATGTGACTTTTATCTTACTTAAATGTTGTATTCAAACTCTGAGCGCAATTACCCTACCATGTCGGGCATTACCACTCAATCGATGGTTATTTAAATAAAACGATAAAAAAAATTCCTTATACTTTTATGCAAATTAGTTGATTGCAAACTGTTTCTTATGCTTTGGAGTTATACTTCGTTAATAAAATATTGATTTTTTTGTCTAAATTTGACTAGCTATTCATGTTTTCCCTTAAGTGAGCGCTATTCCCCTACTTTCCTCTAAACACTTTAGATTAATAAGTATTTTTCGTGTGTACCTTCTGTATCCATTTGTTCTGTCAAAGGAGCATCACTTAGCACAATCTCTCTGCTGTCATCCCAGTAACTGAGAGTCACTGTTGAAGTACACCGAAGTTCGAGATCACCTTCAGCGACGTGCGCCGCCTGCACAACAAATGAAAGTCCCATTGAGGAAGTCCACAATCCAGGTTGATATTCAGTGACTGGATAGGGTCGAAGGAAGCCTGATGGCGCCTGAATTCGGGGAAAAAAACGTATGTTAAATACATGGTAAATTCCACCTGTAGTTTTTAGAAGTCACATTTATAAAAAACATGACGAATACAGAAAAAGATTTACATTATTATATAAAAAACCACTTTTGTATAAGCTTTACAGAGGTTTTATGTATGCACTTTTGAAAATTCAGTATACATTAATTCCGAATGAAAGTAACCAATTAACTCTAAACGATTTAACCCCGCCTGATTTTTCTTATGGGTTTATAACATTGGTCGAATGTTCATTTTTCCACTGCTAAGTAATTCAACAGAATTTGAGGAAGGATTGATTATACACTGGTTATCAAAAATTAAGGAAAAGTCACAAAATGGTAATTTTCAAATACGCGAACACTCAAAAGGAAGTAATATAATTCAAGTAATTACTATCTCTACAACACAGCTAGTCCATATAACATCTCATTCATGTCACACATGGTCACAAATGTCACAGTCACTACGGTGAAGCAAAAAAATAGGAAATTCCATACATCTCATTATGAGTCTCAAAGGATCACTATATGTGACTCCACTGAGACCTCACTGTGATTGCTGCTTTGGGACGAGTCACCAGGTGACTTTACAATGTAGTTAAATTGTGACTCTCATGTGACTGTCATTTGTAGACTAAATTTCAAAGTCATCGTGAACGCTGCACTGTGATAAGTTACCAAATAATGTCACATTAAAGTCACATGATGACTTTCAGGTGACAGAGAGACTAATGTGAAGTCACTATTGTGCTCTTTTGGGAAAAGTTTCCATGTGACTATAATATGATATTATTTGGTGACTTATCATAATGCAACGTTCATGATGACTATGAAATTGAGTCTCAAAATGATAGTCACATGAGAGTCACAATTTAACTACATTGTAAAGTCACCTGGTGACTCGTCACAAAGCAGCAGTCACATCGACTTCTCAGTGGAGTCACATATAATGATCATTTGAGACTCATAATGAGATGTATGGAATTTCCTATTTTTTTGCTTCACCGTAGTGACTGTGACACTTGTGACCATGTGTGACATGAATGAGATGTTATATGGGCTAACTGTGTTGTAGAGATAGTAATTACTCGAATTATATTATTTCCTTTTGAGTGTTCGCGTATTTGAAAATTAGCATTTTGTGACTTTTCCTTAATTTTTGATAACCAGTGTATTTGTAAACATTGGCCTGAGACGTTGTAACGAGTATGTCAACAACTTTATTTTAGAATTATGTCGCGTGACCAAAGGAACACACATTGAATACTCGTAAAGATGTGCGAAGGTTGAAGTCATTTTTTACGTAGCAATAAAATTTTTTTTTGCTGTATTTTTTATGTTTTTTTTTTTAATTATGACCTTTAGAAACAAAGGTGGAAATTATGAAACATTCTGTAAAACGGAAAAACTGCTGCTTAAATAAAGAGTGTTATATTTTAAATATTTAAAAAATATAGTACACAAACAGCAAGTTGATACATCAAAATATGATTTATGCTTGACGATTTATCACAGAAAACGATAGTTTTGATTACGCCCTACCCCTTAAATTAGTTCTATTAATTGCTATTTTAATAGAATACAGCCAAGATAATAAAACAAACCGTGATGACACACAGGTTTTCCGTTCTACAGACACACACACACACACACACATATATATACTATATCCCATTTGTCAATGGAGAGTTCAGTAAAAAATTGTCTTTGGGTACATACTGCACTCTGACAATAACAAACAGTTTCCTAAATGAATTTTAGTTTATCTTATTCATTAGATTTATTGATGAATAACATGATACTGGAGAAAATTATTTACAACATTATGAAATTTCACTGATTTATGTTTCGCGTTTCAGATATTGCTACGTTTATCGAGAAAAATAGATGGAAGAAATTAGGTCAGAAAATCTTACCTCTTTCCCATTGATATACCAATTCAGCTTTGCTTCTGGCTTCGATGCGCCAGATCTGCAAGTCACATTGACTCGGTCTCCAACTATATATCGAGACTGACCCCCGGATATGCTAGGATTGACACTAGGCAGAGCTGAAAAGAAGGGTAAGATCTTATTAAGTACTTGTGTAAAAGCAGAACTTAAATTTAAAAATGAAACGATTTCATAGAAAAAATAATAAGTACAGAAGTAACAAGAACGAAAACTCATACGTACAGCATCGATTATGAAACACTTTCCAATACATTCAGAATACGATATCAAAACTACAGTTTATTAAGGTGAAAGATGATGTCTAAATGAACAATATGGAAAACGCATAATGCATTCGAAAACAAAATTTCTGCTATTACCATGAATAATCGGAAAAATATGCAATCTTCTTGCGCAGCCCTGTATATGATCTATTGATATGTATGTATACTATATAGTATTCTAAAAGTTAGTTCATTTAAAACCATAGCACAGCTGAAAATTTCCATTCTGCAATTTCCGCCAATAAACGGATGTTGTTGAAAATTTTTGTTAAGCGCTGTATATGATCTACAGAATTTATACACGGCAAGTAACATTTAAAAAAAGAAATTAAAATTAAAAACGCATACCACAACTGAAAACGCACACCACAACTGAAAACGCACTTCTAGTAATTATTTTTCGTAGCCTTCAATAGTTCAATTATTGCTCCTTTTCTTCTGTAGCTAAATTCTTTCAGGTGTCCCTTTAAATGAACGATAAATTCTATGCTCACCATGCTTTATAGTAAGAATCCTTGTAGTACACTTCAGTGATAAATATCAATTTCAATATGTTTAAAATGGTGTAATGGCATTAAAAATACACTGCAAACGATTTTTCCTCATAGACCGTAATGCAATGGAATTCTTTTGCGTGTCTCTGTAAATGAACCGTAAATGCTACACGGTTCATTTTCGATAACGAACATGCCATAGTGATACCCAATAACATATATCCATTTCATGGCAATCGGGCTATATTTACGCATGTCTTTCTCGTTAGCCTCGCGTTGGTTCCAAGACTGAGTTGAAGAGGAGGTTTCTTTGCGAGAAGACGTGCTTTATTTTACGTTTGAACTTTGTTATTATGTTTAAATGTACATTTTTTGTAGCTTCATGAATTGTTGAATTCCATAGCATTATATTTATACAGGGTGTCCGGTCTCAACGGTGTCCAATGGCTAATTCCTAAACCGTTAGTCATAGACATATAGTTCCAATTACAAAAATGTTTTAAATGGAGGTAAAGAAGTATTTTTAAAGCAATTTAGGTCAAGAAAAACATTTATTTAAAAATTACGAAATTTAAATTTTTATATGGTCCCCTGGTCCTATAAGTGATATTTAGTAAACTTTTCCTATTCCGGCAAAAAAAGTCCCATTCATCTAACACTAAATTTGACCGAGTTATGACATTTTCAATTTTATGACTTACACCAATTTTCTGTAACTGAAAACAGATGAGTTAGACTAAGCTTTCAGGGGTCGTACACGAAGCGCTTAAAGTATTATAAAGGGCGTCCACTCCAAACGATATTCAATGGCTAATTCCTAAACTGTTAGTCAAAGACATATAGTTCCAATTACAAAAAGGTTTTAAATAATGTAAAGAAGTATTTTTAAAGCAATTTAACTGAAGGTGCTGCCCCCGTATAAATATTACGGTAGTGTTAATTTTTAGTAATTAACTTTCAGATTGGTTAAAATAATTGAAGAATTGAGCTACAAAACTCGCCTTATCGAGAAAATCAAATTTTGGGAAATCGCGTAGAACCTTTAAATGCGCCCATTGGTATTCATTGAAAATTTGGAGATTGTAGTGTTTGATTAGTACAGTTATACCAATAGAATAGATTGATAGAAAAACACGATTTTTTAAATTTCGGATAAGGCGAGTTTCGAAACTGACGTCCTCAATTGTATTTTGACATTTTATTTATTTATTTATTTATTTATTTTTTTTTTTTTTGTAAGGAAATAAGTGTGTTTCTTTTGATGATTTTATTTTAAAAAGTTGTATTATTTTTTATAAGCTTTTAACTTACGACGTTTGTATGTATGTCTTCCTAATTCAAAATTTTTATTCCAATTTTAACTCACTTCCAAATATTCGATCAAAATTAAATTTTGCATAATTATGTAAATCCAGTGACAATCTAATATTAATATGATTTTAGGTACGTACCATTTGTATTTATTTTACAGCACTACTCGAACAATTTCGTATACATTAATGGCTACAAACAGAAATTTTAAAATCAAAATCAGTAACATTCATGTAAGGCATTGAGATTCACAATGTAATTTGTCCAAATGAAAGTGCGTTGCGTTTTTATTTTTTATACAGTGCCGCACAAAAGACGTCAGATACATTACGATGTATAAGCAGGGATTGCTTATTATACATTTTGATGATATTATGCTTTTTTCAAATTCAACTTTTTAGTTGTTTATAAAAACTTGTTTGAAAAAAAATATTTTAGAGACCAAAATCAAAATGCAATTTCTACTTGCTAAACAAAAAATAAATATTAAATGGAGTGAAAATTTTTGATGTTGGACAAGGAAAATAAGGTAAACAACTTTATTTGTACAATAGATGTGCTAAAACACTTTCGGCCTCAAATCATGCACATACAAATACTTTCTAAGGTTTAAAATGCATATTTTTTCCCAGCCATGTTTTGCCAATTTGTAGTTTGATTGGCCAGAGGTTTCGACGTCAAAGTGATTCATCTTGGCGGTATTCGTGCTTGACAAGCGCAGAGGTAAGTGTTTAATGGCAAAAGTGATTTATATGCTTTTGAAACTTGCTTAGCGACAAGTACGGCAAAAAAAAAAAAAAGTATATATATATATATATAAATTGTTAAATGTTAAAATTTAATAATTTAATATATGTTTTGATTTAACAATATTTCCCCCCTAATTTTTAATTAAAAAATAATTAAAGAGAAATAACTGTTCTAATGAATATTTGCTAAGGGGAGAGGCAGTGAAATTTTCAGAAGGGGTAATGTCAAAATAATAATAATAATTATTATTTTATCATTACAATAAAATGACAAATAGAACAAAATCTTAAAAAAAAAGAGAAGTTAATTAAAAAGAGGGAATGTGGGCGGTTATATGATGTCCGACCTTTAATGGATTAATCTGTGCTCTATTAGAACAAAATATAAAAATATTGTAACAATTTTGTTATGTTTATTTAAATCATTGAAGTAATACACAGGTCAGTAATCGCACAGGTAGAATCATGTAATTCAAATAATTAATATTTACTGTAAAAGAGAATAAGAGTGATATGAGGATCATTTTCAGAAAGGGACATATTAATTTCCTTAACATATTCAGAGCAGCCATTCAAAAGTTATGTATAAAAAATAAAATAAAAAATTAAGATGGTACAAACAAATTAGTTACAAATTGAGCTTTCATGTGTCTGTGCTTGGGACGGGAAGGATGGGGGGACGGGGGGGGGAGTAACAAAATTTGGAGGGGAGATTTCAAGGGGAATTGATACGACTGTTTAGTGTTCATTAGTACAACAAATATTGCTGCATAAAAAAATGTAGTTTTCGGGATTATAAATTTGTGTGTATGAAAGACAGTGAGGGAAAAGTTTAAATTGCAATTTCAGGTGGAATTTAGATTATGGATTACTTATTAATTATAGCAGCAATAAAGAAAGCGGATTTTACAGCGAGATAATCCTTTGCTCATCAGCAGATTTTTGCTTTCTCTGAAGACTTCATCTAAATTCATCGGCCCCTTAAATTTCTTCTTACCCACTTTTTGCTTCACCTGGACGCAAAGTTAAAAATCTATAGAGGTTTTTATATTTTTTTTACTATTCTACTCTATTTGTCTAATTAAATAATGCATCTTCTAAAACTCCACTCCCGTTAAAAATTTTATTTTTCATTGTCATAATTATAACACTTAATTATTAGAGCTTAAAGAGGTAATAATTTTAAAAATTATTAAATTTAAAATCATCGAAAAAGTTTAAAATTTATAATTTATATAAGCAATTATAGATTTCAGTTATAATTTTATTTAAGTATAAATTACTGATTAAATTAAATATATATATATATACTGTTAAAGTAAAAAAAATATAAAAAGTATATTAAATTTAAAATTATTAAAATTAATAACCTTATTAAAATGTTTAGAAATTTTTCTACTTAGTGTTTGTAGTTATCCGTTACTTTATAGTTACAGTAAGTTACTAATCATCTCAATCCTCCCTAAAATTTATACCCCCCCCCCCCTCCTAACTTTTGCTCGGCCAATACATACTGTCTAAAATCATATATTTTATTTTATTATACAAGAAATAACTAACCAACCTACCACATCAACCCCCCTAAAAATTCTACTCTCTCTTCCTCCAACTCACGCGAAAACACCCGTTCGTTGTTGTTAATCTCATGGAAGTTTTATTTTAATATAGCTCGTCGCTGAATATTTCTCTCTCTCCCCCCCCCCCCCCCCCTTCTGCTGTAGATGATACAGATTATCTTTTTTTTTTGTTCGAGGGTGGAGGCGATATTTACACATTAAAAGTTCAAATAACTCAAGTTAATATTTAGAATTGGATAAAAAAATCCAAATATGTATCATTTTCTAAAGAGTTGTGACTGTTGCTTTTATAATCATTTAACAAAATTTCTGTTACTTTTTTTTTACTTGTATTTTTAGTACAAGTTGTATATATTTGTTTTAATATGTCAGAATGAACAAAAATCTTAAAATATAACTGTAATGTTAATTTACTCTCAATGTTTAATGTTAAATTTTATATCTGACGATTATTTTTATTTATAGTAAATTTGTGACTGACCCCTATTTTGCAGCAAAAAAGATACTCCAACTTTAAACATCTACAACTCGGACAGTTTTAATCGCAGAGGAATGGGACTTTTTTTTTGTCTTACTTGTCAGCGCAATAGGATATTTTTACTAAATATCACTTATAGGACCTGGGGACCGTAGACCGGACACCCTATAATAAAAAAAATTAAACTTAAAAATGTTTTCTCTTTAAGCATTTAAAAATGTAATTTAGGTACATTAAAATTTAACTATTTTTTGCATATTACTTTGTGTGTTTAAATTCTACAGATCATATACAGGGATACACAAGGATATAGAATATATTTCCGTTTCTTGACGGAAACTGCTGAATGCGAATTTTAAACTATAATATGCGTTTAATTGAACTAACTTTTAGCATACGCTGTAGTATAAATACTAATCTGTAGATCATATACACGGAGAACAAAAAAATCCTGATGTTTTTCCAACTATTCAGGTAGGGTATTCTGAATGAGTTAGAAAGTGTTTCATAATCTATGCTTGACGCATGGTTTTCTTTCTTTTTAACACTTTCCAACATAGTTGAAAAGTGTTTATGAATTCGGTTAGTCTGTCCGTGCTTTAACAGTCGTAAATATAGTCCGATTGGCATGAAATGGATATGTGTTATTGGGGTTTAATATGGTATGTTCATATTGAAAATAAAGTGTGTAGTATTTTTGGTTCATTTACAGGTCCACTCAAACGAATTCCGTTACATTATGGTCTATGGGAAAAACCATTTGCCGGGTATTTTAATGGTATTGCAGTATTTTAAACATATTGATATTGATATACATCACTGAGGTGTACTACAAGGTTCTTACTATAGAATATTACGTGTATAAAACATCGTTTATTTACAGGGACACAAAAAAGAATTTGATTATAGAAGAAAAAGAACAATAATTGAACTATTGAAGCTTGAGAACAATAAATGCTGGAAGTGCGTTTTCAGTTGTGGTATGCGTTTTTTAATTTAACTATTATTTAAATATTACTTTGTGTGTATAAATTCTATAGATCATATACGGAGTCACACAAAAATTCTCAACAACATCCGTTTATTGGCGGAAATTATTGAAGGAAAATTTTCAACTGTGCTATGCGTTTAACCGAACTAACTTTTAGCATACTATGTAGTACGCATACATATCTGTAGATCATATACAGGGCTGCAAATAAATCATATATATTTCCTGACGATTCATGGTAATAGCAGAAATCGTGTTTTCAAATGCGTAATGCGTTCAAATCGTTTATTTAGACGTCATCTTTCATATTATAGTAAACTGTGAAGTTTTGTTATAGTATTCTGGGTGTGTTGAAAGGGTTCCAAAATCTATGTTTGACGCATGGTTTTTCTTTTTTTTTTTAATATAAGAATTACCGTTACAAATCAATACATTTTGCCAATATCTTGATTAAAAATATTCTCCACTGTGCCATTAATGAAATGAATCAATAAATAAATAATTTAACAAATAAACATATTATTTATATAAAAAAAAATCCGAAATCTTTTTCCTGTAAATGTCTTCTTTTTCTAGGTCACAGTAGAGGTTGTTCCCCAAATTGTAGGTTAGACCCAACCTTATCATCTCTGCTTGTCAGTGATGGATCTTTTATAGGAAAGGTGTTCGGCTACCTAGTTATTCACTCAGAAGAAAAAACATCAAGAAGTTTGTGAAATTACTGAATTTTCGACCCCTTACGAAATTGCTCCGTTACCGAGTGATGAACGACGAAACAGCAGTTGTTTCGATAGAAAACTCTTGTTCGAAAAATCATATCCATTTATTAAAAAAAAAGTACGATTTTTTTTTTCCTTATAGTTAAAAAAAAGTCTTTTTTTTTGTTTGTTTGTTAAATGAAAAAAAGAAGCTGTGTCTAAATTTCATTTAACAGTTTTGAATAAGCTCATAGGTTATTAAATCATTAATCCTCAAATGCGCGATTTTTTATTTTGTTTCGAGAACATTATATATAATTCTCTGAAAGGTTTATTACACAGGAAAAATAATGAAAAAAAATCAGAAAGACGTTTTTCATATAATAAGTCAATCTTTTCTTTTGTTGCACATCTGCAATACAAGCAAAAACCACTGCCGTGTGGCTGTTTTACGCTAAAATATTGCAAAATAGTAAATATTTTAATAAGAATGTGTCCAAATACCTTCTTTTATACAATTATTTATTTTATAAAACTTAACCTTTAACTCTTTAATTCCCATGATAGAATACATTCTACAAATTATTTAGTTCAGAGAATCTGACTTCATACCAGAAAGTTTTAATGGTTAGTTTCGCTTTATTTAAATACGGAATATCTGTTATTAATTAAAGCAAATATTGCTGTTTTAATTTTCTGGTGCGAATTAGATATATGCGAATAAAAAAAATCTATTGAATTTAAAACACTGTTGTTTGCATGTATGCAAAGCTGAGCGCTAAAGGGCTAAGTACTTTATAAAAAATTAAGATTTGTTAAAATGACACAAAAATCTGGAAACAGCATTGCTTAAAATGTAAGTAATTTTTTTTTTTGTACAAATGCTAAACTATTTATAAAGTTTAGATGATTAAATGCGTTACTAAAATGACATTTGTCATGTATATCAAAACTACTTCCAAAAAAAAAAAAAAAAAAAAAAAAAATAAATAAATAAAAAAGCATTGTACAAAATTTTATTTCTTCAGAGTTTTTTTCAAGCCGCATCAATATATATAGACCAGAAATTTTATTTAATAGTTTACACAAGACAAAACTCGCAAGCTAATCGGATCTGATGGGAGCGCTCTTTTCAAATTACTGGTTTGCATCTCAATAGAACATAATTTATTTTGCACAGGAAAGCTGAGATTAATCTCTAACAGGAACTTTTTAACTTTTCAATTTAGGTTTCAATTATTTTTTAAAAAATAAAAGCCTTTTCGAAACCGGTTTCAAAATAGACAGAAATCCTTTAAAAAAATCTGCAACCAAAATCGAAAAATACTAAAAAAATTACGCTAATTTTTTTTTGTATTTATTTGATAAAATGTAAATGTACTAAATATGAGAGTATGCATAACATTTGTAATATTATAATATACATAATTATATGTTTTGCCTAAATTTATATAAAATAAGTTTTTAAATTGTATATTATATACTAAAATTAGTATTTTTATGAATTATTAATATATATATATATATATATATATATTTCCTTTCAGAGACAAATAACATAAGTAATATTAATAATATACTAAGAATAATCGTATTTGAGGCTTAAAAACAATTTGTTTCATAATCATCTTGAAAAGGACTTTACATAAATAACTGTCCCCTGCATGGCTACTAAAAAATATGTACCCATTCGTGCCTAGCGCCCTATATTTCATACGGTACAAAAATACACAAAAAATAGGCTTGAATATATAATTTCACATTTTAAAAAGTCCTTCCGGCCAGTGCCGGGAGGAAGAGGTAGCTTTCATATTCCTTATTTTTAAAAAGCTATCTTGTGATTCAATACTAATTTTTATCAATACTAAATCCTTATGAATGAGAATTTCGCGAAATTAGTCAGCTTTATCCAAGCTGCTTTTATTTAAAGTAACTTATATTTGGTTGCCAAATTCGGCGATATCTTGAAGTGCCTGCCATTTTAAGACAACATGGTGGATGAGGCTAACACGTGAACTGGTCGAGACCTTAGTAATTCCTGTGCACATGCTCACTCACATCGGAATGGGTTGATATATACGAGTGCTGTCGAAGGCAAAAAATCAGATTTTTCAAAATGTCACCCACATAAAGAAATTCAAACTGCTATATCTGAGACATTTTTTAAGATAAAGACAAAACAAAAAATGCTCCGGAATCCTTATATCAAGGTCAAATACTTAAGAAAGAAATCTTTTTCAATTTCTAATTTTTTGCACTTCACTTTAAATATAATTTTTTTAAATTTAATGGCCGTCATTTTGAAACAAGATGGCGGATGAAGCTGGCCAGCGAACTTGGTCGAGACATTGCTATATACTATCCACATGCCTTCTTACATCCAAATAGGTTAGTAAATACGTGTGTTATAGCGTGACAAATATTAGATCGTTTCAAAATGTCAGCCATGCTAGAAATTCAAAGTGCTATAACTCAACCATTTTTTAAGATATAGACGAAACAAAAACTGCTCCGGAATCTCTGTATCAAGGTCAAACACATAAAACAATCTTTTTAATTTTCCAATTTTTTGATACTTCATTTTAAATTTAATTTTTTTAATTTTTTTAAATGGCCGCCATTCTGAAACAAGATGGCGGATGAAGCTGGCCAACGAACTTGGTCCAGACATTGGTATGTACTATGTACACACCAAGTTACATCCAAATCGGTTCATAAATACGGCTGTTATCGCGTGATAAAAATCAGGTCATTTCAAAATGTCAGCCACAATAGAAATTCAAAATACTATAACTAAGCCATTTTTTTAGATATAGACGAAACAAAAACTGTTCCGGAATCTTTGTATTATGGTCAAACACATAAGAATAAAAAATCTTTTTCATTTTGCAATTTTTTGGTACCTTATTTAAAATTTAAAATTTTAAAATTATGTTAAATGGCCGCCATTTTGAAACAAGATGGCGGATGAAGCTGGCCAACAAACTCGGTCGAGACATTGGTATGTACTATGTACACACGAAGGTACATCCATATCTGTTTATAAATACGCCTGTTATCGCGTGACGAAAATCAGGACGTTTCAAAATGTCAGCCACGCTAGAAATTCAAAGTGCTATAACTCAGCCATTTTTTAAGATATAGACAAAATAAAAACTGCTCCGGAATCTTTGTATAGAGGTCAAACAGATAAGAAAAAATATTTTTCCATTTTCAATTTTTTGGTACCACATTTCAAATTTTAATTTTTTTAAATTTTTTAAATGGCCGCCATTTTGTTCAAAATGGCGGATGGAACTGGACAACGAACTCGGTCGATACATTGGTATATACTATGTACACACCGAGTTACATCCAAATCGGTTCATAAATACGAGAGTTACAGCGTGACAAAGATCTCAGATATATATATATATATATATAACCATCAATTATATATATATATATATATATATATATATATATATATATATATATATGTCTGATCTTTTGAACGGAGGGTGGTTTCGGGGTCTGGGGGTCATGATCGATGAAAATATACCAAAATTTTTTGAAATCGCTTTCCTCCGAACGGCTGCATTAGGTAGCTTTTTGTAATGAAAGCTACCTAAAAATACATGTTTCAAAGAAGTCTACAAGCTAAGATTATGACTTAGTTATTTGGATCCTTGGTAGAAAAAACACAAATAAACTTACTTTTTAGTTTCCGCCATCTTGTAAAATGAAAAATCTATAAATCCGAAAAAAGCCTTCATTTTAAACAAATAAATATCCATCTTATGCTGTCATTTTTCGATAACATATAAAGACATTGATAGATAATTATTTCATACAATTTTTATGTTATAAAGAAGAAGAAAATTATTCAAATTTATTAAAATTCGAAGCATCCCAAAAATGGGACGCCAGGCATAAATGGGTTAAATAAAAATTTGAGTCATAAGCGATTGTTGTCTCAGGAAGACAGTTTTTTCTCTTTCCCTTGCTGTAGCATCTGGAAATTCGTTTTAAAAAAGCCTACTTTGACAGCATTTTCTGAAAAACTTCTGCCTTTACCGAAAAGAGAAAAAACTGTTCGGTTACATAGTTTCTTTAAAAGAGTATCTACCACTTTTATACATTTGAGAACAAAAATGAATTAAAAAATGTGTCAGAAAGTAGACAGTTAGGATTTGTAAACAAACTTATATATTTAACCAATGATGGAACAGTGTAGCAGCAGAGAATCAATTGACATCGCAAAATTTTATTAATATTCTTCATCTGACTTCAGGACAGAATTTCTGAGATTTTTGAACGCGAAAAATGCTATAAAAATTTAGTGGTGACAATCGCTCAACTTCTGCGCCACTGTTCCATCACTGATTGAACCCCTTAACTGTCGCATTAAATTACGGTTTAAAAATTCAAATTGCTTATTGGTACCACTTCTTTGAAAAAGAAATAATATTCATCTTATTTAATGACGGGTAAAATGATACCGTCAAGTGATTGATGTACGACCGTGGCGATTTTTAGTAAAATACTTCCCATGATGAAAGCTTTTGTTTAAGCAAAATATAAATTTAGTTCCAGATTTTGCCGACAAGTGAATCCATAACCAAGAGAAAGAAATCTAAAAACAGAAACAGAGCATTTATACAGCATTTATTTTGCACAATTATCAACGATATTCAGCCACATACATTGAGTATGCATGTAATCCGTTTCTTACGTTATTAGTATTAGCTATCACGTAGATTCAAACGCGGTATAGTTTGGATGTAGTTAGAATTACGAAGGGCACAAGCATTGGATTATGGTAATTAGTTGTATAAGAAAAAGGCTTTGTAACTGTTTAGTATGAATTTTTGCTACTTTCAAATTTAAGATCTGTGGATACTCAGATTCTATCTTAAAAATCAGGAAACAAGAATAAAACATGTTCTTCACTCACCATAAACTTGAAGGGATTTTTCAGCATTTACTGTCTGAAATGTTGGAGATTCCGCTGAAGCCTCACATTTGTACATACCTTCGCTAGCCAAATCAGTTTTTCGAAGGTATACGGAGCCAACTGTTGAACGTGAAAGCTGTAAAAAATTAAAAAAGACAGAAAAGCTTTAAGAAATGAAGAAGATCCATTATTTAAGTCGATCGAATTAAAATTTTATCAAATTGCCCAAAAAATGCTTTGGCTCTAAGAAAATACAAACTTCAATAGCTTTTCACTTATTATCGTTTAAAATGTAACTGGTAATTTTCTTATTTTAATTCTTTTATCTTAATTTTTTCTTTCGTTGATTATTTTTTACCTGCACCGGCTTCGAACCCCTCGGAATCACACGCGGAGCTCTTAGGGCTTCGTAGAGCACCAGTTGGGAAACGCAGGTTTACATTTTCATTAAAAAAAAATACATTGCAAAAATTTGGTTTCGTGTCGGTAAAATATAAGAAGTTATTCTAATGTTCTCCGTGTCTAGTTTAAATTTATTGAATCCTGCCAAGTTTATCAAAACCATACAGAAGCTTTTCTTTTCGATTTCCTTTATGGAATACTTTTAAGCATTTGAAAATTTAGTGATTCTCATAAATTTATTCAATAAAAACTCATATTAATTCAAGTACATTAACAATGCATGTAAAAGAATCAATGCATGTAAAATGCATGTAAATTTATCTGTATAATGCGAAGTAAATGAATTACAACATTTAAAATTTCTGATCGAACTCGCAGAATAATATCAGCTACAAAGCGCAAAATAAAAAGACGATTAAAATGATATGCAGCCTGTGGGTACTAACATACTTAAAATCCACCAAAATTTTAGAAAATATTCATTTTTAACTTTTATGATAAGTAAGTATAAATAAATATTACTAAATAATTCTGAATTTAAAATTTCATATTTTCTCCTGTAACCATGTTTTTAACAATCATCTTTAACAACAGAAATTATTTCAGTCAATCGAATTCAAACTTTATAAAGTTTGCCAAAATAAAACTATTTTGCCACCGAGTAGATACTAATTCAATAGCATTTCCTTTAAATTGAAATCTTCTCTTCGACTTCTGCTTTTGTAGGTTGATTAGGTAAAAGAGCAGCAACTCAGCAACACAAGTTGTATTTTTGAGTAATCATCTGATATTCAAGCTTCATATATTTACATGTTTTACGACTTTTAAATCTCAAATAAAGATATTTTAACTGCCTCAATTTCTGAAATGTCTTAAAGCTTTAAGACCAGAAGACTTTTCGTAGAAATGAAAAGTTTTGGTGTTTTCTGCTAATTAATAGGATCATATTTGGTTGAAAAAAAATACCCTATGCCATGTTATGTCAAAAGAGGATCCACGCAATTCTGTGGATGCAGGCTCGACTTTAAATCGCACAAAAAGAGGAAAACGTTTTTTTCTTTTCCTTTAGGATCACCTAAACAATTGTGTAGGTCAGGCCGGGATTAGGGAAGGAGATTAAAAAAAAATACTGCAGGAAAAGCAAAAATGCACGCCTTTTTATTTAGACCCCGATGTACTATTTCTTTAAGGCAACAATTAAAATGTCGTCACTAAAAAATAACGTTACGCACCTAACCATAAAACAGCCGTAAAACAAAGCCTGTGTATCATTGTACGGTTAAATACTGATAATCTACTGTAATTTTTTTAACTTCTAAACATTGCATATTTCTAAGTTTTACACCGTAGTATAGGGGGAAAAAGTACTTTTAAATACAAATTTTGGAGACGGCACATCAATTTATTTTTGAGATATTAATTTATTTTTAGTTTTTAATGTCATTTTTGTAATGGTGACAACTGCAGTACTCCATTTCTGGAAAAAGTATAGGGAAAGATTATTATATCTTTTGTGATGCAATTTTCTCATAACTACTGAAAAAAATGTAATTAAAATACTTGCTATGTTCATAATTAAAAAATATATAAATGAATGATTTCTGATAAAACATAGAGCTATTATAAACTATATTTAATTTTCAGTATTCATATTAATGTTACAAACAAATGAAGGCATATGAATCATTAGATAGCCCCCTTTTTTGTCGAGTTTCTTGAATGACGACATAGCTTTTTGCTGAGTTTGTGTAATATTCCGCGATAGTGACGTCATATACATAATTTTCTATAGATGTTGTTTAAGACTGGATTATAAATGTGGAATTCTTCAGCGGATGCAAATTCGGATGATCATTTTATATAAAATAAAAGCGTGTAATTTAAGTCTTAAAACTGAAATATGTTTCGGTTGATGTACGTATGAAATATGTCGTATGAAATATGTTTCTACCAATATTTACATTTTTTTCATCGGGGCGACACAAAATTCTGAAAAAAACCAGAATTCCTGCTTGTATTTTACCGTTTCTTCGGGGTGAATAATTTTTCTCTTAAGAAAAAATATGGGAACTAAATAAATAATTGAATGGTTGTTTGGAAGAAAGAAAGGCCGTTGTTATAAATTTAGAATTTTACAGAAATGAAGAAAAAAACTATTAATGTCATTGATATTAGCGATATCTTGAGCACCAAGAGCAACATACGCCTTTCTTCCTTACCCTCCATTTTTGTCTTCATGCTGAGCCTTGACATGTAATAAACTAATTCTTTAAACATTTTTGTCACTTCAGAAGTCAGATATGTTCCCAGTACTTTTCATAACAAAGGTACTAATACACAGTATACACAGTGTGTATATTGTAAGGGCTACGTCAAGTTTAAATTTCTTGAATAGTACAACTATTGAACCATTTATTGAATAATTACAGTCATTCAGGGTAACTTTGAACCATAGGGTGTAACTTTGCCCCACCTCCTAATTTTCAATATTTTTGGCTCCAAAAGACTAAATAAACTCCAGAACTGTGCTCTGTTGGCAAGGTTCTAAATTGGGATTTCTTCTACTTATTTTAGAAAATAAATGCGCAATTAATTGCATCATCTAACTATTTTTGTGAAGTACTATTTTCAAGTTAATTTTGAATGCTGTTTTGAAGTTGTTGTAATCCAATTAAATGTTCATAGTAAGTAAAAATATACTCATTTATCAGACATATTATTATCTAAATGTTGTAAATGTGTTAATATTTAGTGATTATTTATTTATTAACAGTTAATAAAATGTAAAATAAGAAGACACTAACATTTTACCGCATTTTCAGGATAACTTTGAGCCGGCTCAAAGTTATACTGATGTTTATAAAATTTACTGATTATAGGTGCTACTGTCAAAAATTTCCCATATTTGCACGTATATTTTATATAAATGGCGAAAGTGTGCATTCGATATAACATGTAAAAATTTTCACAAATATGTGTAAAATACATAAAATTCCTTTAGAGGCGTGATTCGGGGCGGAGCTACTCAAATTTGACATTTCGTGCGTTCGACGTTTTTTATTCTTGTTTGAATAATACTAGTACTAGTATGTATTAGTGTAACTATGAATATATTATTGAGTTAAAACATTGAAATTGTTTTTCACTGCATTTTTATGTTTTATATGAACAATAAACAGTTTTTTTTTAAAATTTCTAAATATTCATGTTTCTCTTCTTCCACTTTTCTTATGCATAACATTTGTTGTAATATCATAAATTAGACAAATTTTGTGATGTTGGGAAATGTAAATTCGGAGTCTTTACATATCTGAAAACATTTTTTGGGGTTCAAAGTTGTCCTAACTATAATAACTTTTTTTATAATGAATTATTTTAGATAGTATTTATCATATGGTGCAAAGTTACCCTAAATGGCTGGGTAACTTTGAACCAGGTTAAAAATTCATTTTTTATTGCTTTTATCATTATTATTCCTTAATTTTTTATAGTCATACAATAATTTAGGATCATTTCTTCTCTTTTATGCCCCTACTTGCAACAATATTCTTAAAATAAGAGTGTGGCATGGGAAAATAGAGAAAATGCGGATCAAAGTTACCCTGAATGACTGTAATTATAAGGTTATCAATAACCATTAAGAAGCTGTTTTGTGTTTTTTTGGATTTTTTCTATTTTACTCAAATTTTTATTGATTCATGTAAGACCGTTTTCTACCCGTTTTAGGTCTTATTTTTTTCTGTGTATGCATTTTTCATTTCTAGTGCATTTTCTGCAGATATTATCTGCTTCAGAAAATAATAAGCTTTGCATTTAGAAATCTAGAAATATCTGAAAATTCATCAAATAAAAACTCACATTAATTCAGTGTTACAAGTAACAAATTAGGAGCTTTAATTTTTTTTATAACATGAATTACCTGAATTATAACATTTAAAAATTCTTCTCGATTTCGATATATAATTCCGAGAAAATAATAATAATAATAAAAAAACAACAACACCGATATATACTCAATTGATAACAAAATTAATAATCAAAATATACGTACATATGTAATAGTTGTAATTGTCAAAAAACACATTGTTAAACGATACTTCAACCTTTTCGAATTTAAAAATTCATGTATGTAATTAATCGATTTTCAGCTATGATCTTTAACCTGACATTATATAAGATGTTCAATTTAAAACAATAGCAAGTTTGCCGAAATGAAAAGTCTTTTGGTATCAAGAAGATACAAACTTAAATAGCATTTCCTTAAATTTCATAAAAAGGGTTTCTCTTTAATTTTGTAATTTGATTATGAGTTAGATTATTAGAAATTTAGATTATGAGTTAGATTAATAAAAGATAACTGAACCATTCCGAATTTAAGATTTCGCGTTATCATATATGACCAATCGATTTCCAGCTATCACTTTTAACCCGCGATTATTTAAGTCGATCGAATTAAAACTTTATCAAATTTGCTGAAAAATCTTTTGGCATAGAGAAGATACAAACTTCAATAGCTTTTCGCTTAAACTGAAATCTTCTCTTTGACTTCTATTCTGTAATTTGATTAGCGGGAAATATATTACTCAGCAATACACGATAAATTTTCTCATACTCAATTTCATATTTTTTCACAGTCGCCGCAACTTCATATTTTTTACTGTGTTTACATCTAGGGGAGAAGTAATTTTAGCCATTCCAATCTTTCATGAAGTGTTAAATTAAAATAATAGCAAAAGTTATTTTCACAGGTAGGGAAAGAAAATCAAATGTTAGTATAAGAAAATGTAAAACAAAAAACGCACCTTTGTTTTTTTTAATTAGTTTTTGATTTACAAAATGAAGAGACGTTTCTGAAAATTTCCTTATCAAAAAAGACATGCAATTTCATGAATTCAAATTAATGTTCCTATATTTTGTACTTTTTGAAAGTCTCTCAATAACGAAATACAAAATACTGAATTCCAACAATTTTTTTTTTGAAAATCTCATCCCGTTACATATACTTATTTATTTATTTATTTATATAATAGCTTATTCGCCCGGCGTTTCCCGAGCTGTCAGTTTTTCAAAACAAACCGCGAATGATTAAAACCTCGATTCATATTAAAATTTTCAAAATAATGAATATCTTAAAATTAACCTCTGGGATTAATCCCCGCTGCCTTCGGAAGCGTACACTGGTCGTGCTATGCAGTGCGTTTCAAACAAATTTCTTTCCCAATGAACCTCCGTCACGGGTCCTCATGCTTACGGCACCGTATAGCAGGCGTGCTGCTGACGTGCTTAAAAATCTGTAGATAATCGTAAGCTGAGTTAAAATAAACAAATTTCGTTGAAATCAGGCCCATAAAACCAGAGATAAAAATTCATCCTGGTGATAGAAGGTGGAACTAAAAACTGTAAGACAATCGAAAACCTATTTGAATGAGCAAACACCGTTGAAATTCGTCCCACAGAAAACAAAATAAGAATGTGCTCCCTGGCGGTGAAAGGTGGACCTAGTAACAGTAAGAAAAGAGAAAGAAAAGTTGAATGAGTCAAAACCGTTGAAATCGGTCCCATAGAATCTGAGGTCAGACAAAATGCGCCCCTGGCGGTAGTAGGTGGAACTAAAAACTGTACGACAATCAAAAATCAAGTTGAGTGAGCCAAACACTGTTAAAATCGCCCCATAGAACCCAAAATAAAAATGGGCCCTCTGGCGGTGGAAGGTGGATGTAAAAACTGCAGCACAATCAATAAAAAGAAAATTGCCCAGTTAAACTGATGGCATTGAGCTCACAGGCTATTCACACTAATTGTATATTATACTCTTATTTCAAAGAATAATGCTCCTCGAAAAATAAGAGAAGGGATTAGTCCCCGTTGCCTCCTTTTTTACTTAACCAAAGAACCTCCAAATCTAATCAGGGAAGCTCCTTAACATAATAAACTGGTATACCAAATTTGAAGCAAATCAGATAATTCTGCATGAAAAAGCTATTTCGCTAAATTAAGGGGGTAATAGCTCCTCATTTCTCCCTTTATGCTGAACCAATGAACCTTCAAATCTAATCAGAAAAGTTCCTTATCAGAATGAACCTAGGAAAAATTAAACTAAATTTGATAATTCTGCATGAAAAATCCATTTATTTTTATTAAGTGGAGGAGCAATTTCCCTCTTTTATACTTAACCAATGAACCTCCAAATCAAATAAAGGAAGCCATATCGGAATAAACTGGTATATCAAATTTGAAGCAAATCGAATAATTCTGTATGAAAAACCCATTTATCTAAATTAAGGGAAGACTAGCCCCCGTCCCTCCTTTACACTTAACCAATAAATCTCTAAATCTAATCAAGGCAGCTCCTTAACATAATAAGCCGGTATACGAAATTTGGAGCAAATCGAATAACTCTGAATGAAAAATCCATTTATCTAAATTAAGGGGTGGGGCTAGCCCCCCATTTCCTCTCTTTATACTTAACTAATGAGCCTCCAAATCTAATCAAGCCATCTCCTTAACATAATAAACCGGTATATCAAATTTGGAGCTAATCGAATAATTCTACATGAAAAACGCATTTATCTTAATTAAGGGGGGTAGCCCCCTTTCCTCCCTTTATACATAATAATGATCTTCCAAATCTAATCAGGTAAGCTGCTTAACATAATTAACCGGTATACCAAATTTATAGCAAATCGTATATTTCTGCATGAAAAACCCCTTTATCTAAATTAAGGGGGGTGCTAGCCCCCTTTCCTCCCTTTATATGTAACTAATGAACCTCCAAATCTAATCAAGGCAACTCCTTAACATAATAAACCGGTATACCAGATTTGGAGCAAATCGAATAATTCTACATGAAAAACCAACTTATCTAAATTAAGGGGGGGGGGGAGGTAGACCTCCTTTCCCTCCTTTGTACTTAACTAATGAGCTTCCAAATCAAATCAGGGAAGCTCCTTAACATAATAAACCGGTATACCAAATTTGGAGCAAATCGAATATTTCTGCATGAAAAACCCATTTATTTAAATTAAGGCGGGGGACTACCCCCCCTTTTCCCCATTTATCCTTAACCAATGAACCCCCAAAACTAATCAGGGAAGCGCCTTATCAGAATGAACCTAGAAAAATTTTTTGAAGCAAATCGGATATTTCTATCAAGAGTCATCGCGTTACGTACGTAGGTACGTACATACACACGTACGTACATACAGAACCGGCGGGCACATAAGCTCTCAGGCTTTGATAGCCTGTGAGCTAAAAACTAAGTTGAATGAGCCAAACCCTATTAAAATCGGGCCCATAGAAGTCGGGATAAGAATGCGTCCCCACCGGTGGAAGCTTACAATTCTCTTACACTAAAAACTGTAAGAGAATTGTAAGCTAAGTTGTTAGAATCAACTCCCGTTGAAATCGGACCCACAGAACTCGAGAAAAGAATGCGCTATTATGATTGAATTAATGATTAATTAATTCCGAAATTAATGATTGAAAATGGTGGCTGAAGTCTATATTTAGGAAACCACATTTTTAAATTTAAATAAGGAGAGAGAAACCCTATTGACAAACGCTTAATTTATATCAAGGGAGTCTTGCTATAGAACGTACTAATAATCTTCGATTAAGTTGATAAAATCCTTTTAAATTATGTTTTTAGCATTTGGCCATGTTTAATAATGAATTTCCTTTTATATCCTAAATTAGATAGGGGGTTAGCTTATCTGCTGAAATGGATCCCTTTTTAGTTCAGTTTTTAATGAATGCTTATCCCTATCTTGTTCTTTCTTCGAATTTTTGCATCGTCGCTGTCAGTTTTTTCTAAAAATTAAATAAATTACAGACCGATTTTTATATTAAAAAAATGAACATCCGGATGTTTAAAAAATTTTTTTTTTAAATCGACATTTACTCTAAAATTTTCAAATCGATATCTTGATTAGTTTTCTTAATGTTAGGCCGATTAGTGAAAATTGTCATTAAATTCCATTTCCACTTGGAAATCAAGTCCAGCAGAGGTACGATTCTTTTGCCTTTTCGGAATTTTTTTATGAGTCTTTTAATGAGTTTTTAATTAATATATCGATTAATTATGGGCTAATTTTTATGAAATAAACATTATTGAAAAGAGGATAAGATTTACTATATTCAACTAAATGATTCAAACCGGATTATTTTTATTAATGCAGAAAAATTGCTTCGAAACGTAAAATAACAACACAAACAAACCTAAAAATAGTATAAAAAATTGAATAAAAAAAATCTATTCAAAAAACCAAAAATCGGGCATCAAGGAACAAAACTACATATATAGAGGCACCTTCCTACCAAATTTTGTAGCTCTACGTGCATCGGTCTTTTCAGAACACTGTCGACAGACACATTCACACACACAATCTTCTTTCTTTATTATCACAGATTTATTTAATTACAGGGAGGAATACATCAAAGGTTAAAATATATTGCCATTGTGATATTTGTTTAAATAATTTGTGTAGTATTTTATCCTGTAATAAATAAAGGAAGTGACATAAAAGCAGCACAAGTGTTTGATTTGAATAGAGTAATATAATCAACAAGAAGTTACAAGATAAGACAACAATGATACAGACAGTTAGTACTAAAAACCACAAATATACTGAAAAATTTCGAATTATAAAAAATAGAAGCTAGCAAGCGTTAGAAACCATTCCGAATTAAATTTTTCATGTTATCCCATGTAACTAATCGATTTTCAGCTATCACTTTTAACCCGTGATTGTTTAAGTCGATCGAATTAAAACTTTATCAAATTTCCCGAAATAAAAAAAAATCTTCTTTTGGCATCGAGAAGATACTTTTCCCTTTAACTGAAATCTTCTCTTCTATTTTATAATTTGATTAGTGGAAAAGATATTACTCAGTAACACACGATAAATTTTTGAGCAACCGTCTCATATTCAAGTCGGCGGAACTTCATACGTTTTACGACGTTTTCATCCAGGGGAGAGGTATTTTTAGACGCCTCAGTCTTCCATGAAGTCTTAAATTAAAATAATGGCAAAAGTTTTTGTCACAGGTAGAGAAAGAAATTCGAAATGCTGGCATAAGAATATGTAAGACAAAAGATTCACCTTTTTTGTTTTTTTTTAATTAGTTTTTGCATTTCGAAGGCAAGAATTATTTCAGAAAATTTTCTTATTGAAAAAGACATGTAATCGATAAATTCAGCTTAACAATATTAGATTTTGTACTTTTTTGAAGTGTTTTAATTATCAAAATAAAAAAAATTGATTTTTATTGAATTCTGAATTCGCATTACTTTCATACAGAGATACACTATATGGCCATTAATGACCGGCAACTTTCAATTTTAGACATTTTGTCGAATATTTAGAAATATACTTGACAGATTCTTCTGGAATTTTAGGATTAAAAAGAACAGATATGACCTCATATTTAGCCATGTCGATTTGTAAAGGGGGGCAATTAGCGGGCCAACAAAAAAACAAAGAAAAAAAATAATACTTGGGATCACCCTGTAAAATAAAATAAGCGAAATGATCTACCGCTAACGAATATAAATAAACAGACATTGTGCAATATGTGTATTCTTTTGTGTAAGAATAGCACGTATATTAATACAGATATAGCGATTTATTTAAAAAAATTAAAAAATGCTTGCATGTTTTTTGCTTATAATATGCAGGGTTTTCAACCAAATTTAACGCCGGTTTCAGAAAAATTGACAAAATATAGTAGAAACAATATAGTGTAATTGGAATATAAATATATTAAATATTTTAGGAAATATGAGCAGTTGTATGAAATAATTTTTATCTGAGCATGCGCGAAAGATAACAAGGATCATTTTACATAATTTAATAGTCAAATCTATGGAGCAACTTATTAAAAAAAAATCTAGTCAAATATCGTAAAAATTCAGAAAGATATTGGCATTAAAGTGAGCAAATTTTTAATTGTTCTCTAAAAGCAGCTGAATGCTAAGGGATTTTACACAAATTGCCATTTTTTATTAACTGACTTTCAGAAAAAAGTTAGTATTTAGTATCAACGAGTAGATTTGGAAAAAAATGCTTCGATTTTGATACTTCTTTTGATCATGGTATAAGCTCGTTCTGGTGGTTATCCAAGAAGAACTAAAGCATCAATAAAAAATGAAAATTAAAAAAAAATTAAAAATGACAATTTGTGGAAAATCCCTTATCATTCAGCTGCTTTTAGAGAACAACTAAAATTTTTCTCACTCTAACGCTGATATCTTTCTGAATTTTTACGATATTTGACTAGATTTTTTTTAATAAGTTGCTCCATAGAGTTGACTATTAAATTATGTAAAATGATCCTTGTTAACGTTCGCGCATGCGCAGATAAAAATTATTTCATACAACTGCTCATATTTCCTAAAATATTTAATATATTTATATTCCAATTGCACTATATTGTTTCTACTATATTTTGTAAATTTTTCTGAAACCGGCGTTAAATTTGGTTGAAAAAGCAAAAAACATGCAAGAATCTTTTAATTTTTTAAAATAAATCGCTATATCTCCATTAATATACGTGCTATTCTTACACAAAGGAATACACATATTGCACAATGTCTGTTTATTTGTATGCGGTAGCGGTAGATCATTTCGTGCATTTTATTTTACAGGGTGATCCCAAGTATTATATTTTTTCTTTGATTTTTTATTGGCCCCCTAATTGCCGCCGGTATGAAATCGACATTGCTAAATATGAGGCCATACCTGTTCTTTTCAATCCTGAAATTCCAGAAGAATCTGTAAAGTATATTTCTAAATATTCGGCAAAATGTCTAAAATTGAAAGTTGCCTGTCATTAATGGCAATATAGTGTACATAAAATATTCAAAAGAATTATCGTTGAGATAATTGCTTAAATAATTCATACACTGTTATCGTTATGATGCTCTCAGTGTTGGGCAATATCCTAAATGTTGGGCCTAAATCGTATGATCCCCCCCCCCCCCCCCCAAAAAAAAAAAAAAGTGGAATAGTTAAAACAAAATCTACAAAATATATTAATATATTATTGAATCAAATGCGGTATATCAAAGTATTTCAAATCTAGAAAAATACGTACATCTAGTCACTATGCAGATCAATTGTGATGATGCCGCTTCAAGAAAATATGATTTAGGATCGTATCACATTTAAAATATTCAATTAGTCCATTAAAATAAAACTTTAACTGTATTTTGCATTAGAAAATATCACATAATTGCAAATATTAGATATGAAAGATCAGAAAATTTTTAATGGCATGTAAATCATAATGCAAAAGTAAGTATGCAAACCATGTTAAAGTGAAAAAAAAAATGGTAATTTTCATAAATTTGTTTTTCAGACATTGGATTTTAACATTATGTACGTTATGAGATATGTAACTTAGAAATCTCACGTTTTTATAATTTTTGTTTGAACAAAGCAGTTCTTTTGATTATTGTAGAATACTTTAAATAACAGGTCAAGTGCGAGTATCACTCACGCACAGAGAGTTCCGTACAATAAATATATGAATTAGTAACTGGGCGTTGCGAGTTGTTATCTAGGCTTTAAAAGCCCGTGGCGCCTTGAGTTTCCGCCCGTGTCTTAATGCATGTCTAAACCGTCCGTGTCTTTAAGGGTTAATATCTCGGCTAATTACCAACAATTTTTTTCGAAAATCATTATCAACAATTCCTTTTATACTTCTGCGACGATAGGTACAGTCGTGGAAAAAAAAAGTAAACACCCCCTACTAACTCCTCAACAAATTATTGTAGAAGAAAGTTACTGGTACCGAACGATTGGAAATAAAGTCTACTTTTAAATGATGTATATAAAATTTACTTAGGGGGCCATCTACATATTAAAACGAACCATACCTTTGTTTTTTTTCAATAGCAGTATACAATTCTGACAGCATAAATGAACTCTACACCCTTTCATTAGCCTAAAAACGAATTTTTATGCAATTCGTACCATAAGTTTCCGAGAAATTAATTATTTTAAAACGAGCGTATTTTAAGGGCTGTATCCAAATTGAAATTCCATACTCGATTGTTAACCGAGAGAGCCCCTTTCTTGATCAAGGCACCTTAAGCGCCACTCAAGGAGTCAATGAAGCCTGTTAGATAACAGTACAGCAGAATAAATTTCAAAATATCTACTCGCTTCTATCATAGACGGCCCCTTAAACCATCATTTTGCCGTTTTCTAAGCATAATTTGAAAACTGCTTGGAAGAAAAATGTGAAATTTTGGTTTTCCATAAATCAGAACTTAATAAATCTAAATCCATCAAAAAAATTGTAGGTTGCAATTCATAATTTTTTTGAATAATAATTTCATAATTCATAATTCATATCATAAAATTATAAAAATTGCAAATTGAGCGTATTTATGTTTGGGTATATTAGTATTATTGCCACACAAAAAAAAAAAAATTAGCACATTAGGAGGATAATTTCAGGAGATACAAATAAAAATATGAAAATGTAATTTAACATTAGAAGCATTCAATTTTGAATGTTTATAATTGAAAAACTTAACATTCAAATGACTTGAAATTTGGTTTCTAGGCATAGTTTGAACCGAAGATTTGAAATATCTCGTTAAAATTGGGTATTGCCATTGAAAAAAATGAAGTTTAGATTCATTTTAATATGTAGATGACTCCTAAGAAAATTTTATATACATCATTTAAAAGTAGACTTTATTTCCAATCGTTCGGTACCAGTAACTTTCGTCTACGATAATTTGTTGAGGAGTTAGTAGGGGGTGTTTAATTTTTTTTTCCACGACTGTACCTCCAGCGCTCCTCAACTCCTTTGCTGAACGCCCGAAAAAGAAAATTTGTGAGCAACGAAAAATTTGCAATTTTCTCAAAAACTATGTGATCGATAGGTTAATCGCTACAGTTTTCCTGCATGGTTTAAATTAACTTTCACCACCACTAATTGTTTCATAATTTTAGTTTCAGTAGGTTTGGAAATAGAATGGGGGGGGGGGGGGGCGTTGGGTATATTTTTGCATTACATTTTCGATAATATCTCTGAAAATATAATACATAAAATTAAAAGAAATATATTTTTGAGTTCAGTGTTACGAAAGCTTTCACACAGTACCCCCACACGATACAAAAAAAAAAAATCAAATAACTTAATTATTTCTTTCTACATTTTTCCTAAATATATTTGTGAATGTTTAATAATCTATAAATATGTGGGTCAATAGCCTTTATTACTTCAGCCTTTCGAATTTTCCAAATTTTCCAGTTTAGGAGTAAAATGGCTACTGTGACAGACGGACAGACAGATTCAGGAGTGATCTTTTAATGGTTCCGTTTTTACTTTTTAAGTACGCAATCCTAAAAAGAATTCGTATTTAAAACACACATCTATTTTGATACAAGAAGCATACGAAAATCCCGCCCCTCCCCCACCTCCCGAAAAAAATGCTTTCTTGGAAATAAAATGCTGTGATTTTAGTTTAAATATCCTCCTGTGATGACCAGCTTATTGATCCTTTAATGTACACTATGCATTGCAGCATATTTTCTCAAATCAATTTAGCTACTGCATACACTGTAAAAAAAAAAAAAAAAAAAAAAAAAAAAAAAAAAAAAGAAAAAAAAAAAACCGGAGATTCTACTGGTAATTGAGACAGCAGTACTGTTTCCGCATTTTAACAGAAATTTTCCCCCATAAATTCCAGGAAAACGGAAATTTCCCCCCATAAATTCCAGGAACACAGAAATGTTTCTGTAATTTATGGGTAAAAATTTCCGTAAATATACGGAAATAGTACTGGCGTCTCGATTGCCAATAGAATCTCCGTTTTTTTTTTTTTTTTTTTTTTTTTTTTTTTTTTTTTTTTTTTTTTTTTTTACAGTGTACTCTCCATGAAATCGGGGCAAACTAATAGCAACTATGGAAGAATTCTTTCGATCATGGGAGCATTTCGTATATTTTTATTCATATGTATGTCAACTTTCCAGTTACACAGTTTGACAAACACTACTTTTTTTATTCACTTCGTCAGTTATGCTCCAAAATGTTCACTTGGGATTTATTTGCAGCACATTCACGTATGTGTAGACATTTAAACTTATTGCATAATCTTCAGTAATCAGTCCACTGCCAAATGTCGAATTTAAGTGTGAATTTAAGGAATAGAGTAGGTTTTGTGACAGTTCTTTAACAGTGTCTACATTCATTTTAAACTATATTGTTGCTAGCATGACTGGTTACACGTGATTGCTACTAAGATAATTCTTTAGAAAAAAGATATAAATATTTGTCCACTACTAGGACTTCCCTCAGAGGGATTAGTCTGAGCGATATTACTGAAAACATAGATTTAATAATAACATGTGGAAGCAAAGAAAATGAGATGTTATCTTTAATTGTCCATATACTGTAAAAATTGAAATGATGAAAATAAACGAATTGTAGAATTACAAAATCTTATATATAAATTCGTATACACTGTTTAAAAAAAATGGGAAATCAAACCATTCAAGACAGCCATGCATGGATATAAAATTGCAAGTACGCAATATATTAAAAGTAAAATAGAAAATGAGACACTAATTTACTTATATCGGAATTTTAACTGTATAAAATGATGTCAAGAGCATAATCAGACTCTCCGCACCAATTTGAGTAACTTTAAATGACAAATATATGATGTTTAAAAAGAATGGACTTTACTTTATATGGTGTGTGCTCCCCCGGAATAGTTAATAATTACAATATCTGTTTTCCACGGATGCAATGAGGTTGTCGATAACATTTAAGGAATTCTCTTCTCAAAATCTAATATAGTATCAAAGTACCGAATACATCAAAAGTGGCATGCAATGCTTCGTTAGATTGTGTTTTAGATATGCTTGATCGGATTTAAATGATGAGTGTATGCTGGCCACTATATACGCTGTATTGTTTTGTTTTCAAACATATTCTGCACAAGTTGAGCTGTATTTAGCATGTATTAAATAAAAGAAATCGGCAATGATTACAATATAATGTATGACACAAGATCTGAATATATCGTCTGCATAACTTTTGAGCTGTCAAAGTGTCATTTGAAGTAATTTACAAATCCATACATATTTATTCAGCAAATCATGCAATCTAACATACGCCAATATGAACCCGATTACAAAATTTCACCAGAATAAGTTAATATATAAAAAATATACTAATGATAGTTGAGAATATGATCTTATGATAAAATGTCTAGAAAAATGAATCGGATAAAAAATTCATATCACATTTAAAACGGCACTTCCCTCTGTTACTGGCCTTGGCGAGAGAGAGAAAAGCCTAGAGAAGGAACACTTTAAGAAGTACTTTCGGGCAACCTACTCACTGTTTCATACAGGTCTTTATTCAATATTTACACAATTTATTTAATGCTAGGTGGGTATCTATCAGTTTTGTTGCATTTAAATCGCATGCTTTGCAGCATTATAAAATATTTAAAGTTGCTGTACCTAATAATTCCAAATTAATGGTAATTGAGATCGCTTTCCGTTAATTTCATCTTTTTTAATTTTAAATTTTTTAGAAACCATTCATAGAGACAATTGTATATTTTAAAACTAACCCGGAGCAAAATTTCAAGATTTTGGGCTCAGCAGTAACAGAGAAATAGAAAATTTTTGAAAGTTTTTTGTTTCTGCACTGTTTTATATAGCGACATTTTTAGAAATTGTTCTATTGCGAGAATTTACGTCATGATAAATGCAGCCATGTCGATTTTCATGTTTATATTCCTAACAGTTCCATGTTCTTCGTTACTTAGATCATCTTTAGATCTTTTTCCGCTTTGTTTAGTCTTTCTATTTTTTAGAATTCGTTCTACAACGAGCATTTACATGTTATTAATTATTACCATGCCAAAGTTCTATTTCTAACCCCAACAGTATCCCAAAAATTTCAGTATTCCAAATAAATCATAGTTTAGAACCTTTCTAGACATTTTTACGTTTATCCGTCAAGTTGAAGCTTTTAGAGAGCGTTGATTACGAGTATTTACATCTTAAAAGTAACTACCGCACCAAATTTAAAGTTTCTAACCCAATCAATATCGTAGAAATCAAAATTTTAGAACTTTTTTGATCCTGCAGCGATGTAGGTTCTTGCACTGACATAAAATAGTCTTTTTTTCGGAGCAGAGATGGCCACCAACATTTTTTTAAGTTGGCTATATGTAGTTTCAGAGATAACACCTCACAAACGTACAAGCATTAATAATATTAAATACTTTATATTATTATAACGCTTTATAATATTAGCATTAGATGTACAGATACAAAAGCCATTTATCTGTTGCAAACTAAAGTGCCGGCGTTACCCAGAATTTGAAGGATGTTTGTTCTGAAAAATCAATTTCAAAATTTAACATACAGCACAAAACAAACATTAAAAAAAGCAGTCGAAATGTTGTTGAATGAATCATATGAAAACGCTATATAAAAATGTATAAATGTATATAACAGACGCAAAAGAATACAGCTATAAATGAACTTATTTCAATTTATAATTGGAGCAATAATGTTAAAGTACGCCAATATTTCCCTAATCGGGTTTTTATCATGTTTCAATACATTTTCACACTCATATGACGTTATACTATATCCACCATGCCCTTTATATTTCCAATATGACGTAATATTTTCCTCTTTTACGTGGAAACATTGAAATAGAAAAGTTATGAAGTTATATTCACTTTCATTTAAATTCGTCAAACCATTTATTTCATTTTAATATTTCACGTGAATATCTTGCAATAGAAAAGTTATGACGTAATATTCACCTTTTTTTTAAATTCGGCAAACTATTTATTTCATTTTTCACGTGGAAATCTTGCAGTAGAAAATTAATTGTTGTAGTAATAATTTTATTGTGTTTTTTAATTGTTGGCAACTGCTATAACGAAAAATGTTTAAATTTGATAAGAAATTGCTGTTAAATTGGTGGTTTTTAATTAATTAAAAATTAACTATAAGTTATTTCGATTCCGGATTACTTTAGTTGTCTCGGCCATGTTTTAATACACATGTACGTATCTCTTCACAATTTTGGCTTCCAATTTGTGGATTTTTTATAGAATTACAAACAGACAGATAGACAAGTTTTCATTTTTATATATCTCTCTATTCTATAAAAAGTAACTAACGCTGTCACCGCCGCCGCCGGTTTTGATTTTTTTTGTGACCGGAGGTCTTTCTTCGTTAATATTAAGAAAACTATTGCATACAAATATATGAAAATCGGTGGTATTATAGCGAAATGTTTGATCAACACACTAATGCATACAGTTTTCAAATCGAAGAATTATTTTAAGAGATATTTAATGCTAACGTTAGACAAAATCGTTCCATTAAAAAAAATTATAAAAGCAAAAGCTATACATGGGAATTTAATCATTTTTAGATCATTTTATTCAATAGAAGATCCCGGTCTGCAGATTTCATTAATTTTCTTAATTTGACTCATTTTTTGAAGTTTTATTTCTATTTTAAATTCAAATATTCAGCATTTTGACAGATATTTTTTACATATTTTTGAAAATGGTATTAATTTAAACTGTTGCCAACTGTATAAACAGCGCAAACAATAATGTTTGCTTCAAATAAAAAAATTATTTACACGTTACTATTATAAACAGAAAAAAACCCTTCCAATTAGAATTAAATAAATAGGTATAAAAAGCAGGCACTAATTGGAAATTACGCCATAAAAACTATATTTACATGTGAATTTTAAAAGAGAAATGATATTGTAAAATAAATAAATTAACATGCGTTAGAAATCTGAAATAGAACAAATTACGTCACATTACACTTATTATGCAAAATGAACAAAAAATAGTATTGCAAAACAGTTTAAATTTAAAAATTGCGCGAGACAAAACATTAGAGGTTAAATATTAGATTTTTTCAAAATTTTATTATTTGTCGTTTGATGTGAGGTATTCAGCTATAAGTATGCAAATTTTTATGTTTCCAACATAATTAGGGGCTGAGTTAGAAAAATTGCTTAAAATACACAAGTTAGAGCCCAGAGGGTGAAATATTAGACCTTTTTTGAAAATTTTATTATTTGTCGTTTGGTGTGGGTGTCCAGCTATAAGTATGCAAAATTTCATGTCTCCACCTTAATTAGGGGCTGAGTTAGAAAAATTGCTTAAAATACACAAGTTAGAACCCAGAGGGTTAAATAATAGACTTTTTCAAAATTTATTATTTGTCGTTTGATGTGAGGTGTTCAGCTATAAGTATGCAAAATGTCATGTCTCCAACTTAATTAGGGGCTGAATTAGAAAAATTGCTTTAAATACACAAGTTAGAGACCGGAGGGTTAAATATGACTTTTTCAAAATTTTATGATTTATCGTGTTATCGCCAGTGTTCAGCTATAAGTATGCAAACTTTCATGTCTCCAACTTAATTAAATTAGGGGCTGAGTTAGAAAAATTGCTTTAAATACACAAGTTAGAGCCCAAAGGGTTAAATATTAAGCCTTTTTCAAAATTTTATTATTTGTCGTTTGATGTGAGATGTTCAGCTATAAGTATGCAAAATTTCATGTCTCCAACTTAATTAAATTAGGGGCTGAGTTAGAAAAATTGCTTAAAATACACAAGTTAGAGCCCAGAGGGTTAAATATTAGACTTTTTCAAAATTTTATTATTTGCCGTTTGATGTGTGGTTTTCAGCTATAAGTATGCAAATTTTCAAGTCTCCGACATATATAGTTTCTGAGAACGGGCTCTGTGACAGACGGACAAACAGAGAGACAAAGGAGTGAGACAGGTAGGGTTTCGTTAGATGAACGAAACTCTAAAAACATGCTGCGGATGACTGTAACAACATCCTAAAATTACATTACCATCAGCGATCTACCAATCCCGAATTTAGTTTATATTCGTTTCATATATTCTTATTCTTTTGTGCGGCCCTGTAATATAATTATCAATATTATATACAGTAAAACCTCTGAATAGCGGACACCCCGAGAATGCAGAATTTGTCCTCTATTTAGAGGTGACCGCTACTGAGAATAAAACATGTACAGTTATTTAAGAGTTGGTAATCGAAAAAATGTCCGCTAAATAGAGGTATCCGCTAATCGGGTGTGTCCGCTATGGAGGTTTTACCAGTAAAACTTCTGAATAGCGAACACCTCGGGAGGGCAGAATTTGTCCTCTATTTGGAGGTGTCCGCTACTGAGAGTAAAAAATGTACAGTTTTTTAAGGGTTGGTAATCGAAAAAATGCCCGCTAAATAGAGGTGTCCACTAATCGGGTGTGTCCGTTATGGAGGTTTTACTGCATAATAATATCATCCTTTAGAAGAAAATTGCATGCTGTATGATAGACAGACAGACATCCAGAGAAAGCTAACCTCCCGGATCAATAAACACTCATGTCTTTTGTTTTAATCATCCACAATTGTATGTCATACAACATGCCAGATTTTATACAACAGGCTAAAAACGGTCACCGTGGTACGGAATACTGTATTATTATTTGTTTGCCCACCAAAACTGGTTGCCACGGGTTGTTGCAAGGTTTGTGATCACGTAGTTGAAACTGATCTATTCAATATTACTGCGTGCGTATTTTTTTTTATTTGCTCCATGTGTTTAAACCAGTTGTCTACGAAAACATCAACCGGTGAAAGTGACGCACACCAAATTTCTGTGACGTATGCAGATAAATTGTGCTTTTTTAAGAGTTTTTTCTATATAATTTTTAAACGGTTTGGAACTTATTTTTCATAGTAGGTGCATTCAGTAGGCGACCCTCATAGGTACCTTCTGGTGCAATCAGAAACGAAATCCGGCAAATATTTTTTGAGTTATGCTTGACGAAAGGTTTTTATTAGGCTTTTTTTTTAGTAGGACATGGCGTTAATATCCATCGTAGTAGTAAAGTGTCCGGACAGTAATATTTCGCTGAGTATTAGCCTTCGCTTCGCTCAGACAATTAAAAGTTATATGAACTAGTTATGTGTCACCATGTATAATGGACACACAGAAATATGATCGAATTGAGTATTTTCCCTTTTTTCTCGAAATCTATTAATACAGTGAGTTAAAATATGTTCGTCAAATCAACCTGCATCACCTCATATGTTTCTCAGTGCTGACAAATTTCTAATAATAAACATTTTATGAAGAATGAAAATTCTATTGCTAAAAAAATCCTAAATATGAAAATTATTTACAGAAAACTATAAGAAAAAAAAAAAAGAAAGAAAGAAATCTTAGTTCTTAAGGTATATTAATAAACAATCCGTTCTGCAAATGCCGTTCTACATTTACTCATTTTGCACAATCTGTACTTTTTTAAAACTTACTGGCTATTCCTTCATATCCTCTGGGTATATTAAAAATTTTTCATTAAACTATTTTCTTTAAAAAATACTTTACACAAAAAGTCCAATTTTAATGAAAAAAAAACAAGAGAATTAATACCACCGAATAATTTTGTTCGATACAATTAAACTGACATTAGGATAAAAAAGAAATAAAAATCTTTTGATATGTAAGTTGTTTATCTTAGACGTTTCTTTGTCCAAAATGAGCTTTCGAACGAAATCTGCCTATGCTTGTACGCGCGGCAACATTAAAGGGGGGAAATTACACTTCGTCGATTTAATACCAAAAAGGGAGGAATAAGAATTTGGCTTGCTCAGTTGCACAGTTTTAATTAAAATTGAAAATCTTTTCTATCATTCTCTCTTTAGAACTTCAGTCGAGCATTTTGCTGACAATTATTTGAGAATTATTTTTGTTTGTTTCTCGTTCTCTACTGAAGAAAGACCTTAAACGGTTGCAATTTTAAACCGAAGTGGCAATGAATCGAAAACAAATATGTTCATTTCATAATTTATTTTGAATTATTTAAATTATTTTAAAAACAAATAATCAATTTTGAATAAAATTCGTTCACATCAGCGTTTTTTATTTTCACATTATTCACACAAATATCATATTTACTGACGCATTTTTCGCACTTGCTGATTTTAAATGATATCTTGCATAAACAAAAACAATGGGATAATTAAGAAGGATGGTACGGAGCAGACGCTAATTTTAAATGATATCTTGCATAAGCGAAAAAAAAAGGGATAATTATAAGAAGGATGGTACGGAATGTAATATGATATTATGAAATACCGTCAACCGGAGCTACTTTGTTCCATCGCATAAACAAAATTTTGTTCTTTGTATTGAACAAGCAATACAAGATAATTTGGAGTTTTTGCCCTTGAAAAATATTTTATACATTACTATAGGACGTTTGCATAATTTAGGGTAATTTAAATTTTTGTTAGTGGCAACACTGGATGAGTTTGTAAACAACTGTTTTCGTGTGTAGATTTTAACCCTCCAAACTTTCTATAGTGAAAGAATCTGGATAAGAGCTACAAATAAGGTAAGTGTCAAAATGTTACTTTTAGTAACCTGTAACCCATGTATGATCATAATTTTCCCTTTAACTTTTTATTTTGACAGGAAATGTTTTCATAAAGCTAACATGGAAACTAGTTTTTCGCGGCTACTTTGTGCCAGGCCTGGTTTGGTCCGAAGTAGCCCCAGTTACTTAGAAATGCCTTTTATACAACGAAATCTCTTAAAAAATGTTTTAAGTAACATTATTTTCAAATGTTACTGTAGCAAAATATTACATTAATTGTTTTTGTTCCAGTTGCTGAGGATAACATGACAAAAACTATTTCTCGTCTCTTTAATATTTACAATTGGTTTATTGTGTTTAAAAGTGAAAAAAAAACCCTTTGTTTATCGAGTTTGCAGTGTTAATTCATTAGCAGATCCTATTGCAAGGGGGTTTCAATGGTCCAACATATGAAATGTATTCAATTTATATGAAACTAAGAAAATGGACCAAAGAAGCCCCTAGCAGGGGCTACTTGTTCCAAAACTTTAAAGATAGTTAAAAAAAAATAAATAAATAAAACATTGCCTCTTTAAAACCATGCAGTTTATTTCATTGTTTCATATTAATTGTTTACAACTCAATTTCGACGTTGAAAAATCATATATAATATTTTTTAATAATGTAAATGTTAGCGGAACCAGGAAAAGTGGCTCAAAGTATGGCCCATTGACGGTATATGACATAATTTAAAATGGTATGAAGGGTGGAGCGCGTAGATTTTTACCCGACTGAAAAGAAGGATTATGTGTTTCACGTGTATCTGTGTATGTGTATTTCTTTTTACCCTCGAAACATCCCAACGGCTAGATGGATTTTAATGAATGACGTCTCTATCAATTTGTCTTAACAGCCCGATGGTTATAGGATAGGTTTTGTTTCTATAAATTCAAAATGGTGGCCGTAAAATACAAAATGGCGGTGGAGGCGAAAAAAAAATTTCACGCACACTATAGAGTGGCATATTATTGGATAGGTCATTCAAAATGAAGACGATGTTTCATTGACTATTTTACAGTCAAAAGATCCGTTAAAATATTATACAACCTGGAAGTTGTGTAGGTAGGATCTCTAGCTTTACTGCAACTCTAACCATCATAGACATCTATAGACCTCATCAAACAGTGTTTATAGATAGGAACTAACAATTAAACACAACTTAAAAGTCATCAATACAGGTAAATGAAAAAAAAAATAGGCAAGTAATATAATTCACATTGGTGAGAAATAATTAATTAGTTCTCTTTTTGCGCAGTCGGGTTTTTTGATTTTTAAAATTTAATTGTATTATTGAATTCCTTTTTAAAATCCTGTTAATATCAGAGCTCTGATAATATGACAATTAAAATGGGATTATGGAAGATTAACAAATAAATAAATAGAAAAGTTCAAAATGAAGGCTAGTAGAATACTTAACAAAATTTATATTCTATTGCTAAACTAAATAGCATAAGATACATGAATGAAGATATACAAATGTACTCGCATGAGAGTGAAGTCTAAGTAGGATCATGTTGGGCAAATGCAATGGGGTAAATGTAATAACTCTCAACCAAAGATTTAATATTTATCATACTAACTCATTCACGTGTGAAACGGGCGAATTTTTTGCAGACTACATATTTGTTGAGTTATACGGAAAAATGCACGATGAATTTTAAATTAATACGTGGTTGCAAAAACATGTGGTTGTCAAATTTATGGTGTAAGATTTAAGTTTAATTAACTTAAAATTTCAAGACGAGTTTTAATTAATCTAATTTTGCTCCATTTATAGTCATATTTAAGAGTATTCTATACATTTATTTAACTAAGAAACTGTCGAACAAATCATCAAATGTTGCTAATACACTTGCTCCAAGAATTACTATTGATGAGACAATTGTAATACTCGTAAAAGCTAAAAAACTGATATGTACTTGTAAAAGAAAATTGCATAAAAAGTTTAAATATGAAAACACAAAAAAATCTTAAATAAATTTTTACTCAGATAATGAGATGAGATTAAAGAAAGTGAATCAAAAATACAAGTCTCTTGACATTTTCCTGAAAAGTTCTTTTAATTAAGAACTTGTTAGTATAAATAAGAAGTACAAGGTATAATCACTGCTTTTCTTGGGTGGCGCGAAAGACATCTGCAAGCATATGTGGTCAAGTGTTATTTGTGCTGCTGAATCAATTATTCGCTGTTTTAGTTGTTCAATTGTGTGGATCATCACTGCGTATACCTTCAGCTTCATGAACCTCTACATAAAAAAATGGCGCCCACAATCTGCGTGAACTGCGACCTATCCACCTATCGGGGAATTTTTCCTCGGGGGAATTCCTAGACTTTTTTGTGTGTGGATTTATGAAGTCGAAGGTATACGCAGTGAAGATGTACACATTTGAACAACTAAAACAATGAATAACTGATGCAGCAGCTCAAATAACACCACATATGCTGCAGATCTCTTTTGCGTCACCCAAGAAAGGTGGATGGTGCCTATTCTCAGGTTTACAGGGCAACCACATTGAAATGCATTGATTATACCTTGTACTTTTTATTTGTACTGACAAGTTCTTTATTAAAAGTACTTTTCAGGAAAATGTCAAGCGACTTTTGAAACACCATGTACTATATACATGTAGAATCTGAGGGTGCAATATATCTTGGGGTTGAAATTGAAAGAGATCACAAGAAAGAGAACGATTCTAATCAGTCGAATATGAATTTAACCATTAACCCACGAATAATAGCTAAATATTAATGAAAAAATTGTGAGATTTATTAGAAGCAAAATATAGGATTATATTAAAAAGCAGTAAACAAACGTTTAAAATGCACAAATAATGCGTGATAAGCAGCAAACAGCTGTTTCGAATCTACAGCGAGATTCTTCTTCAGTGCAAGATAGGGAAAAAAGGGAACAGCGTGCTAGAAAAAGCAAGGCTGAGCAAAATGATAGACATAGACGCGCTGGCTTATATACCCTCTGCGGGTAGCGAAAGCGCCAGAAACAACCAATGAGAGAGAAGCAGTGGAAACGACTGGGTGGACAAGTAGCGACATCTACCTTCTGAAGAAGAATCTCGCTGTAGATTCGAAACAGATGTTTGCTGCTTATCACGCATTATTTGTGCATTTTAAACGTTGGTTTACTGCTTTTTAATATTCCTGCACAAAGTCTTTAATTGCTATTTTAATATAGGATTATACTAAGCTAAAATTTGTATGAAGCAAGGTAAAATTATTTTTTAACTTCCAATTAAAAACACAGACTTGTTTGCTCTCGAAATTTTTCTAAAGAGTATTACCTTATTGGAATAAAAATACACAATCCTTTGATAATTATATAATTTTTCCAAAAGAACGAAAAAGAAAGAAATTGAAATCCACATTTATTTTGAAACAAATCTCGAATAAATACCCAAACACATATAATTCGAATTCAAGACTGTTTCTTTTTGTATTAAAGTTAATTTTTTTTGCCTGAGTGGTGAAAGAAATGAGTAATTAGATTGAAGAGTTAATTTAGAAAATTCAGTTATTACCTTTAACTACATTTCCACCTAATCTCAACGCCATTATCTTTCCTTCTATCTCAGGGAACTGTCGTTAAAATAGTGCATCTCATTTAAAGTTGTAATTTTTTTATATACAGGGTATCCATAATTAAACGATCCTACTGTAAAGTTGTCTACAAAACTATTGTTCGTAAACTTGTAAAATTTGGTGAAAGACGTAATAAAGAGTTGAGAATTTGTTTAAGCAAAATAATAATAATAATAATAATAATAATTTGTTATTAGAGGGCGATTTTTAATAAATTACACATTTAGCATTACGATAGTTTCGAAATTTTATTTATTAATTTAACCTGATTCTAAAGACAACATTTCACGACATACTCTTAGAGTTTCGCAGAAACAACATGGAACATGCTATTTTACGATTCCAGATAGTATCTGAAAATGATGACCGTCATGCGGAACAAGCTTGGTTATAACAAAATTTGTCAAACTATTGTAAATGTATGCTAAATGTGCAATTCGTTAAAAAAGGACTCCCAATTTTTGTTTTCGGTCAAATAAATTCGCGTACCTTTATTATGTCCTCCACAAAATTTCACCACATTCTGAACAATAGTTTCGTCTGTAGACAATTTTAAAATAGGGTCGTTTAATTACTGTAAAAGCACTTATTTTCGTGGAACATGCTATTTTACGATTCCAGATAGTATCTGAAAATGATGACCGTCATGCGGAACAAGCTTGGTTATAACAAAATTTGTCAAACTATTGTAAATGTATGCTAAATGTGCAATTCGTTAAAAAAGGACTCCTAATTTTTGTTTTCGGTCAAATAAATTCGCATACCTTTATTATGTCCTCCACAAAATTTCACCACATTCTGAACAATAGTTTCGTCTGTAGAAATTTTAAAATAGGGTCGTTTAATTACTGTAAAAGCACTTATTTTCGTGGAACATGCTATTTTACGATTCCAGATAGTATCTGAAAATGATGACCGTCATGCGGAACAAGCTTGGTTATAACAAAATTTGTCAAACTATTGTAAATGTATGCTAAATGTGCAATTCGTTAAAAAAGGATTCCCAATTTTTGTTTTCGGTCATATAAATTCGCGTACCTTTATTATGTCCTCCACAAAATTTCACCACATTCTGAACAATAGTTTTGTCTGTAGACAATTTTAAAATAGGGTCGTTTAATTACTGTAAAAGCACTTATTTTCGTGGAACATGCTATTTTACGATTCCAGATAGTATCTGAAAATGATGACCGTCATGCGGAACAAGCTTGGTTATAACAAAATTTGTCAAACTATTGTAAATGTATGCTAAATGTGCAATTCGTTAAAAAAGGACTCCCAATTTTTGTTTTCGGTCAAATAAATTCGCGTACCTTTATTATGTCCTCCACAAAATTTCACCACATTCTGAACAATAGTTTCGTCTGTAGACAATTTTAAAATAGGGTCGTTTAATTACTGTAAAAGCACTTATTTTCGTGGAACATGCTATTTTACGATTCCAGATAGTATCTGAAAATGATGACCGTCATGCGGAACAAGCTTGGTTATAACAAAATTTGTCAAACTATTGTAAATGTATGCTAAATGTGCAATTCGTTAAAAAAGGACTCCTAATTTTTGTTTTCGGTCAAATAAATTCGCGTACCTTTATTATGTCCTCCACAAAATTTCACCACATTCTGAACAATAGTTTCGTCTGTAGACAATTTTAAAATAGGGTCGTTTAATTACTGTAAAAGCACTTATTTTCGTGGAACATGCTATTTTACGATTCCAGATAGTATCTGAAAATGATGACCGTCATGCGGAACAAGCTTGGTTATAACAAAATTTGTCAAACTATTGTAAATGTATGCTAAATGTGCAATTCGTTAAAAAAAGACTCCCAATTTTTGTTTTCGGTCAAATAAATTCGCGTACCTTTATTATGTCCTCCACAAAACTTCACCACATTCTGAACAATAGTTTCGTCTGTAGACAATTTTAAAATAGGGTCGTTTAATTACTGTAAAAGCACTTATTTTCGTGGAACATGCTATTTTACGATTCCAGATAGTATCTGAAAATGATGACCGTCATGCGGAACAAGCTTGGTTATAACAAAATTTGTCAAACTATTGTAAATGTATGCTAAATGTGCAATTCGTTAAAAAAGGACTCCCAATTTTTGTTTTCGGTCAAATAAATTCGCGTACCTTTATTATGTCCTCCACAAAATTTCACCACATTCTGAACAATAGTTTCGTCTGTAGACAATTTTAAAATAGGGTCGTTTAATTACTGTAAAAGCACTTATTTTCGTGGAACATGCTATTTTACGATTCCAGATAGTATCTGAAAATGATGACCGTCATGCGGAACAAGCTTGGTTATAACAAAATTTGTCAAACTATTGTAAATGTATGCTAAATGTGCAATTCGTTAAAAAAGGACTCCCAATTTTTGTTTTCGGTCAAATAAATTCGCGTACCTTTATTATGTCCTCCACAAAACTTCACCACATTCTGAACAATAGTTTCGTCTGTAGACAATTTTAAAATAGGGTCGTTTAATTACTGTAAAAGCACTTATTTTCGTGGAACATGCTATTTTACGATTCCAGATAGTATCTGAAAATGATGACCGTCATGCGGAACAAGCTTGGTTATAACAAAATTTGTCAAACTATTGTAAATGTATGCTAAATGTGCAATTCGTTAAAAAAGGACTCCCAATTTTTGTTTTCGGTCAAATAAATTCGCGTACCTTTATTATGTCCTCCACAAAATTTCACCACATTCTGAACAATAGTTTCGTCTGTAGACAATTTTAAAATAGGGTCGTTTAATTACTGTAAAAGCACTTATTTTCGTGGAACATGCTATTTTACGATTCCAGATAGTATCTGAAAATGATGACCGTCATGCGGAACAAGCTTGGTTATAACAAAATTTGTCAAACTATTGTAAATGTATGCTAAATGTGCAATTCGTTAAAAAAGGACTCCTAATTTTTGTTTTCGGTCAAATAAATTCGCGTACCTTTATTATGTCCTCCACAAAATTTCACCACATTCTGAACAATAGTTTCGTCTGTAGACAACTTTAAAATAGGGTCGTTTAATTACTGTAAAAGCACTTATTTTCGCGAGCCGTAATTTTCGCGAAAATGAAGATATCGGTGATTTCGCGAGCTGAAAATTTTGCGAATTTTACATGAACAGAAACGAAAGTTGAAAAATCCCGAAACTACCTAAATAGAACACTTTTTGCATAAGGCATTTTAAGAAACTTCCTTTTGTCCGAAAAGTTCGTTCTATTAATTGTATTATTGTTTTTATTCAAGAAATAGTTGTATAGTATTCAATAAATAGTTGTAAGTATTCAAGAAATTTTTGTACTTATTTCTGATTTAAGTAGCTGTAATCACTAAATTTTGGATAAGTGAAAAATTTCTGATTTTTAATTATTATTTGAGGCGGAAAAAAAAATATTTCGCGAAGCTTAAATTTTCGCGATTACGACGGGCTCGCAAAAATCTCGAAAATTAAAGCCTCGCGAAAATAAGTGCTTTTACAGTATTGACATTTTGTAAATAAAATTTATAAACTAATGTAATGTTAAATGTGTAATTTATTAAAAATCGCCATCTAGTGGCGAAATTTCGAACATTTTTTTTTGCTTAAACAAATTCCCAGCCTTTTATTATGTCTTTCACCAAATTTCACAACTTTATGAACAATAGCTTTGTCTGTAGATAACTTTAAGGTAGGCTCGTTTAATTATGGACTCCCTGTATATACAAATACGGTTGCACAGATCGTACGAAAATTTACAGAAAATTTGGTGAAATAATAAACGAGAACGAAAAATAATGCGTCAAGCATAGATTACGAAACACTTTCAGAATACCTTAACAAGTCACTGTTTAATACGGTGAAAGAAATATCCGAGTAAACAACTAGGAAAACGCATAACGCATATGAAAACTTAATTTCAGGAATTACCATGAATAGTAAAAAAATAAATTCTTTTGTACAGCCCTGTACATGAGCTATATATTTGTATATATACCACATAGTAAGCTAAAATTTAGTTCAATTAGGAAACTCATAGCGCATTTAAAAATTCCCCTGCAGCAATTTTCATCATGCGCATCCCTGTATATGATTTACAGAATTTATACACAATCAGTAATATGAACAAAATTAGTTACATTTAAAAATTCATACCACAGCAGAGCCCTTCCTTCCAGTAATTATTACTCACAGCACTGCACATTACTGCAACCGAATTCTTTTGCGTGACCATGTAAATGAACAATAAATGCTACGCACATCATATTCAATACTAAGCATTTTGTAGCGCAACTCAGTGATGTATATCAATTTCAATATGTTTGAAATAGTGTAACACCATTAAAATACACTGTATTTCTAAGTAATTTTTAGCTAATTTTTAAGTAATAGGTTTCGTATTTTGTTTGGCGAATCAAAATTACTGTCTTGATAGAGTTTGGAATGTTGATTTTTTTCTTTGAAGGTGTTTTTAAAAAACTGAAGTTTTAGAAATGGAAGCAATCCATTTTAAAATTATGAAGACATAATCTCCATAGATTTTAGTGGAAAATATTTTGTAAAATTTTTTGATTAAGATTACAATGGGCTAAAGGGTACTGTTTGAAAACAAAAAATGTATAGATGAGCATAGGTATGAGGGAAATAAGTCAAACGGGGTTTACGTGGGCAGATGTTGGTGCGTTCGTTTTGTTAATGAGCGGCGACTTTAAGTTACCGTATTGCCACATATAAAGATTTACAATCAGAGTAATTTGAAGATTTTATCTGAGAAAACTTCTCATATGCCATACAATATCATAGCATAGTGATTTTGACACAGTTTTTTTATCATCAATATGATGATATCGGATGTCACATAAGTTTCGTGAGATGATGAAGGCTGCAAACTACAGTGATTGTAGGGCATTCGGTACCCCAGTAACGGCAAATTAATTTGTTTAGGAAACAAACTCTCACTACAAAACGCATGCATCAACAGTTGCCAACTATGAAGATCTCATGTAGAACGTTTGACTTATTCTAATAGCTAGCACCATTTATACGATCTTTTTTAAAAACATTACCTTCGATGCCACCTTGTATACGTATTTTTTTTTTTTTTTTTTTTTTTTTTTTGATAGAAGTTAAATAAAACTGAAGAAATCAGAATATAATTGTTTTTAATTCACATTAGATTATTCAGCTTCATTTATTATAATGTTAAATAATGAGACGTTGGCTAACGTATATGTAGAAAGTTTGATTTTTTGCTTTAGTAAAAGAGACACACGTGTTTCTAAATGAAATGTTATGTATTATTTATGAATACGGATTATTATAATGTTAATTAATGAGATGTTGGCTATACTATATGTAGAAAGTTTGAGTTTTTGCTTTAATAAAAGAGTCGTGTGTTTCTAAATGCTATGTTAAGTATCATTTATGAATGCTGACTGTCTTATAAATATTGTTAATTAATCGAAAAATTAGTATTGTTTAATTAACTGAAATTAGTATCTTTTAGGAGTTTAGTTCTTATGAATTGAATGACAGAAAAAACGTTTATGTTTTTTAATCTCGATTTAGAAGCTGTTCCGCTTTTCTCAATATCCATTCCCGCTATTTCAGACAGTGATTTAGCAGCACACTTCGTAACAGAACTTTCCAACACCTCAACCTCGGCAGCAGAGGTATCAGTCATTTTGAACGGTAACCTTCACCTTATTAAATTGCAAAGTTTGAAATAAACTTCATCAATTAAATAACCAATTAAATTTAAAAAATCAAAATACCCGATTGCGTAAAAAACGAACTAATTAATTATATCTCATCAATGTGAAACTATTTTTTTTTTTCAATTCCTACTATTAGCTCACAGTCTCGCTATATATATCTTGTTCAATTTTTCAATCATTAATAAAATACTTATTATTCATCCAATCAAGCTCAAATACTTTTTTTTAAAACTTGTAGTGGATGACACTTGATGTTAATCCAGTTTTTTCAAATATTAATTCATTAATTAAATTAAATTAATTTATTTTCAATAATCGAAAGAGCCCTCTTCTTGATCAAGGTATTTTATGACCGAGAGAGCCCTCTTCTTGATCAAGGCATTTTAAGACCGAGAGAGGCCCTCTTCTTGATCAAGGCATTTTAAGCGCCATTCAAGAGGCAAGAAAAATGGAAGAAAAAAAATTTCTCTTATTGACCTAAGTAGGAATTGATTTAAAATATTCTTTTATATTAATTGTTTATATTACTTACCTATATTTTTTAATTTACTTGTAATGATGACTTTTAAGTTGTGTTTAATTGTTAGTTCCTATCTATAAACACTGTTTTGATGAGGTTTATAGATGTCTATGATGGTTAGAGTTGCAGTAAAGCTGGAGATCCTACATACACAGCTTCTAGGTTGTATAATATTTTAACGGAGCTTCTGACTGTAAAATAGTCAATGAAACATCGTATTCATTTTGAAAGACCTATCCAATGATATGCCACTCAATAGGGTGCGTAATTTTTTTTCCGTCTCTACAGTCATTTTGTATTTTACGGCCGCCATTTTGAATTTATAAAAACAAAACCTAGCCTATAACCATCGGGCCGTTAAGACGAATTGATAGAGACATCATTCATTAAAATCCATCCAGCCGTTGGGTTGTTTCGAGGGTATAAAGAAATCCACTTACACAGATACGCGTGAAACACATAACCCTTCTTTTCAGTCGGGTAACAAGGCGAATAAATATATACTAAAAATGTGGTATTTCTGCGATTCGCGGTGGAGTTATTTGAAATGCCTGCTCTATAATCATTGTTTTTATATTGGAGCCTGTGTTTTTATTCAGTGAGGTACGTGCGTATAAACTAGACACACACTTCCTTAAGTCTAAGAATTAAGGAATATACCAAAAATATATATATATATATAAAGTGTGTTATTATGAGCAAAATTGGGTCCCGGGTACTAACTCCCCTTAATAGAGGTTATACAAATCGATAGTAATAAATAAAATTTGCAAAAACTCAAAAATCTAACTGGAGAAAATACCAAAATTCGAAAGCAGTTTTGAATAGCTGACTTAAGTTACTTTTATACCAAATTTCGAAATTTTAGGTTATAGGACACCCGTACAAAACGTTAAATATATTTTGTAAACTCTTCACCTTATTACTTTTCGTACTTCATTAAACTGTACTCAGAAGAATAATGTCCAATGCAATTGCAGGAGAGACAGATAACTCGTAAACGAGAAAGAAAAGCAATACATTTCGAAATTTTAAGGATTAGATAGTAGCACTAAAGTTTTCTTAACCTCATTTCGTCTAATGTATGCGAATACATTGCACAATGTTGATGCGGAACGGATTTAATATCAAGCAACGGAAGATAAGAATCTAGTTCGCTCTGCTGCGTGTCTTTAATTAAAAATTGCAAGCATTTCGATCATTGTTTGTAAAGGAACAAAGGCACTTCACCGCAAAATACGGTATATCTGGCTTTATTTTTTTTTAAGAAATGGAATGCGCTTATAGCCAGGGATGAAACTATTACAAAAAAATATGCTTTTAGCTTTAATAAAAATAGCTTTTTCAAGAGATGTTCTGTAATAATTCTTTGAGAGACGCCTCTATCTAATATTATAAAGCAAAAACATGTCCATTTTTTAATTTATAAACATAGCACAATTGCAATTTTTATACAATCGAATAAGTGGAAAAAATGTACTTTTAAAGGAAATTTGCTTGAAAATTGTATTTTTATTTACTGATTAATTATTTTAAATTAATTTTCATACGTAACTTAAATATATCTATATATTTCTATCTCGATTACAGAATATTAACATATTTGCACTTACAAAATAATATAAACATTTTAGAATTTGTTTCCCACTAATATTCAACACCGAAATTAAAGCTTTATAAATAGATAAACGCAAATCTAATAAATATGCGTAATTGAACTAACACTATGAACTAAAACGTATATGTAGAAAGTTTGAATTTTTGCTTTATTAAAAGGAACCTATGTTTCTAAATGCAATGTTAAGTTTCATTTATGAATGCTTATTATCTTATAAACATTGCTAATTAATCGAAAAATTAGTTTGTTTAAATTAATTTATCTGTTGTATATTTTTCTGAAGTAATCATAATAATAATAATAAAAAAAAAAACTGCTGTAAATAGTAAAATCTTTGGTAGTTTCTTTAGCTGTTTAATGCTGGCATGTGGTTACCGTTTTGAAAAAAGTCGTAACGTTATTTGATTACATAACTGATATTTTTCATACAAACATGCCCTTTCATGTTATTAGTGGTCAGTTCAGAAATTATTGTAAATGTAAAAAATTCTATTACGTTTTTCAATTAAAAATAATTTTCACCCATTTTCTGTATAAGGTAGACTAGGGAGGGTTGACCCACTTTTTACAAAATGGTTTTTATTTTTTAAATATTGAACGTAGAATAAAGTTTTATATATAATTTTATTCGTTATACAATCAGTTATAAAAAGAAAATTGCTACATAAGTGTAATATATAACAAATTTGAAAAATGATTGATTTTAATCATGAGAAAGTAATGGGTCACGGCTCTCCACATATGGGGGGGGGGGGGGGGTTGACCCACTATATGGGAGGCTTGACCCACTTTGTTTTATACTGAAATATTTGTGAAGAAAAATAAAATGAGTATGAAAAAAGCATAACAACTTTATGTTGCATGCTTTAATTATTATAAAAAATATTTTTGAAAATATGATGCTTAAACAAACCTGTTTAGACGCAATCGAAAGTCAGAGGAGGAAAATTTTGTTTTAAACAGGAATTTGTCTGAAAAGGAATAATTGTAATGTAGGGAAAATGAAATATTAACATTTAAGACAGTATTCCGTTAGAGACAGATTACGTTTTCATAAGGTTTAATGTATTATTATGTCCGAATTTAGTATCCATTGTCCCGCTTTTTTTTGTCTACTTATCCTACTTTTTGTCACTCGACCAGACAACTCTAGTTTTCTCATACTTTGGCTTCATCTCACTGTATTTATCCTGGTGAAATTTGTCTAATACCTTCCTAAAGCTTTTCGATCAATACTATATGATCTTTTGCAGCGGCATGAGAACTTACCATTAACCTTTCATTATAGGGTTGGGACGTATGTCGTCTCAACAACTATTTATTTATTCTATTCGCACCACTTTTTGTAAAACATGCCGTGCCATACACCTACACTAGAATACTTTCAAGAGATTTTTACCATAAGAAAATTCTTTTGTAAGTTGTGGTGCGAGTGAATGCATAAATAGTCCCCAGTGCTACCTGTAAACTAAAGATTATCATCTGCTGCTTTCATACTTTCTAGTCCTTTCTAGTATTTTTCGCTGCTTCTATTTACCGATTGTAAGTAATATTTACATGGAAAAATGTTCCTATCAACTTTCCCATTTATATTTCATTAAATGTTTTCAAATCTTTCTTTAATCAGTTTTAAACTTTCTTTTCCATCACCCCATTTTACTGTAGCTTTACAGAATAAAGTTACATTCTTTTTTATATATTGTCATTAACCTTTCATTATGCACCGTGTATAACAAAAAGATTTCCAAAACCACTTAATTAAGAGAGCCTTGAACATCTGGTCAACCCTACCTCACATTGACAGGGTCAAGCCTCCCCGCATATCCCTTTTCTAAAAAATGGCACATTGTTATGTTAAGCCTAACTTACTGTATAATCTTTATACCTGGGATGAAAGCGCGGTATTTCTGCATTACTCAAAACCTACTTACTTAAATTTCTATGATATAATTTATCTGAAAAAAGCTTACAAAATATTTCTAAAAAACACAACTTTTAGGTTGAAAACGCCTCGCAATTGATTTTTTCACACTTATTTCGATTATGTGTATGAAACAAAGACTGTTGTTTGAGCATTCCAGTAGCTTTGGTTGACACCTATCGATTAAACTCTGAAATTCTTTTAAATATGAAAACCGGGGGGTGGGTCAAGCCTCTTGTATGGTCAACCCTCCCTAGTCTCCCCTAGTGGGCGATACGTTCTATAACTCGGGAAGCCCGGGTTTAGATGGTATATATATATATATATATATAAACAAGTAATTCAATTATAATAAAATACTATAATGAAAATGTGATGTAGAATAACCGTGCAATACATATAGATAATTGAATAAAAAGGAAGTTAATTTTCTATATAAATAATGTGTTCTGAGTCATAGTCTGAAAAACCATGTTTTTGGCTTATCACAGCCCTAGTTGTATTTAAAATGAATATAGTTCAGGCACTAGGAGCTCAAAAAGGACAAATAAAGGAAAGTTTTTGTGTAGTTTTGATATTTGGTGCCTTTATGTTTTTTGGGTCGCTGAACACGAATCTAAGGTAATAAATGTAAATCTGATTGATGTTTTTGTAGTCGAGTAAGATGTAATATTTCCTCTAACTTTTTTAAAGCTGGCAAGGACATTACTAGAATCACTTGATTAGTTAGTCTGATTACTTCATAAGATAAACATACAAGATAGGACATTTGCAGCAAAATCTGTAATGGCAACAGTACTAGCGCCACTAATGACAAGGGGGAAGAATTAACAAGCCTCCGAAATTTACCTATGCATTTGAAATTTCTTTATGCTCTATTTCTTTCCTCCATGGCTCTATTCTGTACTTTCAACACCTATTCTTTAATATGATTATATTCTTTTCGAGGCAGACGATTCTCTCGAAATTGATCGCTGGAATATGTCGTTGGAATTTAGAGTCTTTTTATTATTAAGAAAATATTTATTTTTAAAACTTTTTAAAATCTTAAATATGACGGGCAGAATCTTATCGTGAAATGAAATCGAAGCATTCTTTTTTTGTACGGGTAATAAAAAACTGCGAGTACTTTACGAATTTTTATCGCCGTATATTATTTGCATGTTTTATATTATATTGGACAAATTGTACAATATTGTAATCTATGCAGCATTTTATTGGGTTTTATGCGTTTTTGCTGGTTACATAGTTAAATAAAATAATCTGATACGAAATTAAATATTTACTTAAATACTTATAGATTTGAAATGTGAAAATTAAAATATCCATGATATTTTGAGTGCAACTATAATAATATATGTAATCATGGTAAATTTATGTATATTATGGTAATAAAATTTGAATTTGGCGACGTAAATTAGCAAATATCCTTCTATATATAAAAAAAAGTTTTGATTTAGAAATGGACCAATAAAAAATCTGCGTAAATACCGTGAAATGCATCTGATTGGCCAGAGCTTTATGACGCTATAAGGGAGGTTACCAAGGGGGGGACCCGTCTCTCTGTCGCCAACTTGGCACTATTTCCAGTATTTCGCCAAAATTAAGGGTACTTTTCCGTTATACGGACAGCATGCCAAAATGTATGCTAATGCGCCAATTATTTCAGCCCTCATCGTGAAAAGGATTTTTCTTGTAAACCATGCGAAACATTGTGATTTGTTATTTATGAAACGTGAATTACGTGAATGATTATTATTTAACCTTAACCTTGGAAAACTTTTTAATTTGCTATTATTCGAAATAAAAATGCTTTTTTTTTATAAAATTATAATTTACTTTTACTGCTGACGCTGAGATGGATTTTAATATTTGTCAATTACCAGATGATGAGAAAGTTGCGACAAAACTGTTTCAGGAATTTGGAATTCTGCATAATAAAAGGTTGTGTTCAAACAACCATGAAATGAAATTATGGATGAGTTCTGGAAATCCGAAATGGAGATGTAGCTTACGATCATGCGAAGAAAGCGTAGGAATACGACAAAAAACATGGTTTGAAGGATCGCGGTTGTCTTTTCTTAATGCTTTGAGGTTTATATATTTATGGTGCCAAGAGTTGACATCGAGTGAGTTTTGTGAGCTGCAACTTGATATGAACCACAACACAACAGTGGACTGGAATAGTTATTTTAGAGAAGTTTGTGCAAATGCTTTATGTTCACGACCAAATAGAAAAATCGGTGGACCTAATAAAATTATAGAAGTAGATGAAAGTCTTTTTACCAGAAGAAAAACAACGTAGGGCGTGTTTCTTCCTCCTCAATGGGTGTTAGATGGTTTATGCCATGAAACACGGGGATGTTTCCTTACTCCTATTTCCGATCGCACAGATGAAACTTTAATGGCGGCAATAGAAAACAATGTAGCTGATGGAAGTATTATTTATACAGATTACTGGAAAGGATATAAAACAGATGAACTGCGAAGTGCTGGTTATGATAATTTCACAGTAAATCACAAATACAATTTTGTCGACCCTAATACTGGATGTCATACTCAAAATGTTGAGAGATTATGGGGCATCGCAAAATGGCGCAACAAAAGACATCGGGGAACAGTTCGTCATCATTTAGAGTCGTATCTCATAGAGTTTATGTGGCGACGTCTTCATTCAAAAAATGAAATGTTTACTGCAATGCTAAAAGATATGGCACAGATGTCGTATTCGCTCCATATTGACGCGATTTTTTCCTGACGCCAATGTCATATACGCAACGGGTACTTAACTGGCGCCAAAGTGTCGTTATTTTGCTTGATGTGGTAACCCGGATTATATTGTGGCACAGATGTCATATACGCCCCATATTGGCGCGATTTTTTTCCGATGCCAATTTGGCGAAAATATCAACAGCATAAACAGCAACATCCGGGTTACCATATCAAGCAAAATAACGACACTTTGGCGCCAGTTAAATACCCGTTGCGTATATGACATTGGCGTCAGAAAAAAATCGCGCCAATATGGGGCATATATGACATCTGTACCTATGTGGTTTATGCTGTTGATGTTTTCGCCAAATTGGCAACCGAAAAAAATCGCGCCAATATGGGGCGAATATGACATCTGTGCCAAAGAGATTTGTAATTTTATGGCAGCAGTTTAATATGATTTTTTTATTTTATTACTTTATTGTATAACAGTTATTTGTTCACTTATTTTAATTATGTATTTGTGATTTAATAAAATAGTTCGTAAAATTCTGTAATTTTCAAATGTTATATTTTTAAAATGTTCACTTTACTATCGACAATGTTTTTCTTTTATTTTTCAAATGTTTCAATTTACGTGATTTTCATTTTGCGCCAACTATTGCGCTTGGCGAAAAATGCTGTCCGTATAACGGAAAAGTACCAAAAATGGTACAGATGTCATATTCGCCCCATATTGGCGCGATTTTTTTCTGTTGCCAATATCATATAGGCAACGGGTACTTAACTTGCGCCAAAGTGTCGTTATTTTGCTTGATGTGGTAACCCGGATTATGTTGTTTATGCTGTTGAAGTTTTTGCCAAATTGGCAACCGAAAAAAATCGCGCCAATATGGGGCGAATATGACATCTGTACCCCAAAAAAGCATGGCCTACTATGATATATACGGCCCACGCATTTCGCCGAAAACCGTCGAAAAAGTGAAGTCGGATTCAGCTTCAAACTCTGAACCCAAACATCACAACGTGCTCTTTTTTGTTTACATTTATACCCTGCCTAGATAGCGGCTTGTTTCTCATCGTCGAAGTTTCAGAATCATTGATCGTATTTTCAGAATAATAAATTAAAGGAACAGATGTCATATTCGCCCCATATTGGCGCGATTTTTTTCGGTTGCCAATTTGGCGAAAACATCAACAGCATAAACAACATAATCCGGGTTACCACATCAAGCCCTTTAGCGCAAGTTAAGTACCCGTTGCCTATAGGATATTGGCGACAGAAAAAAATCGCGCCAATATGGGGCGAATATGACATCTGTACCAAATTAAATATATTCTTCAATTTCCTTCGATTTAAAAGGATATTTTACACAGCTTGTAGTATTTTAGTGTTCACATACTTTTAAGATTAGCTAAATTACTTATTGTTTACTTGATCGTTTGGTTCATTCTGTTATTCTTTTTGAATGTCCCGTATTTACATAAAAATAGCTTGTGTTTCATATACACGTTTTAAAATTAAAATTTGGTTTTTATCAAACTACAGTTCTCATAAGTGGCTTGAAGCAGTTATTTTTGACGAATTTATTGCTACCCGTAATATGTTTCTGTTTGATATCGTCCGAACTAAATAATAATAATAATAGTAAAGAAAAAGACGATCTTCCTTAAACATTAAATATTCTTATTTTTAATCATAGAAAGAAATGGCGATCGCAGATTTAAATATCGTTGCAATATTTTATGTTATCCAATCAATTTTGATTAAATCATGTAAGTGTATTTGTTACTTAATAAATTATATTTATTAATTATTACAAGGAATTTTATGAGTACTTTAATATATTTAAAAGAAATTCCATTAGTTTTATTGTTTCAGCAGTGAAGATAGCGAATAAATTTGTGACATTGATGTTTTTAGACTATGCATGTTTTTATTTATTGGGGTGAATCGTAGAATACTCTACTTCTACCTAACCTGGCGATAAATGCGCCAAAGTGGCAACCTTGGTATTTACTATTAACTTGGTGTTGAGTAGCAACCTTGGAAGTATTCTCCGGTCGCATCATTTATTATTCCGATAATTGTTAAAATGATAATTTTTTTCTGATGATTAGAGTTAATATTTTTATTAAACTCTTTTGAATCATATCCATACGGGAAAAAAAAAATGTAAATACATTGGAATTCTCTGAACCCTGCCCAGAGCGGTTTGATTGGTTCTCGTCGTTGAAGTTACGGTCAGAGTCAAATTTCTGTTTTCGGCAGCGTATCAGAGTCCTCTGGCGAGCAACTTCATACATTAAACGCAAATCGGTCTGCCGGTAGTAGTATCTAAGTATGCCTTGCAAAAAGTAATGCTTTGGAAATGGAACAATGAAAATCTGCGTAGATACCGTGAAATGCAACTGATTGGTCAGAGCTTTATGACGCTATAAGGGAGGTTACCAAGGGGAGACCCGTCTCTCTGTCACCAAAAGTGACGCCAACTTAGCGCTATTTCCTGTATTTCGCAAAATTTCCATAGACTCCCATTGAAATACAATAGGGTTTACTTGCATGCAGGAAATGAACAAATTGAGATATTTCAATGCAACAAAAACTAATATTAGCTTATGAATAGAGCTCAATTGAACTATTTACATTATTTTTAAGCACAAACAATAATCTGGGGTTGGCTAGAAAATAGGAATTGCTTCGCTATACCGAATGGAATAGCTAAGCGATTACGCGGGGGGTTGGTGAGCGTAGCGAGCAGGGGGGCGGTGCCCCCCTAGTTGTATTATATATAAGTTTAACTAGTATGTTGTGGCCATCACAAAACTTTCTTCTATATAAATCACGTCAATGAAATCATTTAAATAGTAAAATAAATTGCATCAATTTATTCATATAAAAGTATACCTGAATTTGAAATTTGATGAAAATTCGTGCATTAGTTATTGAAATAGAGCTGTAGGAGAAATTTTGAAAAATGTAGCATAGCAGTGCCACCTGTTGAGCGATTTGCACCAAAACACAAACAGTACTAATTCATATACCGGAATCGTAAACCGGAATCGCCAAAACACAAACAATACTAATTCGTATAACGGAATCTGAAGTTGAATGAAAATCCGTGTATTAGTTCTGGAGCTAAAGCTACTGTGGAAATCACAAAAAATGTAGCACAGCAGCGCCACCTGTTTAGCTATTTACACCAAAAGGTACAAAACATCAATTCATGTCAAGAACTAACTGAATCTGAAATTTGATGAAAATCCGTCCATTAGTTCTGGACATTGAGCTATTGTGGAAGTCGAGAAAAACGCTGCATAGCAGCGCCACCTGTTGAGCGATTTACAGCAAAACATAAACAGCACTAATTCATATCCAGGTATACCTGAATCTGAAGTTTGTTGAAAACCCGAGCATAAGTTCTTGAGATAGAGCTATCGCGGAAATCACAAAAATACAGCATAGCAGCGCCACCTGTTGAGCGATTTACACCACAAGGTTCAAAACGTCAACTCATGTCATGCACTAACAGAATCTGAAGTTTGATGAAAATCCGTGCATTATTTCTTGAGATAGAGCTATTACGAAAATCGTGTAAATGCTGCAAAATGCAGCATAGCAGCGCCATCTGTTGGGCGATTTGTACCAAAACGTTACCAGCACCAATTCATATCAAGGATTAACTAAATCTGAAGTTTGATGAAAATCCGTGCATTAGTTCTTGAGATAGAGCTAGTGCAGAAATCGCGGGAAATGCAGCATAGCAGCGCCACCTGTTGAGCGATTTACACCAAAAACTAATCAGCATCAATTTGTATTAGGGACTAACTTAATATAAATTTTTATTAAATTCCGTCCATTAGTTCTTGAGATAGAGCGCCCAAAATATTTGTGTCACATACACACAGACAGACAGACAGACAGACAGACAGACAGACAGACAGACTCACAGATTCACAGACAGACATTTTGTAAAAACATGTTTTTTGGAATCTCTGACCCCTAAAACGTGTAAATCCGTCGAAAACCGAAAGTCGAAAATTTTCATGAATCCAATACTTTCTTCTTGTAAAGATAGAAGAAAGTAAAAAAGGGGAGGGGAAATCAAGATAACGATATATGCTGCTTATTTATCAAGATAATTCGGTATATGTATATAGATTTTAACTCATCTGAATGTAACTATTTTCCTCTTAAAATCTTATCCAAACGTTTGCATTGAAAACAAATAATTTATTATTTTTGTAAAAAAACAATTTTTTTTAAGATAAGATTTTTAACTTATTTTTGTTTTTTATTTTTACTAATATTGCAAGCCTATTTAGATACACACACACACACAAACAAAAAAAAAAAAAAAAGAAAAGAAAAGAAAAAAAAAAGAAAGAAAGAAAAAAAGAAAGAAAACGTTTTGATGAAAATGTAAGCATTTTATTAAAGAAAGATCGTATGAAGATCGAAGCTCAATAGCAGAAATATTCCATGGATGAGAAGTTTCTTCCTCATTGTCACTACAGGGTGCGATCGTCATCGCGTAACCATTATGCTCTGTGAAAGGGTCCAATCTTGTATGTTAATCTATGGATTACTCAATCCCTAGTCTACACATACCATATATGAAAACAACGTTAATTAAAGTTATGAATTATTGACAAAAATCTTGTAAAATGTGAAAAAATTAAACATACTTTATTATTTAAGGTGACACCTATCTATATGCAGCAGAATTTCGACAACTCCGAACTTAAATAATTCACACGTAGATAACTCGACAACTCAAGAAACTCGATATTTATTATTTATGTAGATGACTTAATTTGAATTATAATGAGGGAAAATCCGTTAACAAGACACGATTAATTGACTTTGAGCTGTTTTACAATTTTTTGATAATAAAAACGATGTTCTTAAAGAAAAATAAAGATGCTGATGTGTCGAGACAGTTTACATTTCTGAATTTACCAAGGATACGAGTATGATACGGGATAAAAAAAAAAGAAAGAAAAACAATTAAAACTTTAAAAAAAATCATCAGAAAAAAAATCAATGTTTTTTTTTTCTGAAAATTTACAAGGATTTAAATACATAAATACAAAGCTATCCTAAATACAAAGCTAATGATGCTCTAAAGACATTAAAACCCTTTTTTTCAGATTACAAAAGAAAAAAAAAAGTTCTTGGGTGACATAATAATTTTTGATGAATTTTAAGTAAGTAAACTTCACCAAGTTACAATTTTTCTGGTTTCTTGGAAATATTGGGTTACCGAGGTTCTATTATTTCATTGCAAGTTAGTTTATTTCATATATTCCCGGCAGAACCGCATTTTGTAACTCGGGTGTACGATAAAAAATAATGAGTTGGGGTTTACTTTCTTGTGAGATAGAATGAACTCGATATTTTAAATATCTTAACTAGTTATTTAGTATTTTGTTTTATATATTTAGATATAGACATATCTTTGTTATTTTAGTAAAATGATTTTCGTTTTCATATTAAATTTATGAAATACTGCATGTAATAAAGTAATTTAGAGGAACTTCGCAAAATGTCTCTCATTCCCTGGTATTAAATTGTTGCCATTTACAGTTTAACAAGTTGATAAGTACTAAACATTTTAGGTTTAAGAAGAATTAAGTTTAAGATCAGGAATCAGATATTAAGCAAACGAGTTTTTATTTTATTTTACTTAATTTTAATCTCATTGTATATTAAAATGTGGAGTCGAATGTTCTGGCGCATAATCATATGACCTCATACAGCTCGTTGACCAAATTTAGTTTTGTTTAGTATTTTCTAACATTTTTTACCACACTATTTAGATTTAATACCAAATTAAAGTTTGCTTGTAATCGGTGCTAAAATTTCTAAAACGAAACAGACTTAACTAAACGAAAGCAGTATTAGGGTTTGGTACAATGAAATTTGGCACGATTATATCCCGAATGTGATATCTTCCATCCTATAACCATCCCCATTAGACAACACTTCGGATACAATATTGTATCTGAAATCTTTTATATGTTTATTATTTATTAAATTTGTCATTTTTATAGACACAATAATTAAAGTTTCGTTGTCCGAAGCCGTATATATCAAAGAATTTCTGTATATTAGTAATAGGAAGACATTTTCGATTTAATTATTAAAGGTGATTAAAATCACACTGGAATCTATAATGAAAGAAAAAATATTTGAATTTGTTGTAAAGCTTTTTATGCAGACGTGCTATCTTTAAAATTTTTATCAAGCAAGATAAAAGTGATAGAGGCACAAAAACAAATTTTTTCAAAATTACTGAGTTATAATTTAATTTAACATAACTTTGTTGTTGCATAGTTATTAATATTAACTGAATCTACGATAATTAAAAAATGCATGTTCGAAATATCATAAAGAGAAAAACTGAAAATCTATATTAATAAAAGAAAGAATAGTCTCTGTCTGTGTATGCCTGTCTGTAGGCGATGGTTAGCTAATTCTAGCGCACGTAGCGGTCTGAAAATTTGGGCAAGGCAAGACCTGATGTACATGAAACTCAGATTTTTTAAATTATTAGCCGGGATATCAATACAGTAATCCCTTGACATTCGCGAGGGTTAGGTTCTCGGAAATTTCCGTGAATGTTGAGACTAATCTTCCCGTGCATAAAAGGGTGTTAGGTTTTAAGATATTGTTTTAATGGAAAAAGTAATTGAAACGTAATGCCTTAAAATGTACATGCTGTAAATAAATTTGAGTAATTATAAACATTTTGTACAATGTTTAGTTGCTAGTTGATGGCTGAAAAAATTTAGTGATATATGATTGTTTGGAAGAACAGATCATTTGTTTATGAAATTCCATGTAAAGAAAAGTCGTGGTCTCAATTTCTCTTTTAAATTTAAGACTCCTCACCGGTGAAGGATCGTATTCTATCGCTTGCTCAACAAGTTGTTGTTGAAGCTTTAAAATTACTCATACAATTTTTTCAGAAAAAAGTTCACTTGCAATAAAACATTTGAATTTTAAAAAATTTAGGATTTTTTTATTTTTAGCATGAAGTCATGTTTCGAGTTTCCCGGAATTACTGATCTATATTTTGCCTAAATACAAGGGTTCGAATCCTTTTACTTCCTAAACGCTGCAATCAGTTCTAAAAACTATTTTTATTAACCCTTTTGAAATTTTATTTTCAAAAAGGGTCGTTTTCGCGGTTGGCTTTGTCTTCTTTTTGGCAACGCTGGCCTAGGGATTTTAGAGGTAACCGATTTACAAAAAATACCTATTTAAAGCTGAGGCCTTCTTCTCTTCGACGATGCAAACGGTTTTGAAAAATACGATTTTTAACCCTTTTGAAAAAAATCCCTGCAGGCTCGGGCCTACAGGCGGAGGTAGATTTCGATGTTAAGTACTAAATTCTCCAACAAAACTTAAATCAAGATTAGAGATAAAAACCAGTTTCTTCACAAAGAGTGAGCTGTAGGGAGCTAAACTTTTTGTGAAAATTATAATATACACGAATACACACACACATGTATATGAAATAGGTTTAAAAAATGGATACAAAAAATTCAGAGAACCTTAAAGTGTTAAAATATGTTAATATTTCCATAGTCGGGTTTTTATCATGTTTTAATACATACGTTTCTCCAAACTCACATGGCGTTACATATTCACCTGCTGAGGTCCATTATACCCGGTGTCCTAAAAAGGACTGACTGATTTTAAAATTCAATAACTTGCAAACGGTGACAGATATTTAAAAAATTCTGTCAAAAAATTTTTTTACAGTGATTTTCGATTTTAGTTCGAATTACAAAAAAATAGATGGCGCTATAAGCAGTAGGCGCTAAATACAGACTCGATTTTTTGGTCTTTCTGTTCTTCCATGCGGAAAAAGGAGATTAAAATGTATTGAGTGGGTCCCGAAGTGTCAAAAATCGAGCCTGAATTTAGCGTCTGTTGATGGCAGCGCCATCTATTTTTTGTAATTCGAACTAAAATCGAAAATTACTGTAAAGAAACCTTTTGACCTTATGCATAACCTCCTGAAGAATTTTTTAAATATTTGTCACCGTTTGCAAGTTATTGAATTTTAAAATCAGTCAGTCCTTTTTAGGACACCCGGTATTTCCAATATGACGCAATATACATATTTTTGTAATTCGTCAAACTATTTATTTTATTTTGAGTTTTCATGCTGAAATCTTGCTCTAGAAAACTTATGACGTAACATTCAATTTGTTTTCAATTTGTCAAACTATTTAATTTTACACCTGAAAATTTTGCAATAGAAAAGTAATTGTTGTGGTAAGAATTTTATTGTTTTTTTAAATTGTTGGCAACTGCTATAACGAAAAACTTTTATTTTTTCCCTGCCATTGTTGTGTAAGAGCTGGTTTTATCAGAATCATGTTAAGACAGTATTCAAAATTTTGAACCCTCCCCATTTCCACCATCTTGGGCCGAAATCATAGAAATTTGAGGTATATTTGTAGCTCAGCTTTGTATGATTTGAGTACGTATAGATTAAGTATAGTACGTACTATACGTAAAGTACGTGGATTACGTATAGTACGCATTGAGAATGATTTGTATGATTTGAGTCCGGCGTTACTAGGCGAAGCAACGCCGGGCGGTTCCGCCGGCATTGAATAAAATAAGATTTTTAAAAATAAACATCTTTAAAATAAAGATAACAAAGCAGCCGGGTTATTAAAATATGATACATAGCTCTTTAGAAAATGATAAATCATTAAGAATAAAATTGTTTCTTTCATTAAACACAACCTAAGGATGCACCGAATAATGATTTTGGCTGAATACCGAATATCGAATATTCGGCTGGCTGAGTACTCCTTAAATTTAGGCTTTAAAGATACAATATTAAAAATGGCAACTATTTTTCAATATACAAAAATACAAATAACCACGAATGAAAATATACAATAACTTCTTCCAAGATACCCATGATTCCAAAAAGCATTCTTTATAATTAGAAACGCCAGAAACCCATATATTTTTCAACTTTAAAGAATTACTTATAAAAACCCAATTTCTTTGCTGTCATTGATTGATTTTCAGAAATGTCTCCGCGTAGTTTTTTAGGGTTCCTTATTTACAAAGTAAAAACGGAATCATTATAAAATCACTCTTGTGTCTGTCTGTCCGTCTGCCACTTACTCATAAACTATGGAACGTGAAAAATTCAAATTGGCTGAAGTAATAAAGGTTATAAACCCAGATACTTATGGATTATAAACAGTTCATAAATATATTTAGGAAAAATGTATAGGGGCTAATTAAGTTAATCAATAAAATCTTTTATTTGCATATCGTATGGAGTTCTAATCGTTCTAAATTGTGATTTCTCTGCAATCTCCGGAAGTTCTGAACCGATTTCAAATATAATGGTGTAAAAATGATGGTGACAGCTCTTGCTCCAAGATAGGCTATATGTTATGTCTGTTTCCACTACCCCAGAGGAGATGAAGGAGCAAAAAACGTTCTAAAAATGCGATTTTTGAATTATGGAAGGGCCTAGACTCATGAAATTTCGCATGGTATATATTTATTAGATATAAACGAAAACGACGGTGCGAAAGCATTCGTAATACCAAACTCAAAACTAGACATATCAGATTTATCTCCTTAAAATGTAATGCAAAAATATGTCCACCCATTCCCTCCTCTATTTACGAAACGACTGAAACTAAACTTATGAAAACATTAAGGGTAGTAGAAGTTAATTTAGACCTTGCAGGAAAACTATGGCGATTACCCTAGGTCATATAGTTTTTGAGAAAATTGCATCTTTCCGTTACACACTAATCCCGGGAGTTCAGAAAGGAGTTGAGGAGCGCTGGAGGTACCTATCGTCCCAAAAGTATAAAAGGATTATTGATAAAGATTTTCGAAAAATAAATGTCGGTAATTAGCCGAGATATTAACCCTTAAAGACACGGTTAAGACATGCATAAAGGCACGGACGGCATCTTGGCGCTATCGGCTTTTAAAGCATAGATAACTACTTTTAATGATATATTTGTGTAATGCGATGCCCAGTAGTGATATAAAAGCAATAAATGTCAAATTGTTAATAACAGACCAATTTATTTAGAATTAATCTCATAATTATTATGGGAGTCTAGACTAATTTCCATTAATTGGCTCTATCAATACGCTACGCCTGTCTTTAAAGGTTAATTAGAAACCTATCTGTAAAAGAGTGTCTCTGACCAATGTGGCTGCAACTTTGTGACCTGCTTTCGAATCGCGCTGAACACATTGCCAAGTTTAAACTTCGAGCAAGAGTTTTGTTTAAGGTACACTGTAAAAACGAAAGATTATTTCCAAGCTGAATTTGGGCTTATAAAAGGCCAAATGAAGCTTAAATATGCACTACTTTTAATGTCAGCACCGAATTAAGTTTACCATATGAAGATTAAAAAAAGGAGTTATACAGAATAGCAATATTTGATGCTATTTAGGACGCATATCTCTCTGAATTTTCATGGTATATTTTTTTTTTTTGTACAATTTATACTTTTTTACTACATACAGCTATACCCAATTCTACGTTCAATAGTTTTGACAAAGTCTTATTATTCTTTTAGCAATGATGTTTTTGTAATAATACAGTTACTAAATAATATATTTATTTTACGGAACACTCTGTGCGCGAATAATATACGCACTTTACCGTTTATTAGAGCATTAATAAGCTTTATCAAACAGGAATATCTATTTTTCGGATGTTATTAATTCTCAATTAAACATTTTCAACTGCGCAATTGAATTTATATATGCAGGAGTGATAAAAATATATTAATTTTAATGTGAACGTCAATGCTGTTAATGTACCATGCTTATGTGTAAAACATATTTGTTGCAAATGAAAATATTTACTTAAAAATCGATACCATCCGGATATTTCGGGTTGAGAAAACTGATTATTTTGAGTTATTTAAGAAAAGAATACCCTTGAAACTTTTTATTATTAATAAACTTTTAATTTCCTGGCTTCTTCTGTGAATTAAAATAAAAGAATACATTTTCCTCATATTTTAAAACAAATATTTTAAAACCGAAGAGAAAATTTGAAGAAATTAGAACGAAGATTTTACAATAACACAGTGTTTATTTGTCAGTAAAATACTACATTTAAAAAACAAAACAAAACAATATATTCAAATGGTGGCAACTTAACAATGATAATTTTCCCACTCCTTTTGGTTTTGCAAGGTAGTTTTTAGATGCACCGTAAAACAGTGTCTGGTGGGAGCGATTATTTTCGGATGTTGGAGACATACAGGTTATGCCAAATATTTTGGAACAAATCTTCAGAGAGGATAATGTCATCAAGACAAAACATTTTCACCCGACTGCCAATAAGGGTTACATCTTTCAGGCGTATCTGGGTATGTGGATTTCTTTATACCCTCGGAACATCCCAACTGCTCGATGGATTTTAATGAATGAGGTCTCTATCGATTTGTCTTAACTGTCCGATGGTTATAGGATAGGTTTTATTTTTATAAATTCAAAATGGCGGCCGTAAAATACAAAATGGCGGTAGAGGCGAAATTTTTTTTTACGCACCCGGTGGGATATCATTGGATAGGTCTTTCAAAATAAAGGTGATGTTTCATTGACTATTTTACAGTCAAAAGCTCTATTTAAATGTTACACAACCTGGAAGTTGTGTAGGTAGGATCTCTAGCTTTAATGCAACTTTAACCATATTGGCCTCATCAAAACGTTGTTTATAGATAGGAACTAACAATTAAACACAACATAAAAGTCATCAATACAAGTAATTAAACAAGTTGGAAATTGCTCGTCAAACGTGGCAAATGAGGTGCGTTCGTACTATAACTAGTTTTATAATTATTTTTTGCACCCCATATTGTACTGAATGTATATTTTTTTGCACTTCATAAGTGCATAATCTGTAACATCATTAAAATGCACTTGCAATATTTTTTTTCCCATTCCCCGTAATGTAACAGAACACTTTTGACTGTCCCTGTAATTAAACTATACATCCGATTTTTGTGAAATTTGAAATGACTCAACAAAATTTTGCAACAATTATATATTTAAAATTTCAGACTATTCGGAAGGCTTTAACATCATTAAAATGCACTTGCAATAATTTTTTCCCATTGGACGTAATGTAACGGAAAACTTTTGACTGTCCCTATAATTAAACTATACATCCGATTTTCATAAAATTTTAAATGGCTCGACAAAATTTTGCAACAATCATATATTTAAAATTTCAGACCATTCGGTTGGGTAGTTTTTGCTCTGTTATATGCGGACAGACAGACAGACAGACGGACAGACAGACAGACGGACTGAACGACGACTATAGGTGCTACGTATTTATATAATTACGAACGCACCTAAAAATTAGGTATAAAAATAGTTTCACATTGATGAGAAATAATTAATTAGTTCGCTTTTTACGCAGTCGGGTTTTTTGATATTTTAAATTTAATTTTTACTTGTTTATGCAAGAAAACGACATCTCAATCCATTTATTCAATCAAAAATATATAGTGTCTTAGTACAAAATGAATTTTCGTCTTTCTCTAACAATAATGAAGACAACATTTTAGCGAGATTTTCATCATATTAACCTTCCTTTTGCAGGAAATGTAGTGACATCATTCGATGGGAATAAATTTTGGTCAGTGGCGCAGTACATATACCTGCATTCTAAATAATGGAATGTTCAGCTCAGTGTTGTTTGTACGTTAATGGTGGCAATTTTCAACACTTTTCGTCATGCCATCACAGTTCAGAGAAAACTAGGTAAGTCTGCGCAAAATATAGTTGCCATATGTTAACGTAACAAACAAAAAATACAAGTTCGGCTTGGGTTGAGATACACTGTAATTTTGACTGAATAAGCAGATTGCAATCCTGGTCTCTTGGACAAAAGTTGCCTAATTATTATCCCATAAGGTGTATTACATTTTGTCTAAAAACAACCTGTTTGTGAAAAAGCAAAAAAACATTATTACCAGACAATATACAAGAACTTGCCTTTATATATCATTAGTTCTTATGAAAGTGATCATTAAAAGTAACTTTCTTAGGTTTCACTTTTCAAACAGCAAATAAATGATGTAAAAGTAAATCTTTTTAATAAAAATATGATTCTATTTAATTATTATGAATGCACTTATTTATCGACAGTTAAATATAGACCTTATGCAAGGTTAAAAAAAAAAAAAAAACATTTTTCTAACGGTTTTTTAATTTTCCGTTTAGTCGAATATTTTGACCTAACCCAATATTTGGTAGTATGGCCAAATAGACCGAACACCGAATATATTCGGTGCATCCCTACACACAATACACAATGCGTATGCATGGCTAATATAAAAGGAAATATACTTTTTATGAATTCTATTTTGCATTCTAATAAAAAGAGCAGCTATAAATAAGTGAATTTGAGTGTTTATATCTCTCTATCATTACATGATTTACTACTCATTCAGTTAATAATATAGATAACCTTATTTAACAAATTACAAATAACGGAGTAACTGTTTTATAAGTTTTTCCAAAACGCTGGAAAATACAGAAAATTCGATTTCCATCGTTATGGTTAAAAATATCTTCCTATAATTAAACTTCACCCGCACGTGTTTACAACCGATATTTTATGCTACGATGGTTATCGTATCGACAAAATACTGCCCAAAATTCTTGCTTCACCAACTTCTAATTTCAACAGGGCGCAATGCTTAGTTCTTTGTAACTCACAGAGATGCAGAGATAAAGCACATTTTGTGTTTCGTATTTCAATATAAAATAAAATCAATCGCTACTATATTGTTATTCAGTCGTGTGTACTTTCATTTCTCATTTTAATGAAAGACTATAAATATATTTCTATTACTTATTTAAAAATTGAACAAACAGGGGAAAGATTGAGAATAGTTTAAAATATACTTATCTTTATATTTGAGCTTGAAAAAGATTTGTTTTCGATATCGAAGAGAAAACTAAAAGGGGATCAAATTTCTTAAAATGTTTTAAATTATATAATAACAATAAAAATATAATAAACTGACTGCTTGAACTTTTATTGGAATCGGTTTATACTACACTCTCAGAAAAACTTTCTTCAATTTTCCGGCAAAGAAACGGAAATTTTCCTGGCAACAGAACTACCAGGATTTTTCCGTTAATAGGCGAATATCCGTTTCTTTTTTTCTCCGTTACAGAAGGTAAAATATACGTCAATTGAAGAAAATGGGGATAAAACAAAAGTTTTTGACCTTGGGATTGAACCAGCTACCGTAAAACGGGGTTAATCGGAACCCTTTTCAACTTTAACGCCAAAAGAGGGCGACTAGCGATTTTTTTATTCTTTTATTTTTTGACTAGAAACTTCGGACTTGTTTTGTTCTTGAAATTTTAAGCGAAAACAAAACATTTTTTACAATTTTTATGTGTGTTTTTTATTTTTTTAATGGTGTTCCGATTCACTCCGCAGGTAGGGGTGAATCGGAACAAATATTACAATCTTTATTTGTTCCGATTCAGACTTTAATAGGGTTAATAAAATTAGGTAATAATGATAAGGGATGAATAGGAGCACGTAGTTACTATCAAACAAATCCATTATTTTCTATACGAGTAAAGGTGTGACTTTTCAGAAATTAGAAAACAACTTTGAACTCAGGAAAGATTAAAATTTGTTCAAAGAAAATGTATTTGAATTGAGAAAGATGGGAATTTAATAAAAATTCAATTGACTTATGTCGTTCACAAAAGTTATCATATCCTTGAAACGAGCAGATGTTTGAATGTTGGCCTTTAGCTGAAGTTTCTTTATGACATCTTCTGGAAGAAATGCTGCATCCTCTTCTACCGTTTCTGAAATCTCCAGGTATGGGGGACCCTTTTGTAAAATTTCCCCACATAACCATCATCTTCTGGGTACAGGACTTTGGTCGCATTGAGTCCGTATGACTTTTTTCCGTGTACTTTAACGACAAGGAAGTTTCCTGGAGCAAATTTGTTCGAAAGTTGGGGAATTTCTAGGATTCCAAAATCTGGGTCTTCTTCTAAAGTAGCAGGCAATATAAACTCTTTATCACTGTCTTGAACGGAATAATTGGAATTTGAATCTTCAGTGATGATCTTCTGGATAGTTTATTTCGTTTGTTATTTTGTCCTTTGAAATTGTTGCATGTTTTAATACGATCTACTAGTACGGCCTCTTCCCCAGCACTTAGTACTGTTTGCCTTCCTCTCTTTTTTTATTGGTTTCCCATTTTGAAATGTCTTTGTAATGTTGTGGTTGACAGAGAATATTTCTCTGCAACTTTTCTTAGGGATTTGAAGTTTTTAAATTCCTCTATTGCCTGTTCCATCTCTTGGATTGGGGGTTGTCGTTTTTCGTTCAGCTAAGTAATTTCTTGGCATCTTTAAACTCTTCAAGTGACTGGAACAAACAAAATATTATTAAATACGATATGACATGAAAATATTAGACCTCAGGATAAAAGATAAACGCGCTCTGTAAATCCATCCAAAGAATTTGTCTCACGTCAATAACCAAAACATATAAAAATGTTGCAACACATACGTTACAGGTCCTATTAGGAATACCACCAATCTTAATAACACTGGAATATAAAAATCTAAAATACAATATTTTACACAATAAAAACTTATTACTTAAAGAACCCAAACCAATATGTAAAGATGATATAGAAAATAAAATCCTAAAATATGAAATAAATCCGGAAATTCATTTAAATAACTTAATAGTTACAGACAAAATTATCACAAAAACTAATCTTATTTCGATTTACACAGATGGTTCTAAGGTGGGCTCTGGCACAGCATATGCAATGGTAGCCTACAATCATAACATTAAAATTTATGAAAAAACAGTCAAACTGAGAGCAGAAAATTCAATCTTTCAGGCGGAGCTGCACGCAACAATTTCGGCAATTAATTGGGCCATTAACTCCCCTTATACAAAATTCCAAATATTAAGTGACAGTCAATCTACTATTAAAGCCTTAGACAATTTATTTCCAACTAACCCTTCAATTTATTACATCCATAATTTAATTAAACAAAATCAAAATAAAATTTTTTACATTACTTGGATAAAAGGCCACATTGGCATAGCGGGTAATGAACTGGCGGATAAGCTGGCGAATGATGCCGCCCAGTACTGCGACCTACCAGTGGATCGAGGAGTTAAATTGCCTCGGTCCTATCTTATAAAATGTATTCGAACCCAATTACTGGACAGGTGGCAGACCCGATGCATTACATTTTCGGCAACTGCAAATTCATGAAGTTTAAATTTCACAGAACAGAAACGACAATCCTTCAGGACATCCTAAAAATAATTAATGACCCGGCACAACTTAAAAAACTTTATGCTAACTACGATATTCTCAATAGCCATTATTCTTTTATTCAATATAAATACATTCAATAATTACCTCTGCTGATTGCCTGTGGTGGACATGTCATGGGTCCACGTGGTGTATGGAAGGGTGTTTTTGAGATTATTTTATTTTTAAGAACTTAAATACCACTAGAAATATTGTAAATATGTATAAATATTTTTGTTTAAAAGGGGGAAAAAAATATTTCTTATCAAATGTAAAGATGAAAGTAAATATTTAAAATTTTTTCAAATAGTACATAAATTCCAAAACATATAAATCATAATTGTAATATATTTCTAGGCTCGCCCTGAAACAATAGGGCAGCCAATTGTGATTGGTAAAGAATCGCCATCTTAAATAATAATAAATTTTCACAAGCGGTCCGGGGACATGGCACTTGGCACTTGTGCTCTCTTCGGCGTGTCAGGCGGGTCGTTCTGAAGTCTTCTTTCCCGGAGACTGGGGTTCTGGGCTTGTTTCCGCAGGTAGTAAAACTTTTCCCTGCCCTGGGCTTGTTTCCGCAGGTAGTAAAACTTTTCCCTGCCCTGGGCTTGGGGGTTACACCTAACCATAAGCCAAAAGCGGGTTCCCAGGGTGGGTGCTTACTTACTTACTGTATGGAAGAGTAAACCATGAGAACAAAAGTGTTTTCCGATTCACCCCGTAAATCTTAAACCTATGATGTTATAATAAATTTTCCACTTTATCACTATGTAGTTTTAGAAATACATAAAATCTAATACAGGATATCGTTTATAGGTCTATCCCTAAAAAAAAACACTACTCTTAGGTTTGGAATACGAAAAAGTTTGTAGTTGCATACAAAGTTTTGCAGATGTTGAAAATAGGAGGTTTTCGAGGATCCATTTGCAATTTTTTATATAACACAGCAGTGGTGCCAACTTGACAAAACTGAATTTCTCAACACTTCATGATATTACCTTCTTAAATAAAATTGGCAACTAAAAATATTCTCATGTATACTTATTTTGAATTTATTTGTATGACCGGAAATTTTTTTCCTGTTTACCTCGCTGTTCCTATTCATTCCGTTTTATAGTACCTTACAAGGAAAGTCTCCATGCGTACATATTTCGAAAAATCTGGGAAAAATTATAGAATGTTCTTCTCATTTGGATAGATATGTTTATAAAAAAAATTTCTGCGGAAATTCGATAGAATGTCCGTAAAAAAAATAATGAAAATTTCGTTATTTGGTGATGGAATAAAATTTCAAAAAATTCTTTTTTATGTCAAATACTCTTTAAGATAAAAATGTCCATGTTGAACTTGTTTAAATAAATTTAATTTAAATAACTTTAGTTTTGTCAGTTGTAGCTTGTTTTAACTATAGTTTTGTCATATATATATATTTATAATGAAAGTTAACTATGAAATTTTATGAATTAAAACAAAATTTAAATTAATTAAAATTGTTTTTAAAAAAATAATTAAAAAAAGTCCAGTTGAGCGTGTGTGTGTGACCAAATGTACGTAAACCGGGGTGAATAGGAACAGCGAGGTGAACAGGAACGAAACTTCCCGGTCATACAAATAAATTCAAAATAAATATACGTGAGAATATTTTTAGTTGCCAGTTTTTTTAAGAAGGTAATATCATGAAGTGTTGAGAAATTCAGTTTTGTCATGTTGGCACCACTACTGTGTTATATAAAAAATTTCAAGTGGAGCCTGGAAAACCTCCTATTTTCAACATCTGCAAACCTTTGTATGAAACTACAAACTTTTTCGTATTCCAAACCTAAGAGTAGTGTTTTTTTATTAGGGATAGACCTATAAACGATATTCTGTATTAGATTTTATGTATTTCTAAAACTTCATAGTGATAGTGTGGAAAATTTATTGTAACATCATAGGTTTAAGATTTACGGGGTGAATTGGAAAACACTTTTGTTTTCATGGTTTACTCTTCCATTCAGTTATTTATTCCGTTACAGTTTGAACATACTTCCAATATTTTCATGTCATACCGTATTCAACAATATTTTGTTTGTTCCAGTCACTTGATGAATGCTTTAAAGATGCCAAGAAATTACTTAGCTGAACGAAAAACGACAACTCTCAATCCAAGGGATGGAACAGGCAATAGAAGAATTAAAAAACTTCAAATCCCTAAGAAAAGTTGCAAAGAAATATTCTCTGTCAACCACAACATTACACAGACATTTCAAAATGGATAACCAATTAAAAAAGAGAGGAGGGAAAACAGCACTAAGTGCTGAGGAAGAGGCCGTACTATAAACTATCCAGAAGATCATCACTGAAGATTCAAATTCCAGTTATTCTGTTCAAGACAGTGATAAAGAGTTTATATTGCCTACTACTTTAGAAGAAGACCCAGATTTTAGAGTCCTAGAAAATCTCCAACTTTCGAACAAATCTGCTCCAGGAAACTGCCTTGTCGTTAAAGTGCATGGAAAAAAGTCATACAGACTCTACAGAGCATATTTTAAGGAATTTTCACTGGGCGACAAATTGTTTTAGTCTGTTGTCTCAAATAAATGTTCATAAATCAACCCCTACCCCTGATAATAGCAAACCAAATAATAAGAATATCGACTGGCTCACAAAATTTTATATCTTATTAGTTATGTCTATTGTACTTCTCTTGTTGCTGGTTAGTAAACTACAAAATCGTCATTGAAACATGTAAACCGCCTTTATATATAGTTAGGTAAAATTAAAGAGGACATTTTCGTAATAAAGACATTCTCGTTTCATACAAATTTTTAATTGTTATGTTAGTAATGGACCAAACATAACATCTAACCTACCACATTCGCATACCTAATTAAAACTTTATGTAAGAAAATTATCATTTAAATTCAATTTGAAATATTGCTTATTAGTTTGTACACTTTCCTTTTGTTTATAACCATAATATATCAGACTAATTAGGTTGTTGGAGACTAGAATAAACTCTGAAATTCAAAAATAAATTTGACTTGAATCATTAAATAGTTGGTGAAATAGTACCTTAACTGTAGTTTTAGACCCAATGTTGAACTAATCAAGAAAGCATACTTTCCTCTTGATGGATGAAAATCATGAAATTTAAAAATAATATAAAATTACTATGTTAAATTTTATAACATGTTTCCAAAATGTAAAATGAATAATAAATGTAGTGGTTAAACATATTTTGACTTTTACAAGTTACTATATTTTGCAAAGACTGGAACTAAACAAGGAATCAGATTTTACTCTTTATGTTTTCAAAAATCAAACTGTATCAGTAAAATATTTCCAAAATACTACAATAACAGGTACAATGGTTTAAAATTTTAATACAAAGGACTGTCCAGATTTATATAATATAGACGCACGCCATGCGCGGAAATTTTTCCATAAAATTCGGAACTTTACGGAAATTTTCAGAAAGAAAAACGTAATTTTTGTTCTTGTAACTCTTTTTTTTTTTCTTTTTTTTAAGTATCGAAAAATTAAAAAATATTCCCAAATTTTATGTACGATTTATTTATTGTTTGGCAGTGGTGATTCTGTTCCGAAAATTTAACGCATTCGGTTCCGAAAATTTAAAAAATTTGGCCATCAGTCTGAAAATTCAGACATAAAAAAATATTGTGAATTTCAACAAATGGTCGTCGAAAGAAAAACCAATTTCGTCAATCGTTCGCAGAAAAAATCACCAATTTCGTTAAAGCATCGCAAAAAAAAAAGAGAATTTCGTCAAAGGACCGCGAAAAAAACGCGAATTTCGTCAAAGGATCGTAAAAAAAGATAATTTCGTCAAAGAATAGCAAAATTTTATGTATGATTTATTTATTACTTGCCAGGGGTGATTCTGTTCTGACAATTTAAGGCATTCGGTTCCAAAAATGTTTAAAAAAAATCAGCCATCAGTCTTAAAATTCAGACATAAAAAAGTATTGCGAATTTCAACAAATGGTCGTTGAAAAAAAAACCAATTTTGTCAATCGTTAGCAGAAAAAGTCTCCAGTTTCGTCAAAACATCGCGAAAAAAGGCGAATTTCGTCAAAGAATCGTAAAAAAAGATAATTTCGTCAAAGCATCACCAAAAAACGCAAATTTCGTTAAAGGAATGCAGTAAAAAACAAATTTCGTAAAAGCGTAGTGGAAAAAGGTCAAATTTTGACAAAGAATCGCGAAAAAAACGCAAACCTCTTAAAAGAACCGCAGGAAAAACTAATCCTTCAAAGGATTGTGAAAAAAGAACGCGAATTTCGTCAAAGGGCGGCGGAAAAAGCTAGAATTTCGTCAAAAGATCGCAAATTTCGCCAAAGAATCGCGAAATAAAGCAAATTTCGTTAAATCGCAGAAAAAATGCAAATTTTGTCAAAGGAGTGCAGGAAAAAAGCGAACTTCGTAAAAGCATAGCGGAAATTTCGTCAAAAGATCGCGAAAAAAAATGCAAATTTCGCAAAGAATCGCGGAAAAAACACGAATTTCCCCCAAAGAATTGCGGAAAAAGCGTGAATTTCGTCAAAACGCCGCGGAAAAAGTGCGAATTTCGTTAAAAGATTGCGGGAGAAAAACGGATTTCGTCAAAGGATCGCAGAAAAAAACGCAAATTTCGTCAAAGAATCGCGGAAAAAACGAGAATTTCGTCAAAGGGTCGCGGTAAACACTCATGGGTTTCTTTAATGATAATACCTATGAATGGACCTCTCCCTGCAAAATGTGATTCAGTTGTTTCAGAAGCAATGTCACATTATTTCTGTGAACAGAGTGACTGGCATTTCGTGCGAAGAGGTCACAATATTAAGGATTAAGCTGCTTTTAAAAGCATGACAAAATAATTCATAAGAATTCACCCTTCTTACCATGGATTTTTAGGTTTATTATTTTTTAGCCAAAATAATTATTCTTTAATTAATATTAATTAATTTTTAATTTAAATGGTAATTATTTTAAAACTACTGTGCCTAATTCATATCGTCAAAATAATAAAACACGTTATTTTATTAAACGTTAAATTAATCTCCAGAAAATTTTTGACCCAATATTTATGTGCGCAGAAAGTTTCTGGTTTTTACAATTCTGGGACAGTCTTATGCAAATAGTAGAATTAAGCAGGTAGAGAAAACGATTTTGTTCATGCTTAAAATTTTTTTAACTTTATTAATTATTTATAATGTTTGCAAAATCCTACAATAATATATCCGTTAAGTTATTTTACAAGTAACTGGCTTTAGCAAAGCATTTTTTGATAAACTCATGTTCTCATAGGTTTCTTTATCTGGAAGTGTTCTACTTTTTACTTTGCTCTCTGGGAACCTTGCAATAGCAGGTCTTGGATCATAAAAATTTGTTCCAATTCCATTAAGAGCAATGAACATCCTTCAGTTTAAGGCTTCTCTTTATACTAGTTCCAACTGTTTTTTGGATTTAAGCGTTTTAAGTATGGACACAATTCCATGTGCCAACAACTTTATTTGCCAACATTGTGAGGTGTCAAAGAAACATATGACAGGACCAATTTGTTTAAAAGTTGAGTGATGTTGAGACACCTTAAAGTAGAAATAGTCTTGCTGTTGATGAGAAGGGCGCAAATTTTCAGCTGCTCACAAAGCCATCACATCATCATTTAAATAGGCGACTTCGTCTTTACCAAAAAAGTTCTCAATATCAAGGTGGGCTGCATTAGCAACTTCTGTTGGTCTTCGTGCATTTAACAAAGCATCTATCCTGTAGGAGATGCTTACTTTATCCTCTTCCAATCTTTGAGAAACAAATTCTTTACAACTCAATATAGTTTCTTTTCTCACTGCAGATCAGCATCTCTTGGTACAAAACTAACGAGTTGTTTTTACATCTGCGAGGATTTTCTTCAATTTACTAATCACTTTCAGATTCCTAAGTGCCTTCATTTATTTCTATCAACTGTTCTTCGTATTCCTCAGGACTTACCCATCTTTGATGAGCGTCAAAGAATTTGTAATAAAATTTCTTTGACAAATTCTATATCAATTCTTTATCAGACAGTGTAATGAAGGACCTTTGACTGTCTGCCTCAAGTTGAGGAAAATTGTTCCGTACTGCTTTTGTCAAGCTTTTAAAGTGTTTTACGAACTGTACTTCAAAATATGCAGAGAAACAAAAGGCCCTTTGATTTTCTGTTCCAGATATTTCTTCAAGCACTTTAACGCGTAGAGCAGAAACTCGATAAAATGTTGCTTGATGATTTCAATTCCGACTCGGTTAAGTCAGACCTGAGCAAAGCATCAAATTCAAAGTTAGTCTTTACCCAAGTACCGTTTCATAAGAACACAGAGACCGCTGTTTTTGCCTGTATTTTCCTTCACCCACTTGCAGTTAAGCCTGTCAACTTATTTTTTGCGATATTCTCAGTGCACAAATTATCAAATACAACCTTGGCAAGATCCACGAGGCCTTCTGCTCCTAGCTTACTGAATTTATATTGTACTAGAAAAACTCATTCTATGTCCTGATCTTTTGAAAAAAATTGTGCTCTAACAAATTTGTTCCATATTTCTCAACAGACGATCTACTTGGATAGAAAAACAAAAAGCATTTTGTGACTGTGATACGGTGTTTTCTTTTACTGCTATGACATCTGTTGCCATTCTTATCATCTCCTGAGTCAAAAAGGCAGCTTATGTTATTCACCTGTTTAAAAAAAGTTGCCGGTACCATACCCTATCACTGGGCGACAATATCGCGGTACTAGGCGACACTAGTGTCGCCTACTTTATATGTTATTTTATGCTCTGAGACTCTATGTGACCAAAGTCCTGTACCCAGAAGATGATGGTTATGTGGGGAAATTTTACAAAAGAGTTCCCCATACCTGGAGATTTCAGGAAACGGTGGAAGAGGATGCAGCATTTCTTCCAGAAGATGTCATAAAGAAACTTCAGCTAAAGGACAACATTCAAACATCTGCTCATTTCAAAGATATGATGACTTTTGTGAACGACGTAAGTGAATTGAATTTGTATTAAATTCCCATCTTTCTCAATTCAAATACATTTTCTTTGAACAAATTTTAATCTTTACTGAGTTCTAAGTTGTTTTCTAATTTCTGAAAAGTCACAACTTTACTTGTATAGAAAATATTGGATTAGTTTGATAGTAACTACGTGCTCCTATTCATCCCTTATCCTTATTACCTAATTTTATTAACCCTATTAAAGTCTGAATCGGAACAAATAAAGATTATAATATTTGTTCCGATTCACCCCTACCTGCGGAGTGAATCGTAACACCATTAAAAAAAAAAAATGAAAAACATACATAAAAATTGCAAAAAATGTTTTGTTTTCACTTAAAATTTCAAAAACAAAACAAGACCGAGGTTTCTAGTAAAAAAATAAAAGAATAAAAAAATCGCCAGTTGCCCTTTTTGGCGTTAGAGTTGAAAAATGTTCAGATTAACCCCGTTTTACGGTATAACTGCAGCATTCTTTATCTGGCCTTTATTTTGGAATAAGCTTAAATATATGGAAATATATTTTTCAATACAAAAATATTTTGCATATATGAAATTATTTTAACAGTGATAAAATTAAATAACTGCAGCAACAAGCAACATAAATATGCAATACAAATATATATGTGTATATATACCGGGTGTCCCAAAAAGGACTGACTGATTTTAAAATTCAATAACTTGCAAACGGTGACAGATATTTAAAAAATTCTTGCAGGAGGGTTATGCATAAGGTCAAAAGTTTTTTTACAGTGATTTTCAATTTTAGTTCGAATTACAAACAATAGATGGCGCTGCGATCAATAGACGCTGAATTCAGGCTCGATTTTTGGTACTTCGTGGCCCGGATAATACATTTCCATCTCCTTTTTCAGCATGGAACAAGAGAAAGGACTGGAAATCGAGCCTGTATTTAGCGACTATTGCTTACAGCGCCATCTATTGTTTGTAATTCGAACTAAAATCGAAAACCACTGTAATAAAACTTTTGACCTTATGCATAAACCTCCTGCAAGAATTTTTTAAATATCTGTCACCGTTTGCAAGTTATTGAATTTTAAAATCAGTCAGTCCTTTTTGGGACACCCGGTATATATATATATGTATATGCATTAAACTTTCTCATTGTTGAAGTTTAAATTCATTAAATACTATTTACACGCATTCTAAAAATCAATTTAAGAAACAATTTTCAGATGCATTAAAATAGTTTGCATTTGGCGAGGAAAGTGCTGCTCCCAAATCGCGCAACGCTTTCGTCTTTTCGCGCCAAATACTTGAAAGTATTTTATTTTTTTACGGACTTTCTACTGCAATTCCGCCGCAAAATTTGACTGATCCTTTAGTACATACATAAGTAGTTTAATTAGTTTTTCTTTTTCAAAATATTCTGAGTATGCGTAGGTAGGAGACCTTCCTTGTTAGTGTTACGAGAACAGTACTCTAACTACTCGATTACAGCTTTCCAGTAAGTGAAACAGCTTGAAGTAAGTATGTTTGCCTAAGATGAGTATGGCTTGATTAATTTCTTTAAAAAATCTTTGAATTTTGAAGTTAATTTCGGAATATTTCGTCTTTAATGAGATTCTGGCTGGGGTTTTATTACTTTAGTATTAAAATAGCATAAAAATATGAATTATAAACTTTTTATGTAGATTGATAGATATAAAATGTGAATATTATATTTTTATGCGAGAAATTTTTTTCAGTGAAATCGATTTTTTTTCCATTTAATAATTAATTAAAATATCTATTTTCAATGTGTTCATTTAAAATATATTTTGAATGCGAATATTTTTTTATAACTTTAAAAAATAAATTGTGAATACTTTTAAACGAATGAGAAAATTATTTGTTATTTATTTTTTAATTCTAAAAAGTTTCTTTTCCTTGTTGTTGGTTTAGATTTTTTTAAAATTATTTTTTAAATTGAATTAGCAATCTTAATTTATAGAATTTTTGTTTTCTCGTTAGGTGCGTTCGTAATCATATAAATACGAAGCACCTATAGTCGTCGTTCAGTCCGTCCGTCCGCATATAACAGAGCAAAAACTACCCAACCGAATGGTCTGAAATTTTAAATATATAACTGTTGGGAAATTTTGTCGAGCCATTTTAAATTTTATGAAAATCGGATGCATAGTTTAATTACAGGGACAGTCAAAAGTTTTCCATTACATTACGGCCAATGGGAAAAAATTATTGCAAGTGCATTTTAATGATGTTACAGCCTTCCGAATGATCTTAAATTTTAAATATATAATTGTTGCAACATTTTGTCGACTTATTTCCAATTTTATAAAAATCGAAAGTATAGTTTAATTACAGGGACAGTCAAAAGTTTTCTGCTACATTACGGCCAATAGGGAAAAAATATTTCAAGAGCATTTTAATGATGTTACAGCCCTTTGAACAGCATGAAATTGATATGCACTTATGAAGTGCACTAAAATATACATTCAGTACAATAGGCGGTGCAAAAAATATTTATAAAATTAGTTATAGTACGAAAGCACCTCATTTGCCACGTTTGACGAGCAATTTCCAACATGTTTTTAAAATGAAATCGGATTTTAGTATTAATAGAGCCAATACGCATGCGTGCTAGGAATGAACGGAATTTCTCCCTCTCTTTCAGAATTTCAGGAAGAATTCACTATGTTTTCTAGAAGTACGCAAATTATTTGTTAAAAAAGGAAGAATAATTTAGTGTAGGGTAACTCCGCGAGAGTCACCGCATACGGGATAGATGCCGCACCCCTTGTATTTCTTGTAATAATCGACAGATGGTCGTCAAACGCACAGTATAGGTGCGCAATGACATTATTTTAACCAGTGTATCCCATTTTGATATTTACTTGTAGTACAATCCTTAATTTGACGTAAGTGCATGATTTCACTGTCCAAACTTTTAAACACGTTATGTTTAAATACTTTTCATACACTAATTACTAAATGCATACATGATTTCGAAGTCAAAACTAAGTGTAGCGTTTGTATAGAGTACGGTGTGTATGTTTATGCCATTCCCCTTAGCGATGGCAGGTATCTGTGATGGCCGACGTCTGCCCATGCAAAATGGGATACATGCCGCACTGCTGTTTCGGTATACATGCCGCAGTTTCTTTTCTACGGGTTGATTAAGTGTTATTCACTTTTCCTTTTCTTTTTGCATAGACTAACCATGTTAGGCATGTTATCAACTTTACTAAAACCGAAAGAGAAAAAAGGGGAGAATAAAAAGTAAGAAAGGCAAGAAAGATGCAAGTCAAGATGATAATAATGAAAAATTGGATTACGCGTAACGTAGACGTTCTTTGCAAACTACTCAAAAAAAGAGGAAGTGTAATTGGCTTCGTTGCATCATGTGTTTAAATGTAGTTCCATAAAGACTGTACTTTTTCGACACTTTTCTGTAGATTGTAGTCGAAAAAACAGGTCTCTTAACCCATTCGGGACCATAGGTGCATATAAGCACTTTCATAAAGAGCTTACAAAATTTGTTTCTGGCACCAGTAAAAAAGAAAAGTAATATTTGCTTTGTTTAATTAGAGCATTTTCATGATTATTTAAGTAAAAGTAACTTCTTTTAAAAAAGTGGTGACAATCGAATAAAATTTGTGTAAAAGCCACCGGTCCCGAAAGGATTAACAAATAAATTATGTAAACACAATTTTACTTTTTTACTTTTCCCTCTCTAATACATTGATGTTACGTTGTTGCTGAAATGACAGTTAAAATTTGATGTAAAAAAAAAAAAATTAGTCGATAATTTTAATAGTGAAAGTAGCCAACAATTATTTATTTGGATCTAATAATACGTTTCATTGTACTCATTTAGTTTCATTTTGTTATTACATTGTTAATTTTTGTCCAGATATGAATTGTTTTTATTTCTAATTTCATTCTGTTCTTATTACAAGCGCGGCGTAACTACTGCACAAGTGCGGCGTCTCAGCCTGAATGTACGGGTGACGCGCCGCAGTGTAATGTTTTAGAAAAAAATTGTTAAAAAATATTAATAATCTGTTTTGAATTTTTTTGTCGCACTACACACGTTGTACATTTACCATTAAATAGCACAGCATGATTTTTTAAAAATTTTATGTCCACCATGGGACTTTATATACAAATTCAAAAAAATGTGCGGCATAAATCCCGGAATTACCCTATATAGACGAGTTTTTCTAAGACATAAAATAGTCTATATCAGTCCAAAGAAATTGTCATTCTTTTCGATATTTTTTTTTTATAATTTAAGCAACTTTTTTTTCACACTCGAGAGATTGTCTTGTTAATTGGAAAGATAAATCCCAAAAGATGTATTATTTCCCATTAAAATCAATCTATTTAACCGTCTGTCGTGCATAAGGGGCTATACATATATAACGTTATCAGCTTTAGGCAATTTGAACCCCTCCCCCCCCCCCACACACACACCGTAATGATGTTGTTATCAATGACTGAAAATCGAATTTTCATTTTTTGATTTTTTCCCCTTTTGTTTAGAGTGATGTACACACATGGATATACATTTATTATTTGCATACTTTATTGATTCAAGTGGAGAGAAGTCAATAAAATATAATTTTGCATATGACATAACTTTATATCAAATAACACTTAAAAGAAATAGTTTCTATTTCAAAATATTTAATAATAGCTTTTTCTTACACAATGCATTCAACAGCAATAATGTCTTTGTACTTGGGTGGGGATGATCAGTGGCGTACCCAGAATTTTATTTCGGGGGGGGGGGGGGTGACTTAAATTTCCATAATGTTGTAAATCTTATGCAACACGTTGAATTGCATTGTAAACAGAAATCATTTTTGACAATAAGGCTTAATCAGAGGGGGGAAGGGGGGCAGTGGTGATTCTGTTCCGAATGTTCAGAAAATTTCAGGACTTAAAAAATATATCGCGATTTTTGACAAATGGTCGCCGAAAAAAAATCAATTTCTTCAATCGTTCGCAGAAAAAAATCTCAAATTTCGTTAAAGGATCGCGGAAAAACCCGAATTCTGTCAAAGGGCCATGGATAAAATGCGAATTTTTTCAAAGGGCCGCAGATAAAACTCTAATTTTTTTTAAAGGGTCGCAAAAAACGCGAATTTTGGCAAAGGACGGCGAAAAAAGTTAAATTTCGTAAAATGATCGCGGAGGAAACTTGGATGTCGTCCGTCTAATAACCGCAAAAAAAAACGTGAATTTAGTCAAAAGATCGTGGAAAAACGCGAATTCTGTCAAAGGATCGCAAAAAAGTCAAATTTCATCAAATGATCTCGGAGAAAACGCGAATTTCGATAAATGATCGCGGAGGAAACGCGTCAAAGGACTGTAGGAAAAAACGCGAATTTCATCAAAGAGCCGCGAAAAAACACGAATTTCATCAAAGAGCCGCAAAAACACGTATTCTGTCAAAGGGTCGCGGAAAAAAAACACTAATTTCGACAAAGGATCGCGAAAGAATGCGAATTTCGCCAAAAAAGCCGCCGAAAATACAAATTTTAACAAAATATAACAAAAAACGCGAATTTCGTCAAAGGATCGCGGGAAAAACAGGAATTTCGTCAAAAAAGCCGCGGAAAAAAATCAAATTTCGACAAAGGATCGTAGGAAAATGCCTATTCCGACAAAAGACCATGAAATTCGTCAAAGGATCGTAAAAAACGCGCATTTCGTCGAAGAGCCATGAAAAAAACGCGAATTTTGGCAAAGGATTACGATAAAAAACCGTAGACTGTGAAAGGGACACGAAAGAAAGCAAATTCCGTCATAGCATAGCAAAAAACCAGGGATTTCGTCAAATGGCTCCGGAAAAAATGCTAATTTCGTCTAAGCGCCACGGTTAAAACGTAAATTTCAACAAAGGATCACGAAAAAACGCGAATTTCGTAAAAAAAACCCCGCACATTTCGGCAAAAGATAAAAAACCCGCGAATTTCATCAAAAGGTCGCTGGAAAAAACGCGAATTTTGGCAAAGGATCACGATAAAACCCGTAGACCGTGAAAGGGCCGCAAAAGAAAGCAAATTTCGACAAAGCATCGCAAAAAACCCCGCAAAATTCGACAAAGAGCCCCGGACAGAAACGTGAATTTCTTCTAAGGGCCACTAAAAGAACGCTAATTTCGACAACGGATCGCGAAAAAATGCGAATTTTGTCAAAAAAAGCCACTGAAAAAGCGCAAATTTTGACAAAAGATAACAAAAAACGAGAATTTCGTCAAAGGGCCGCGGAAAAAACACGAATTTTGAAAAAGGTCACAAAAAAAAATGTGTATTCCGTCAAAGGACCGCGGAAAAAATGCAAATTTCGTATAAGCATCGCATAAAAAAGCGAATTTTGTCAAAGGACCGCGGAAAAAACGCAAATTTCGTATAAGCATCGCATAAAAACCCGCGAATTTCGTCAAAGGACCGCGGCAAAAAACGAAAAAATCGCCAATGGACCGCGAAAAAAAGCGAATTCCTTCAAAGGACCGCAGAAAAAACACGAATTTTGACAAAGAATCGGTTACGAAAAAAATGCGTATTCCGTCAAAAGGCTGCGATAAACGCAAAGTTCGTCTAAGGATCGCAAAAAAACGCGAATTTCGTCAAAAAACAGCAGAAAAAACATGAATTTCGACGAAGAATCGGTCACGAAAAATGCGTATTCCGTCAAAAGGCCGCGAAAAACCGCAAATTTCGTCTAAGGATCGCAAAAAAACGCGAATTTCGTCAAAGGACCGCGGCAAAAAAAACGAAAAATTTGCCGAAGGACCGCGAATTTCGCCACAGGACTGCGGGAAAGAAAACTAATTTCGTTATACAATCGCAGAAAATGCGAATTTCGTCAAAGGGTCGTGATTAAAATCTGAATTTCATCAAAGGGTCGCGGAAAAACAAGACACATACAAACATCTATGTTTATTATTGTAGGTATAGATTTTAAGCAGAAATTATGTACTGAATTAGCTTTTTAAAAATCTGATTAACCCGAACCCAACTTGCAGGAATGTATTGTCATCAATCTGAAATCGACCTAAAATGAATACAGAGTTAACCCAGCCTGCAACAGAAATAATTATTGCTGGGAAGGGATTTCCCCCTTCTGCTGCAACCTTTCAGAAAATTTTCTGTGAATTTTTAGATTTTTTTTTAGATGAGGGGGAATGGAGCTGTAACCTCATAATCCCCCACCAAATCGCCTTCTTTGGGTACTGTATGCTCAGCATCACTGTGCACTAATATATGGGACTAATGAGAATGGCTGTATGACTCAAAAGAAAGTAAAAAATCAGGAATTTTTTTCGTTTCATTTTTTGATTATTTCGGAAGGGGAGCTGTAACCCAGTCAGCCCCTTCCCCTTCTTTGGAATCAGTTTGGACTAGTATGAGACTAATGACAATAGCTAATCCGCTGTGTGACAGAAAACTAAATTACAAATTTATCTAAAACAAAAGAAACAGCACTTTTCCTTTTCGACTATTCCTGGAGGGGGCTGTAACCCCATTAGCCCCAGCTGATTGGTTATACTGCGGTACCACTATGCACTATGAGACTAAATAAGAGAATAGTGTGGCTAGTCCGCTGAATGATAGCAGTCAAAATTTACAAATTTCTCTCAAAAAGAAAGGTTAACAAATCAACGTTTTTTTCATGTCATTTTCGACAATTTTGGAAGGGAGGGGGCTGTAACTCCATCAGTCTCCTTCCCCTTTTTTGAGTATACTGTAGTGTCAATGTGAATAACTAATATGGGATCAACGAGACTGGCTAATCCTCTGTATAACAGAAAACAAAATTACAAATTTATCTCAGACAGAAGAAAAAAACGGACTTTTTTCATTTCATTTTTGACTGTTTCGGGAGGAGAGCTGTAACCCCATTAGCCCCGTTCGACCTTTTTGGGCAACTGTGCACTAATACGGGACTAAAGAGAAGAGTGTGGCTAGTCAGTTGAATGATAGAGGGAAAAAGATTACAAATTTCACTCATACAGAAAGGGAAAAAATATATCATTGCCTTTTTTTTTCATGCCATTTTCGACTATTTAAGAAGGGAGTGGCGAACTGTAACCCACCAATCTCTTTTCCCATCTTTGGGTATGCTGTGGTTTCTATGTGGGCTAATATGGGACTAACGAGAATGGCTAATCCGCGCTGAAACAGAAAACTAAATTACAAATTTAGTTCAAACAGAAAGAAAAAAAAATATCATCACCTTTTTCATTTTCGACTATTTCGAAAGGAGTCCTGTAACCCCATCAGCTCCCTTCCCCCCTCATTGGATATTCTGTGGTGTAAATGAGAGCTGATATGGGTCTAATCAGAAAGGCTAGTTCGTTGTATTTCAGAAAAAAAGTTACAAATTTATCTCAAACAAAAAGACAAAAATGCATTTCATTTTCGACTAATTTGGGAGGGGGCTCTGACCCGATTACCCCCCCCCCTTCCACCTTTTGGGGTATAATGTGGTGTCACTGTGCACTAATATGGAACTAAAGAGAAGAGAGCTGCTAGTCTGTGAAATGATAGGGGAAAAATACAAATTTATCTCACACAGAACGAATAAAGCATAATTTTTTCATTTCATTTTCAACTAATTCGGAAGGAGGGGGCTGTAATTCCATCAGCCCCTTCCCCTTCTTTCGATGTGCTATGATAACCTGGGGACTAACAATAATAGCTATTTCGCTTCATTACAAAAGAAAAAAATACTGATTTACCTAAAATAGTAAAGATTGCAGAAATCAAAATTACAAATTTATCTCAAACAACAACAACAACAAATTAGCATTCTTTTCATTTCATTTTCCACTATTTAGGGAGAGGGCTGTAACCCCATTAGCCCCTTTCAACTCTTTGGGTATAATGTGGTGTCACTGTGCATTTCTACGGAACTAAAGAGGGGAGAGCAGCTAGTCTGTTGAATGATGGAGGAAAAAAGACAAATTTATTTCAAACAAACAAACAAAAAAAAATCATCATTTTTTCATTTCATTTTTGACTGTTTTGGGAGGGGACTGCAACCCCTTTAGACTATTTCACCTCTTTGGGTATAATGTGGTATCACTGTGCACTAATATGGAATTAAAGAGAAGAGAGCGGCTAGTCTGATGAATGATAGAGGAAAAAAAACAAATTTATCTCAAACAAAAAGAAAAAAATCAGTACTTTTCTCACTCATTTTCGACTATTGTGGTAGAGGGCGGTAAGCCCATTAACCCCCTTCCACCTTTTGGGTTTAATGTCATGTTACCGTGCACTAATATGGAGCTAAAGCGAAGGGAGCGGCTAGTCTGTTGAATGATATGGGAGAAATCGCACATTTATCTCAAACAGAAAGAAAAAAAATCAGCACTATTTTTTCATTTTCGACTATTTTGAGAAGAGGGGTCTGTAATTCCATTACACCCTCCCCATCTTTGGGTATGCTGCGATGCCAATGTGGACTATTATGGGATTAACGATAATGGCTATTTCGCTGTATGACAGAAGAAAAAATTGCAGATTTATCTAAAAAAATAAGGAAAAATCACCTATTTCATTTAATTTTTGGCTATTTTTGGAGTAGGGAGGGGGGCTGTAACCCCATAAGCCCCTTTTTTCTTCTTTGGTATCAATGTGGGCTAGGCTAATATGGGACATGATAGAAAAAAAAGTAAATTTTTTTCCAAAAAAGAAAGAAAGAAATCAGCACTTTTTTCATATCACTTTCGAAAATTTCGGGGGGGGGGGAGGCTGTAGCTCCATCAGCCCCCCTCCTTGGGTACGTCCGTGGGGATGATGAACAGACAGAACTTCTTATCAACTGAACAAGTGGACAGCATTTTTTCTCATTTATTTTCCAGTAAACACAACAAGTATCATTTCAAGCATACTTCGTAGTTAGTTTCTTGAACAGCAAATTAGTATATATTCATACACGTATGACAGAAGAATAGGAATGCCATATTTGTGGTATTCCGTATTTTGGAATTAAATAATTGTATAATAATTTAATGATTTTAATGATAAATTTATATTTCCATAATAATAGATAACAGACTATTCTGATGTAAAGAACACGTTACAAATAAAAGGAGAAAAATTTGTTTGGATCAAAAATGCTAACGATATCAAAAGACAACCCTCCTCCCCCTAGAGATATCTTCCGATATCATTTGCCAGACCCCCTCCCTCTAAAAGGATAACGTTATATATGCTCAGCCCCTAAAACAAATACCAGGTTGAGCAAAAAGTTCTGGGAAATTTGTGAAAGTTGCGTTGTTTTGCGGAAAATTAACAACAAAAGCAACAAGGACTATTCTTCAACGTAGAGACCATCATAGTCCACGACTTTCTGCCATCGTTCTGCCAGATTCCGGATTTGCTGGAAGTACCATGGCGGCTCCTTGGAATCGAAAAACTCTTGACATGCTTCTTCAACTTCATTAAAGGATTCATATCGGCGGCCCTTGAAAAAAGTGTTGCATTGATCGAAACAGGCCATAATCGGATGGTGCCACGTCTTGAAAACCTATAGATATACCGCTAGTCCTCATATGTACGATACAAATTCTGGTTATAGGTCTGGTTATAGGTCTATAGATATTTCCCAGAACTTTTTGCTCAACTTAATATTAACGCACTCATATGGAATATATCAAAGATATTGGATGATAAAAGAAAAAAAATAATGAGGAGGGAAAATAATGAAACACTTTTAAGAAACTTGCAGTACGTTTAGATGGGTAGGGATTAGGAAGCTACTTTGAATTATATGTGGCATTGTTCCGCAAACATGGAACGACATAGAAAATCTGAGAACAGATAGGCTGAGGACAGAGGGTAAAAACTTATGAAAAATTTATTTAGCCCTTTCATTTCTGCGTTTTAATAATAAGAAAGGATTTTAGATTTACTGTTATTTAGTATTTACAATTGCTTTTCTTATTATCTACATGTAGCAAGGATAGCATGTATCATTACATCTACTATTATCATTTCTTTTATGTTTTAGAATTTAGTATAATAAAACAAAATAAAAGTTTTTTTAAAGCTCTCTACACATCGTTAATAAGATATTATTTTCAAACACGCGTTTAATTCTTCAATTCTTCAAATTTAGGAATAAGGGCTACTTCCCCAAACCAATAATTTATGATAAAAAAAAATCTGTAAAGCTGTTATGTGTATTTAATTTTATTGTAATACAACATTTTCCAAAATTATTCAAAAATTCTTTCACGGCTTTTTGCCATAGGGGCTATACATATATAACGTTATCACTTTTTGGGGAGGAAGTTTGAATTCTTTTTTTGGTTGTTTCTTTACATCAGTCTGTTATCCTTTATTAAAACCATTAAATGATTATAAAATAATTTCATTTCAAAATATGTAAGAACCCAACGTTCGGCATTCTTCTGGCATATGCGCATATAGTTCGTTGTTAGAGAAAAAATGTTAAAAATTATTTGCTATATTTACTAGTACAAAATGGGGAAGAATGTTTTACACCAGTTTTGTTTATAAGAGGTTCTGCTTAACCCCGGCGCAGGGAGCAAATGCAAGAAGACAACATTACTGTCGACTGTATTACATAACAAAAAGCTATTATAAAGTACTTTTAAAGAGTAAATATTTCTTTAAAGTGTTATTTGATATAATGTAATTTCATATATAATAGTGCTATTTTATAACTTCTCTTCATTTGAATCCGTAAGGCAAGCTAATAATAAACGTATAACCTTATCTGTATATCATTGCAAGCGTATTAAAATAAAACCAAAGAAAAAAAAATGTAAAAATAAAAAGAATTTTTAGACACTGATAACGATATCATTAAGGGTAAGGGGGTTCGAAGAATGATAACATATGATATTGTAAGAGGGGGTAAACCAAGATTGCTAAATGTTGATAACGTTATATATGTACAGCCCCAATTAATAATATTCAAATTAACTACATTCCTTAGATTTCAGTAAATGCCATGTTCTTCAAAAGGAGTTTTTTTGTCTATTCAGAAACTTTTGCAAAGTATTTTGAGCACTTACATCTAAATAGACTCCAGGTAAGTCATATTTTTGTCCGTGAGGATTGTCTCGAGGTAGATACCTGTAGAACTCCATTTCGCCTTTGTACCATTTGACGGAATAGAGCTCGTCTGATTCTAGATCCAACGAACAGTTGAGCCATGTTGGTGAGCCGAGCAGTAAAGAGGACGGTACTGAAAAACTGGTGAGGCGGAGACCTGCCAGAAAAATACAGAAAAGGTATTAATTATTCATATAGTTTGAGAAAAGTAAAAACAAAAAGTGTATTCACATAAACACAGTGTTTAAAGATATAAACACATATGGGACAACTGCACCATAAAATGTACTTAAAAATTTTGTATTCAAAATTAAATACAACTTGTTAACTGGTACACATAACATATAAATGATATTATAAACACATTAAAATGATAAGATGAGAAGAACTTCTTAAAAACATCATAAAAATTAAAAAAAATGCGCAAGGTCTTTCGAAATAACTAGTCTTTCTTTATAGTGGGAGAGCTGTTGAACATTTTTGAGTAGGTATTTGAGGCACCCTGAAAATTTGTGCAACACTTCTTTTGTAATGCCTGAATACAAAATCGAATGTCTGGCTGAAGGATCGTGGCCCAAAAACTGTGCCAGACAAAAAAGGGCACTTGACACGCGTCTGGCACAGTTTTTGTGCCGGCTAAAGTGTCTGTCATTTTCAAAATATTTTTTTCTAAGCATAAATATTATTCTGTCTCAATCTCAGCGTGCCTCAAGTACCTTTTTTGGGTAGTCAAAAAATGGCACTTGACACGTGTCTGGCACAGTTTTTGGGCCGACTAAAGTGTCTGTCGTTTTCAAAATATTTTTTTCTAAGTATAAATATTATTCTGTCTCAATCTCAGCGTGCCTCAAATACCTTTTTTGGGTAGTCAAAAAAAAAATGGCACTTGACACGTGTCTGGCACAGTTTTTGGGCCACGATCCTTCAGACAGACATTCGATTTTGTATTTAGCCATTACAAAAGAAGTGTTGCACAAATTTTCAGGATGCCTCAAATACCTTCCCTAAAATGTTTAACAGCTCTTGGACTATTTTCCAAGCACAGAAAACATGTCCTATTGCTTTGAAAATAGCGACAAAACTCAATATTTTTTATGATGTTTTTAAGAAGTTCTTTTCATCTTATCATTTCACACCAGTTGATTTAATTATTTAACATTATAATTAGTTACAAATCTGCGTTTCGAATCGCTTCCGCAATCGTCATCAGGATAAAATGATGTTACACAAGTCTAAAAGTTCAAAACAAACATACACGTCTAAGATCTCTAATTCTTTTGTGCTCTTAGACGTTTATGTCCGTTTTGAACTTTTAGACTTTAGGCGGAAGCGATTCGTAACATAGATTTTTAATTTGTTTGTAATATCGCTTTAATTAAATAAAAATAAATGTAATTTCTATTTTAACCAACAAAATTTGCTTATTTTGTTTGATTTTGATTAAAATTGGAGTATTTATTTTAAATTGGCTTCATATATTTTCCAGATTTACAGAGTGCTTGAACTTTTAAGAAGAACTAACTATATGTAAGCAATGCTAAAAAAACCTTAAACATGATTTTTTCATAACAGTGATTTTAAATCGTTACAAGAAAGATTTAGATAAACATTAACTAATTTGCTAGATTTTGTTTCCTTTGCTTTAAACTAAAACTTATATATTTCGCGAATCCTTGGTTTTTTTTGATCCGATGTTTTTTTTTTAAATATTTTTTTCGTTCGTTTTTTATAAATACAATAAAATCAGATTTTGGTTTAAAGCTGACAGATTAAATTTGACAATCCACCATTGAGTTAAAAATGTAAAATTACAAAGAAATCGTCTGCCAATGATTAGTCAATTACATCATATAATTAATAATATTTTAGCGTGCATTTTGTGTCAGTAGTTACAGATGAAACCTACCAGACAAATCTATAACACAGTCGGCCAAAAATGAAGAAGAAAAAACAGAACATCCCATGTGTTTTAATTTCTAAACTCCCATAGAAAATGAAAATGGAAATAGCCTCGAAATTATGTCTAGAAATCGTCTGTCAATGATTAGTCAATCCAGAAAAGAAGAAGAAATCCAATCACTCAGACAAATCTATGGCACAGTCGGCCAAAAAAAGAAGAAGAAAAACAGAACATCTCATGTATTTTAATTTCTAAGACTGACACAGAAAATAAAAATGGAAATAGCCATTCGACTCGAAATTATTTCTAGAAATCGTCTGTCAATGATCAGTCAATTACATCATATAAGAACACCCACAAATAGCCATTTGACTCGCAATTGTGTCATTTGAATTTATATTAAGAAAGTAGGATTGGAGAGCCGTCATCATAGTGAAATTGTACCAAAATCTGAAATTTCCAATATAAACACCTAATTTTAGCACCATGTTTAGCTTTTTTGGTAAATGTTTCCTTAGGATACCAAGTAAGAACTCATAGGAATTATGAAGATTTAAAGTTTGGAACTCTTAATGTTAAATTCATTTGTAATTTTTGCGTAACAGATTGCAATAAAGATAAATTTTAAGCATAGGTAACTCAGAGCTACTTGGCAGATTGAACTGAAATTTTGGATTTGCCTATTTGAAGCTTCTAGAAATCGATTTCTGTTAAACTTTTTATAGGTTATAGTGTATAATTTTTTGAGTATTAATTTCACAATATATAAATTATGAAATATACGTAGAAATCAGTTTCTATAAGCTTCAATTATGGAAATCTTAAAATTTTACGTGATTCCGTCAACTAGTTTGTGAAATATGCTAAAAAAACTACATGCATTGCAGTTTGTATTGCAATCATTAAAAAAGAATTTAACATTTGAAGTTCAAAATTTTACGCCTAGTAATTCCTAAGCTTTACCACCGACTGACTTCTGATTTGGTATCCGAAAGTAAAATTTGTCGAATATTCAAAACGATGTCAAAATTAGGTGTTTGAATTGGAAATTTCAAAGTTTGTTAATATTGAAATATAGAGAGGACCTCCTAAGTCTCCCTTCTTTTTTTTACACGAATTTAAGTATGATACAATTCTTAATCCAATGACTCTTTTTGTTTTTTCCCTGCGAGGGTTTGGTGATTAAAATATATCGGATGTTCTGTCTTTTACTATGTTTAAAAAGTATTATTACACAAGATTAAATAAACGATATTTAGGCCATTTCTAAAATTTGTCCATGTATTTAAATAACAAAATCAATTTTTTAGAAATAATCAGAAAGTTTTAATTTTTTGTAAATGTATTCATTACCTCATAAACATTAATACACTTTATGGCCAAAGGTAACCCATCACTTGCGATTTTAGACGTTTTGTTAAATATCTAGAAAAATACATGAGGTATTAACCTGAAACTGCAGGTGTATAAACAATATAGTATAGGTCATATATTTCCGCGAAGATATTTTTCCTGAAACCCCATAGAGGACCGTCAACAAATTGAAAAAGAACGAATATCTTTTGTATAACCCTGTAAAAACTATTGTAGCAAAAGCGTTCAAACATGAGATTATTAATAAGTGGTTTATTGTAATATACTGTGTTTATTTTTATGAGGATAGCATGTATACTTGTAGAGAAATTTTTATAAAAACAGTCCCAAATTTTGCCAAGTTTTTTGCTTATAATTTGCAGAGTTCTTAATATAAAAAAAAGTTCTTTTCAGAAAATATGACAATCAATATTGTACACAATACTTTGCAATCAGAATTAAAAAATAATAAAAATTAGATGAAAAATGAGCAGGTTTACTAAAAAATGTTTCACTGCGCATGCGCGAATGTAATCAGAATATAATGTGCATAATGTATTAGCTAAGTATATAGAGCAAATTTTGTGAAAGCCTCAAAATCATAGCTTGAAAATTCTGAAAATAATCGTCGATAGAATAAGTTCGAAATCCGTTGTTCCCCAAAACAAGCAGAAAGATCAGACGATGTATCGAAATATACACCGGCTTCCAAAAGTTAAGGTACAGGGAGTGGATGCTTTCGATTGCATACGTTTTGTCGATATCTACCAACATTATTGGCGAATTGTTCTTGAAATTCTAGGATGTAAAAAACATGTTTGATTTTATATTTGTCGGTGAAGATTTATCGGGGGAGGGGGGTACAATTAGGGGGCTAATAATAAATTTAATAATAAAATAATATTTGCGATAACAGCAACGGCTGAAAATGGTTTGTCACTGTGGTAAATGACTATTTGGGTCCTGTTCAACGTTTGTATGCATTTGTGTAAGCATAGCACTCATGTTCGTGAAGATATTAACGTTTTTGTGAAAAATTCAAAAGTTTTTTGTTTATAGCATGCAGAGTTTTCAACCAAATTTAACGCAATTTTCCAAAAACTTGCCAGAGAATAGTAGAAACAGTATACTGCAATTAAAACATGAATACATTGAATATTTGATGAGATATGGGCATTTTTATGAGATAAATTTTAACTGCGCATGCGCGGAAGATTTCAAAATTATATTTCATAATTTGGTAGTCAGTATTTTGGGGCAATTTCTATAAAAAGTCCAGTCAAATGTTGTGAAAACTTAGAAAGATATAGTGAGCTGATTGAAAAGTTGTGGAAAATCCCTTATAATAAAGCTATTTTTAGGAAGCAACTCACTATATCGACCCTATCTTTGTCAATTTCGCGCTATTTGACTGGACTTTTTATATAAGTTGCCCTAAATAGCTGACTACCAAATTATATAATAAAAATTTTAGGATCTTCCACGCATGCGAAGTTATTTCATACAAATGCCCATATCTCATCAAATATTCAATATATTCATGTTTTAATTGCAGTATACTGTTGCTACTGTTCTTTGTGAGGTTTTTGGAAAGTTGTGTTAAATTTGGTTGAAAACTCTGTATGCTATAAACAAAACACTTTTTAATTTTTCACAAAAACGTTAACATCTTCACGAATATGAGTGCTATGCTTACACAAATGCATACAAACGTTGAATAGGACCCAAATAGTCATTTACCACAGTGACAAACCAGCCTTTTCTGTTACATAGGTGATCGCAAATATTATTTTATTATTAAATTTATTATTAGCCTCCTAATTGTACCCCCAACCCTCCCCCCCCCCCCCCGATAAATCTTCACCGACAAATATAAAATCAAACATGTTTTTTACATCCTAGAATTTCAAGAACAATTCGCCAATAATGTTGGTCTATATTCGACGAAACGTGTACAATCGAAAGTATCCAGTCCCTGTACCTTAACTTTTGAAGGCCAGTGTAGTAGTACGTGCAATATTGTGTACGCTATCTTGGCACTAATCAATAGATATTTGATACAACCCTGATATTTCTGATAAAACATGGAGTTATTATAAACTATATTTAATTTTCAGTATCCATATTAATGTTGCAAACAGATGAAGACATATAAATCATTAGATACCCAATTTTTTTGTCGAGTTTCTTGAATGACGACATCGTTTTTTATTGGGGCGATAGTGACGTCATATGCATACTTCTCTATAGATGTTGTTTAAAACTGGATCGTAAATCTGTAATTCTTCAGTGAATGCAAATGACGTCATTTTATATAAAATAAAAGCGGGTATTTTAAGTCTTAAAACTAAAGTTTGTTTTGTACTATCTATATTTATACAGTGCGTTAAGAAATTATAAGACCACTAACGAATTGGTGCACTTCTGAAGAAGAAAGCATAATATGCAAATTTTTAGCGTGTGTATTTAAAATTGATCGTAGAACGTTTTCTGTTATAATTGGTACATGAAAATTTAAGTTACATTTTATTAAAATCTTCTAATTTTTTTTAAAAACGTAAATAAGGTGACTGTTAAGGAATTATAAGACCACCCGAGGAAATTAGCATATTATACGTCATATCAGAATCATTATTAAATGTGCGCGTTTGTATGTCATGAAAGTATTGCCGGGGAACAAAGGTGCAGGTTTAGATAGTTTTGTTTATGATATATTTAAAGAGGCTGCGGGGTAAATAGCTGTCTGCGACCGAAGTAAGAAAAATTTGGTTTTATAAGGGTGCTGGTAAATCTGAACGAAAAATAGCTAGGTTAATGAAACGTTCTAAAACTGCCATTCACAATGAAGTAATTAGAAAAAAAAAGATTCAAATAAAATTAAACGATCTGGTAAAAAAAATATTTTGACAGCACGGGATGAACGACAAATATTTCGATTATCAACTCAAAAAGGTCTTTCAACTCGGGAAATTTCGAACAGTTTCAGCGAAAGAGTTTCACGCGTAACAGTTTGGAAGCATCTGAAATCAAATAGTCATGCAAAATGTATGGAATTATTGAAAAAACCGAGGTTAATGAAACATCATAAAGAAGAAAGACTGAAATGGACTAAAAACGTCGTCATTGGACAAGAAATGGAAACAAGTGATATTTTCAGAGAAAAAAAATTAATCTTGGCGGTCCGGATGGTTATAAACACTATTGGCATGATTTGAGGAAAGAACCGAAACAATGCTTCAGTCGACAAATGGGAGGAGGATCAGTAATGGTTTGGAGAGCTTTTAGTCATGATGGATTATGCGATTTAACATGAATTTAGAGACGTACGAACTCTGAACAATATCAGGCTATGTTATATGATCCTTTGATACCGTTTGGACCTTTTATAGGTGGTGCTAAATGGATGTTTCAGCAGGACAATGCTTCTTGCCATGTGTCTTAATCCACCCAGTAATGGTTTAGAAAAGAAAAAAATCATGTTTTGTCATGGTCAAGTCGAAGTTCAGATTTGAACACTATGGAAAATCTTTGGGGCGTATTAAGTCGCAAAGTTTATGCTAATAATAAACAGTTTTTATCTGCCAATGAACTAGAAGTAGCCATTGTAAAAGAATGGCACAATATTTCTTAATCTATACTTAATCACCTGGTCACTTCTATGAAAAACAGAGGGTTTGATGTTATAAGGAAAAAATGGAGGACAAATATCGTATTAATTTACATATTATTTTTATTTTTAGACAAGCAGTCTTATAATTTGTTTACAGTGTATTTTTCAATCATTGCTTATATTTTTATTAACATACTTCTTTATTGCATTATTCAAAATTATTGCAAACTAATTTTAATAAATATGTTGTATTTTGATATCTCATGTGTTGATTTATTCGTTTTTTTTAAAAGATTCAATCCGCTGTATTTGAAAATCGAGCTTCTAATTTATCTCGTTCTTGTGTTTCAAAAGTAGTGAGGAGAGAGACTGATTGGCGTCGCTGGGATATGAACCAGGGAACTCATGATCAGGAAGCGGGAACGTTAGCGTCGAGCAAAAGGCCAAGCCAGTTGCCCTAAGCTAGTAACTCGCTTTATACTGATCAAGTGAGAGGAGATCGCTATACACCCCATCCCCCGTGAGAAAGACATCTTGTTGATGTCTGACGAGCGATATTCACTCGTGAGTGATGCTGTCGTACGCATGTGTGATCCGCTGTATGACAGGCTTATGTGCTGTGAGCGTTTCACAAGCTTTGCTTGCTGGAGATGATTTATTTGGTGCTGCCATCTGTTGGTTATGAGAGGAAAGGATTGTTCTCTAAAGTTGTGATTTTGCGTGTTTGTCCGGGTCACTACTTTAGAGAGAGCAGTGGGTTGGCTCAGCCGGGATATGAACCAGGGATCTCATGATCAGGAGGCGAGAACGTTAGCGTCGAGCAAAATACCAAACCAGTTGCTCTAAGCTGGTAACTCGTTCTATACTGATAATTTATATTCAGAGGAATTTGTTATGAATGAATATATTTTACATTTTAATAATGTTAATGGCACTCAAATGCTATTTTATCACTGAATTACGCAATTTCCCACTGTGAAAGCTTTAGCTATCTTAAAAACAGAGTCTAGGATATTTTTACTCAATACAATTATATTCTATGACGCAGTATTCTTTCACTAACAAAAGTGAGCTAAGTTACAACTTGATTCTTTTAAAAAAAGCAATAATAAAAGTTACACAATGATTAATTAATCTTGGTCGAAGTAAGAGTGTATAGTCCGAACGAAAAAAAAAATGGCTCATTTTTCGATTTAAAAAAGTGTTCTAAGAACCGAATAAAGAGAAGAAGGAAAGGAAATATTAACTTTATTGATCTTTATCGACGAAATTCAGCAAATTGTGCTAATTTAGTGGGGAAATAGATTTTTTTATTTCGTATTTCTTTTCCGATTAACGTTTTTGCTGCTGCCGTCATTTCTCAATCGTCTGCTTCCCGAAGCCTTTATTAAATTCAATGAAATTTTAAAAACACAGAAACTATATTTAGAGATTTCTTTTATAGTTTTTCAACAATAGAATAGCTGAAATTTACCTGTGTTTCAACATGTGTCTCATAAATAAAACATACATGCTTTTTAAGTGCAATACCGACATTATTCACTAAATTATACTTTATTTTTCATTCTTTTTACATTAACTTCTTTTACATTACTGCAGAAAAAACAATATTAATTTTTTCAATAACAATTAAAGAATATTTATTAAGAAATCATTCATGTATGCGTCAATCAAAAAATGTTAAATATATATATATATTACAAAATTCAAACTTTCGTATATAATTAAAATTGTTCTATAAAAAGCTTCCTTTCTCAACTCATTCTACAACCCTAATATTTTTTTCCTATATTAAACAATATTTCATTTATTTCCGTATCTAATTCTCTTTTTAGGTGTGTTCGTAATTATATAAATACATAGTACCCATAATCGTCGTTCAGTCCGTCTGTCTGTCCGCATGTAACACACCAAAAACTACCCAACCGAATGGCCTGAAAATTTAAATATATATAATTGTTGCCAAATTTTGTCGAGTCATTTCAAATTTTATGAAAATGGGATGCATAGTTTCATAGGAGCATGGGATGCATAGTTATATAGGATTTAGTCAGGGACAGTCAAAAGCTTTCCGTTACATTACGGCCAATGAGAAAAAATTATTTCAAGTGCATTTTAATCATGTTACAGCCATTCGAACAGAATAAAATTAATATGCACTTATGAGGTGTACAAAAATATACATACAGTACAATATGCAGTGCCAAACATATTTATAAAACTAGTTATAGTACGAACACACATGGTTTGCCACGTTTGATGTGCAATTTCCAACGTATTATTTTAAATTGCGTAAATTCTTATTCTATTTTTCTTCAACTAATTCTTAGAATCATTTCCCAATTTATTTTTTCTTCAAAAAACCTCTTTTATTTCCCCAAAACCTTAAAGCCGGATTCATTCTAGTAAAAGCATTTATCATTTTTATACCCTTTATTATTTTTCTTCTTTTTAATTCCACAACTCGATTTCCCGCGTAATTTCAGCTCAGTCATTTTCCCTCAGTTTTATACCGCGTACAATAAAGAGTCCCGCAGCTTTGTCGCCCGCTCATTGGTTAAATTACCTCTGCATTGGCGAAAAGATTACTACGCCAAGGTCGGTATAAAACGTGATGCATCAGCGCGAGCTCAGGAATTTAACCCGTTCGGGAGCATGGGTGCATATATGCACCCTCAAAAAAGGCATACAAAATTTGTTTTAGTCACCAGTAAAAAAGAAAAGTAATATTTAGTTTCTTTAATCCGAGCATTTTCGTGATTGTTTAAGTAAGGGTAATTTTGTAAAAAAAGTGATACCAACCGAATGAAACTTGTGTAAAAGCCACCGGTCCCGAAACGGTTAACTGATTTTGAGTTGTCTCTAAAAGGTATGGTGTTTGTTGAGAGAGTTACGGTGTATTCGAATTACGTGCTATTTAACATCTAAATCTACTTCCTATTTTTGAAAGATATAGGCGAGTCTGTGAAAATGTTCTTTCCAGATATTTATAACTTATCTACGCAATAAAGTTTTATGCAACACTTAAGGCGTTTTCTCATCAAGCAGCTACTACATTCACTGGTCAAGCTGACTAAACATGGAGTACGACTGCATCGTATAATTATTTTTATGGGGTAATGTCATCTTTACATAAAAGTGCATAGTGAAATATTGAGAAGGCTGGCTTTAAGGAATAAGGGAGTAACCGTATTGTCACACCCCCCCCACACACAATGACTTATATATATAACTATTGCGAAAAGTTTTAAAACATTAATGTATATACTAACGAAACGCAAACATTCCAGTTTTAATAAAAAGCACCCTGATCCCCAAATTTTGTCAAGATGAAGTTGCATTGACCATTCTGAAAATAAACCACTATGTAATTGAAAATTCGTAATAGTAATTTGAATAAAAACCCTTTTAATCATTTCGTGGGCGGTGGGATATTTATGTCCCACTTAATTAAATTACCAAATGCAACAATGGCACCAGAAATTTTAAACAGAATTTTACATCTATAATGTATTTGAAGAAAATGCTTTTACTTATTATGAAACAAATTTGTTGTAAAACCTGGTGTTACTCAATCATTTCAACACTTTAGAAACTGAAGTATTTTGCCCATGAAAGATTTATTGTAACATATAGATATCTTTGAGCACGCTATTTAAAAAAAAAAATGTTTGTTCAGATGCATTTCTAAGATTACAAATTTCGACTGCATTTTCCAATTTTCTAGATCTCAGAAAGTTCAGTATAAGTCTATAAGTAAGCATAATACAGAAAACTGTAATGAATATACCGGGTGTCCCAAAAAGGACTGACTGATTTTAAAATTCAATAACTTGCAAACGGTGACAGATATTAAAATAATTCTTGCAGGAGGGTTATGCATAAGGTCAAAAGTTTTATTACAGTGATTTTCAATTTTAGTTCGATTTACAAACAATAGATGGCGCTGTAAGCAATAGCCGCTAAATACAGGCTCGATTTTTGGTCCTTTATCTTGTTCCATGCAGAAAAAGGAGATGGAAATGTATTATCCGGGCCACGAAGTACCAAAAATCGAGCCTGAATTTAGCGACTATTGCTTACAGCGCCATCTATTGTTTGTAAATCGAACTAAAATTGAAAATCACTGTAATAAAACTTTTGACCTTATGCATAACCCTCCTGCAAGATTTTTTTTAATATCTGTCACCGTTTGCAAGTTATTGAATTTTAAAATCAGTCAGTCCTTTTTGGGACACCCGGTACCTTTACTGCCTGCGAACACATTTACTAAGTGTTCACCTAATATATAATACAGATCATAATCAACTTTAAGTAGGGCGTGTTAAGGTATTATTAGAAACTTGAGTAACTTTAAGTTAGCAAAGCTTTAAACCATGGAAAATTCATTATGTGCTAAATTTGTAACATGCAACTAATCCTTTAAATGATTTACTATTCCAACTAGTCATATAACGTTCAAGTAGATATTAAATATGTTCTAAAAGTATGACTATAAATTTGGTGTAAGATAAATAAATTATGTTCAAACTTTTAGAAGGTTCACAGTGTAAAAGGAATTGTAGTAAACTTTTAATGAGAATTTAAAAACAAAATGCAATGTTGAAACTTTGCACTTAACAAAATTGTTTGCTTAAAGTTTTACTGCTGGTCATTGTAATTCAAAATAAATGGTTTCTGACATAGTTCAATATCGTACTATCAATGGGAAAAAACAAAATATTTATCTAATTAAACTGTAAACCCATAGCGGTGTAATAAAAAATGAATATAAAAAAATCGTTATATTAAATGAAAGTTTAAAATGAGATTTGTGTCGCTAAAATAGCGAATAGTTTCAATTACTTTACTAATGCACGTCTATTCAGTAGTATACGTTTCGAAAAAACTTATTCAAAATTTATTAAAGAATATTTAAGCCAAAAAATGCCGCAAAAATTAATAGCCACAATGTAAAAAAAAAAAAAAAATCATTTTAAATGCAGTAAATTTTCTGTGAAAATTTCAAAATTGTGAAATAAAAAAAAAGGCAGTACAGTTTCCGCAATTGAGATTTTGTGATTACGAGTACATAAAACTGCAGGATACTTTCTGTAAATTCTAGGAAATATTTCCGTATTGCTTTCAAGACAGTACAAATTCCGTAAATGGCGTTTAGAAGTTTGCGCACAGCAGTCACTGTGTTTGCGGAGTAATTGTATGTTGTATACAAGAACAAAAAATCATGCGTACAGCATAGATTATGAAACACCTTCCAACACATTCAGAATACTATAACGAAACTTCACTATAACAAAACTTCACATCTAAGGTGAAAGATGACTTTTAAATGAGCAATTTGGAAAACGTATAACGCATTTGAAAACACGATTTTTGCTATCACCATGAATAGTCGTTAAAATACACGATATTTTTTGCAGTCCTGTATATGATCTGCAGATATTTATGCCATACTAAGGTACCTGGCACCATTATGCCCCACCTAAGGTTCGATTGCTTTTTTCACCATGTTAATATTATTTTTTCCGGAAACTAGTTATGCTACTGCTTAGAGAGATTAATGTGGTAAATAAAAGAAAAGAATTTATATGTAATTATACTATTAAAAATTATATAAGCTGAAATGTAAAAAGTGTCATATGGGCCATATTGGGAACACCCCGTTCTCAATATGGCCCATTTTGTAAATTTTTAAAAAATTGCAATAAATTGCAAATTATTATACGTTATACAATATATATATGTATTTATTTATTTATGTATACACATTCTATGTATAATAATTACAATTTTTTGAAAACTAGGAAAATCAGAAAAAAAATCCCAAAAAAATTTAAATTAAAACGAAAAAAATTAAAAAAATATATTATTTTCTTAAAGAAATCTATTAATTGAAAAACAGAAGTGAAACAAAATTATGCTCGTAAAAAGTATATATACGCTTGAAGTCACTACAAACATATGGCCTACCCTGGCCATAATGGGAACCTCCGCCATTTTTTTTATTTTGCCCCCCCCAAAACGGATATATTAATAAATAAAGATAAAACTATTGATAGTATCTTAAAGTAGATTAACGGTGTTATTATATTCATTTTTACTTTGTATTAAATGCTAACAAATATTAATAATACAAAATATTCCTTATCTTTAAGAAATAATAACCCGATTTTTTTAGGTCGAAAATTTCACTTCTTCCGCCAGTAGCGTCGCCTACGTGATACGACTTCACCGTTATTTTTCCCCACTTTCTATCGTCCTAACGGTGGAACATATACTGCCATATATTGAATTAAAAAGAAAGTAAATTAAATATACGGCGCGGGCCATATTGGGCCCAGGTACCTTACATAGTATGTTAAAATTTAGTTCAGTTAAACGCCTAGAAGAATTAAAGATTTCCACTCAGCAATTTCCGCCAGTAAACGGATGTTGTTGAGAACGTTTGTGTGACCCTGTATATGATCGACAGAATTTATACACACTAAGTCATATTTAAAAAATAGTTAGATTTAAAAACGTATATCATAATTGAAAACGCAATTCCAGCAATTATTGTTCGTGGACTTCAATAGTTCAATTATTGCTCATTTTCTTCTATAGCCAAATTCTTTTGTGTGCCCATGTAAATGAACAATGAATTCTGTGCTCACCATGCTCCATAGTAATTACCTTGTAGTATCCTTCAGTGATAAATATCAATTTCAATATGTTTAAAATACTGTAATATCATTAAAATACACGGCAAACGATTTTTTCCCATAGACCGTAATGTAATGCAATTCTTTTAAGTGGCCCTATAAATGAACCGAAAATGCTACACACTTAATTTTCAATACCGAATATGCCATAGTAAACCTTTTATAACATATATCCATTTCATGGTAGTCGGAGAGTATTTAAGCGAGTTAGAGCACGGATAGACGGACAGACAGACGGACAGATAAACCGAATTCATAAACACTTTTCAACTATGTTGGAAAGTGTTAATAAGGTGCCCCAAAAAGATGCAACTTACTTTAATTTTTCACCTGTTGGAGATACATAAGAATGTAAATTGCAAATGATAAGATAGGAAATAAGATAGGAATTAAGATTATGTTGATGATATAGTTCTGACACAACTTTTCAAAAAGTTACACTTTTTAAACTTTTTTTTTGGCCCCTGGGATCCTATAAGTTATATTTAGAATTTTTTTTTATCATGATTTTCATTTTTTTTTTCACAACAGCAAAAATTCTATTGTTCTACGATCAAAGCAATTGAGTTAGAATACTTTGAATTTCACGAGATTTCGGAGATTGCTAGCACTAAAAACAGACAGACCTATTTCTATTCTTGAAAGCTTTGAAATTTCATAAAATTCAAAACATCATAACTCGTTGAGGTTTGGTCATAGGAATAATGGAATTATAACTTGCTTTAAAATATAAATATTTACATCAAACGCGAATATGGTATAAATATTGGTTTTGTTTGACAATTTTTCCAATGGAAAGCAAATATATTTGCAATATATTGTATTTGGGTCAATGCATTTCAAGTGGTCCAGAAAATCATTTATTCGTTGCTTGACCATTTTTAAAAAATCTGAATTTTTTTGTACAACAACCCTAACATGATGGAAGTTCAAAATGACTATTATTTTAATTTTATTAATTTTTGTTTGTGCATGGTAGCCATCTTTGTTTCACAGTCTGCAGCAATTTTCTCACAAGAAGGGTTTACGGAATTGTAAATAATTCATCGTTTATTTCTCCAATTCAAGTGAAGATTAAAGCAATTTGTACAGAAGACATTGGGCTAAAAATGTGCTAATAGAGTAGTTTCCGAAAATAAATTCTTATTTGTGAAATTTAAGCATAAATTATCAGTTTTTTTTTCCCAAAATTTGTCCGTTTACAAAAGGAAATTTTTCTAGCAAGGAAAACTGCGAACATGAACATGATATAATTTTTTATACAAATAGGCCGAAAGTACTTGTACTCACACGCCAAGTTCCAGATCTGGGACTTGCTATCTCTTCGCTAAAAAAAATCCCAAATTTTTCAAAAATGTCAAAAATCACACTTTTGAGGCTTTGATATCTCTGGTGGAGCACGAGATAAAAATCTGAAGTTCTGGTTTCTGAGAGTATTGTATGGTAGTGTTATGCACAAGAAATTTCAGGACGGAGATTTGATTACAAGCTGAGATATGGCAAGGGCAACATGTCAAAAAAAATACTGCCAAACTATTGTTTTGTTGTAATCATAGCTGAGTATTTATCTCAGAGTGTAACTTAAATTTATGTTTTTGATTATTTTTAAATAATAGTAACATAAATAAAGCCCTTTGCAAAGCTTAGCAATTAATTAAAAAATAATTGTGCCTAAGGCCATACATTTCGTATGGTTTCAGTGATTTTTGTTGTAAGTAATTTTAGTAACTAAAAGAAACCTCAGCACTTTTACATAAAGAAAAAAATTTTTTTTATACAAGACCTGATACAAAAACAGAATAAGGAAAGAGAAAAGCTGTTAATGTTGTTATACTTGTTGAGACATGATCAAACGTGTCAAAACACATTCTTGCTTGTTGGTTTAAAAACCACAATTATGATCTTTCTTAAAATTTTATATGTTGGAACCAAGTCTTCTCATCTCTTGATAACTTGATTGAAGATCTTGGCCCTGCTGGCTCATAGAAATAAACTTTGAAATCACCATGTGAAAGTCTCACTTCATTAATAATTCCTAGCTTACTTCTTATGCAAAAATGTCATTTTTCTGCAGTATAAATTTTGAAAGAGCTTTGGATATCTTTACTTTCTGAAAAATACTTGAGGCTGATGCATGGTAACATCGTATAATGTTTCATTTACAGGAACATACTTATGGTAGGAACAAGTTTCAGTTACTGGCAAGCAGCATTAAATAAACGAAGAAGCAAGAATGTGTTTTGACACGTTCGATCCTGCCTCAACATGTATGCCAACATTAACAGCTTTTCTCTTTCTCTATTCTGTTTTTGTCTCAGTCTTGTATAAAAATATTTTTTTTCTTTATGTAAAAGTGCTGAGGTTTCTTTTAGTTACTAAAATTACAAAAAAAATTACTGAAACCATACAAAATATAGGCCTTAGGCATAATTATTTTTTTAATTAATTGCTAAGCTTTACAAAAGGCTTTATTTTCTGTTACTATTATTATAATAAAAAAAATTAAATGACATTCTGAGATAAATACTTACCTATGACTAGAGCTGTAGCAAACCGCACATATTCGTTACTAAGTAACGGGTATTCTCTAAGATACGAAATACCGAATCGGTACTTCGAAGTACGACTCGTTAGTCGTTACTGCGTCAATACGCAGCCGAACAAAATGAAACTAACTTCAAACGCTGCATACGTTTGTATAATTCATGAATGGAGCAGATAGCCGGATGCGGTAAAAGATGCGAATTTGTATTCAGACTCGGATATTTCGGCGTTAGTTGTTTACGTATCAGTGTATGCGTATCATTCTGTCCAATCAAATCTCAAACGATTTTGATTTCGTAGGGACTTGTTGATTCCTTCATTATGGAAAGAAAAAGAAGCATAGTTATTTTATACTCTGAACTTGCAGTACCATCTGAAAGAATTTTTTTTCAAAATCAGGTTATATATTATCTGAAAGGCGTGCTTCATTAAAACCATAAAGAATGGAAAAAATATTATTTTTAAACATAAATCAAAGATTTTTAAAATAATAATGCGATTGACGTAAACTGTTGGTTGATAAGATGATAAAGTCTAAAATGAAACACATTTCTTTTAAATATTCTGAAAATTTTTAAGAAATTCTGTTCTAAAATTTACAGGTTTGCTTTCAGTGCATTCTTTATCCTATAAAAATATCTTTGTACGTGTATTTATGTTTTAAATTAAAAAAAATATATTTTTTTTATGATAAAGACGAGTTTTTAGATTGCTTGTAAAAATGTTTTTATGATAAAGTTTAATTTTTTTAACCTCCGATATGCTATTTCTTTCTTCCAGCTAACCTAATAAAGTGTCGTCTCCAAAAAAAAAAAAAAAAAAAACACGCCCCGTTGTATAAGCCAGCCGTAAAACAAAGCAGAGGTATCATTGTACGGAATAATCTCTACCACATTTATATTAACTTCTAAGCATCGCACATTTCCAATTTTTATACCGTCGTATTGGGGAAAAAAGTACTTTTAAATGCAATTTTTTTGAAAACTGCATCTCGATTTATTTTTGAGATTTTTTTTTTTTTTTTTTTTTTTTTTTTTTGTAGTTTTAAATGCCATTTGTATAATTTTTGTAACTCAAGTACTCCATTTCTGTAGAAAGTAAAAGTACAGGAAAAATAGTTGGAAAGTACCAATTATATCTTTTTGTTGCCATTTTCTCATAAAACCTGAAAAAAAGGGTAATTAAAATACCTGCTGTTTCGAAAAAATATAAGTTAATAACTTCTGATAAAACATGAAGTTTTTATAAACTGAACTTAATTTTAAGTATCTACATTAATATTACAAACAAATGAAAGCATATGAATCATGAGATAGCCATTTTTTTTGTCGAATTTCTTAAATAGCGAAAGAAATTCTTCAGCGGATGCGGATCACGTCATTTTATATAAAATAAACGCGTGTGTTTTAAGTCTTATAACTGAACTATCTATATTTATGTACATATTTTTTTTTTTTTTCATCGGGGGTGACACTAAATTCTGAAAAAGCAGAATTACTGTTTTCTAATTTTTTTTAACCATTTGGAAAAATGGTTATTGTCTTCTGTCAGGGTAGGAAATCAAAAACATATCTGAAGCTTTTTATGGGTTGAATCCGCATTTTATTCGTTTCCTGATGGGTCTATACAGTAATCTGTATTTTCCCTTTACTTTCATCAGAGATGGATACTTCTGTTGCCACTATGACAAAAAAGTAATAAAAACTACAAAAAAAAATTAATAACTCAGAAACAAATTGAGATACAGCTTTCAAACAAATTGCAATTAAAAATGTATTTTTTTTCTCTATACGACGATATAAAAAGTAATATTGTGGGATGTTTAGAAATTTAAAAATGAAATTTCATTTAAAATTGGTCCAAGAATGTTAATGTTTAATCCATGGCGTACGAAATATGTATAATCAACTCCGTGCGATTTTTTATGTCTTAAATTTTAGTCTTTGAAAAAATCATTTTCCAAATGGTCGTAGTAATTTCTTAAATTGCTTTTTTTTTTTCTGTTTGGCTTGTAAAAATAATTGGCACAGATGTCATATACGCACCATATTTGCGCAATTTTTTTCTGAGGCCAATGTCATATAATCACCGGGGTACTTAACTGGCGGCAAAGTGCCGTTATTTTGCTTGATATGGTAACTCGGATGTTGCTTATTTGTTAATAAATTGTATAGTTACTTTTATTTTCTTTTTTTTTAATTATATAAATTGTTTTGTTCTATAGTTATTAATGACACATTTTTTATTTATTGTTATTCCCTATTTAATATATATAAGTGTAACTTGTATTCGAAAACGAGGTTTTCACCAAATTGGCATCAGAAAAAAAATCACGCTAGTGTGATGCGTATATGACATCTGTGCCAAATATTTTTGTTGCTATGTTTTTAAATTACATATTTGAAAAAAGGGTATTTTTAAATATAAATCAATAATTTCAGAAATAATAATGTGACTGAAGTACAGTGTCATTTGATAGGATAATCACTTAAGAAATAAAAAATATATATATTTAAATATTTTCACATTATTCCAGAAATTAAATTTTCATAATACATAATTACTTTTAGTGTAAAATTAATAAGTAAATTTGTTTGTAAAATATTTTGTCTGTGTAATTAGTATATTTCATAGTTTTCGTATAAATTTGGCGAACTTTTACTCTTTCTAAATTGCTTTCTCCGATTATTCCTTATTTCATGAGTAAGAAATTATACAATTTAGACGTTATATTCAATTATGCATCGTATTTTAATTTTGTTTGCCTGTTTTTCATTAAAACGTAGAAATTAAATGTATTTTTAACGTACAGATGGCAGCACATATTTTACGTTAAAATAGTAACGAATTCTTCAAGACTCATGTGCGGTACATAATTAGATTTGCTATTGCTGCAGGTTTGTAGTACATACGATGATTGTTAATACTCGGTTTTTGAACGGTAACGAAAGTAACGAGTAACGAATACTTTCTAACGGGTAGCGAGTTCGAAAGTAACGACATCATACGGGTATTCATTTAGTCGTTACTTTTACAGCACTACCTATGACTACAACAAAACAATAGTTTGGCAGTACTGTTTTGACATGTTGCCCTTGCCATATATCTGCTTGCAGTCAGATCTCCATCCTGAAATTTGTTGTGCATAACACTACCATACAATACTCTCTGAAACCAGAACTTCAGATTTTTATCTCGTGACCCACCAGAGATATCAAAGCCTCAAAAGTGCGATTTTTGACATTTTTGAAAAATTTGGGATTTTTTTTAGCGAAGAGAAAGCAAGTCCCAGATCTGGAACTTAGCATATCAGTACAAGTACTTTCGGCCTATTTGTAAAAAAAAAAAAGAAAAAAAAAAAAAGAAAAAAAATGTCATGTTGGCAGTTTTCCTTGCTAGAAAAATTTCCTCTTGTAAACGGACAAATTTTGGAAAAAAACTGAAACTCTATGCTTAAATTTCACTAATAAGCAGTTAGTTTCGAAAGCTACTCTATTACCAGATTTATAGCCCAATTTATTCTGTACAAATTACTTGAATCCGCACTTGAATTGGAGAAATAAACAATGAATTATTTACAATTCCGTAAACCCTTCATGTGAAACAATTGCTGCAGACTATGAAACAAAGATGGCCACCATGCACAAACAAAAATTAATAAAATTAAAATAATAGTCATTTTGAACTTCCATCATGTTAGGGTTGTTGTACAAAAAATTTCAGAATTTTTAAAAATGGTCGAGCAACCAGTGCTGGACTACTTGAAATGGATTGACCCATTTACATTGAAAATATTTTTATTGAAACACGAAAATTACTATTGAATTTTTTTTTATTGAATCTCCAATAATGGCTCTACACTTTAAATAATTCATATTGGCTAAATGTCTGTTTTACGTTAGGAATATTTCCAATAAAAGCAATGAGATTTACAGCGCCATCTATCGTTAAGACTATTTTTGAGCAAGATTCCAAATTCACCTCACTGTTAAACCGGCGTATAATACATTCGTATTTTTCTTTCTTCTTTCTAAGAAGAAAGTACTGTAATCGAAATTTTTTCGACTTCCGGCTTTCTACGGATTTACATGTTTTAGGGGACAGAGATCCCTAAAACTTGTTAATACAAAATGGTTGTCTGTCCGTCCATCCATTTATATGTATGTCCTATTTATGTCATCGAAAAGTGTATGAAGTTATGCATGGAACTGAACCAAATTTCATATACGTACTCGTATACATACATATATATATATATATATATATATGACTACATTCAACACGTCCCACGTGCATTAGGGAACATTCCGCCGGGAGGAGGCGATTAAATAGCAATTTTTGTGCCACTTTCATATTGTGTCATCGAAAAGTGTAAGAGGTTATGCATGGAATTGAACTAAATTTCATACATATGTTTTTGCCTATGGAGAGCAAGTTCCGGTTGAATTTGGTGATATTCCACCAGAAGGAAGTGCTGTAATAGCAATTTTTTTTGCCATTTTTCTTATTGTATAATCGGAAAGTGTACGAAGTAATGTATAGAATTGAACCAAACTTCATATATATGTTTTTGAAAATGGACGTCAGGTCATAGTTTGAAACATGGATTTTCCTCCAGAAGGGGTTGATTTTTCTTGAATTTTTTGTAGCTCTGTTCTACAACGGCTTTTCACGTAGCGACGAGCAATTCGCATCTAGTTAACCAGGCGGACAATAAAATAACGAAAAATATTGGCTTTATTAAATACTAGATAAATTACCTGACGTTGTCCGAAATTTTAAGAATGTTTGTTTTTAAAAATCAATTTCAAAATTAAACATACAGCATAAAAATAAATAAATAAATAATAATAATAATAATAAGCAGTCGACGTTTTATACACGTTGGTAAGAATTTTATTGTGGATTTCTGTTGGCAACTGCTATAACGCAAAAAGCTTAAATTTGATAAGAAATTGCTGTTAATTGGGTGGTTTTTTATTAATTAAAAATTAACAATAAATTATTTCGATTCCAGATAACTTTAGGTACTTCGGCTGTGTTTTAATACACATGTACAGTCGTGGAAAAAAAAGTAAACACCCCTACTAACTCATCAACAAATTATCATAGAAGAAAGTTACTGGTACCGAACGATTGGAAATAAAGTCTACTTTTAAATGATGTATATAAAATTTGCTTAGGGGGCCACCTACATATTAAAACGAACCATAACTTTGTTTTTTTCAATAGCAGTACCCAATTCTGACAGCATAAATGAACTCTACACCCTTCAATTAGCCTAAAAACGAATTTTTATGCAATTCGTACCATAAGTTTCCGAGAAATTAATTATTTTAAAACGAGTGTATTTTAAGGGCTGTATCCAAATTGAAGTTCCGTACTGGATTGTTAACCGAGAGAGCCGCTTCCACTCAAGGAGTCAATGAAGCGTGTTAGATTACAGTACGGCAGAATAAATTTCAAAATGTCTACTCACTTCCATCATAGACGGTCCCTTAAACCATCATTTTGCCGTTTTTTAAGCATAATTTGAAAACTACTTGGAAGAAAAATGTGAAATTTTTGAATTTCCATAAAGCAGGACTTAATAAATCTAAATCCATCAAAAAAATTGTAGGTTGCAATTCATAATTTTTTCGAATATTAATTTCATAATTCATAATTCATATCAAAAATTATAAAAATTGCAAATTCAGCTTATTTATGTTTGGGTATATTAGTATTATTACCACAAAAAAAATTAGCACATTAGGAGCATAATTTCGGGAGATATAAATAAAAATATGAAAATATAATTTAACATTAGAAGCACTAAATTTTGAATGTTTATAATTCAAAAACTTATCATTCAAATGAAATTTTGTGTCTAGGCATAGTTTGAACCGAAGATTTGAAATATTTTGTTAAAATTGGGTATTGCTATTGAAAAAAAATGAAGTTAGGATTCGTTTTAATATGTAGATGACCCCCTAAGAAAATTTTATATACATCATTTAAAAGTAGACTTTATTTCCAATCGTTCGGTACCAGTAACTTTCTTCTATGATGATTTGTTGAGGAGTTAGTAGGGGGTGTTTACTTTTTTTTCCCACGACTGTACATAACATTTCACAATTCTAGCTTCCAAACTGTGGGTTTGTATAGAATTACCGACAGACAAATTTTCATTTTTATATATTATGATCGAGATTAACTTGTTTTCACTTCGATTAGTAAAATAAATCAAAACTTTAAGAAGAGAATGAAAGCCGGTGTATTATTGAAGTAATAGCACTGAAGTATTAACATGTTGAAATATTATACTAAATATCATTCTGAATTTTGAAACATTAGCATGTATGAGAAAGAAAAAATTTGGATTGGCATATCTGATCAGTTAAAATATCTCGACAGGAAATTAATATTTTAACCTTTATTTTTTTTAGATGTCATAACATTTTAAAATTATATACTTAATTTTATGTGAAGTATTATTAAAATCTTACTGAGTTTCGCTAAGATTTTAACACATTGAATTATAAATTATGTATATAGTTTAGAAATATTTTGAAAACTAACCAAGAATGAAAAAAATCATGCGTCAAACATAGATTATCAAACACTTTCCAACACATTCCCAATAATGTAACAAAACTTCTCCCGTTTAATAAGATAAAATGTTATGTTTAATGCAACCATATGGAAACGCATAACATATTTGAAAACCCAACTTCAACTGTTCCCATCTACAACCAGAAAATCATCCGATTTCTTTGAGCAGCCCTATATACCGGGTGTCCCAAAAAGGACTGACTGATTTTAAAATTCAATAACTTGCAAATGGTGACAGATATTAAAAAAATTCTTGCAGGAGGGTTATGCATAAGGTCAAAAGTTTTATTACAGTGATTTTCAATTTTAGTTCGATTTACAAACAATAGATGGCGCTGTAAGCAATAGTCGCTAAATTGAGGCTCGATTTTTGGTACTTCGTGGCCCGGATAATACATTTCCATCTCCTTTTTCTGCATGGAACAAGATAAAGGACCAAAAATCGAGCCTGTATTTAGCGACTATTGCTTACAGCGCCATCTATTGTTTGTAAATCGAACTAAAATTGAAAATCACTGTAATAAAACTTTTGACCTTATGCATAACCCTCCTGCAAGAATTTTTTTAATATCTGTCACCGTTTGCAAGTTATTGAATTTTAAAATCAGTCAGTCCTTTTTGGGACACCCGGTATGATGTATAGATTTGTATCTGTTAACTACATGTATGCTAAGATTTAGTATAGTTAGGAAATACATACCTCAGTTCAAAATTCTCCTTAAACCATTTCCGCTAATAAGCGGAATGGACCGTGAATTCTTTTGTGCAGCCCTGTATACTAGGTATAGAATTTATATACAACGAGTAACATGCAAAAAATTATTTAAATTTAAAAGTGCTTACCGAAATTGAAAACGCACTTCCAGCAATTTTGCTCAAAGACAGTACTGTAACCGATTGCTTTTGTGTGTCCCTGTAAATGAGCTACAAATACTATGAATGCCCTATTCTATCGTAATTATCTTGTAGTGAAATTCAGTGATTTATATCAATATGTTTGAAGTAGCGTAATGTCATTACAATTCTCTCCAAACAATTTTTCCCCATATACCATAATGTAATGGAAATTCCTTTTAGTGCCCCTGTAAATGAATTATTAATATGCAATACCACACTACCAATAACATTTTTCAATTTCATAACAATCCGAGTTTATTTACGTAAGTTAGAGCGTGGACAGACGGACAGACGAACAGACAAACCGAATTCATAAATACTTTTCAATTTCGAAGGAAAGTGTTAAAAAAGTAATACATATAAGATAACATACAGTACAAGTAACTATATGAGTCAGAAAAACAGGCAGACTGATGTTTCAATGTGTTAAGGCTGTTCTCAATTCAAAGGGGCTGCTTTCTTACACATCTTTTAATTCATTTTTGTTCGGAAATGCATGAAATTGTCAGGTGTTGTTATTCAGAAACTACGTAATTGAAAGATATTTTTCATTTTTCGGTATATGCTAAATATCTTTCAGAAAATACTGTCAAAGTGGGCGTTTTGAACAGAATTTCCGAATGTGATGGCGAGAGAAATGAGCAAAACTGATCGTCGCGTGACTACAATTGCTTATTACTTCATAAGTAATTTATATATATATATATAAAACTTAAAACTCATTATGATTCCAAAGCGCTTCAATAGTCAGGTCTGGAAATTTTATGCTTTTGCATTTTAAAATGAGTCAGAAAATGTGTCAGAAAGTTCCGCGTAGTTGACCAGGGGATTTGAGAAGAGCTTTAAAAATATATTATGAAAACTTTTTGGCCATATTAAGGTGTCTCAGGACTCTTAAAGCTTTAAAATTTTCGAAATTTTAATTTTTTTAGATGTTAAACTTCCATCTTTTTTTATCATTTTGATATAATTGTTTTCTTGAAATTCCCATTAGAACAGAAGGTTTTGTAGGCTTTTTAAGGAAGGCTTTTAGAATTATACCAGCTCAATAGCTGAAGCGGCGTTTCCGAAACTTTGAAGTCATTTTCTCCAAATAACGTTTTTGGGCATAACCCGCACGATATCTCAAAAACTTCTGAATATTGTTTCATGAAATTTTCAAAACAAATGTTTCATGTTAGTCTGCATAAACTGAATCTAAAATTTCTTTTTTATTGCTCAAAAAAAATTTTTTTTAAGTGATTATACTGTTGAAAATTTCTAAATTACGCATTAGCCAAATACAACTTTGTATTAAAAATATAAAAATACTTTAAATACAAATTTATTTAGGTTCAGAGTAATGATTATAGTCTCAAGTATAAGTAGGCATCAAAATTTTCATTCTAGTTGCAAAATTTATTTTGTAATCCTCCTCGTAATCTTTTATGCCAATTTTATGCTCGTCAAATGTCTGACAGCTTGGAGCCTCCTGTAAATGCTAATTCTGCATCTTGCAATTTTTTAAATACATGAAATGAAAGAACATACAATTTCTTTATACAAAATCATACAACATCTTTCATCCCAATTAAAAATTGTGTCTTAAAATCAAATATATTGAAAATGGTCTTTTTTTCCATTTTTTTCATTTTAAGATTCCTGAGACCCCTTAATTACTATATTTTTAGCCCCCGGTACGGTATGCTATTTCTTTCTCCCAGCTTATTTTGTCTCGTGTTCAAAAAATAACGTTACCTTACAGAAGCCAGCCGTAAAACAAATCAGTACGATTCAATACTCTATAGCAATTTTTTAAACTTCTAACCATCGCACATTTTCAATTTTTATACCGTTGTACTGAAAAAAAAATGTACTTTAAAATGCAATTTGTTTGAAAAATGCATCTCCATTTGTTTTTGAAATATTATTTTTTTTTTTATAGTTTTTGGAGCCATTTGCTTAATATTGGCAACGGAAGTACTCCATTTCTGTAGAAAGTAAAGGAAAAATAATTGTAAAATAGTAATTATATATTTTTGTGGCCATTTTTTCATAACAACCGAAAGAAAATGTAATTAAAATACATGCTATTTTGGAAAAATATAAACGAATGATTTCTGTTAAAACATGGAGCTATTATAAACTATATTTAATTTTAAGTATATCTATATTAATGTTACAAACAAATGAAGGCCAGTGAATCACGAGATAGCCTTATTTTTTTTTTTTTGTAGGGTTTCTTTAATGACGGCATCTTTTTGCTGATTTGTGTATTATTTCGCGATAGTGACGTCCTATGCATAGTTTACTGTAGATGTTTAAGAGTGGATCGTAAATGTGGAATTCTTAAGCGGATGCAAACGACGTCATTTCACATAAAATAAAAGCGTGTGCTGTAAGTCTTAAAATTGAAATATGTTTTGTACTATTAAAATATACATATATATTTTTTTTTTCATTGGGAGCGACACTAAATTCTGAAAAAGCAGAATTCCTGTTTTCTAGTGTTATTTATGCTTTCAGTTTTAACAATTACCACCTATGAATATATGCACAAGTAAGAAATTACAGTACTTCGTACAAATGTTTTCCTATTACATTACTTTTATATTCTCCTCTAGAAGATTTCTACCCTCTCATTCCGTATTCTCATTACAGATGGAAGGAGACTATACTCTTATGCAGCAAAGCGTCAACACTTAATATTCTTTTAGGAATGCTGATGCGGGAGTTGTGACAAAATCAGCAATACTATTCAGATCAGATCGACAAGGTCTATTCTCTTTCGTAAAGTAAAACAAATTCACTTATTATGCGCAGCCAGGGATATTTCCACAGAGCAGTGCTTGGAGATGTTATTCTTATTTTGGAAATGTTTTGGTACATTTTTCTATTCAGGTGTGTGTATTTATATCTCGTGAAGGTAAGCGAAATGTAAGCAAAACAGAGTAAGTAAAAGTGTAAGTAAACTTTATTCTTGTTTCCAGAAATATAGCTCCGTGCAGTATATTTTAAACATGGTTCACAAACTTGCCAACTGATAAGTAACTGTCTTTGGTGATACTGTTGCTTGTTTTTAGCATGAAATCAAAGGTGTGAGAGATAAAGCTGAATAGGAAATGAGAAAACAGATAAAAACTGAGTTTAGTACAGAAATGCCATTTTGAAGATAAAAAAAAGACAGAAAAACTTGCTATTTTCTCGGGTTTTTAACTCTATTCTTTATGCACTAGATCTATTTTCTTTCAATTTTTTTTCAGCTAGAATGATAAAATATTTTCATAAATACAGACTTTTACACGTGCATTCAACTGCAAACGATTTTTGATGAGATATAACATATGGTTGTTTCAAAAACAGTTTCTGTCCTTTTATTTTTTACAAGTATTTAGGCAGATTGTTGTTGACGCATAGATATTCAAATTTATTTGTAGATTTCAAGATATATTGTGCCATAAAAAGTTCGTGTCCTTTCGTTCTTCCGTTAGTTGGTTGGGTTATATTCCCACACATACACATTAGATTTCTTTTAGGCGAAAATCGTGATTATTGCATTTTGCACAATATTTTTTTCTTATTTTTCTTTACTTCTATAGACTTTTACTGCATCACTTGGAAATATCTATTACATTTATCTCATTGGAGTGTACCAATTAAAATATTATGAAAAAAGCTCAGGAGTGCCTTTTCAAATACTAGATTGAACAATTAAGATTATAAATCGAAAATATACATATTTAGAAAGCGATTTATGATAAATATGAAATGAAATCTATAAATTTTTAATAGAAATTGATTTATAAAAGCTTCAAATATGCGAATCCAAATCTGCAGCTCATTTCAAATAGTAGTTTTTTAATTATGCTTAAAAACTACCTGCATTGTACAGTGAAAGAAAAAATATACCACCTTCATCTAGAACGAATAGTTATCATTTTTTAAATCCCTAAACTAGAAATATAGATTTCCGAATTATGCGAATAAGGTAAAAAAGTAAACTGAATAGACGAAATGATCGAGAATTTCTAGTGTATGGTTTCCTAGGTGACAAAGCGATACATTATATTATATGAATCCTTCGAATTATTACTTGCTTTCTAGAATTAATTCATAAACTAGAATTATACTTACTAAAACTCACTTCTTGTGTTCGCATTTATTTGCAGAGATTTTTAAATATGTTTGACCACGATAGATAATATAGGAAAACGCCCTTGAATTTTAGTAGGGATAACTAGAACTTTCTAGCAAAGGGAACTAGAATTTATAAGGATGATATGGAACTAATTTTTCTAGAGGCTCAATTTATTATCTAGATGCCAGTGGCAGGATTTTTTTTTTTCAGTGTAATTTGTTTTCCAGCGATTAGCAAGGAATTTAACATTAGCAGTTCCAAACTTTAAACCTTCATAATTCCTAAACCGAATGACTTCCCGTTTAGCGTCTGGTAAAGTGTACCAAAAAAGCCAAATATGCTGTCAGAATTGGTTGTTCGTATAGAAACTTTTACAGTTTGGTACAATTTCAGCACGAAGAAGGCCCTTTAAGATATTTTTTAAAACATTATTTGAAAGAAGACATAATTACTAATCGAATGCTATTCTCGTTTTCTTATGTGATAAGTTTTGGTGGTTAAAATGTATGGGAGTGTATCTTTTTTTTTTTACTGATTATACAGAGAGGTATTTCCAGAGATGAATTACCAAATACAGAAAACAGAAATTTTTTTTTTTTTTTTTGTAACGACTCATGTGACTTCATTTGAATGAGGAGAGCATGATCATTCAGAGTCCCTTCCTTTGTAAATAATTATCTAAATTGTGTGTAATTGAGAAAATTACACATCATTATTTCATCGGTCCTTCCAAAAGAAGAAGTGTTATTTTCATATATGGTTCCAAGAGCATTCCAAGAGCATTTGTAGTGTAAGTCACTTGCTACGATTTTTGAATACCAGTATTTAAGAAATGTGACTTATTTTATCAGAGATATCTCATTAATTGAAAAGGCGAAGCAAAATTTTCGAAAATAACGGTGGCCAACAAGCATAGCAGTTACCAGCAATGCGACTTACACTACAAAAACTCATGGAACTAGCCATATGTCACGAGGATAAAATCATACGTAAATGATTATTTTAATTTCACCTTACAATAATAATAATAATAATAATAATAAAAAAACAATGTTATCAGAAATTTTAAGTATGCTTCGAATGTTTGTTTATGAAAATGTGCTTGGATTTGTGTTTCTGGACATTTTGCTTGAATTATAAACGAAATATAAAAATTTGTTATGAGTTACCTTATGAAGCATAGAAAAATTTCATAAAGGGGGAGGGGATGTTGATTTGAAAATAACATTACATTTATCTTGTCTACAATGTTGAAGGGGAGAGAAATTCCGTTTTTAATTACAGTGAATTTATGGAAAAATAACATAAATAATAATCCCAGATATGATTTATGTCTAATAATTTAAATTGACTAAATCTATACTACTATTATAAAGAGGTAAAAATTGTTTATTTGTAGGAGGTAAGCTCTGGAACTACCGAACCGATTCTAAACGTTATGGTATCAAAATGATGGTGTTAGTCCAACTTAGAACATAGGCTATATCTTATGTCCATGCCACTGGTCAAAAGGGGGTGCAGGAGAAAAAAACGTTCTAAAAATGCGATTTTTGTGTTACTGAATGGCCTAGAAACATGAAATTTGGAATGCTAGTTACTTATAAGATACTAATGTTCTCTAAGGACATTTGTTTAAAAAATCGAAATTAAAAAGGGGTGAAAATGCGCAAAAAGCATTCTAAAAACGTTCTAAATGGCTATTTTTACGCAATCTCAAGAAGTACCAAACCGATATAAAAAATAATGGTGGCAAAATGATGGTGACAACCCTTTCTTCAAAATAGGCACCATTTTATGTCGATGCCATTATCCCTAAAGGAGGTGCAGGAACAAAAAACGTTCGAAATTGCAATTTTTGTGTTACTGAAGTACCTAGATACATGGAATTTGAAATGGTAGTTACTTATTACGTATAAATGATTTCCAAGAACATTTCTTAAAAAATTCGAAATTTAAAAGGGCTGAAAATGAGCAAAAAGCGTTCTAAATGACGATTTTTACGCAATCAAGAGAAGTACCAAACCGATTTCAAAAATAATGGTGTCAAAATGATGGTGACAACCCTTTCTCCAACATAGGCTCCATCTTATGTCGGTGCCACTACCCCTAAAGGGGGTGCAAAAGCTAAAAAACGTTCGAAATTGCGATTTTTGTGTTACTGAAGGGCCCACATACATGAAATATTGGCATGGTAGTTACTTATTAGATATAAATTATCTCTAAGAACATTTCTTAAAAAATTCTAAATTAAAAAGGGGTGAAAATGCGCAAAAAGCGTTCTAAAAACGTTCTAAATGGCGATTTTTACGCAATCTCAAGTAGTACCAAACCGATATAAAAATAATGGTGTCAAATGATGGAGACAACCCTTGCCCCAACACAGGCTACATTTTATGTCAGTGCCACTACCCCAAAAGGGGTGTAGGAGCAAAAAATCGTTCGAAATTGCAATTTTTGTATTACTGAAGGACCCAGATACATGGAATTTGGCATGGTAGTTACTTATTAGCTATAAATTATTTCCAAGAACATTTCTTAAAAAATTCGAAATTTAAAAGGGGTGAAAATGAGCCGAAAGCGTTCTAAAAAATGTTCTAAATGTCGATTTTTACACAATCTAGAAAAGTACCTAACCGATTTAAAAAATAAGGGTGTCAAACTGATGGTGACAACCCTTTCTTCAAAATAGGCAACATTTTATGTCGGTGCCACTATCCCTAAAGGAGGTGCAGGAACAAAAAACGTTCGAAATTGCAATTTTTGTGTTACTGAAGTACCTAGATACATGGAATTTGAAATGGTAGTTACTTATTACGTATAAATGATTTCCAAGAACATTTCTTAAAAAATTCGAAATTTAAAAGGGCTGAAAATCAGCAAAAAGCGTTCTAAATGACGATTTTTACGCAATCAAGAGAAGTATCAAACCGATTTAAAAAATAATGGTGTCAAAATGATGGTGACAACCCTTTCTCCAACATAGGCTCCATCTTATGTCGGTGCCACTACCCCTAAAGGGGGTGCAAGAGCTAAAAAACGTTCGAAATTGCGATTTTTGTGTTACTGAAGGGCTCACATACATGGAATTTGGCATGGTAGTTACTTATTAGATATAAATTATCTCTAAGAACATTTCTTAAAAAATTCTAAATTAAAAAGGAGTGAAAATGCGCAAAAAGCGTTCTAAAAACGTTCTAAATGGCGATTTTTATGCAATCTCAAGTAGTACCAAACCGATATAAAAATAATGGTGTCAAATGATGGAGACAACCCTTGCTCCAACACAGACTACATTTTATGTCAGTGCCACTACCCCAAAAGGGGTGTAGGAGCAAAAAATCGTTCGAAATTGCAATTTTTGTGTTACTGAAGGACCCAGATACATGGAATTTGGCATGGTAGTTACTTATTAGCTATAAATTATTTCCAAGAACATTTCTTAAAAAATTCGAAATTTAAAACGGGTGAAAATGAGCCGAAGGCGTTCTAAAAAATGTTCTAAATGTCGATTTTTACACAATCTAGAAAAGTACCTAACCGATTTAAAAAATAATGGTGTCAAACTGATGGTGACAACCCTTGCTTCAACATAGGCTATGTTTCATGTCGGTGTCATTGCTCCCAAAGGGGGCGCAGGAGCAAAAAAACGTTCGAGAATTCGATTTTTGTGTTACTGAAGAGCCTAGAAACATGAAATTTGGAACGGTAGTTACTTATAAGATATAAATGATCTCTAAGAACATTTCTTGGAAAATTCGAAATTTAAAAGGGGTGAAAATGCGCTAAAAGAGTTCTAAAAACGTTCTAAATGGCTATTTTTACGCAATCTCAGAAAGTACCCAACGTATTTCAAAAGTAATGGTAGGAAATTGATGATGACAGCTCTTGCTCCAACATAGGCTTTATTTCATGTCGGTGTCACACCACCTAGGGGTTGCGAAGCAAAAAGAGCTCTAAATTGCGATTTTTGTGTTACTGAAGGGCATAAAATCCTAAAATTAGACAGGACAGTTATTTATAAGATACAAATGATCTTTAAGGACATTTCCTAAAAAATTGAAATTTTAAAGGGGTGAAAATGAGCGAAAAGCGTTCTAAAAAACTTTCTAAATTGCGATTTCTACGGAATATCAGGAAGTACCGAACCGATTTAAAAAATAATGGTGTGAAAACGAAGGTGACAGCTCTCGCTCCAACATAGGCTGTATTTCATGTCGGTGCCACTACCGCAAATGGGGTGAAGGAGCAAAACACGATCTAAATTTTGTAATACTGCAGGAGCTAGCAACTTGAAACTAGGCATGATAGTTACTTAAAGATATAAATGATCTCTAAGAACATTTCCTAAATAATTCGAAATTTAAAAGAGGTGAAAAGGGACGAAAAACGTTCTAAAAAACGTTCTAAATTGCGATTTCTATGCAGTCTCAGAAAGTACCCAACCTATTTCAAAAGTAATGGTTGGAAATTGATGATGACATATTGCTCCAGTATAGGATCTATTTCATGTCGGCGTCACTACCCCCTTGCTGTTGCATTTAAAAAAAATGTTCTAAATTGTGATTTTGGGGATACTGAAGGGGCTAGCAACTTGAAATTTGGCATGGTAATTACTTATGAGATGTAAATACTCTCTGAGAAGAGTTCCTTAAAAATTTGAAATTTAAAAGGGGTGAAAATGAACGAAAAGCGTTCTAAAAACGTTCTAAACAGCGATTTCTACGCAGTCTCAGGAAATATAAACCGATTTCAGAAGGTTTCAAATTGATGGTGACAGTCCCCGCTCCAACGTAGCCTATATTTTACGTTGTTGTCACTACCACCTAGGGGTTACAGGAGCAAAAAATTTTCTAAATTGCGTTTTTGGTATTACTGAGGTGGTCTAACATTTTTAATTTGGAATGGTAATTACTTCAAAAATCAAATGCTTTCGAAGAATTGTCGAAAGAAAATTCCAAATTTAAAATGATGAAGTGAGCGAAAAGCGTTCTATAAGCATTCTAAATTACGATTTTTAGGCAATCGTAAGAAATACGAAACCGACTTCAAGCATAATGGTTGCAAATTGATGGTGATAGAACCTGCTCAAAAACATAAGCTATATTTTATGTCGGTGCCACAACCCCTCGAGGGTTGCAGGAGCAAAAATTTTTCTAAATTGTGATTTCTGCGGTACTGAAGAGGCTAGAATCTTTAAATATAGCGCGGTAGTTACTTGCGAAGGGAAGGAGCGAAAAGCATTCTAAAAGAGTCCTAAATTACGATTTCTGTGAAATCTCTGGAAATAATAAACCGATTACACAAGTTACTGGTTGCGAATCAAGAGTCCCTGATCCTATACGGGCGATATTTTATGCCGGTTTTACTACCATCTGGTTGGCAGGAACAACAAGAAAGCCTTTAAAAACATCTAAATTCCGCTTTCTATAGAATATTAGGAAATACCAACCGATTTGAAGGTTAATGTTGGCAAATTAATGGTGACAGTCTCTGTTTCAACATTTTTCGAGACATTCTATTTCAACTCTATTTCGGCATTTTATGTTGGTGCCACTAACACCAGAGAGGTGGTAGACTGTTAGACAAGAAGTTTGGAATTTGACATGATGGTTAATTTTAAGATGTAAATGTGTTAAGATGGTTTCTAAATAATTCAAAACTTCAAATGATTACTGAAATAAGCGTATGAAATGAGCAAAAAAGACTCAAAATATTTTCTAAATTATCATTTATTTGGAATTAGTTTTAGTTCTTCTTATTAATTAAAATCTCATTTCTGTCTATCGCACTTTTATAATAAAGTTTAGTCAAATTGTGGCTTAATTTGTAATTTTTGAATTATTCCAAAAAGTGTATTTCTAATAAAAAAAATAGTCATGCAAATATCACTTGGCATATTTCAAATATTACGCGAGCAACGCCGCGGGATTTGCTAGTGATTAATAAACTTCTTCAACTATTTTCCAAAGTAAAAAAAGAAAAAATTAATATTTTTAAATACTCGAAATGGATTAGTGTATCTTGCCATCGAATCTGATGAATATAAAAAAAAAGAAAAAAATACATAAATAAATAAAAATAAATAAATACATAAATAGAAATAAATAAATAAATAAATAAATACATAAATAAATAAAAAACATAATAAAATAAAATTTAGTGAAATCTAATATATGAAGCGTTCCTGCATTGTGAAAAGAAATCTAAGAATGTTCCTGGGAAATAATAGACAGCTGAGTTGCCCATTATTTATAAGAAATGTTTCCGGAAAATAACAAAAACCTTACTGAACACTTCTGAAACGTTCCATAGAAAATAAGTAAGTTTTTTGTGAACTACCAGTAATATTTTTGTTGCCAACAGTAACTTTCCTGGTGTTTCACAAGAATCTTACTGTTCTGGGGAACGTTTTAAAATTATACAGTAAAGTTTCAGTCATTTTCAAGAAATGTTTCTTGGAAATAATGGGCACATCAGCTGCCCATTTTTTCCCAGGAATGTTTCTGGATTTTTTTTACAGTGAGGTTTATTTTTGAAATTTCAGCAGTAGAAGATATGACTGGCGTCATATCATTTTCGTTAAAAAATAGTATTGCGTAATGCACAATTTTTTCGTACGTTTCCGCTTTTCCAGGCTTTTGCATATTTTATACGTGCGTATTCATTTTTATTTTGGACTGTAACTTGTGTCTCATAATAACAAGTGAATCATTCTCCATAAACGTACAAAGTAATGTCACAGAACATTTATTAAAAAAGTGATTGCAATTGAAAAAATGCTATAATGAATATATGCTACGGTATGGTATAACTGAATAATACATGTAAACAATTAAATAATAAAAAACATTAATATTTCATATAAATAATGCTTCCACAAAGCTTGACAAATAGTAGCCGTGAATTATCACAGCCCTAGTTTTTACAACTTGCTGGGTCGCTAAAGTTGATTTAAAACCTTTTTTCAAGATACATATATATATATTTTTTACATGCTTTCCTTTAACTTACAATTATGTTTGTATGTGGCAGTCAAATCTTGTGCCTCACTTTTCGCACGCTTTCTGTTGACATACAGCTTTAAAATTTGGAATATATATGTATTGCTGAGGGCAATACATGAATTGAGCATTGTTTTTTTTTTTAAATTCGATCCCTAAAAGGGGAAACAAAGGGTAACGGGGAGGAAGCGATCGATTTCCAATGGAGAAATCAGCATCAGCTTCAACAATGAGTATTTGTTGAAAAGTACAATACTAATTGCAGGGTTACCACAATAGCGCCAAATTTTGGCCAACTTGGCAAAATATCGCCAAATTCAGTGCCAAAAATAAGTTGCCACATATGAAGCCAACTTGGCGATAGCTGCTTAATTTGTCGAAATTCCCCAAAAATATATATATTCTACATTTTTGAGAATTTTAATAAAAGCATGATTAAAAAAAAATTATATTTATTATATTAAGTGCTTCGTAAACTTAATCTCAGGTTTTATTTCAAGGGGTAATTTTTTTAATAGTTTCATTTGATAAATAATTCAGCCACAATAAACTGAATCATGTTTTTGGTCAGAAAAACAATAGATTCCATAAAGTTCAACAAATGCCACCCCCCCCCCCCAACACACACACACACACACACAAAAAAAAAACCCCAAAAGATTTAGTGTAAAAGAGACGTTTGTTAGTAATTTTACACGTAGCAATATGTTGAAAAAAATATCGGTGTAAAATATTTATTTAAAAAGGTAAATAAAAACAGGTAAAGATTATGACATAGTTAAAGAAATTAGCAAAACAGGTAGTATTAATTACACAAAACTTAATTCAGCAGCATCATTCAATTCCATCTAATATGTGGTGCATTACAAATAGTTCGAAAAAAAAAAAAGAAAGATCAGATCTGGGACATTATGATTACGAACATAAGAGCATCTACGTAATGCAAAAAGGAAATTTTAATAAAATATTTTTCACGTTCAAGGAAAACACTGGTATGATGTTAGATAAATCCAAAGTAATGTAAAAACACTAGCCGCCCTTGGCGATCAGTTTGGTTTCCCTTAAAATTTATGTTTGGGAAAGCATGCTAAGCATTGTAACATGTTACTTTTATTCATAATTTAATTTATTTGGACTCCCTTAAATATAATTGATATAATCCCTTAAACTAGGGGTGCACAACCTTTTTGAGAGAAGGGCCACTTACAAAAATATTTGGGTTGTCGAGGGCCACATCAGTAACATAGACAGGATTCTATATCGGCAGGTTGGGGGGGGGGGAGGGGATAATAACTCTTTATTCTTGAAGAATAATGAATTTTTGTATTTAAAAAATAAACAAATAGAAATATGTAATTGTATGCAGGGCTTCGTCACATCTATATCCATGTCCATCTGTAACCACACAACACTTTATGAAGACTGTTGTGTTTGGAAGACAGAAGGTGATAGAATAATATTGTAAAGTTATTTTGGATATTGAAATTCCAAATCATTTCTTTTTAGGATCGATCGTATAGTGTATATTTAACATTTTGCTGCGGCCACAAAAGACCACTTTGACACAACAGTCATTAATTAAAGAAAATCTGAATTTACTTATCATACATTTGGAAATTAAGAACAAAAAAAAAAAAAAATAAAAGGTAAAAGCGTTACCTGCATTGACCCGAAAGAACAGAAAAATGATGGAGACATTTGCAGAAAGAAAATAAATAGATGAGAAATCTTCCTTGCAATTTTTTTTTTATTTATGAAGCAATTTTTTTGCAGAACATAGCGCATTATCATAGAGTACATATCTTATTCTTTTAGGTGTACTTTTTTTATGATCGACACATACATCTACGTTTTTACTAAGGAAAATAAAATATTTCTTTCCTTTGGGGAATATGGAGGCACAAGCATTTAGATGATTTTTATAGCATCATAATTCTACGACTCGAAATGAAAGCAACACTTGAATAAAAAATAATAATAATGCCGTCAACAGAATTTTTATCCACATCCTATTGAAGAATCAGAAGTAACTGATCAAAGAATCTCGCCACAAAAAAAAAGACGACACTATGCAGCCGATTACACAATCAAAGAAATATTCTCGCACTTTTAATATTTCTTACTGTAGATACGAAAATCCATTTATTTTTTTATTTATTTTTTTTTGTAGAAGGGAAAGAGGCATCCACCCATTCTCTGCGTTCGTTCATAGAACACTCATGCAGGCGCAGACATAATTTCTTCGCAGAACGGCAAAAAAGACAGCCATTCTGCATTGAAATCCCAACTCAACTGCACTACTGATTGCGCACGAGCTCTCCGAGAAGAGGAGTAAAGGGGTTTGCTATAATCCTTGAAACACGCTAACTTTGGCTGAACGAACATACAGGCGCCATGCATTGGCATAAAATGCAATGCTAAAGAATATAAAAAAAAACTGCTTTAAAAAAGGAAATTTGATAGATTTTTTACTGAGATAAGATGCCAAACAGTAGTAAAGAGTTACAAATTTCGAAATTACGAATTAAACTGATTTAAACATTATTGGCTAAGGGGTGGAGCTTCAAAAGGATATGACTTCACAAATAGAAAGATATGGAATTTTCCAGATAATTCTTTTACCGGAAGTACAGAATTCAAAACGACGTTTATGATTTTAAAATGAATGAAATGCTATGCCAGAAAGAAAAACTTACAGGGGAGAGTTGAAAAAAAAGGGAATTAAAATAATTTTGGAATGCGAATATTAAAATTAAATGAATACAAGATTAATAAAAATATTTTCTAAATGAAATTAAATAAAATATGACAGTGGCTCTAAGTAACCACAACAGAAAACTAACTGTTCTTTCTTGATAAATGGAAAATTTTGACAAAATTCACAATTTTTTTTTCCACGAGCGATTGAAGAATTTCGCAATATTTTTGTCATCAATTGACAAAAGTTTCCATCAGTTGTCGAAATACGTGATTTTTTTTACCGCGACAGAGTGACCAAATTTGCGATTTTTTCTCGCGATAATTTGTCGAAACTCGCGATTTTTCCACAGCCTATCACCGAAATTTGAGATTCTTAACTGACTATGACAAAATTTGTAATTTTTCCCGCGATAAACTGACGAAACTCGCGATTTTTTCGCAGGCGATAACGAAATTTGAGATTTTTTTTCACACATGATCGAGAAAATTCGCGATTTTTGCGAACCTGATCACCGAAATTCGTGATTCTTAACTGACTGACGAAATTTGTAATTTTTTTCCGCGGAAAATTGACGAAATCAACGATTTTTTTTCTTGCGATTAACTGACGAAACTCGCGATTTTTTCGCGGCCAATCAACGAAATTTGCAATTTTACGCGCCTCATCGACAAAATTCCCTATTTTTCTGTGCCCGTTTAGCGAAATTTGAGATTTTTCCGCGCCAAATCGGCAAAATTTTCAATTTTCCGCAATCGATCAACGAAATTCGAGATTTTTGCACGCCCGATCAACGAAATTCGCGATTCGTAACTGACTATGACGAAATTTGTAATTGTTCTCTCGATAAACAAACGAAACTCGCGATTTTTTCGCAGACGATAACGAAATTTGAGATTTTTTTCACACATGATCGGGAAAATTCGCGATTTTTCCGAACCTGATCAACGAAATTCGTGATTCTTAACTGACTATGACGAAATTTGTAATTGTTCTCTCGATAAACAGACGAAACTCGCGATTTTTTCGCAGACGATAACGAAATTTGAGATTTTTTTCACACATGATCGGGAAAATTCGCGATTTTTCCGAACCTGATCAACGAAATTCGTGATTCTTAACTGAATGACGAAATTTGCAATTTTTCCCCGCGGAAAATTGACGAAATTCGCGATTTTTTCTCGTGATAAAATGACGAAACTTGTTATTTTTCTAAATCCGATCAACGAAATTTGGAATTTTTGAGTACCTCATCAAAATTTGCGATTTTTCCGCACTCGATCAACGAAATTCGCGATTTTTCTGCACCCGGTCAGTGAAATTCGCAATTCTTATCTGACTCTGACGAAATTCGTAATTTTTTCCGCGGCAATTTGACGAAATTTTTGATAAAATGACGAACACCGCGATTTTTCCGGATCCGATAAACGAAATTTGCAATGTTTTAAAGCGAGAAACTGACAAAATTACCTTTTTTTCCCAACAACATATGGACAAAAATTGCGATTTTACCCAGTTATAATTTTTTGAAATTCGCGGGCCACAAGTTAACACATCGCGGGCCACTTTTGGCCCGCGGGCCACAGGTTGTGCATCCCTACCTTAAACTAATATTAGTTTTCGTTGCATTAAAATATCTCAATTTGTTGATTTTCTGTAAGGAAGTAAACCCTATTGGTTTACAGTGGATGTCTATGGGAATTTGGCGAAATATTAGAGATATCGCCAAGTTGGCGACTAATTTTGATAGTCAAATTTGGTGATATATCGCCAAGTTGGCAACAAACTTTGCAGCATTTGGAGACAGAACAGCCCCCTATGGATGCAGTTTTGTATGGAGATGCATTAAATACTGTTCCATAACCAATGAGATGCGTTTCATTTGAGTGTCACCATTAAACAATTAACAAATAATCGCGATTTCTGTGCCACGTACGATAGCGTAATATATATATATATATATATATATATATATATATATATATATATCATAGGCGTAACCAGCCTTTTGAACGGGGGGGTGCCCACATTTTTTAACCTGAATATGTTGGATACAAACAATATCTTATATAGTAAAACCTGCTAAAACGGAACCCATGAAACCGGTCGAATTTCCGTTTTAGAGAGGTTTTCCTCTTAGAATTCATAATTGTGTGGTATTTCTTTTACAAAGGGCTCAAGCGCGATTTTTGTTTGCGTGAGGGGGTGTGAGAAGGGGTTCAAAACATCAAAACTAAATCTAATGGCCAAAAAAAAAAAAAAAAAAGGTATGTAAATTTTCTTCCAGCAGTGAAATAAGACAATGACTATAAGTGTGGTCACAAGTGTAAAACCTTTTGGCACCCTAACTTCTTATAAAGATGAAACAAGAAAGAGAAATCAGGTGTCAAGCATAGATTATGAAACACTTTCCAACACATTCAGAATAATGTAACAAAACTGCACCGTTTAATAAGTTAAAATATTATGTCTAATTCAACCCTATGGAAACGCATCACACATTTGGAAACCCAATTTCAGCTGTTCCCATCTACAATCGGAAAATGATCTGAATTCTTTGTATAGGATTAAAACAGTTGAATTTAAAAGCGCATGCTGAAATTGAAAACACATTTCAGCAATCATTACTCAAAGACAGTACTGTAACCGATTTCTTTTGTGTGTCAGGGTTCGTTGATATATATCAATGGCTATATATCATGATATATATCTTGATATATATCCGATATTTATTTTTAAAATATCAAGATTTTTGATATTTTCGATATTTTCAAATTCTTGATATTTATTTTCAAAATATCCAAGATGTTTGATATTTTGTATATTTGATATTTATTTTCAAAATATCATCGTCGAAGTTAATTTTGATATTTTCTACAGTCAAAGCAAGTGTAAATGAAATTTCCACCTGTTATTGACTGTGTCATTCTGTAGATAATGAACTTTTGCCTCTGGCAGTGATTTTTTTAGGAAAAAGAAGAAAACAAATCTTTTCCAAGCTTTATGTTAGGAACTTTTATTTTTAAATATAGAACTAATAATTATCTGAGACAGTTAATTCAGAACAGACATTGAAAGATAAAATGTAATTTAGATAATCATTTATATACAGCCCGGGTTCGTTGATATATATCCGGTATTTATTTTCAAAATATCAAGATTTTTGATATTTTTGATGTTTTTATATAGTTGATATTTATTTTTAATGTATCAAGATGTTTCATATTTTCTGCATTTGATATTTATTTTCAAAATATGAATGTGTGCAAGATATTTTTGATATTTTCAGTCGTACTTTGTAATATTTCAGTGTAAATGAAATAAATTTTCAACTGTTATTGACTATAAAGAACTTTTGTCTCTTCTAGATGTGACTTATTTAGCCAAAAAAGAAAACAAGTATATTTTTAAAGCTTTAGATTTGAAACTTTTATTTTTAAATGTTGAACTAATAATTATGTGGGGCATAATTTATTCAGAACAACCATTGAAAGATAAACTGACAAATTTAAATAAGCAGTTATATACAGCTTCATTAGAAAACAATTTTTTTCTCAAGCTTTGGTTCAGTTGAGTTTAAACTATACAACATGTTAGGAAATACAAAATAAGACATTTTATACTTACATTTATGTTAAAAATTTTCAATTAAAAAACTTTTTTGTATTTTCAACTTTGTTTTTAAAATGTCTGATTTTTTTCATACTTGATCTTGATACTGAATGCTAGCTTTCAGTTATGTTAGTTTATGTTAGTTATTTTTATAAGTGTATAGAGCAAATTGTTACTGTTTTCGATTTTTTCATATTCAATTTTGTTCTGTGAAAAAAAAAAATGTATTTTTAGAATATTGTTTAAGTTTTCATGTTAAGTGCAATATGTATTAGTTTCTAATCTATATTATGCTCAAAAACATTTATTATTAGCGGTAAGTTGGCTGCTTTGAAAATATCGGATATATATCGAAAATATCGGATATATATCAAAATATCGGATATTTTTGATATTTTCGAAAATATCATGATATTTACGAACCCTGGTCCCTGTAAATGAACGATTAATTCTATGAATACCCTATTCTGTCGTAATCATCTTGTAGTGAAATTCTGTGATTTATATCAGTTTAAAATACATTTAAAACAGCGTAATGTCATTAAAATACTCTGCAAACGATTTTCCCCCATATACCATAATGTAATGGAATTATTTTGGGTAGCCTTGTAAATGAAATATTAATACCAAATACTTCATATGCAATACCAAACATGGGTAGGTAACCCTAAATAAGGATTACCAATTGCATGAAAATCCGAGTATGTTTACGGGAGTTAGAGCGTGGACAGACGGACAGACAAAACGAATGCATAAACACTTTTCAACTTTGTTGGAAAGTGTTAAAAAGGCCTTTAATCATGCTGGAAACTTCTATACGCACAGGGGCATTGCATGAGACCTAACATTATCTATGTCAAAGTCTTGTAGATGAAAATTTGCCGGATGATAAATCTCAGATAGTACCTGCTGTACACCAGTACATACCCACGAAAGTTTTTCAGAATGTGACTCCATAACTTCTTAGGAATCACCGGGAAGTGGTGGTGGTGGTAAAGGGGGGGGGGGGGAGGGACCCAAGAATTTTTTGAGGAAAGTGCATATAAACAATTATTATAATATTATAAATAATTACAATATTCATTAATAATTCATGTTTTTACCTCAGAATATGTCCAATGTATTAGGTAAAGCAGGTCATGATAATACAGTAGACGCTCGATTTTACGAACTCGAGTGGACTCATATAATGTGTTCATAAATGGGAATAACATTAGTTCAATGGGATGCTGGTCGGGACCAGTACATCAGTTCGTAAACACAAAGAATTCGTAAAAAAGAGGTTTGAAAATCGAGCGTCTATTGTATACACTAAATTTTGTCAAGATGATAAAAATTATATTATCATGATGCGACTGTAATAATAAAGATAGGTGCTTGTCTGTCTCTAAATGTGCGTGTGTACGCGCGCGCGCTGAACTCTGAATAAACAATGCAGTCCTCACAGCCGCAAGATTTGACAGGAAAATACCTGTTTGACTGAAGTCATGCATATCGAAAACAATTTCTGGAATTTTAAAATTAATTTTTTATGCGAATTTTTTCAAATTAGTAAAAAAGTTTGGTTTGGTTTAGTTTGTGTTTATGACGGCCGATTATCAACACGTGGGATATAGGCCCTGGGGGGAGTGCCCTTCGTGGGGGTCTTTCTAAGGGAACCTAACCCGTATTTACGCATGGGAATCCACGGTTTCGAAGAAAACCACGAAAACTCCGAAACGGTTAGGCCGACGGGCGCGATTGGGTTTGAACCCAGCACCTCCCGTCTACCAGCTTCGAGAGCAGAACCTCTCAGCCACTGGTGGGGCTAATTAGTAAAAAAGAATCCGATTTATATATTTTATCCAGTAAACTTTGTCTTCTTCTCAATAAAGTTTTTCCGAGATTCTTACAGCGATTTTTCAATATGTAACAATTTTTTTATGTTATTTTTAGAGGGTTTTTTTCGCGTTCCTAAAAGGAGTCCGGTTTAAATATTTTACCCTATTAGTTAATTTCGTTCCCTGCTGTTTTTTAATCTTTTCCGAATTTTTAATGCGATTTTTAGCGGGGTTTTTTTTGCACTTTGAGGCGATTTTTTTACTTTTTTTGAAACAGAAAAACTCTCCGGTAATTTTTACAATTGCCGTGATTAAATTCGAATTGGAAGAATGTCAAATCAGTTCTTATAAGAAAGCTGAAAATTTAATTTGGCTCGAAATATTCGTTTGTTTCGAGACGAAAGTGATCGTAGCTTGATTGGGGGTACGTTGCCGAAGGCAGCACCCCCTCCCCTCCCGAAATCCTAGATTTCTTTAATTCTATGTTCGTTTTAAAAAAAGCAACCAGCGAAACTCCACTAGTAATGAAGTTTTCTTTGAGGGACAGGGTTAGAAATAACGTGCGGGGTCGCGCGATTTGTGCACAGAAAAGCAAAGTCCCGCATAATAAAAAAGCTGTGCAGTATTTCTGCCCTCAAAATTCTTTCACAGATCTGTGATTCTTCAGGGAGTATTTTGAAATTTTTTTGAAGTCCGTGATTTTTATTTCTTTTGTGGAACTTCTCAAAATCAATTCGTGACTCGGTCCCAGTAAAATTTTAGAATTTGTTCAAACGATAGTGAAAAATATCGTGAATTTCGATAAAAGAGTGCAGAAAGAAATCGCGAATTTCGTCAAAGATTACGCAAAAAAATCACGAATTTCGATAAATGACGAGAAAATGTTGCAAATTTCCTCAAAAAGTCGCAGAAAAGAGTAGAGGATTTTGTTAATTGGCTCGGAAAGATATCGAGAACTTTCCCGATCGATCGCGCAAAACAGTCGCGAATTTCGACAAATGACCTCTGTAAAAAAATCAGTTTCGTGAATAGGTCGCCAAAAAAAAAAAAATTCGTCAAAGGATCCCGGTAAAAACGAGAATTTTGTCGAAGGATCGCAGAAAGATAATGCGAATTTCGTCAAAAGATCGCTAAAAGAAAAAGCGAATTTCGTCAAAAGATCGTGCAAAGAAAACACGAATTTCATCGAAGGATCGTGCTAAAAAAATCCCAATTTCGTCAAAATATCGCGGTAAAAAATGCGAATTTCGTCAAAGGATTTCGGTGAAAAACCCGAATTTTGTCAAAGGTTAGTGGTGAAAAGTGCAGATTTCGACAAAAAATCGCGTAGAAAGACGTGAATTTCGTCAAATGATTTTGGGAAAAATTGTAAATATCATAAAATGATTGCAGAATAAAATCGTGAATTTCGTCAAAATTTACTGCACTGGGCTAAAAGATTGAAACCGGGACTTTTTCCTAGTTTCAAAAGAACTCCCGCGAAATGAGAAGAAACTCCAAAAATCGCATAAAAATTTTCAGAGTAAAAAAATTACTATATTGACTTGAAAGACTGCAACCATGTTCCTTTTACGAATGTCAAAATATGGTTGCGAAACACGAAATTCAAACAACCAACCAACTCCAGATTAATTTTTATTTTCTGTGCTATTATTTCTCACTTTCAAAGGAGGCAGGGTCTGTGCACCCCCACCTTTCCCCAGGCTAATCGCATTTTACAATTACTGTTTCACATCTGCATTCCCTTTCAAATTTTTTTGATTCTTTCTAGACTTTAGACTGCGAAATCAAAAAGACAAATAATTTCTGTTTTTATCCTCGTCAAGAACTTGCGTTAATTTCTCATGAAATTGCAGAAACATGCAATAGAAAGAATGGTGTTAAAAAAAATCTCCCACAAAAAAAGATGTCAAAGTGGGATTATAAAACCTCCTTTTTGACTTACTATAACTAATGCAGATTCTTGTAAATATTCTAGTTTTAAAAAAGATAAAGACCATAATAATAATAAAAAAAAGAACATGGAATTCTTTTTTTTATCACAGTTCAAAACTTAGGCTGTTAGTTTTCTGAGCTAAACTAATTGAACTCCGCTTTCACTTCTTTTTTCTTTTGTAGATTTCGATTTTTTAAAATAATTGTGTTTGAGTCTGCGCAAGCGGGGGGGTGCCCGGGCACCTAGGGCACCCCCCCTGGTTACGCCTATGTATATAGATTTCTTGGTACTTTTATGTTAGCCATGCGAAAATCTCGCCAACAACATTTTTTCTTGCCAATAACAGCTTTTATTTTTCGGGCATGGAAATTATAAATAATACTTTGATGATGAAATAAAATATTTTGCTTTATGGTATTATTTTTTATTTCATATTTTATATTTCATATATATATTTTTTGTTTTTCTGTATTTTATTTGAAATAAAATGAAGGGTATGTGCAAGTATTTGAAATAAGTGAAAGGCATGTTCAAGTATTTGAAATGTATATAATATATATGAAAGTTGTGTATTTTAAAGGAATTGAATGAACGGCTTACATTTAAAATGAAATGAAGGCAATGTGAATGATGACGATAGGAACAATATTTAGCGATTTATCCCCTGCGCCCAGCTAACATAAAATAACCATTTTTTTATTCTCAATTTTCCGATGCTCCTACCCCGAAAAAAAAAATTAGCACTGAAAGTATAGTTTTCTGAAAGAATAATTAATAAATGCATATTAGTTCTGTATTTTAATATTACTCTTTTTCACATGCTTAACATATTCTTTAAAATATTTAAATGCCAGAAAAAAATCGTTAATTTATAGTTGTTTAAGTAATTAGCACGTTCAGTTTGGGGAGGTTTCAGAAGTAAATTGAATATCAGACACAAATTTAAGTAAAATTTGCGCTTGGAACAAAATTTTAACACTTTTTTTAAAACAGCAAAGTATCATAAACAAACTCATTCTTTCAACGTATAATTGATACATAGTTCAAATATAACACACGGTCACAAATTAAAAAAACAAAACAAAACAAAGACTAGGTTCTTAAATGTTTTTGAATTTATTGCATCAGAGTTTTGATGAGCCAATTTGTATTCGATCGTAAAAGATGCTCATGCTTTTTAACTCCTTGCGTTTTTAAGCGCAATATGGATGCATAAAGCAGGTTTGATTTACGACTAGCGAAATTGCAAGTCTCCGATGCAATAAGGAAGCTGTAAAAAGGCCTTCCATACAAGTCAACGGGCGGATATCTCTTTCTTTTCCTAACAGTGATTGTCGGCAACTTCACCGTTCGAACTTGCTCCGCGTTTTTATCGCAAAATAATAATAACAAGAAAAAAAAAACAATATTTGAAAAAAAAAATCGATATTTATTACATTTATTTCCACTAAACGAAAATGAAAAGAATTCCATTTTTATTCGAAACAATGCACAAGTTTATTATCGGGTTAAAAAATATTAAATGCTACTAGCTGTGTTCTTTTCTCCATTCTTTTATTTCGAGGTGATGTCGTTATTTATGTTTGGAGTTTTATTGCCGTGCATTCGTTAGGTATACGTAAGACGGGAGATCGGTACCACATTAATAATAATTTATATTAAACTTTTACGATCGTTCGTGGTTTTCTTATATTGTTTCACTGCATTTAAATAACGTCATAGAATTGAATTGTTTTAAACATATCTTTTGTAACGTTTTATTTATAATAAAATACTAATTCAACCATAATTTCTTAAAGCGAACTAATTGAAACTAGAATTAATATTCAAGCTATTGAAAAATGGACACAGAGGATAATATTATAGGATTATTATATAATCACCTTTAATATTTTTGTTCCTCTTGCAGGGTACTTAAGTTAAAAATACACTTAGTGGAATTTTAGTTGCATCTGGCGAAATAAAAAGACAGGGGTTTCAAAATCTTACAAAATATTCCGTATTTATATAAGAAACACTAAAGATACTTTTTGTCGCTGACCAGTCAGTATGCAAATGTTATGTTAGTATAGAAAAGTAAACCTAAATAATGATAACTTTCGCACCCTTGGCCTATCAGAAGGCTAAGAATTAGGGTAGTTACGGTCAGAGTTGATAACGTGTAAGAAAAACATTGACAGAGTTCAAACGTTCTGCTGAATGTGGACGTATTTTTTTCAGAACTAATCCTGTGTGCATAAATGGATAATTCTATCCTATAAAGGTACTCTAATTTTTCGAAGAGCTTGAGTCTTCGCCGAAGGTGATATGGAAAAAATTCTAGTTCAGATCTAGAAAGTGATGGATTTATAACCCTCTCAGATATGAACAGTAAACTACTTTAGAAACATTATACAAGCAATAACTTTCAAGGACATAACACTTTAAAATACTTGAACTAATTTAGTAGCAGTAAATCAATTCATAATCATCTTAGATATCATTAACTGATTTCAAAACAGGAAGCAATTCAAGAATACAAACATTTGAACACATAAATAAATACATTAAGTAATAATAAATCATTCTACAATAAACAAACTTTCCGATTATTGCTAAATCATCCTACTCAAGATAAACAATGATATTAATATGTGAAATATGTTCGCGAAATTTGTTTTAATATCAACCCACGAATGCTGCAGCTGTCTGACGTCATTAAAAGAACTCTGACTCAAAAAAAAACTCTTTTTATTATTAAGTTAGTTGCCCAATTTATCTCAACAGAGAGAGATGTAATATTTAATTTGTTGCTGCAAAAGGCAGCTGTATGTAAAACATTAATTTAAAATGTAAAGTCAAAATTTTAATATAATTCTCTATAACGAAAGTGATCAAGTCTCAAGTGTGGATTAAATATAAATAATATAAACCATTTAATCAACACCTTTTGTTTCAACACTTTAGCTTCGTAATAAATGGATTACCCACCGGAGTTAAAAATGTGCACCAAGCCGAAAAATGAGGAATATTGCTGCTGAAGAAAGATAAAGGTAAGCAATTACCTATATTATTATATTAATTGTGTTTTAATGGCCAGAATGATATCTATTTATTTATCTAAGTACTAGTGCGCGTAACCCTTCTGTGCAGAGTAGAGGTGGCTTTTTGCCAACAATTTGATTATGAGACCGAAAAGGTCTGTATTTAGTAGGTAAATAATATGTGAAAAAGAAAAAAAAACTACTGGCCATACATGTGTGCACATTAAAAAGAAATTGAAAATTATTGAAAATATAGTTAGTTATTTGATGATGAAATAAATATTGTGCATTTTTTATTGATATATATGAAATGTTAAAGAATTGCAGAAAATTAAATATATAAGAAGTTTTATATAGAATAAAATAAAAACAGCAATTCCTCACATAATTCCTCACATAAGTAAAACTTATATAACTAGAGAAATGGCCGCATCACGCGAGATACAGTTGGTAGAAAAATTAAATGCGAGTAACTACGGAAATTGGAAATTTAAAACTGAGATGTTACTGATTAGAGAAGACTTGTTCAACGTAATTAGCGAAGATAGTCCCACGCCAATCACGACCGATTGGGATAAAAAGGACAAGAAAGCAAGAGCGATAATAAATCTATCAATTGAAGATTCACAAATCGTCCATGTAAAAGGGCTTAACACAGCCAAAGACACATGGAACGCACTTAAAACGATACACGAACGGGCGAACCTCTCTAGTAAATTATTTTTGTTAAGAAAGCTTTATGGAGCCAAGCTCCAAGAAAACGGAAACTTAATCAAACATATAACATACATTCTAGAACTAAAAGACAAACTCTCAGCGATCGGGGAAACAATTAGCGACTCCCATCTTTCAGCTTTATTGCTGTGTTCGCTACCCCCTAGTTATAATACTTTGATCACTGCACTTGAATCGCGAAATGAAGACGAGCTTACACCACAATTTATTAGAAGTAAATTAACAGATGAGTACAATAGAAGGGTCGAAAACACAGACCAGGGTGAAAATTCAACAAAAGCGTTTAAAACGCAGAAAAGATTTCCTAATGATAACTTTAAAAAAGATAAACAGTGCACGTACTGCAAATTTAGAAATCACACGTACAGAGAATGTTGGCATTTGAAAAATCGAAACAATCACCCAAATACACAAAAACAACAACAAACATACAAAAACAAACATTACTCATCATCGTTGTGCTATCAACAATCTGATAACTAGATAGGAAACACTGATCGCGAATCAGTAGAAAAGAGAAATTATAGAACGGAAATAAAACCAGATCAAGGCAGCGACGCAGCCTTTCTAATAGACAAAGCAGGAAAACAAACCTGGATTATTGATTTTGGTTCATCTTCACATATCCTAAACAATAAAAATGAGTTTACTAAATTAAATGACACCGAAAAAACAACGGCATAATTGCCAACGGCAAAACTCTAAATTCGCTAGGTACAGGAGAAACTACATTCACGACGAAAACATCCGATGGAGGTATAAATAAAATTACGTTGAAAGAAGTGTTGTATGTACCGGAGTTAGAATCTAATTTAATTTCAGTAAGTAAAGCCACAAAGAATGGGTATAAATTATTATTTGATAAAGATAAATGCATGCTGTCCCGAAATGGGAAAATCTATTTGGAGGCAAAAATGAAAAATAACCTATACGAAGTTGAATTATTAGAAAATGCTGATAGGAATATAGTAAATATGGCATATGAATGCAAAAGTAAAGACTGCCTGGAACTTTGGCACAAACGCCTAGGGCATAGAAATTACAATCCAATAAAGGAAATGGTTAAAGGTGATTTAGCCTATGGCATAAAACTAAATAATTGCAAACATGGAACAACGTGCGAAACATGCATACAAACAAAAACAAGCGATGCTCCCTATCCCAAAACAGTGTATAGAAACAAAACAGGTAGAGTACTCGATCTAGTGCACACGGACGTATGCACAGCGATAGGAACCCCCACAATAGGCGGTAAAACAATGTTTGTAACTTTCATTGACGACTACTCTAGATTTACTGTAATATACTTATTAAAACATAAAGATGAAGTACAGGATAAACTAATCGACTATATAGCTATGGTTCGAAACCAGTTCGGGATATATCCGAAAGCAATAAGATCCGATAACGGGGGAGAGTACATAAATAGTGGGATAGAGGATTACCTAAGGAAAAGGGGTATTAAACATCAATTAACCGTGCTGTATTGTCCGAGCCAAAATGGCATTGCGGAGAGAAAAAATAGGTCGCTATTAGACATGACTAGAAGCCTACTCAGAGAAGCAGATCTGCCACAAAGATTTTGGGGAGAAGCAATTAACACCGCGAATCATTTACAGAATCGCTTACCAACAAGATCGACAAATAAAACCCCATTTGAGCTATGGTTTAATCGCAAACCAAATTTACACTATTTGCGAACATTCGGATGCAAAGCTTACGTATACGTGAATAAACAACATCGAGGAAAATTGGACGACAGGGCTCAGGAAGGGATTTTTGTAGGATACGATAACAACTCAAAAGGATATCGCGTATACACTAAAGAAAATAAAATTGTAATTGGCAGAACAGTGAAATTCATAGAAAATAGCAAAATTAACCTAAAAGAAAATAAAGAGACAGAAAACTCATATGACGACAAACATTACATTGAAACAGAGATAAACAACACAACCGAAGAACCAACCACGTCCAAACAACCGACCAATGAACCAAGAAGATCTGAAAGATCGAACAGGGGGGTACCACCAGACAGATATGCCTGTTATGTAAAAAATGATGATATGACAGAACCCACTAGTTGGAATGAAATATTGGAAATAAATAATCCCAAAGAAAAGGAAAATTGGCTTAAAGCCACACAAGCGGAAATCAATTCGCTGAGACAACACAACACATGGGAATTAGTGGATCCTCCACCTAACAAAAAGGTTATAGGTTGCAAATGGATATTAAAAAAGAAATTAGACAGTTACGGAAACACTCAAAAGTACAAAGCACGTTTAGTAGCCAAAGGGTTTAGCCAAAAATATGGGGAAAACTATGACGAGACTTTCGCCCCAGTAGTGTCACAAATAACTGTGAGAACATTTTTGACAGTAGCCGCACATAAGCAGTTGAACGTGCGACACGTAGATATCGACACAGCCTTTTTCTACGGTGAGTTAGAAGACGAAATTTATATGAAACAACCGGAGGGGTACTTTGAGAAAAACTCAGAAAACAAAGTGTGTAAACTAAAAAAATCGATCTACGGACTAAAACAGGCAGCCTGAACTTGGAATAAAAAAATCGCACAATCTTTAAAAAATTTAAACTTTCAACAAAGCACCGTGGACTCATGTCTATATACACGAAAAGAAAACAAAACTTCAACTTACGTAATAGTGCATGTTGACGACATTTTGATAGGCGGTGAAAACGAAACGATTGAAGACATAATAAAATCTTTAAAGGAAGAATTTGCATTAAAGGACCTTGGGGAAGTAGCTCACTATTTAGGCATGGAAATAAAGAAATCAGAAAACGGGTATAAACTGAATCAAACACTAAAAATAGAAGAACTTGCAAGAAAATTTAATTTAGAAAACGCAAAACCTGTAAGCACTCCTATGGATGCCGGTTTTCACAAATTAGAAGACGAAGAAAATTTATTACCCAACAATGCGAAATTCAGACAAGCAATAGGATCATTGTTATATATAGGAAACACTACGCGTCCAGACATATCAGCCGCTGTTAACATACTCAGCAGAAGATGTGAAAATCCACGCCTAAAAGACTGGAACGGTGTGAAACGCATAATAAGTTACCTGAACACTACAAAATTGTTAAACCTCACCTTAAACATAAGTCACAATCCACAACTCATCGGTTTTTCTGACTCCGACTGGGCGGGGGACACACGAACCAGAAAATCAACTACTGGAAACCTATTCATGTTGGGAAACACTCCCATTCAATGGTACACGAAAAGGCAAAATTGCATTGCCTATTCATCGGCAGAAGCTGAATTTGTAGCTGCAGCTAGTGCAGGACAGGAAATTGCCTGGCTGAATAAATTATTAGCAGAACTGGACTTGAAACAAAATTTACCAGTAATACTATATGAAGACAACCAGAGCGTCATCAAGATGGTGGAGAACGAAAAATTTTCAAAACGCACAAAACACATTGATGTGCGTTATCACGCAATAAAAGAGATGAAAGAAGATGGAATACTGGATCTTCGTTACTGCCCAACACAAGACATGACAGCAGACGCGCTGACCAAACCACTGGCCAAGCCTCAATTCCTGAAACATCGTGAATCCATGCAACTATTACCGGATGCATCTGAGATGGTTAAGGAAGGGTGATGGATTTATAACCCTCTCAGATATGAACAGTAAACTACTTTAGAAACATTATACAAGCAATAACTTTCAAGGACATAACACTTTAAAATACTTGAACTAATTTAGTAGCAGTAAATCAATTCATAATCATCTTAGATATCATTAACTGATTTCAAAACAGGAAGCAATTCAAGAATACAAACATTTGAACACATAAATAAATACATTAAGTAATAATAAATCATTCTACAATAAACAAACTTTCCGATTATTGCTAAATCATCCTACTCAAGATAAACAATGATATTAATATGTGAAATATGTTCGCGAAATTTGTTTTAATATCAACCCACGAATGCTGCAGCTGTCTGACGTCATCAAAAGAACTCTGACTCAAAAAAATCTCCTTTTATTATTAAGTTAGTTGCCCAATTTATCTCAACAGAGAGAGATGTAATATTTAATTTGTTGCTGCAAAAGGCAGATGTATGTAAAACATTAATTTAAAATGTAAAGTCAAAATTTTAATATAATTCTCTATAACGAAAGTGATCAAGTCTCAAGTGTGGATTAAATATAAATAATATAATACATTTAATCAACACCTTTTGTTTCAACACTTTAGCTTCGTAATAAATGGATTACCCACCGGAGTTAAAAATGTGCACCAAGCCGAAAAATGAGGAATATTGCTGCTGAAGAAAGATAAAGGTAAGCAATTACCTATATTATTATATTAATTGTGTTTTAATGGCCAGAATGATATCTATTTATTTATCTAAGTACTAGTGCGCGTAACCTGCTGTGCAGAGTAGAGGTGGCTTTTTGCCAACAGAAAGTACGGCTGTTTTTGGGCTCTTAACATTTAGACTCCCAGTGGGACACTATGCCCCAGTGCAACTTCAAAAATTACCACTGGACACAGCAGTCCCCGAAACGCTTGGAAAACCATGTCTGCTTATCCCAGTGGTCTCTCACGTTCATTTGGGATCGTAGTTGACCGTTTGCTCAGTAGATGCTAAGTTTTATTTAAAATATCCCACAGAAAAAAATTGGTAGTCAAGGGGTTAAGAAGTCTAGAAGAAATGACTTGCACCTATTCCTGTGCTCTCCTTGTTCTGTGTGTATCTTACCACTCAGTCTAATTTTCATTTATAAAGTGCTTTTGGGATCAGGATGGCCAAAAACTCTCTAAGATATTTTGCAGATTCGTTTGATGGTTGATTTTAACGTCTTCTTCAACAAAAGCAAGCCATATTTTGCCAGTTTAACAAATCACTTTCTAAACCATAAACGACTGAGGCTTTTGCCATCTTTTGATAATTGATAATAGACTAAGGGGACCCTTCGACCGAATTCTATTTTTGTGTGGATTATGGCCCAGTTCGAATGTGGAAAATTTGAAAACTGTTTTTGCCGATGGTCATGATTGCTGTTATATATTTTTGAAGTTATGACTTCCTACTTTTACAGTATAGACTTCTTTGTGACTACCGTATGATTCTATCACTGTTTCAGTTTCTTAGATCGGTATCCAAGAAACCCTTTTCACAATTTGTCGAATCGTCTTCTGGTTGATTTTAGTCGTTTTCACGAATTTTTTCACCGAAACGTCCGGAATGTGTCCAATCTATTTTACGGCCACTGTTCATTTTTTACTTCAATATGATCTATTCCTATTATAGGCATGCTATTGTAGACATTTCATGCCATCCGATACAGTCTATCTTGGAACCCTCAATATCTGAACGAATTCTCATTGCAAACTTGTAAGAAAAGTATTAATAGAGTTCAAGCATTCTGCTGAATATAGACGCAGTTCTGATTTCATAAGCAATCCTGTGTGCATAAATGGACAACACTCTCCTATCTAAGTACTCTAACTTTGCGAAGTTTTTATTGAGTTTTGGCAGAAAGTGATATGGAAAAAATTATGGTTCAGATCTAGAAAGTACAGGGGCTGTTTTGGGGGCTCTTAAGAAGTCTAGAAGAAACGACTTGCATTCTTTCTGTGCTCTTCTTGTTCTGTGTGCTAAAGTAAAATCTTACCGGGCAGTCTATTTTTCATTTATAAAGAGCTTGTGAAGAATCCAATGTAACTCACAGAAAAATACCATATATATTCAATCAAAACTCTATATAGGAAAACGCAAGTATAACGCCTAGCTCAAAATATTTTCTAAGTCTTAGGTTCTGCAGGAGATGATCAAAAGAATCGATTCATTTCAACCAATCTTACCTTTTGACTGAAAAGAAGCAAGGACATGAAAAGAGTAAGAGTTGCGGAATCCCTTTTAAGTAGCAAGCTTGCCGATATTTTCCCAGGAGGACTTGAAAGTGAAACTAGATATTAAATTTTCTCACGCTAGAAGAGAGGGTCCCTCTTGACTTATGATATCGAAGCTTGTTAATGATGTCACTCAGCCTAGGCTCTGAGTGGACTATAGATAGCCTTTGTTTTAAGAAAGGCGAGTTAACGAGCAGAGGAAGAGGGGCTAAAAGAGGTAGATGAGTTTGTGATCCCAAGGAGAGAGGTTTCACCCCAGAGTGAGGCTGTGATTTCGGACAGTCCAAAGGAAGTACAAACAATCTGCCGACTCAGGCAGGATAATCTTTCTCCTGTAGAAACCGCGAGGGAAAAGGAACTGACAACAGATTGCTGTATACAAGAAAAACAGAGGCATACAACTAACATTAAGGCACTCTAAATTTATGTTGAGAAAAAATTCATTAGACGATTGAATGCTAATCCTATGTTTGCTGAACTTGTGCTTTTAAATTAACATTGTCGTAAGCTGTAACGTATCCAAAAATAATATAGTTGTATTTCAATTAATAACCAAGAAGATTAATTTATTTAATGTTATATCAATAAATATTTAGTTTGAATTCTACTTGGGCCTCCGCTTGATTGAAGTTCCACGCTACCACTTCCACCCTTAAGTCGAAGGTTTTACAAGCTCTTGGGACCAGGGAAGCAAAACACTTTTTAAGATATTTTGGCGATTTGTTTGATGGTGGATTTTAACGCCTTTCTCAAAAGAATAAGCCATATTTGCCATTTAAACAAATCGCATACCATAACTGTCTGGGAATTTTGTTATCTTTCTATGATGGAAGATGGACAAAAACGACCCTTCGATCGAATTCTACATTTGTGTGGATCATAACTTAGTTCGACTGCAAAAAATTGGAAAAATCTTTTTGCCGAAAAATCTTTTGCTTTTTTGTTCGTTTCACTGGTGCTGTCCAATTTTGAAGGCATTATACAAAGCAAAGATTACGATTTAAAAATAGTAGTACTCAAAAATAAAAACCGTATATAAGCTAAGGAACGTGTACATGGCACCCGTTCCGAAGGGGTTATTTTCTAATGTCGTTTGTGTCGAAATTAATATTTAAGAAGAAAAGAAAAATCACAAAGGAAAACCTGCTTTATTGACTGATTTTATTTGCGCGGCACAATAGTTAAGAATAATAAACATTTAAAATTTTTAAAGTACCTTAATGCGTGCTGAATATTCTTACGTAATTATCTCCGCACTCACATAAACCCTTTCGTTATTAAAACGTTTACATTCATACATCTTAAATACTTACATCTATTTTATATATTTGAAGGCATATCTTACATTTTACATTTATGGTACATGTTAGATGATCAGCCCAGTGTTGCCCCGACCCATGGAAATAACCTTAAAAATTCTCAAAAAAAAAAAAAAAAAAAAAAAAGATGAATTCAGTGAATTCAGACATTTTTGTCTGAATTTAGTGTTGTGTGTCCCACTGCCTTCGGCAACAGCCTCGAATTTGTATGATATTATATTTTTAAACGAAAATCTATCGGAACGAACTTAGAGAGTAACGACCCATTGCCCTCGACAGCGTACATTCGGGAGGTGCTACGTACTACCTGATCTGTTTCTGAACGCGACACTCGAATTTGTATGATCTCACATTTTTTATCAAAAATCTTTCCAAACGAACTAAGTGACTCAGTAGTGATTGCCCATTTAATTCCTGACATTTATGTACATTAAATTTTCAATTCCGACCAAAAAAGTTCATCGAAAAACCTAAGTAATAATAAAGGTGCGCTGGCCCCGCACTCTTTTAAAACACGAAATTATATTTTCCAGTATTGACAATATGTTGCGAAAGCAGAATTCTCTTAAAACTCGGGATATCTTGGAAGACATCGTGGAAAAAAAAAAAAGTCTTCGACGAATTTGTGAAATGACTTAAGGAAATACATTTTATGAATTAATAAATATTAATATTTTTTTTAAACCAAAGATACCATTAGAACCGGAAAAGTACATTAAATAAGGTGGTATTTTTTCCCATATGGGAATAGGAGATATAACTTTAAAATTGCAGAAAAACGTAAAATATTAAAAGAACACGAAATTGGCATCCAAGATCCTAAATGAAACGATTTTATGAAACGACTGATTAATCGACTGATTATGTTTCATAGCTATTTCTCCTAAAATATGGAATGTTTGGCTTTGAAATTAACCCAAATTATTCGTACTGATTCGCAGATGTCAAAAATTTTATTAGAATTTTTAAATTTGAACTAGTTTTTGGGATATTATTTTTTTCTAATTTTAATGACATTTATCTAATGGTGGCAATAAAATAACACCCTTTTTGTAGAAAAAGAGATAGAGGTAGGAATTATAAGATTTCTTATTTTTCGTCATTTTCAAATAAAAACTGAAAAGTAAAATTATTAAAAACAAGAAAATTTTAAAATAAGAATAAAATGTTCGCGTGTTAAAAAAATTATGTCAAAGTATTACACGTAAATATTAGAAAAAGTACGAAAACTTTAAAATAATAAAATTATTACACGTGAAACGCATTTAAAGGTGATAATTATGTCATATGTAAAATTCCCAAATATAGATAATGTGCATATGTGACGTCATGCATCCCTAAACAGACGTACTTCTCAACTTGGTGTAGGTAGTATTCTTGCAGAGTTAGTAATTTATGACGTATTATTTCCTACATATAATACATTATAACTACGTGCAAATTACGAGTGTTTCAGCATAATTTCAAGCAATTTAGTTCGAAATTTTGCCTACATTAAGTTGAGTAGTCACACAACAAGCCAGTTTTTTGACTAACATGCACATTTTGCCTATTAAATATCGCCATACACACCAAACGCATTTAAAAGGTGATAATTGCGTCGTATTTAAAAAGCTCAAATAATAATATTCCCAAAATCTTTAAATTAAATAATATATGTACCCGTGAATCTTAAAAGAGAAAAAAAACTTTAAAATAAATAAATTATAACATGAGAAACGCATTTAATAGTGAAAATTACGTCATATATTAAAATTATATTATACATTTAAAAAGATTTTCGTTCCGTTTAGCTGATGTCACATGTTACACAAGTAGTGCGATTAGCAAATTCGCTTACATCCAGAAGAGTTTCCTAGAAAAAAACTAAAAAAAAGACCTGCTTTTTATTTTTTAAAAATTTCTTGAGCTTTCAAGATTTTAATGGTTACTCTTTTTCTATACTTTGATAAACTAAACTGTAAGCGAGGGTTATCTGGGGACCAGTCTCAAATTTCCTGGGGTGGGAAGCGCTTGATCTTGAATAGCCGAAAATGGTAGAGTTCACCACAAATCTGTAAAAGTTGAAATTAATTAGCATTCCGCAAGAGAGGCAGATTTGAATCGGGGTGATTCGCGGTCCTGTTTCTCCTCCCAGGATAATGAAGCAATCTGAGCATTAAAGCTGTTCTCAACTGCCCTGCTCAACAAGCGCAAAATGTTTTGACACATTTACAAATTCATTTTTTTAACGGAAAGATATGAAATTGGAAGGCCTGACTATGGAAGAAATTTGGAATTGAGCTGTGTTTTCCATTTTTTGATAAATAAATTACCTATTGAGTTATAACCGATTTTGATCACTTGACAAAGACTTTTTCGCCTTTTTTTGAATGGTTATTCTTCTTTCGCGCGGAAATTCGGTTCAAAACGCCCACTTTGACACTTTTCTGAAAGATCTATTGCGCTTGCAAAAAAACAGTTCAATTACACAGTTTCTGAATCACAACACCTGCTAGTTTCATGCATTCCCGAACAAAAGTAAATTAAAACTTATGACATAAAGTTGCCCTTTTGGATTTGAGAATAGCCTTAATAGCTTAAATTCTCCTCAGATAAAGAACTGAAGCCGCTATCTGCACGCGAAAATCCAGCACTCTTGAATTATTTCTTAAACACAAAGAAGAATCCCTTCTTGAGCCGACTCCTGCCTAGCTATAGAAAATGTAAAAAATAAAAGCAGAATCTAAATTCATCTTTATCAGTGCTCTTGTGGGTGCCCCGTGCGCTGGCATCCTTCGCACACCCCTTGGGCTTGACGTGGTTATTACCGTCATCCAAATTGAGTTAGGGTAGAAAACCCTGTATTTTTGATTAAATACGTGGTTTGCGACCCTATGTTATATGATAATTTTTCACCCTCTTCATACCTACTGTCACTCCTCTGAATTTGTCGGTTGAATTTGGCAACATCCTGTATATATCAATTGTTTTCTCACATTCATGGTTTTACCTTCACAAAAACAATGAAATCTATCCATCAAAAATCGGTTTTTGAAAATTTTCACTAATCCATTACTTTCTTCTCATTAATATAGTAAAAGTGAAAAGTGAATTTTTCTTTCATACATATATATCAATTGTTTTCCCATATTATTAGTTTTACCTTCACGAAAAGAATGAAATCAGATTTTCCGTCATAACAAAATGTACCACATTTTTCTGGATCATCGCTTTTTGGTAACAGCCGTGTTTCATGAAATTTTCATCTTATTCTCTGTTTATAAAAAAAAAAAATTAATTCAAAACTGTGTCAAAAAAAGGCATGAATTTTATTTCATAAAAATGGATGATATAATTAGAATACATATCAAAATACTGCCTCACTGGGCGAAAAATATTAAAAATTCAAACACTATGACATTTTTTCCTGTACATTTCGGATATCACGCAGATGAAGAATTCCGTAAATGTGCTCTGAGACTAGAGAAAAATGTAACATTTTTTCCCCTCGATACAGACACATTTAGAAATATTTCTATATTTGCGCGAGGAATTTCAGTTTATAGATATATAACATAGATTTATAAAACGAACAAAAAGAATAGAAACGAAAAACGAATCAACTATGTACGGTATGGGAGGGGAAATTCGCAGTCACACATGCCTGCACGTTTTGCAGACAGTTTATTTAGAAGAGGCATTCGGGAAAAAATGAGTTTAGCAGCATGAAAGATATTTTCGAGTTTGTATCACTATGCAATAAATGCATTGAAAAAAGTATGTTTCAGTAAATTGTTAAAATGACTCTCAGCATTAAAATAAGTTCTAAATTTTTAAGGATTCAGTTGCTTAGATCACTACGTGTTAGCTTATAGATATAATTAATATAAACTATCACATGATATTTTCAGAGCTGTAAAGGTGTGTAACTTGCTGTATGATGAGCAGGGCCGCGCAATGTCGCGCGTAGCCCTGACAAATCACTCATCGGGGCCCAACATATCTGACTGCAATATTCGACTCATAAAAATTGTCTTAAAATTTTTATATATCATAGAATAACTTAAAATATAGACATGGGGTATAAAATATATGAAAAATAACATGTAAATGCTTTTACATGTAATGTGTATAATTATTTTTAATTTCTAAAAATCTTATTTTTTTCGTTCACGGTTACTTTCAAGATCCTAACGTCGATACATTCCCAGACAAATATATCAACTTTGACTGTAAGAAATAAAGTAGTACTAGCTTTTCCACAAAAATAATTTACAGACAAATTTAGAGAAATATTATCACTATTTTACACAGAATAACGTTATCTTCGAATTGTATAGAGATGCTTGGGTCCCAGGGCAGCCGACCAGTTTGCCTGATGGTAGCGCTGGCCCTGACGGTAAGAATAGCCAATTATTAGGGGTAATTCTAGGATAGATGTCCATAGAGCAGAAATGGCCAGTCTAAATATTTCAAAAACTATATCATAGATTGCAGCATAAACTTTGTTCATAAGGAGTAGTTTAACGTGTTTACTGTTTGTGACGTGCAACTGCGTTTTTAAATTATAAAAAGAAAGTGGAAAGTGTAATTTTAATGTTTATTTAATTTAGTGGTTGAATATTTTTTTTTGAGTTAGGTATCTGAATGCTTTTCAGTCCCATGTTACATTTTTGTTTACTATAAGGACTTTTAAGGCACGTATATAATCCAATCTTTGCTTTAAAGTTTAAAACAAAGACGTATAATGGCGGAGTGACGCTTTAAATTGGGTGGCTATCTGTCCATCAATTTTAGGAGAGATGGCAACATCAAATCAAGGAGAGATGGCCACCTATAATCAATATTTTAATGTTAAACGCTGTGAGGATTTTAACTAAATATAATTATTTTTAAAATAGTCATGTAATTTTTATTTTTATAATTATATTAATTGATATAATTATTTAATTTTTAACTAACACAAATATTTCAATGGAAATAATATAATAGGACCTAACGATGTATTTTTTTTTCCAGAAAATATTGAAAAACTTCGGAAACGTTCACTCCAAAAACAGATAAAGTTGATAAATAAACTTAAAACCGTGAAAAATCTAAAATAAACGTGAGAAAAAAAAAACAAAAACATGACACTTCCAGTAGCGAAGAAGATGAAATACATTTGAAATTATGACATTCTATAGATTCCGAGGGAATAGAATTGGATGAGGATTCTGTGTTGGTTGTGGAGAAGAAAATAATACCACAACCACAAAGGATTGCTGGATACAATGCATAAGTTCCACACTGTAAAAAAACCCGACATTTTTGCAGTACAAAGTACTGTTCATCTCGCGCACAAATTCGATCACAGTGAATGTGCTGTATCTTTCTTTGGTTTCCTGACTATATTAACATGGAAAATACAGTAGTTGCGTAAAATTAACAGCACAATGTGCTGGCAATTTGGACGCCAGCAGTTTGTGCTGTAAAAAAATGCGTCTAAATTGGCAGCACATTGTGCTGTTAATTTTACGCAACTACTGTATTTTCCATGTTAATATAGTCAGGAAACCAAAGAAAGATACAGCACATTCACTGTGATCGAGTTTGTTCTGACAAATCTACAGTGGTTTTTTTTACAGTGCAGAAATGGTTCCATGAAACATGTTCAAACTATCAAGATTTTTACCGAAAATGTGGTAAAATTTTACGAAAAGCGAAGGATTGAAATTGTACTTTAAATTTTGTTCATTCAAATTTTTTTCACTACATTTTCGTTATATAATTGCATTTTTACAAATTTCTATGTGTTTTTCATGATTAACTACATGAAATGTGTTATTTTTTTCTATTTTAACTTCATTTTTTCTTACTTGTATTGGATGGCCATCTACCATTTTAATTTCAATTTTGTTTCCCGCTTTTTGTTCTCCATATTTAATTATTTTTTGTCTAAAATATGATGCGTATACGTATAAGAATTTCGAATATGCATAAACATTTCTTGTATTTGCATTCTAAGCATTTTTATTTAAATCTTTAAAAACTATGGCCATCTATCCTAGAGTTGCCCTAATTGCGATTTATATCACGCGATTATGCAAATATTATAGAATACTTATAAAACTGGATACCTACTTTTAAGAGGAGATCTACTTCTTAGTGTCAAAATTTGCGATTCTTTATTTTTCACTTTTTTTGCATCTTTAAGTGTTGAAGATCCTTGCCCTTAAGCGATTTTGCGATAGCCCGATTACTTATAGTCTTTTTTGATAGTTGAACGTAACGAGTTTGGTAAAAATATAAACTTGTTTTGCTCGAAACCATGTTTTTCAAACTGGGCGGCCATTTTTCTCGAGAACCATTAGACCGATTTCCTTAATTTTTTAAAAGGAGAAATATAATAATTTTTGCTGGAGCTTATACAACGAAAAAATAGGATTTTAATTATTTAATTATTTTTTTGAGCTCATAAAAGCTAAATAAAAGAAAAATGATTTTTGTTTTGTAAATATGACCGCCATTTAGTTATAAATTAATTTTTTAAAACTAAATGTTGGTATAACTTTCAGAGAATTTAATGCCATAATTTCCTGATATCGCGATCCTTTTATCAGATGCTTGTGACAGGAGAAAAACGGTTGCCCGATTGGAATTTCACAACGCGTACCTGCAGGTATTCCCCCGAGTACAAGGTGTATTATTAATTTTTTACGCTCAGTGAAATATTCGGAAACAACTCGTAAAATTCGTATGAATTTTAGGCCAAAGAAGTAGAAGCTCCTCTTAACCCTTTATGTACTGAATTATGAATTTATGAAAATTTTATCTTCTAAAGCATTTTTCGTGAATTTTTGAAACTACATTAGAAGATTTAATAATCATTAAATAAATTTTAGAAGGATTGAAGGATTAATTAAATTTGAATTTATAGGGATTTTGTGCAATATTTATAACCCCACTCAAATCTTTATTTTAAATATTTTTCTTAATATTTTGTAGAATTAGGAAATGTACAAAGACAATGTTCTTACTATAGAAATATAAAAATATTTCCGAACTGAAAAATCGCCCCCCCCCCCTTCCTGTGGTATGACTAATTAATCTCTAGAATTATAATCCACAATATGGGTCGTTAATAAAAGGTAAATTAAATTGAAGTTCTTTTTAATTAAAGATACATTGTGTATTATTGCGATAAAACCATTTGGTTCTTTGAGGTCAGCAATTGTAAAAAAAAAATGAAAAAATGGAAACTTCTTTCTTGTAAATCTGTAAACAAATGATGAGGAGACTTTTAAGCATAAATCAAACTTTTTATTCATCTTGAAGAAGAGAAGTAAGAGGCCTTCACCCGTTGCTCACCGATTTTTAAAAATAAATACGTTGGCCAATAAAATAATTTATTCCTCTTTAAGAACATCTTTAAAATTCAATATGCAGCACTAGGTGAATTTTCTATTGATAAAAATTTCAATTAAAGCCTTTTTAAACCAACAGAAAAATAAATTTAACAGGAGTTATTAAAATCGTAGATATCGTTTTCAAAAAGTTTTTTACCGGATCCCACATCCATCAGCAGACAGACCGATCGGAGCTCGCGGCCCCGCGATCTTTTTAAAACACAAACTAAGTCATGATAGATCACCAACAAAACAGATTCTGATTTAAAGTTAACGAAATTTTTAATTTATAGTAAGAAGACGGGGGCTTCAAAAGTTACGGAATGAAAAGATTTAAATTTATTAGAGAATTTTAAAAATTAAGCAATATCTTAATAAACAAATACGAAAGAATACATTTGGAAAGTTTTATTTTTATTTGCTCTACGATCGGCGATTAGACACACCTCCGAAAAGTCGACATCCATTCAAAGCTTACGCCGCAAGAGACGATGCTCTGATGACGTCATCACGATACTTGTAGATCCGAGAGGACAAGCATCTCAGGCCAGGCGCGATGAAACGGCGGAGAATTTGCCGGTGTGCGGTTGAAACAAAATCGCTTGTGCAAAAATAAATATGGATTTAAGTTTAAAGAACATAGATGCATAAGGCCAAAAGAAACAAAAAAGTAACATGATTTAAACACTGTGAGATTTCATCTCACCCCCTACCCCCTCAAACGTCAAGAAAGCTGAAACAATGCAAAAGCAAAAGAAATCATCCTTTTTAAAATATTTTTGTTTTGTGTAACCAATAATGCTTCTGGAACAAGATAAAGTAATGCATCTATAACCCACTCTAAACTGTATTACTACTAATCGATATATTAAATGAATTTATAACAAATTATTTTAATGGTACTTATAAGTACCGCAGTAGATAAAGGGTTAAATACATTAGGTGTATAGATGTATAACAACAGCAGTAATAGCGATGAAACGCTATTTTCCAGAAATGACGGTACACAATTTTTTAGACTAAAAATAATTTATCTCTACAAAATTTGATAGGCATATATTGTTTTTGATATTAAAGTAAAATGCATTACTTTTCTGTTATTGGGGCTCCAATAATACATGCATTTGTTTTAAATAAATTAATACCATTAACGTTACGTATGTCAATCACACAATATAATTAAGGCAAATCACTAAAATACTAGAATTATTATGAAAATTGAATAACTGCTTTTGGTATGTTACATTATCCTGTTTGTACGATTACTCCTAAATTAACAAATAAAATCCTAAATCTCTCAATAAGGATATTAACGAAATCCGCTATGAGGAAATCCATATATAATGAGCAGTTTTTCCTTTCTCACCAGCTTCAACACAAATGTTTTCTACTGTGCTTGTTAAAGTAATATAGAACCGAAATCTTCTTATTAACATCTTGCCAAGTAATTCGCATTTCGCATACCACAACAATGTCACTGCTTAATCCTTTATATCCTGACGGTAATTTTAAGTACCATTAAAGAAAATTCAATGTAAAATTTATTTAATTCGTCTTTTTATAAAAAAGCAGATTGTACTTTTCATACAAACTAATTTGCTCAATCATCTTAAGAAAGCACAGTGAAACAGTCGAAGCTAAGTTAATGTGGTTATTTTCTCAACCATTTACCTAAGTGTAACTTTTATCCTATTAAAAAATGTTATATGAAAAATTTGCAATTACGAAACACTTTTCTGTTACAGCTAGGATCACAATACATTTATTTACACTGTCCTTACAAGAATTGTGAGATTTCCATTATAGTATTTTTTGTTAATAAATATAATTCTTCTTGTAAATATGCAAAAAAGAGATCTAACTATCGATTTATTAAATCAGTTTTAATGAAAAATTTATCCAAAAATCAAATTATTATTATATTTGTTGTTCTCTGGATATCTTAGACATTACCATCAATAATTATTCAGGGGAAGCAATTTTTGTATTCAAAATTCAGGATATAAGGGAGATTTTCAAAAACTATCGTGTTTTACTATCCTTTCACATTTGCACGGAAAAATAGTTCAATATCACATTTTTAATTAATGCATTTTAACTATCATGTTTTTTAAATGATAATTTACAGATATAATATTATTTATAAAAAATTTAAAAATAAGAAATATATTCATTTGTAGTCAAAATGTCATTACCGTAGGCTCTCCCAACAAGCAATTTATCAGGTGCAGATTTGACTAAGTTCTATTTAAAACAGATGGCTATAATTTTTTAAATACATTCTTGTTTATTAAGGGCTACTAATTAAAATATATTTATTTTCATAAATTAAACTTATCTATAATTCTTAATAATTTTCTTTAAACTGTGTCCTAAGAAAGTGTGTCATTACCATTCTTCTGACAAAAAGTTTATCTGGAATTTTTTAGACGGCAGCACATCCCTTTTTAGCAAGGCAAAAATAATCATTAAAAGTCAACTTGTTATCAGGTTTAGGTAAATAGAGTAAATAGTTTTATAGCTTCAATAAAACAAGCAAAGATTTTGAATGTTTTGGTGAGTATTTTGCTTTGTACGTTATTACAGTACCCTCTTTTAATTGATAATTAAATGAACCATTATTTCTTAATCTGCTTTTATTATATAAGAAATAGAAAATCATTGTATGGGCCAGAAAATATAATGGCTGCCATTTATGCCTGTGGAAAAATAAAAATATTTTGCTTAATTTGTCATTACCATAGATGTCATTACCAAATTTATTAAAATTTAAAAATCAGCTTTAAAATGTTAAATTTGTAATTTGGTATCTGCTGATGCTTGTACATTAATGTTTATGAAGTAAGGTAATTATTTATAAAAAATTAAAACTTTCTGATTATTTCTAAAAATTTGATTTTGCTATTCCAAAACATGGGTAGATTTTGAAAATGAGCCATAAATGGTTAATCCCTTGAATGGAAAATAATATATTCAGAATATAATTATTTGTGTTTTAACATTCAGCAAAATTCACCCGGCATAATAAAAGTTATCTTAGTTGGGTTAAGAAAATAATATATATTTTGCAAAATATATTTTCTTCTAAAAAACTTATATACATCATTCGTCATAGATAGCATCAAACCGAAGGCGCATGTCATCCTCCGTGAGCTACAGTACGACAAAATAAACCTTTTGTTTCTTTAAAAAGAAAGAATAGTGTTGATAAAAGGCAGAGAACAATATTTGTCTAAAGTTTTTCCTTATCTGTAAAATTTCTTTTCAGTTAAGGTAGGTAATGAATCAGCTGCAGGATATAACGGCATAAAATAAATTTCTACTTATTCTTATCGTTATAGTATAACTAGTACACAAGTTTTGTGTAAATGATACGACGGGAGATAAAGTACTGTAACACATCATATAATTTGTTCAGTTTAAAAAGAAGTCGAACATTGTAGAGATTTCTAGAGATATGCGGACGGCAGTTAAACAAAACAAAACTTCATTGGTGATTTGGCGAAGAAACACACTGTTATACGAGGTTTAAGGCAGATTTAATTTTTTTTGTTCTGTTTCATCCGTGTTAACTCTACAAGCAGGAGGATTTTAGGATTTCCTAAAATAAAATACCCCCCCCCCCCCCAAATACTCAGTTATAAATGTTAACATAGAGCTATTTAAGATCATCTTATGAGAGACCTAGCAATTATATTATGCTTAAAAAAAAAAAAAAAATAGTGAAAAATTGAAACAAAAATTATGCACTTCAAGATCATCTTAATACAAAAGACATAAATGGAATAATTATTTTGAGTTTTTCTAATTGTGATCAACCATTTTGTTATTATTGATCAAGACTTCTTTGGAGATGAAAAAACGAATGTTTAAATGCATTTTCTGTTGGAACTGCTGCCACGTTAAATAAAATTAAAATAAACTTTGAACTGTATGCCAGACGAATGAGGATTTATACGCAGACTGAAATTCCAGTAGTCCAGGAGGATTGAGAATCTTCTCAATTTCGAAGAGCAAAATCTGACCACAGTCTCCTGAATAGCAAATAAATTAGGTAAAGCGATTAAATAAGGAGAATAATAGTATTATTTTCCGTATTTAATCAAAGAAAAATAAGGATAAATTATTGTTCAAAAATAGTGGTACTCAAATTCGAGGGGCTGTGCAAATGCTGAAAAAAAAAAATCGGCTTATGACAGACACCATTGTTACGTCAGCTCACAGGCCTGTGCTCTGGTATATATTCCTCTTCTGAGGAAGAGACGACAGGATTTCCTACATCCCGAGTCAGGCAAATACGAATTATATGGCATTCACGCGACAGTTATTCAACTGATGAGTATCAAATAAGACCTCTATCTATGTTTTTTGCGCTAGCCCCCCCTCCACACACACACACACACACTTTTACCTAGTGTTTCTCTCATACTTTTACGTGATGCTTCACCTTTTGCGTTAGCAACACACATTTTCAATTTTATAAGATTTAAATTAATTAATTTTACAAAAAAATTATAATGAAAATTTCTTTAATTCACATACAATTTTGCTATTTGAGAAAAAGTAATAACAGCAAATGTTTCCGAATCAAACCAAACAATAAAATTATTTATTTCACAAACACTACCATCGACTTATATAAAATCCTAGTTTAGGTAACTATTCCGAAGCAAACCGTGCTATCTAGATATTTAAAACTCAATGCTATTTTTTTTAATCATCTGCCCTGAGCTTTCTCCTAAATCGATTTTGCTAATTACTTTTTTTAACGAAAGCTGTTCATTTGTAGATTTGTTCTCACTATTTTATTTTAATTCTCATTCTCATTTTTAAGTGCGTTCGTAATTATTTCAAATTTTATGAAAATCGGATGCATAGTTTAGTTACAGGGACAGTCAAAAGTTTTCCGTTATATTACGACCGATGAGAAAAATTTACTTCAAGTGCATTTTAATGATGTTAAAACCTTTCGAACAGAAGCAAACTGATATGCACTTATGAAGTGCAGTTAAAATATACTTTCAGTACAATATGCGGTGCAAAAAATAGTTATAAAACTAGTTATAGTACGAACGTACCTCATTTGCCACGTTTGACGTGCAATTTCCAACTTGTTATATTTTAATTTTAATTTAAAAGGTTTTATATGAAATTTCTTCAAAACGGTGGTAATCGGATTACTTCGATTGTTTCCGATAAAAGGGAAAATAATGAAAATATTCAGACCAGTGGCTTTTTTGGACGTATTTTTTTATTTGCAAGTTATTTTCGATAAAAAAAAAATACATGTAAGTGTACTTTAATTTTATAAGCGAATAAAAATTCATACTTATTTCAAAATCACGAGAATATTGTCTATTGTGTTTATTTTATCTTTATGCATTATGACTTTATTATTTTCTTTCATTACAATTAAATAGAAATATATTTTTATTTGAATATATTGTAGTAAAGCATAAAAATACAGATTTAACCTCTTCGGTCCCTGGGTCCCCAAGTGGGGACCTCTGTTCTTTTCCCTATAAAAACTAAATTGTCCGATTTTTTACATTTTCACATCACTTCTTAATAGCTGAATGTTTTTTGCGTTCATATAGCAAACGAATAAATGGCAGTATCTAAGCTGATTCCCACATAAAATAAATGTTATTTTCATCTGAGTTTGCAAGATGCCCAAAAATGCCCAAAAGACAGTATGACAGAGAAAGTGAGAAATTTTAACTTCAATCTTTTTCAATAAAAAATTTGAGGATTTGTAGATTTACTTGTGTAAAGCTCTTAAATTTGTGATTGCGTTAATTTAGGTTAATGGTTATTAAATTCATATTTTAAGGGGGTTTGTAGTTTTAGATCCATATTTTTGAACCTAAATTACTAAGCGCCTAAAGGATCCATTTCAGAAAAGATATTTTTTCTGTTATTTACGATATCACTTTGATTGGAAAAACCCAATGAATAAGCATTTGTATTATTATTTTAGCTTCGGAACTGAAGAGGTTAAAGAATGTTTGAAAAGTTTGCGTCGGTGACGTTATGTTTAGCTAGAAATATATTTTTACAAAAAAAGAAAGAAAGAAGAAAAAAAAAAACTAAGGAGAAAAATTTGTATGATTTTATCAAAATGACGCAATTTTCACTGATTTTTTATTTCTTAATTCTAAAGATTAGATTGTGTCTTTATTAAGCTATTTCAGAAATTGAATAGTGAGCAAAAACATTTCGTCATCATTTGTATTTATAGAAATCATTTGTCATTTTTAAAATGTACTTTTTTGCAATACAAACCTTTCAATAGAAAAATCTTCATACTGTTTGTTTTCCTGAAGTCTTACGAAAATGAAGCTTAGATCAACATTCCGTCATTTTTGACTGGGGTTATATACTAGTAAAATAATAAAAACGTAATGGTTGCATTTATTCTTTTAGAGTATTTCTTTATAAACTAACAGTAATCAAAAGGAGCTTCGAATCTCGATGACTCTTAAATGACTCTTAATGACTCTTAAATTAACCTTTAACTGATGTTACCGGTCTCACAGACTGGTGCTTTTTTCAATTCTCATAGTTTAACTTGCAAATTTCAGTTTATCTACAAACACTACTGAAATTTTGTTTTGTTTGGAACTTTAGTACTATCACAAGAGACTTTTGAATAGGTGAATTTTGAATTATAACACTCCTGTACAAAAAGTTTAGTACAAAAACAACATCCTATGAGTTAATAGCGGCTTTTATTCATTTTTCGATGGAGCGGTCTGTGAGACCGCTTCACACTAGTTATGTGACATTTTCTGTGACATCAGTTAAAGGTTAATTGATTTAGATGAATGTATTCTGTTTCGAATTTAGTCGGGAACAAAGAAAGTTAAGGAAGTTTCTCTGAAAATATAAATGATGTATCATGCAATCAGCTTGCCATTTACAGAGTATTTTCAGTCGACTAGAAATTTAATACTTTAGGTTATCCTTAATTTCCAGTGCTTGTATATACTGTAAAAAAAGATACATGTTTCTTATTCTAGGAAAATACAGGGTATCCATAAAATAATGTCACAGTTATAAAATTTAATAGTTTCAACTGTAAGCGGTATAAAGTGTGTATTCAAGATCACAAATAAAGTGGAACTCAAACAGTTTTAGATAAGCGCATGCGCGAGTACTGCTTTGTTATTGACTCGCTTGCAGTGTCACATACGTAAAATGGCGACTCCTGAACGTAAAGCGTTATTGCTGGGCTGAAGATTTAAAAGACGTTAGAGCCATATGCGATTGTTTCCTTTATGGGCTTTATAAAAGATCGCGTCTAAGTTCCATCGCTACCTAATGATTTGCCAAAGTTGAGGCGCAGAACAGGAGAGGCTATTGCTTCCATTACTCCGAACTTGTTAAGGGGCTACTTCAGTCACCTGGAAAGACTCGTTCGCTAATGCTAATCCTACGGAAGAAGTTTTTAAAGATATCTCGTTTGAGTTTTAATATTTTCAAAGGACTTTTTTTGGATTAGATAGCGTAAATTGTTCTCTACATCTGCCCTTTTTTACTTTTTCGATTTTGTTTGCAGATTTTTTTCAAGGGGATACTTTCAGTTTCGAAACCGGTTCCGAAAATGAAAATGTCCTAATTAAAAATATTTGTAAACAAAATCGAAAAAGTAAAAAGCGCTTTTTGTACAGATCGACCTCACCTAGCCAGTGCAAAAGGAATTATTTAAAAATACTCAAGTGCAAACGAGATATCTTTAAAAATTTCTTCCATAGGATTAGCATTAGTGAGCGGGTCTTTTCAGGTCACTGAAGTAGCCCTTTAACCGAAGTGTGGGAAGAATTAGACTTTAGATTAGATGTGTGCCGTATCACTAAAGGTGCACATATTGAACATTTGTAAGTAAAACTAGGTTAGTTCACCTTCAATTTGATGTATGATTTGTTGTAAATAGTCTAAATTAAACTGTTATAATATAACATTGAAACTGGGACATACTTTTATGGACAAACTATATAATATAGCCACGGATGGAAACATGCTATAATGTCTTCTGAATAACTAACAATTTCGAAAATCGTTCTTTTACTTTAGAAACCTAAGAAACCAATATATTTTATAGATTTAAAGAAGCATTTATTATAATTACTTTGGAATTATAATATTTATTATAATTGCTTGCAAAAGAAGCATTTGTTATTACTGCTGCTTTTGATGCCACTGATTTTCACAAACGTTTCCGATTGTATTAATCAGTTTTCTCAACTAAGAATCTAGGTTTTTAGCTGCTATCCATTCTCAACTAAACATTTTCATGTTCAACATGTTTTAAGGACAAACATGATAAATTAACAGCATTAACATTAACATTAAAATTAAGATTATTTGTCACTCTTGTACGTTCGAATTCAATTAAGCAGCTGAATATGATTAATTGAGAATGGATATTATCCTAAAAACCGATATTCCGGTTTGAAAACTGATTAATACACTATAAAACTAACCATTTTTGAAAATCAGTGGTAACAGAAGAGGTTTTGTTTTTATAAACGATTTTTTAAATCTCGAGAATATATTGATTTCTGAGGTTTTTAAAGCTAAGGCACGATGTTCGGAATCGTGGGTAACTAGGAAGTGGTTATTGTATATTTTCGTTCGTGTTTATATTATATTTTTCTATTTTAGAAAATATTTGATTTTTTTTATAGTGTACGCAATAAACTGGGAACCGGGCAACTTTGCCAACTAACTAAAAACCAGTAAAAAGCAACAACAACAACAACAACAACAACAACAACAAAACAAAAAAAAAACAGGGAAATTAATTCTATAATTCAAATAATGTATTTAATTCATGACATATACATTTCAATAAAAAAAAAGAAATAGAATAGCAATTAGAAAAAAATCGAACATTCTTGTCAGAAAACGAGATTTTTCCACTATTTCCTATTTAAGGAGGTTCAACAATGTACACAACATTGGCTACGTTGACGGACGCCTCATCTGAAACACTAGGAAAATGGAAACTTTACCCATTGTCTTTCGATCTAAGGTATGACACCTCAAACTTTCCAGGTCCACAATAATGGGAGATTTTTGGAGCAATGCTTCATCCTTTTTTTCGCCATGAACTCAACGATCACAAACATCCCAATCTTCAACTGTATGAAGTTCCTATTATCTTTGGCTAACTTGATGTCTTCAGTCATCGATGATTGATCGTCATCTTGAAGAACAATGACCTACCTGCACTAACACTTTACTGGGTTCGTCAGGTTACTCGTGTTCTGCATCTTGTTCGAGTTCTGCTTCTTCCTCTGGCTACACCTAGCTCGAATTCTGATTTAGATGTGTCATAATAATTGAAAATTTTCCGATTTGAAGAAAAAGCATGAAAGAATCTAGGGAAATGACAAAATTCTATGTTGGCAAAATTGTCCAACACCCAAGATTCCTGGGGCAACTTTACCAACTAATATTATAAACCATAAAAATAACATCAGATCAAATTCCAAAAGTGATTCTGAAAGCTTTTTATATACTCTATCAGACAAAATAGGCAGTTTTTACTTACGTTTGGTTTAAAAAGGTGAAATGGAACACTTTTTAGCCGTCCAAAATTGCTTATTTCGCAGTTACAAAATATTTTCACTGATAACGGTCATAAAACAACTGATAAGACATAAAACGAGCGGGAATACAGACATACAATGTATTCTTTGTGAAATGAAAACATTAGCCTATTTTAATTGGATCTGGAACTTCCTAGAGCGCCAAATAACATATTTTTCATAAAGAGGCAAAGTTGTCCTGGTTGACAGTACTTGAAATTGTCCAGGTAATTACTCATTCCCGCACTCCTGTTTGTGTTTCAGCAGGATGGAAGCCCCACCTCATTGGTCTTTGTAGGTACGTAGGTACTTGAACGAGAAGCTTCCATACCGGTGGATGAGGCCTACAGGTTTGGAACCAACTGAATTACAGATTGGACTTATGCCGTGTAACAAGAGGGTCACACATCGAACATTTGTAACTGAAAAAAAACTTGGTATATTTCTCTTTATATTCATGTATCACTTATTGTAATATGTGCAGTAGTTTCGAAAATATGATTTTTGAAGATCGGGTGCATAATTGGTACTCAACCTGTATTTAAATAAATACTTTGTTCACAGAAATTAAAAACTATCGATATTATTTTCTAAGCCTTGATATTCTAATAGTCTCAAAGTGAGACATCATTAATGGATACTTTGGATAATTTAAAAAATATGAGGATGAATAAAACTATACCAACAGCTCCTCATATGGGCTCAACAAGATAAAAAGAACTTTTTGCCCCCCTAAAAGAAAACTTTGAACCCCCCCCCCCCTCACCAAAGAAAGTTCTGAAATTGTGTTCCCATCTCTGCAGTTTCAGCGAAGTGCCTATGTCAACTAGACATAGTCAAAATATAAGCATAAAACAATCCCTTTGTGCGAATTTTAATAGAGAAGCTAAAACCATTAAACAACGTATAAACGCACAAATACGTACAGTCGTGGAAAAAAAAAGTAAACACCCCTTACTAACTCTGCAAAAAATTATTGCAGAAGAACTGGTACCACACGATTGGTAATAAAGTCTACTTTTAAATGATGTATATAAAATTTGCTAAGGGGGCCATCTACATATTAAAACGAACCATAACTTTTTTTTTTTCAATAGCAGTACACAATTATGGCAGCATAAATGAGCTCTACACCCTTCAATTAGCCTAAAAACATATTTTTATGCAATTCGTACGATAAGTTTCCGAGAAATTAATTATTTTAAAACGCACGTATTTTAGGGGCTGTATACAAATTAAAGTTCGGTACTCGATTGTTGACCGAGAGAGCCCCCTTTTTGATCAAGGCATCTTAAGAGCCACTGAAGCAGTCATTGAAGATTGCCATTGATTGCCAAATTGGGTATTGCCATTGAAAAAAATGAAGTTTGGGTTCGTTTTAATATGTAGATGGCCCCCTAAGCAAACTTTATATACATCATTTAAAAGTACACCTTATTTCCAATCGTTCGGTACCAGTAACTTTCTTCTACGATAATTTTTTGAGGAGTTAGTAGAGGGTGTTTACTTGTTTTTCCACGGCTGTGCAATACCATGTAGAAAAAAAATCATATACGGCCATTTCGAGAATTCCTTGATTGACATCCTCAGTGCGAGAAAAATAAATAAATAAATAAAAGGTTAAAATGGGTTCAAAGAACCTCTCGGTTTTATCCTCGAATACCGGCTAAAGAATGGTTTAGCCAGTACTCGGGGCTATAACCGATGGGTTCTTTGAACCCATTTTAATCTTTTAATTTTTTTTTTCTCGCACTGAAGAAGGGGTTCAAGGAATCCTTGAAACGGCCGTATGTGAATTTTTTTGCACATGGTATTGTACGCATTTGTGCGTTAAAACGTTGTTTAAATGTTTTAGCTTATTGTATAGTCAAATATAGTCAGACAACTAGACATAGTCAACTAGCCTCCTCACTGACAAGCCCGTGGTAATACGTTCACTAAGCTCCAGATTTCATTGCAATACAAGCAATATATAAAGTAATATAATTCTATTGATTTAATGTATTTTTAATACATTGAACAATGATTATTACTTCCAACGATTGCATTCATATTTGTTATTAAGTTTTCTCATGAAATGTTGAAAGAATCATCTTTTTTTAGCATTTAAAACAAAATGCAGAGAAAACAACATTACAATTTTGCCCTTTTCCAAGACTGTCAGAGGGCTAGACATTGTGATACAGAATTTGGGTTATTTTTTTTTCCACACTTTCTAAAGGAAAGCAAAATATTTAACAAGTCAATTAGCGTTGTATTGAATGAACAGGGCTACCAAAGGATTCATTTTGTAAGTATCAATTTAAAAAAAAAATCATCTCTTTAGATATTTTTCGATAAATTTTGTAAAGACATATCCCAAAGGTTATTTCTATTGCAAAAGACATAGAAAGCTACAAAAAAAAAAAAAAAAAAGTAAAAGAAAAAGAAAAGGAAAAAAATATCGAATATACCAGTATTAAACAAGTTGGAAATTGCTCGTCAAACGTGGCAAATGAGGTGCGTTCGTGCTATAACTAGTTTTAAAATTATTTTTTGCACCCCATATTGTACTGAATGTATATTTGTTTGCACTTCATAAGTGCATAGTCTGATACATCATTAAAATGCACTTCCAATAATTTTTTCGGAACACTTTTGACTGTCCCTGTAATTAAACTATACATCCGATTTTCCTAAAATTTGAAATAGCTCAACAAAATTTTGCAACAATTATATCTTTAAAATTTCAGACCATTCGGAAGGCTGTAATATCATTAAAATGCACTTGCAATAATTTTTCCCATTGGCCGTAATGTAAAGAAAAACTTTTGGCAGTCCCTGTAATTAAACTATACATCCGATTTTCCTAAAATTTGAAATGGCTCGACAAAATTTTGCAACAATTATATCTTTAAAATTTCAGATCATTCGGAAGGCTCTAATATCATTAAAATCCACTTGCAATAATTTTCCCCATTGGCCGTAATGTAAAGAAAAACTTTTGACTGTCCCTGTAATTAAACTATACGCCCGATTTTCCTAAAATTTGAAATGGCTCGACAAAATTTTGCAACAATTATATCTTTAAAATTTCAGATCATTCGGAAGGCTCTAATATCATTAAAATCCACTTGCAATAATTTTTCCCATTGGCCGTAATGTAAAGAAAAACTTTTGACTGTCCCTGTAATTAAACTATACATCCGATTTTCATAAAATTTGAAATGGCTCGACAAAATTTTGCAACAATCACATATTTGAAATTTCAGACTATTCGGTTGGGTAGTTTTTGCTCTGTTACATGCGGACAGACGGACAGACGGACAGACGGACAGACGGACGGACAGACGGACGGACTGAACGACGACTATAGGTGCTACGTATTTATATAATTACGAACGCACCTAAAAAAGGGACCCTTTAGGAGACCTGAATAAGTAATCAGCTCTGTGGATAGTAGTACTTTTATTTTTCACAAATATGAGTATTTTTAAACCGATTTCTGAACATTCGACCTTGCGCGGAAGGAGCTAAGGATTTCTATATATATATATATTTTTTTTTTTTTTTTCTTTGCACAAAAATTAGAATATGTACACTTTCCCCTAGAAAATCTTGATCAAACTCAACAGAAGTAATTGAATATGTATAATATTAGAATGCCCTGACATAATCGATAGAATAACCAAATATATATATTTTTTGCTTGTTATGAGTTAAATTCACCCAAGCATTCTAAATAAATTGTCAGATAACACTCGACAACAATGATTCTGCTACAGAACTGAAATTAGTTGATTCTAGACCAGTTTCTTGCACTGATTCCTAATATGCCTTCCGTTTTTCTCTAGGTGGTCCAGTTTTTGAGAAATTTGCATATTTAAGTTTATGCAAATTTAAGCTGTTTGTGCCATTTTATGCAAATTTTAAGCACAATAAGTATCAGATTGAATTAACTTTTCTAGATAATAACTACTGGACTATTTGCTTCAGATAAACGTTGTAATCAGGTCCCGATCATGAATAATTGGGGCCATGGGCAAAGATAAATTAGGGGACATCATTCCAACCGTTACAACTTTATTCATATAGAACTGATGGCAGTCTTGAATTCAGGGGGTACTCCCTCCAGAATAATGAAATGCTCCTTCCGGAAGATTTGAGATTTTATGCTTTTTATTGGGTAAAAGTGACCCCCCCCCCCACGGAGCCGCAGAAATCCCTCACGGAGCAAAATGTATCAATTCAACACTGAGTCATATGTGTAATGCATAAACAATATTTTCGCTTGGATTTTAAATAGAAGAAAATTCTTAGCTCCTTCAATTCTAAATTAAGTACCTTAGGGGAAAGTAGGGGAATGGCGCTCACTTAAGGGAAAACATGAATAGCTAGTCAAATTTAGACAAAAAAAAAAAAACAAAAAAAACAAAAAAAAAAAAAAACAATATTTTATTAACGAAGTATAACTCCAAAGCATAAGGAACAGTTTGCAGTCAACTAATTTGCATAAAAGTTTAAGGAATTTTTTTTATCGTTTCATTTATATAACCATCGATTGAGCGGTAATGCCCGACATGGTAGGGTAATTGCGTTCAGAGTTTGAAGACAACATTTAAGTACGACAAGAGTCACATATGTAGTTGTGTGGGCTGTTCACACCACTGCAGACTTTTTGCGACCACTTTACACAAATTGTGCACACATATTGTGTTACACATATAGTGGACCACTTTTTTTAAATTTAGGTTTTTTGATTTTCACCACTTATTTGAAATCATAAAATTCTCCTTGTTTAATGAGACATTAATTAAGGCGAAAACAGGGGAATTTTACCATTTCAAAAAAGTGATGTTAATCACTAAATTTGAATTTAAAAAAAGTTTCCCACTGGCAACGGCAACACTTCTCCTGGAATTCCACGCGAGCGCCATTACCCGTTACCGCCATGTTGGGTTTTAATGTATTATAATTGGCGTAACAACGCATTACAAAAATAAATAAAAGTATGAAAGTACAGCTAAATGTACATATTTTGGTAGACATAATGAGTAAAGTTATATTTGAAAATAAGAGTGTACACTTACCTTCAAGTTAGATGCTGTAGAATTTTATAACAAAACAACTGCAAACTAATAACGTGAGGACACAAAAATACTTTTCTTCCGACGGTCACTATATCCTTACTGGGAACTTACGATGAAGTTCGTTAGGTGCCGGTACCGATCGCACGTTTTCAATTCTATTCTGTTTAGAGATATTGAGTGAGCGGGATTACCCTTCTGGGCGTCATTATCTTACTTCCCCCAATTAATAAAAAACTCTTTTTTTCTTAGTATAGAACAAAACTCTTTTTTATAACTTTAGCAACTTGAACATGAATTTAATAACTTCAACTTATGGAAGAGTGTCAAATACTCTAACATATAAGTATGAGTTAATCAAGTTACTTTCTTTTACATCTTTTTAAGTTGTACTATGCACAACATAATATTGAATAAAATACATTCTATTTCACAAGTAGAAAATGTTTTTTCAATAATTTTTTAAAAATGGCGATTTGGGGTTTGTTTTTCATAGTTAAGTCAAAGTTAAAAGAAAAAACTTCGAATACGGAAAAGAATTTATCTCATGACAACTAGAACTGATTATTTTCAAACACTAAAGTTTAGATACGTTCAGTTCTAATTGTCATGAGATACAAGATAAGTGTAGATATGATTTAAGTTCATTGCTAATACAATCTATTAAAATCAAAATATTATTTCTTATATTATAGAGGATGAGGTTAGCGTTGCGAAAACATTGAGCTCTGTGAGTTCAAAATGAAATTTGTTTTTCAAAAAGTTTAGTAGAAAATGAACGATGTTAAAGATGAAGTTTGTATTGGAAATTTTCAGAGTTGGAATCGGAAAAAAAGTAAAATATTTTATAAATTAATATATGTATTTGGATTAATGGATATATGGATTATGGATTAATATGGGCTCCTGAACAAAGTCCCGATTTGCTTATGCGATAATAAAAGCCTGGTCGCAATATGCACATTATTAACGTTTATCTATCAGTTACTAAGCCTAATTAGCATATATTCAATGGTACAATGTTTACATTACTTTCAACTTTAAAGTAGTTGCTACATGATTGACGTAGTGTTTTTCTAGAGTAGATTTTTATGCTTATTTCAAATCTGCAATCCGTTTCTTATATCATGTCTAGTTTTTGAGTAAAATAAGTTTCTACTTTTGTATGATATTGACATAAAATGCGTGTTGGGGGTGTGTAACTCATTGTTAAAGAGGGAACAGTGTCAGATTCCTGTCAGAGACATAATGAACAATGGTTGTAATCGAAAAACAATTGAAAAAAGTAGTAGAATCTATTCTAACTAGCGGAAGTACATTAAAAAGTAGCATAAAAAGCATTTTCTGGCTTTTTTGACCAAAAAATAAAATTTCACTTTTTTCAAAAAGTAGACATGATAAAAAAAAAAAAAAAAAAAAAAAAAAAAAAAAAAAAAAAACTGGTTTAGAAACATATTAGCATATTTATGTCGCAGAAATACTTGGACGTCATGAAACGTTATTAAGAAAATATGAAAAATATGCAAATTAGAGACAAAATTTCACAAATTATAATCCCAGAAACAATACTTTTCTAAAGTAAACCAGACAGTAATAATAACATAAAACAAGAAAGGCAGTCTAATAATGCTTTATGCCTTAAACTTGCATATAATTGTAGAAAAATTCCAAAATTTGCATTAATCGAAATATGCAAATATCTCAAAAACTAGAAGTGCTGGAGAAAATCTAAAGCAAGATTTGGAATCAGCAGAAAACATTAAATAAGAAACAACTAATTTTGTGATAGAGCAAGAGTTCAATTTTGTTGACCAGTGTAATCAAATGTCAATTTATAATTTTTAATACACATAATTTCTACACTTTATCTTAATATTAATAAATTCTATTACACAGCAATTCGAATCTAACTCAAAATTGTCAAAAACTTTTCAGAAATAGCTCAGAAAATTTCAGCGCTTTAGTTTAGGAATCCGCTTAAAGAATTCGAGATCTGAAATCTCAAATCATATTACTGGCATAGGATTTTAGGAGTTTTGAGGTTGGATTTAAACTTCTATTTTTTTCCAGCTTATAAATGCTGTTCCTACTTGTTGTAAAGAAAAGACATTTTTTAAGCCCCACTAGCGTCGAAAATTATGTTTTAAACGAAATCGATTTTTTGTAGTTTTGGAAGACAAGTCGTTTTATTTTACTTCTTAATATTTGAAATATTATAGTTAAGTAAAGTTGCAAGAATATGCCATGTAAACTTTAAAAAATATCTAATATCTAGAATTATTTTTTATAATATACTAATTTCATTTATACTAATCTATAAATCTGGAATGCTTGTCTTTACTTTTCAGAAAACACCTAATTCTAAGTTCATTAGCTATTTAGACAACACACAGTGGAGTATTTGACGTAAAAACCTGGACAAACATACAAGAATTAAAATTTGCTAAACAATTGCAAAAAGCGTATTTTTTAATAGCTGACTGTTTGGTGCATCGATCTATGCCTACTTCAGAAGCATGAGTCATATCCAGCGGCTTCTAGCCTTAGTTGAGGAGTATAGGTTTCTTTACGAAAAGGCGTGCTTTATTGTTACGTTTCAACTTTGTTATTACGTTTAATTATGTTTAACCCTTTCGGCCCTGGCGGTCACAAATGTGTTCCTTACTTTTAAAATGCTTTAAACTATAAATAACGCTTTGCAGATGCGTAAAAACCTCTTAATTACATATGTGCATTCTATATTTTGACCTTTTTAGTTGGACAAGTAGCTATATCTGGCTTTGAAATAGTAAAAAAAGGCAAAACAAGTTGACAAAGGTTATAATTTTTTTTGCACTTTAAGAAAAAAGTCAGGGCCGAAAGGGATTAAACTTAAATTAGGGACTACTTTTCCGAATGAATAATTTGTAATAAACAATAAAAAGTACTAGTATGTTTTTATGTCTGTTAAATCCTGTTGTAATACGACAATTTCGAAACGTCTTAAAAAATTCTTCTTTCGACTATTGTCATATGCAAAGAATGCAAAGAAACTACATTCATTAGGTTTCAGAAACTAGCATATTCGTTAAATTTCAGTAAATCCCAATTTTTGTGATTTGGTTAATTACTTATAACTTTATTAGCGTAAAAGGGATTTTTACCCCAAATGGAAAAAAATTCAGGGCCGAAAGGATTAAATGCATATATATTTTTTGACTTCATGAATTTTTTAACTCAATAGCTTGATTTTTAATATAATAAAAAAACCTTAAAATTACAGGCCTTTTAGAACCTTATTAGCTCTAATTTAGACATATTGATTTAGATATAAGCTTTTTAAAAGTGTGCCGGGGTTTTCCGGACCATTTTTGAGGTATAGTCATAATGCCTATATAGTTTTAAATACCCTTTTTTTTTTTTTTTTTTTTTTTTTTTTTTAAATCTTCCACATATAATTGCCATTTTTAAATATAAATTCTTTTGGTACTCAAAAAACAGAATCTGTATACTACAACTTAATTTTAGAGACTCAACTTTGCTCAGTACTAAATGCAAATAATATATACATTAATACATTGGTTTATATAAATAATTAAAAATTTACATACAGTAAAATTAATTACATTTAATGAAACATTTCTTGTAAGTAAAACAATTCTATCAACAATTACTTTCCTCTTATAAACACTAAAATGTTAAGTAAACTTTGTATTACATATTCATTTTTTTAATTTTAAGCATACTTTTATGTGTAGGGTAAAGTGCCCATATTTCGTCCCCTCTCCTAATTTCGTCCCCCTTAACTTCTCCGCTTCTGCGAAAGTGGCGCCAGTTATGACACAAGGCACAGGGGATGGAAGGTAAAAGGAGTCAGTGTTGAAAGTTTCGTTCGCCAAGACGCATACATAAATTAAAGACGGCGAATTTTCTATTTTTAGAAGACCTGAGTTCTTATTACGTCGTTTGTAGAACGTTATTTACTGTACTGTAAGTATTTATTTCTTATTCATTGCATGTATTTTACGTTAGTAAGATCCTGACAGTAGCATACAGTGAGTTTTAGGACGCATCTTACGGGAACTGAAGATACGTAATATTGGGGAGTAGCGTGGTTCCAATTTCGTCCCCCCTTACAGTTCTTATTTTCGTCCCGGGGACGAAATTAGGAATGCTTTTTCATGACACTTTTTTCAATTTTTCCCTCATGTTTAGATGGCTAATGCATAGTTGCCAATCTCCCGATTTTTTGGATACCAGTAAAATCTTACAAAAATGTTTTCTTTATTTATTTGCGTTAAAACTGCGATTGTGTAAAGCAAGTATTTCTGCATAAAAAAAATTGGTATGAAAAAAATCGGGAGGTTGGCAACTATGCGTAATGTTTTGTTATGTTATTCTTCCACTGATAATTAGTACATTTCTTTGTGCCTTACTTTAATGTAAATTAAATTACTTACTCATTTAGAAATAAATTTTAATTTAGTTATAAGTTAAGCCTCGCCGTATTGTATTTTTTGGGAGGTCGAAATTGGGACCATTTTTTTTTCTTTTTCATTTTTTAGATACTTTTGAAAAAACAATTTTTCGCATTGTTAAAACTTTTTTATACGATATTCGTCTATATTTCTATGTGCGTGGGTAGTTAGTCTATGTAAAATCCAAATTTGGTAGATTTTCACTGAAAATTACAGCTTCCAAGGCCCTAAAAGTGACTGGGGAACCATAATAGGGCACTTACCCTATATAACATTAATTAAGTGTATTTACTAATAGTAAGTCAACAGCAATGATTTAACTGTGAAACACGTGAAAAATAATTTTGGCCAGGATCTTCAAATACTCCTCTGTGCGACGCAGGGTCAAAATGAACTTTAAAAATAAAGATTGTTTGTCTGTCGGTCTATTTCTTCAGAGCAGGCTCAAAAACGGTTGTCTGACAGACACTAAACTTATCAGGAACAAATAGAAAGTGTTTCAGTCTACAATATGCAGTAGACTGCCAACTCGACTGCCAACTCTTCCACTTTTTTGTACCACAAAAATTTAATAGAAATTTTTGCCTTATTTAATCGGCAGAAAACGGCGATTTAAAAAGTTGAAATTTACTATGAAATTTTTGTGGTACAAAAAAGCGTAAGATGTTGGCAGCTATGGTTTTACGCATTTTGATAGCTAAACCAGATTTTAGAAAACTGGGAAAAATCAATAAATCGATCTATCTTTCAATGCTCTAAAACTGGAGAACTAATTGATCAATTTTGGAATCTCATGACGAATGAAAGGTCTAAGTAAGATTTATTAATGCCAGTTCTTGTTCTACAATCTTCAGCTTGTCGCATTCCGATATTTTAACCCTTTATGTCCCAAATTATGAATTCACAAAAATTGCATCTTCTAAAGCATTTTTCGTGAATTTTTTAAACTGCATTAGAAGATTTACTTAATCAATCAATACATTTTAGCAGGATTTTGTCAATTACAACTAATTAATTGAATTCGAATTTATAGGGGCTTTGTGTAATACTTACAACTCCACTCAAATCTTTTATTTAAAATATTTTTTTAGCATTTTATAGAATTAGGAAATGTACAAATACAGTAAACTCTGTCTCTCTGTTTTTCTAACAGATAATTAACAAAAATAGACTCAAATATAACTTTTCCCGAATAAAGTAAAAAATCATGCATTATAGGATTAATGCAAGAATAGAAGGAAAGGCGTTTTAAAGACGTTTACGTTTCATAATGATTTTTATACGATTTTTAGGGTTTCTTTCATCGGACGAAATTCTATTCATCTCATTCCTCTGTCTGCCTGTCACAGAGTTTATTCTCGAGAACGGTATAAGTTAGAAACTTGAAATTTTGCATACATATAACTGAATACCTCCGATCACACAAAAAATCATAAAATTTTTGAAAAAGTCTTGTATTATTTTAATTAAATGAATTAATTTAATAACACCCGACCATTTCTGCAATTTAGATTTTAAAACAGAACTTTAATTTCAGTTTAGTTTGCGTTGGCTAGATGGCTAAGAGGTAACGCGTTTTCTTGCTATAGAAAAGAATCCTGGTTTGAAGCTTGGTGTCTGGGTTTAAATTTTTTCCCCCTGAATAAATTTTATTAGTTGATAGATTCAATTTTACAGAATTTTTGTAATTTTTTTCCCATTTTAAGGCCAAAAGTTGTTGAAAAATATTTTAAGTTACATTTTTAATTCAAAAATTCTCTTTTTCTGAGAAATTTTAAACTTGTTTAAACTTCCTCTAAATTTTTAAAATTTTGGAAATTTTAAGTTTCGTTTAAACAATTTCTTTTGTTTTGAAAAAATTTGTCATTTGCAATTTTACTTGAACATCTACTAAATTCTTGAGAAATTTCAACATTTTAAATTTCGTTTAAACAAATTTTCGTTTTTAAAAATTTGAATTTTTATATAATAATAACTTATATAATAATTATATAATAATAACTAAATAAACTTATTATTATTATTATTATTATTATTCTATTTTCAGAAGGTTCCCATTCAAAAGTTACATTATTACTTCAAAAGTTACAATAGCATATCTGGAATAACTGGATAAAAGTTTTTCGTGAAATATTTATACTTTTCTGGTTTAAACTGTATTTAAAATTTTGAACACCTTCTTCGAGTATTTTTTTAACACTTTCTTGTCTTTTTATTAATTCTGCAACATACAGCCTGAGTCATACAGCCTAAGTCTATTTTTTTTAAATTTCGGAATTAAATTATTTGAATATTTTTAATTTTATTAAAAATGATATCTTCGTTTTCTAACAACTTTAAAATTAAGTTTAATGGTGCTGCCTAAGTTGCACCATTAAACCTAAGTTTGCACCTTAAGTTTCTTAGAAAGAAACTTAAATTTTGAGCTCAAAATCTGAATCGCTGGGAGTGGTTAAGTAGCGCAAACCGAACTGTGTTCAGGACGGGGGTTTAAATTTCAACTCATGAACACAGTTCAGTTTGCGCTACTTAACCACTCCCACCGATTCAGATTTTGAACTCAAAATTTAAGTCTAAGCTTTTGAAAGCATGTAATGAGATACAAAAAATAACGGTAAAAAATAGTTGTTCATTACTCCAAAGTCTAAAGCGCCCTCTATCGGTATTTTTAAAACTTTATCTTTAAAATTTATTTTCAAGAAAATACTGACATAAAGAATAGTTTTAGTGAAAACCGCAAACAAATCGACCAATTTTTCCGTTTTTTTATAATCATTTGAAATTTTAATTACTGAACACAGTTCAGTTTGTGCTACTTAACCACTCCCAACGATTCAAATTTTGAGCTCAAAATTTAAGTTTAAGTCTAAGCTTTTGAAAGCATGTAATATGATACAAAAATAACGGTAAAAAATAGTTGTTGGTTACTCCAAAGTCTAAAGCGCCCTCTATTGGCATTTTTTGAACTGTATCTTTAAAATTGATTTTCAAGAAAATACTGACATAAAGAATAGTTTTAGTGAAAACCGCAAACGAATCGACCAGTTTTTCCGGTTTTTTATAATCATTTGAAATTTTAACTACTGAAAACAGTCCAGTTTGCACTACTTAACCACTCCCAACGATTCAGATTTTGAGCTCAAAATTTAAATTTAAGTCTAAGCCTTTGAAAGCATGTAATGAGATACAAAAAATAGCGGTAAAAAATATTTGTTGGTTACTCCAAAGTCTAAAGCGCCCTCTATCGGCATTTTTTGAACTGTATCTTTAAAATTTATTTTCAAGAAAATACCGGCATAAAAAATAGTTTTAGTAAAAACCGTAAAAGAATCGACCAATTTTTCCGTTTTTTATAATCATTTGAAATTTTGGTGCCTAAACTTTAAAGGCGCCTATCTCCTTCGGAAGACGTTTAGGACCCTTGATTTCCTATTCACTATTAAAATCGTCTTGATGTGTTCTATCACCCCCTAGCGTATGTACCATGAGTTTAGAAACACCCTGTATATATATATATATATATATATATAAAGTTTTTTACTGAGGGTGGTTTTGGGTTCTAGGGGTCATGATCGGTGTAGATCTGCAAAAATTTTTCAGAAATTCCAACATAGGAACGATCCCAATAGGTAGTATTTCCTACGAAATCTACCTAAAAATGTCACAAATAATTTTGAAAGAACAGTAAAATGGAACATTTGAAAATTATGATCGGTAGGATAATTCGTGGACTCAAAGAGAAAGGTTTGAGGAAGTCACACATTTGGCTCCCATGATGGCTAGGACACAGTACGGGATTTTTTTCAGCCAATAAAATGGTAGTAAAACGACCCACATAATGGATCATTTTACCCGGCAACATGGCCGTCTATTTTATGTCATATAACTGGATGGCTCCAAGAAACATAACAAACTTAGCAAGTGCAATTCACATCTAAAAACATACTCTATTAAGTAAACCAAGTCATATTTCTGTACATCAAAGACTGTATATCTATATAAATTTGAAAGTTAGTGCCTATCTTATAACAGATGTTTTAAAAACCACTTTTTCAAAGAATTCTTTTCAGACGCCTAATACTGCGATCGTTTGAATACCGCCATTTCTTCTTCTTCACTTGGCACAACTAGTTTATGTGTTACCCTGTAGATAGCGCAACCTGTCTGGAAGAAAACCTACGTGGATCGTTTTGCCCGTTAGGATTATTTTAGGCCACCTTCCCCTACTCAGAATCGTCCGATTGAAATGTTCTTTTTAAATGCGATACATTAAATAGATCTAAACATAATCCAGACATTTTCTTTATTCGAGAACCTAATTTTAATTACAAAAATTATTAATAAATTATCATACTAAAAAGTTATGAATTATGACCGTCAGTACTTTTTACAGGAAAAGAAGCATCATCGTAACTATGTCAATTTATAGCTCATTCCTATTAACACTTTCCAACATAGTTAAAAAGTGTTTATGAATTCGGTTTGTCTGTCCGTGCTCTAATTCACGTGACTATAGTCAGACTGCCATGAAATTAACCCATGAAATTAACGTTTGTTATTGGTGTTTACAGTGGCATGTTCGGTATTGAAAACGAAGAGTGTAGTATTAAAGGTTTATTTACAGGGATACTCAAAAGAATTCCGTTACATTACAGCCTATGTGGAAAATCATGTATAGTACACAGTGTGGTACAGTCGTGGAAAAAAAAAAAGTAAACACCCCCTGCTAACTCCTCAACAAATTATTGTAAACGAAAGTTACTGGTACCGAAAGATTGGAAATAAAGTCTACTTTTAAATGATGTATATACAATTTGCTTAGGGGGCCATCTACATATTCAAACGAATCCAAACTTTATTTTTTTCAATGGCAATACCCAATTTTAACGCGATATTTCAAATCTTCTGTTCAAACTATGCCTAGACACCAAATTTCAAGTCGTTCAAATTATAAGTTTTTGAATTATAAACATTCAAAATTTAGTGCTTTTAATGTTAAATTACATTTTCATATTTTTATTTATATCTCCTGAAATTATGCTCTAATGCGCTAATATTTTGTTTAGCAATAATACTGATATACCCAAACATAAATACGCTGAATTTGGATTTTTTATAATTTTATGATATGAATTACGAATTATGAAATTATTATTCGAAAAAATTATGATTTGCAACCTACAATTTTTTTGATGAATTAGATTTATTAAGTCCTGCTTAATGGGAATCCAAAATTTCACATTTTTCTTCCAGGTAGTTTTCAAATTATGCTTAAAAAACGGCAAAATGATGGTTTAAGGGGCCGTCTAAATGACTAGATGCTTTGAAATTTCTTTGACTCTCCTGTAATCTAGCAGGCTTCATTGACTCCTTGAGTGGTGCTTAAGGTGCCTTGATCAAGAAGGTGGCTCTCTCGGTTAACAATGGAGTACCGAATTTCGATTTGTATACAGCCCTTAAAATACGCTCGTTTTAAAATAATTATTTTCTCGGAAACCTATGGTACGAATTGCATAAAAGTTTGTTTTTGGGCTAATTGAAAGGTGTAGAGTTAGTTCATTGATGCTGCCAAAATTGGGTATTTCCATTGAAAGAAATGAAGTTTGGATTCGTTTTAATATGTATATGGCCCCTAAGCAAATTTTATATACATCATTTAAAAGTAGACTTTATTTCAAATCGTTCGGTATCGGTAACATTCTTCTACGATAATTTCTTGAGGAGTTAGTAGGGGGTGTTTACTTTTTTTTTCCACGACTGTACATCATTCAGCTGTACTACAAAATGCTTACTGTAGAATTTGGTGTGTATAAAATTTATCTGTCATTTAGAAGGACACACTAAGGAATTTGCCTACAGTACTGCCTATAAAGAATAGTTGCTGGAAATGTCTTTTTATTTGTAATGTGCGTTTTAAAATTTAACTATGTTTTTGCATATTACTTGGTGTGTTTAAATTCTATGGATCATATACAGGTCTACACAAAAGATCTGAAGCGTATTTTCGTTTATTAAAGGATATTGCTGAATGGAAAGTTTTATCTATGCTATGCTTTTCATTTAGCTAACTTTTAGCATACTATGTAATATACATGTGAATCTACAGATCATACACAAGAAAATATTCGGATATATTTCGTATTATCCATGATAATTGCAGAAATTGTGTTTTCAAATGCGTTATGCGTTTTCTAAATTGTTTATTAAGACATCTTTCATCTTAATAAACTGTAAATTTTTGTTACAGTATTCTGAATGTGTTGGAAAATGCTTCATAATCTATGCAGGGCGCATGACGCATAATTTTCGAGACAGAGAAATTTTACTTTTCGGCGGTTTAAGGTTTCCGTCTTCTGTTTATCGTTTGCATCCACAGAAAAGAAAATATTATAAGATAATCGAAAATATTGTGGAAATTTTTCTTTTACGTCAAATTAGTTTATTTAATGTTTAGATTTTTTGTATAAATTTTCCGGTTACAAATTTAATGATAGCACTTTTTCCTGTAAGAGCTTAATTCTGTTTTAGGTAGCTTTCTTTACAAAAAAGCTACCTATTGCAGCCGTTCGGAGGAAAGCGATTTCAAAAAATTTTGGTATATTTTCATCGATCATGACCCCCAGACCCCGAAACCACCCTCCGTTCAAAATTGATATATATATATATATATATATATATATATATATATATATATATATATATATCTATATATATATATATATATATATATATATATATATATATATATCTGACCTATGTCACACTGTAACTCCCGTAATTATGAACCGATTTCGATGAAATTTGGTGTGTACATAGTACATACCAATGTCTCAACCGAGTTCGTTGGCCAGCTTCATCCGCCATTTTGTTTCAAAATGGCGGCCATTTAAAATTTTTAAAAAATTTTAAAACTTGAAATGTGGTACCAAAAAATTAAAAATGGAAAAATATTTTTTTCTTATGTATTTGACCTTTATACAAAGATTCCGGAGCAGTTTTTGTTTCGTCTATATCTTAAAAAATGGCTGAGTTATAGCATTTTGAATTTCTAGCATGGCTGACATTTTGAAACGTCCTGAATTTTGTCACGCGATAAAAGGCGTATTTATGAACCGATTTGGATGTAATTCAGTGTGTACATAGTATATACCAATCTCTCGACCGAGTTCGTTGGCCAGCTTCATCCGCCATTTTGTTTCAAAATGGCGGCCATTTAAAATTTTTTTAAAAATTTAAAAATTGAAATGTGGTACCAAAAAATTGAAAATGGAAAAATATTTTTTCTTATGTATTTGACCTTTATACAAAGATTTCGGAGCAGTTTTTGTTTCGTCTATATCATAAAAAATGGCTGAGTTATAGCATTTTGAATTTCTAGCGTGGCTGACATTTTGAAACGTCCTGAATTTTGTCACGCGATAAAAGGCGTATTTATGAACCGATTTGGATGTAATTCAGTGTGCACATAGTACATACCAATGTCTCGACCGAGTTCGTTGGTCAGCTTCATCCGCCATCTTGTTTAAAAATGGTGGCCATTTAAATTTTTAAGAAAAATTTAAATTTGAAATGTGGTACCAAAAAATTAAAAATTGAAAAAATATTTTCTTCTTATGTGTTTGACCTTGATAAAAAGATTCGGGAGCAGTTTTTGTTTCGTCTATATCTTAAGAAATGGCTGAGTTATGGCATTTTGAATTTCTAGCGTGGCTGACATTTTGAAACGTCCTGATTTTTCTCACGTAATAACAGGCGTATTTATGAACCGACTTGGATGTACCTTGGTGTGTACATAGTACATACAAATATCTCGACCGAGTTCGTCGGCCGGCTTCATCCGCCATCTTGTTTCAAAATGGCGGCCATAAAAAAAATTAAAAAATAAAAAAATTTAAATGAGATACCAAAAAAATTGGAAAGTGAAAAAGATTTTTTTTGTATGTGTTTGACCTTAATACAAAGATTCCGAAACAGTTTTTCTTTCGTCTATTTCTAAAAAAAATGGCTGAGTAATAGCATTTTGAATTTCTCTTGTGGCTGACATTTTAAAACGACCTGATTTTTGTCACGCGACAACAGGCGTAATTATGAACCTATTTGGATGTAACTTGGTCTGTACATAGTACATACCAATGTCTCGACCGAGTTCGTTGGCCAGCTTCATTCGCCATCTTGTTTCAAAAGGGTTGCCATTAAGAAAAATTAAATTTAAAATTCAAAATGAGGTATTAAACAATTGGAAAATGAAAAAGATTTTTTTATGTGTTTGACCTTGATACAAAGATTCCGGAGCAGTTTTTGTTTCTGAAAATTTGTTCTTTTGTTTATATCTTAAAAAATGGTTGATTTATAGCACTTTGAATTTCTAGTATGGCTAACATTTTGAAACGATCTTGTATTTGTCACGCGATAACACACGTATTCGCCTATTTCGATGTAAGAAGGCATGTGGATAGTATACATCAACGCCTCGACCAAGTTCGCTGGCCAGATTCATCAGCCATCTTGTTTCAAAATGGCGACCATTAAATTAAAAAACATATATATATATATTTAAAGTGAGGTGCAAAAAAATTAGAAATTGAAAAAGGTTTCTTTCTTAAGTATTTGACCTTGATATAAGGATTCAGGAGCATTTTTTGTTTGTCTTTACCTTAAAAAATGGCTCAGATATAGCAGTTTCAATTTCTATTGTGGGTGACATTTTGAAAAATCTGATTTTTTGCATGCGACAGCACTCCTATATATTAACAGATTCCGATGTGAGTGAGCATGTACACAGCAATTACTAAGGTCTCGACCGAGTTCACTGCTTAGCCTCATCCACCATGTTGTCTTGAAATGACAGGCACTTTAAGAAATTGCCGAATTTGGCAGCCAAATATATGTTACTTCAAAGAAAAGCAGCTTGGATAAAGCTGACTAATTTCGCGAAATTCTCATTCATTATATTGATAAAAATTTGTATTGAATCTCCTATATTCGGTTTCCACTAAATTGAGCTTCGTGTGTTTAAATGATATAATTTGGCTTTTTTTAAATAAGGATTATGAAAGCTACCTCTTCCTCCCGGCACTGGCCGGAAGGACTTTTTTAACTTTGTAAATGAACCATCTAATACATTTTCTTTTATAACTCTATGAAGATTTAATAAAAATGCACGAACTATGTACTTTTCCTGGCTCGTTTCATCTAAGGAACACATAAGGTTTCAAACAATAAATAAAAATAACACACCGAGCATAGTTTATGAAACATTTTCCAACACATTCAGAATACCGTAAAAAAATTTCACTGTTTTAATAAGCTGAAATCTGATATCTAAGCAAACAAGTTGGAAAACCCAATTTCATCAGTTACCTTCTATAGTCAGAAAAGTATTAGAATTCTTTTCTGAAGCACTTTTTATGATCTCTATATTTGTATATATACTACATAGCACGCTAAAATTTAGTACAGTTAGATAACACATAGCGCAGTTGAAAATTTCCCTTCAGTAATTTATGTTAATAAATGGATATGTACTCGAAGTCTTTTGTGCATTGATGTGTTTGATCTTTATAAACATCAACTAATCTCAGAAAAATTAGTTAAAATATTAGTTAATTTATTAAAATCGCATTCCACAGCTAAAAACGCACTTCCATCATTTATCTCTAATAGACAGTACTGCAATTGAATTCTTTGTGTTCTCTTCTAAATTTACAATAAAAGCTATGCATACCATTCTACAGTAATCATCTTGTAATGCATCTTCGTGACGTATATCAATTTCAACATGTTTGAAGCAAGGTAATGCCATTAAAATACATTACAAACTGTTTTCTTCTTAGACTTTAATGTAACGGAATTCTTTTGTGTGTAATGCACCTTAAATGCTACACACTTAATTACTTAATTTTCGATACCATGCATGCCATAGTAAACTTCAATAATATGTAACAATTATACTACGATCCGAGAATATTTAAACAAATTAGAGCACTGACAAAAGAGACGGCCAGACAAAGCGAGGTCAAAAACACTTTTCAACTATGTTAAAAAGTGTTATAAAAACTGTTACCATTTGAAAAACGAAAATGGGTAGTCTTTTCGATATGTAGAACGACCGCTTATGACAAAGTGAACCATATACAATTGTAAAGACATTAGTGCAAATTAAAGTAGTAAATTTCTTTTATTCTTGCTTTAATTAAACTAAAGTTTTAGACATCATTCAGATTTTTTCTCACAAACTATATTTATATCGTATCAGTCTATTAATTTCAAAATACGTTTTTTCCAAAAAACGTTTTGTTCACTATTGAACTTCTGCCATACATATAGTAACTAATTGAAATTAGTACTGGAATCTCAAGGGATGATGTTACCACCCTTCAAGTACTCATGGTGGCTGTGATATTGCAGTGACTTCAGTGCAAGTTAACGGAAGTGACAATTGTGACACTGCCGTGATATTGCAGACTATTATATTTGGAATAATTATGTAAACGTGATAAATAGGACATGTAGAGTAAATATAGATTAATTTAATTTAATAAGGGATAAGATTGATATTAGATATACAGGGTTGTTATAATTAAAGTTCGCCTATTCAGAAGGCTCTAGAGCCGGTTCTATGGCTCCAAACGAAAAAAAGTTCACTAGTACGTAGTTGAAGAGATGCGCTCTGCGAAAATCGAAAAAAAAATTAGTTTGAAATACCCTTCTAACCACCTGACTATTTAAAACTTGCTGATAAAGTGTGTCTGTGATTTTTTGACACTGGAACAGTTGATTGTTTCTGAAAAGCATTTGAAGCTACGCTTTGTGGAGAATGGTAACTTTGAAAGAAAAGGCACTTCTTGTAAAGTTATTTTATCGTAGTTAAGTTTTAATTAGTTAAGTTTTTTATTTAAGTTTTAATTTCGTTCAGGAATATTAGTTGAAAACAAATGCTGAACATTTTTTTTATTTTTATTTTTTGCTTTAAGAATGTATTCGAAAAAAGTATTTTTCCACCCTCAACAGCTCGAAATTTTCTGAGACATTTTCAGACTCATTTTTAAAAGTAAAAACATATAACTTGCAGAAGTGGTTTTTGAAGAGATGTACAAGAGGCCGTGTAATTTTATTTTTCGCTCAATTAATTAGAATTTGATTTTTAAACAAGTATTTTCGCAATATGATATTTTCATTCCCAGATCTCTTGCTACAGAAAAGTCCGTTCAAAACGTCAACTTTGACAGCCTTTTTTGAAAAATTTTTTGCATTTATCAAAAAATCGACAAGCACAGCACATTATGTAGTTTCTAAATAAGAGAATTTGCCAGTTTGATGCGTTTGAGAGTACAAAAAGAATTAAAAAATAAATCAGAAAATAAGCAGTTTGGATTGGAATATACCCTTAAGTACAAACGGATTAATCTTTCTTAATCGGGCTGCACGTGATAGAGTTAAGTTTAAAAACCACTCAAGGTTAAAAATTATTTTAAAAACTATAAACAATCAGTAAACTAGCATAGAGTTTTCAAACAAATTATATTTCAAAGTAATTTTGTTTCCCTATTCGGCGGCGTGAAAATTGAAATGGTTCGATTACATATAAGAAATATTGATTTTCATATATAAAATATATAATAGTAAATGTATTAATTTACAGTGATATGATAGTATAATTTCTTATTTATACTTCTTTTGTCCCTTAAGAGTCGCATAAGTGAGATCACTGGAATCTTCTTTCACTTCGGGTTTCGTTGGGTTTGAATATTATGGATTTTAGTCGGTTTACATATTGCGATTACATATTACTTATTCGAATAGAATCCTCCGGAGCCGAATTTATTCCTATTGGTTCTATGTTATTTTCCCCGCTTAAACCAAATACCTTTTACGAACTGTCTCCGCTTAATCGGATAACAACTGCGTGACTGATGTTTGAAAATAGGCACGGAAAGCACGTTTCAGCTGGAATTTTTCTGGAAACGTCCACTGTTACTCTTGTGACCATGAGAGCAAATTTCCGTATATCTTTCCAATTCTTATATTACAAAATATATTTAGGATAAATTTGATGCAACTACTTAAAAGTACATGTACTCTACTTTCATAAACTATTTACAGTTTGTAACAAAAACATTTTACTTGCCTTGATAATAAGTGAAAATTTTGTTACTCTTGTGACCACAAAAAAATGCAATTTTTAAAAATTGTGTTTGACGCAGAAATTCTGTGAATTATATGAGACTATAGAAGTAAAATTTACAGAATATAGCAGAGTAATTATATCTTTTTAAAAAGCATTAATCATTGAACTCATCTGATAACGCATGAGTTAGTTACATTTGATTTTGTAAAATGCTAAGTGTTACTCTTGTGACATTTTGTCCATAATGTAATTTTAGCTAAAATTCAGTTTAAATACTAAATAAAATAATTAAAATAAGTTTAAAAAAATTATTTCCATAGAGAACAACTGTTAAGGATGGTTTAATTTTAAAATAACATAAAATAATGTAAAAAATTCCAAAATTAACAAACACTATAGCCACATAGCAACCTCTTAGTTTCTGCTACTTAACAGAATAAGTCCTTGTCTTCATTATCAATAATATCACTTGCAACTTCTCCCGTATCACGATTTACTTAATGAAACACAAATTCTTTGTACGAATCATGTTAGTGTAAGGTTTGTAGTAGATAGTGGCATTTTTCATGATTTTAACAAATTGTATGCCCTTCGCTGTTGGTATTTTCTCGCAAAGTAATGAAACTTTATTGTTTTATTTATTTTGACAAAATAAGCAGTGTATCTTAGAATTTCTTTTTTAGCGCGTAATTCATTCCATATATATCATTATACAACAACACAAAACAAATCTACAGTATCTATACTAGGAGTATTTGAAAAAAAAATATGCCCAATTAAGTTAATTGAGTAAGGAGTCTGATTCATTGCAGGCATATTTGCATAGTTATATTTTTGTTTAAATTGGAAAGCACAACCATCATATAAAAAAGTAAAACAGATACTTTTAGGAAAATACAAATTCCCTTAAAGATGCAATGTTGAAATTTTACATACGAAAGCATTTACAAAAAATTGGTTATGAGTTACATTGTCTAAAATAATAGCATAAAATTTTACTTTATTGGGATCATACTAAATAAAAAGCCGAAAGTACAGTCGCTTGTGGATTTGAGCAGTAATGTAGTATTTCATACCAAAATTTCGTCTTGGCATGAAAATAAAACAGTTTCCAGAAAATCCACTGGCATAACTATTCTTTGAGAAATGGTTATTTTTTTGGCATTACGAAGATAATCCCTTGTACAAGTTTCAATGAATGTGTGCCACAGAAATGGATTTAGTTGCTTTAAAAAAATTTTAAACAATCAGAAATGGCTTCTTTAACTGTTACTTTTTCAAAATGTTTATCAACGTTTTGAAAAAGTAACAGTATTGATGAAGATGTTGATAAAAGTTTTGTCAATAGCAAAACGTCTATCAACGTTTTGCTATTTACAATAACTTATAAGAAGTTCTGTATTATGGTCTTCCGTTTCAAATAATTCTTTGATGTTATCTCTGAAATTAGACATTCTGAATTCCTAAATTCTAATTATCATGTATCTCGGCAGACAAAGTCATTAAATCAATCACAGGAATGCTTAATGCAGGAAATACACCAGTTACTACATTATGAATTACTTGAATGTTTTTGTGACAGCAACAAATGGCGATATTCTGAGGAGTTATTTTCTATTGTTTTATGAAACTAGGCTTTAAAGCTGCAAAGGAATTTTCAATTTTTCAATTTAGGAAAGCTTCTTTAAACAAAAAACGTATCCTCTTATTAAATGTCCCCTAGAATTGATGAAATTATGTGACCTTTTTCACGCTTAACTAACGTAGATTTAGCTGAAGAATGACCCCTTCTTATATCTTCATCGGCATAAAATTCTCCAAAGCTGTGGAGTTAGATTTTTTCCGTTACAGTATCTGAGGTTAGCTCGTTCTATACTTTTTCCTTTTCTTAATATTTCCATTTTCTTGCTGAAGCTTTTGATGGTTCTAAGACTTTTCTTCACCTTATGGTAATATATTTTGTTTTGTTTCTTTCTCACAACATATTCAATTTCATTCTTATATTTTCTCTACAATTTTTGGCGCTTAGCAGAATTTTTCCTGCTCTTTAAGACAATGTCGTGTATAAGAAGCAATATTAAAATATACTATCAGAATTCCTTCCATAAGAGTTACTATTAGAACCTCTGTAGGTTATACAGCAGAATTTAGTAAACGAAGCTTTACAAAGCCTATAAAATATCTAATTAAAGACCATGTGCTTCAAACCAAAAGAAAGCACACAAAAATGACACGAGTTGAGTTGTTTTATTATATCTTTAATTACTTGTCATGATTATTTTATAATCTTAAGTAATACCAAAAATTAATAAAAATAAATCCACCCATTAAAAAGCACTAATAAAGATAATTTATCTTCCTGAAAATTTACAAAATAACCTTAGTTATAGCTAAAATTATTTCAAGAACTGCTCTAATAACAGAGAAAAAACAACAAAACTTTAAACATTCTGTTTGTTTTGGTTGTAATGCAGTGTTAAATCAAACTATCGACAAAAGTATTATTTGTTACTCTTGTGACACAGACGTTTGTTACTCTTGTGACAACTCCCCAGAGTCTATTCCATGCATAGCATAAACAAAATATTTAATGTAAAATATGTCTTATACCTCGAAATCAGAGAATTAGAAGTTTTGGGTAAAAATTTTAAGTAGTTTTTTTTTTTTTTTTTTTAATTAAAACTTTTGTATGTTTTCCATTACTCTTGTGACATTTAAGTATTAACATTTAAATACAGCCAAAAGTATATTAAATACATTATCTAAAAGATTTTTTCTATGTAGATCTTAAAGATATGATAATTGTTTGTTGATTTGAACGCATAGTAATTTTATTGAATTCTAAAAAGTAAAAAAATCATACATTTGAATAAGTTGTATTTTAAGCTCAAATGTAAATGTAGTTTTATACTGTTAATATACAGCTCATTTTCAATAAACACTTGCTCTTATGAAATTAAAACTTACAAATTCATACACTTCAACTCTTTAGCTTTAATTTGATGTATTACACTTATATTTCCGTTTAAAAAAAAATGTCAACAAAAACGTTTTTCTGCCGTGGACGTTCCCTTCTTCCACCTTTTGTCATTTTAGGTTCCTTTAGGCTGAAAACAAATTTTTAGTTCTTCCTGGAATGATTTCGGCCGGCAGGTGTATAATGGACAGGTGAAATGATCTCCCCACCATCACTCCTTGCTGTTAACCAGGCTTTAATGGCAATGCGCCGTTACTTCGTGACTCGAGATGGTAGTTGTGATATTTTGCACTCATTAGTCGCATCGTTGTTGAAAAATAACTCGATATTTTTACTCCTTTACAATTCCACTTAAACAAACCACTTTAAACGATTTTTTAAGGCAGTATAAGTAACGTAAATTAGAAGTAGCAAAGTTTTGACCAAATTCAAACGAGCTGTGATATAAACAATAAAATATTTGTACTGACACTAAATTAATACGCATTTATATTATCATTTGTATTTATTTTAGTTTATGTTATTCTATTAACGATTTTATTATGCTGTTAATTAAATATATTGTAGATGGTTATTTTGCCTTTTTATTACACATTAAATATTACAGCTATGATTTCCCGTTTAATCAAATAACTCGCTTAATCTAATATTATTTCTGGAACCGTCTATATTCGTTTAAACGGGGACGACTATATTGATGAAAACGGTTTTGTTCACTGTAAAAAAAAAAAAAAATACAAATGTTTCTTTATCTAGAAAAATATAATACAACCATGAACGAAAATATACAATAATCTTTTAACAGTTTAACTTTTACAGGTTTCAACAGGTTTTTTTGCTGCCACTGATTTCCAGAAACGTTTCCAACTAGTTTTTACAGCGTATTTTTTAGTTTTCTCAAGCCGGAATATACTGGTTTTTAGGATATTTATCAATTCTGAATTAAATATTTTCAGCTGTATAATTGAATTTATGGATGTAAGAGCAACAAAATAATATTAATGTTAATTGCTATTTAATAATATTTTTCAGTAAAACGTGTTTGCCAGAACACAAAAATGTTTATTTGAGAATGGATAACTGCCGATAAAGCTAACATTCCGAGTTCCGAAAACTCATTAATATAAATAAAAATACTGTAAAAACAACTCTGAAACGTTTCCTGAAATCAATGATTGCAAAAAATTACTTCATTTTTTAAATGCTCTTCTTTAAATCTCGAAATTATATTGGTTTATGAGATTTCTAAAGATAAATAGCGCTTTTAGGAACTGTGATGTGGAAACCTTTGTCTTTTTTTAACCATGCTGTGTTTATACTAACAAGGATATAAACATGGCCTTCCCGGGTAACAGAATGTAAATGAAAACCATTTCTTTAAAATTATTAACTCTAATAGATTTTTTACACTTATTACATTTTTTAATGTCCACTAATAATACCAAAAATTCTATTTATTTGAAAAATAGCAATATTGTGTTAAAATTTTTTCCAAATTTATTAAAAGCTTACTGTCGTATTCACCTCCCGCCAGAAGTTAACAGCCTAATGAAATCGCTAATCAAACTTTTTGATTCCGCTCATTCAAGCGCGTAGTTTGATTTCAAGTCTTTAATTTGTGTCTTCCTTATTAACAACCATTTGGAAAAATGGTTATTGTTCTCTGTCAGGGTACGAAATCAAAAACATATCTGAGGCGTTTTATTGGTTGAATCCGCATTTTATTAGTTTTCTGATTGGTCTATACAGTAAACTGTATTTTCCCTTTACATTCAACAGAGATGGATACTTCTGTTGCCACTATGACAAAAAAGTAATAAAAACTACAAAAAAAAAGAAAAAGAATTAATAACTCAGAAACAAATTGAGATACAGCTTTCAAACAAATTGCATTTAAAAGTACATTTTTTACTCTATACGACGGTGTAAAAAGTAATATTGCAGGATGTTTAGAAGTTTAAGAATGAAATTTCATTTAAAATTGGTCGTCAAATTTCTACGATGGAAAAGCTTTTTCCCGAACAGCCAATGAAATGCTTGGATAATACATAAGTTTCAGGTGGATAATACGTAAGTTTCAGGAAATCTGACAAGTCGCAGGCGATTTTTGTCACTTGCAATTTTTACGTGTAATAACACTATTAATGTTTAATTCATGGCGTACGTAATGTATGATCAACTCCGTGCGATTTTTTATGTCTTAAATTTTAGTCTTTGAAAAAATCATTTTCCAAATGGTCGTTGTAATTTGTTGAATTGCTTTTTTTATTTTATTGTTTTCTCTATTGGTTGATGAACGTTTTAATTGCGTTATGGAATATAAGCTGGAAACAGGTGCTGAGCTATTATTAATAATTTAAGTACAAACGAAGTTATCTTTCGTAATCGTCTGCCGCGATGCAAATAAAAAAAATCGCGTTAGAAAATTATTTTAAAAACAATAAAAAATTAAATTAAATTAAATAAATAATCAATTAAATAAACAAAATTATTAAGAGAAAGATGATGTCTAAGTGAACAAATTGGAAAACGCATAACGTATTTGAATACCTAATTTCTGCTATTATCATCAATAGTTGTAAAAAAAATTACCGAATTTTTTTGTGCAGCCTTGCATATAACCTATAAAATATACTGCATAGTATTCCAAAAGTTAGTTTAGTTAAACGCATAGCTCAGTTGAAATTTTCCATTCAACAATTTCCGTAAATAAACGGAAATGTACTGTGCTGCACTTTTATGCAGTCCTGCATATGATCTATGGAATTTATTCACACCAAGTACTATAAAAAGAAACCATGCAAAAACACGTACCACAACTGAAAACGCATTTCCAGCAAAAATTGTTTATAGACTTCAATAGTTCAATTTTTGTTCATTTTCTTCTGTAGACAAAATCTGCTGTGTGATGTACCTGTAAATGAACGACAAATTCTATGCACACCTTATGCTACAGTAAAGGCATTCCAGTACACCCTAGTGATATATATGAACTAGTGTAATATCATTAAAATACACCGCAAACGATTCCTCCTCAAAGGCCGTAATGTAGCGGAATTCATTTGAGTGTCCCTGTAAACGAACCATTAATACTACACACTTCCTTTTCAATACCAAACATGCCATAGTAAACTCCAATAACATATATCAATTTCAGGCAATCTGACTACGTTTACACGAGTTACAGCGCGGACAGACAAACCGAATTCATTAACACTTTTCAACTATGTTGGAAAATGTTAAAAACAGAATAAAATTTTAAACATTTCTTTTTCGGTTTTGAAAGCAAGCAAAATACATTATATTGAAATGAATTATTTTCGGAATGCTATTCAAATAAAATGTTGATTTCCAGAAAAGTGCACTTATGTCCAAAGGATGACAAAGTATATAAACAAAAATTACGCATCACAAAGGACGCCCAGAAAGATGTATCTCGGAAAGATCAATAAAATGCGAACTGCAAATGGTATGAAATCTCGTTGAAAAAAAAAAAAAAAAAAAAAAGAAAGAAATCTCTTTCACCTATAACAGGCAATCTGCCAAATGGTTATATCCTACATTTTCTTTTTTCATGATTCAACATCTGCGTACAGCGAGATGAAATTGAAAATAATTTGTTTTACACTTTTTGTCTAGCACTTGTTCATAACACTTGTATATAAGATTTTCGTTCTAGTCAACTTTTTGAAATTTGTAATATTATCAACGAATGCATATATGTATATATTGGCAATGTAATACAGTCAGTTACGTATTTAAAATACACTTATTAACTGATAACATTGTTTATTTGTTGAAATTGTTGTAAAAACGTTCTGATATTTATGATAAAAACATTCCGATCACGAATATAAATCAATGTTGTATTGAGTTTTTTGTTGTAAATTAGGATTATGGAAGATTGCTCATTAGTCACGATTACTTTTATGCTTTGAAAAAAAAAAATGTATGTTTCATATACAGTAAAACTTCCAAACACTTCGTTATGAAGAAAATTTGTTAAATAGAAATCAACTTAAATTCATGAAATTTGTATAATAAAATACGCATTCATAAAATGAAAAATATACATAAAATGGAAATATTGGAAAAATGTATCTTAATTCGGGCTGTACCTTTTTTTATGTAATGTAGACATATGAGAAAAACTTAATCTTATACTATAATACGAGCAACAATTGTGTGTGTGTGTATGTAAATTTTATCTTGAAAACGGCTCTAACGATTTTGATTAAATTTTGCACCCTACCGTTTTCGGGCACGAAAAGACCATTGGAATGGGTCATGTGTTCGAGAAAATTAGATTAGTGGGTCATTTTGGGTCATAATGGGTCAAGGTCAAGCTAATTATATCTAAAGAACGGCTCAATCGATTTTGACTAAATTTTGTAGCCAACCATTTTCGGGTACGAGAAGACTTTTGCGCTAGGTCATATGTTCGAGAAATTTCGATTTGTGGGTCACTGTGGGTCAAGCTATTTTTATCTAAAAAACGGCTCTAACGATTTTCACTAAACTCTATATTCTACAGTTTTGGATTACGAGAAGACCACTGGGCTAAGTCACATGTTCAAGAAAATTCGATTAGTGGGTCATTTTTGGGTCACCGTGGGTCAAGCTAAGTTTGTCTGGATAACAGCTCCAACGATTTTGACGAAATTTTGTAATCTATCATTTTTGGGAACGAAAAGACCATTGGGATGGATCACGTCTTCGAGAAAATTCGATTAGTGGGTCATTATGGGTCAGGGTCAAGATAATTATATCTAAAAAACGGTTCAAGACATTTTCACAAAATTTTGTAATATACCGTTTCTGGGCATGTGATGGCCATTGGGCTAAGTTGCATGTTCGAGAAAATTCGATTAGTGGGTCATTTTGGGTTACAATGGGTCACGGTCAAGCTAATTGTATTTAAAAAACGGCTTAAACGATTTTGACTAAATTTTGTATTCTATCGTTTTCGGGCTCGAGAATACCATTGGGCTAGGTCGCATGTTCAAGAAAATACGATTAGTGGGTCATTTTGGGTCACAATGGGTCAGGGTCAAGCTAATTGTAAAAAATTGTAATTGTTTAAAAAGCGATTCAAAACATTCTGACAAAATTTTGTATATTACCGTTTCCGGGCATGATTAGACCATTGGGCAGGGTCCCATGTTCCAGAAAATTCAATCAGTGGGTCATTTTAGGTCCTAATGGATCAGGATCAAGCTAACTGCATATAAAAAACGGCTCAAATGATTTTGACAAAACTTTCTATATTACACCGTTTCTGGACAAGATAAAACCATTGGGCTGGGTCGCATGCTCAAGAAAATTCTATTAATGGGTCATTTTGGTGATAATGGGTCGGGGTCAAGCTAACTGTATCTCAAAAAGATTCAAACGATTTTGAGAAATTTTTTTATTATACCGTTTTACCGTACAAAAAGACCATTGGAATACGTCCCATGTTCGATAAATTTCAGTTAGTGTGTCATTTTTTAATCAACGTGTGTCAAGCTTATTTTATCTAGAAAACGACTAACGATTTTCACTAAATTTTGTATTCCATCGTTTTCAGGCTCGAGAAGAGCATTGTGTTAGGTCGCATGTTCGAAAAAATTCGATTAGTGGGTCATTATGGGTCACTATGGCTCAGGATCAAGCTAATTGCATCTAAAACAGCAAGAATGATTCAGTGGGAATGATATATCGAGATAAACACAAAGCTAATTTTGACCGAGCTTAGCCCGGTCATTCCTGCTAGTTAGAATAATGTTTAAAAAACACACAATGAAGAGAGGTAAACGATCTGAAGCGTAGCGTACCTTTTCTCTTTTTTCTCAGCATACCAAATCCTTAACTTTAAAAACGTCTGTAATCTTACTCTGTACAGGTTTCTTATAAAAAATACACAGTATATAAAATTTTCGCACTTTTGTAAGTTTCCGAACAATTAATCTGTAACATTTTCGTAAAATTGAAATTCCCTTCTTATTGCATCGAAGGCTTTTAGCATTTCTATTCATTTTCTTATTTGAAGGTCTATCAATTTCTTCTTCATCATTATCTTCATCGATTGCAGTAATTTCTTCACTCCATTTTATTATACTTTGAAATATGTCATCGTCAGAAGGATATTCAGTTGTCTTAAGTGATTCAGTTGTGATAAGGGGAATAAACTTCGTTATATAGAATGTATTTTTTGTAATATGGAGATTAGTTTACATGTAAATGATGTTCAAAGTCAAGGTTCAGCAGAAAATTTTGTTAAGTAGATAAATTCGTTAAGTAGGGACTTGGTTAAAGTGAAGTTCCACTGTATTGAAAGTTCTTTTGCGTGAATATGTAATGTTATAAGGTATATGTATGTAAATGAGATGTATGTAAATATGCAAAATTATGCAATAATGTGGAATGAAAGGGATGAAAGGACTAAAATTTTCTTTTCTTTTATGCTATGTTAGCAAAACACGCGCCTTTCCACGTGTAGTTGTTGAAATATGCAAGTGTTGTTTGTGTGCCTATTTCTATTAGAAGAAATTATACAGCTACGGATAGTTAAAAAATTACTTATCAAGCTACATTTTGAATAAACTACATTACTATACTGCGATAGGTGAACACGCTATAAAAAAATCCCTCACATTGACAGAAAAAAACTGTCAATTTTGTCAAACTGTTTAATTTGCAGAAAATATCTGTAAATTTTTATTAAAACATTTTTTTTCAATAAAAAATATAATTATTTTCTGTCAAAATTACAAAATTCACGTTTTTTTTTTTTACAGGAATAAACTGTTTTTCTTTAAAATAGTGTTTTTTTTTTGTAAAAAATTACAGATTTTTTTTTTTTTTTTTTTTTTTTTTTTTTTTTACAGTGCATGAGACTTAAATTAAGGAGATGTACTAAAATTACTTCCAAATAAATAGTCATTTAGAGTGTTCTTTGAAAGCTTTCCTCTCATTTCAGTTTTCAGTTAAAATTTAGAATTTTTTAGAAACGAGCGAATTATTTAGCGAGCCTTTTCATCTTAAAAGTCATCACCATCTCAAATTCCAAGTTTCTAGTTATCCAATTTTCTATAACAACTATATCATAGAAATCGCAATTTTAGAACGTTTTCCCACCTGCATACTTTAAAATTTTCAAAATTAAAAAAAATTGTTCTGTGTGTAAATTCAGGCTTCTAACGTAACCACCATGTCAAATTTCAAGTTTCTAGTTATCCAAGCTTCTATAACAACTATATATCAGAAATCGCAGTTTTAGAATGTTTTTTCCTCCAGCACACTTTAAAATTTCGAATTTTTAAAAACTTGGTCTGTGGGGCCTCTAAAGTAACCATCATGTTAAATTTCAAGTTTCTAGTTATCCAAGTTTCTATAACAACTAGGGGAGACTAGGGACGGTTGACCATACGGGAGGCTTGACCCACCATCAATTTTCATATTTAAAAGTATTTCAAGGCTCTATCAATAGGTGTCAACCAAAGCTACTGGAATGCTCAAACAACAGTCTTCGTTTCATAGAGATAACCGAAATAGGTGTGGTAAAAATCAATTGTGAGGCGTTTGCAACCTAAAAGTTGTGTTTTTTAGAAATATTTTGTAAGCTTTTTTTGAAATAAATTATATCATGGAAATTTAAGTAAGTAGATTTAAAGTAATGCAGAAATATCGAGCTTTCATTCCAGGCATAAAAACTGTACAGTAAGTTGACTTAACACAGCAGTGTGGTATTCTTTAGAAAAGGTCTATGTAGGGAGGCTTGACCCAGTCAATGTGAGTGATGGTTGACCAGATGCTCAAGTCTTCCTTAATTAAGTGGTTTTGGAAGTCCTTTTATTATACACTGTGCATAATGAAAAGTTAATGGTATATACATAAAAGAACGTAAATGTATTATGTAACGCTTCAGTAAAATGATGTGATGGAAAAGAAAATGTTTAAAACTGACTATAGAAAAATGTGAAAAATTGCTAGAAAATGGGAAAGTTGATAGCGACTTTTTTCCATTTAAATATTGCTTACAATAGGTAAATAGAAACAGTGGGAACGACTAGAAAGGATGAAAGCAGCAGTCTTAACTCTTTTAGGGGCAGTGCTATGTTTATAAAACCACTTAATTTTTATTCCTAAACATCACAATGCAACAGAATTTTGCTAAAACCTTTTCCATTTAATATGTGAAATATAGCCTTTTTCTTATTTCCATATAAATTTGTTCGTAAATTCCAGTGCCAGTCATTTATTTCAACATTTTAGTACTGAAAGTATTTTGCCTCTTAAAGGTTTAAATTGTGTTAGTGATAAGTTAAGTGCTCATGCGGTTTCAAAAGAACATAGCATTGATCGAAAAACTTTAGGAAGGTATGTAGAAAAATTTTACCGGGTTGAATACAGTGAGATAAAGCTAAACTATGTGACAACTAGAGTTGTCAGATCGAGTGTCATAAAAAAATGGAACAAGGAGATTAAAAAAAAAAAGCGGGACAGTGGCTCCTAAATCCGGACATAATAACATGAAACACTCTGAAAATGGAACCTGTCTCTAACAGAATATTGCCTTAAATGTTAATCGTCTTAAATGAAAATTTCATTTTCCCTGCTGTGCAATTATGCCTGCTCAGACAAAACCCTGTTTAAAACAAAATTCTACTCCTCTGACTTGCGGTTGCGTCTTAACATGTTTGTTTAAGCCTCATATTTAAAACAAAATATACTTTTTATAATAATTAAAGCATGTAGAATGAAGTTATTTTGTTTTATTTAAACTGATTTTATTTCTCTTCACAAATAGTGCAATATAAAACAAAGTGGGTCAAGACTCCCATATAGTGGAATCCTCCCATATGTGAGAAACCTTGACCCATTATTTTTTCATGATTAAAATCAATCAATTTTCAAATTTCTTATATGTTACACTTATGTAGCAATTTTATTTTCATAACTGATTGTATAGCGAATAAAATTATATATAAAACTTTACTCTATGTTCAATATTTAAAAAATAAAATAATATTTTGTAAAAAGTGGGTCAACCCTCCCTAGTCTCCCCTATATCATAGAAGTCGCAATTATAGAATTTTTTTTTTCCACTTACACACTTTAAAATTTTGAAAAAAAAAGTGCTCTGTGGGTGAATTTAGGCCGCTAAAGTAACAGCCATGTCAAATTTCAAGTCTCTATCAGTAAAAATTTCAGATAAATAAGAATTTTGAATGCTTTTAGAACGTTTCTCGCTCATTTCACGCTTTTAAATTTACATTTTTTTTTTTAAACCGTTCTTGGTGAGCAGTTAAATCTTAAAAATAACCGCCATGCCAGTTTTCAAGTTTTTAACTCAGCATCATCACAAAAACTGCAATTTTAGAACTTTTTTGTTTCTGCATACTTTTAAATTTTGAATTTTGCAAGTGTTCTGTGCGAACATTTATGATTTAAAAATAACGGACATGTAAAATTTAAGATTCTATCTCTAAAAATTCTAGAAAAACGCAATTGAAAACGTCTGAAAAATTACTGAATTTTACATCAACCTAATAGATGTATAGTTTTAGTTGAATTTGTATTAAGGAAGAGCCTTCAGTACTCGCTATTACTTTCGTTTGTTGAAAAATACTTTGTTACTTCTAGTATATATATATTCAAATTATTGTATGAAAGTGGGATGTAGTGTACTACACTACATGTAAGTACGAAAACGATATAGGAGGCATTCTCACAAAATTTTAACTTTCAGGAATAAAAATCTGGTGAAATTAAACTTAATAAAATAACATTTTAAACTTATAGACGAATGCCTTAATGATTCAAAATAAAGAAAAATTGGTCAGCAGCGACGATTTTTTTTTTTTAACGATGTTTAAGTTAAACTTGAGAGTTTAATTTTTCTTAGCGTTTTACCTCTCTAATTTTTTATTTTCTTCTAACTTTTTACTTATAATGAATTTGCATAGTACCCACAGAACATTCAAATAAGAAATAATAATAACGTAATACTTTTAGTACAAAATTTTGGTGTAACATTGTCTTAAAGGGGTGTTAAAGAAGGGACGGTAAGAAAAAACAAGGGACGATTAGGGAAAAAAGGGACTGTAAGGGGGAAAAAAGGGACGGTAAGGAAAATTAACACCTATTTTTAGGCAAATCATGTTAAGACTAAGTGATGGCTGTGAGATGAAATCTCACATTTTTTTGCACCTATTCACCGGTCTGCATCTGTGACGGTGTCGCGGCCGTGCTTTTGTTTCTTTTCTTTTTTCTCCCGTCTCTCTCGCTGACAACCTTAGCGTAGTCTGTAAGTTGGCTTTCCCCCAGTGCTTGCATACGCACGCCATTCATTCATTATTCTTCCCTTCCTTTTTCTCTCCGTGTTTCATCCGAGGCTGTAAGTGTGCGCATGCTCAGTAGAAAACGGGCGCTTGCTATGATTTCAAACGAGTGACGTTTCGTTTCACGAACAAATTAGATTGCGTTACTTTTGGTTTCGCTTTCTCATTTGTTTTCCGAATACCGGTGGCTTTTGAATTTGGTCAATTGTTTTAAACCTCTCGCTTAATTACTTTTACGGGCCCCGTAGCGATGTTTATATACTGTCTCCCTTAATTTTTTTAGGCAGTTAAAGTTCTGACGGGATGTCCGAAACAACGATGTCGATATCTGGTTGTAGTTGTGCCATTTTTTTATCAACGAAGTTTTTGTTCTTCAGTTAAATATTCGATATTCTCTCGGGAATTTTTTTAATCTAAGTGCTGGTATTTTCAAGAACAATTTACGGGTGATCAAAATGGAAAATAATTCATCTTCATCTAAAAATATACTTAAATAAAGATTGATTTAATCTCAAGAAAGTGTAGTTCCTGTCTCTTCCTCAACACTGCTTGTTTCAAGTAAGATCTTTTCGATTTTCTCCCTTTAAAATGACCTAAAAGAACTAAATGTAGGGTTATTGTCTCCATTTCTAAAAGAAGATTTTTTACAACAAACTAATTCCAAAATACGATCACAACAATTTGTGAATATTCTAATATTCACGTCACAATGGCCACAATGTTCCTTAATTTTTAGCAACAGTTATTTTCATTCAATTAAATAAAAAATAAAAAAAATCTTTACCTCGCAAAGTGCAGGAATAATCCTTGGGGACGGTAAGACTACCAATAATGCCATGATGCTTGAAATTGATATTTAAATGCTGATTTAAATTCTGAAGTAAATTTACCGTTAAACAATTTTAGCCATTCTTTCTTTAGCATACAAAAAAAAAAAAAAAAAAAATTATGTGGCTGCATCTGAAGGGATTTTCTGTATAATTTTAGCAAGAGGGATGGTAAGAAATCTAAAATCCAGGGACAGAGTTAAAAAAAAAATAACAACCGTAAAAATGTTTGCAGGTTAATTTTTTCTTGCTACATATTTATATAAAACAATAGTCCACTTTCGGAAATAATTACATCGAATTACTTTTATTGAAACAATTTTATATAGACAGCTCCAAACTTAAAAATCAGCATCAGGGACATGAGACGGAAAGAATTTCGTGGTATATCTGGACTCCCAACATCGTCCAAAACTTATTTATCTCGTTAATATTGTTATACAGTCATGCAATGGGATGTTTTACAGTATATATAAAAAAAAAACCCCTAAGAATATACACACTAAAAAAAAAAAAATATTCAGGGGCTTAGAAGTAAAAATTATGTGAGAATACCTCATATTATAAGCGAAAAGGAAATAAATAAGTAAGCAAATAAGTAAGTAAATTATGTATGTAAATATTGAGATAACGTATATAGAATAGGCTATTCAGTATATTTAAAATATAAAAGTATATAATAATTTTAACCACTCTGGTGTGCATATAAAATGTGCGAATAAGGCAGTTTTTTAGGTGCGCTCGTAATTGTATAAATAAGTAGCACCTATAGCCGTCGCCTGATCCGTCCATCTGCTTGTCCGCATATAACAGCGCAATAACTACTCAACCGTATGTTTTGATATTTTATATATATAATCGTTGCAAAATTTCGTCGAAAAATTTCATATTTTATGAAAATTGAAACTTAAAAATGTAGTAATAGAAGTATTCTTCATTCTATTAAATCCTATTATACGTAATTAATTCAATGATATTCTATGATAGGTAACGATTCTAGATTGCCATGGTGATTACGTCCTATTTACGATGGATTCATACTATTTTCCGTATGACTGAATTTAATATGTATAATCGTAATAAAGTTTGTATTTTTTGCATAAGAGTGCAACAGCTATTGCATCAAGGTCTGAATATTTATAAAACTAGTTATAGTACATTTTCCACGTTTGACGTACAACTGCCGACTTGTTTTAGTCTTGTTTTATATGTAGTTTCCTGCAATATACGTAGTAGTGATAATAGTAAATATAACGATATGTTCCATTATTACTACATGTAAATAAAATTAGTATGAAAAATAACAACAAAAAACACATTCTATTACTCGAAAAGGATAATATAGCTATAGGAGTCCATTTTAAATTCAAACAGAGACCTTAACTTTTTGTTCTCGTGAAACAGCCTAGCAACCTCGTTGTTTCAACATTTCCTCATAACAACAGATGCTGTTCGATGAGAAAGGAGATGAAACGGTTCATAATTCTCAGACCAACTGCTGCTTTGACACGGGAAAAGGGTAACACAAAGGGAAAAGAGTGCTTCATTTTATTTTCATACTACGCATTACGTTTTTCGTTTTTTATTTTGTTCATCTTTTCGTATTCTTCTGAAGAGACCGTGAAAATTTTGATCATAATCATTTGTGTGAGTGAATATCTATTTTTTCCCCACATTTCATGATGCTTGGAAATCTATAATCCGAGTGATTTTGTTTATATTAGAAAAGTTGCAGTCCTTTTACTACTTGTAACAAAAGCATTAATCGCATTACCTTTTTTTTTTGTATTTGTACATTTTTTTTGTATTTGTTATGTACATCTAACATGAATGAAAAACATGTATGATGCCTGCCGCACAGTAATTCCGTGCGTTCGTAGAATGAAAAAATGATTGGAAAAGCTTTTTTTGTGCATAAAACATCCATTAGAAAATTTTGTTATATAAATGAATCTCATGATACAAGATAATGGAAGACATTTTCATTAGAAGAAATAATAAAATAAAATCTAGTTACCGGATTTTAGATTCAACCACCTTTGAAAAAATTAGACAAAGTTTATTTTGTGTAGTTTCCACTTTAATTAATTTATTCTTCAAATCACAATGCCATGCACTTTAAACTTTAGAACTAAACTCTTTGTACTCTAAACATATAACGTATATAAGCATAAAGATATGGTTGATTTTTAGAAATATATCAATGTTTTTTACAAGTCAATATAAACGTTCAAATTTACAGTTTGTAAGATAGCCCACCAAAATGCAGTATAAAAATTTGCTTACCAATCTGTACTAATAAAAGGCAAGATCTCTCTGACTGTATGTGTGTGTGTCGGCGATGGATAGGAAAATCTACCGCACGTATAAGTCAGGAAATTTGGGTGAGGGCAGTCAAAGGCAGTTTTGATGCACATGGGCACGGATTTTTAATTGATAATTAGCCGAAATATTAATTAAGAACTCATAAAAAAGAATTTTTTTTTTAATGAGCGGAAGCGCACTCGTGCATACCCAGAACCTGCTTTATGCACGAAAAGGAAAAAAAAAGCCGAAAACCCGTTTTTGTTTTGCCGTTTTGTTTTTAATATCCACCGGTCAAACCTTTCAGAATACGGAAAAATAAAGACATATACTTAAAGTTCTACCTTTTACGTCTCAAACAATGCAGTCAGCTCGAAAACCTAACCCTTTGATTTTTTTCTGAAAGGGTAATTTTCGCAGTTCACTTTTCTTCCCATACCGCACCGCTTCCGTAGGTCGCAATTAAGAGGTACCGATTAATAAAACATAAGTTTGTAAAGCTGAGACCTTCTTCTCTCCGACGCGACGGTGCAATTGGTTTTCAAAAATAAGAATTTTAAAACTTAAAAAAAGTTCGTGACCACTTTGCGCCTCACGGAGATGATCTTTTTCCTACGCTAAAAGTGACAAAAACTCTGTATTTCGGTGCATTTTCTCAGAGCACCTATTCAGACAGGATTTACATCACCTTCAAAACTTTCGAAACTTTCGAACGAGTAGAAGTATTTTTTACAAAATAAAATGTGGGAAAATTTCGACGAAAACACTGAAAAATGGAGTGCCTTCGACTCACGTTTACACTAACTAAATATGCATACTTTTTTACGAAATTTGAAAGAGGGCTCGAGTACATTTATAACCTATTAAAATTTCAGAGAGTTCTTGCGATAAGAATTATTTTATTTCGTTTTGCTAACAGCAACAATTCAAAAACAAGAAATAAAATGAGAAGAAAACATATTTCTTTTTGAATTAGATGACAATCTTTTTTCATGAATTTTTGTCATGAGGTGCATAACTGTCATATTTTTAACCGCTGAAAATCTTAAAGAGTTCGAACAACAAGAACTATTTTTTTTTAAACTAATGAAATAGACCAAGTGAAAATAAAATCTTCTCACGAGCTCTTTTCCACTAAACATTAATATTTTTTCACACAGGTTACGAAAATACAATGTATTTAACTCAAAAAATTGTTAAAAATTTAGACGATAACGACTATTTTTTAACTCTTTATGTACTGAATTATGAATTCATGAAATTTTTATCCTCTAAAGCATTTTTCGTGAATTGTTTAAACTACATTAGAAGGTTTGCATAATCATTTAATAAATTTTAGAAGGATTTTAGAAGGATTTAGAAGGATTAATTAAATTTGAATTTATAGGGATTTTGTGCAGTATTTATAACCCCACTCAAATCTTTTATTTTTTTTCTTAGTATTTTGTAGAATTAGGAAATGTACAAATATTCTTCCAAAAGAAATATAGAAGTATTTCCGAATTGAAAAATCCCCTCCCCCCTCCCAACGCCAAAAAAAGCTGAAAAGATGCAAAGGCAAAAGAAATCATACTTTTGAAAATATTTTTGTTTTGTGTAACCAATAATGCTTTTGAAACAAGGTAAAGTAATGTATCTGTAACTCATTCTAAACTGTATTACAAATAATCGATGTATTAAATGAATTTTATAACAAGTTATTTTAATGGTACTTATAAGCACCGTTAGTAGATAAAAGGTTAAAAAAATATTTAAAATATTGGACGACACCCTCTCCCTCATTCTCTTTTTTCGGCGTTTTTCAAAATTACGCATCGACTCTGAAAATCAAAATACGCAAAAAAGAAAATGCCAACCAGCATGTGCTTTCAATTGTTTTTCGAATACTGCAAACCATATCAAAAAATCTGAAAATTAACCTTTTGAAAAAAATTCATTCCTCAAAGTTACTCTTTGTATTCTCCACGTATGTTCGCGTAGGATTAACATAACGCACATTTTGATTAAAAAATACACTTAATTTTATACAACAACTCTGCAATTTTAATAATATATATTATACTTTTCACTAATGATCGAATATCGATTAGGTTCAGGTATAATCGGATTTACGGGTGAAATACGTAGTTAGAAAAAAAATTCCCTCAGGATTTCCATTTGAAAGAAATAATATTAGTAAATAGAAAAAATAAATAGTTACGCCTAAAACCCTGATTTTTACATCTGTAGGCGGGAAATTATCAGTTCGAATTTCAAAAATATTTCCATGTAAATAAAATAAAATAAAATAAAAAATAAAGAATGAAAGAAAGAAAAAAAAAAAACAGAACAGAAGAAAAGTACTGCTTTTTACGACAAAATATCAATATCTTAGCACGAAAATCATACGCAGGCTTTGGACAACGAGAAATGTATTTTTTTAAACATTGACCCCCCACTCCGTTGCAGTTATTTTTTGCCCTTCTACTGCTAAATATCAGCATTTTTTTTTCTTTTACCGATTTGTCACAGTCAGCAGACACGTATTTTATGCAAGATATAAAAATCTTTAAGCATTTGGACAATTATAAGTTGTGAAATATATTTTATTTTTGTGAGAAATAACATTTGAATGGCTCCATGCCAAAAAGGCCTTTAGTCAACTAAAAATAATTTTGAGAAAACTGAAAAAAAAATTACTGTTCTAATCCTTTTCGGCATAGAATATTAAAAATTGAGTTGTGTTTAGACAGGGTATAGCAGTGAAACTGAAGCCTTCTTTGCAAAGAAACATGGGTCTACCCTATAAGAACAAAAATCCGTGGCCAATTTGGTGACTGAAGCCCTTTTTGCATGGAGCAATTCATTTGTAACAAAAGGGAAATCCTGTTACACAAATTCGAACCAAACATTTATTAATAATAATTTCTTAAAGTCCTTCTGCTTAAGTTTTCAATATTTTTTAAAGAAATTTTTACACGGACTTTTGCGCGATTTATTTCATTTAAAAAATAATTCCGACAAAATCGGATTAAAGATATAAAATCATACAAATATGAGGTTCATTATGAGGTTCATATGAGGTTCATTTAAGGTTATTATCACGGGTCCAGGAAAACGCCGGGTGGGTCATCTAGTTTAATAATAAAAAAAAAACAATACATTTTTGAACTCTTTTTAATAAATAGTTCATCAGCAGATTTTTCAAAAATTCTATTATTTGCGGAAAAAACAATGCAATGGGCAAAAATAAATTATGTTTGAATTCTGTTGAACTTTTAGTTGGAAAATCGCCTTTATTGACGCGAATTTTGAAGTAAAAAGGTCAAATGAAATAAATATTTATACAACATAATGTGACTGTATATATTGCGTCATTACAAACATTTTAATACAGGGTGTCCACTCTCAACAAAGTACAATGGTTAATTCTTAAACCGTTAGGCATAGACATACAGTTCCAATTACAAAAACGTTTTAAATGAGGTAAAGAAGTACCTTAAAAGTGATTTATGTCAATAAAAGCATTTCTTGAAAAATTACGAAATTTAAATTTTTATACGGTCCCTCGGTCCTATAAGTTATATTTAGCAAAAATATCCTATTACACTAAGAAGTAAGACAAAAAAAAAGGCCCTTTTTTTCTACGATTATAACTGGCAGATTAATAACTGTTTAAAGTCGAAGCATCTATTTTTCTGCGTAATAGGGGTCATTCACAAATTTACTAGAAATATAAATAATCGTCAGATATATATATATATAAATAATAGTTGAGAGTAAAATTAATATTACAATATAAATTTGAAATCTATTTTCATTATGACACGTTAAAGAAAAATGTACATCTTGCACTAAAAATAAAGTTAAAAAATAACAGAATTTTTCTTAAATGAAATGATGAAAATTGACAGAAGTAATTCTTTACAAAATGATACATATATTAAAATGCTGTTAGTTTATCTAACCCAAAACTTAATTAATAAAAATTAAAGTTATCTTAAAACTTGCTCGAAGTGACTCCCTTCGGCTGCAATGCAGAAATGTACACGCGAAACAAATCCTTCTAATACTTTAAGCACTTTGTGTATGATCCTTCGCAGCATGGCCCAACTCATCTATGTTCAGATGCAGAAAATTGGCACAAGTCATGCAATTCAAAGTTTCACAACTCTGTCAATTTTGGTGTTAGATGAATAGGACATTTTTTGCCCTACTTGTTAGTGTAATAGGACATTTTTACTAAATATCACTTATAGGACCGACGGACCGTATAAATATTTAAATTTCGTATTTTTTTAAGAAATGTTTTTATTAATAAAAACGACCTTTAAAATATTTTTTACCTCAACATTTCTGTAATTGGAGCTATATGTCTATGACTAACGGTTTAGAAATTATCCATTGGACACCGTTGAGAGTGGACACTTTATGTATAAAGATGAAACTGTGTAATTGATTTTTCACCCTCTTACTGATTTTCTTGCATTATAATAAAAATATGTACACAGAAATTCATTTAATTTATTGGTGTAATTTCACAGCCAGTACGGCTTTTTTCACGAACTTGGTTTGAGGCATAACTCCTATGTTGTTATAACTCGTACACAGTTGTAACCAGAAACAATGTCTGATAACTGATATTAACTTGATATAAACTGATTAAATATAATCTGAAATAAATTGATATAAATTGATGATAAGACAACATTTTAACATTTTTAGTTCAGATGATAAATTATCAAATATTCTTTCTGGTTACAACTGTATACGAGTTATAATAATATAGGAGTTTGTTATGCACCAAACCATGTTCGTGAAAAAAGACGAACTGGCTCTGAAACTGCACCAATGAATTATTTTAAACACTAAAAAGTAGGAAAAAAAACTAAAGAGTATAATAACAATGATAAACAAAAAACACTTTTTCTTATGTACCATTCTGGCATAATGTGAAATAAAGCGGAACCGCATAAACTTTTAAAGCTTGTTTTTCCCACGTTTAAGCACACATTGCCTTGAGTATAAGGAATATTTTCATTAATTCTATTAGATCATTGGTTGTGGGATGTAATAATACATTTTGTTGAAATTTAATCAGTATAAAATAGATTTGCTTGGAGACATGTCTTAGCTTAATTCGTATTCTAGAAAAGAAAAAAAATATAATTCTAAATGTTAGAGAGTTTTTTTTCCGCCGATGGTTTTATTATTGATGTAACTGGTTCGAAAGGAAAGTTTAAATAATTCATATAATTAAAAAAGATATATTATATATTCCATCTTGTGCTGCGTTTGTAGCCTTGCCAACATATAATAGTGAGAAATTTTCCGAGCTAGGTATCGTTCCAAGTGGTTTAGTCGGTAGAACGTCAGTGCGCTATACTGATGGCCCGGGTTCGAGTCCCGGCTTGGGATCTTTTTCACTATGTTGGCCTTTGCGCCTTTTAAGCAATTACTTTAAAATTTGATTTTCATTTGAAATATTAAAAAAGATTCTACTGATTTTTACTCTCAAAACCTAATATACTTTTATTTAAGACTATTCGATAAAGAATAAAGTGAGGATTACTTCTGATATTTAAAAGAAGTTTTTCAAACACACTTAAAAAAACATAATTTTTAAAGTTAAGACATTATACAGTATGTTTCATAAAGATCGAAACGCGGTTTATTTTTTTTCCTTTCGAAGATACGTAGGCAATGTAAATTGCAAAATTATTCGCAATAACTTCGGATTTAAGATTATTTTATTTAATATTCGACACCCAATAGCGTAGTGGTCAGCGCGCCTGTCTACTGCGCTACAGATCCCCAGTTTGATTCTGTCCTGCGGACTGGGCAAGGTTACTCAACCTTTCTTCATTTCGGGGTCGATAAAAATAGTACTAGGCTTGCTTGGGAACTAAACACTGAGAGTCGGGTGTTAAGGGACCGCTTCACCGAAACGCCCCATTCGCCCAATTCCATGTTAACCTATGGGAAAATTTAGAAGGGCAATTACTCATTATCTAATGTGATTATTAAATTACATTTTTCTTCATCAGATAGTAGGCGTCAAATACCGACGATGTGCGTTTTTAAAAATTCTTTTCGTAAATTTTTAGGTATTTTTAAGAAGATGATAAAATTTTCTCAAGTGGAAGTTTAAAACTTTATAGGGATTTTTTAAATACTTAAAATTTACATAGACACTTTTTAAAAACGCACGTCGTCGGTATCGGACGTCTATTTTTTGATGGTGAAAACAGTATTTTAATAATTATATTAGGTAATGAGTTATCGCCTTCTAAGTTTAAGTTCTAAGCTTCTAGGTTAACATGGGATTTCGCGATTGGGGCGTTTCACTGAAGCGGCTCCTTAAGCTGACCACCTGGCCAAGACATATGCTGCACAGCACCTCAGGGCCCATGGTCAAGAAAACAGATCTGGGCACTGTAAGCCAGGATCCTTAATAGATTAAAACGCCGCAGGGTTAGTTTTTTTTTTTTTTTTTTTTTTTTTTTTTTTTTTTTTACAGTTACTAAATATTCTTGCCATTATTTTTTAAAAGCTATATTTTTTAAAATTTTTACGGTGTCTGAATCCTATAAGTTAGATTAAGAAAAAATTTAACCATACTCTGGCAAGTAAAGCAGTAAACATTCAGTTCTTCTATCACTAAAACTCACCGAGATATCATACTTTGAATTTACTGATATTTTTGAGCTTTCTGGCCTCAAAAAAAGAATTAAAAAAAGAATCGTCTTTTCAGTTTTTTTTATGCCGGAAAGCTCCGAAATTTCACATTTATTTGGTTAAATTGTAATTCTAAAAAGCCGTTATAGATAAATCCTTATAAAGAAACTCTTGTATTTTATCTTTTTAGAAGATTAAGGAAAGCAGAGACAAATAAATGAGTAAATGTTCGAGTATTTTTTCTCTTTTCTATTTATTTCGATGGCCAGGACTTGTGCTTGACTGTAAAACAACTTTCTTTGCAAAGGTGGCAAGCCAGCAGAAAACAGCTCATTATGTACATGCATATACAGAGTGTTGCCGAATTCGACCAACAAATTCGGAAGGGTGATTGTAGGCAACAAGAGGATGAAACATTGCCGCAGAACATGGGGTCGCAAGCCGCTTTATTAGTTACAAATAGGGAAAAGTAGGGTAAGGCCGCTCAGCGGGTAACCCCGCTTACTCAAACATATCTAAATAGAATCGAATTGAAAACGTGCGATCGGTACCGGCACCTAGTGAACTTCATCGTAAGTTCCCATTAAGAATATAGTAACCGTCGGAAGGAAAGTATTTTTGTGTCCTCACGTTATTAGTTTGTAGTTGTTTTATTATAAAATTCTACAACATCTAACTTGAAAATAAGTGTACATTCTTATTTTCAAATGTTAATTTACTCATTATGGCTACAAAATATATACATTTAGCTCTATATTCATGCTTTTATTTATTTTTGTAGTGCGTTGTTACGCAAAATATAATGCATTAAAATCCAACATGGCTATGAAGGGTAATTTCAATTCACATGGAATTTCAGAATCAGTTTCTCCAGTGTGCTACTTTTTTAAAATTCAAATTTCTTGATTGATATCACTTTTTTATATGTTATTAAACAAGGCGAATTTTGCGATTTCAAAAAAGTGGTGACAGTAAAAAAACTAAATTAAAAAAAGTAGCCCACTGGCAAGACTGTGCAGAAGTGCTACAGGATGAAAACCACGAACACGCTCTTTAACCCTTTCCGGCATGGTGGGTCGTGGTTTCACTGCACAATATGTGGAAAGTTGTCGCATAAAGTCTGCTGCGCTGTGAATATCTCACATAACTATGTGAGTGAATATCTCACATGTGAATATCTCACATAACTATGTAACGTATGTGACTTTTCTCGTACTTAAATGTTGTATTCAAATTTTGAGCGCCATTACTGTACCATGTCGGGCATTACCGCTCAATCGATCGTTAATTAAATAAAACGATAAAAAAAATTCCTAAAACTTTTATGAAAATTAGTTGATTGCAAACTGTTCCTTATGATTTGGACTTATACTGCGTTAATAAAATATTGATTTTTTGTCTAAATTTGACTATCTATTTATGTTTTCCCTTAAGTGAGCGGCATTACCCTACTTTCCCCTACAGGGTGTTTAACCCTAACTACATTCGGCTGGACGGTAATAATTTTGCGAAAAATAAAAATATTGCAATAAAAATGTAACGATATGTACCTTTTTTTGTATGAAATGTGATAACATCACAAAAAAAATCTGAAAAAACAGGGTGCTAACGCGATCGATGATACCGTATGAACTGATAATCAGAGTCCAAAATGTGGAGCTTCAAGTGCATACTGCTGGCGCGCACATGAGAAACTTTTCCCACTTTTTTTAAAAAATGTTATTATATATAAAACAAAGGTGAGCATGTCTGTTAAAAGTTACACCTCTCTATAGTAATTTTTCATCCTCTTGATGCCTACTATTAGCACACTGAATTTGTCGGTAGAATTCGTCAACATCCTGTAAATATAATACTTTTGAAAATGAAAATACAATAGACAAGTTCTTCCTACAAAATCTCATCAAATCTCTTATTAAAGATGGCAAGTATTAATGCATATATAATACATTCATTTATAATACATTTAAATTAATAACTAACTGACAAATGGAGCCACAAAATGACAAAAACTCCATTTAGAGATCTTATTTAGCATAAAATGACAAAAACTTCATTTAGAGATCTTATTTAGCATAATAGTTACATAGGATAAAGAAAAAATACAAAACACTATTAACTAAATAAAACCTACTATGAAATGAAATTCAAAGCAATATTTAATGATATATAGTGCCAGAAAGAATTTAAATAAATATAATCATCTTGAAACATATTGAAATATTGAATCATATTTAAACAGAATTGAATTTAGATCATTTAGGATGAAAATTTGAAATACCATGGTGACAACAGCCAGCAGAACATCCAACATGTTACAAAAAAGTAATATTTCATTTAATAGACTGCAAAATTTGCTAAAAATTGCATGTTACTGCCGATATATTACATTGAAAGAAGATAAACAAGTAGGAAACAAAAGCAAACTGAATCAGAAACACGTATCACGCATAGAGGTCTGCACGGGCCGACATTTCCAGGCCCGGGCCCGGCCCGACTCATAGAGAAGAAAAATCGGCCCGGCCCGGCCCGATACAAAAATTAACCGCCTGGTCTGGGCTCGGGCTTCGGGCCACGGGCCGGCCCGTGTGGATCTCTAATCACGCATAGTAAGCAGCTTGCAACAACTTCATTCCAAACGCAACGTGCCAAAAACAAGCATTTGAACTGTGCTATATCAAGGTGCTTGATTGCAGTTACAGTTAAGTGGTGAAAACTTGTTAATATATAATTAAATTATATATATATATATATATAGATAGATAGGTAGATATTTCCTCGCTCAACAACACGGAACTTTCCGTAAGAAATACTACCTGTTACATTCTCCACTATGTTGGAATTTCTGAAAAATGTTTGCGGATCTACGCCAATCATGACACCTAGAACCCCAAACCAGCCACCCCCCCCCTCCACTTCAAAACTTTATATATATATCACTTTTTTATGAACACGATACCTTCCAGAATTCTGCACAAATCTCTGGCAAACTGATACATAAATCAAGGGGCAGAAAAAGTCAAGTTCGTTAATGGGCAAAATCGGACGAAGGAGGTGGAAATGAGAAGGGTTTTTGCGAAAACAAAAATCTTCCATAACTTCTTACTTATGATACATATCGAATCAGTTTAAAGTTATTATTACTTCTAGAAAAAGGGCCAAAAATTCATGTATGACATATTTTTGATATGATTAAAATTGGCCTAAAGGGCCGAAGAAAAAAGTGTTTAAAAAGAAAAAAAATCATAATTTTGTCAATTCTCAAGATATCAAATACACTTAAATTTATTATGAATTTTCTTAACATTATCTACAACTTTTATATTGGCAGGTTTTTGATAGGGCCAACCCTTGCAGAAAAAAGGTAGGGTGGGGGGGGGGGGGGTTGTAAAAGAAAAAAAATCACATCACCGTTAATCCGTCACTAAGGCATATCCCACTCTGAGACAACAGAGTGACATAAAGCACAACATGAAGTGCAAAAACCGGTCGAAACAAAGAATGAAATTGTTTCAAACTTGTTTTAAGCCAGTTTTTCCAGTAAATTCAAGCGACATGTCTTATGTGTCGCCTTAGTGTGTGACTTGCCTAAGGCGATAAAAAATTATCATCGGTGTGATGAAAATTTTTGCCACCCTCAGAAAAGCTGAGACGCTGTAAAGGTTGCATGGGGTAGATTTGTGCATGCTTGTTTCAATATTTTATCTGTTTATTTCATACGGAGAGAGCGAAAATGCAATTTTAGTGTTCATGATTGTTTGTTTTAAGGGTATAAGGATTTTCAAATTATTAAAATAAAATTTCTACTGAAATTTGCTCAAAGTTAAAATACGAGGTAAATAAAGTTTATTATATTATACATAATATATATATATATATATATATCTTTGGCTAACTTTCTACTATTTCATAATTTTATTTTCCAAGACAATGCTTTTTTTATTCAAGTACAGGGCATATCTCAAGGAGCTGCTTCATCAAGCATGTTATCTGATTTATATCTTTACTTTTATGAACGTAAATTTATTAATAATAATTTATTGCTCTACAAATACATAGAGGATATAATTATTCTTTCTGTTACAAATAATAATTCTATATATCTTCCTGTAAAGTACCCTTCTAATCTGGAACTTAGTACTACCTTTTCAAATAATTCTAGTATCAATTTTATGGATGTTAAAATTAATATTCTCCCTAATAACAGCCTAACATTCAACATTTATGATAAACGCAATGAATTTTCATTTAATGTAATTAATTTTACGAACTTTAATTCCTACTTGCATATTTCAGTATATAGAAATATTCTGCTTAATCATAGTCTTCGTATCAAACGTTTATGTTCCTTCCAATTCTTAGCCTAACATTTTTAAATTAAAGCAATTAGCATTGTCTTATAATTATCCCATCTCTTTTATATCTGCATGGCTCAAATCTTAATATTCAATTTTTTCAACTTCTTAGCAGTATATAGGCATTTAATATATTTAAAAAAACTAAAAAATCGAAAACACTATTATGGAGGGTGGGATGTGGATTGCTGAAAAAATTGCAAAAATCATACACACAAAAAATTATATGTATGTGTATATATATAATTATATACATATATATATTTCTTATAAAAGAAAAAAAAGTTTTGGTGTATTTGTATTTTTTTCCATACATTATACACTAAAAACATAAAAAACATAAAAATATAAAAATACCATTATGGAGGGTTAAGGTCGGGAATGCTAAAAAAAGTTTAAAACCTTATATGTTTTTATGTGTGTGAGCGTGTATAAGTGTATGTATATATGCTTACATATTGTATGGACATATAATTAAAAAAAATATGGGATATCATGCATTTAACATAATAAAATTTCACATATTGCATCATCATTTAAGGATATATTTTACTATCTCAATATTCCTCATTGCTTTTAATTTTTCACATTTATTTACATAATACAAGGCTAAATTTTACTATCTCAAATATTCCTCATCTTTTTAAATGTTATTTATGTTCTCATTTTTTTATATTATAATTTTTTGTCTTTAAAACATTAATTTAATCAATTGCCCTTTTATTTATTTTTATATAATTCTTTATTTATTTATTTATTTATTTGCATTCATTTATTCCTTTTCTTTATTTTATTTTGTATTCACTCAGTACTTATTAAGTTTATTTCTATTTTTTCATTCTAGTTTAACTAAAAGTTAATCTAAGTATTTTCTTGATTTCTTCAATCATTTTCATTCCTTTTATTTATTTATTTTTTTTGGGGGCTTAAGATGGCAACTCTAAACATTATTGTTATTAACCCAGTTCCAATTTATTAATCCAGATCCAATCTATTTTCTGTAATGTTTGCGTTATAAGGAGCTAAATTTTGTCATTTTAGGCTTAATGCCGACAAAATTGGACGAAATAACGCATCTTCTATGAATGAACTCACAAGCTCCTCTGTGAGTCATTCATAGTTTCTTATTTTACATACTGGTTTCATATGTTCATTTTTAAATCATCTTTAGAACCTTATCAATTTCTTCATATATTTGTGATTTCAAATTTATTATTTCAGCATTCTAATAGCATTGCTGCAAATGCGCATGTTATTAAGTATGTTATTTTTAGTTTAGTCTTACAACCTTATTCTGGCATTTTTAATGGTACTCTCTTTATCAAGTAACAGGTAATTCCAGCTTGGTAATTATTATAGCTTGGTTTTAGCTGTTCAATTTCACTTTGTTCATTTTAATTCTCTTAATACATGTATTCATAGCTGCAATAACGCATTTTTCATGTATGATCTCCATTAGTCTTCAATTTGTTTTTCATCTTGTAGATTATGTACCATTATTGTTATCTTATTCATTTGAAATCCAAATGTATTTACTTTAGCATTAATCTTTCAGTTCACAATATTTAAATGTTTGTTTGTCCCTATCATCTAAAATTATTATCACTCTTTTTTTTTTTCCAACCTATTGTTTATTTCAAATTTAGCCTTTTATTTACGTTATTCTTTCTTACATGTACTTGTTATTTCATCACTTTTCACCACAGTCCTGCCATATATTTTATACTAAACACATATTATCTTATATTACTTCTTAATTTTTCATTATATATGGGAAGGTTTGTGATTTTTTTCTGCGTTTTTATTGGGGGTCAATTATTATTATGTTATAGCATTTGCCTTTGTCTTGATATTTTTTAATATCATTTTCCCAATCTGTAGATTTTGGTTAGGTATTTTTGTATATTAATGTACATTTAATCTAGTTTTCATGCTAGCAACATAATTATTATTTATAATTTTGTTCTGGTACATGATTTTTATATTATACCAGTTATTTTCTTTTCTAATTAATCACTTTCTTCATTATGTTTTTAATTCGTTATTTTAATGATATTTACAACAGTTCATATTATTTCAAATGAATATAAATCTATTTTAACTGCTATTAAAAAAAAAAAAAAAAAACTCTTACAAAAACTAATAAAAATATTAAAATAAAAACAAAATAAACATTTAAGATACATTATTACTTCTTGTAACTATTCTTATTTTATATATATATTCTAGATTGTATCTTTCTCAAAATATTATGTCTCCTTATTCCTCATGGCAATTCTCAGTAAATTTTTAGCGACTGGCAAATTGGGCTTTGATAACTCTCAGCGTAATGCCCGGTACATGGTTAATTGCAGGCTTGACCATGGATCGTCATCCAGCTACCTATTTTCTTCTCCCTCACCACATTTACAATTTAGCAAATGCTCATCTCCTCGCTGCTTGACCTGCCCTCATGCAGATCCATCACAAATTGTTCATAACACTTCCCATATTAATTTTTGTAAAGCTTTTAATGTTATTTATAGTATTAAATGTAATTCATGTAGCATGCAATATATTGGTCAAACTGGTGGCCCAATTCATAAACGTATCAACGGACATCGATCTGCCATCAGTAATTATAAATGCTCTCGCAATCCTTTAAACTGCAATGTTGAGTATAGGCACTTTAAAAAGCACAAATTTAGTAATATCACTATTCATATCCTTAATATACAAAATAAATTCCATGAACGTCTTTTTCTGGAATCTGCTTATATCAAACATTATAACACACTTTATCCATATGGACTAAATCAACTCTCAAACAATAAACCTCATGTCATATATTCTACGTCATCACATACAATTAACTATCAATCTCTCTATCTTTCTCTTAATCATAAATTATATAAGCAAACCACACGCACACAAAGAGGGAAATCTACTACTAAACATTCATCATCTCAATTAACTAATACTCATATTAAAAAATCATTTATATGCCTACAATCTTCTTTCAGTAGTAATTACAACTGGTTGTCTCTTCGTAAATTTATATTTGCAATGTCTAAATATCATATTAATCAATATCACAAAGTTTTTACATCAAATACATTCAATTCTTATTTTAGTGATACATTTTTTGATTTACTCCATTATAGGCTAACTGCTCTTAATGTCAATATTAACAAAAAACCACAAAAATTAAATAAAAGTAATTCACATTTATTCGTTACCTTTACCAATCCTGTTTTTAATAAAATTAAACGTAATCAATTATTTCACAACGAGCAATGTAAATTCCCACTTCAAAGTGTTAATCTAAAAAGCTCTTTTAAATATCCTATTAGTTTAGGTCGTAAAATTTTCAATTATAATAAGTTTTCTAAAAATTTCACACACACTGGTACTTTTATATGTAAATGCAATGATCCCCATCTAAATACATATATTAATGCCCATCATGGACATGTTATAACTGGTAATTTAGACATTGTCAATTATATTCATTTATATTATAATATTCATTTAAGATCTTTGATGCGTCATGGCACTAAATATCGTATTCTTTCACAGTGTAATAATATACAGTCTATCATTAAACAATTCACATATGATTTAGATTTCATTTACAAAATTGCTATCAACTATAATAAACCTACTGAATATTTTGTAGATTGGAAGTATCATGTCATCTTTCTTTTGAAACAACAATTATTAAAACTGCATATTGCCAAAAATTAAGTTTCTTTCTCCACCCTTAAACTACATATTGCAGAATTTCAAAATAATTTCCTCATTACATATGTAGATAAGGCTGCTAACAACAATGCTATCATATGCAAATATTACTATCATCACCTCCTAACTAAAGCAGTCACTTCTAATAATATTTTAAATCTTCATCATGTTACTTTAAAGGAAAATAATAATCATATATTAAGCTTCACAAATTATTAGGCATAAAAATAACAACCTCAATTATCCTTATGTAGTCATGATTCCAAAATTTCACAAAAGTCCTCTTAAATTCCGCACTCTCACTGTAAGATGTAATACATATAATACTCGTGATAATACACTCTTTTTAAATATTCTTACACAAATTTATGAGTTATCAGTTAAAAAAGACAACACTCACTGCATTAAAACAGTTTTGAATTGGTGGATAAAATAAAGCCATTAACAAATATCAATAATATTATTACTTTAGATTTCAAAGACCTATTTAATAATATCATTCTAAAAGACTTGCATTCTATTATCAATTCATTATTTATAGAATATCTTCCTTTATTAAATTTACCTGATAACATTGATACTGACTACTTCACATCTTTGACTAACTTTCCACTATTTCATAATTTTATTTTCCAAGACAATGCTTTTTTTATTCAAATACAGGACATACCTCAAGGAGCTGCTTCATCAAGCATGTTATCTGATTTATATCTTTACTTTTATGAACTTAAATTTATTAATAATAATTTATTGCTCTACAGATACATAGATGATATAAATATTCTTTCTGTTACAAATAATAATTCTATATCTCTTCCTGTAAAGTACCCTTCTAATCTAGAACTTAGTACTACCTTTTCAAATAATTCTAGTATCAATTTTATGGATGTTAAAATTAATATTCTTCCTAATAACACCCTAACATTCAACATTTATGATAAACGCAATGAATTTTCATTTAATGTAATTAATTTTACGAACTTTAATTCTTGCTTTCATATTTCAGTATATAGAATTATTTTGCTTAATCATAGTCTTCGTATCAAACGTTTATGTTCCTCCCAATTCTTACAGCCTAACATTTTTAAATTAAAGCAATTAGCATTGTCTTATAATTATCCCATCTCTTTTATATCTGCATGGCTCAAATATTAATATTAATTTTTTTCAACTTCTTACCAGTATATAGGCATTTAATATTTAAAAAAAAAACTAAAAAATCGAAAACACTATTATGGAGGGTGGGATGTGGATTGCTGAAAAAAATTATAAAAATCATACACACAAAAAATTATATGTATGTGTATATATAATTATATACATATATATATTTCTTATAAAAGAAAAAAAAGTTTTGGTGTATGTGTATGTTTTTCCATACATTATACACTAAAAACATAAAAAACATAAAAAATAAAAATACCATTATGGAGGGTTGAGGTCGGGAATGCTAAAAAAAGTTTAAAACCTTATATGTTTTTATGTGTGTGAGTGTGTATAAATGTATGTATACATGCTTATATATTGTATGGACATATAATTTAAAAAAAAGGGGTATCATGCATTTAACATAATAAAAATTCACATATTGCATCATCATTTAAGGATATATTTTACTATCTCAATATTCCCCATTGCTTTTAAATTTTCACATTTATTTACATAATACAAGGCTAAATTTTACTATCTCAATTATTCCTCACCTTTTTAAATGTTATTTATATTCTCATTTTTTTATATTATAATTTTTTGTCTTTAAAACATTAATTTAATCAATTGCCCTTTTATTTATTTTTATATAATTCATTATTTATTTATTTATTTATTTGTATTAATTTATTCCTTTTCTTTATTTTATTTTGTATTCACTCAGTACTTATTAAGTTTATTCCTATTTTTTCATTCTAGTTTAACTAAAAGTTAATCTAAGTATTTTCTTGATTTCTTCAATCATTTTCATTCCTTTTATTTTTTATTTTTTTTTGGTCTTAAGATGGCAACTCTAAACATTATTGTTATTAATCCAGTTCCAATTTATTAATCGAGATCCAATCTATTTTCTGTAATGTTTGTGTTATAAGGAGCTAAATTTTGTCATTTTAGGCTTAATGTTGACAAAATTGGATGAAATAACGCATCTTCTATGAATGAACTCACAAGCCATTCTGATGATTCTGTGAGTCATTCTTAGTTTCTTATTTAACATACTGGTTTCATATGTTCATTTCTAAATCATCTTTAGAACTTTATCAATTTTTTCATATATTTGTGATTTCAAATTTATTATATATATATATATATTATATACATTATACATTTTTTATACATTTATCTAAAATTGTTGTTCTTTCATTACTAATAATTAAATAATATTTCTGTTGTGCTCACAAATAAATTGTATTTCTATAGTGTACATAAATAAATCATTTTGTTGTAGCATCCATACATATTAAGTCATTTTTAATAGATATTACATATTATATACTTAACTTTTTAAATAATTTTAATTGCGTAATATTAGTTAAAAAACGAAGAATAATAAGTAATATAATTAATAATATTAATCGGAATTCTGAATAAAAATATACTGATTTATTTTGTAGAATAAATTACTATTTTCTCATTGGGGTACTGTTTAATAGTGCTGTAATTTTCCAAGAACTTTCATCATAATTTTTAAGTAGACTCGGCAAAATTTAGAATGAATAAAAAACTTTTTGAATAGAGCACTATTGCCGCTCTGAATAATAATTTAAAAAAAATCCAAAAACTCCATCATTAAAAATTTGAAATATTTCATCGTTTATCAGTTGCTTCCTTTTAAACTACACCAGATTAAAAAAAAAAATACTACAGCATACCAAAAAGAAAAAAAAAGTAATTCTTAAGATACCGTCTATTTATTCTTCGAATTTCATTTTTATTTTCTATTACTCAAACTCAAAGAAATCTCTACACAATTACGTGAACTGCAGAAAGTTTTCTTTAGAAAAAGATATAGAAAACCATCGTAGATATTTTGTAAAATAAACTCAAATCTGACAAAATATTCATTTATATAGACTTTAAAATATTCAGTCGATAATATAAGTACATAGAACTAAGCAATTTATTTTAACAACATTAAATATAGATGCATTACATTTATTAATTGATGTTTTCTTTTCCTACATTTCTTTAAATTAATGTTTATACAAGCTTGTTTCAAAGAATTTATAATGTACTGTTGAAGTAAACAGGTGAACCAAAACTTATGTAAACATTTTAGCTGAATATCGAATAAGCTAAATGCTGAAAAATGTAATAATCTTTGTGAAGTGCATTATATATATATTTTTTCAATTTATATAGAGTAGTTATAAAATACCCGGCAAAAACGAAAAAGAAAATCAGGTGGAGGTGCAAGGATGCAACCAAAAATAACGTAGGAGCATCCGGTTCAACTTATATCAGTGTTTTTCAACCTTTAAGTTTCACGGTACACCTGAATCCATATTTTGCATCGGAGGCACATGTAACTCGTAAATACTTATAAAGCACAAATTCTGATGATAAAAAAAATACAAAAGAAATATCCCTTCTATAAATTTAATTATAAATTAAAAATAAAATACTTTGTCTTAGCCATTAAAAACATAACATAGTATATTTTGAATTTTAAAAATAAACAGTTGTGTAAAACTTTTTTAGCACTTTCCAACACAGTTGAAACGTATTTATGAATTCGGTTTGTGTGTCCGTCTGTCTGTCCGTCTCTCGGTGCTTTAACTGACGTAAATATAGTCCGATTGCTATGAAATGGATATATGTTATTGGGTATCATTACTGCATGTTCGGTATTGAAAATGAAGTGTGTAGCAGTTACGGTTCATTTACAGGTGCACTCAAAAGAATTCCATTACATTCGGTTTATGAAGAAAAATCCTTTTCGGTGTATTTTAATGATATTAAATTATTTTAAACATGTTGAAATTGATATTTATCACTGAATGATACTACAAAGTAATTACTATAGAGCATGGTGAGCATAGAATTTATTGATCATTTACAGGGACACCAAAAAAGGATTTGGCTGCTGAAAAAAATGAACAATAATTGAATAACCTAGTTCCGAAAGTTTGAATTGAAAATTGAAAGCCTACGAACAATAATTGCTGGAAGTGAGTTTTCAGTTTTGGTATGCGTTTGCAAATTTAATTATTTTTAAAATGTTATTTGGTGTGTATAAATTCTGTTAACCACTTGGCTATCATACAAGACTCTCATACAAGATTTGGCTATTAATTTCCAGGATTGTAGCAACATTTATTAGAATTGAAAGTTCGTTTGTTGGTTAACGGAGGTATTTCAAAGGTCGCGTGTTTATGCAAAATAGGTGCGTTGCGCGTCATTCTAGTTTTACTTTTTGGTGTTGAAACACTCAAACACGCTCGGTGTCAAAGCATTGTTGTTGAAGTTTGAAAATAATGGAGCGGAGAATAAACATTAAATTTTGTTTTAAATTGGCGTGAAACACATAAAATGTTGCAGCAAGTGTACGGCGATGACGCATAATCACGGTCTCGCATTTATGATTGGTTTCGATGTTTTCGTTAAGGTCGGGGTCACGTCAATGATGATCTGCACACTGGATGACCGATATCCGTTTGTACGCTTGAAAGGACTGAGAAAGTCCGCGACCTTGTGACTTCTGATCGGCGACCGACTATTCGAGTACTCGCAAAGGAACTGGACATTAATAAGGAGGTGGTTCGGCAAAATTTGGAAACAAAACCAAGAAAAAGTAAGGTTTGCGCGAGATTCGCTCCTTACTGTTTATCAGAGGAGCAAAAACAAATAAAAATATAAACTTCTAATGAAATCATCGACAGCGTTTCCTAAACTGAAACATCACTAATGGGAACAAGATTTCTAGATATTGATGTATTCAAGAAAAACGTGACGTCCGAAATTAAAATGATTCCCAAAAATGACTTTGTGAGTTATTTCAAACAATTCTTCAGCTGCGCGCAAAAGTGTATTACGTCAGACGGTATTTACTTCGAAACCTCTTAAACAGTTATGTACTGTACAGTCGTGGAAAAAAAAGAAGTAAACACCCCCTACTAATTCCTCAACAAATTATCGTATAAAAAAGTTACTGGTACTGAATGATTGGAAATAAAGTCTACTTTTAAATGATGCATATAAAGTTTGTTTAGGGGGCCATCTACATATTAAAACGTACCGTAACTTTGTTTTTTTCAATAGCAATACACAATTCTGACAGCATAAATGAACTCTACACCCTTCAATTAGCCTAAAAACAATTTTTTATGCAATTCGTACCATAAGTTTCCGAGAAATTATTTATTTTAAAACGAGCGTATTTTAAGGGCTGTATCCAAATTGAAGTTTGGTACTCGATTGTTAACCGAGAGAGCTCACCACTCAAGCAGTAAATGAAGCGTGTTAGATAACAGGACAGCAGAAGAAATTTCGAAATATCTACTCACTTGTATCATAGACGGCCCCTTAAACTATCATTTTGCCATTTTTTAAGCCTAATTTGAAAACTATTTGGAAGAAAAATGTGAAATTTTGGATTTTCATAAAGTAAAACTTAATAAATCTAAATCCATCAAAAAAATTGTAGGTTGCAATTCATAATTTTTTCGAATATTAATTTCATAATTAATAATTCATATCATAAAATTATAAAAAATGCAAATTCAGCGTATTTATGTTTGGGCACATTAGTATTATTGCTACACAAAAAATTAGCACATTAGGAGCATAATTTCATTAGATATCATCAAAAATATGAAAATGTAATTTAACATTAGAAGCACTAAATTTTGAATGTTTATAATTCAAAAACTTATCATTCATATGACTCGAAATTTGGTGTCTAAGCATAGTTTGAACCGAAGATTTGAAATATCTCGTTAAAATTGGGTATTACCATTGAAATAAAATGAGGTTTGGGTTCATTTTAATATGCAGATGGCTCCCTAAGCAAATTTTATATACATCATTTAAACGTAGACTTTATTTCCAATCGTTCGGTACCAGTAACTTCCGTCTGCGATAATTTATTAAAGAGTTAGTAGATGTGTTTACTTTTTTTTTTTTTTTCCACGACTGTACATTCATACTTCAGAAGTTACTTCACCAGTCCTGAAAATTAATAGCCGCACCTTTTATCTTATTTCTATTACTTACTCTTCATTATTAATTAAAATTTTTGCCGTGCATTCATACGCAATTTAAGCAAAAACATTTTTATTCTAAACCATAGAAATTGCACGATAGTAGCTGAAACCCTATATTCTTCAATTTTTTTTTAAATCATAAAATTGAAGTTTATAAAATTTGTTATTTCAGTTGTACAAATCCTTTACAGCAGTACTCTTATTCAGAGAATACTATATATTTTTACAAAGTAAATAACATAGTTTAAGCCTTTATATCCTGACAGTACTTTTAAGTACCATTAAAGAAAATTCAATGTAAAATTTATTTAATTCGTCTAGATAAAAGTAGATTGCACTTTTCATTCAAAATAATTTGCTCAATCCTATTTAGAAAGCACGGTGAAACAGTCGAAGGTAAATACTTTTTAATGTGGTTATTTTCACAAGCATTTACCTAGGTGTAGATTTTATCCTATTAAAAAATGTTATACCAAAAATTTGCAACTATAAAACACTTCTCTGTTACAGATAGGATCACAGTACATTTATTTACACTGTTCTTATTAGAATTGGTGAAATTTCCATAACAGTATTTTTTTTAATGAATCCAATTGTTCTTATAAATATTTTGCAAAAAGAGCTCTAACTACAGATTTATTAAATCAGATTTAATTAATTAAATTATCTAAAAATCAAATTATTATTATATATGTTGTTCTGGATATATTAGACATTAACGTAAATAATTATTCTGGTGAAGCAATTTTTGTATTCAAAATTCAGTATATAAAGGGTTAAGTATATTTTCATAAAAAAAAAAAAAAAAAAAAAAAAAAAAACACCTGTTAACTTTGTAAAATCTCTCCGTAATCTAGTTGAATATTTTTGCAGAGCACGTGAAACTTTCTTACGACACCAGTGTGAGAATCACAATGCTTGAAAATAACCGACTGATTAAACCGCACATTCCGGTATATTACGTGCACTTTTGATGCAAGAAAATTAATAAAAACTTACAGGTTGCTTTATACATCGGTTATGAAAAATTAATAATAAAGAAAAAAAAAGATTTTCATATGAACTAACATTTCTAATTTAATCAAAATACTGTTTGTTTATAAAATAAATAAATAAATAAATAATTTTCGCAGACAGATTACATGAAAAGTAATAGTTATTACACTTCTATAATAATCTTTATTTTAATTTTTATTGTATATCGTAAAGGTTTCTTTATAAAGAAGGAGGTATACGTTATGCGGCGAATATACCTAAAAATAGAAAAATAAAATCTGAAAGTTAGTTTAGGTGCGTGTTATGCACAGAAGCGTTTTTGTCTAGAATTTTAACGCTATTTTCAGAATATTTTCTTTGTTTTCTGTTAAAAGGCATGAATTACACTGTAATTCACCCAATGAAATGGTATACACTCTCAACATTCCGAAATTGTTTTTTCATTCCAGGTATTTTTGAATCAACCTGTATATATCGCAGGCTGGAACAATGAGATTTTAGAGTCATAGTACATAGTTTTTAAAAAGTGTAATGTTCGAATCACGTATTTATACACTGAAAACTGTAAGTTCACTTTAAGACAGTATAACTATTAACAGTCAACAAATCTGAATAAGTTCGTAAAACAAATACACCGAAAAATCTGTGTTATACATTAAACTTGCATTCGTACATTTATGGTTTTATATTGAACTAATGGTATACACTCTCAGCTACATTCCGAAATTGTCTTTTCATTCCAGGTGTTTTTGAATCAACTTGTATGTATCACAGTCAGGAACAATGAGATTTTAGAGTCATAATCCATAGTTTTTAAAAAGTGTAATGCTAGAATCACATATTTATACACTTAAAACTGTAAATTCACTTTAAGAAGTATAACTATTAAAAGTAAACAAACCTGAATAAGTTCGTAAAACAAATGCACCGAAAAATCCGTGTTTATATTAAACTTTCATTCGTACATTTATGGTTTGATATTGAGCTACTTCAGACTCAATTAAGGACCACCAAACTTTTTTTTGTTTGTAACTTTTGGGCTGTTTGTAACTTTTTTTAAGCTTTTCAGTTTTCTTTTTATTGTAAAATTCAAAATACTTTGTCGGATTAACGTTCCTCCATTTTTGTAAAATTTCTGGAGAGTCTTAGATAAAAAAAAAAAAAAAAAAGGAATAAGAAAATACGTACATTTTTTAGGCTTTTAAATTTTGTTTTGTCGTAAAATTCGAAATACTTCATTGTTTAGCTATTCGTTACTTTTTTTTTAATTTCTCGAGAGTCTAACAAAATAATAAAAATTCCGAGAAAAAGCGTATGAGCTGGTACATTTGAAGAAAATGTTTAAGTACATTATTTTTTTTCCTAGGAAATTTCAATTTGAAAGTGATCACTCAAAGTGTTATTGGTTTTATTTGAGAATACAAAAATAATTAATTTAATTTAATTAATTACTTAATTTAGGGAAATAAAAAGTTATAATAAACAACAAAAGCGGGACATTAAATTAAAATCTAAATAAAAGGCAGATATTTATATTAAAAATGAAAAGAGTGTGGGTGACAGTTTAATTGTGTTTAACTTTTCCAGGCACTTATTATATTTAGGTAAATGTAACAAAGTTTAAAATGAATAATAAACCCTTTACACAGAGTACTATTGCTCTAGTGAATGTTTAAAATACTCCCAGCACTGATTATTTGAAATGTTTTATCGTTTATCCACAGTTTCTTTTTAAATTGCATCAGAAAAAATATCACAAGGCACCGTCTATTTATATTATTTTATTTTGTTGTATTTTCCAAACCCAACGAAACCTTTTAATAATTAGATGGCCTGCATAAAGTAGTATATTGAATAGGATATCGGCATCCGCTGTAGAAATTTCGTTAAACAAACTGAAATCCAATGAAATATTTATTTATATAGCTTTTTAAATATTTAGCGTGTAAGACAAGCACTCAGAATTAAATAATTTCACTTGAGCGACATAGAATACTTGAGATCCACTATTTTTAAATGCTGTTTAATTTTCTAACATTAATTTAAAATAATATTTATACTCATCTGTTTTAAGAAATTATATGTGTTGTTGAAATAGAATATTGAACCAAATCAAATGTAAAAGATTTCACTAAATATCGAATGAGTAAAATATTGACAAATGGGTTAAGCCACGTGAAGTTCATTTTACCTGCTTATTATTTTATTTATATTTTGTTTATATATAGTTGTGTAAAAGTTACCATAAGGACAATGAGATTTAGATAGTAACATTCCTTATACAGTAAAATCTTCTAAAACCGAATTATACATAACCAGAGAAAATTTATATTGTATACAAGTTTCCGTCTTAAAAGGTATAGTCGTATGGTACACATTTAGTCGGGACCATGAAATTTTTTTCGCTTACGACCGAATTCTGTTATAGACTGCAAACCTGTCTGTGTACTGTTTTTATACGTTTTACTGTATTTGTATAAACTGTAATATGTAAAGGTATATATAAATATTATACAGACATACAAACAATAAATACAATAAACCCAACTGGAGTGAAAAATTAGCCAAAGCCAGGAATCGAACCCGGGACCACAGTATACAAGACTGCTGCTCTAACCACTGAGCTACTCTGGCCGATGCCTGAGTCTGCAATTTCTCACTAATAAACCATGCTGGGGAAGGTCACCAGCCATCTATACGACAGCCTTGGATGACCGGACAACGATGAATAGATTTTACCATTACATCGATCTACGATAATTATAATAAAACACTCATACTACAATATATATTAAAACACACATACACACATAAATAACGCCTGCATTCAACAGTTAAAGGTATATATAAATATTATACAGACATACAAACAATAAATACAATAAACCCAACTGGAGTGAAAAATTAGCCACTCCATTAGTGTATAATATTTATATATACCTTTAACTGTTGAATGCAGGCGTTATTTATGTGTGTATGTGTGTTTTAATATATATTGTAGCATGAGTGTTTTATTGTAATATGTAATTTTGTCTTTAAAAAGCTTTTTTTCTTCTTAGGTGATATTGAATGTGTAAAATATAACAATAACATTTGTTTTTATTTAGAATTAAAAAAAATAATCTTATTGACCATTTAAACTTTGATGAAATGCCTATATAGTGTTAAAATTTAAAGTACAGATAAGATTATGTTTTATGATGTTTCACGAGGAAGAAATTAAGATGAGATTTAAGCAGGCTAAACGCACACATACACACAAAAACAAAAATAAAATACTTTCAAAAAACACCCTATAAAGTGTGTCTAGTTTATTTCAACCATTCATGTAAGAGAGAAATTTTCTTTTCAAACTTTTTGGAAAATGAACTATTCTGTCTTATTTTAACCCTTTATGCCTCAATGGGATTTTAGTCCATTAAAGAAATTTTGAAGTAAATTTATTTAATGTATGTGCTGAGCACAGAACACTACAGAATTAATTCAAAATACTTTGCGTTACCTATATTAGATAACACAACTATTTTAACCCTTTATATGTTGATGGTACTTTTAAATACCATAAAGAAAATTCAATGTAAAATTTATTTAACTCGTCTACTAATAAAAGTAGATTGCACTTTTTGTACAAAATAATTTGCTCAGTCATATTTAGCAAGCACAGTGAAACAGTCGAAGTAAAATATTTTTTAATTAGGTTATTTTCTAACCTTTTACCTAGGTGTAGCTTTTATCCCATTAAAAAATGTTATACGAAAAATTTACAACAACAAAACATTTCTCTGTTACAGATAGGATCACAATGCATTTATTTATACTGTTCTTATAAGAATTGTGAGATTTCCATAACAGTATTTTTTGTTAATTAATCTAATTATTCTTGTAAATATTTAACAAAAAGAGCTCTATTTATCGATTTGTTAAATAAGTCTTAATTAAAAAGTTATCTAAAAATCAAAGTATTATTATATATGTTGTTCTGGATATCTTAGACATTAACGCAAATACTTGTTCAGATGAAGCAATTTTTTAATTCAAAATTCAGGATATAAAGGGTTAAGGAGCTAAACATTTCGAAAACTAGTGTTCATGCATTTATGAATGGATATCTTTAATGCTGTTGAAAGATGTGTAATGAAAAATTTTAGGTTCAATCAAACTTCTTATTTATAGATAAAACCACAAGGCATCTAAATTTATTATTTTATAAGAATTGAGAAATTTCAGAAAACTATATTATTAATTAGCTAACTAAGGTATTATTATAAGTATTTCACAGACAGGTTTATAATTAACGATTTGATGAGTCAATTTTTTAATGTACGAATCCTTTGTAAATTTCGTTATATTATTACAAAAACTTTCTAATCTATCTTTAAATATCAAAGTAGAATTATCCTTAATTTCTAATGTGATACATAAAAGATTGAAAAAGATTGTACAATTATAATTTTTATGAGTCCATTTTAATTAAGAAATCCTTTGTAAATTTCGTTACATTATTACAAAAACTTTTCAATCTATCTTTAAATATTAAAGTAGAATTATCCTTTATTTCTAATGTGGTACATAAAAGGTTGAAAAATATTGTACAATTATAATTTTTTATGAGTTAATTTTAATTAAGAAATCCTTTGTAAATTTCATTATATTATTACAAAATTTTCTAATCTATCTTTAAATATTAAAATAGAATTATCCTTAATTTCTAATGTGGTGCATAAAAGGTTAAAAAATACTATACAATTACAGATTTTTTTATGAGTGAATTTTAATTAACGAATTCTTTGTAAATTTCGTTATATTATTGCAAAAACTTTGTGATCTATCTTTAAATACTAAATTAGAATTATCCTTAATTTCTAATGTGATATATAAATGTTAAAAGATACTGTACAATTACAAATTCTTTTTTTATTTTTAATGCGTAAATTTTAATTAATAAATCCTTTGTAAATTTCGCTATATTATTACAAAAATTTTCTAATCTAACTTTAAATATTAAAGTAGAATTACCCTTAATTTATAATGTGGTACATAAAAGATGAAAAAATACTGCACAATTATAAAAATGTTTTTTAATGAGTCCATTTTAATTAAGAAATCCTTTGTAAATTTCCTTATATTATTACAAAAGCTTTCTAATCTATCTTTAAATATTAAAACAGAATTATCCTTATTTCAAAATTCGGGGCATGAAGGTTTAAAAAAATTGCTGTACGATTATAAAAATGCTTCTATATCATATCATGACATAGTTTTTTGAATTGGAGAAAGAAAATTTTTAATGAGCCCTGTCTTGTCCATTTAAGGACATGAAGACTGACGAGCTTATAGGTCATTCATTCAATGGCTTTTTTCGACGAAACCCGTAAAAAAATTAACCCTAAAAATGCTATCATGCAGGTAATCTATCAGGATAAATATCAAGCGTTATTTTAGAGTTTGATGATGAGTCATTTCTTGAACTGCACCTCCATGCAGGGCGAATGTAGCAGTTTCAAATGAGCTTTCCATCAACGTCAGTCACGAAGCAATACAAGTAATGCTTACTTCTGTAAGACACATGACAAGTCTGTAAAGATTCTGAATTCCTTGAAGCAGACAGTTTCCTCCCAACGAAAACCTATACATGCTTGATGAGGGTTTATCTTTAAAATCAGCATTTAAAAATATACTTTGAAGGATTTTTTAAAAAAAATATTTTTTCCTTGCTTTAAAAAAAAAAAAAAACTTTTCTTGCTTGTCAATACATTTAATAAATACGATTTGCCGAATAAACAGATATTAAAAAAGTATGCCAAGAAAATCTTTCTTCAGAGTGAAGGGTTGCTTCTGATGTATTTTTTTAATGCACAATTTTTGAAAAATACAAAGAAAATTCTATTTTGTACAGTTTCATAGCATCTAGAGAATTTCTGCCAAGAAAATCTTTCTTCAAAGTGAAGGGTTGCTCCTAACGTACATTTTTAATGCATATTTCAGGAAAAGTACTAAGGCATTTCTATTTTGCATAGCTTCATAACATATCGAGGATTTCTATCTGGTTTATAACTTATAAATTTAGTCACAAAAACACACTTCCTCCAATCGATGAATTACAAATTTTGTCATATAGACACCTGATTTATGCTGGTTGCTGCATAAGACGCTGCCACCTGTCGTTTACAATGGAGAATTTGCACGTTTTCTAACTTTATCACGAAACAATAATACATGAAAAAATAAGAAGGATAGCCTGCATATTATTTTATTTGAGCTTTTATTATTGATTTATGATTGTTTTAATATCGCACTATTTACCGTATCCGGAAAGCGCTGCGTAATACATCTGACGTTACAGTTCATGACAACAAACAACTGTTATTGTTTACGTACGTCGCTTTTCAATTTGTACGTTTTAAATATTGCTGTTTCTAAAATTATTATGACTGAGAACACAAAGTCATATTATAAATATAGTGAAACCTCCTGTGCGACCACCTCCATTAGGCAACCACTCCCTGAACGATCATTTATTCATTGAACGAATTTTATTCCCATAGGCTCAATACTAATTTTACCTCCATTCAGAGACCAGTTGAATCCCAGTTGAACTCCCTCCATGGGCGACCAATTTCTTTGAAGAAAATTAAATTCCGTTTTTCCTGGTCGCTTGAAGAAGGTTTTATTAGAAAAATAATTCCGGAGGGCGCATTATTCATCAAACTTCTAAACTACGTTTAGATTTTTTTTATTCCGGTAACTTTTAATTGTTTAAACTCGTTTATACCTTTTTAGGCAACTAATTTAACTCTGATGACGAACTAAGAATGACGATCAATAAAGTCCCCTGCCCTATTTTGTTAGGAAACTCTCAAATAAATAGATAAATTAATGAAATTGTCATTATTTGTTCCCGTACAAAAAAAAAAAAAAAAAAAAAAAAAAAAGCATTTATTTACTGAATTTTGAAAGGACTTGGAAATAAAAGTTATGAAAGATAAAACCGTAAAATCAAAGCAAACGTCAATATATTTATTTTTTTAAATTCTGCAGTAATTAACTTATGTAATTAACTTTTATTTTGATAATTAAATTTTTATATTTTTTCCTAACGTGAAAAATAAATTTTAGTAACATTAATTGTTATATTTTTTTCAACAATTAAAAATCTAGATTTAAACATAACCTCTATTAAGAGACCACCTCTCGAAGCGATCAATTTTTATTGGAACGGAACGTGGTCGCTTTAAGGAGGTTTTACTGTACTGTATTGTGCCCCTCTGCACTAATACAACCAGTACTTCTAGTGAAAAGTTGTTTTTTAGTTTGCCAAAAGACCCTGCCATTAGAAAATCACGGACTAAAGCTATGAAGAGACATGACAAGAAAAATCCTAATTTATCTAATACATAATCTCTTTGGTGTTGTGAAGATCATTTTTCAGTAAACTCATATTTGATTTTGTTTAAATAGTACTATTTTAGAGCATTAATTGATTGAATAAACAGTTACTCAAGAGAAAAAAAGCATTCATATTTATAATGTGCTCATTCTTATTTAAAAACAAAACAAAAACACTCTGTAGTAGATTTCATACGTATATTGTATCTATAAAGATTCATAAGCAATAATCCTGTTTTATTGATGATTAAATAGGTAAAACGTAGAAACGTCTAAGAAATGACACACACAAATATGTTAGTTTTTAATTCAGGAAGTAAATAAAAATTTTATTGTGTAAGTGTACATTTTTATTAAATTAAGGACTAGGTTAAAAAAAAAAAAAGGATTTCTTTCGAAAAAATATTTTGTTATGTCTTAAAAGAGATTATAAAACGTAAAAATATTGAAACTACTCAAAAAGCATTTTTAATATTAAATTTTTTCTTTCCAACATAAAAATAACTCGGATCCCCGCTGCCTACGACACCGTGTAGCAAGCGTTCTAAAAAAAAAAAAAAAAAAAAAAAAAAACAATCTGTAACAGAAAAAACCGCGAACTAGATAACCGCTGCCTGCGGCACCGTATAGCAGCATGTACTGCGCACGCACTGCAAATTCTTGTAAAAAAAAACCCCTAAAAATTTACAAAAGTATCCCCAGGGGGCAAAGTGGGGGGAGAGGCACCGGATGTGCATAATATGAATAAGTTTTCATACATCTTTCTAACGATATGTCACACGAGGCGTGTACAAAATTTAGAAAATAGCTCTTCCCCGGACGACCCTCCCCTCCCCCTGTATTTCCCACTCTTTCAAATATCTAATGTTAAAAAATAATATTTATTTGAGTGTGCAGTGAAAAATCGCATTTAAAACGTAATAAACAGCTGATCTGAAGAAAAAAGAGAAAACTCCCCCCCCCCCCCCACACACACACCACTCAAAATCAACTCACACTAAATTTATAAAATCCTTATTATGCGTTAACAACAACATCACAGTTTAAAAGCGATCGGTTCTTTATTTTTCCTAATTTTAATAACATCCCGTCAACTCTATGTGAAAAGATTTCATAAATCCGAAACTTACCGTTCATTTTTTTTCAAATTCACATTTTATAAATCAACGTACAAAATAACATCCGGATGCGAAAGAACCAAATTTGTAAGATCAGTAGTTTAAAAATTTTGAACCTTTATTTCCAAAGCCTAGTGCCTAGTATATATTTTCTTTCCGTTCTACCTGCTAACAAAATGTAAACATTGGTATGTCGTGAACTGTGACGTCATAGTAAGTCACGCCCCGATTTGGATTCGCGTGATTTTAGCTTACTTTTATGATTAATTATTTAACATTATTGATATTTTTTTTGCGTTTTTGAGGACATTTTTGAAAACTGTGGATGTGGAATGATCAGAAAAATATAGAAAATGATCAATTCCCCCATGTGTGCAAATTCCTCATTGTGTCGTCTAGTTGCAAAACCGGGAATTTTTGGGAAAGCTGTTTTTTTTTTCACACTTAGCCAAAATAAGATTGGAACCAAAATTCTTTAGTTTAATAGTCATTAGGAGAGTATATTAGACCGGTTTTGGCATAGTTTATTGTTTTCAGATGGTAGAAAGGTTTACTTAGAACTTAAAAAACTGAACAAATATATTTTCCAATTTTGAGGAGTTTGCTGGTTTTGCAACTAAACGACACAATTGAGGATGTGAGTTTCAAAACTCACCTTATCCAAAATTTAAGAAATAGAACTCTTTCTATCAATCTATTCTATTGGTGAACCTGCATCGAAAAAAAAAACCTACAAACTAGAAAAAAAAAAAAAAAAAAAAAAAAAAGAAAACTAGTTTTATCGTGTATTTCTGGAATTGTAAAATCTTGATTTACGATGAAAACCAATGGACGCAGTCAGCGGTTTTTCGCGATTTTCCAAAATTGATTTTCTGGATAAAGGGAGTTTTGAAACTCACGTCTTCAATTGAAGAGCTTAGTGGAAGAAAGTGTTCTGATGCATTTTCTACAAAATTGATTTATTTTATGAATGAAAGCGTTATAAGGTATTATATGATATGGTTAAACTAAAATACTAAAATTCTACTTATTATTGACGATAAGAGACAGTATCTTTTAATATTTAATATTTTTAAATTTAATAATTTAAATGGTGAAAATAATTTCTAATATTTAATAACTAAATGTTAATATTTTTTCTAGAATAGTTTAGTATCACCAATTAACATTCAAACACGTATATGCTACTAAACAGGCATTAAATAAATAACTAAATTACAACAAAAAACTTTCACTTCAATTTTCCCAAATTCTATTTTTTTTTTTTTTTTTTTTTTTTTTTTTTACGTAACATCTTCTTTCCTCAAATCTTCAATTTCTTTCACAATTTTAAAACTCTTAGACTATTGATGGTATACATGCATACCAATCGCTGAACAAAACGGTATTCTAAGTGTTACAGGGAAGAAGACGCATAATAAAGATTTTAGAAAACACATAGCACATTTGTAAAGCCAATATCAGCAATGAAAATCTATGGTTAGATAAGTATCGGAATTCTTTTCGCTCTATATGATCTATAGATTTGTGTATAAAATACATAGTAAGCTATAATTTAGCTTTCACCTATTTGGTCAGAAGATGAGCTTTCTTCTTTAAATAAAGAAACATCGAGATCCAAGAGATTCCACTTATAGTTTATATTATATTTTGAAGTGAGTTTCTTAAGTTCCTGTGTAACGAATGGTGAGGAGATTTGGCGCCCGGTTAAGTGAGTTAAAATGTAGCAAGGTTTGGGAAAGGATTTCCCCTTTATTTGTCTTTTTTAAATTGATCTTATTTTGGATTGTCAAAATTAAATTTATACGCTCCACTGCTGAAATTCCGTACTTCTTGTTATAATTTTTTTTGGCGTTTTTTTTTCTGTATATTATCTGTAGAATTAATACACACCAAGTAATATGCAAAATATATGTATATATAAAGACTCATACCGCAAGGGAAAATGCACTTCCAGCAATTATTGTTCATAGACAGTACTGAAACCGAATTATTTTGTGTGTGTCCCTGTAAATAAACGATAAAATGCTGTGCACAGCCAGATGCTACAGTAAGCATCTTGTCATAAATCTCACTGGTATATATCAATTTCAATACATTTGAAATAGTATAACGCCATTAAAATAAATTCTGTACCTGAAAACCAAACTATCGTAAGTCCAAAAATGACAAAATTTATGTTAATAGCGTTTTATACTAATGAAACTGTTCTCTTTCGATCCAAACTATCGTTATACTTGTATTATATACTTATATTAGATACTTGTATTATAAGATAAATATGACATCAATTGGTGAAAACAGCGTTGTATTGCAAGGTAATGCTTCTTTTACCTCCCCTGAAAACTAAGTGAATCGCGACTTACGATAGTTTGACTCTCAGGTACAGAATTATAAATGAGTTTCTCCTATAGACCATAATGAAGCGGAATTCTTTTGTGTAACCGAAGACAATAAACAAAAAATTGTAATTTAATAGATTACAACTACCATTTTGAATTTATTTCGTCCACCAAATTCCGTCGCATCCTCTTCAACAACAGACCGCAAAGATAAAACTTCAGACGACCAAAACTTTCATCGATAAACTCTCCAAGTCCCGTTTCGAGAAGAAAAGCAGTTTACAAATCGAAAGCAGTTCCACCGAATCATCCACAGATTGCGACAAATTACCTACGTTGAGCTCAATTTTTCCCGGTTAGAATCGACCGATTGTAAAACGCCGTGGCTAGTGGATCGGAGCACCTCGAGACATGGCCTTTTACTATCAATCGATTAAACATTAGATTATTTTCTTTTTCGCGCTCGTCTTTTATTCTGTAATCGATTTTCATGGGCTACATAATCAGTTGAAGACCTCGATTTTCATGGTCTACGTAATGAGTTGAAAACCTTTATTTTTGCTTTGCAAGACGATTTTCATTTCGGTGTCGCTCTTTGGTTTTGGATTTTTCCATATCTGATAATTTGCGCCTACCCATTTTGCAACTTTTTCAATTTTTAGCGATTTTATGCCTTTCTATTACCTATTCAAATAAAAATTCTTCTAAAAGTAAAGAACAACGTTGAATTTCGTTAAAAAAAAAATAAAATGCGAGCATCATTTGGCCCATCCTCGACCGAAAACAACAACCATTTCCAAATGGTTAAAAAATCAACCTATTCTTCCAATTGCTTCGAAAGGACTTCTTTTAATTTGCAAATATCCTAAAAATGTTTAAAATTAATTCAAAGGGAAAAATACAATAATGAACAAGTGTCAAGTTTTCTGTCAAGTTACGGAAAATAAGTGACAGAATAAACAATCTAAAAGACCTGAGAAGAAAAAGAACATCTGTTTTAGGTTCAATTTTTTAGTTCATCAAGTTCATCAGTTTTTAAGTTCGATTTTTAATATTGAAATTTTTGTAATCTAAATGATAAAATAGAAAACTATTATTAAGTTTTCAATTTTTTTAATGATTTTAATGTTAAAAAAAAATAATAAAATATTTTTGTAACGACAGATTTGACGAAATGCTAAGAGAACTTTATTTTTTCCAATAAATTTTCATAAAAAAAAACCCAGATTGCATGATGCTTATAAAATTTTAATCATAGTTTAGCACATTAAATCATTACCTTTATCCTTTTAATAACAAGAAAAAAATATTTTAACTCATTAAAGCCGGTTGGCAAGAAAATTTGCTAAGTAAGGCGAACAAAACTCAATACCAGTATTTTAGTTTGAAAAATTTCACATTATGTAATTTTGAGCGATTAAATAATTCAAAATTACAAAGGAAAAAACTGGTGTCGAAGAATTAAAAGAAGTGTAAAAAGAGGCTCGTCTTTAATAGGTTAAACATGTCTGAAAGAGATTTTCAACTAATAATAAAATCAAAGTATCATATATATATTTGAAAATGTATTGGTTTTATGTTACACATATGTATTTAATCAGTAGGGGAAGACGGGGTACAATGAAACAAGGGGTACAATGAAACTTACTTGTAAAATCAATCAAATTTGTCATAGAGAGTTGCAGTTTATATATATGTTATACAAATATATGCTCCAATTACTGATGTGATTTGGATACATTCGCACTTCTACAACAGTAGCAATAGAAGATTATTGCTTTTACACCATTGAAAGTAACTTTCTTTACTAAAAGTAATTTTGTTTCTTTTTCGTTGTTGTTATATGTAATAATTATTTTCTCTATACATTGTTATCTTTGGGCTGTTATCTTCATACCTCCAAAACCAAACTAAAAAAAAATAAATATTAGAAGTTTGAAAATAAATTTTTATTTAGTAACCTCAGTGCGGGGTACAATGAAACACTTGTAGACGGGGTACAATGAAACATGTTTTATTATAGTATTAAAAGTAGTAAATAGAATATATTAGAAGTAAGAGTAGGAAAACAGAAAGAAAAAGAGTTTTGTTCTAACCAGGTCATTAAAAAATGTTCTTGTTAAGCAATTAAGAAATAGAAAGAGAAAAAAAGTTAAGAAGGGATTGTTTTGAAAACAAACTCTGCCTGCTACAGACTCTGATGATGATCCAGATTTTTTTTCCATGCCCAGCTGGTCATCGAGGTACTAAGAATGAGATATCCACACACAACATGTATGGCACAAGCAGCATCCGTATAAATGGAAACATAAGGAAATATATACCGTTGGAGAAATCATACATTTAAATGAACTCAAATTTGAAGTACTTGATATAAAAAGACTACAACCTAGTTTTTTTTTTTTTTTTTTTTTTTTTTTTTTTTAGAAACTTACATAAAAAAAAAAAAAAACTCATTGTGTTGAAACTACCACCCCATATTCCGTCAGGAGCAACTGAAATATAAGCAGAAATGCTAATTTTTGAAACTGACTTGAGCCAATCTATTTATATAAAATCCAAGTCTCTGTGTGTCCCTCACGATTCCGGTAGGACCGCCTCATTGAAATGAGTTATTGTTGAAAAACCTAATGCAGGGTTACCACAGAAGCGCCAAATGTTAGCCAACTTGGTGATAGCTGGCTAATTTGGCGAAATTCCCATTTAAAACTATTAATCTTTCATAAAGGAGGTCACCGAAATTTAATTTAAACTCCGCTCTTTTAAGATATTTTTCAAAATTTATGAGTGAGAATTTAAAGTACATCTTTACATCTTCCTCCCGATGCTACTAATAAAATAATCGCCAATAGACGACGCTGTACTGTGTGAGCTCCTAACTGCGCGATTTTAATGTGCTTTAGGTACTTTTCCAGTATAGGTGCCTTGGCGAAAAAGAAAAATTTGGCAACATATTTTCCGGGAACCTATCCACTGTTTAATTTTATATATACACGATATTTAATATAAAAAAGACGTTTCTCTAATTTCATAAAGAAACAGATGTGATTTGTACATAAAAACATCAATAATATACATATAAAATAAACGTATAAAACAAACAAAAACGCTCATCAAGATTGTTTTCATAGCTGTTTATATGATTTGACAACAAATCTCGACATTTTTCCGTTATACGGACACCATGCCAAAATGTATGCTAATGCGCCAATTATTTCAAAATGCTAAAAGATATTTTTAATTTTATGCCAGCAGTTTAATATGAGTTTTATTTTATTGCTTTATTTTATAACAGTTATTTGTTCACTTATTTTAAGTATATAATTGTGATTTAATGAAATAGTTCGTAAAAGCCTGGAATTTTCAAATGTTATATTTTTTAAGTGCTCACTTTAGTATCGACAATGTTTTTTCTTTTATTTTTTCAAATGCTCTAATTCACGTGATTTTCATTTTGCGACATCTATTACGCTTGGCGACAAAGGTATCCGTATAACGGAAACGAACCCAAATCTTACTTTCTGATGCCCAAATTACATCAAGCTTTTTTTAAAAAAACGCCAAAGCTCCTGCAGTGGAAAAGTACCAAACTGTCTATTATTTTGCGATACCTGTATTATAGTTTGTACTATATGTAAGGGGTGTGGAGCGAAGAGTTTAAAAATTAAATATTAAAGTTTCGGCACAGATGTCATATACGCCCCATATTGGCGCGATTTTTTTCTGACGCCAGTGTCATATACACAACGAGTAACTGGCGGGAAAGTGTCGTTATTTTGCTTGATATGGTAACCCGGATGTTGTTGTTTATGCTGTTGATGTTTTCGCCAAATTGGCGTACTGTGCCAAAGTTTCTATAAAGCAGTATAAGACTAAAAAATTAAGAATAAAATAAATGCAAAATAAGACTAAAGAAGAAAGAAAACTCATGCGTTAAGCATAGAATATGAAACACTTTCCAACACATCCTGAATGCTTTAACAAAACTTCGTTATTTGGGGAAATAAGATAACTAATTAAACATTTTAGAAGACGCATAAAAAAATTTAAAAATTGATTTCAGCAGTTACCGTCCATACCGTAGTATCGTTATTACATGCCACTATTTAGCCTAAATTTAATTTAAACTACTCTTAAAACTACTGAAATCACATTTCCAGATATTATCATCCATAGACGGTTATGTATCCAATTCTTTGCGTGGCCCTGTATATCATTTTATCTATATTCTACAAACATTTCTTAGTAAACTAAATGCAGTTCAGCGTAAAAACGCATAATTCCTTTAAAAACCACCTTTAAGCAGTTTACTGTCATACTCAGTAACCCTTACGAATTCTTTTGTGTAGCCCTGCATATGAACTGTAGCATTTACACACACAGTATAGTATGCATAAATGTAGCGAAACATAAAAGCGCATATCATAATTAAAAATGCATTTCTAGCAATCATTGCTTATGTACTATACTTCGGATAAAAGTTGCTTGGCGAGAAAGAGGTTCGCCAACGTATTTTCTGACAACCTATTTACTGCTTCATACTCACAAGCAATTTTTTCCATATGTATGCAATTTATTTAGGTAGTTGTTAGCTATCCCGTCGACCAGTTTCGCCACATTATATAAATCGCCAAACCACTCGCCAAATTATACAAATTGACATAATTTTTATTTTAAACAACGAAAGATCAATTAAATTAGCAAAACATTAATAAAAATACAAATATAACGTCGAATTAAAAATCACTTGATGACGTAAGAAACACATGATCATGTTTAATGTCAACCATTATTGGCATTTAATCTTACAATTTGGCGACCGTAATTTGGTCGACGGGATAACTAACAAGTACCTTTATTTAATGTAAAAAAAGCTATTTACCCATTTTTTGGTACTTTTCGGGGTACAGATGTCATATTCGCCCCATATTGGCGCGATTTTTTTCGGTTGCCATATTGGCGAAAACATCAACAGCATAAACAATATAATCCGAGTTACCACATCAAGCAAAATAACCACACTTTGGCGCAAGTTGCGTACCTGTTGTTTATATGATATTGGCGACAGAAAAAAATCGCGCCAATATGGGGCGAATATGACATCTGTTCCCTTTTCGGTTAGCCGGGCGCCAGTTTTATATATACATGTATGTATGTATACATATATACATGCATATATACATATGTGTATATATACAATATATGTATATGTATCTATATGTATAGCTACATATATGTATGTATATAAATATGTATATATAACACTGGTGCCCGGCTAACCGAAAAGTACCCATTTTTTAACAGAAGTAATTTTGGCACAGATGTCATATTCGCCCCATATTGGCGCGACAATTTGGCGAAAACATCAACAGCATAAACAATATAATCCGGGTTACCACATCAAGCAAAATAACCACACTTTGGCGCAAGTTGCGTACCTGTTGCCTATATGATATTGGCGACAGAAAAAAATCGCGCCAATATGGGGCGAATATGACATCTGTTCCCTTTTCGGTTAGCCGGGCGCCAGTTTTATATATAAATGTATGTATGTATACATATATACATGCATATATACATATGTGTATATATACAATATATGTATATGTATCTATATGTATAGCTACATATATGTATGTATATAAATATGTATATATAACACTGGTGCCCGGCTAACCGAAAAGTACCCATTTTTTAACAGAAGTAATTTTGGCACAGATGTCATATTCGCCCCATATTGGCGCGACAATTTGGCGAAAACATCAACAGCATAAACAACAACATCCGGGTTACCATATCAAGCAAAATAACGACACTTTTGCGAGAGTTAATTACCCGGTGTGTATATGACATTGGCGTCAGATAAAAAATCGTGCCAAGGACATCTGTGCCGTAATTTTTGCACAGATGTCATATACGCATCGGGGTTGGCGTGATTTTTCTCTGACGTCAATTTGGCAGAAATCTCGCTTTCGAATACCAGTTACTCATATATTTTTAAATTATTTGCTATCATTTTGAAAAGGACATAACTATAAATAAATAAAAGTTTGAATAATAGCTATAGAACAAAACAGTTTATATAATTAAAAACAGAGAATAAAAGTAAATAAACAATTTCTTAATAAATAAAAAAACAATAGTCGGGTTACCATAGCAGGCAAAATAACACCCTTTTGGCGCCAGTTAGGTATCCCGGTTCATATCTGAAATCTGTGCCGTAATTTGCATATAAAAAAATATTATATATATTTAGAAACGATTTTTTAATGTATATAAGTGCATATATAAATAAAAATAAAATTTCATTAGATTTGTTTTCATAGCTGTTTATATATTTTGGCAACATATCTCACTTTCTGATGCCCGAATTGCGCCGAGCTTTTTTTAAAAATGCACTATAATGGAAAAGTACCTAAATAAATAATTAACAGAAATAACCAATTATACAAACTAAAACTTTTTATTTCGAGATCAAAGCATTGTTTTTTATTTCAATTAAAAATACATATATCCTTGGATAACTTTAGTTGAAATTAGGTTCACAGCTTAATATCTCCTTCCATAAACCTAAACAAACACAAGTGATTCATTCATCGTGAAACTTAAAAAAAAATTTAAATCATTGAGGTAATCACTTACAAAGTAAGTTCTCCAACAATCAATGGACAATATTCTAATGACATCATAGTAGGTAAAATGGTGGCGGTATCGTTTGTTTATGGTTTGAAATCACAAAGATTTAATTTTGCAATGTCTCTTAGTTACATTATTTTATTGTCATATTTATGAGCTCAGAACAAAAGCATATTTTTTCATTATTTAGTTATTAAAGTCGGAAAAAAATTATAAATGCATGATTTGAAAAATTTAAATAATTTTCTTTCTTAATAGTAAAAAAACAACATCGGGAAGTAACAGCGGGTTTAAGTTAGATAAGTTTAACTGTTTAATTCTGTTGTAATATTCAAAATAACTGTATTTATTAGATTTCAGTAAACAACATCAGGGCCCGATTAAACTTTGAAGTTACAATGAATTACAATGTCATTTCAGGACCTTTCTTTTGGAGAAGCTTTTCTAAATTTCATATATACATGGAAACTCTTCAGTGTTAGAAATATTATTCTTAGGACTGACATAACATGAGAACGGCCTGCAATTTTACACAAGTTTTTGAAAACTACTTTATATCAGAAATTTTGCTAAAAACTGGTTACTTTTTTGTTAAAGCGGCCCACACTATTAGGATTATGACAAGTTGCAGCCAATTTCGCCAACGTCATAACCAAGATCGTGAAGCACACACATATAATACCATATAATACCATTTCATGAAATAGTATACGATAATTTAATAGTTTTTACCTTACTTCAAGTGTAAAATTTATTTATTTTTAAGGCTTAACAATCTAAATTGTCCAATATATGAATTTAAAAAAATGTAAACAAAGATTTAATAGACATGACCGCAAAAAGCCTCAAATCTGCATAACACTTGGAACCAAACTGTGCAGATTAGTGGTCTTCTACTGTACACATTTTTTCATAAATGTGTTTCGTTCTTTAAATGTATTATTTCCATCTATCACTGCGGAACAAGCGAGAAAACTCATATTCTTGCACATGAGTCGTATATATCTTTATATCTAAATTTCCGTCATTTTTGACGGGCTACCTTTCTAGTTTAATATAAAATGAAAGGTATTTCTTAAACTAATAGAATTTTCTTATTTTTCATCTTAGACTATAATATTTTTTTATCAAGTTCCTTATTAATCAAGTTTTGTTTTTGTATTTATCTCATTTTTCATAAAATAAACTATACTGGGTGAAAATTGCTTCCATCATTTGGAGTCTTTCATTGTACCCCGGCATACGGGGTACAATGAAACACTGTAAGGCATTTGTTTTTTGTTATTTTTCAAGCATAAAGATATTGTTTAGAACTTAATAAAAATTTATTTAGATGAGGAAAATACAAGATTAAAAATATGCATTAATTATATTTTTGTGCATGCAAAATTGTAGATAGGAAAAAAAAATTAGTAAATTTTGTTTCATTGTACCCCGTCTTCCCCTACTGCACCAGTCAAATGATAGTTTTAAAAGCTGTTCTATTTTCTATTCTTATGTATTTTATAGATTCATTTATACTGTGAAGTTGTAAATATTATCATAGTTTGTAGATGATGCTGATCAATTTTGTTGTCTGGAAGCTTAAAAAATTTGATTTAACTTTTCATATTTTTTTTCTTTCTTTCAAGTTACAGAAAAATAGTTATAGGAATAAACAATCAAAAATGACCTGAAATAAAGAAGATCTTTTCAGATTTGATTTTTAAAGTTCAGACATGAAGGTCGAAGAAATATTTTTGTAACTTTCTGATTTCGGAAATCTGCAATTGCTGCCCCCTCACGAAGACACCTTAGGCGTTCAAAAAATCTTTCGGTGGCAGTTATTTTCGCATTTCAAGAGAAACTAGAATTTTTGTCAGTTAAGGGGATTCGATTCGCGAGGAAAATCTTTATTCTTGTCATTTACTTTTTCGTTTCGAAGCACCATTTCAAAGAAGACTAAATTTTTAATTTGAAATATTAGTCGTATGTTTTGCAGCTTAACGAAGAGGGTTAACAACAGAAAAAATCTATATTTATAGTATATATATTAATCGCAATTTATTTTATTTTTGTAAATACTTATCCGGAATCAGTTTTAATAGTAATATTCAAATATGATTATTCTATGTTAATTAACTTTGTAAAGATTATTTCTACATTAAATAGTTGGATTGTTAACACACTAAATGCCATGGCACATAAATATATGTATCAGTAATATTTCCCGGGGTGCCATTCCACACGAATACGGGTGCCATCAATATTTTTATTGAAGACAATTGATTGTTATGAAATGGGATTATTGATAATATTCCATGTATTTAAAAAAAGCACGCCGTGCGTTCTCTCCTTCCATACATGTTAAGTGATTTTAGTTTTGCCTTCAATGTGTAAAATAGCTAAAATTTCATATTTTTTAAGTAAAAAAATATAAAATTAACACTTTATATAAAATTAACCAACATTGCTGAGATTGGGAATTGTAACTGATTCGATAAACACATAAAACCGCTTTTTGTCAATGTTTGCAAAAAAAAAAAAAAAAAAAAAAAAAAAAAAACCTACTTCATCATAGTCTGCGGCGTTCAACGAGTTAAGAAAATTGTTTCAATTTTAAAGAAAATTTTATGTTCTTATTAGTCTTGTAAAGTTCTGTATCTAATCAATAGCGCACTGTCAATCGATGCATATGTTATTCCTAAATATCCTTCTCTAGTACAAGACCGATACATCTGTGTATCATAGAATCATAACATGCCAATTAAACTTGAAATAAATTTTACTCCAAAACTCTTTATCTGACAGTATAAAAACATATTTTATACGAAGGTCTTAACTTTGACAGTATTTTAGGCAGCCTGGATACAATTTGTGTGGGGTCAATCCATTTCAAGTGGTCCAGAAAATCATGTATTCGTTGCTTGACCATTTTTAAAAAATCTGAAATTTTATTGTACAACAACCCTAACATGATGGAAGTTCAAAATGACTATTATTTTAATTTTATTAATTTTTGTTTGTGCATGGCGGCCATCTTTGTTTCATCGTTTGCAGCAATTTTCTCACAAGAAGGGTTTACGGAATTGTAAATAATTCATCGTTTATTTATCCAATTCAACTGCGGATTAAAGAAATTTGTACAGAATACTTTGGGCTAAAAATTTGGCAAAAGAGTAGTTTCCGAAACTAACTGCTTATTGGTAAAATTTAAGCATAAAGTTTCAGTTTTTTTTTCAAAATTTGTCCGTTTACAAGAGGAAATTTTTCTAGCAAGGAAAATTGTCAACATGACATAATTTTTTTACAAATAGGCCGAAAGTACTTGCACTCACACGCCGAGTTCCAGATCTGGGACTTGCTTTCTCTTCGCTAAAAAAAAATCCCAAATTTTTCAAAAATGACAAAAATCGCACTTTTCAGGCTTTGATATCTCTGGTGGGGCACGAGATAAAAATCTGAAAATTTTTCTTATGGCATTGTATGGTAGTGTTATGCAGAAGAAATTTCAAGATGAAGATTTGACTACAAACTGAGATATGGCAAGGGTAACATGTCAAAACAATACTGCCAAACTATTGTTTTGTTGTAGTCACAGCTGAGTATTTATCTCAGAGTGTTATTTAAATTTATGTTTTTGTTTATCTTTAAATAATAGTAACAGAAAATAAAGCCCTTTGCAAAGCTTAGCAATTAATAAAAAAAATAATTATGCCTAAGGCCATACATTTTGTACATTTTGTATGGTTTCAGTAATTTTTGTTGTAAGTAATTTTAGTAACTAAAAGAAACCTCAGCATTTTACATAAAGAAAAAGAAATATTTTTATACAAGACCTGAGACAAAAACAACATAGGGAAAAAGAAAATCTGTTAATGTTGTCATACTTGTTGAGACATGATCAAACGTGTCAAAACACATTCTTGCTTGTTGGTTCAAAAATCACAATTTTGATTTTTCTCAAAATTTTATTTGTAGGAAGTAAGTCTTGTCATCTCTTTGTAACTTGATTGATTATCTTGTCCCTGCTGGCTAATAAGAAATATACTACTTTGAAATCATTATGTGCAAGTCTCAATTCATTAATAATTCTTAGCTTACTTCTTATGCAAAAATGTGATTTTTTTGCAGTATAAATTTTGAAAAGGCTTTGGCTATCTTTACTTTCTGAAAATTACTTGAGGCTGATGCATGGTAACATCGCATAATGTTTCATTTACAGGAACATACTTATGGTAGGAACAAGTTTCAGGGACTGGCAAGCAGCATTAAAATTGTGGTTTTTAAACCAACAAGCAGGAATGTGTTTTGACACGTTTGATCATGTCTCAACAAGTATGCCAACATTAACAGCTTTTCTCTTTCCCTATTCTCTTTTTGTTTCAGGTCTTGTATATATATATATTTATGTAAAAGTGCTGAGGTTTCTTTTAGTTACTAAAATTACAACAAAAATTACTGAAACCATACAAAATGTAGGCCTTAGGCATAATTATTATTTTAATTAATTGCAAAAGGCTTTATTTTCTGTTACTATTATTTAAAGATAATCTAAAAAATAAATTTAAATGATACTCTGAGATAAATACTTAGCTGTGACTGGAACAAAACAATAGTTTGGCAGTATTGTTTTGACATGTTGCCCTTGCCATATCTCAGCTTGTAGTCAAATCTCCATCCTGAAATTTCTTGTACATAACACTACCATACAATACTCTTATAAAAAAAATGTCAGATTTTTATCTCGTGCCCCACCAGAGATATCAAAGCCTCAAAAGTGCGATTTTTGTCATTTTTGAAAAATTTGGGAATTTTTTTAGCGAAGAGAAAGCAAGTCCCAGATCTGGAACTCGGCGTGTGAGTGCAAGTACTTTCGGCCTATTTGTAAAAAAATTATGTCATGTTGACAATTTTCCTTGCTAGAAAAATTTCCTCTTGTAAACGGACAAATTTTGGAAAAAACTGAAACTTTATGCTTAAATTTTACCAATAAGCAGTTAGTTTCAGAAACTACTCCATTACCAAATTTTTAGCCCAATGTATTTTGTACAAATTGCTTTAAACCGCACTTGAATTGGATAAATAAACGATGAATTATTTACAATTCCGTAAACCCCTCTTGTGAGAAAATTGCTGCAGACGATGAAACAAAGATGGCCGCCATGCACAAACAAAAATTAATAAAATTAAAATAATAGTCATTTTGAACTTCCATCATGTTAGGGTTGTTGTACAAAAAATTTCAGATTTTTTAAAAATGGTCGAGCAACCAGTGCTGGACCACTTGAAATGGACTGACCCTGTGGTAATTGATTTAACTCTTTTAGACCAGGTTTAACAAAGAAATCCATTCCAGATATATATAACTGCATCTGGTGCCTTTTGAGGGGCTTTTGGCTGGCATTCTGTGAAGAATAGATCTATTTCTGTGCCCTCAACTGGAACAGGACGGTTCATATAGGTGAAGTCCGCACGCGGCGAGAAGTTACCTCTATCGGACTATCTCAACGGAGATTAGCACTTCAAGGAAGTACAGACGTACTTGGCCGAACCCACGCGCATTATTAACAACTCTGTGATAGAGCTCAAGTTAAGTTTTTAATTGTGAACTTACTGCTAAATTTTCTGATCTTTTTTCTGGTGTGTTTGTATATAGCTGTGAAAATAAAGCTTCTGTGACTAATCGATTCTTCTGAAATGATTTCTCATGATGTAAGTCTCGTAGCATTTCAAAAACCAACTGATGAAAGAAATTTTTTTAGCTTGAAATGGTGATAATTATTTTGAATCCCAACGAAAGGAGAAATAATTTTTCTAAGATCCAAGTACAATTTGCCTTAAGGTGAAGTTCAACTGCTATCCTATGCCTGGCTGTATGCTACTGTCAAAGCGATGAGTAACGCTAATTTAGATGAATTTATTACTTAATTAAGATGACAGACTTTTGAAGGAAGGTAGAGAGAGATATGAGATTTGTAAAAGAATTGTTTATTTCTTTTCTGTCTAATTTTTTCAGGATCAAAACTATAGTGCTTTTAACCGCATTTTTTTGCTTTTTAAGTGATTTTAAATGTTTTCATAAAAGAAGGTCCAAAAATTTTTCTTTTCATAAATTGATTAATTGGTCTATTTTTAATCTTTTTTAATGACGTAAGTTAATTTTAAAACATCTGTTAACATGTCTTGATTATATTTACAAATATTAATATTAATAAGAAAAAGTAACATAATCACGGATTATATTTAAAAATAAATAAATAAATAAATAAATATTTTATATTAAGTACTGAAGAGTGGTGAAAGAATATTTCATATTTCAGATAAAATTCGATGTATTATTTTTATGGACTAATTTAATCATGAAATCTGTTACATATTTTACAAACTTTTGCTCCATTTTTATCTTTGGTTTTTGATGTGTATTAATGATCCATTTGTTTTACAAGGACTTGGAATTTTAGCCCTTTTTTGAACATTTTATAATAACTTTCTTTCTTTAATTTTTTTTTTTTTGGCTTACCGATTTAACATCATGTTACCTGTTCATTTGTGTTTAGAGCTGGTAATTTCCCATTTACTAAGACCAGGGACGCCCATAGATTTCTTGGACCCTCAGTCAATTTCTTTGCGATCTCCGCCCCCATTCTTTCTCAACTCGTAGGAGTATATATCAGAAATTTTAATCCTAGAATAACTATAGATAATGACTTACTATTGAAGCTGCGATACTAGTAGTCAATCATCACAATTGATGTGAAATCAAAGAGAGTCTTTAACTCAGGACCCAAATTACACTGTGTTTATATTACAGATTTTCAATGATAGTTTCAAACATTATAGCCTTATTTTATTACTTATATATACACTGGTGGACAAAACTTAAGGACCACTATTATTTTCAACGATTATAGTTAGAAATAGATCCGCAGCAGCACGTGTAAATTGCGTGAATGCGGGATGCACTCTGTTTTGTGAAACTTATGCAATTTTTGTACTTCAGCCTTTGTCGATTACGTGACAACAAAGTTAACCTTTAACTAATGTTACCGGTCTCTCAGACCGCGATTTTTTTCACTTTTTATAGTTTAACTTGCAATTTTCAGTTTAACTACAAACACTACCGAAATTTTGTTCCGTTTTGAACTTTAGTACTATCACCAGAGACTTTTGAATAGGTGAATTTCAAATATAACAGTCCTGTGCAAAACGTTTAGTACAAAAACACCATCCTATGACTTAATCGTGCCTTTTATTCATCTTTCGATGGAGAGGTCTCACATACCGCTTCACACTAGTTATGTGACAATTTATGTGACATCAATTAAAGGATAAGCGATTTCAGGCAATTGGCGGGTGCTGTGAATTGTCATTAGATATAAATTTGAAGGCGATGGAGTGAAGCTTCCACAATAAAATTTTGAACAGGTCTTCAAGGCACCATTTAGGTGATATTACTTGCGGTAGAATAATCGAAAAGTTGGAAAAAAGACGCAAAATAAGAGATGTTGCCTGTTAATTTAACATCACGCACAGTATTGTTTCTAGGCTATGGGCGGCATTCCAAAAAAGTGGAATATGTACTAGGTGCACAAGAGGAAGTTGTCCTAGCAGTACGATGTTCTAAGAATTTAGCTATATTGTTATTTCGGCAAAAAGGAACCGACGTAGCACAGCTGGTCTATTAGAAAATCAACTTTGTGCTGCCACAGGAACTAAATTTTCTCGAAAAACTGTTGCAAGACGTATAAAAAAGGGAGGGCTATATGCTCGAAGACCTGTTGTGTGTGTCCCCACTTCGAGACGCCAATGTAGTGCCCAGTTACAATGGCGCCGTATGCACCGCAGTTGGAATGATGACGACTGGTCTACCGTGCTCTTTTCAGATGAGATTAGATTCAGTCTATCATCTGATTGCAGACGTAAACTGATATAGCGCGAGGTTGGTAGTGCTTACTGTCGCGAAAATATTCTAGAACGAGATTGATATGAGACTTCAAGTATCATGGTGTGGACAGGCATCATATTCAATGACCACACGGATCTCTACGTGGGTGGTTCAATAATTATTGTCTCTAATGTATATAAAATATTCGTACTGTGATGGTTGATGTGGAATATCGAAGCCTAATCTCTTAAATGCCTATATGCTCAATTTCAGAACCGTAGCTGCTATATGGTTTTGGAGGAAGGGGTGAAGTTTTAAAGACCTATTTTTGGGGGAGTTTTTAAGAAAGGGCGTGAGGGTGAAATGGTGGTTCGGAGCTTATGAGTCTACATTTGGACAGTGGATGAGATGGGGCTACATAACTATGATCCCGAGTCCAAACGACAGTAGTTACGTCTCATCCACTGTCACAAATCTAGCCCATAAGCTAAAAATCAGCCTTTCACCCCCACTCCCCCCCCCTTTCATTCCTCCCTCCAAAACTATGTGAATATAACAGCTACGGTTCTGAAATTGAGCATATAGGCATCTAAGACATTAGGCTTCGATATTCCACAACAACCATCGCAATACAAATATTTTATATACACTGGGGGCAATAATTATTGAACCACCCTCGTATGTGTTTGACCAAGGATCCATGACGTCCTGCTTCCGCATGTTCGACTTTTACGAGGTGCTGTCGGCGAAAAGTTTCACTTTATGGACGATAACGCACCATGTCATCGCGCACAGTCCGTACAAAATTGTCTTGAGGGCAACAATATCCATCACAAAGACTGGCCACCTCGTTCCCTTGACCCGAATCCCACTGAAAATGTATGGGATGCCTTGAGGAGACGTATTGCTGCTCGACAATTTCCTACCACAAACAAGTAAACCCTCATTCATGCAGTGACGCAGAAATGGGGAAACTTGCCTCAACAGCTACTGAATCATGTTGTTGTGAGTATGCCACGTCGTGTTGAAAGTTGTCTCGCATTACACGGTGTCCATATATCTTACTGATATGGCACTGACGATTGTTAATTTGCTACATGACCCACAATCTCACGTAGATTCTCATTTACGTCTACATTTATTCTTGGTCCTTAAGTTTTGTCCCCCAGTGTATACAAGTCACATTAAACATGTCAAATTTCCTTTTCACCCACCAACAAAATACCATATATCGTATTAAAAAACTGCATTCGTTTAAGATTTCCTAACCATAAAACAATTCTCTTTAAATTCTTCACCAGTCAAATGATATTTTTAAAAGCCATTCTGTTTTCCATTCATATTCTGAGATAGTAAATGCTATCATCTTTTGTAAATTGATGCGGATAATTTCATTCCTTAAAAGCTTAAAAATTAGATTTAGCATTTAATATTTTTTTCTGTCATGTTACGGAAAATAAGTCGCAGAATAAACAATCGAAAAGGCCTGAGAAGCAAAAGATCTGTTTTAGGTTCGATTTTTAAAGTTCATCAGTTTTAAAGCTTGATTTTTAATATTTAATATTTTCGTAATTTAAACGATAAAATGTAAAATAATTATTATCATTTCAATATTTTTGATTATTTTAGTATTTTTTTTTAATTATAAATTTTTTGTAATGATAGATTTTACGAAATGCTAAGAGTAATTTTTTTCAATAAATTTTCATAAGAAAAATAGATTACATATTATTATGAAATTTCAGTCATAGTTTAGCACATTTTTTTTTTTTTTTTTTTTTTTTTTTACTTTTTTAATAATGAGAAAAAATATTTATAACTTGTCTAAAAGAGATTTTCAACTAATGACAAAATCAAAGCATCATATATATTAAAACATCCGAATAACGGATACCTCCGGAGCAAGGAATTTGTCCGCTATTTGAAGGTGTACGCTATTCAGAGATAAAAATGTTCAAATATATAGGTGTTAGGGATTTTAAAAAAGTGTCTGCTAAATACAGGTACCGTTATTCGGGAGTTTCGGCTATAGAGGTTTTACTGTATATGTTTGAAAATACATTGAACTAATTATCGCTGTACATAAATATGTATTATTACATATACAATGATACCTCCCTGTTCGACCACCTCCATTAAGTGACCACCCTCTTGAACGACCATTTTTTCATGGAACGAAATTTATTCTCATAGGCTCAATACTAATTTTACCTCCATTCAGAGACCATCCCAGTTGAACTCCCTTCAAGAGCGACCAATTTCTTTCAAGAAAATGAAACAAGTTCAATTTTTTCCTGGGATAATTTTGGGAAATTTAGGGGGACCTGGGAAAAGTTTTATTAGAAAAATAATTCTGGAGAGCGCATTGTTCACCAAACTTCTAAACTAAGTTTAGATTTTATTATTATTATTATTATTATTCCGGTAACTTTTAAGTGTTTAAATCCCTTTGTGCCTTTTTAGACAATGAATTTAACTCTGATGAAAAATTAAGAATGGCGGTCAATAAACTCCTCTGCCCTATTCTGCCAGGAAACTCTCAAAGAAATAGATAAATTAATGATATCGTCATTATTTGTTTCCGTCAAAAGAAAAAAAAAGCATTTATTTACTGAACTTTAAAAGAACTTGGAAATAAAAGTTATAAAAGATAAAACCGTAAAATCACAATAGACGTCAATGTATTCATTTTTTAAACTCTGCAGTAATTAACTTTTGTTTTGATGCTTAAATTTTCATATTTTTCCCTAATGCGAAAAATAAATTTTAGTAATATTAATTGTTACATTTTTTCAACAATAAAAATCTAGATTTAAACATGACCTCTATTAAGAGACCGCCTCTCGGAGCGACCAATTTTTATTGGAACGGAACGTGGTCGCTTTAGGGAGGTTTTACTATATATGTATATCTAGAAGATAATTCTCCAAATATTACATCAGTCAAATAATAGTTTTAAAAGCTTTTCTATTTTCTATTCATAGATATCCATTTATACTGTGAGGTACTAAATGCTATCATCTTTCGTAAAAGGTACTGTTCAATTTTGTTTGGAAGCTTAAAAATTCGATTTAACTTTAATATTTTTCTCTTTCTTACAAGTTACAGAAGAACAGTTATAGAATAAACAATCAAAAAGCACCTGAAATAAAGAAGATCTGTTTCGAATTCGATTTTTAAAGTTCAAGCATGAAGGTCGAAGAAATATTTTTATAACTTTCTGATTTCGGGAATCTGCGATTTCCCGTCTCCTCTCGAAGATAACTTCAGGCGTTCAAGAAATCTTTCGGTGGTAGTTATTTTCCCATTTCGGGAGAAACGAGAATTTTTGCCAGTTAGGGGATTTGATTCGTGAGGGAAATCTTTATTCTCGTCATTTCTTAGTTTCTAAGCATCTTTCGAAAGAAGACGAAATTCTTAATTCGAAATTTTGAACACATGTTTCGAAGCTCAACGAAGGGATTATAGGTTTTTGCAAAGGCCCATAAAGTAAGACAAATCACAATTTGTCTTTCTTTATGGCTAATTAACCACAATAAATTAAAAGAAATTGTATTAATATGTGGTTATTATATATTCAAAAACCTTTGAGTGCTATAATAGATAATTATTTATTTTCCAGCATTCGGGCATTTTCGAACAATAAGATCGATGGCTCGTCGGATGGCTTTAGGACCCCGACAACCCATCCTGCTTTTCGCTGTCTTTAATTTAATAAATTTCTCTTTTAAATTTGGCCGGTGACGTATTTTCATTTTTTTTTTCCCTGTCCAGTCAAAGAGAGAAAGTGGTCAGTGTTGGAAAGAAAGTGTAAGGACATCGGATCGGCACGCGGAACTCTGTTCTCAGCCAATTCTTCGGCAGTCAATTACAAGATACCCAATTATAACTGGACTTTAGGAAATACTGGAAAAGGAAAAGAATGTTCATAACTATGTGGCAGATTCGTTATTTGGGGGTCCGGCACACAAAAATCTCCAAATTTTCTAAAAACATTTCAATACATTAAAAATTTCTCTGTTTTTTTTTTTTTTTTTTTTTTTTTTTTTTTTTTTTTTTTCCTGGTTAAAATAACGTTTAAATCATATTTCTATCTTAATTAGAACAAAAAATATTATTTTTTTCGTTTTGGTTTATATTCAAAATCTAGCATTCAAGCAATGGTTGTCATGGAAACGACTTCTTGTGAAAATACGTTTTTCTTTATGATGGGTTTTTTTCAATATTTCTCGTATTTAGATTGCTATAAAGTAAAAAAAAAAAACCGTTAAAGATAAATGGTTCAAACTTTGAACATGTCTTTTTCAATTGTTTTACTTTAATTTTGATTAAGCTAATTTGAAATATATATATATATATATATATATACTTTTGAAAATATGATTAAAAAGAAAAAGTTAATTTTTTTTTAATTTTTACTTTAAATATTTAAAAAAAATTTTTAATAAGTATTTTTAAAAATGCTGAATCAAAATTAAAATTTATATATTTCTGTTTACTTAAATGAAAAAACAAATTGCAATTCTACAAATAATATTTCGAGTTATAACGATTTTAAATTACCCCACTTTTTTAATAAATTGTAAATTTTAAATTTTTTATAAAAAGTTATGAGAAGTTTTATCATGCGATTTTGTTTACGAATTATATGGTTAACCACCACAAAAAAAATTCAAATTTTTTTTTTTTTTTTGTGTGTCCCCTACCTCCTTAAAATAAACGTTACATCAGAACAAAAATATTAATTTTTAATATTTAATAGCCACGTAATGAGAATTTTAAAACCAAACATATGTACTTACTTTGTACTATTTTGTGTTGATGCTTCTTTAAATTTTTGAAACAATCATATACTTTTGAGACGGCAGATTTCATGAAATGGTAAGAACCTTTCTTTCTCCAATAAATGTTCCATCAGAAAAATGCATTTTATTGTATTTATATCATAATTTATCAGTGATGTTTTTAGTACTTTACAACATAAATTTTATCCTTAATAAACAAATTAAAGAACATTAAACATGCCGTACAATATTTTCCCATTGCAATAAAATATAAAATATACTAAAAAAAGGATTTTGTGTTACATAGATAAAAAACAATTCTTTGAATATTGTACATGTCAAATCATGATTTAAAAGCTGTTTTATTTTCTATTAACCCTTTATCTACTGACGATACATATAAGTACCATTAAAATAACTGGTTATAAAATTCATTTAATACATCGACTAGTTGTAATACAGTTTAGAATGAGTTATAGATACATTTTTTTTTTTAATCTTGTTTCAAAAGCATTATTGGTTGCACACAAAAAAAAAAATATTTTTAAAAGGATGATTTATTTTGCCTTTGCATCTTTTCAGCTTTCTTGGCGTTAGGGGGGGGGGGGGGTGTAGAGTTTTTCAATTCGGAAATATTTCTATATTTCTATTGTAAGAGCATTATATTTGTACATTTTCTAATTCTACAAAATACTAAGAAAAATATTTATAATAAAAAATTTGAGTAGGGTTATAAATATTGCACAAATTCCTTATAAATTCAAATTTAATTAATCCTCCTAAATCCTTCAATCCTTCTAAAATCCTTCTAAAATTTATTAAATGATTATGTAAATCTTCTAATGTAGTTTGAATAATTCACGGAACTGCTTCAGAAGATAAAATTTTCATGAATTCATAATTCAGTAAATAAGGGGTTAATATAACTCAATTTAGAATCCTTTTGATACAGTAAATGCTGTCTCCTTTTGTAAATGATTCTAAAAATTTTTGATCCCCAGAATCTTAAAAATTTGATTTAATGTTTAATATTTTTTTTGCTGTAAGTTACAAAAATCAGTTATAGAAGAAACAATCAAAAAAGTGTCCAAGGGAAAAAAGGTCTGTTTTGAGTTCGATTTTTAAACTGAAGCATGAAGGTCGGAGAAATAAATATTTTTGTAACTTTCGGATTTTGGGAATCTGCTATTCCTGTTCTTTCTCAAGACACCTCCGGCATTCAAGAAATCGTTCAGTGACAGTTATTTTTGCATTTCTGGAGAAACGAGAATTTTTTTCAGTTAAGAGGGTTCGATTCGCGAGAAAAATCTTTATTCTTGTAATTTTTTCCGCTTCGACACATCTTTTCAAAGAAAACAAAATTATTCGTTCGAAATTTTGAACGAATGTTTTGAAGCTCAACACAAACGAATTTTTACATAGCACAAAATCATAATGTCCTTATTTTATGATTAGTTAGCAACATTTAATTTTAAACAAGTATACAAGGTGTATATACATAAATATCCCAACTTTATAGTTCTATTTACACTAAACGTACCGATATCTTTTTATACCTGTTCCTACCGGAAGTGGTCAAATGACCCCTATATAAGAAGTTTCATATTTTCGATGTTTTGCGAAAAATATACCAGAAATTTTTTTTTCTCCAAATAATTGTCAAAAATTGTTTATTTATTAATCCCTTGATGGGCGGTGGGATATATTTTATCCCACCTTCGATTAATGAAGATTAAAACCAGAAAAAATTATTGAATTTTACTTTTCTAACTTTGGTAGGAAAAAAGTCGTAAAATTGCTTTTCCCTATTTTGCAATAAATCTTTATGGAAATTCCGGTGTGAATTCTACATTACAAAAACACATTTGCTTGCCCCTCAAAGGGTTAAAGCGAAAAAAAATATATATAATTACGCAAAAAGATTAAGAAAGAAATTAATTATTTCAAGAAATTCGAAAATTTAATAAATAAATATTGTGCAAGTTTGCTTATGTTCACCACATATTTTTAAGATTATTTCGTTCTCGATCTAACCTGAAATGTTCAAAGTAGAATCTCACTCGGAATAAAGTCAGTTTCTGAATATATTATCACACATTAACAAATATGATGTAACACAGTAGAATAAATGATGTAATAGCGAAAAAACGCAATTTACTAATGTTCTTACAAAATAAAACATTTATACCTTTATGATTTAACATAAATTTATTCAGGGGTCAAATGACACCTTGCGGTAGTTAAGCCTAAAATATTTTTTTTTCTAGGCAGAAAAGGTAGTTCGGAGATGAGGCATTTTAAGAAATAATATGATCATATACTTTAATAAAAGTCGCGAAATATAAAGAAATTTCGAATTGTTTTAGTTTAATTCAAAAAGGGTCATTTGACCAGTCGCGGTAGGTAGTTTTAGTGTTAAAAGAAAACAAAAAAAAGTACAACTTTGTTGTTTATCGGAAATAAAAAATAACAGTTGAAAGTTTAAATTTAACACAGTTATAAGTGTTCAGTGTGAGCCCCTCCAGAAACACGATATCGAGGCGGTACGATAACTAATCTCACACTTTTCTCAGCATGATATATATGTATATATTTGTTTGTGATACCTTATCAAAGAATATGTGTGTGTTCCACCACTACCAACTAACGCTGACGAACTAAGACTTAGGGCATGCATATCTGCAGCCATTAAAAAAGACATACCAGACATGCTGAATATCATACGATATTGTCGGAACCTTTACCTGCGACGCACAGTGGCGAATTTTATAGAAATTTTGCCCAAAACTGAAATCGCTTTCGGCTTTTTTGAGTTTTCTCCAAAAATAAGCACACAGTAAGAATGGATAATTGTGTTGCTAAATTGCTGTAGGTTAACACTTTATGAAATGTATACAGGGTATGCATAAATTATAGTCGGAGCTTCATTATTTGATTTAAGAACATTTGATTGATGACGAAAAATATTATTACATATTCGTAAAGTATTAAGTAAAGTATACTCAAAAAGCATTTTTTTTAATAACACAAACAAAGTTAAATACTCCCCATTAATTTATGTGGTAACCCTAGCTGTGTCGCAATGTGGAAGACTGAGACGTGAGAATTCAAAATGGCGAATGCATAAGAGAAATCAACGTGCGTATTGTGATGCTAGTTATCTATCGAACTTTGTGCTCAAAATTCACTAGTAACTTTTTGATAATAAATAAATAAATAAATCTAAAAATATGCATTTTCAACGTATTACTTGAAACCATTGAAGATACTTAAATTTCGAAACATTCAACATTGCCAATGTATGACCTAAAAAAAATGTTTATTGTCAATAACATTTTTTTTCTCGCCAGTAGTACCTTTAAGGGGACAAGGGGTCAAACTCATTTATTTATTTATTTTTTTAAATTTCATTATAAATACTATCCAAGGGCACACTATATGTATTATGGCACATATTTATCACACAAGAAACTATTATTTTTTTTTGAGAAAAATAGGTAATTTTCATAAATATTTTAAGCAATATGAAGAACTTTTCAAAATATCCCATGCGCTTTCCATATCAATTAAAATCCTCAATGTGTTTTATGTAAGTTTGTTTTTCATACACAAACTAAATTGTGGATTGTTTTTTGAAACTAAATATAATTGGAAAAATTGAAGGTTGTTAATTGCAGAAATATGGTGCAAAAACGCTGAAAATTTAATAAAATTTAGAAAATAATTTTTATCTTACCTTTATATACACTGGTCATCAAAATTAAAGGATAATGAGAAAAAATCGGCTAACTAAGTTAATGTGTCAACCAATGCCCAATGCTGCAATTATTTATCTTTATTAAAAACTATTGAACTCAAAATTGCACTTCCACACATACGTTATTGTCGGAAATATGCAAATTAGGTGATTGACAATGTGGTGCGCAATAGACGTATGTTGGAATTCTGGTCTGTAGTGTTGTTTAAAGTGAATGTGGTGTCTGAATGTGATCAGTATTCATTAGTTATGGCTCAAAGACATCATTTAAGTTAAGGTCAAAAAGTAGAGAATAATTGGTAGAATCGAGGAAGGTCAAACACAAATGGAGGTCGCCCAAGATTTGAATATCTCTTAAAGTATCATATCAAGAGCTTCGACTTTTAAGCACTGGATCCGTTGAAAGACAGCCTAGTCAAGGAAGACCAAGAGCAACAACTGCATTCGAAGACCGTTTTTTGTCATTGTGGCTCGAAAAAACCGCGAAGCGACTACAAGAGATCTGGTTTCAGACCTTCAGGCTGCCACAGGAACTCAAATTAGCCATTCTACTGCTGCACGAAGGCTTAACAAGGATGGACTGTATGCGAGAAAACCAATAGTTTTTGTGCCCGTCACTCCAGCTTCCAAAGGGGCCCGTTTAAGCTGTTGCTGTCATCACGTTCAATGGAGCCAAGAAGACTGGGCTTGAACGGGATATTTCACAGACAAGGGAAGGGCAAGTTGCGTCTTCCTTCATTTCTCCAGATCAAAACACGTCTACAATCAGTGTTCCACCTATACCTGGACTCGTCAGCACACAATACTTGAACCCAGTCTTCTTGCCTCCATTGAACATGACGCGGTCAGCAGTTTAAACGGGCCTCTTTGGAAGCTGGAGTGAGTGGGACACAAACTATTGGTTTTCATGCCTACAGTCCACCCATGCTAAGCCTTCGTACAGCAGTAGAACGGCTAATTCGAGTTCCTGTGGCAGCCTGAATGTCTTAAACCAAATCTTTTGTAGTTGCTTTGCGGTTTCTTCGAGCCACAATGACAAAAAACGGTCTTCGGATGCAATTGTTGCTCTTGGTCTCCCTTGACCAGGCTGTCTATCAACGGATCCAGTGCTTAAAAATGCAGCTCGAAGCTCTTGATATGACACTTTGAGGGATATTCAAATATTGGGCGATCTCCATTTGTGTTTGACCTTCGTCGATTCTACCAATTATCCGCCACTTTTTGACCTTAACTTAACTGATGCTTTGAGCCATAACTAATGAATAATGATCACATTCAGACACCACATTCACTTTAGACAACACTACAGGCCAGAATTCCAACATACGTCCATTGCGCACCACATTGTCAATCATCTAATTTGCATATTTCCGACGCTAACATATGCGCGGAAGTGCAATTTTTAGTTCAACAGTATTTAATTAACATAAATAATTGCAGTATTGGGCATTGGTTGGAACATGAACTATGGTGATAACTAATAGTGAGCATATTTTTTCTCATTATCCATTAATTTTGATGACCAGTGTACAAATATTTAAAATTTGATGCACAGTTTTATTTGTTGATATATATAAAAAAAAATTGCATAAAAATATTGGGGATTTTAATTGATATGAAATGCGCATGGGGCATTATGAAAAGTTCTTCATAACGCTTAAAATATTCAAGAAAATTTCTTATTTTTCTCCCCTAATTTTTTTTTTAAAATTTCTTGTGTGATAAATATATGCTATAATGCATATCGTTTGCCTTTGAATGTAAAATGAAATTAAAAAAATAGTTTGAAGGTCCCTTGTCCCCTTAATTTCACGCATGTGAAAATTAGAAACAATCTTTTGATGTTAAAATATTTGATGTTAATGTTAATTTTGACGATTCAATGTCTAGGCTTGCGGTATTATTCCTTCTTATTTTCTTTCTTTCTTATTTTGCTTTGCATGAAACAAATGAGTAAAAAATATGAAATATTCTTGAATATTTTTTATAATGAAATGAGCGAAAGGTATGTATTTCAAATGCATTTAATATATGTACTTTGAATGTATGTGTCGTAAATTAATATTATGTATTTTAAAGAAAATGGGTGAAAGTTTTATATTTTAAATGAAATGCATGAATACGAACGATGGTCATGGGAACAATACTTGCGGCCGGCGAACATTAGAGTACCACGTTTTCCTCAAATCCATAATAACGGCTTACTAAATAAATAAGTACGCTAATATGAAATTACCCAATGGTGTACACGGAATGAATGCAACGTTTATGTCTGGTTTCTCGCTAGCTTTTTGGATAATTTTGCCAATGTATGATGTAATGGGTAACCCTTTGATTTGAAGTTTGCATTTAATAATCTAAAATACAAAACAACTGAAATAAACAAAATACGCTTTTCTACAAAGTGAAGTGAAAAGTATTTATACAGCTAATAAAAATATATATAATCTCTATAATGAAATGTAGTACAAAATAGTGCATTTATACAGATAGCCTGAGTTAATTTTTATTTTTACGATTTCACTAAATATTACCTTTGTATCGTCAAAAGTCGTTGAAGATTATTTCATGAATGAATAAATTTCTAAGCTTTCTCAAGTATTGAAAATTAACTTATTCGGAGAAATAGTAAAACAGCTTAGCGAATGCACTTATCATAAATAAATTAAAAATCAAGTAACCTTAATCACATTACTCAGACAACATTTATCAATATCATTACAATACATAAAGAATAAGAGAAATTTTTATTCTTTATTCAATTCATTTCACATGTTTCACAGAATCATATTTAATCTGATTATTTTTCGGAATCTTCGACGAAACCACGGATAATAAGCAACTTACAAATTCTTCTTCTAATGTACTATAAATTAATATGTTATTCCTTTACCTAGTTAATAAATTGTCTTTTGGGAATGTTTTAAAACTTTTGCTGTTTTTTGAAATCAAAATAATTATGTATTTTTAATATATGAGAGCAAGTCTAAACTACGCCTTGATATTATTTTTCATTTTAATGTATATCTAATTTTCGAAATTTTTTTTTAATTTATTCTATCTAAAAATAGAATCGTATTTTTCAGAATAAATTCGCTTATCCTAGGAAAAAGAATTTCTCAAATGGCATTCGACCTTCGCTGAGTTACCAACTAGTATACATTTTGGCTACCAGTATTTCAGTATAGAAATCTTCGTCTTATTTAATTACAGAGTTTATTTCGTTAAATACGGCGAATTACACTATTTATAAATAGACTATTTAGGACTAGTACCTTCGTTATTACAAATACTTTCTACTTACAATGCCTTTTTTTTTTTTATAACGACGGGTGTTGTTCTGCATACGTCGGAAATAAATAGTTAGAGATAATGACAATATTTTGGAACAATTTTTCGCTTTTATTAAGTAAAATGCACTATTTAATCAATGAATTATTATAAATAAAAATACTTCGTGCCATTACTTCTATATGAAGAAACTCTTCGTATATTCTAAAGTAAACCGTTAATAGACATGTATTTTCTAGTTAATTATATTAGAAAACGTCTATTTTGATTTGCCCTTTTTCTTCAAAATACAACACGTCCTCAATCCAAGCTGAGAATTAACTAGTCCCTAACTAACTCCTAATCAAAACTGCATTTCCATCACATCAAGGAGAAATTCCGGCAGTTGCGCTAACAGCAATGTTTATTTCTTAAACGTGCGAACCTAAGATAAAAATTTTCTAAAATTCTCCAACAAAACTCGGAAATTTCGCCCTTATTCCGGCAGCTGTGCCGCGAATAGAGTCATGACCGAAAATTCTGCTCTATGTCAACCCGAGACCCAACCCGAACTCGACAGTGACCCGAAATATTCAAACAACAACCCGACCTGTGCCCGAAGTGAATGAAAATGAATCCGCAATTTCATATAACTAAATGGAAAAGTAGTCTACAATTATGCCTCAAATATCAATTTTATTATCGTTTTGCATAAAAATAAACACGTATAACTGATTAATATTCAAATATACAGTTTTTTTTTTTAAATTGAAAAATATTCAAGACTTTTTTTGAAAAATCGGGTCAACTCGAACCTAACCCGAAAGAAACAAAATTCAATCCAAAATCAATTTGAACCGGAAACATTTAAAGTGAACCCGATCGGAACCCGACCCGCAATGATAAAAATTACTGTCAACTCAACCGTACCCGGCCGTACCACCACCGCTGGTCGGGTCTCGTTTGAGTAAAATCATGATGCAGACCTACCTGCCAGAACTTTTTACGTTTTGCCACGCATTTGTTTTTTAGATTGTGCCATTAATTACAATAAAAATCTCCACTTCACTGAAACTCTCCGATTGCGAAACCCATATTAACCTATGTGAAAACTTAAAGGCGCGATTATTTATTACCTAATACGCTTTTCGTCAAAATAAAGTAGACGTCAGAAGACGACGAGGTGGGATTTTAAAATGCGTCTTCTTAGATTTTAAGTATTTTTAAGATGATCATAAAATTTCATGAAGTGGAAATTTCTAAGTTTATAGGGACTTTTTAAATACTTAAATTTAAAGGAGATTATTTTCGTCGACATCTGATGTCTACTTTTTGATGGTGAAAACCGCATTTCAATAATTATAGTAGATAACGAGTAATTGCGCTTTTAAGTTTTCGCATAGTTTAACATAGGATTTCAAGATCGGGAATTTTTAGAGAAGTGCTCGACTTTAATCATACAGTATCACTAAAATTTGATTCAATAAAAATTTATTCAAACGATTTACTGTAACAACACTGTCATTTTTTGCAAACTAATACATAGAAATGCAATGATTCTTGAGTTTGAATACCAACGTGCATGTTATAATTAATACCATTCTTGAATATAAAGGAAATAATTGAATAAAATGTCATAGTATTGAAAAAATAATCCTTGCTAAAAAAATGATTCAAAAACATGTAAGACTTAGGTGTGATAAAATTTCTCAAATACTTTGAATCGTATTCTGAAACATTTTTCTTCACTAGAATAACGTATTATTTTTAGATAAAATCAGTTTGTTTTTCAGTCGCAATGATTTATTTGTGATTTTGGCATTCTTGTTTTATCTTAGTATTTATTCTTAAAACGCATATTCTATGGATTTGAATTTAATAGTGTATAGGAACCAATATTTCCGTTTCTTTCTAATTTATTTTGCAAAAAATAACTATTATATATTAAAGTTTGTGGATTGTTGACTAGTTACAGAAATATGTGCGATAAAAATTGCGTGTATTATTATCAATACTTTATTACTGCCATCTATAATCGAATTCATATATTTGTATTAATTTAATAATGATAAGTTACTATAGATAAGTTACTTAATTAATAATAGTTTACAAACTTTAATAAAAATTTTGAGATATTATTGAAATTAAATGTTATACCAAAAACAAAACAATTTATTTTTAAGTATTAATAATAGTAATTAACGTGTGTGATTATTATACAAATAAATAATAAATATCTAATAGCTGTAACTTACATTCAGTTATTCCAAATGTTTAACCAATTTATTTGTATTAATTATAATTAAATTACGTACTTGTTACTAATTGTAATAATTTTAATAAAAGAAAATTTCATATTAATGTAGTTTTTAATATTTATATATAAATCCCATTTTAAGATGAATGATAACTAATAAAAGCAATACGATAAGAACAACATTTTTTAAAAATAATGAATTATTATGCACAAGAAATATCAGAGAAATGAGCACAATTTTTTTTCACAATTAATTGACCAAATTAATATTACATATCATGATTTCTTATATAAAAGGAAAATAAATTAATGTATTATAAGATGGTATAGTTTCAAGTCAGATACAATTAATGTTACTAGGTGTCCTGATTTACGTAGAATATCGCGATTTCCAGAAGTTTCAAGATCCGTTCCGCGGAAATACTGAGCGGGACGCCAAAAGTCCCAATTTTTTATGATGTATAAATTGCATTAAATTTCTTTACGTAGGATGCCCCGATTTTCAGGGGTTCCAAGTCCGACGCCAAAAGTCCCAATTTTTTTATGATGCATGAATTCCATTAAATTTCTTTACGTGGGATGTCTCGATTTTCAGATTTTCCAAGACCCGTCCGGCGGAAATACTGCGTGGGACGTCAAAAGTCCTAATTTTTTATGATGCATAAATTCCATTAAATTTCTTTACATGGGATGTCTCGATTTTCAGGTATTCCAAGACCCGTCTTGCGGAAATACTGCGCGGGACGCCAAAAGCCCCAATTTTTTGTGATGCGTAAATTCCATTAAATTTCTTTACGTGGGATGTCTCGATTTTCAGGGGTTCCAAGTCCGACGCCAAAAGTCCCAATTTTTTTATGATGCATGAATTCCATTAAATTTCTTTACGTGGGATGTCTCGATTTTCAGATTTTCCAAGACCCGTCCGGCGGAAATACTGCGTGGGACGTCAAAAGTCCTAATTTTTTATGATGCATAAATTCCATTAAATTTCTTTACATGGGATGTCTCGATTTTCAGGTATTCCAAGACCCGTCTTGCGGAAATACTGCGCGGGACGCCAAAAGCCCCAATTTTTTGTGATGCGTAAATTCCATTAAATTTCTTTACGTGGGATGTCTCGATTTTCAGGAGTTCCAAGACCCGTCGGGCGGAAATACTGCGAGGGACGCCAAAAGTCCCAATTTTTTTATGATGCATAAATTCCATTAAATTTCTTTTAATGACATGTTATTTATTAATCTGCTTCGGATAGAACTTAATAGAAGAAAACCTGCGATAACGGAAAATTTTTGTGAATCCGACGTAAAGAATACTATATATAAATCTACCTTTTAAGAAGGAAAGCTGTTTAAGACGGAGCATTTTCGGTCTCCAGCTATTTTGTTTTACAGGTTTTACTACTTTGTTTAATAAAACTTGTGAAAATAGAACCTGCTTATAAAGAAATTCTATCTTAAATGTAAAAATTGTATGGTTCCTACAGAAGGAATGCCATACATTTATAATTGCACAGACCTGAACCTCTTTTAAACAAAATTTTATTTCGGTCCCTAACGATTCCGCTTTCGCAGATTTTATTTTACTGTACTATAAAAACCTAATAAGACGGAATCTCAAATAACCAGAGAAGGATTACATCTTTTAGCAGTTATAATTGTATGGTTTTCTTTTCGCCAGTAGCCGGAAATTTTCTTTTAAGGTAAGATTCCCAGCAAAGAAAGAAACAGTAAGCCATCAGCTGGAAAAAAGATGGCAGCCAGCAGTGCCATCAGCGGTAAAGTGCAAGGGTGCCATTATTTAAACCTGTCGAAAAGTGTCCGAGCCGAATGCAACTGGTCCATCAGTGATGGCCAACAGCAGGCCAGCATTGGTATGTCATCACATTACTTCAATCCGGCACTTTTCCTGCAGTGCTAGCACCTATCCCACTGCTATTCCTTTGCTGGCCCAGCACTTTCCCTTACAAAAATTTCTTATAGAATTCTATAAAAAAACAAAGTATTATATAATTATGGCTCTTTTTTGTATAAGATAGTTTCATCAAGAGCTATAGAAATATCTGTAGAAGTGTCTATAATAGAAATATTTGAACTTTCAGCGGTTTCCATGTGGTCACCCTCCCAAGTACTAACCGCGCTCGATGCTGCTTGGTTTTCGTGATCGGACATGAACAAGTGCTTTCAGCGTACGCTACGACTACTCGTAGTTTTCAAGCTCTCATTACACTATTTCAAGTTTGTTTCTTTTGTGATTTACGTTCCCAATCATTAAACTGGTATAGAAATCCTATGTATTTTATACGCTTTTTTTTATTATTGATTCTGAACTGCGTAAATTATGAAAACCGAAATCCTTTGTAACCTAGTAAAACCAGATTTAAAGAAAAAAAAAGTGCGTTGAAATAAATAATTTATTTATTTATTCATTTACTTATTTATTTTGTTGGTGGCAGTGGTGCTATATTTTTTACAGTTTCAAAAAAAAAAAAAAAAAAGCTTCACAGCTTAAATTATGTTAAGATATTCATTTCAGATTTGTGTTCAAATACTCAATGTCTTCGATATTCGCAGCGCCACCTAGCGTAAGGGTTCCCAGCAATAATACTGCAAAAGTTTGGGCACTTCCATGTAGTGGTGGGCCAGCGCATGATATAAAATGGATGCCCACCAGAATTTTATCTCATGATTCCCAACAGCAAAGTTGACTGAAGCTGTCCAGCAGTGGTCATGGAGTGGTAGACCATCAGCCAGCACTTCTCCATCATTGCTAGCACCTATCTTGCTGCTGGCCAGCAATTTCCTGTTTGCTGGGTTCCATTATACACGAGTCTCTTTTTCATAGGATTTGCTATATTTTTATGTCCCGACTAAGAAGCCGTTGTCCCGCTTTTTCTGTCTCTCTGTCCCGCTTTTATGTAACAGTGGACCTGGCAACACTAGATACAATTATCTTGGTATTAACACTGAATAATGTTGTATTTGAAATAATCTTAAATTTTGATTGCCATCTGATAAATAAACCCATGTAATTTTTGGGCCCGTCCTCAAGAGGACACGTTTGAGAAAAAAAAAAAAAATCCCTGCCGGCTCGGGCCTACAGGCGGAGGTAGATTTCGAAGTTACGTACGAAATCCACCAACAAAACTTAAATCAAGATTAGAGATAAACCCAGTTCCTTCACTAAGAATAAGCTCTAGGGAGCTAACCATTTTGTGAAAATTCTAATATACACGAATACACACACGCATGTATATGGAATAGGTTTAAAAAATAGCTACAGCAAATTCAGCGAACCTCAAAGTGTTAAAATAAGTTAATATTTCCATAATCGGGTTTTTATCACGTTTTAATACGTTTCTTCAAACTCACTTAACGTTACATATTCACCTACCGAGATCCATTTTATTTCCAATATGACGCAATATATATATTTTTTTTAATTCGTCAAACTGTTTATTTCATTTTGAGTTTTCATGCGGAAATCTTACTCTAGAAAACTTAGACGTAATATTCAATTTGTTTTCAATTCGTCAAACTATTTATTTAACTTAATTTTTCACGTGAAAATCTTGCAATAGAAAAGCAATTGTTGTGGTGTGAATTTTATTGCTTTTTACTGATTGTTGGCAACTGCTATAACGAAAAGTATTTATTTTTTCCTGTCGTTGTTGTGTAAGAGCTGGTTTTGTCAGAATCTTGTTAAGACGGTATTCAAAATTTTGAACCCTTCCCATTTCCATTCCCTTGGGCCGATTTTGCCCATTTTTAATCCCTGCCGAGATATTAGCCATCTCAAAGTTGTTGGCGACTTTGAAGACGATCCGTGCATAATTGCGACTTTTATCGTGCGGACAAAATTTAGTACATACATACATACACATATATATATATATATGTATATATATAAACTTTTTAGGTGGGGGTGGTTTTGGGTTCCTATAATGAAAAGTTATGAAGGAATTTTTCAAAAGTCGCACCATGATAACGTTTGCAACAGTATTTCTTAGAAATCTTCCTAAAATCCCTGCTGGCTCGGTCTACAGATAGATTTCGGAGTTAAGTAATAATTTCACCAACAAAAGCGAAATAAAGATGAGATAATCTAGTTTAAAAATTTTAACTGGCCGCTTTTGACGAGTTTTTAATTTCATTTTTTGTAAGAGTTGGTTTTACCAGAATCATGTTAATACGATAATTTTTATCTCCAACTCCGATTTTTTTCATCCCTTGATAATATTTTTAGTAAAATCCTCCGTTAGTAGAGTTCATCTTATCAAAAACTTGTTACTACAAAAGTTATAGATAATATTAAGAAGATATATATAATGAATTTAAACCGTGTGGTGATTGTTTTATTAAATGAACCACACACTACAGTTTAAATTCTGACGTTCTTTTTATTGAGACAAGCACGTGTTTAATAATGCAACCCTATATACAGCATCTCTGAGGGTTGTCAAAAATTTTCATCACGCTAATGATACTTTTTTTATCGTCTTAGTGGCGGTTTAACGGAGATGTGACTTATTTTCTTCTACATGCACCCCCCCTTTTTTTTAGTTTTTATTTATTTATTTATTTATTTATTTATTTATTTATTTATTGTAAGAGTTGATCCTATCAAAAACCTGACAGCATAGCAGTTGTAGATAATATTAAGAAGATTTATAAAATAAATTAAGTGGATTTGATATCTTGTGAATTGACGAAGTTATGAATTTTTTTCTTATTAAAACCCTATTTTTTTCGAACCTTGAGCCCATTTTTAATGATATCAAAAATCTGCCTTCCATAAATTTTTGGCCCTTTTCCTAGAAGTAATAATAACTTTAAACTGATCCCATATGTATCATAATTAAGAAGTTATGAGTTTTTTCTGTTTTAACAAAACCCCTCCCCATTTCAATTCCCTTGGTGATTTTGTCCATTAAAGAACTAACTTGACCGAGGTTTGTGCCCTTTGATTTTATGTATCAGTTTGGAAGAGATTTGTGCAGAATTATGGGAGTTATCGTGTCCATAAAAAAGTGATGCGATATATATATATATAAAGTATTGAACTATGGGTTGTTTTTTGGGTTCTAAAGTCATGATCGGCATATATTTTTAAAACTTGTAAAGAAATTCCAACATTGGGAAGAATGTAATAGTTGTAATGTTTCTTACGAAGTCTACCTAAAAGGCATTTTGAGGGAAAATAAATGGACATATGTAGTTTTTGAAATCACCAATTCCAATTACATAATAATGAACTAAGGCACAATAAAAGACATTCTCACGATATCATAACCAGCATAGCCTGAACCAATCTGATCTGAATCTGACTTAGGTACAAATAATCCAAAGCAATCTTATCTGAATTCTGACTTAGGTACAGATAATCCAAAGCAATCTGGTCGCAGTGATCTGTCTCGTTCCAATCTGATAGAGCCAATTTGATCGATCTGTCTCTTTCATCTGAAAGGGATGATCAAAATGCAGGAGAAAAAAAAATTCGTTACTAAAAAATGATTTAAAATTATTGAAGGATAATGATGCAATAAAATAAAAGTTAATAAAGGAAAGTAAGTAATTTACATTATTTAAAGGATATAGACCGATAAATGCAGATGGTTATGAATATTCATAAAAAAAGTAGAGATGAAAATGTGTAGAAAAGTGATAGTAAATATGAATTAAGAATTAAGATATAAAATAGAAAATAATAGCATTGAATGCTGTATTAGATGAAGAGCATATTTAAGAATAAGCGGACACTATCAAGAGTAATATATGATGGCATTTGTTATTTTTTTCCCTCTAAGCTCACTATTCTTAGGTATTTTTAGCACATGGTTATGCAGTATTATATCCAGACACACCTAGGTCTCTTTTTATGTATGATGAGATGTTTTAGTTATTAATTTAGTTTGTTTTATATTTTTATTAATTCAAACATTCTGGATTTATGATACAGTGTGCAATGTGTTATCTATCGCTGACCTTTAATTTCTTAACCGTTGGTCGTAGACATATAGTTCCAATTAGAAAAATGTTTCAAATGAGGTAAATATCCATATTGTGGCACTCTTTAAAGTTAAAAATCAATTTGATAAAAATTACGAAAACTAACTTTTTGTACAGTCCCCCAGTCCCTATAGTTATATTTAGTAAAAGTTTACACATATCATAACAGATGTAACACAAAAAGTTTGACATCTGTACTACAAAAATTGACACAATTATTAAATTTCAAACTTTGAGATTTTTGCACATGATTTTGTCTTTCATTGAGGGATCAGTTAAAAGATGAATTAAAGTAATTCGAGATCAAAATCAAGGTGCAATGTCCTTTTTAAGACGAAACCTCTTTTAGCCGGTATATCGTTGGTATTTTTTAATGTTGTTCGACCCATAAAAGTTAGCTCAAATTTTTAGATGAAATAACCCTATTTGGTGATTCCCCGATTTGGTGATACCGGCTAAAGGTGGTTTCGCAGGGAAAAGAACATTGCACCCTGATTTTGATCTCGAATTACTTTAAATGATCTTGTAACTGATCCCTCAATGAAGGACAAAATCATGGGCAAAAATCTCAAACTTTGAAATTTAATAACTGTGTCAATTTTTGTAGTACAGATGTCAAACTTTTTGTGTTATATCTGTTATGTTATGAGTAACCTTTTACTAAATACAATTATAGGGACTGAGGTACCGTATAAAAAGTTAGATTTCGTAATTTTTATAAAAGGGATTTTTTATTTTAAATAATGCCACAACGTGAATATTTACCTCATTTGAAACGTTTTTGTAACTGGAACTATATGTATACGACCAACGATTGAGAAATTTAAAGGTCGGCGATAGATAACGTATTGCACCCTGTATAAAAGGAGTTCCAACCTGCGCATCTCGGTGAAAACCATACATATATATATATATATATTTTTTTTTTTTTATTATTGAAGACTGTATGTAATAGATTTTTACATTTAATATATATTTTTTAGATTTTGCTATAACAGTATTTTTATATGAAAAATACAAATTATATATTCAAATAAAATTTTGAAATTTAATAAAAGGGATACTTTCGTATTGACCTCGTACCGGGAATTAACAGACGAAGAAATCACCAAAGGTCGCTAGCCTTTTCAGTGGTTTAAGCATGGTTTGATTATGTCTTAAACTTGTGTTTTATTTATAGGCTGATGCCGCCAGTAGTTGATGAAATTTTTTAAATATTGCGCCATTTCAGGCGGAAATGAGTTTTATACGTGGCACTAGACATAATATTTCAAATGAAAAACAAATCCTAGATCAATGGCTCAAAAGGCGCAAAGGCCAACATAGTGAAAAAGATTCCATGCCGGTACTCGAACCCGGGCCATCAGCACAGCGCACCGACACTCCACCGACTAAACCACACGGAACGGTACCCCGCCAGGAAAATTTCTCACTATTACATGTTGGAAAGGCCTCAAACGCAGCACAAGGTGGAATATTTATCGTGAGCCACCGGTATGGGGTAAACACGAAACATAATTAAATCCAGCATCGATTGAAACTATATTAATACTTGGAATTTTTTCCAGAGAGAAACTTTCACCTTGCATACAATATTTCAAATGAAAATCAAATTTCAAATCAATTGCTTGGCAAGGAATCTTTTTCCCTATGTTGGTCTTTGCGCCTTTTGAGCAATTGATCTGGGATTTGATTTTAATTTGAAATATTGTATGCAAGGCGAATGTTTCTCTCTGGAAGAACTTCCAAGTATTAATACTAGACATAATATTTTTGTTTGAATGTTAGTGCCCCTGTTGGCACATTGTTGTCAGTTGTCGGCTGTAAGAGAAGCCATTTTATAAATTTTTTTATTAGAAAGTGTAAATATTTAGTTTTTGATTAGTTGGAGACACTTAGGTAAGTTAAAATAATTCACTTCCATCTTGCTTATTTCATCTAATATTTTTATACGAATTATTGTTAATCACAATCCAAGGATGATATTTTAAAGATGACTTTTTAGATTTCCGATTGACTTCTTTTACCTGACTAACCACTGGGAAAATGGCCAATAAAAAAACTATTTATTTATAATTTTGTGGCTATTTAATTTCAGAGGATTTTATATTTGTCCATTATAGGACATTCATTAAAGGTTGTAGCAATCATGTTAGTTTGGTTTGGTTTGGTTTTATTGAACAGATACATCAGACTAGCTCTCGTGTTAGTTTACTTCTAAAATTTAAAAAGAAGGAAATAGAATAAAAATCCCGTAGCACTGACTTTATTTGATCAACTACTGGCTGGGTCACCCTATTTTATTTTTTTATTTTTAGATTGTTAAAGTTTTAATTTCGTTATGGAATATAAGACGGAAATAAATGCTGAACCATTTTATTTATATTAATTTAAGTGTAACTGCCTTTTGTAACCGTGAGTCTGCAAGTGTTAGGGATAGATTTAAAAAAATCATTCTTCAAAGTTATTTTAATAACAACAAAGGTGAGTAAATCGCTATACAGTTTTCAAACAAATTACAATATAGTTTTTTAAACAAGTTGCATTTGAAAGTACATTTGTTTCTCTTTTCGATGGTGTAAAAATTAAAAATGTGCGGTATTTAGAAATATAAAAAAATGCAGTAAAAGTTAATTAATCGTCTGCTGTTCCCACCGTCAAAATGACGTCAGCGTTACGTACGGACAAGTTTGTCCTTTATAATATAGATAGAAGCTTATTATTGTCCCTTTTATGGCCTATAGCGACAATATTCGATGGAAAAATAATCTATATAAAATCATTGCACTATGATTTGTGTTTGTGAAGCTTTTCTGAGAATTCCACCCCACATTCATAGTTCCTTATTTTTCCAATCTCCATTGTAATTTTTGACCTTGCATTTATTTTTCCATTTATGTTCCCACGCGTAATTTTCTTTTCATTATAATATTAATTAATGTAATATAGAAACAAGTGGGTAAGTGTGATCACAGATCGCACAGAGGGTTTCGTTTAATATTCCTTTAAAACACTTTATCCTTTTGCGAAATCTGTTAGTTCCACATTTCGCAACCAGGGGGCGCACTCTATTCTACACAAACCTCTATCCAAAGGAAACTCCGTTTTACAACCTATCCGTAGGTATATTAGTCGAGGGGATCGGGTCTATAGCACCCGAGATAGGTAGGCGCCCCAGGAAATTGCACGGAACAGTCTTTTATAAGCTTTTTATTATGTGTTATGAACTATGTCAAAGTTTCCAGCAGATCGACTTGTTAGATTTCATATGGGTGGGGCTTGTGAGTGCTTAAGCCATTTGGTAGGCCTCCCCACCTAGCTGACCCTGTTAGATTTCATAATTTTAACAAAATTGCGTTATGTTAGTTGCAAATTCCACCACCAGGGAGCGCACACTATTCATAACAAAAGTGTATCAGATAGAAACTCTGTTAAACAACCTATCAGTGGATGTGTTACTCGAGTTGGTGTCGGCCTTAAGCGAGAAATTAAGAAATTTGCTGAAAGTACTATTCGGAAATAGTGGTAACTAAAATTTTGACATTTTTATGTTTCATAAGCAGCACGTGTCTGAGTATATCATAGTGCTCAAAAAACGACATCTAAAAAGGTCGTAAACGCTAATTTTTAAAAAAGAAATCCAGCGCCCCTCCCCCGCCCTCCCTTCACAGGAAATTGCATGCACCATTATTTTATAAGCTTTTTATTATGTGTCATGAAGTATCTTAAAGTTGCAAACGGATCGCCTTGTTATATTTCCTAATTTTAACAAAATCGCGTTACGTTAGTTCTGCATTCCACCACCAGGGAGCGCACTCTATTCTTAACAAAAGCATAGCTGAACGAAACTCCTTTGCGCAATCTCTCCGTAGATACATGGTCGGGAGGGTGGCGGTGCAGTCTTAACCAACAATTTAAAACATTTTCTGCGATAACAAACGCTAAGATTTAATAAATAAATCTAGTCCCCCCCCCCCCTCCACTCCTCGAAATATCACACTCCATTCTTTTTTACACTTTTTCTTATGTGTTATAAAGTATCTTAAAGTTTCGAACACATCGAGTGGCGGTCTTAAACAATAATTTAAGATATTTCCTTAAATTGCTATTCGGAAATAGTGGGATGAACACTTATAAACCTATAAACTTTTTCATATTGAATAATTAATACTTATCTCATAGCGCGCCATCGAAACACCCCACGCAAATTGTTAGATTTCCTAATTTAAATGAAATCTCCGTTAAAAAAGCACGTGCCTCCATCTTAATCTGGCATTTGATGGAAATAAAAGGAATTAATAAAATAATAATTAATATCTCAGCTCGTAATGAAGCTATCTCTTTGAACCGGGTATGTATGAAATCTGTGAGAAATTTCCAGCCCGGATGTCAAAAAATTTAATCGAAAAATTTAATATTTAAAAAGTTTAAATTTCGTATTAGACTTTCCTCCCCTTAAATTTCTCCCGCGCCGATATGTCTGACAGATGACGACAGCTGCCTTCCGGTGAATGGAAATCTGTTTTCATTGTCTTTCCAAACACAGAAATTAAATTTTTATCGATCGATTTTTAGTGGATTTTTTGCGTTCTATCCTACGCAGAAATTTGAAATTTATACCAAAATAAAGTAGAATTTTTTCCGCGTATTTCTACACCTGTTACGAACTTGTACGACCGATACTTCGGCAGATCCGATTTTGCTTTTTAAAGGTCCACTTCATTTATTGCTTAAATTACTCCGTGGTAACCCTGCACCGGCTGATTTGACAGAGCATCTGCCGAATTTACTGGCAACCCTTAGGAGAAACTGGGGAGGATTTCGATAACGTGCGTTCACATCTGCATTCAAAAGGTTGATTGGTTAATTTTAGAATTTAATTAGCCCGTAATTAGGTTAATTACCAACTTTTTCAAAATTTTATGATTTGTTGTTTGATGTGAGGTGTTCAGCTATAAGTACCCAAAATTTCAAGTCTCTAACATGTATAGTTTCTGAGAACGGGCTCTGTGACGGACAGACAGACGGACAGACAGACAGACAGACAGATAGACAAAGGAGTGAGACTAATAGGGTTTCGTCAGATGAACGAAACCCTAAAAAAGGACTGTCGTTAAGGTGGACTTTAATCTTTTATGTACTGAATTATGAATTCATAATTTTTTTTTTATCTTCTAAAGCATTTTTCTTGAATTTGTGAAACTACATTAGAAGATTTACATAATCATTCAATAAATTTTAGAATGATTTTAGAAGGATTGAAGAATATAGAAAGATTAATTAAATTTCAATTTATAGGGATTTCGTGCAATATTTATAACCCCACTCAAATCTTCTATTTTAAATATTTTTCTTAGTATTTTGTAGAATTAGGAAATGTGCAAATATAATGTTCTTACAATAGAAATATTTCCGAATTGAAAATCCCCCCCCCCCCTCCCCGAACGCAAAGAAAGCTGAAAAGATGCAAAGGCAAAATAAATAATCCTTTCAAAAATATTTTTGTTTTGTGTAACCCATAATGCTTTTGCAACAAGATAAAGTAATGCATCTATAACTCATTCTAAACTGTATTACTACTTATCGATGTATTAAATGAATTTTATAACAAGTTATTTTAATGGTACTTATACCGGGTGTCCCAAAAAGGACTGACTGATTTTAAAATTCAATAACTTGCAAACGGTGACAGATATTTAAAAAATTCTTGCAGGAGGGTTATGCATAAGGTCAAAAGTTTTATTACAGTGATTTTCGATTTTAGTTCGAATTACAAACAATAGATGGCGCTGTAAGCAATAGTCGCTAAATACAGGCTCGATTTCTGGTCCTTTCTCTTGTTCCATGCTGAAAAAGGAGATGGAAATGTATTATCCGGGCCACGAAGTACCAAAAATCGAGCCTGAATTCAGCATCTATTGATCGCAGCGCCATCTATTGTTTGTAATTCGAACTAAAATTGAAAATCACTGTAAAAAAACTTTTGACCTTATGCAAAACCCTCCTGCAAGAATTTTTTAAGTATCTGTCACCGTTTGCAAGTTATTGAATTTTAAAATCAGTCAGTCCTTTTTGGGACACCCGGTAAGTACCGCCAGTAGATAAAGGGTTAAGGTTTTACTATAAGTAATCTTCTGTAATTTTATTTTTATATATAAAATAAATAATAACTAAAAAATAAACATTGAAAAATTAAATTTGTAATTCTAGCGGAAAAAACACTCATAACACTTTGTAATAACATGAAATGTAATTATTTATTTGAAAGAACTGATTATTGAGACTCTTTTATTTTATAATTTAATTTCGTTGTTATTATAAATTATAATTCAGGAAAGAAAATTTGATTCCTTATTTTACAATCAGCCTCGAAAAAATTAAATTAAAAAGTTTTAACCTGGACTCCAAAATAACTCATTTAAACACAACTGAAATAGCCGAAAGGAAACACCGCTGGCATTAAGAATTCGGCAATTTTTCTCTCGATTCACCAAACAGTTCCCAGTTGATTCATGGTTCTGCTTCGTTTAATCCGTACAAGAAACTCTTACACAAAATAAATTATTGACTGTGAGCAGACGAAAAGTTTTTCTTTCGATTTCAATGAGGCAAACAAAAATAACAATCGAGTTTCGTTTATTATTTTTTTCCCTTTTCTTCAAAATGTCACAAGAATCTGTAAGCAGCTTTTATTTAGCCATTTGTAGTGACAAGTCAAATACATGGAGTCAGATTTTTTTTTTTTACCTTTTCACTTCGCTTCAAAAATATTTTATTGCTGACATTGATTTTTATGGCGGTTGTTCATTTATTTATTTATATAATCAAAATCACCGATTGAAGAAATGAAGTGGATTGATTTCTTTGCAGATCTTTATGTATTTTGCCTCCGCAAAATTTTAAAATGACAGATACGTTAATAATAGCGCAATTCTTTCGATTTTGATATTTCATAGACAGGTGACACTCATCGAAGTAAATGCGACATTAATGAAAAGAAATAGTAATTAAGTGCGCATGGCTGTGGGTTTTATTTGATAATCCATAGAGTAGAAAGAAAAAATCTATTGAAATTTGGATATTATCCCCTTCGGGATGAGCGTCTTTTACAGAATTTTTTCTTTTTTCTTTTTTCTTTTATCACCGGTTTTACAAAACAGAAAATTTTGCCTAATTGAATCTGAAAAATGCTTGGATTAAATAAGGCAAAATTTCATGGAAGAAAAGGATAGATGGGGGTGCAGTATGCCGTAAAAACGGTTTGCAATATGATGCGCGTTATCGCTCAAATTTAAATGCTCTCACTAGGCTCAAACAAAACAAGCACCTGGAACAGGGGCCGAATTCTTTGACACATCACCCGTGCATTTTTTTCTCTAAATGAAAGTAATCTGCTTATTTTTAGGCATTCTAAAGCAGCATTCCATTGTATTATGCACTAAAAACTGTACTACTAGAAGTTTTCTTCTTTTTTTTCGTGAAAGAACATGCTTTTGTTTGGGCCTACTGTAGCGGATTTTAGGGTTACTTTTTTGGGATCACCCCCAGCCACCTTACTGCATCTCCATCTATATCTTTCCTACATAGCAAAATTTACAATAAAAATTTACTGGTGAGAATAATCACGGATTCTGAGCACCTTACGCGGCACGAATACCGGTCGCTCGTCCCCGTAGGGTTATACTAGTTTTGAAAGAATAAGATGGGTAATATTTGATGTAGAGTTCGGCAAATTCGCAATTGTAATTATCTTCAATGTAATTACAATTTAATTGCGTGTAATTAGTTATAGTTCAAATTACGTGCCGTAAAAAATTCTTTGCATCACTATAATCGGAACTGCCCCCATTCCACTACGTGACAAAATTTCTGCGTTTGAATGTGTCTAACTATAATCGATTACATGCAATTAACTTGTAATTTAAATGTAGATAAATGAGATTACAAATTTGCCCAACTCTGATTTCATGTAATATGATGCAACAGAAAAAAAAAATTCTAATGCTACAGTAAAAACCGGTTTAATAAGCTAATATGTAACAGGAAACCTTGTTACAGAAACCTTGTTGCCTTGTTTCTAACGTCAGAAGCATAGTAGTATCGGAAGGCGCATAAGATTTTTGGTAATGGTGGGAAAAGTATTAATTTAACCCCTAAATGCATAGTGTAATTCAGGAGTTACATGATCTTTTTTTTTTTTGCCATTTGGCGCTTTCTATTGAGCGTTTGGTGAACGGTTATGTATTACTTACATGTGATAACATGAATTTAAGGTTGTGAAATCTGTTATAGTTCTGATCTGTTATCACAGGGTGGTTATAACATCTTTTGTTCGTACTACTTACAATGTGCTCGACTGGATATTTTCTCTGTCTTTATAAGGTAGTAATTATTAATTCTGCAAACTATTAAAAACATATAAAACTTATTATATTATATCGTTGAATAGTTGTTATTGTGCACTGTAAACACTTCAAAGTAAGTATGGAATTTAAAATTATATTTTTTTGAGCAATTTTTGTTATGGAATTCAGGAGTGACATGATGACATTATATCCAAAAGAAACGTAAATAAATTTTTTCACTATTTTTCTAGCGCTTAATTAACAAAAATAGACTAAAACATAATGTTTTCCGAACAAATAAAAAATCATTGAAGGCTTAACGATAATAGCATGGAAAATCAATTTATAATAAAATTCAAAACTTCGATTTGATAATTAGCATGTGGTGACAATCTACCAGTCAGGAGCCTCGCTAAGGACCCCCCCCCCAAAAAAAAACAAAACAAAAAAAAACAAAACAAAAAAAAAAAAAAAAAAAACAACAACAAAAAAAAAACGTTCGTGTATGCTGTTACACTTGGCAATTTTACAAATTTAATTGGCAAATTGGTTTAAAACTTTAATAAAAACTATAATATACTTTCTGTTTTTGATAGACTTGGCAAAAGTTACAAATCTAATTGGGAATATTATTAAACTTTTTACAAATAAGAACAATATTACATTTTCTAATTGTGACAACGTGGCAAAATTATAAAACTGTTGGCAAATACTGAATTGGCAATTTAACGTCCTCCCCCCCCCCCGAAGAAAAAAGCGATGGCCCTGCTACCAGTTGGATTTCTGACTAGTTTTATTGTTTCGTTTTTCCTAACAAAAAACAATAAAAGTTACTTACAACCTTTCGATTCCAGTGTCAGTTTTAAATATATTAAAACTCACTCATATAACTTTCAACAATGAATTTCAAATTAATAAGTTACTACAATTTGTTATGGCGCGCCTGTAAAATGATATAATATATTGAAGAAACTAAATTTTCTGTGCTTAGTTGATATCAAATTTTTATGGATTCTTTTAATCAGTTTTTATAGACCTTTATTTTGTTTAATATTTTACTATATCAAGATTACACAAACTTATACAACTGAAATATTTCGGTTCAATGTAGCACTAAAAATTTTAGCAATGCAGAAATATCCCTTTCTTTAGAATTTGGAAATGAAATACACATTCTTAAATAACGTTACACGTAGTAAAGTTCTTTTGAATCAGCATTTTCTTTAATGAACATTAAAAAAAATAATTTTAAAAAATATATAATTACAAAATTAATTTCCAAAAAAATATATATTTTAACCTATAATAATAATAATAATAATAATAAATCGATTTCTACAAGCTCAAATATATGAATTCAAAATAACAGCTCTACGCGCCATTTAGCTTTTGATGTATACTTTAAAAACTATCCGCATTGAAATCTGTTTTGCGATGATTAAAAGTGAATTTAATATTAGAAATTCCGAACATTAAAAGTACATAATTTCGAAACTATTTGCCGTTTGGTATCAAATATAAAATATACCGAAGACTTCAAATATGATGTCAAAAACAGGTGTTAGTGTTGAAAAGTTTAAAGTTTGGTATAACATCTAGGTGGCATAAGTAGGTGACTCCCTAAGTAAAATTTAAGTACAGCCTTAAGTGGTGGACATTATTACTAATCGATTTGTCCAGACAAGTTTCTTATACGATTATTTGTGGCAGAGTTAATAGAGATGATCACTTTCCCCCCCATAACTCTACAAAGAAAAGATTAACTTGCAGTATACAGAGGTTCAAATGAATGCAAGTTACAACTCTACTTCTTGAGAGCAATATCCATCGTGAGTCACATTGATAGTTTAGATGAAAATAATGATAATGTCTCTGTTCATACCATTTCAAAAATAGGCGATTTACAGAAGGCAATTGTTGGGCAGCTTTAGAACAAACACACCATTTGTCATATTCAGCACTGCATGCAGATTATTTGTAAACCGACAGATTTATTTCCGTTTGTAAGCATTCTTTGATCTTGAGGATAAATTAGCTGATCGTTACATCAAAGAATGTAAACATATTCAGTCATTAGTGATGACAGCTTTACTATTAGTGAATGATGTTCGTCAAGGTCCCTTTTTCTGTGGATTTAAAGACAATAAAAAAATCTATCGACATTTAAAAGACAATTTTTAAAACAATAAAAAAAAACATCCATAATATTTCAAAGATCAACGATTTAAAGCAAACAGTCGTTAAAGCTGTGGTTCCCAAATTTTTATGCCTGAAGTACTTCTGGGGGGATTGAATTTACTTGACCTAGCCCCTGTTTTTTTCCTGCGCTTGGTAACGTTCAGGAATAGGAGAATAACAACTAAGAAAACAACGATCGGATACAAATGAATACAACTTCTATTGTACATTTAGTGTAAGATTCACAAGCAGCAAGTTTTTTTAATGTGAGGGGCGGGGCGTGTTTGTTTATCCTTGCATCTTGCATATATGTTTCGGTGTTAATGTGCTGATGCAAAGTCACAATTTGTCTTTAACATCTAGTATGTTTTGTTTTATTTCTTAAAATCGTTTATGAGATGAAACGGCTTTACATTGGCTGATTTATCTGTTCTGTGTCGCATTTCAGTTGTTGACACACACTTGTCGACTATCCCCTAGAACATCGCGCACTCTAGCGTGGGGTAAGCATATCCGCTTTTCAGAAACCATGCATTAAAGAATTTTATACCGTTTCAATTGACAAATGGAGACATGTCACGTTTGCAGGAATTCTTCGATTTCAAAGATAGATTACCGTTAATTAGAAGCATGCTGTAAACATATTAAATCATTGGTAATAGAAGCTTTAACATTAAGAGCCTACACTGGTCACACGACAAAATTCGCAAACTAATGTTAATCCTATTCGGAGCATTCTTTTCAAATTCTATTTGCATTTAAATATTTTCAAGTGATTTTTTTTACATAGGATAGCAAAGGTCAATCTCTCAGAGCCTTCTTTTAATTCTTTGAGTTTGGTTGCAGAGTTTTTTTATGCAGGTACTTTCACTTTCTAAACAGTTTACGGAATAGGATGTTAGTTCACACACACAAAAATAATATATGTAATATCGAAAAAGTAAAAAAAGTTCCGGTTAGCGATCAATCTCAGCTATCCTGTTAAAAAAAAAAAAAAAAAAAAAAAAAAAAAAAAAAAACATTTAAAATATTGGAATGCAAACGAGAAGTTTGAAAATAATGCTCCTATGACTTTAATATTAGCTTGTGAGTATCGTAGGCTCTTAAGTTTCTCGCTGCGCATTCCGTGATTTCCACGGGCAACGTAAAAAGAGCAAAATTTGCGCAACCCACGATTTCCGCGATCTCTTTTTTTTAATGATCTAATTCTATATTAAAAAAAGAACTCTTTTACAAACAAATTTTACATATATTAAGTCTAAAATGTATGTGGATTCGAAATATGTAATAAAATATATGCGAAAATTTTGAGCCTATAATGATTTTTAAAAAACTAGCCGCTCTTTGTGACCAGTTTGGTCTCCCTTAAAATTTATGCTTGGGAAAGCATGTTAAGAATTGTATCATGTTACTTTTATTCATCATTTAATTTACTTGGTCTTCTTTAAATATAATATAATCCCTTAAGCTAACATTAGTTTTTGTTGCATTAAAATATCTGAATTTGTTGATTTTCTGTAAGCATGTAAAACCTATTGGTTTACAATGGAAGTCTATGAGAATTTGGCAAAATATTAGCGATATCACCAAGTCGGCGTCTCTTTTGGCGACAAACTTGGCGGCATTTGGCAACAGAACATGGTCTTTCCTATCGTAAACCCCCTTATAGGTATGGAGATGCATTATATGCTGTTCAATAACCAATGAGATGCGTTTCATTTGGGCGTTGCCATTAAATAATTAACAAATAATCGCGATTTCATTGCCACGTACGATAGCGTAATATATATTATAGATTACGCAGCGAGAGAGTTAATGAGTTATATCTATCAGTGAGTCTTCAATATTTGATGATCTTAGGGATATTAATGATAAATTCTTCACTTATAATTACAAAACATTGGTAATGGTAACGAGAGAAAGTAATGAAATCGATAAAGATTTTTTTTGTTGTTGTTGTTTTTGTTTTTGTTTTTGATTTTTTTCTCAATTTTGTCACGTTTGAAATAATATAACTTATTTTCTGCAGCCCTTGTATCTTATGATATTAAGCCAGTATAATCTTTTACCTTAACCCTTTATTTCTTGACGGTACTCTTAAGTACCGTTATAGAAAGTTAGTGTAAAATTTATTTAATTCGTCTACTAATAAAAATAGCTTGCACTTTACATTCAAAAGAATTTGCTCAACCCTATTTAGGAAGCACAGTGAAATAGTCGAAACTAAATATTTTTTAATGTGATTATTTTTTCAATCATTTGCCTAGATGTAGCTTTTAACCTATTAAAAAATATTATACAAAAAATTTGCAACTAAAAACACTTCTCTGTTACAGATACGATCACAATACATTTATCTACACTGTTCTTATGAAAATTGTGAGATTTCCATAACAGTATGTTTTGTTAATTAATCTAATTATCTTTGTAAATATTTTGCAAAAATAGCTCTAACTACTGATTTATTAAATCAGAATTAATTAAAAAAATTATTTAAAAATCAAATTATTATTATACATGTTGTTCTGGATATCTTAGACATTGACATAAATAATTATTCAGGTGAAGTATTTATTTTAAATTCAAAATTCAGGATTTAACTCTTTATCTACTGATGATACTTATAAGTACTATCAAAATAACTTGTTATAAAATTAATTTAATACATCGATTAGTATTAATACAGTTTAGAATGAGTTATAGATACATTACTTTATCTTGTTCCAAAAGGATTATGGGTTACACAAAACAAAAATATTTTTAAAAGGATGATTTCTTTTGCCTTTGCATCTTTTCAGATTTCTTTGCGTTAAGAGTGGGGGAGGGGAGAATTTTGAATTCGGAAATATTTCTATTGTAAGAACATTATATTTGTACATTTCCTAATTCTACAAAATACTAAGAAAAATATTTAAAATCAAAGATTTGAGTGGGGGTTATAAATATTGCACAAAATCCCTACAAATTGAAATTTAATTAATCTTTCTAAATTCTTCAATCCTTCTAAAATTTATTAAATGATTATGTCAATATTCTAATGTAGTTTAAACAATTCACGAAAAATGCTTTAGAAGATAAAATTTTCATAATTCAGTACATAAAGGGATAATGGGTTAATGTAATCAGACGTGTTCATTTCTTCTCCTCCTGAAACTACATTTGTCTCATATCAATAGAATTAGTTAATTATTTTTATCTCAAACAGCTGTACATATTTTTTACTATCCACTGCAGAATGTGGTAACTGATGTTTAAAATACACACTAATGAAATAAAAATGCCAAAAAGGGTTAAATATCAATTTTTCTTTTTTTCCTTCAATTTTTGAAACGAGATAACATAAATGGGAGAATATTTATATATCTTCAGAATTTATTTTTTCCAATTTCACGTTACAAAAATTATACTTTTGAATCCGAACATAAGAAATTTGATCTGAAATGGGTTTTTAATCTTATTTTTTCCCTGAGTATTAAGAAACGTGGTAGAATTTTTCGTACTGTCGAGATATTATCTTTTTTTACTTCTTCTAGAACTCTTGGCTTGAAAGATGATTCTAATGTCGAATTTTTCTTAGAAACTTTTGTTCTTTTTTGTTCCATATTTTTCTTTATTTTTATTTCTCGAAGAAACTATCTTAGAAGAAAAACAGAGTTCTATCTGCCTGCATGTGTTTGAAAAATATCGATTGCTAATTTGATTATTTTGTAAATTGTGTATATTGGTTGCAAATATGGAAAATAATATTGTTTTTGTTGAGTATTACTTTATTGCATATTTATACGAATATCCGTATTTCCTTTTATAAATTAAAAACTTAAATTATGTTCAAAGATAAGATTTTTTTTTTTTTTTTTTTTCAGTTAGTAAACATATTTTTTCCCACCAGCAATAGTTGGAGAAGTAAATAATGGTTTCCAAGTATAACAGATTTTTGAATTGCAATTTTTTGTACTATTATATCTGTATCACAAAGAGTTATTATTTGATTAACGATCGCTATTTTTATTATTTTCTAAATTGTGTATATCGGTTGCACATATGAAAAATAATTTTGGTTTTCTTGCGTATTACTTTATTAGATATTTATAAGAATATCTGTATTTTCTTTTATAAATTAAGAACTACAATTATGTTCAAACATAAAAGGATTAAAGTTTTTTTTCAGTTTAAGCATATTTTTGCCCAATAGCAACAGTTGGCAACGGTAAATAATGGTTTCCAAGTATAATAAATTTTTGAGTTGCAATTTTTTGTAGCATTGTATCTGTATCATAAACAGTTATTTTGATTAACGATGGTTATTTTGGTAAATTGTGTATATGTATATCGGTTGCACATATGAAAAATAATGTTGTTTTTATTGCTTATTACTTTATTTCATATTTATAAGAATATCTGTATTTTCTTTTATAAATTAAGAACTACAATTATGTTCAAACATAAAAGGATTAAAGTTTTTTTTCAGTTTAAGCATACTTTTGCCCAATAGAAACAGTTGGCAACAGTAAATAATGGTTTCCAAGTATAATAGATTTTTGAGTTGCAATTTTTTGTAGCATTATATCTGTATCATAAACAGTTATTTTGATTAACGATGGTTATTTTGGTAAATTGTGTATATGTATATCGGTTGCACATATAAAAAATAATGCTGTTTTTGTTGCTTATTACTTTATTTCATATTTATAAGAATATCTGTATTTTTTTTTGTAAATTAAAAACTACAATTATGTTCAAACATAAAAAGATCAAAGTTTTTTCTTTCAGTTATTAAACATATTTTTGCCCAATAGCAACAGTTGGAGAAGTACATAATGGTTTCCAAGTATAATAGATTTTTTAATTGTAATTTTTTGCTATGTTATATCTGTATCATAAAGAGTTATTTTTATTAACGATTGCTATTTTAATTATTTTCTAAATTGTGTATATTGGCTGCATATGTGAAAAATAATGTTGTTTTTGTTGCATATTACTTTATTGCATGTTTGTAAGGATATCTGCATTTTCTTTTATAAATTAAAAACTGCAATTATGCTCAAAGATAAAAGAGTTAAAGATTTTTTTCGGTTAGTAAATGTATTTTTGCCCAATAGCAACAGTTTCCAAGTATGATAGATTTTTAAATTGCGATTATTTTTGTTGTATTATATCTGCACCATAAAGAGTAAATGTATCGGTCCATCAGTAATGCGAAACTCAAAGGTTAACACTAGATGTTACTACGTGCGCTATCGAGTTTTCTTTAACCACATTATCTTCGCTTCTAAATATTTAATAATTTTGATTCACTCTATAGAAGTGAGAAAACACTTTTTTTCAAATAAAGTTTTTCTTAAAGCTGTAACTTAATTTATCAATTTTAATGTGTGTTTTAAAATAATTTTCAAGCACATAATTTTATAATTTGTCAACACATGCAATAAAAATAAACATTTGTTTGTTACAATTATGTAAAATAAAATAAACAAGTATAGGGCTCCAATAAAATATGCAAAACTAAAGAGAAAGCGATTGGTTTACTTTAACTGGTGATTAATAGCCCAAGTATGTAGAATACCTTCTAATAATAATAAAAGTAAAAGCTCGTGTCTGTTGTGCTATGCTAGTAAAATTTAAAAATAATGTAATATATAGTCCAAGCGAGAGGAAGGGAAATTCCTTGAATACATTTTAATTTGTAAAAAATTAAATTTATGGGGTTTTTATTTGTTTATTAGTGATTTTTTTTATCGAATTGTCATGCACACGATTGATTTTCCAATAAAAGCTTTTAACAATTGCAGAATTACAATATGTACATCACCGAACAAAACAGAAAATATACTTTAAAATGAAAGAGTGCTTCAAATTTCTAATATAACGTGATTGCCTGCTTGGGTACTGGTTAGGGTGCTGGCTTGTCTAGAAATTTTGAGTTTGAATTTCAGTTCAAGCTTGGATGTTCTCAACCGCTTCCCTTACCAATTTGTTTGAAAAAAAAAAAGCAAAAAATTAGCACATTTTTTGCAATCACATCATTGTATTTCATCATTTGTATTTCATATCACAAAACTTGGAAAACTGCCACTGAAATATTATATATAATTTAATTATCTATAATTTATTATATTATATAAGACTATTTTCTTTTTTTAAGCTTCAGAGGCCAAGCAAAAACGTGATATAATCGTGACAAATCGTTAGTGACAAATTATACCACGCCCGAGTATTCACGGGATAATAATTAACTCTAATAAATACGAACCGAAGATAATTCGGGTTTATCAGGGAAGCGGTTAATGCGTTGGTTTCACTTTAACTTTTTTGCGACAAGCATTCTTTACATTTCTTTTAATTTCCAAGCACCAGTTTTTCCGAATACGCAAAACTAAGGAGAAAGTACGGTGTTGTATGAATTGTTCATGCTTAACAAGAGCTGCTTCTTTAATCTTCTTAATATAATTCCAAAAAAAGAAGAAAAAAAAGAGGGGAGGAGAGGTGTAATTTCCTTCGTAAAATGTAAAAATGGCTAAATATCTTTGAAGCTTGATATGTAGACAGATTACAAATGAGATTAGAAAACAGGCTGCATTTTAGTCATAATTTTTCATACATTTCAAACATTAGTATTTTAATACATAATTGATATATCTTACGTAAAATTGGTAGTCAATATAAAAAATATATTAAATAGAAAAAATCTATTAGTGCTTTCAACTGAAAGCGATTTTAAACTAAGTTCGCTACACCAGGCTATATATTCTGTAATTCGAGTAGCTCCAGTTAGCTTTATTATCTTTATCGTCATAAATATTATGAAAGAAAATCCGTGGTCGGTTTGGAGTGACACACCCTGCATTGTTGAATAAATAAGTGAACTAATAGCTTGATTTTCTAAATAAAAATAATTTGTTTTGACGTGTATTATAACTTATTAAATATATCATAATCTTTTTTATAGCACCCCGCATTTTACATTTTAATTTTTCTTAAAAGAAACAACATATTAAATTTCAGTTAAATTAATTAATCGCAATATTAATTGAACAAGTTCACAGTAGAACATAAATTTGAAATTATGTATTTCAGCGCAAATTCGATGTGGATTAGTTAATGTTTATTAAACTTTGAAAATGAGTTAGAATTTGCCTCTTGTCTATTTCGCTTATCAATTTATTACGGTGTTCGAAATTATAGGTGACGGATCCGAATATTCGTACAAGCTATCGTAGTAGTTACAATTTACTTTAAAGTCATTTGAATGTTTTTCAACAAAAAATGACACAGTTCAGTTACTTTTTCACAATTTCTAAAATTTTAGTTAATTTGATTTGAAAAATTTTAGAAAAGCATAGGTTTAAAACTAAATTTAAATGAATCAAATATGTAGTCACTGGCGTAAATGAAAAATATTTTTCTAATAGGGTAACTTGAGGCGAGATGCTGTGTTGTACAAGATGCCGTATTACGTAGTTTTCATATGCGCAAGCAATGTAGGGAAAGGCTGCTCAGTTGTAAGGAAGAGGGTTCCCTAGTGATGCCTTAATTTCCATTTGCGTTCTTAAAAAAAAAAAAAAAATTAAGTGGTACTTTTTTATTGCTATTTCATCTTAACACTTTTGGTAAGTGTCCAAAACCTTTTACGTGACTTCTTTATTTGCCAATGTAAGTCTTAGTTTAAACAACAGAGAAATAAATCTGATGTTTTGATAGGGTACTGGTACCTGGCTATTCTGAAAAAAAAAAAAAAAATCACAAATGGTGGTCGGTTCCCGCTTCTTCATGCCAGTGGGGGGAACCGGCGTCTTTTCCAATACTTTGGGGTGAACTTACGAAAATTTTTGGGAGTAATATGCCGGTTGTTTTTCCTTGGGGTAAGATGCCGGTTATTTTCCGTTGCGGTCAAATGCCTGGTTATTTCTTCATTGTTTATCATCTTATTGTAGAGTCATCATCAATTACTCTTGGCTATTGACTAACTTGTCAACAATTTTAATCAGATAATTTAAATCGGTGATTAAATCGTAATTTTAATCAACTGATTAAAAAAAATATTGATTAAAATTATAAATTTTCTAAATGTTTAAAAGGACATGAAGAAATATTAAAATCTAAGGTGAACATGATTTGAAAGGTTTCTATATGTATTCTGGCTTATAAATAAACTTTATTGGCATTAAAAATAATTGTTTAATAATTATTAATTTTAGTCATTGTTAAAAAATTTTATGTTAAATGCAGCTATAAATAATTTTAATAAAGGTAAATATCGGCAGTATATAATATAGTTTTAGATAACTAGGAGTTTCTGTCACCTACGAGCTATGCTCGCCAACCTCCATCCAGACACCGCAGACTAAAAACACACTAATTTGGTCTGCTTTGAAAATATTAAGGAAGATTAAATCGTAATTAAACAACTAATGCCAACCTCCTGTTATCAGGTTTCCATTCATTTCCCTTTGGCTGAGGGATTTTACGACAGAATCAATTGCTGTCGAGACAGCTAACTGCTACTTTCATGATTGATTAAACAAGATCAACCCAACAATTTAAAATTAGCTTATATAAAATGGCTAAGTAAACAATTTTATAAAGATACTATCAGAAATATAGTTTAAATTAGACATTTTAAATGTATCATTTTAAATATGACGTAGTTTTCACCAAAGTTTTTTTTTTCTCATTTTAATATTCAAATGAAAATAATTTTAATGGCCTATAAAAGCCAAACAAAATTGGTGTGACAATAGCAACTGCGAATTTCCAGGTGTCTCAAGGCTTCCTAAAAAGGAATTAGATAAGGAGTCAAAGGGTCGAAAGACAGAATTTTCAACTGACAATGATATAGACGATGATTAAATTCCCTCCCAAGATTCAAAAGACGAGGATTCTTTTTTTAAGTGAATTATTATTCAGAGTGTCTAACAGAGTGCAATAAAACCTCGGGAAATTGTGACGGGATCAAATGCATTCCGTGAAACTGTTGGTTATATAAAAGCTGCTAAAAATTCCTACACAAATGTGCAGTTTGTGTCAGACCTGATATATTGCTAAAAAAACAAAGGGATATATGAAAAACATTAAAAAAAAAACTTGACTCTAAAACACTTTATCACAGTGGCTTTACCGTAGTTAAGCTTGTTATAATGTTTAAAAATAGGGATACTTAATAGCCATAATTCTTTTAAATGTTAAGTAGAACATAATATATTAAATAAATATTATACAAACAAATATATTAACATAGCATAAATAAATATTATACAAACAAATATATTAACATAGCATAAATAATTATATAATAAATAAATATTAGTTTGTTCTTTTATTATATTGCCAACGTTTGTTACATTCATATTTTTGTAATTTCCCAATATTAAGTAAGTTAACAACTTTAGTATGTCTAAAATATTAAAGTTACTTTTATTCGTCCCATTATGTTTTATACTGCTCCACAAAAATTATTGAAGGCATCTTACCCCTAGATAGTACCCTAGATAGTCCATAGACCATCTTACCCAATACCTATGGGTAAGATGGATAAAATTTTCGATGTTTTCTATAACATCTGTAAAATGAAATAAGTTTTTAAATCCTACATAAGAGTCTAAACTTTAACAAGAAATCAATGAATAACAACTGAAAAACAAAACAAAAAAAAAAAACAGGCGATTTTTAAAACAATTAAGTCAAAAACTACGGCATTTTCACCCAATCTACCCTATTTGCTCAATAAAAAAACATGTTTTTCCTACTTAAGTAAAAGTAAAATGTTATTTGTTTTATAATTTTATATCAAAAATCAGTTAAAATTGATCCACATTATCAATTTATTTATCGATATATACAGGGTTGCTGAAAAATATGGGATAGTTGTTAAATGGTGATATTTCACAAGTAAAATCAAAGAAAGAAAGTTTATTTTTTCTATTTTTTTAATACGTTTTATGGACTTTTTGTGATACAATATTCATTTACTTTTTATGTGTTTATGCTGACCCGTGTTCATCGTATAGCCATTGTTCAACTGATGGCAAATGGATAGAAGACTTCCAGGATTGCATCTTGCCCTGAAAGTTCCACTTCAAACTGTCCAAGAGATCATTAAGCAGTGAAAATCGGTAGGAAACATGCAGGTAAAAAAGAAATCAGGCCTACCGCCTTATGTTAATACACGAAAAATTCACAGCACAATTAAGAACAAAATTACCGGAATTGACGTCGTAAGCCTGAATTCCATTACAAAAAGTCTAGATATTTCTCATCAAAGTGTTCAGAACATTGTTATAAACATTCTTGGACTTCATAGTTAACGTTCGTACCATGGGAAACATTTGGAAAGCGATGATAAGCTAAAGAAATTAACGAGATGCAAGAAGATGCTCCAAATTTTTAAGGTGCGCCGCGTAGAAGAACTTTTGTGGATGCATGAGAAAATCTTCACCATCGAGAAGGCGAACAGCCATAAAAATGATAAGTAATTTATAAGTCAAATGCAGAGAATCACAAGAAAAAAGAAAAATAGCCACACGATACCTTTTTATGAAATAATTAATGGTTTGTGTGGGAGTTAATGCCACATAAAAACACCTTCAGCTTTTATTAATAAAAACGTAAAGGTTACTGCTAAGGCGTATCAAGACGAAGTTTTGGATAAGACTGAGGTCTCATGGAAGCAAAATAACACTAATGGAATCTTCTAGCAAGATTGGGGGCCTGCACATGGAACAAAAGCGACATTGGCCTTTTTCACGCCCATGAGACTAGTTATTTAACCAAGAATGAATGGATTTGAACCGTCCGGATCTTAATTCGCCTAACTTCTCTGTTTGGAGCTACTTATAAGGAAAGTTAGAAAGCAAGAAGATCTCTAATTTGGACTGTCTACAGCACATAGCCAATTTTGCGATCCCTCGTTTGGAAGCTTTTGTAAAAGCGAATGATTGACATTTTGAAAAATTTGTTTAAATATTTTATTTGGTATACTTTTGTTTTTTTTAGAATAAAACATGTCAGCAAGTAGCGTGTATTTTAGAGAAAATAGCGTTTTGTGTGTGCCCATACTTTTCAACCACTCTATTTATTAAAAAAAAAAGAGAGTCTCCAAATGGAATCAGTCATTTTATGTCGGTCAGAATGTAATATCAATAATTCCATTTTTAGCAATAATATTAAATGTCTCATCCCTATTTAAGTGTTATTATGTACATTCGATATCAGTTATCAATTATATGTTATTGAGAATACGCTAACACGAGTCTGATTTTTCAAACAAAATTGGAGAGTGGGTGATTTTTTTTAGAATTCAGATGTTCATTTTTGGGAACTCTCCTACACAGTTAAAGGAAACACACGTAATCGATTTTACGTTGACAGCAACGATATGCAATCGTGAAACTTTTGTCTTGTTCTTTTCATGGGAGATGATGAATGACCATAGAACTACTTTCCCAGCAATCATTGTATTGCAGCTGTAAAAAAAAAGTTTCCCTTCACTCCATTTTAAATGAAGTTCTTTTGGGCATCTTTTTTTATTTCTTCGAAGATCAGGAGGATATTAAAGTTGCTAAGACAAGCATTTAATATTAAAATACAAACATATTTTGTAATTTTAAAATGACATTTTTTTTGGATTGATTTGTGTGGCCAGAAGTTCGATCGATATCAAAATTAAGGTTCCTTATTATAAAACCTGCTTAACACTTAAATGTTTGGGTTTGTCATTATGTGATGTTTTTAAATCTTGAATATATTACAAGAAATTTTTTGAAAAAAAGCAAAACTGAGAGTAAAGGAATATTTCTTACATTCGTTCGTTACATTTATTTATCTCAAGCAATACTTAACTATGGACAATTAAATGTCGCGGTGTCTTAGGTAGATTCCAATAAAAACTTGAAAGTAAAAATATTTTCAAAATGGTGCACTACAAATTATATGGTATGGGGAGGAAATACGTTGAAAGAAAAAAATCTAACATTGATTTTGAATTATAAACGTGATTTTATACTTCTTATATAAAAATTAATAAATCAATATTTTCTTCTTTTCTTTTCTTTATAAACTTTAACTGTAACATATTTTCTGAAATATTCTCTCCTCCAAATTTCGAAAGGTGCACCTAGTAACTCTATTATTTGTGATAATCTGTACGTGTTAAATAATTTTTCAGCTATTATAACAAAAAGAAAAATTAATTTTATCTATATAATGTTTACCAAATTTATTTTTTTTCGTGTCATCCGTGGAACCTCGGGCTCTCGTGTCATAAGTTCGTACCCCTGGATTAGAAAATCATACTGTATATTTTAAAGTACTTTTTGTTTCCTTGGTTTTAGATGAAACCGCTCAGAGAAATCTTGGGTACTGCGGAATGCTACGCACCTCTCAATATTGGGATAAGCAGGCTCCAAAATACCCATTTTAAAATAAAGATTAATAAGAATGCGATCTTTTGAAAGCTTATACTATGTCTTATCTTATGCAAAAAACTTATATATTTCTATTTCGTTCTTCGACATAAAGGAAAATTTTATAAAATATGCTTGATTTTCAAGCGGAGAAACTCCCAATACCCTTTGAATTCAGAGTATTCAGGAGGTAATATAAACAGTACTTATTAGGTATTGAATGCATTTGAAAAGATAATTATTAATATTAACTATTCCGGCGCATAAATAAAACCTTCCAATAAAACATTTTTTATTTTAACACTTTTCATCATACAGGGTGTCCAGCGAATAAGACCCTAATTTCAAAAAACTCATTAGTGCCTGAAATTTTTTTTTCAACTCAATATTGTGCTTAATTATAGTAAATGGTGTAAAATGAACGTAAAAAAAATAAAAAAATTCTCTTTGAAAAAATATTTATTTAACATATAAAAATCTAAACGTGCCAATTTTGGGACACTAGGCACGAAAGGGTAGGGTTTTTCTCCGCTACTGTCTAAGCATTATATCTATGTTTTATGCCATTTGATATGTTTCAAAAAGGTTACATATCATTCGGGTTATTATTTGACTATAAAAATTTCTTTATTATTACTATAAGGGAGGGGGAGGGCTGGGGTCGGCTAAAGAACAAGACCCCCTTCCTCCTCACCATTAGCTATTGGCATAGTAAAAATTTATACAGTAAATATTTATAATAATCAATAATTATTAATAGAGTATATATACCGTATATACTCCCATATACACCGACCCATTAACTTTTGGATGCAAATTCTGCAAAAAACCAAAAAGTCGCGTATGTCGACCTCCTAACTTTTTACTTGAATTTTGCACAAAATCAAACCAAAGATATCACTTACTAATGCGAAAAATTAGTAGGTAAACAAAAACAAATCATTGAAATTTTTTTAATAAGAAATTATTACTATTTGTATATTTTATATATTATTTTATTATTTATACACATAAAAAATCAGTCTTTTGTAGTATTCAAAGGTTTTTTTTTTCTTTTTCTCTTTTTGGCTTTTGTAATTGACTCGTGTATAAGTCTACCCCCTAATTTACTTGCAGAAAATTGTCAAAAATTCTTCGTTTTACACACGAGTATTATATGGTACAGTATAACTTCGATTATACGACCCTCGTGTAACCGGAACTCTGTGTAAACCGATGTCGATATTCTGAATTTTTTCCAACTTTTTTTTTTTTTTTTTTTTTACTTTCACATTCCTTGTGTATGCAAGTGTTCCTTTCCAAACCACGAGTAGATATAAGCATTTTGGTTCCCCTTTCTTCGAATTCCATTGAAATTAGCTTGAGCTCCCACAAGGTCCGATCCCGAGATAACTATACCCCCCCCCCCCCATCCCTTCTGTGTACACGTCCCTCTTCTAAACAAATAAAATTATTTTCATGTATAATTTAAATTTAGATATTATCAAGTAGTTCAAATAGTACTAATAGCAGTTAGATGACGATGTTGCATATTAAACTAGATGATTATTGATAAATTCTCGATTATCCGGATATTTGATTATCCGTTCGGCCCCAATTTCGTCGGATAATCGAGGTTCTGCTGTATATATTTTAGTAACCCAAGGATGTCAAATACTAAACTAGTACAAAACATAACGGTATGATATAAATTTTTACTAAGCCAATAGCTAAGGGTGGGAAGGGGGTGGGTGTCTTGTTCTTGAACCGAGCCCAGCCCCTGTTCCCCTTATAGTAATAACAAAGAATAGCCAAATAATAACCCGAATAATAATTTTATAACCAAATAATAATCCGAATCGTATGTAACCATTTTGTAACAAAATTAATGGCATAAAACATACATTTAATGCATAGACAGTAACGGAGAAAATCCCTATCCATTCGTGCCTAGCGTCCCAAAATTGGGACGATATATAAAGGTTCTAATTCGAAAAAAAAAAAAAAAAAAAAAAAAAAAAAAAAAAAAAAAAAATAGAAATCTGAAAAAATGCAAAAAAACGTATTCTAAAATAATGTTTCGTCTTATAAATAATACCACTTATAAAATGATTGATAAAAAAATAAATGAAATATCTTACTTTTTCTTACGCGCCATTTTATTTCGAGAAAATACAACTTTGCGCTACAACAAACATTTATTTCACCTTTTTATTCTTAAAAATGCACTACCATTTATGGATAAATATTGAAAACAAATACTAAGGATATATTTTACTAAGTTTTGAAAGGATATCATAAATCAATTTGTAATGGGAATTTTTTTAAGAAAGCGTCCCAAAATTAGGACGCCAGGCACAAATGGGTTAAATATCTCAGAAACAAAGATCAATAGAATTATGCGGTAAACGGTTTGTTTATTAGCTAAGCTGTAAAAATGTTATACAGAAGTTTCAAAAACCGTTATCAGATGGCGCTGTAATCGCAATGCCTATAAATTGTACTTGGAAGTCCAGAGCACTAGCGTTTCATTCCTAGATGACTCCCTATGCAAAAACGAAAATTGGGAAAGACCACTTTTTCGTTGAGGTGATGTGTTGAAATGGAAACATCTGATAACAGAATTATTGCATCAGCTTTAATTTTAGAGAATTTCAATTAATAGAATTTTCATTAAAAGTTTAGCAATCATTATATAAGAACTTATTAAAATGTTTTATTTGGGTGATGTGCAGAATCGGAACCATGTGTTGACAGAATTGAGATTTGTTTCAAATTTTGTTATAAGCTACTTCGGTCCGGATACCAGTATCTCTGTGGTATGTCTTTTCTCTCCTAATTGGTAGATCGTGGAATCGAATCCAAGTAGAGAAGGATTTCAAAAAATTGGAAATCTTTACTTTTTAATATTTATTTAAATTGTGAAAAAAGGTTTGAATAAAAAAATCCAAAGTTTCTGGTTTTAAAATTTAATTATGGTAAAAGAAACCCCTTTTTATAAAGTCATTGAGCATTTATAATAATGATTCATAAATCATTTTTTTATTGTAAAAATAGTTTGAATGAAAAAATACGAAGTGTCTATTTTTAAAAACTCAATTAAGTTAAAAAAAAAATCATTTTAATATTAAAAACTCATTTTCATTTTTTTTTATCATTGAGCACAGAAGTATGGTGCTGCTGCTAGCGATCTGATCCGAAATGTTGGAAAGAAATGCAGCCTCCAAAATACTTTTGCTTCGACGTTGATGATATGACTTATCATCGATTCCTTTTAAAAATGAAATAATTTAATGCATAATTTCTGTCTTTAAAACTTTGTTTACAAAGAAAAGAAATATATGTGTTGTGCTAAAACCAAAATATTATACCGTGCTTTAAAAATAAATGAAAAGTGCAAAATTACATTTTTATTTATAATAATTGGGTATGAATAATAATACCAAAATATTATGCTGTGATTTAAAAATATAAAAAATAAATAAAAAGTACAAAATTATTTTTCTAAATATATGAATTTTGATTTAAATAATTATATGGCATTAAAAATTGAATGTAATAAAATATTTTAATAAGCTCTTATATAATGATTTCTAAACTTTTTATTGAAAAATCTATTAATAAAAATTCTCTAAAATTAAAGCTGATGCAATAATTCTGTGACCAGATGTCTCCACTTTTAAACATTACGCCAACGAAAGAGTGGATTTTCCTAATTTTCGTTCTTCCATAGGGAGCCATCTAGGAATGAGACGCTATTGCTCTGGACTTCCAAGCACAATTTTTAGGCATTGCGATTACAGCGCCATCTGTTAACGGTTTTAGCAAATAAATTTTGAAACATCTGTATAATATTTTTACAGTCTAGCTAATAAACAAACCGTTTACCGCATAATTCTATTGATCTTTGTTTTTGAGATATTTAATTTTGAAATTAGGGTCTTATTCGCTGGACACCCTGTAGTTGAAAAGAGTTTATGAATTCGGTTTGTTTGATGGTCTGGCAGGCCGTGCTCTAACTCACGTACATATGACAGATTACCATGTAATTGACAAATGTTATTAACCCTTTATGCCCAGACGGTACTTTAAAGTACCATTAAAATAACTTGTTATAAAATTCATTTAATACATCGATTAGTAGTAATACAGTTTAGAATGAATTATAGATACTTTACCTTAACTTGTTCCAAAAGCATTATTGGTTGCACAAAATAAAAATATTTTTAAAAAGATTATTTCTTTTGTCTTTGTATCTTTTCAGGTTTCTTGACGTTGAAAAACTGGAGGGGAAAAGTTTCAGTTGGGCAATATTTCTATATTTTTATTGTAAGAACATTATATTTGTGCATTTCCTAATTCTAGAAAATATTTTTAAAAAATATTTAAAATAAAAGAATTGAGTGGAGTCATAAATATTGCGCAAAACCCCTATAAATTCAAATTTGATTAATTAATTTTAATTGGAAGAATCCTTTTAAAATTTATTAAATGATTGTGTAAATCTTCTAATATAGTTTCAAAAATTCACGAAAAATGCTTTAGAAGATAAAATTTTTATGAATTTATAATTTGGGACATAAAGGGTTAAGGTTTGGTATGGCATGTCCGGTATTGAAAATAAAATACTGAGCAATTATAATTCGCTTGCAGAAACATGCAAAAGAATTGCGTCAGATTATGGCCTACGGGGTAAAATCGTTTGCAATACAGTTTAACCCTCCCGCTGCATAAGTAATTCTTCGCGATGAGCGTCTTTTACAGAATATTTAATCTTTTATCACCGGTTCTTTAAAGCAGAAATTTTTGACTATCGTAATCGGGCAAAATGTCCTGGTTAAATCAGACAAAGTTTTCGCTAAAAAATAACTGGTGGAATTAACCAAATAGTATTAATTAGACGGAAAAATGCATGCCCAAGAATATCTTGGGTTGCGCAGCGAAAGGGTTAATAATGTTACACTGATTGTAATTAAGTGACAATAATGATGTTACATTGATGTAATGATTATTTCAGACAAATTAAAAGTTATATGCATCACTGAGATGCATTACAAAATTCTTACTATAGTATATGGTATGCATAGCATTTATCAATCATTTACAGGGATATACGAAATAATTTAGTTACAGTACTGTTTATATTCGTTAATTCCTGGAAATGCGTTTTCCAATTTAGAATGCGATTTTAAACTTAACTATTTTTTTGCATGTTACTTGGTATGTATAAATCCTATAGATCATATAGGAAACTGTGCAAAAGAATTCGATCGCATTTCCGTTTACTGACAGAAATCAAACGAGAAAGTTTTGTTACAATAGTTTTAATGTGTGGAAAGTGTTTCATATGCTATGCGAGACGCACAATTTTTCTTCCTTAATTGTTTTTTAATACTGTTTTCAAGTTTTTTTTTAGGCTTTCAAGGAGAATAAGCATATTTAAGTAACTCAATACTTTGAATTATCCAGATACAAATTTAGACTATGCCACTGTATAAAGTAGCATCGTACACAGGGTGACGAGTGATTAGTGAAAAACAAAGTAAAAAGAAAGGGGAAACTACTAGTATTTTCTTACAGAAAATACATTGAATAATATAAAGGGATTAAGGAAGGAGAATTTCTCTTTAACAAAATACTGGTATTTAACACCTTTTTACTTTCTTCTATCTTCAATAGAAGAAAGTATTGTAATCGAAATTTTTTTCGACTTCCGGTTTTCAACGGATTTACACGTTTTAGGGGTCAGAGATCCCAAAAAACATGTTTATATAAAATGTCTGTCTGTCCGTGTGTCCGTCTGTCTGTCGCCATTGTACCATCAAAAAGTGTATGAAGTTATGCATAGAATTGAACCAAATTTTTATTTTAAGTTTTTGGCTATGGCAAGCAGATCCTCCCTGAATTTGGAAAAAATTCGCCGGTAGGGGGCGCTGTAATAGTGATTTTTGTGCGATTTTGAATATTGTACCATCCAAAAGTGTATGAAGTTGTGCATAGATTTGAACCAAATTTTTATTTTAGGTTTTTGGATATGGCAAGTGGGTCCTCCCTGAATTTGGAAAAAAAATCGCCGGTAGAAGCGCTGTAACAGCGATTTTTGTGCGATTTTAAATATTTTACCATCCAAAAGTGTATGAAGCTATGCATAGAATTGAACCAAACTTTTATTTTAAGTTTTTAGTTATAGCAAGCAGGTCCTCCCTGAATTTAGAAAAAAATCACCGCTAGGGGACGCTGTACTAGCGATTTTTGTGCGATTTTGAAAATTGTACCATAGAAAAGTGTATGAAGTTATGCATAGAATTGAACAAAATTTTTATTTTAAGTTCTTGGCTATAGCAAGCAGGTCCGTCCTTAATTTGGAAAAAAAATTCGCCGGTAGGGGGCGCTGTAATAGCGATTTTTGTGCGATTTTGAATGTTGTACCATCGAAAAGTGAATGAAGTTATGCCTAGAATTGAGCCAAATTTTTTGTGTTTGTTTTTGGTCATGGCACGAAGGTCCTTCCTGAATTTGAAAAAAATCCGCCAGAAGGGGTGTGCTATAATTGGATCGTTGTGCCATTTTTATTATTGTACCATCGAAAAGTGTATGAATTTATGCGTAGAATTGAACCAAATTTTTAGTGTACGTTTCTGGCTATGGCAAACAAGACCTCCCTGACTTTGAAAAAAAATCAGCCGGAAGGGGGGCGCTGTAATAGCGATGTTTGTGCCATTTTCTTTATTGTACCATCGAAAAGTGTATAAAATTATGCATACAATTGAACCAAATTTTTTGTGCACGTTTTTGGCTTTGGCGAACAGGTTCTCCTTGAATTTGGAAATATCGCGGGGTAAAGGGGCTCTGTGATAGCGATTTTTGTATACTTTTCTTGATTTTTCGTAGTTCTATTGTCCATCGGCGGCTCGTGCAAAGGCGGGAACTCGCTTCATGCTAAGCCGGCTATTCGCAAACATCTGATAACAACAGAATAAGGAAAAACTATTAATTTTAACAAATATCATGATATAGATTAACTCGTTTTTAGTTCGTTTAATTGACTGAAGCAGAAATTTAAGATTAAAATCAAAGTTGGTATAGTATTGAACTAATAATATTGAAGTATTAACATGTGTAACTAGTTTTTGAAATATTAAGATGTATAAGATAGAAGAAAGTTTTGGGATTGGCACATCCAACTAGTTTTGACTGTGTTTTCCCCTGATCACTCGCCACCCTGCGTACAGTAAAATATGCACATTAAATTAAGCAAAAAAGACTAACGAGAATTAATTATAAGAATATTTAAAGATTTTATAATATTTGGTCATTAAAATATTTACCCCAGTCTGACAAACTCGTTTAGATTTTATTTTCTTGACTTCATGGAATTCTTTTATTTTGTAAGTCAAAAGAAAGAGGGAAACTTCAAGTCTGAAACAGCTTCTTACAGCTGTAAAAAGATCTTACATCTTTCTTAAACTTCTCAGCCCAATGGAGTATGACGTGAGTATCTTGTTGGATAAACACTTCACGGATCATTGAGTGATTTCAGAGGCCCAAAGAAAACCGGAAAACTGGAGAAAGTCGCTCCCCAGGAATGAGGAAAAGCGTTACTTTGCCTTCATGTGTAGCGAGCGATATATAAGATTATTTATATAGCCAGGGTAAAAATAAAATATATTATATTAATTCACACGATTAAAAAAATTTATATCAATCAGCTGGAATGTGGTATTTGAACATGTGAACAACTTTTATCATTGAAGGAATACACATTTTTACCCCATAATACAGAGGCAGTTTACTCATATTAGGAACGATTTTGATGTTAAATCAAAAAATCCAGGATAGCATTGATTCCCGAATGAGTAGTCCTTTTTTTAAGAGATAAATTTTGAAATTTTATTCTTAACTTTTGCGGATATGAATACTGATTTGTTTTAAGTTAGATTAATGTAACTCCTTAAATTCCATTATTATAAAGTGCTAAATGTACAATAGACATTTTTGTTTACTTCTTGCAACTTTAGTAGCAATGACAAAAAAAAAAAACAAGCTAATCAAAATTATTCGTCTGTTTTTCTTAATCACTTTATCTTATTTTAAGTGATTTAAATTGAGAAAAAAATCGATAATGTTTTCTCATTGTCCGTGATTTTTAATTTTTTTTTTATTTTAATGTTTTTTTTTTGTGTGTGTGTGTGTGTTCCGGTGTTCACGAAAAGGTTTAAAAAGTTAGAGTAAAACAAATGAAAATCACTTGAAAACATCAACTAAATTAATATTTGCTAAAAGTGATAAAAATACATTTACAAGGCGAATAAATATCTTTATTTATTCAAATCGACATGTTTCATCGCTCAGTCGACGACATCCTCAATTATGCAAATATTTTCCCGAAAATTTTTTTAATTGAAAACTGGTAAGCAAAAATCACGGGATCCCATGCGTAATGAAGTAAACTGCAATATTAGCCATCTGAGCGTCTTGAGGGCTTTCCTGCATTTTCATAAAAATGCTTATAAAAATAATCTTAATTAAAATTTTATTTCCCTGCCTATTTCTAAAATATACTTCATGCTCCTTTATTTGATAGACATATTGAAATACAATTTTGTTGAAAATATTTTTGTTCACAACAGATTAAAGCTGTTTTTGGGAAACGGAAAAATACGTCCAAACCGCTCTTAAAATTTTCTTTCCCTGTTTGTTTCTAAAATACACTTCATGTCCCTTTATTTAATAGACATATTGAAATATATTTCTGTTGAAAATATTTTTGTCTACAACAGATTAAAGTTGTTTTTGGGAAACGGAAAAATACGTCCAAACCGCTCTTAAAATTTTCTTTTCCCGTTTGTTTCTAAAATACACTTCATGCCCCTTTATTTAATAGACATATTGGAATACATTTCTGTTGAAAATATTTTTGTCTACAACAAATTAAAGTTGTTTTGAGGAAACGGAAAAATACGTCCAAACGCTCTTAAAATTTTCTTTCCCTGCTTGTTTCTAAAATACACTTCATGTCCCTTTATTTAATAGACATATTGAAATATATTTCTGTTGAAAATATTTTTGTCTACAACAGATTAAAGTTGTTTTTGGGAAACGGAAAAATACGTCCAAACCGCTCTTAAAATTTCCTTTCCCCGTTTGTTTCTAAAATACACTTCATGCCCTTTTATTTAATAGACATATTGAAATACATTTCTGTTGAAAATATTTTTGTCTACAACAGATTAAAGCTGTTTTTGGGAAACGGAAAAATACGTCTAAACTGCTCAGAAGGTTAAAAATGGATATTTATGAACGTGAATTATTTTGTACTACATTATCCCGCAGATCATCTCTTTCCAAATTTTAGGTAGCTCTATGGAGGTTGAATCATTGCATACATTTTCATTGAGTAAAAAGAACTCTATTGATTCACGGATATTGGGTGGCAAATAAAATATTGATGGATTTGCCATTTTAAAAATTAATCTGTAAAGTTTCTTTGTTATACAGTCTGTCCAAAGCTGTAGATTTCTTCTTATATTTTATGTCTGCTATATGTTCTTTGATCCTAGTTTTAAGCTTTCTGTTTGTCATTTCTATATAAAAATGCACTTTTCCCTCTCCTGTGAAAGGTATTTCATATACTCTTCCTGATAATTGCTTTGATTCTATTGGATCTACTTTCTCACATACTATGTTTTTTAATTTTACGGAAGGTTTTGCAATAATGAAAATATTGCATTTATTGAGTTTATACAATTATTTGTATGTTATATTATACATTATTTATGGAATTTTATCACTTTTAGCAAGTATTAATTTAGTTTGAAACTGAAGAAATTTAAATTTTTGTTAAAAAATTATGATTATTGCGGTTAGATTTTACATATCAAAATTTAATTAAAGAAATTGCCTTTTTTGTAACAAATATATGAATTCTAAATGAGCTGTTTTTTTCTCACATTTTTATTATACACATATAATAGTTTCAAAGTATTTTTCAAATAAACATGTCGGGATTTTAGATAGCTTTCGTATGAAATACTACCTATTATATTTTTCCCTAAAGTGGAAATTCGGAAAACTTTTTGCAAGTCTACACCGATCATGACCCCTATAACCCAAAAACAACCCCAGTAAAAAACTTTATCTATCTATTTATCTATCTGTATCACTTTTTTTTTGGACACGATAACTTCCATAATTCTCCACAAATCTTTTCCAAACTGATACATAAAATCATGGGGCATAAAATCTCGGTCAAGTTCGTTAATAAGCAAAATTGGACCAAGGAGGTGGAAATAAGGAGGAGTTTTGTGAAAACTGAAAAACTCCCGTAACGTCTTAATTTTTGTATTATATCAAATCAGTTTAAAGTTTTTATTGCTTCTAAAAATAGGGTAAAAAATTTATGCATCACAGTTTTTTGATAAAATTAAAAATGAGCTCAAGGGGCGCAAAAAATAGTGTTTTTGGTAGAAAAAAAAATCATAACTTCGTTAATTCTCAAGATATCAAATCCAATTAAACTTATTTTAAATCTTCTTAATATTATTTACAACTTTTATATTGACAAGTTTTTGATAGGACCAAATTTGTATCGAAAAAAAAATTAAAACGAAAATAAAAAGGGGGAGTTGAATAAGAAAAAAATTCATAACTTTGTCAATTCACAAGATATAAAATCCGCATCAATTTATTATATATCTTCTTAATATTATCTACAACATTTATATTGACAAGTTTTTGAAAGGACCAATTCTTACAGCAAAAACAAATTAAAAATTCATAGCGGTTACAGAAAAAAAATCATCGTATTAAGGGTGTATTCAAATTCAAACTGCTTATTTTCTAACTCATTTTTAGATTCATTTTTGCTTTCAAACACATCCAGTTGGTAGGTTCTCTTATTCAGAAACTATATAATGTGCCGTAAAGGTCGATTTTTTGATAGAAGAAGTATATATTTCAAAATATTTTCTCAAATTGGGCATTTTGAACCGAATTTCTGGAAGCGATAGTGTTGGAAACTAAAAATATTGTCCTAATGAGAAAATAATTGTTTATAAATCAAATTCAAATTAATTGACTGAAAAAAAACGTAGGTCAATTATAAATCTTTAAAAAAATTACGTCAGCAAGTTTCATGTTTTTCTTTTTAAAAATGAATCTGAAAATGTGTCAGAAAATTTCGAGTTGTTGAGCATGGAAAAATATTTTTTGAATATTGTCTTAACATGGTTCTGATAAAACCACGTCTTATATAAAAATGAAATTAAAAACTCGTCAACAGTGGCCAGATAAAATTGTTAAAGTGGGTTTATCTCTAATCATGATTTAGTTTTTGTTAGAGAAATTAGTACTTAACTTCGAAATCTACCTGCGCCTGTAGGCCGAGCCAGCAGAGATTTTTTTTCTTCTTTTTTTTACATTTTAAAATAATTTTTTTCACTCATCATATTGACGGACCTTTACCAGTTTGCTTATTAATGCTAATAAAAGATATATGACTAAAATAGTTAAGAAGGGAAAAGGTCATCATTTGAATGTTTTTAATTTAAAACTTTAAAATAAATGTCATAAAATGCAATGTGTTTAAAATGTAAAAAATAAATGACAATTTTATACGAAAATATTTACAAAAAAACTTGAAATGAGTATCCTTTTTGGCTTTATGTCATAAAAAGACTGAATACTTCAGCTATAAACTTTTATATAAAAGGCCTATAATTTATTGACACTGGTATTTTTGAGCACCCATAAAAATTTTATATATTAAGTTACAAAAGTTTTATAAATTCATCTGCGTTATAGAAGAATACAGCGAATAAAATGCATAAAAATAACAGACAAAATTAAATTCATTCTAAGTGGCAAAAAAGCTCTGAATTATGTGAATTATATTTTGTAAAAAAAATGTCATTTTTTCTGCAAAATATACTTTTTAAAATAAATAATATATTTTGTAAAAGAAATGTCATTTTCCTTGCAAAACAAACTTTTTAAAATAAATATATTTTGTAAAAAAATGTAATTTTTTCCGCAAAATATACTTTTTAAAATAGATAATATAAATTCAATTTTCTCGGTAGAAATAAATTCGGAATAAAAGAATCTAGATGAAATATTTATGTGAACTCGCGAATAGAATTTATTAACTTGCACTAAAAATCTGTGTTTATACGCGGCTCTGTGTTCAAAGCTTCAAAATGTATTGTGTTAAAATTTATAAGAAATTCGAAAGGGCATAATACTTTTAATAACAGCATGAAAAAAAAAGCATTTTGAGTAGAGATCAAATTAAATAATTTTATCGCATCATTAATGTAAAACACACTGTTAATCTGTATGACTTTAATATATTCTATATAAATTTATTACTTCGCTTTGATAAGTAACAAATTGTGAAAGTAATGATATATATTATTTCTGTTGTCAACATTTCTTTTCTCGACTAATATTTAGCGTATAACAATGAATGAGGTATCACTGGATAGAATATTTTTGTCCACATCTGGCATTACATACTTTATTTCTAGGCGCGTTCGTAATTATATAAATACGTAACGCCTATAGTCGTTGTCTGGTCTGTCCGTATATAACGGAACAAAAACTACCCAACCGAATGGTTTGAAATTTAATGTGTATAATCGTTGCAGAATTTTGTCGAGTCATTTCAAATTTTATGAAAACTGAATCAAAACTTAAAAAAATATATTAATAAAAGTTTTCTTCATTCTATTAAATCCTATCATACGTAATTAATTCAGTGATATACTATGATGAGTAATGATTCTAGGTTGCCATGGTGATTGCGTCCTATTTAAGATTGAGTCCTATTACTTCTGTATTACTGAATTTAAAAACTATAATCGTAATAAATTGTTCATTCATGCATTTTTGCATAAGACAGCAACAGCTATTGCACCAAGATCTGAATATTTATAAAACTAGTTATGGTACGAACGCACCTCATTTGCCAACGTACAATTTTCAACTTGTTTTTTATTGCTATTACTACTCGAGAGGTATTGCTCAGTCTAACAACCGAATATGAAAGTATAGATGTCCCTGAATTTTCGTTATTCTTTTCGGTTAAGTCATCATACATATTATTTCTGATGTCAACATCCCTTTTTTTATGCACTTACAAAACGTACAATGGTGAATGGGGCATTATACAAAAGGTTTTTGAATAGGCTTTTGACATAGTACAGTCATATTATCTTATACTAAGTTGTTTGATTGAAAAACTTGCATTTGATTAAAAATTAATGAAAAATATATAAAAAAATAAACTCAAAAATTGCAGTGCAAAAGGCTCGCACCGGTCTACTGGTCATTATATAATATGCAATTGGGTTAAATTCACTGGCTAATTTTGGTATTCCTGGTCGTTTATTTTATTCACTAAAGTGTTTTATAATAAAACCTTTTCCTGATTAACATAGTATCTATGAAAACATTTTTAACTGTATAATGTTACAGGATTTCATTTATGATTTTCATCAGCTGTATCGTAAAGTTGTATTCATGCTGAAAGATTGCTTACGGACGCCAGGCATTATGGGACTGTACATATATAACGTTGTCACTTAAGGGAGGGGAGGGATCTGGCACTTGATATCGTAAGATATCTCTTGGGGGAGGGGTTGTCTTTTGATATCGTTATCATTTTTGATCTAACCAAAAAAATTTTTGTTGTTGCTTTTTTACATCAATATAGTGTGCTATCTTTTTTTTAGTCTAACCCGGCTATTTTCATGAAAATACACAGTTATTATTAAAACCATTAAATAATAAAATAATTTCATCCAAAATATGGAATAATCTAACGTTCGCCATTTCTATTTTTCTGACATTATGAGCATATAATTCGTTGTTAGTGAAAGCAGGCTCGAAATGATATTCGTTATATTTACCAGTAAAAAATAAGGGAGAATGTTGGGCACCTGTTTTCTTTATAAGAAGTTCTACTTACTCCTGTAAAGGGAGTAAATGCAAGAAGACAATATTACTGTTGAATGCATTATATAACAAAAAGCTTTCACAAAAGGTTTTTTAATAGTAAGCATTTCTTTAAAGTATTATTTGATATGTTATTTCATACATAATAGTGATATTTTATTACCTTCTTCTCTCGACTTAAATCAGTAAAGTAGGTGAATAGTAAATGTATAACCATGTCTGTATATTGTTTCAAAAGTATGAAAAAAAAAAACTATAAAGCAAAAGAATTTTAGACACCGATACCGATATCATTAGGGGGGAAGGGGGTTCGAGGAATGATAACGTATGTTATCGTGAGGGGTGGAGGGGATCCAAAAATTCCAAAAAGTTGATAATATTATATATACACAGCCCCTATGTCCCCCCTCTGAACTACAGTTGAATTCTGGCTTACTTTCTGGCGAGTCTCCACTCTGGGTGATATATTGATCATAATGATAATGACAATGAAAATGATAATAATAATAATAATAATAATAATAATAATAATAATAATAATAATAATAATGAGAGTGCTGGAATGATCTATACATGCTAAAATATATCCATAACTTTAATACATTGCAACACGGGTAATGAGGTTGATTAATATAAATTTAAAAAAAGGAGATTAATTTTTATAATTCTTACTATTCGTACAGTGATAGCACCAAATGACTCTAGGTAAACGATGTAATTAACAATTCCCTTCGAGGAAATCCAAAGAAAATTTAATATATTAAATTTTAAAATTATAATTAAACAATGCGCTGTGTTATTTTTTTCGGAGATCGTTTACCTTCTAAGTCTGTAATTTCTTTTATATAATAATTTTTTTTAGTAAATCATATAGATAAATAGATTATTTATTTTACATTCCCACATCTATAAGAGAAAAAATATTAATTAAGAATTAAAATAAAGAAAAGATTACTCATATTCAAACTTGATTACATTTTATTATAGAAGAAAATTTACAATAAAAAAAGTTATTTACATATTGTGGGTTATATATTTTAATAGTAATGCTGATGCACATCATTATATCTATATTTACCTATTTCAATTAATCAATCTACTTAATTAATTTTATAACACGTGAAATATCACCATAGTCCGTTACTTTCATAGGTAATGCTTATTACTGGTAAAAACAATGGAATAAAATCATAATGGACTACCTGATCCACTGCCCCCGGCAGCATGTAGAATTCTCGTTGCTCCGAGAACGTCCCACAGGTAGGCACAAAAGGTCTCCAAATAAATGTTGTCACACAATATTAATCCTTAATCGGGCATCACATGTATTTTTAAGCCAATATGGGGTAACTTATTTTTTTTATATATATATATTTTATATGTTATTCATGGTACAGCATCTGCTAAAATCCAACCGCAGCATCTTATTTTTTTTGCTGCCATCAGCATTGGGATAAAATTTGCAAGTGAAGTCAGTCTCTTACTTACACTAAAAAAATCAAAAGAACCGGACATTGTCCTGTTTACATTATTTATGCACACATAAAATTATACTATATAGCTAGAAAATTTGCATACAGAGTTGCCACCCATCTATACAGGCGAATATCATTGGTCGACTCTGAATTTATGTGGCGCAACCTTATAGGTTGAGTTTTTGCTGTACCCAGTTATATTTATTTTTACTTTATTCCGTGTGTGTGGTCCTTCTGGTCAAAGGTCAGCTGTAAATTTCGTTGTTATGCCCTCATGATGTCCTACACAACTATAAATCGTCATTTCGATGACTTTTGTAGATTTATTAGTATCGTAAATTTTATTTGTACGATACTTTACCAAGACATGCACTTAACATAGTTCAGGTTCCATTATAGACATACGAATGCTTCTTTTTATATGCTGCCTCGTATATAATAACGTCATAGTTTATAGATAAAAGTTAAAGTTTGTTGGAAAGACATATTCTTTCCATCAGAGAGTGAGAGGAAAGAAATAAGAGGGAGGTGGAGGGATGAAAAAGATCTTACACAAAGATAAAAAAGAATTACTAAACAATATAAATAACAATAATTAATAACTACTGTAGAAATTTGTTTTTGTGTTTTAAAAATTAACGAATATCATTTTATCATATAAAATACGATGTTACATTATGATAAAATTTACTTAAAAAGGTGCTAAAATTACATAACAGGTTTTCACATGAAAACCGTCAAAGATCTTAAAAACACCCGAGCGCTTTCAACTGCACTGCAACAGTTGTCATCTGGGGAAAATCAGAGGAGTCTGATTGTCCCCTGTCAGAGGGATCTGACTCCTCTGATTTTCCCCTGATGACAACTGTTGCAGTGCAGTTGAAAGCGCTCGGGTGTTTTTAAGATCTTTGACGGTTTTCATGTGAAAACCTGTTATGTAATTTTAGCACCTTTTTAAGTAAATTTTATCGGAATGTAGCATCGTATTTTATATGTTTTTCAAGGTGAATTTGACGTTAAACAATTATAGTTTGAACTATATTTTATATTATCATTTTATCATATTCCAATATCATTTTTGTATTCTTGTGATTTACGACAGAGCATCATGCATTGAGCTTATGTTTTGCCGCAAATTTCAGTTTTGCATTAGGTAAGTTTTATTTACCTAATATCTACACAAACGTAAAAATGAGGTTCTATTGTTCTATTTTTTTAAAAGCCCTTCTTAGTATTTTTGAAAGATAGTGTTCCCTCCCCCCCCCTAATTCTTTTATTTACTTAGTTTTTCTTAATGTATTGCAAACACAATATTTTGATGTTTTATTAAATATTGTTTTTTTTTTTCTATTTTGTAACAAAATGCGTACTTATAATAATAAAACGAGAATAAAGCTCAGACAAATAAGTGGGAAATTAAATCTCCTTTTTTGTAAAAAATGTTACTTTCTCGCAAAATATACTTTTTCTTCATAAAGAAATTCAATTTTCTGGAAAGAAATAAGTTATAAAAGAAACTAAATGAAATATTTTGGCAAATACGCGAGTAGAATTTATTAGCTTGCTCTGAAAATGTATGCTTACATGTTGTTCTCTGTCTCTGACATGTCCGAAGTTTCAAAAAGTATTAAGTGTTAAAATTTAGAAATCGATTGACAACAATTCTTTTAATAAAGTGAACGCAAAAGCATTTTGAAAAGAATCAAATAAAAATGTTGTTTAATTATTAAATATGTTATTATTAGTAATAACCTTTGAAACAATGTTCAATTTCTAAGTAATGCCCAATCTAGTAATACTATTAACTCTTTAATGCATGTTTCTTTATTTTGTTCGGAAAAGTTATATTTGAGTCTATTTTTGTAGATTATCTACTATAAAAATAAAGAAAAAATGTATTTATGTTTGTGTTGGACATAATAATTTCACTTCTGAATTATATAAAAAAAATTGCTCAAAAAATGATAATTTTAAATTATATATTTCGTTTAAATGTTTTATACTGCAAAATAACAACTATTCAGCGATATAATAATTTTTATAATGCTTTTTATAGTTGCAGAATTATAAATTACTATATCTTATAAAGATAGAGGGTAAACGCCAATCGATCACATTGCGAGTAATATCAACAAAAGATGCTGTAACCTCCCCGTGATAACAAATCGGAACAAAAACAGACTTCACATTTTATCACACGCAAGTAACACATAATAGTTCACCGAATGATCAATAGGAAGCGCCAAATTGCAAGAAAAGATCATGTAACTCTTCAGTTACCCTATGCATTTAAGGGTTAATAATGGTAACGCATACGTATTTCATTATCAGTATGTTACAGCAGTAATTAAAACATTTAAAAATAAAAGATCATGTAACTCTTGAGTTACCCTATGCATTTAAGGGTTAATAATGGTAACACATATGTACTTCGTTATCAGCATATTACAGCAGTAATTAAAACATTTAAAAAAATTACTGAAAATGCTTGGTAATACTCATGTCTGTATTTATTATTTTAGATGCATTAAAAAATTTAAGTCTACTCAAGAAAGGCTGGATACATGGTAAATGTTATTGGTTAAATATGCAATATAAAAATTCTGATTATTATAGCTATTTTTGCGGGATTTGAAAAAGTAAACTATTTCTATTAAAAAGCTATATAATAAAGTTTTTGAAATTTAGTGTCTAGAAATTTGCCTTGACAGTTCCTATTTGACCTAAATGATAAACATATATTTACAAACAATAATTGAAATTCTAAACGCATTTTTCAATTTTTGAAACTCAAATTTGTTATTTGTTTGTCTATTGAAACTATACCTTTAATTACGTTTAATGAACTGCATTAAAGAGATGGTCCGTGTTATTTTGGTCATCCAGTAGCACTGAACTGAAATCGAATTCAATCCTTTTTAGTGACATAGTAGTTATTGTTTTCAATCACATGAAAAATGGTGTTAGATTTATAATAAAAGCACCCTGATCATGGAAAGAAAAGGGCTTTGACTTATGTAAAATATATTTGATCTTTTTTTCTTTTTATGAAGCGTTCAGTATATTTAAAGACAATAAATATACTTTTTTTATTACGTATTAAATTTACTTTTTTATTAAATATACTTCTTAAAATTAAATATACGTACTTTTTTAAATATAAATATATATTTACTTATCATTAAACGTACTTTTCTTATTGATTATTAAATATTGTGTTTTAAATATACTTATTTATTTTTAAATGTACATTTTTATTAAATATACTTGTTCATTATTTAGTAATGTTTTTTGTTAAATATACTTACTTATCAATTAAATGTAGTTTTTAAAATTAAATATGCTTACTTATTATTAAATATCTTTTTTATTAGATATACTTATTTAATATTAAGTAATGTTTTTTATTAAATAAATTTACTTATTTTTAAATGTACTTTTAAAAATTAAATATACTTATTTATTATTAAATTTACTTTTTAATTAAATATACTTATTTATTATTAAGTAATGTTTTTGTTAAATATACTTACTTATTATTAAATTTATCTTTTTATGAAAGAAAATGAATTTTCTGGAATTAAACACAAAACATTTTTTTTTTACAAATAAAGAAGCTAAATCAAATATTGTTATGATTATGCAAATAAAATTTATTAACTTGCGCTGGAAATTTAGCCTACACACTGTTCTCTTTCTCCAAAATTTTCGAAGCCTCTGAGAAACATTATTAAAATTTAGAAGGAAATCAACGGCGTACAGTTCTTTAAATAACATGAATATAAAAATCTTTATTTGAGAAAAAAGCTCAAACTAAATGTTTTATGGCAATTGATGGAAAACATATTGTTAAGGAAAAAAATTATGTATTATAAACACGTTTCTATTCATATGTAAACATTTTCTGCAAATCATATGTTTTACTATGAAAAATGTATACTAAAATATTGTAGTAATGTAGAAGGATATATTAAATGTTCGATGCATTTTTATAAAATCTGTGTTATTATAATTATTGCATAGCTATAAACAGAAGGAAAAAGAGAGAGAGATAAAAAAAGATAATTTTTTAATAGCTCCAGTAACAGTGTACTGACTATATACATATATGTTCTATAGAGGGCAGCAGATACCTCTTCTTCGTATATAAAACTCTATTTTCCCTATTACAAACTGTATTCTCTCTTCCTTTTACTTTCATCTATATATAATAAAAGAAAGCATTCTAATTGAAAATTTTTTCGACTTCCGGTTTTCGACGGATTTGCACGTTTTAGACGTCAGAGATCATGTTTTTACAAAACTGTCTGTGTTTACTGTCCATGTGTGAGTGTGTACTTTTTTGTACCATCAAAAGTACATGAAGTTATGCATAGAATTGAAGCAAATTTCATACATATATATTTTTTGCTGTGATGCATAGAATTGAACCAAATTCCATTATATGTTTTTGTCTATAAAAGCACGTCCCAGTTGAATTTGAAGATATTCTGTCGAAAGAGGGCGCTGTAGTAGCGATTTGTGGGCAGTTATCATTCTTGTATCTTTCTAAATTGTAGGAAGTTATGCATAGAATTGAACCAAACTTCATATATTTGTTTTTAACTCTGGACGGCAGGTCCCAGTTGAAAATGCGGCTATTACCGCTGTGGACGCTGTTTAACGATTTTTGTCCAATTTTCGGGACGAGATAGTTATAAACCAAGCTGTTGTGCTGCTGCATACAAATTACTCAGAATTCGAGATTCGAGGGCCACGAGGGAGCGGAATGCCGCGAAGCCATTGAGTGCGTTAGTAGATGAAATACAGAGCCGAAACTAGATTTTTTTTTCACACAGGACAAACATAGATTTTGCCAACCCCCCCTTCCTCCTAAAAGTAAATTTACAAAGAGAAGTTTACGAAGTTTCTAGTAGTCAACTTACTTTTAAATTTTAAATGTGTAACAGTAAAATATGTAATATTGAAATATGTAATCAGCTTTGTCAAATATCGATTCATTAAAACCCGGAAAAAAGAAATCGAAAGGAAGCGGAAATAATTTCGCTTTATACAGGTTTCCGTTTTAGCAGGTATAATTGTTGATATTCTTTCTGTGTGGGCGATGTAGTTTTTTCATTGACAACAAAATTCCATTATAGACATATTTCATTTTTCCAGATTTCACTGTTGCTGTAGTATTACAAATTATTACAACTGAAACATTTTAAGTCATACTGATATGAGTCACATTGTCTTAGGAACTCAGAAACCAGGATTTACTGTAGGCGTAACAATGAATTCCAGTACCGTAAAATATCTTCTTGTACTATCTACATCAGTTTTATGGAATTATCCCTTATACTTATCTTCCTATTTAAAGGTTGCTATGTCTGGATACTTTCCTGAACCTAATTCTAATTTTCAAAATTATGTGTGACTCAAAACACAACCAACAACAATAAAATTATTAAGTTTTTAACCTTTATTTCGTGAATTTTCGACCACTTGGTTTTTATTGTCCCAGGCAGTTATCTGACATCGCCCCCAAGCCCAGATATGTATGTAAGAAAAGGAATGGGGTTATTCATTTGCTGTCTTGTATATTGTAGATGAATCTTTTTATTCATTTGACAATTTTAATGCGCTTTACTCAGCTTTTCTTTTTGATTTGTCGGCTAGAAAATACTTTTTACCCAAATTTCACACACATATAATATTGTATAAAACAACAAACCAAATCTTCATCTGGCGCCCCCTTCCCATGGCGCCCTGGGCACATGCCCTCTCTGCCCCCCCCCCCCCTTCAGCCCTGATGAAATAAGTATCGACGAACCAGATGGATAAAAACATGCTGGATTGATCAATTGTTCAATCTAGGTTTAACTTTCGACTTCGACTAGGTTTTATTTCGAATATTAACATGTATGAGATAGAATAAAGTTTTTCGAGTGGCGCATCCAACTAGTTTATTTACACATAATATTAACGGGTCTAGGTTGTCCGGCTAAGCTCCACCGCCAGTGAAAGCTCATGTGATTTCGACTTCTCATAAGTTTTCAAATACTTATTGAAATTGCATAAACTTGTGTTATACATTTAAGCCATATTACAGACATTATAAAATGTAAAAATAAACACTTATAATATAATGCAATAAAAAGTACAGTTCAGTTAATATTGGAAAATGTTTTCACATGGTATGTCACGATCCGTCCGTAAGATAACTTATCTTAGAATGGATATTGTGAAGATAAAACTTACTTTAAAACGACCTCTAAACTATATTTTATAGAATGAATTAATGTAACTAAATTCTTTGACAAGAATGACTAATTAGTCATTAAAAAAGGAAAATGTTTAACTATCTCAGTAATAATAATTCATTCTATAAAATACAGATTAGAGATCATTTGAACATACGTTTTACGTTCATATATCCATTTTAAGTTAAATTATCTGATGGGTGTGACATACCATGTGAAAATTCTTTGCAATATTAGTTAAACTGTATTTTATGTTACCTTATATTAAAAAAGTTTGTTTTTACGTTTTATACAGCCTGAAATATGGCTTAAATATATTAAAAATATTTATAAAATTTTAATGAGTATTTAAACATTTATGAGAACACACCACTTTTAACTGCCGGTGGGACCTTTCAACCCCTTAAAAAAGACTTTAACACAATTATTTTCAATACATAGCAATTATTATATTATATCACATGTGTCTATACTTATCATATTATCTCCAGATATCTATCTTTAAACCTCTCTGTTTTATTATTCCCCATAATTTTTAGGCTTCCGTACTTAAACAGTAAAAACGGAACCATTATAAGATTCCTCCTGTGTCTGTCTGTCCGTCTGTCATAGCCATTTTACACGTAAATTATGAAATATGGAAAGTTCAAATTGGCTGAAGTAATAAAGGCCCACATATTTATAGATTATTAACCATAACCATTCACAAATATATTTAGAAAAGATGTAGAGGTCTCATTAAGTTACTTGAAAAAAAAAAAATCTTTTCCCTGTATATCGTGTGGGGTATCGTGTGAAAGTTTCATAGCACCAAATCCAAAAATACATTTCTTTTAATTTTAGGTATTATATTTTCAGTGATATCGTCGAAAATGTAATGCAGAAATATGTCACCCTTCCTTATTTCCCGAATCTACTGAAACTAAAATTATGAAAATATTAGGAGTATAGTAGAAGTTAATTTAAACCTCGCAGGAAAACTATAGCGATAACCCTAGGTCACACAGCTTTTGAGAAAATCGCATTTTTCCGTTACACACACATTTCGATTTGCGGGCGTTCAGCAAAGGAGTTGAGGAGCGCTGGAAGTAGCTATCATAGCAGAAGTATAAAAGCATTGTTGATAATGATTTTGGAAAAAAATCGTCGGTAATTAGCCGAGATATTTTGTCTCTGGAAAAACTTCTAGTTATCCGGTTGACGCATTTCTTGGAGTCAAACAACCTTCTCCACCCCAGACAATTCGGGTTCCGCGAGGGCCATTCATGCGAACTCGCACTTCATGCCATAATGACTGTACTGAAAGCATAGCCCAGGGCAACGCAACATCACTCGTCTCACTAGACATACAAGGCGCATTCGACAACGTAGAATGGCGAGACATTCTCTTACAACTACAAGCACTCAACTGTCCGGGGGGAACATAGCTGGTCTCATCGGCTCCTACCTCTCACAGAGGAGCGTCCTAATTAATTGGGGCGCTGGCACATCTACCCACCGATTGCAGAAGGTTTGCCCCCAGGCCTCGTGCCTTGGCCCAATCCTCTGGCTGCTGGTAGCAAATGTGCTACTAACAGAACTAAATCGGCTGGGATTTATGCTATTTGTCTTCGCTGATGATTCAGCTTCATTTTCTCCGGTCGTTACAGACGTCATCTAGAGGAACAGTTTGCCGAAGCTCTTCCTATTTTCTGCCGGCTCCTAAGTTCACTGCACCTCACACTCTCACCACAAAAGTCTCAAGCACTAGTATTCACCAAACCACACAGCTATGACCTAAACGCCCTCCAGTGAAGAGGATCAATAATGTCTCCATTCGACACGTACATTCCATAAAACTCCTAGGCATAACCATTGACGCAAATCTTAACTGTATCCCACATCTTAACGACCTAAAACTTAAGTTGACAGCATATCATAACAATTCATTAAGACTAACTTCTAAACTGGGAGGGGTAGACAACAAAACACTAAAGATCTGGTACCTAACAACAATCGAAAGAATAATACTTTACGGGGCCTGTATTTGGGGGGGGGGGGGGTAAATTATTATCCTTAGCAAAACCTAAACTAAGATCAATACAACGCACTTTTTTCCTACAAATATCAAGGGGCTACCGCACAATCTCCACAGATGCACTACATATACTCACAGGTATTCCACCCATCATACTTCAACTAGAATACGAATACGCCATATTCTCAATCCTACAGCTAAAACGTGACACAGTAATAGATCCTCTTTTTCCAAACACAACATTACAATACAAAGTCAGGAGCTGGCAGCTTCACCCCACTGAGGAGACTTCACACTTTCAAGTAAAAACAACACGCAACAGCTACACACCCGCCCTTAGCACCACACTCTTCACTGATGGATCAGGCACAGAGACCGGCGTGGGCGCAGCTTTCTGCGCCACGGAAGGCACGGTGGTGGTCCATCAGTGGTCTGTAAGGCTAGATGATAATAACTCCGTATTCCAAGCGGTGCTGTTCGCAATACTAAACGCATCAGAGTGGGCAGAATCCCACCCTAGCAATAGTATTACCATCTACAGCGACTGCCTCTCCGGCCTGCAGGCAATACAAGCACACAAGACAAAACATCCTCTAGTATTGCAAATAAAACTAAAACTAAAGAATCTCCTACATCGAATCTCGCTAGGTCACGTCTCGGCTCACAAAGGTACCTTTGGCAATGAACTAGCAGACGACCTAGCAAAGAAGGCCACACAGAAAGAAACAATAGACACACACCTCCCAGTTCCCCAGTCATACGTCAAAAGGGTCCTTAGAGCAAGGATACTGACGCGATGGCAGGAGTACTGGGATACCTCATTCAAGGGCAGGCACACATATAAACTAATTCCTAAAGTTTCTCTCACACTATATAACTTAACACCGTACACGACCAGCTCCTTAACAGGACATGGCCCTTTCAAGGCATATCTGAACCGCTTCAAGATAATATCCACTGCCACTTGCGAATGCGGTGAACTTGGCACTGTAAATCACCCGTATTATAGTTGTAGGCTCACGCAATGCTGGGACAGTTGCAGTTGCAGTCTCACGCAAATCAACATAGTCTCACGCAATGCTGACACTTGAGGTGTCCAGACATACTTCCAGTCAATTGGCTCCAAAATGTCCTTTCACGCACCCTCCTACTCAACAAATTAAAACACATTCACAATTTCCTTACTTACCTAACAAACTTAACGTAAGTCCTGGTTCTGCTTATCCAGTCTCACTGCCACCACATCAAGCTTCAAACAGCACCAGAATCCTATCCTCTTTATAGCCTACAGTAATTTCTCCTATCCATCAAGTATGTGGTCTCCTACGAACGCAAGAGCCTCTGCTCGTGCTTTCCACCATTCCATCAAGAGATACATCTCCAATGGACGCTTGAGTATTTGCTCGTGCCATCTTACTTTTGCCACGAACATCTTTACATCTCCAATGGACGCTTGAGTATTTGCTCGTGCCGTCTTACTTGTGCCACGCGAATCATTATTTTCCCTTCCTGCCGCCCCTTGTCGCGAGAGGGGTTCGTCTCCTGGAGGCCAGGAACAGTGATGTAATTTTTTTGTTAATTATTATTATTATTTTTTTTTTATCTTAGATGTTCTTATTATCCCGCCCTCTGTCGCGAGTAGGCGTTTCCTGGCGGGCAGGCATTCGCCTTTTTTTTTGTAAATTCACTTTTTTTTTTCAAATAAATTCTGGGCTCTTGGTCTGTGGTGCGTGGCCGCCCTTGGCGGGTGTGCGTCGCCCCTAGCACCTCTTGTGTATGTCCGTCTGCATACGGCCGGACATGGCTGGACTCACTAACGAGCCCCAGCGTGTCGGGGAACATACCGGGAGAGACGTTAAGCTCTAAGGGGCAGGCCTAGCCGGCCCTGAGCAAGTCTGTCTTAGGCTGCCTAACCCTTAAAGACACGGACAGTTTGGATATACATAAAGACACGGGCGGCGTTCTCTATACGCCATTGGCTTTTGTAGCCTAGATAACAACTTTTGATGATATAATTGTGCAATGGAATTCCCAGTAGTAGTACAAAGGCAATTAACATCAAAATGTTAAAAACAGACTAAATTAATTTGAATTAATTTTACAATTACTATGGGATTCGCGACTAGTTTGCATTGAGGGGTTCTCTCAAAAAGCTACCCGTGTCTTTAAAGGTTAATTAAAAAGCTATCTGTAAAAACGCGGCACAGACCATGTCGGCGGTGGAATTTTGCTACTCCTTTTGAAGCGCGCTTAGCACAATGTCAAGTTAAAACTTTGAAGAAGTGTTTTGTTTTAGGTACACTATAAAAACAAAAGATTATTACTACGCTCAATTTGGGTTTATGAAATGCCAAATGAAGTTTAAATATGCACTACTTTATTGTCAGCACCGAATTAAGTTAATCATAAACAGATTAGGATAAGATTAAAAAAAGAGTTATACAGAATAGAAATATTTAATACCAGTTAGGTTTCATACTTCTCTGCACTTTCATGGCTTATCCATTTATACTTTTCTAGTATATACAGTTATAGCCAACTCTACGATGTATAGTTTTTTTTACAAAGTCTTATTATTCTTTTAACAACGATTTTTTTTGTATTAATACAGTTACTAATTAATATATTTATTGCACGGAAACCTATGTACGCGAATAATACTCTCATTTGAACAATTATTTCATAGTAATTTTAAAGTAGTCGTAAGGATTCCTCTTATATTTCCGTAAAACTGTTAAGACCACAAAAGTAACTTTTCTGAAGAATGACACTGTAACAAAAGGTTACATTTCTCAAAAACAAGAAATAAAGTAAAATCGAAAATAACCCTGAAAAAGAGGAAGATTAATCTTCCTTCAGCAGAACAGGAAGAAAGGTCGATAATCCGCTATTCTTCATCAATTTTGGTGTGTTTCACAGTCTGTTGCAGCTTTGACTAGAATAGTTCAGAAAATATTTTATATTCCTAACAACAAGCCAATTTCGGTACATAGTATACTTTTTAAATTTTGACGCAACTGTTAAGCTGTTTTCGTGTAATATTGGTTAAATAATCTTCAGAAAACATATTTGAAGTGTGTAGGCAATATTTAAAATAGTATTTACCCAATAATTAAGACACTAGACAAAAATCATGCTTCGAGCATAGATTATGAATCATTTTCCAACACATTCAGAACACAGTAACAAAATTTCACCATTTAATAAGGCAATATCACAGCAAAGTGGCATTGATTTTAGAGCCTAGAACTTAGGTTTTAAATTGGAGAACATCTGTGATACTAGACCACCTTTTACACACCGTTTTTTTCACACGATTGCAACTTGTTTTACATGTTTTTGCTTAGGAAATATGACTTGATTACTTCTGTTTTTATGTAAAAGATGAATTCTTGCCTACTCACACTCGAATTTACAATGACTATGACTTGGTGTTGTAATACATTTGCATAAATAGGAGTGATGATCAAATATAATTAATTTTGGTCAGAATTACCCGTAAAATATATAATGTGTTTTTGATCTGTGAGTGCATATACTAATCATTTGACTGAAATGACAGCATCTTGAAAACAGTCTGAAAGCCCTCTACCGTTGTTAAGGTATTGTTTTAATAATTATGTTCAAATAATTTCTTTAATTTTGCGTGTGTAGGGACAGTATTTGAGCGACTAGAGTGGCTGTCTCAATAGAGGATTTCGTTATGTATTCAAATTAAGTATATTTAAAAACAATTTTCAAGCAGCCTAAATTAATTATGTAAAGCTTTAAAAAGCTTGTTAATGCTTTAATTTGTATTTTATAAAAATAATTAAGCTAACATTTTGAGAGTTAAAATTATACTCTTCCAATATGAAGGTATTAAATTGTGTGTTATTAAAGAAAATCACTTTAAACAAATAAGATATCTGATTGAATTAATGAGATCTATAAATGTTAATTAATTTTGACATGAAGGATGTTTTTTGTATATATGTTTAAATTGTAAATAAACACGTATAAAAATTTAAATCTGTTCTTTTTATTTACTAGCATCATGTGTTTTCCTTTACATAATTTATTTGGGATAATATTACTGCATAAATTTAACAGTTAATGTTAATTTGAAGTTCCTCAAAAGTGCACGGCGCGATTGATTTTTAATGTAATTTAGCTAGGTTAATTTTAACGGTTGTTAACCGCATAAACAGCGACAAGAGCATGTTATTAAGACCACTTAATGCTTATAGCAGTATATTAGTCAATAAATAATAAAACAAAACAATTAATTGTATTTTAATTGTTTTTAGTAATTTTTTCTTTGTGTGTCTGTAGTCATATATTTTATTTATGAATTAATGGTTTTTCAGACGTAATTATGTATTATGTTTTTAATTTTAATGATAGTTACTTAAAAATTAGTTAAAATTTATAGATTTTGTAGCAATAAAATTCATTTAAAAAAATAAAGATTGAAATTTTAATGCTAACTGAAAAGGCATTACAAATCAAGGTGCGAATATAATACTGATTCGTTTTAAAGTAAAATTCGGTACTTGTATATGAATGGGAAACCAGTTCTATATGCAGTGGCTACGAATAGTTAGTTCAATTGGCATTAAATAACATAAATTCTAATACAATTAAAGAAGTCTGATAAAAACTTTAAAAAATATTGTGGGAGTTAAATAGTTCTTTTTGTTATAATATAGTTTCTAATCATGTACGGCTAGTTCAATGGTAATAAACATGTACCTAAATGTCTTAACCTCTTATATATTGCTCCCGTCAATATAACTGTCTGAGGTATCATTCTCGTGTCCTTGGTATTGTTGGGCTGAAGATTTAAAAGCGTTATATTACCGGAAGAAACCTTTGAAACCAGAAAAATTTAACTGGTATATGGTTCACTGGTTTCCATATGAAGTCTTTGAGGAATAGCTGATAATTGGAGTAGTAGTGAATCCGGCAGTGATCCTGAAGTAAGTAAATTTTATAACGGTTCAGATTCCGATGATGAATCTGATGACACCAGTGATGCTGATGGAGCGGTAGCGTTACCTAGCCGCATACAGTATTGATTTGTATGGCGTAAGACAAACATTGAGGCGCTAAATTCCTGCCTGTTGGCTTTTCTTCAAATGGAAATATATTCTATAACAACCTTTTTATCGTCTCAAACATACAACTAATTGCATATTTATTTAGAAGTCTTATAATTCTTCAATTTATACTATAAAAAGTAGGTACTTTTTTATGTGTTTCATAAATATCAAGTGATCCTTAAGGGATTAATAAAATGATTAACATTGTAAAGAAATTAGCTATTAAGAAATTCAAAATTTTCCACGATAGCCTTAGCTTCGTTATGAGTGGTTTTATCTGTAATTTATATAAATGAACGTAACTTATAAAGCATTTCTTACCTAAAAGTAGATTTAACTTCAAGAGACGATATTCTATAATGAATTTCGAAGTGCATACAGTTAAAGTTCCAGTTCAGAAAATGGAATGCGATTCAAGGCAGAGATATATGAAAGAAATATGCAGCACCCCGAAGCCATTTGTGAATTTCTTTATGCGAGCACCTTATCTCTCAAGAAAAATGCTTTCTTATCGGTCTTCTACAGACATTTTATCTCTCTGATGTACCAAAAGGGGACGATAGAGTCTTTTTAGCCTGTACCAGTAAACGGATTACATATAGCTTTTTTTTCATTTTCCTCGTTTTTAGATATTACAAAGTGCACGCAGCTGATTAACAACGATCAAGATCTTAAAACCGGAAACCAGGATTTCCCATTATAGAAATAAGTGGAAAGGAATATAAATTATAATCCTTTATTTAGAAAATCATTATTATTTGTTTTTTTTTACGATGTAAATAATAACAACTATATCCTAATCTACGAAAATTTAATATAACCACGAGCAAAAATACTCAATAATATCTTCCGTGCTACCTCCCGAATGCGAAAAGCGTTCTTTATTTTTAAGAAGCACTTATAACAAAAAAGTTTCTTTTGTTGTCAATAACTTTCGGAGACTTTTTGTGTTGTTTGGTAGTGTATTATTCTTTTTTTTTTTTTTTTTTTTTTTTTTTTTTTTTTTTTTTTTTTTTTTGACTGGAATATCGGGTTTTTAGATACTATCAAGTCTCAATTAAACATTTTCAGCTGAGTAGCTAAATGTACACATGGAAGAGAACACAATAATATTAATTTTAATGTCAACGTTAATGCTGTTAATTTATCATGTTTGACTGTAAAACATGTTTGCTGAACATGAAAATGTTTATTAGAGAATTGATAGCATCTATAAACCATATATTCAGAGTTGAGAAAACAGTTTAATACACTATAAATTCCGCTTGGAAGCGTTTACGGAAATCAATGACAATAAAAGAAATGTTGTTTTAAAAAACAGGGCTGCGGAGTCAGAGTTGGAGTCAGGCCCATTTTTGAGCGAAAGTAGTCGGTGTCGGAGTCGGATATGTTAAAATTCACGGAGTCGAAATCCATTTTACAAGCAGGGCTGCGTTGTCGGAGTCGGAGCCAGGTCCATTTTTGAGCAAAATTGTCGGTTTCGGAGTCAGATCTGTTAAAATTCCCGGAGTCGGAGTCGTCCATTTTTCTCACCAACTACGCAGCCCTGTTTAAAAATTCAGCTTTCAATACCTCTCTCTCTATATAAACGTACTTATAACCATGAACCAAAATAAACACTAACGCCTTCCGAATTGCTCACAATTCCAAAAAACGTTTTTAGCTTTAGACATCTCAGAAATCTATATATTTTCCAGATTTAAAGAAACGTTTATAAAATTAGAGTTTATTTTGCTGCCAATGATTTTCTGAAAGTTTCCAAGTAGTTTTTATAGTATATTAACAAGTTTCTTACAAGGAATACAGGATTTTTGGATGATATGCATTCTTTAGTAAAGATTTTCATATTCAATAAACATGTTTTACAAACAAACCTTATAATTCAACAGCATTAACATTAAAATTAATATTATTTAACTTATCTTGCATGTATTAATTCAGTCACGCAGCTGAAAATGTTTAATTGCGTATTGATAGCATCCTAAAAACCAATATTCCGGTATGAGACAGTTGATTAATACACTGTAAAAACTACTCCGAAACATTTAAGAAAATTAATGGCAGCAAAAGGGACTTTATTTCTATAAATGATTCTTTAAATGGCTAGAATTTACAAATTTTTCAAGTTTCTAAGCATAAAGAACGCTTTTCTGTACTCGTGGGTATATCCAATGCGGTTATTGTATATTTTCGAAATTTTGTTATTATTGTATATTGTATATGTAGTTATTGTATATTTTCGTTTTTGGATAAGTTTTCTAGATTAAGAAACATATGTCCTTTTTTAAAGTGTACGCATAAAAGATTATTAAAATATGAACCTCCAATACAGTGCAATCAGAATTTCAAGGTAACTATCATTCATGCAGTTTAAGAATGTCCATTTTTTTATATATGTTATTTTCTATGCAATTAAATGGTTATTATGTCTATATATTACATATTGAATTTTTGGTATGTAGTAAGCTGTATGAAAATATATAATATGTGTATAAGATAATCATGAAGTGTGTAAGCACTATAATTATAAATTTTTTAACAGGAAAAAATAACTTCACTTACTTATTTTCAGATTAAATTAAAAAAATCTCCATGGACGTTTCGCCAGCCCTGTGTTAGCGTACAAATCCCCTTTCCCCCACTGTAATAATATTGCTTTTCAAATGAAGCAACTGTACCGCAGAAATCTTCTGTGAATTTAAACGCTTTATAATTTTGATTTGTTTTTCTTTCCCTGATTATTTACGTCATAAAAGTTTTTAACGAATAAACATTGCTTTTTGGTTTTCCCTACAACAATCCTAGAAACAAAACCGTATAAAAAAGGAGAAAAATTGCCGGATGGCGACTTTCTCGTGAAACAAATTGCTCTACGCCACTTGAAGAAAATCGTTAAAAATGAAACATTTAAATACTTTTTTGTTTTTGTTTATATTGAATTACTAAAAAAGTACTTAACTAATTTTGATGAAATTTAATTTAGTCTAATTCGAGAGTATCCTCTTTCAATAATTAAAAAAATTACATGAATCAGCGGCGTAGTTTCGGAATTATCGGTGAATATACATAAAAAGATACGCGTTCAATTGAGAACCTCCTGCTTTTTTTTTAAAGTCGTTTAAAAAAGATGTATCCTTATGCATAATGTGGAAACAACGTATTAAATAAGGCGTATTCAGCATAACTGTAATATAAACATTAAAAGTATTTATTAAACTAGAGTATTATGAAGAGTAATTAAAATTTGCCAAAAAATATTTACTTTTCATTTTTGTTTATTTATTTATTTTGAGGGGAAGAAATATTTGTTTAATCTTCCATGCGTGTTCTAGCCGATCAGATACATACTCGTTTTTTCACATAGACCTTATCTTTTTTCCACAAATGCATTTTGATTTAATTTATGCTCCTTCTTATTTCACCCCCTAACACAATTGATTGGTTACAGATTGTAACATTAAACTGATAAAATCGATTTTTAGCGTAACTTAATGACACATATGAAAAGCTCCGAATATTCAATTAAATTTTTAAAAAGTGCGTATAAAGGTTAAAATAGCTTTAAAAAAAACCCAAGAACACTTAAAAATATTCACAAAAAACTAAGACGTATTTTTCTCCATTATGTGGCTAGTACGAATAAATATTCAATTTCCATTTATCCAAGCGAAAGTGTGTGACGTTTAACAAAAGTGAGTTGAAAGACCAAAACTTCTTATCTTCTTGTTCGAAGTTTTTATCAGTGCGATGGACGAGCCATTAAATGACAGAGAGGACATTTTCTTTTCTTCGTGGAATTGCTGGTGCTTAAAAGATTTTGTTGAATTTGCTGGAATCACTCATTCGTCCAATCGTCTCGGAATAGTTAATTCAAGAGAATGATAACAAACTCCATAAATTTCAAGGATTTTCAACATGTTTGAGAAAGTTTTGAAGGTGCATGTTAAATACGAAATAAATATTTCTTATTTCGAATGCATAATTATTATTATTTATGTTTCCTTTTTTGAAGCAATATCTTTCCATGTATTTAAAAAAAAATGATGTATGGAAAAATAAATAATGGCACGAATATGACTTAAAGTTTGAGAAAATTTTCAAATATGCAAAAATTATATACATACATAAATTAATATATGCGCAAAAAAAATCACATTTAAAATTTAAATACAATGTAATTAGATAATATTACAGGATGTACCGCAATCTACTTAGTAATTACGAATTGAATAAATTCGTTTTCTTTTATATATCATTCTGTTATAAAGTGTGCATGACATGTTCAAGTATAAATATCTATACGTGCTTAAAAATAATCTTGTTGATAAATAAAAATATGAGCTTGTATTACTTTATTTTGTATGTTATATATTGGAAGAGGAATAATTTAACAACTGTGCATGTGGAAATATTTTGTTAGAATGCTTTAGAGAGTAAAGGAAGGACATTTCAAAGTTAAAGAAATATGCCTTAACCCTTCGTGATCAAAATCTCCGATTTGAAAAATTTGTTCTCAGATTTTAGAATATATTATTTTAAGCATTTAAAAAATAATTAAAAAAATTTAGAGTATAAAAATAAAAAAAATTATTGTCTAAAAGGTACTTTTTTTAGACCTGCAATAAACAGAAAATAACATACTTCTCATAATTATTGTCAATTTTATAATACTAACTTGTAAAGTATACGGATTTGCCTTTGTAAAAAACCTAATTTTGGACATCTGCAGATTTTTTAATTTTTGAAAATTTACTAAGCTCCTTTTAGGAATAAAGATACGAAATTGCTCAAATGATAAATAAATCTTTGACATGAAAAATGAACTCAGTATCGCCGTCTGTTGAGAAATCTGTGAACAATTTATATTAACTGATGTCTTGGGAGAAAGCAGCAATAAACCAAATCGTCTTTTAAAGCCCACTGTATAAGTAACATTGTGTTTAGGGTATGTTTCAGCTATGCAACGCGGTGATTCAAAGGGTTAAGAAGGATGTATCGAGCTTCTCTGTGACTACGAGGATCGAGAAAAAGGTTACAAAGGTAATAAAAAATTATTTATTAACAATTGAATGAAAATGATAACAGAAATTGAGAGGCATACTTCTCGATCCCTTTTCCACATAATTACCAAATCTACTCATAAGTTCGGAGAGAAGCAGAGCCATTGAAATTACAGGAAGTTTAGAAAAGTGGTCTTGCTTGAACCACTTTGACAAGGTTATATGAAGCCATTCAACGCAAACGCTCTGGCCTGTTAAGTGATAGTGTCATCCTCCTGCATGACATTACCAGGCTCATACTGCTTGCCAAACCCAAGAATTGCTGCAAAAGTTCAAGTGGGAAGTCTGGAACTAACTCCCCCCCCCCCCCCCCACAAAATCAGCCAAGATGTGGCATCTAGTGATTATTTTCTTTTTCCAAAATTGAAGGAAACATTTCTCTGGAACAAGGTTTTCTTCAAATAGTGATGCAAAAACAGCTGTTGAGAATTGACTCAATGGGCATAGGCATGATTTCTACCAAGTCGGGTTAAACAAATTGGTCCTGTGTTAAATAAATGCCTAAAGAGATTTGGTGAATATGTGGAAAAGGGATCGACAAGTATGCCTCTTAATTTCCTTTTGTATTTTCGCTCTATTGTTAATAAATAATTTTTTATTGCCTTGTCGATATTTGAACATTTTTTTTTAAATCCGTTGTCGTATATACAGTGGCGGTCAAAAGTTTCCGGCCAGTTAGTTTCTTTGGTTTGTTTGCCAGAACGTTTCAGCGAAGAAGAAGCGCAATTGCTCCCAAAGTTAAGAATATGCAAATGACCTCTGACTACGTGATCATTCAGATTGGATACTGAAGACACTTGATGCAAAGGGGAGGAATTCGAAATTCGCGTGTGCAAAAGTTTCCGGTCATTCGTCATTCGTTAGTTTTTTGCTATCAGAAAAGTGGTTTTTTTTGTCCGTGGGTGTTAATTAATCAAACGCGAATAACGTGGTTGAAATTCAAAAATGAAAAGTTCAGCAATTATTGTTCGTAAATAAGTGATTAATTTGTCGTTAAAGGGCCAATCTTCTCGTGAGATTGCGGTAAAGTTATCGATCGGAAAATCTACAGTGAACGATAGTTTAAAAATATATAAAGATGACCATGGCCTTCAGGACTTGCCACGGTCCGGGAGACCCCGGAAAATGACTATTCGTGTGAACAGAATTATCAGGAGAAAAGCAGTTGATGACACGCATAAAAATGGCGCTGTAATATTCCGCGATTTACGGAGTGAAAATATTGCTGAAATAATACCTTGTGTAGATGCTTACGTGATGTAGGACTTTATGGAAGAGTCGGTGTTAAAAAAACTTTCATGAGTAAATAAATTTAGAGGTCACGACAGACGTTTGCCAAGGAGCACAAAGAATGATCGAGCGAAAACTGGAAAAAAGTACTATTTTCCAATGAATCAAAATTTAACTTTTTTGGGAGTGATGGCAGACACTACGTCCGACGACCTAAAAACTCGAGATATGTTATTCCTACAATGAAGCACGACGGAGGACACGTTGTGAAATGGGGAGCCTTTTCTAGAAAAAGTGTCGGTCCGTTAGTTGAAATCAGCAGCAAGATGAATGGTGAAATGTATAAGGATATCTTGAAAGATCATTTGCTGTCTTATTAAATGTGCGAAGAAGTGTGGTCGCAACTATTTGTTTCAGCACGATAACGACCCAAAGTAACATCCAAGCTCGTCAAGCAGTGATTTTCGCACAAAAAAATTCCGCTTTTGAAATGGCCAGTCCAATCACCCGATCTGAATCCAACAGAAAATCTTTGGAACGAACTTGACAAACATGTGCGGAATTATAAATGTTCCAATTCAGCAGAATTTCCCCAAAAATTGCAAGAAGAGTGGGGAAAACTTACCATAGACGATCGTCAACCGTTCATTGAGTCAATTTCGCGTCCCTGCGCCTCGGTACATTTTGCTAAAGGTATGACGACAAAACACTAATTGCAAATGTTATTGATCACTGTTATTTTTGTATTATAACGCTATTTTTTTTTCGAAACTTGCCAAGATGGCCGGAAACTTTTGAGAACATGCGTTTTCCTTTGCGATTAAATTTGTCAATTAAATTCATTGATATTTATTTGTTATTTCATAAATACTTTCTAACTATTATGTCAATAAAATGTATAAGTATCGCTTTGAGATTCCTCTTCATATGGGTATACTTACAAATTAACTAAAAATTTTACTCTGGCCGGAAACTTTTGACTGCCACTGTATGTCTCATTATTTTGCATTTTTCGTGACCCAGTGAGTTACCGTGGATACTTTAGTAAAAGCAAAGTTATGCAGTAGCAGAGTTATGCAGTGTGCTCACTAAAGTCTGTCGGTACAACAAACATTAAAATGGAGACAACTCTATCATGAATGTGGTGCCTAGGTCGGGTTACCACATTTATCAATAAACAAACGGACGATTTTTACTGACACTACTTTGTTTTGTTTTTTCACACTACCATAATTTTTCACACTCTATTGAATGTGGCAGTGTTTTAAAAGATTTTTCCTTGAATACAGTTCTTTATTAACATTTATAATTATTATTTTCTAAAAATATTTGTATTGCCTTATTCTGTCAACGCGGTTTCTATAATTTTGCTGTGACACTTCCCGTTTTAAATAAAATATTAATTTTAGCAACAGAAAAAAAATCAAATTATTCTAAAAAGCATTAATGCTCGGGAAAATTTTAGGGAAGGAATCCCTATAAAAAGAAATGTTTGTATTTTAATTTAAAACGATGTAATAAAATAAATAAAACATCAAAACTCAATACAAATGCTACATACTAAAACTGCTACTACATACTAAATTAAATATTTAGCGTGAGCAATTAAATAATTTAGCTTATAATAATAAGTTTACATAACAATAAAATGAAAGGCAGTCTTATTTAGGCCATTATCAATCAAATGAAATTCTTCAATGTGAAAATTTTAAATTATTTAAGATAAGTATATATGTAATGAATTATTTAAGAAAAATGGTGTTATCATAAAAAATGGAAGAAACCCCAATTTTTATATCCAATGATCGGTATATATACGCTATTAACTGCATGAAGAAAATGGGTATTAAAAAGTAGGCGCAACTTTTATTTATTTCAATTAGACAATCAAGTTCAGTATGCTCAATGTATTCATCATCTGAACACATGTATAATAAATGATGCATTACTTCCGATGGTGAATACTTTCAGCATACTTAATAACTTGATTTTCTTATTAAAATAAACAGTAGGCACCATTCTTACATCTGCTATATTTATTAGTAAATGTGCGTCTGTATTATAACACCATACTTTTGTATGCAATTAGTGGCGCATTTAAGCTGTGATCTGATGTAAAAAACTTACATTGCAGACTTATAATAAAGTTTTTTTTCTTTTTTTTACATGTAAGACATCATTTCATACTAAATCGAGAATGTAACCATACAAAATTGCTTTAGAATTTTGTTAGCGACTTTAAATCCCTTATATTTTACCGTTTTCAAAATAATAATGCTTACTCCACAGTTTTTCGCTTGGTGGCGCAGTAACAGCTCATCTCGTAGCTCACAGTCCCTCTACTATACCTGCTAAACACCAGGTTCATGACGACAGTTGTTGTCGTTCTGAAATTAATGGGGGTGGAAAGCGCTTTAGTGGGCACCCTGTATAAAAGTGAAGCACATACGAAAGTATGAGTGCATGTAACTGTTAGAATGTTATTCCATATGGAAGGCATGAATATGAAATTCCTCAACAGGTAAACAATAAAAAAGTTAAAAGTTTTACCTTTATGTTTTGATGTGTTTCAATAGAAATATATTCTTCTTAGGATGAACAAAAAAACATTTATTAGAAGATTGAATACACTAGAATAATATATATGCTGGTCAAAATACGGATCACACTTCACAATAAATCAAAACAGATGACTAAGACTATTTACAAACACAAAGAAATACTTTGAACTATGGTTTGTTGCAGTTATTTAATCATATTATATTCCTTTGGAATATTATTGGATTTTTTTAATCAAGCAGCATTTTGCTGCCAACTGCTATAAGGGAAGGAGCAACACTAACTGAACTGAGTGTCTGTCACAGTAGATCAAATAAAAAAAATGATTGTCTGATGCTGCCATCTGGTGGATGTTCTTGAAAACAAAAGCGCATTTTCTAACAGTAACATTTAAGATTGAGTGTTTAAAACGTGGAAGAAATACTCAAAATTGAATAAATTTTACTTCTTTTTAATTATTCATTTTTAATAGTGTATTACGCACAAAAAATAAATTTTATAAATGCACTACTAAAAGTTAAATTAAGAATAAAAAATTAATCAAATATTACGTTTGGATATTTCTGATGTATAGCTATATATCTAGTATATCTATATCCGTATATCTAGCCGTATTCTGCGGCATTACGTTAAAAAAAGTAAAATAGTATGTGAAAATCACAAAAGTAGCTTTTTCTTGTTCATTACAAACGTGTTTGTTTACACAATAATTTTTCGAAATAAAATATTAACCATTACTTGTGAACATTTATAAAACGTTACCAGTAACTGTGTTAAATCTAAAGAATTGTTTAAATGTAAATAATATATGTATTGCAGTGAAAATTTCTGCTCAGTGGTGAACGAGATTTTTTTATTTGTTTTATTTGTTTACACATACATCTGACTTGTGTGCTTGACATCTAGGTCCGCTTATAAGTCATCGTCAATATACAGGGACGAGATAGCACAATGAAATTTACAACACAGAGAAATTACATCCAGGAGCTTCACAAAGGGTGTGCAATGGAGCCAGCGAGAGTCGAACTCGCAGACCTCTGCCGCTCTCAATGCTTGGCGGCTGGCAGCGCGGTGTCCTAACCGTTCGGCCACCGAGGCCCCTGGTGAACGAGATATCTAGGTATTTACATTCAGAGAGTAAATACGAATGAAAAATATGAATAACTAAAATATCACATTTGTTTCTGATACGAATAAATAATCTTGAAACAAATTTTCAGAATAGGTACTTGAATCAGAAATTATCAGTTTCAAAAGATCAAGAAACATCTCTAGTTTTTATAACTTGTGAGGAATTTCGCATAATACAAGTTATAATGTCACAAAAATATCAATACTCTGAAACTTTGAATAATAATTCTGAGGAATGTGCATTTCTTGAACGGTAATGAGTTTTGAGGTCGTTTTCACCGAGAAAGTCTTTTTTTTTTTTTAAATATATAAACTATGACAAAATCATCAAGTGAAACACCAGCTCAGAAACGGCATTAGTGGATGTTGGCAACGGCTGGCGTTTGTAGGATTATCGTATGAAATATTTGAGGTCTAATTTAGCTGGAAATTCATCTGTAACAATGAAATCATAAAACTAGTGGTTTCACTTACTACCTTCTATGACAAGAGTTCTTAATGTTTTGTTTATTTATTTATTTTTTATTTTATCATGAAGAGGCCGAGGAACCCTCCATTAGAACCACGGATCCCATTCATGTAGTAATGAACTTTGATTTGATTTAAACCTTCTTTTAAGTATTCATGACCCTATTCCATGAATATACGATTGAAATGTTATGCCTCCATGGCAATGGCTTTCTTATTTGTGAATAGATTTTAACACTTTTTTGTACATGATAACTCAGTTTATTCTCTTTGTAATGTACTATTCACTTTTCATTGAAGATGGTGTTGATGTGCTGAAAAGTGAAGAAAATGGCAACCTTTATGGAAATCAAGTTTAAACAGCGATGTGTCATATAATTCCTGACAGTTGAAGGCTCAGACCTTGTCTAAATTCATCGCCGAATGACAGCTGTGTACGGAGAGGCTAAAGTTGACATCAGAGCAACAAATCCGGCTAGCTATAGCCTGGCTGATAATGCTCGTAGTGGAAGATTCCCTCAATGTTACATAAAGCGAGTATCGAAATTGTCTTGACGAAATAACAATTAAGAGAAAATTGTCACTCGGTCTTTCTGTAAACAACAATCACGAGCTTTATTCTCCGACGCCGACGGGTTTGCCCGATTCTTCACTCGTTGTCGCACTTTCTATGAAAAGGATGGGGGCTACATTGAAAGTGATTAGTGCTTTACATAGAGGACAAACCGAGTTATCAGATGAAAAAGCAATGATCAAATACAAGGTGCGTCTAAAAAGTTCAGTGAATGGAATCTTAAAACAAGTAAAACAAAGCATGAAAACAAAATACGTTTAATCACCATCACAGTAACATCCGTTGGCCACAATACACTTATGACATCGTTGATAAAGCTGCTGGATGGAGTCAGCGAAGGCCTCTTTTGGTATCAACCGAAGCGCAGATGTCACACGTTGTCGGATACACGACCTTTCTGATTCCCAATTTCTCCGATATCCATCGTAAAGAGAGTCGGCGATTGTTTAACAGCACCTGTCTCACCCGCTCGATGTTGTTTGTCGCTACACTTGTTGAGGGTCGAGCTGAATGTGGTTCGACATCCACGGTTTCCTTTCCTTCCCGAAAACTTTTAAACTAGTCGTACAAGCATTTTTTGCTGACTGCTCACATCCGTACACCTGGACTAGCATTGCATGTGTTTCTGTGACGATTTTTTTTCCCAATTTGTATCAAAACTTGATGTTTATCCGTTGTTCCATTTCAATATGACGGGAGTTTTAAAACATACATCGTTCGAATTCCCATAGCAGACTATTCTGCCTTGGTTTCTTGACCTTTTTCTACGTGCCGTCTCTCCATTGGTCTCTACCTGCGCATGCGCAGGGACGCATTTTTAATTCGCGTTGTTTCTGAGATATCCATCCATTCACCAAATCTTTTAGACGCACCTTGTATGTTCAAAAAAAAAATTATAGTCATGGAGGCATTACTTTTCAATCCTCTCGTAGTTTTAAACAAGATTTGCTTTTGATAAGACTCTGAAACTGAAATATCTTCTACAATATTTATCCACAGCAACTTTCACTGCTATACGCAGGTCCTTTGGACCATATATCGTAGATGAGAACGTTTAGATATTAAAGAGCCGCAATGCATTAAAATACTATGTGATGTTTCCACTTTTGATAACAAATACTATTTTGGTTTATACCATGTATTATAAAAGAAGAAAACACAGAATCTAACAAAAGCGCACTTAAAATAGGCCTGATAAGTTATTTTTTACCTCATTGAAATCCACGGACACGCAAAAGGTGCAAAAAGGCCATGGATTTTAATTTAAAAACTCCTGTTCTATGAATGCAGCAATTGTAACTCCAAAGTACTCGTAAAATCATTCCTGAATTAAACTTAGAGTACCTTTTTAAGAGAGTAGCGACATACGCACAAGGCGAATGATCAGATTATAATTCTTTGTCTAAAACATGACAACTCATATTACAGAACTAGGTGTATTCATCTGTGAAAGTATGTTATTTGGGTTAAAACCTTCTAAAACTAAAGTTTTTTAACCAAAATTTTCAAATATCAGCTTTCCGATTATGATAGGTTTGATATTACAGCCAAGTTTGGCTTAGTTTACTATCCTCTCGAACAATTAAATATGACTATCTGTATATGAATTACCTTTATTCTATTTTAGAAGTACTCTAATTAAAATTAAAACCGCTTCTATCCTCTCTTTTCACGTTAAAAAAATATTTCAGAGTAAACAATAATAACAAAGAATGTAAATACAAAGCATTTGTTTCCGAAACAGGTTAATAAATAATTCTGAATTACTTTTTCAAAAAATCAGAAACTATTTATTACCTTCAAATGTTATGAAGCGTCTAGAAATACCGAATATTAGCTTCTTATCATATACGAGAAATTTTGCATCTTGTAATTTATAATCGAACGCAAATCTCAAAATCTTTAAATCGAAATCCATCTGAAGATTTGAAGATTCCTATTTGTTTGTAAAATCTCCCAGAAACTTGTCAGAAATCGATGTTATTTATCAATTTCGATGACCATAAAGCATCTTGGAGATTCCGAATGTTCATCTCTTATCAGTTACCAAGAAATACTACTATCTAACGACGAGAAAAATGCAACTACTGGCAAATGACAATCATGCTTCTCGGGCGAGAAGGCCTGAAGCAGTTTGCCAGAACCATTTCCTTTCGAGAGTGACGTCATTGTCACGTTTTCTATCGAAGATAGAAGTGCTTCACTTATCTCTCGGCCATCCCCTATCACGCTCGTGCTTGAATCATTTAGACGCGGAAAATATGAAGGAAAAAAAAAAAGCATCTGACTTCCGAAAGGATTGGAGCGGATCTTGCTGCCTTCTTTTCGCAGATATACTCTCTTTTTTTTTTTATTAATCTGCGGCTCATTTTTATCTATAACAGAATAGTTATCATTCTATGCTTATAGCCTTAAGTTTCTTATAGTAGTTACTGAACTGAATTATGTAACTTTTTTAATCGTTAACCGTATGTGTGAAAAATAATGCTTGTGAAGTTTCTTATATAGATACATGCTAAAAACTTAATTTAATATTCAAACAATCATATATGTGAAAAATAATGCATGTAAAACTTCTTTAGTTACATACTAAAAACTTATTTTAATATCCAAATTATTATCCAATATTTTGTTATATTGGTCAATAATTAGTCATTTAAGTAACTTATTAATTGAAATAGCGAAATAATGTAGTATTTGAAATAACAATATCTGACTATCAAAATTAATTGTATCATGCAAAACTCTAATTCATAATAAGCAAATTAATTTATTACATGTTCTTTATATTATTAATTAATATTATAAATTATTAGTAATATGTTAACAAATAATATAACATGTTTGGTATTCAATTCCTTAATTTATTATTTTGAATTTTGAATAAAGTAGAAAAAACTCGAAATAAATGAATCAGTATTGCACTTTAAAAAGAGCTTTTGTTTAAAATATATATATATATATATAAAGAATTATGGAAAAAAATTGCAATTTCCCTGCCAGTTTCATTATTTTAAGCAGGAAAAAATAAATGTTGTTTAAAAAAAAAAAAAAAAAAATTACATGATGTTATCGGGTTCCTACAGGTTACAGAATTTCATTGACTTTAGGTCAGATAAATACCAGAATTTTCTTAGAGAAAACTTGCCTTATGCAATCTTGCTGTTACATAAGTGGGGTTTTTCTAAAAGAAAATACTGAAATTTTTGAAGAAGTTGGAGAAATCTTGTATTACAAAAAGAGATCCTTAAAATTGTTTATTATACCAAAATAAAATAAATAAACAAGTAAAAATTAAATTTTAAAAATCAAAAAACCCGACGGCGTAAAAAGCGAACTAATTAATTATTTCTTATCAATGTGAAACCATTTTTTATATTACTTACCTATTTTTTTTATTTACTGGTATTGATGACTTTTAAGTTGTGTTTAATTGTTAGTTTCTTATCTATAAACACTGTTTTGATGAGGCCTATAGATGTCTATGAAGGTTAGCGTTGCAGTAAAGCTAGAGATCCTACCTACACAACTTCCAGGTTGTGTAATATTTAAACGGAGCTTTTGGCTGTAAAATAGTCAATGAAACATCGTCTTCATTTTGAAAGACCTATCCAATGACATGCCACTTAATAGGGTGTGTAAAACTTTTTTTCGTCTCTACCGCCATTTTGTATTTTACGGCCGCCATTTTAAATTTATGGAAACAAAATCCAGCCTATAACCATCGGACAGTTAAGAAGAATCGATAGAGACCTCATTCATTAAAATCCATCCAGCCGTTGGGATGTTTCGAGGGTATAAAGAAATCCACATATCCAGATACGCGTGAAACACATAATCCTTCTTGGCAGTCGGGTAATAAATAAAATAAGTCAGAAAAATTAATTTTGGTTATGTTAAATAATTGCTTAAAACAAAATAATACAATTTATTTTTACACTCTTTTATTTAACTGAACTTACACACAGCATTGATGAAAGAAAATAGCACTTCGAATTCAGAAACCTGAACTTTACCAACAAAATTCCGCTTTTCACCAGCTGTAGTATTATTGTACGAAAACACGTTTTACAGTTAAACATCCGGAATTAAATCACACGAATGAATAGGTTTTGTGTGTTACATCAAATGTTATAAAAGTCATTGTGAAATATGTTAAACAAGTTTTTATATTATATTTATCAAGCATGAAGCAACTGTTAAAAAAGATTGTACCACGCTTAAGCTTATTTTATTAATTTATTTCAGCATGTAATCCAAGAAACACGGCAAAAATTTAAAATATTATGATTTTGGACCCCCCTTCCCTCCTAAAACAGCACTACTGTTTACACTCTTTTATTTGTCTTAACTTGGTTTTTGTATGTAAAGATGGAATTTCACAATCAATTTTCAACTTACTTCCTGATGTACTAGAATTATAAAAATTATAAACAAAAGTGTGCTTCCGATGGAAATTCACTATCTTAATATTTTTAGGACTCAATTATGAATTGCGAAACTAATTTTATGGTATTTTGTCGTAAGCTTGTTTCAAATGATAAGTCGCTAAATATTCTTTATGATTACTATTGTACACGAGTTATAATAACAATGGATTTAATTATGCGCTCAACCACGTTCGCTATGGCTACGAAGCTGCAACTGCGTAATATTTTAATCAATATAAATAAAAAATAAAGAGTGTAATATATATATACATATTAATAAATTCATATTTTCATATTAATTAAATTATGATTGCACCTTGAGAAATCAATTTAGAAATCCTATACAGATAGTTTAACTCTTTGAGGGGCAAGCAATTGTGTTTATGTAATGCTGAATTCATACAGGAAAGTTAGAAAAATTATGCTTCTAAATAAGGAAAAACAATTTTACGGCTTTTTTCCATCAAAGTTAGAAAAGTAAAATTTAATATTATTTTTCTGGTGCTAATCTTCATTAATGGTAGGTGCGGTATATTTTATCCCACCGCTCCTCAAGGGGTTAAGGGTCTCAGGACTCTTAAAGCTTCAAAATTTTCATTTTCATTTTTTTTTTTTTTTTATGTTAAACTCCTATTTTTTCTAAACATTTCGATACAATTGTTTCCTTGAAATTCCCATTAGAACAGAAGTTGTAGCTTTTAGAATTATACCCGCTCAATAGCTGAAGCGGTGTTTCTGAAACTTTGAAAGCATTTTTCTCCAAATTACGTTTTGAGGCATAACGCGCAGGATATCTCAAAAACTTCCAAATATTTTTCATAAAATTTTCAAAATACATATTTCATGTTAGTCTGTATAAATAGAACCTAAAATTTCCTTTTTATTGTTGAAAAGTTTTTTTTAGGTGATTATAGTGTTGAAATTTTCAAAATTTTGTATTAGCTAAATACAACTTTGTATTAAAAATATAAAAATGCTTTAAATGCAAATTTATTTAAGTTTAGGGTAATTACTATGATCTGAAGTATAAGTAGGCAACAAAATTTTCATTCTAGTTGCAAACTTTAATTTACAACCCGGCGCGTAAACTGTTATACCAATTTTCTGCTCGCGAAATGTCTGACAATTTGGAGCCAATTATAAATTCTAATTCTACATCTTGTTATTTTTAAAATACATGAAATGAAAGAATATACTTATATCTCTCATCCCCAATAAAAATTGCGTTTTAAAATCATATACATTTTAAGATATTAAATGCTGAATATAGTCTTTTTTTTTCAGCTTTTTTCCAGTTTTAAAAGTCCTGAGACCCCTTAATTAATGCTTTTTTTCCTGCTGCCATGTAATAAAAAAGAAACAATGCAATAAATTCACTAGTTCACGTTCTCTAACAAGCATGAACACAAAGGGGCGAGTTTTTCCTGACAGGTTTTTATGGACACTCTAAATTAATGTATTGTAACGGAATTTTTTTCAACAAATGGTAAATTGCAGTCATGAAATTAAGCTCGATTTTCTAACTAAACATCGAATGCTTACAAGAGAGTAAAAATAAATAAATAAATAAAAACCTATAATCTATTCGAGGTTGGAATAGCACAGCTGAAGTTTATTCCAACAGAGCGATAAATGTCCAGACCAGGGATCGAACCTTGGCTAGCCGTGCCAACACCCTACTTATTGAGCTATCTGAACGGTACCGTAGCTGACATAATCCACTCTTATTTGTTGGACATGGCTGTGAACTGCAGTGCTAGTTTCATTCATCCAGCTAGGTACCGCCCGGAGCATTAGGTAGAGCATTAGCACAACATACCAAGGCATCCAGGTTCGAATCCTGGTCTGAACATTCTTCGCTCTGATGGAATAAATTTCAACTGTGCTACTCCAACCTTGACTATGATTAATCCACTTACAAAAAAATACTTCATTACCACCAAAAAAAAAAAAAACATTTTTTCTCTTTCATAATTATTTAAGGGGGCCGTGGACCTTTATTTGAGCAAAAATCGACATTTCTTTTTGTTTGTATTATTATTCCCCAATTTGTACTACGTCATTCGTGGAAAACCGCATGCAGATACGATTATTTTACGCAAACTTACAAGTATTTTAATTTTGTTCAAAAACAATTTTTTGGCCTTTTAAGGGGACGAGGGACCTTAAAAATAATTTTTTTATTTTTTGTAAATTTCACCTTAAATATTACTCAAAGGTACATTATATACATTATGGCATGCATTTATTACAAAAAAAAAAATTTTTTTACGTCATTTTTGAGAAAAAAGTGGAATTTTACGCGTTGTTTATGAAATCTCCGAAATGCCCCATGCGCGTTCCATATCAATGAAAATCCCCAATATTTTTTATAAAAGTTTGGTTTATATATATAAAAAAATCTGTGCATCGAATTTTATATATTTGAATATAAAGGTTAAAAAAAAATTTTTTTTGAAAAATTTTGAAATTTTTCGAAAAAATTTCAAAATTTCAGAATTTTTCATTTTTTTTCATTTTTTTTTTTTGCAAATTTAACTTTAAATATTACTAAAGGGTACATTATATGCATTACGGCATGCATTTATCACAAAAAAAATTAAAAAAAAATTTATTTTTGAGAAAAAAATGGCATTTTACGTGTCGTCGTAGAAATCTTCGAAATGCCCCCTGCGCATTCCATATCAATAAAAATCACCAATATTTTTTATAAACGTTTGGTTTATATATATAATTAAAACTGTGCATCGAATTTTATATATTTGAATATAAAGGTAAAAAAAAAAAAAAAAAAAAAAAAAAATTGAAAAATTTCGAAAAAATTTCAAAATTTCAAAATTTTTTAATTTTTTTCTTTTTTTGTAAATTTTAATTTAAGTATTACTCAAGGGTACATTATATGCATTGTGGCATGCATTTATCACAAAAAAAATTAAAAAAAATTTTATTTTTGAGAAAAAAATGGCATTTTACGCGTCGTCGTAGAAATCTTCGAAATGCCCCCTGCGCATTCCATATCAATAAAAATCACCAATATTTTTTATAAACGTTTGGTTTATATATATAATTAAAACTGTGCATCGAATTTTATATATTTGAATATAAAGGTAAAAATAAAATAAAATAAAATAAATTGAAAAATTTCAAAAAAATTTCAAAATTTCAAAATTTTTTTAATTTTTTTCTTTTTTTTTGTAAATTTTAATTTAAATATTACTCAAGGGTACATTATATGCATTGTGGCATGCATTTATCACAAAAAAAATTAAAAAAAAATTTATTTTTGAGAAAAAAATGGCATTTTACGCGTCGTCGTAGAAATCTTCGAAATGCCCCCTGCGCATTCCATATCAATGAAAATCCCAATATTTTTTATAAAAGTTTGGATTATATATATAAATAATTCTGTGCATCGAATTTTATATATTTGAATATAAAGGTGTAAAAAAAAAAAAAAAAAAAAAAAAAAAAAAAAAAAAAAAAAAAAAAAATTTTGAAATTTTTTCGAAAAAATTTTGAAATTTTTAATTTTTTTTTTAAATCTTTATATTCAAATATATAAAATTCGATGCACAGTTTTATTTATATATATAAACCAAACTTTTATAAAAAATATTGGGGATTGTCATTGATTTGGAATGCGCATGGGGCATTTCGAAGATTTCTAAGACGACACGTAAAACTCCATTTTTTTCTCAAAAATAATTAAAAAAAAATTTTTTTTTTGATAAATGCTTGTCATAATGCATATAATGTACCCCTGAATAATATTTAAAGTCAAAATTTCACTCAACTACTCAATTTTTAATAAAAATTCATGAAACTGATAAGGAATAATTCTGATATTACTTTAAAAGAATCTGTACATAAATTTTAAAATTCGACTTCATTCAGACAATTTTGTTATAAGACAGAATTTTGATGAAAATCGATATGGAATTCAGAAAAATAGCTGTAAAAAATTAACTGTTTAAGGGATTAAAAAATCGATACACAGATTTGTTTGTAATAGAATTTTACGCGACTAAAATCCAAAATCGAGGAAGTATCAAAAAATTAAGACGCAAGGAGCATTTTAAAATTTAAAATTTTTTAAAACATCTTAAAATTCTAATAAGATTGGAAATTTCTTTTAAGGTGTTCTGTATACTTATGGTGAAATGTGTATTCGCACAAAATTTCAAATCTCTATTATGAAAATTAAAAGAAATTCTTTTAAACGTCCACCAGCTCCTTAAATTTGAATTATGTTTTCAGAATTTTTTTTTTAAACGCTACAATTATTTTATACTCTAATTTCTCTTTTCAATTTTTTAGATGCTGTAAATAATATTGTAGTAAATAAGGATATGTTCTTTCTTTACTAGCAATAATTTTGAGTAAAAAAAAAAAAAAAAAAAAAAAAAAAAAAAATTGCATACGTAAGTGAAAATGAAAGAAAACAACTACCTATAAATACACATTAGTTTTATTTATAAAGTGTTCTCAAACTATATTACGGATACGATCTTTAAACCTCTTACGTGATGTATAATATTCAAGATGGAAAGGTTTTAAAAAATTTCATAAATTTATATCTAATTCTTAGCATTCCACAGATAACTAAGGTATATGTTTTTGTAATTTTGATTTTTTTTATTGATTAGACCGAATAATTGACACATGTTTGTAATAAGCAACGACAGCTGTTAGTATGACTATGAGATTTTGCTGTGAAGTACTTTAAATTTTTATGAATAATTTAAAATAAAATAACCAAAATAAATGTATGAATCACATATCAAAACATTTGAGCTTCACAATTTTCTTCATAAGAAATAAGATTAATCAAGAAATTTTAAGTACAACAAAAGTATTTTATTGACTTAAATTAAATGCCATCTCTTGCAAAATTATTAAATCCTATATAACATAAAAAAAAAAACACGGTCTGCATTTATCTTATTATTGCTTAAAAGTATATGAGTGACATTTAAAGTAATAAGCCTAATTTATAAGCGTATAAGCTTATATAATTTAAGCATGTAAGCTTAATTTTCTCCATAAGAATAACACAAATTATTTATATAATAATAGAATAAAATATTAACAGTATATATATGTACAGGAAGTTTTAAAAAAACCGCTAGTGAAATTTCGAAAAAATTAAAAAGATATTCCAAATATGCATTTATTTGTTCTAAACTACAATAGATGTTCAAATTGAGCTCTTACAACCTCTAGACACGGATATTTATGGTTTATCATCTTTCAAGAAGATTCGTTTTAGCATATCAGGCTTTTGTATAATGAAATCTCTGTTTTAGTGAGTTAATTGTTAAATCGGTTACTGCATACCATCAGGTGGTATAACGCGACAATCTTCTGACTTCTTTGAACAATTTCTTATTGGAAAATAAAATTTGATAATGTAACAACACTCTTCCGGGAAATTACCATGTTGTTGTTGTGCATTCATGAGCGCGTTTGCAAGCATTACTATTGAACGTCGTTCACTATATCTATTTAGCCATTCATATTGAACATTCTATTGTTGCCCCTGATGGTACAGAAAATTTTTTTCGTGATTTTCTAACTTGTGTACGGATTATTTCATTTATTATTCCTGCAAGCGGTTTCTTTGAAACCAACGGATTATATATATATATATATATATATATATATATATAATCTTTCTATAATATATATAATTTTTCTTTTTGATCTTGACAGGTTGTTGGGAGAGCGTTGTGCACATAAAAACTGGTTTTAACCCCGCAGTTGCATGTCGCAAGTGCATGCCGCCTGTCTCCATGGATTCAATTTCTTCTGGTTTTAGTTTGAATGTTTTTAAAGTTTGCCGTTTTTAAAGTATGTTGTTTTTGAAGTTAGTTGTTTTTAGTTATTTTGTTGTTGTCATTTGGTTTAGTTTATTTCATGTTGGATCAGTTCCGTAGTTTCGAATTTTTGGTTTGGTTTTTGGATATATATATATATATATATATATATATTATGGGCGTAGGTTCGTATCCCACTTCTGACTCCAATGTAAAGCCAGACTGGATTGTAAATGATCCGATATTCTTTTAGCTCTTGAACCAAGTTGTTACTTCATTTTTGTTTTTGTAAATAACTCATTGTAGATAGTTCATGCAATCAGTATACATTATTTTAATTCCTGAGTAAAGCTCGCAATCCCATTTTTGAAATTTGCGTCATTATTTTACTACATATATATACTACATTATATATATGTGTGTTTTTGTATGTCTGTAATGCATATTTACTGTTAGTGTAACAGAATCTAACAGGAATGAAGAGAATTCATATAATGTGCAACAGTTTTGGATGATTTTTTTCTTGCATTTCTGTAATATTCACTTATACAGACTCGAAGAAGATCAGACCACTGAAACACATAAACCATAATCAAAGATATTTAAAATACCAACTTCATTTTTCTAGACATCTTGAGTCGTCAGAATGATTCAAGATGAGTTTATACTGAATATTATTTTAGTTTAATCAATATTGTCAAAGATAAAATTTCACTTCTTTTTGTGAATCTTGGAGCATGCTTTAGGAATATTTACAGTCAAAAGTATTATTTCATATACGGGCAATATATGCGATAAATTAAAGGCCTACTTCACTCACGCGAAAGCACTCGCTTGCAAATGTAAATCCTATGGGAGAAATTTGTATTAATATTTCGCTTGCATTTGAATATTTTTAAATGATTTTTTTTTCATCGAATAGCTGAAATAGATCTCTACAATCGTTGTTTTTTTTCATTTTTAAATTTTATTTGGAGGGCTTTTTGGGGGGGATACGTAAATTTTCCAAACTAGTTCCGAAAATGAAAGCATACCAAAAAAAAAAAAAAAAAAAAAAAAAAAAAACTGTATTTTTCCAGTATAGGCAATTTTCCATTAGGCAATTTAAAACTTTAAAAAAAAAAAGTTTAGCGCAATTCGGGCTTCAAAAAGTGAGATTTATTGCCTAATGGTATAAATAGCTATGAAAACATAATGTTAAACTTTTATAATTTTTCTATATGTATTTATATGCACATATGAACATTGTTTATATGTTTTTTAAATACTCATTTTTTATTTTATAATATTTGTTTCAAAATGGTTAATTTAGTCAATGCCCTTTTATTTATTTATTATATGTATACAGGGTGATTAAAAAAAGATGGGAAAAATTTTAAGAGGTGATAGTACACACCCAAACAAACATTTTGTATCAAAGAATGCATGGTCGAAAACTAAACGAAAAAAAGTTAGAGGGCGCCAAAAGTTATGTTCTTATACGAGGCAAAAACACACAATGAACGATTAAGTTAAGTTACGAAAACAAATTTAATGGCATTTCATTACAATAAATGCTCAAAACATTGACCGGCAGCTGTTATGAACGCGGTACAACGGCGAAAAACAGATTGGTGAATTTTCTGAAACACACCAGGCACCACCGCGCTCGCCAGATCTTTCATGTCTCGATTTTTTTGTGTGGGGACAGCTAAAGGTTCTTGTGTATGAGACTCCCATTGAATCCGCAGAAGAACTTGTCGCCAAGCTTTCAGCTGCTGTAGGGGAAGTTCGTGATATGCTTGGTGTGTTTCAGAAAATTCGCCAATCTGTTCTTCGCCATTGTACTGCGTGCATAACAGCTGCCGGTCAATGTTTTGAGCACTTATTGTAATGAAATGCCATTAAATTTGTTTTCGTAACTTAACTTAATCGTTCATTGTGTGTTTTTGCCTCGTATAAGAACATAACTTTTGGCGCCCTCTAACTTTTTTACGTTTAGTTTTCGACCATGCATTCTTTGATACAAAATGTTTGTTTGGGTGTGTACAATCACCTCTTAAAATTTTCCCCATCTTTTTTGAATCACCCTGTATATATATGTTATTTACTCAGTGCTTATTAAGTTTATTCCTATTTTTTCATTTTACTTTAAATAAATGTTAATTTAAGTCATTTCTTGATTTCTTGAATTGATTTCACTCTTTTCTATAGGAGACGGTAACGCATTTTTCTTTACAATTTTGTAACAATATAGTTTTCCTTTTTCACACCAGATGGCAGCAGTGTTTTTGTCTTCAGTGACTATCTGCTGATTACAGTGCCTAGAATATATAGTGTGCCGTTCGACGCTAAAAAAATGACCGGGAAAGTAATCCTCAAATAGATGGCGCTGACTGCAGTATATACTGGAAATTTCCGAAAGCAGATCGGATAAATTAATGCTTTTAAGATACTTATTTTAATATTATATAAGAAGATATTTAAATTTAGAAATTGATATTTCGATGAAAACAAGTCTGAAATATTTCAATAATAAATATATTATTTACAAACTTTTAGAACAGAGACATATTTTTTAAATAAAAATTATATGTGTGAAAAGCAAATAAATTCAAATGTTAAATTCGCTTTAGCTTTATTTACAAATACCAACAACTGTTCACTACTTCTAAAACTGTGCAAACATACAATGAATATTTAAAAATAAACTCCCAATGGCAATATTTATTTTGTGTTACTTTCAAAACAAAGCCTCATTTGTTAAATAAATCTTTCTTGCACTTGAAATCACATATTAAAATTCTTAAGAATAATTATTAAAAAGAAATTTCTTTATGAATTATGTATGAAACGTAAATAATTTCAAAAAAAATATCCGAAGGTTAAATTCGCTTTAGCTTTATTTACGCAAACCAACAACTGTTCGCTACTTCCAAAATTGTGCAAACCAGTGTTGAATTCAAACACTTTTCTCCGGGAGGGATTTCAGTGGCTCTGGGGGAGGGGGGGGGGGATTGCACCTTTTGACCATTGAAAACACAAAATCTTAAATCTTCCGGGGGGTGTGGCATCACATTATTCAGGGGAGGAATGTCTCCCCTGAATTCAACACTGGTACAAACATGCAATGAATATATAAAAATAAATTCCCAATAGCAAAATTTAGTGTTATTTTCAAAGCAAAGGAACATTTGTTAAATAAATGTTTCTCACACTGTAAATCACATAATAAAATTCTTAAGAAAATTATTAAAAAAAAATTTCTTTATGAATTATGTATGAAAAGTAAATAATTTCAAAGGGTATATTGGCATTAGTTTTATTTACAAATACCAACAACTGTTCACTACTTCCAAAACTGCTCAAACCAGTGTTGAATTGAGACACTTTTCTCCAGGAGGGATTTTTGTAGCTCCGGGGGAGGGGGGGGGGGGAATTACACTTTTTGACCATTGAAAACAAAATATCAAATCTTCCGGAGGGACATCTCATTGCTCTGTGGATTAATCTCCTTCCCCCGGGACCAGGGTTCATAAATATCATGATATTTTCGAAAATATAAAAAATATCCGATATTTTCAAAATAGTCAACTTACTGCTGACAATAAATATTTTTAAGCATAATATAAATTAGAAACTAAAACATATTGCACTTATCATGAAAACTTAATCAAACAATATTCTAAAAATGAATTTTTTTTTCTTTAGAACAAAATTAGAGATCAACTAATTGAAAACAGATACATTTTGCTTTATACACTTGTTTAAAAACAAATTACGACAACCAGGCGCAAAACAATACCTTTTCTGATATTTTTTGCTAGTTTTTCACTCATATTTTGTTTCTTAAACAGACATAATTAAAACTTTATGGGAAAAACTCGCGTTTGTTTACAATATGCTTCACTGTCACGGCGCTAAAAGCTTTCAAAATGTCCAGTCGGTGTTAACATGCGCGCCACCTTGCGGCGTCCTCATTTCACGACCAAAAAAAAAAGCGTTATGGTAACCAATGAACGGCACACTATCTATTCTAGCCACTGTACTGCTGATTTAGACACTTTCATCCATGCCACATGTTTTAATAGTCTTAAATCTGGTTGCATCCTCACATGTTATAATTTTGTGAGTCAAATTTCTGGATTTTTGGATTTTTGCCTATAATTGAGATATTTTGCTCTAATCATTTTTCAATTTTTAATATCTTGTATGAGGTGTATCTTTCTTTAGACCTCTTGGTTTTTTATAATTTATTTTGTTTTTTGATGCGCTATTAGGAGCTAAATTGTGTCATTTTAGGCTTAATGCCGACAAAATTGGATGAAATAACGCATCTTTGCTATGAATTAAACCTGTAAGCTCCTCTGATGATTCTCTGGGTTATTCATAGCTTCTTAATTTACATACTGGTTTCCAATGTTCATATCTTGTTCATCTTTAGAATTTTACCAATTTGTTCATATATTTGTTATTTCATCTTTATTATATATATAGTATATACATAAATATATAATATAGTTGCCTGTTATACATAGTTTACTTCTGTTTGTATATAAAAATAAGTAAATAACTTCTTTATATTAAATAAATTGCATAGATATTAAAAATATTGCTTGTACTTGACATGAAACAGTGAATAGTTTGCCAGAAAATATATTGCGAAATTTCCTTCTCTCGCCAAGGCCATTTTCGCTATTTCTCCAAGGCCTTTCTATTGGAAAAGTACCAAAAAACCTTTAAAAAAAATGAAAAAGTAAAAAACGGCCTTTGTAATGATCGATCTAAGCTATCCAATGAAAAAAGAAATCATTTAAAAATATTGAAATGCAAACGTGATATTTTTTATACTTAGAAGGAGAGAATCTTGCCATACTGTTAAGGCTGTTGCTCAGTGAGATATCAAATTCTTCTGCTAAACCAATGGGCATTGGTATTTTAAAAACTACATCTTTAGGAGATTAATATATTTTTAACCGCCTTTTTCTACGTACTATTCTTAAAGGTTGGCTCTTTTTTCCTTACTTGTCTGGATATTTCTAAAACATATACTTAATTTTATGTGAAGTGTTAAAATCTTCAGTGCGCTCAGATTTTAACACATAAAATTATAAATTAAGTATAGCAATATTTTGACAGTTAATAAAAAGAAACATCCCCCTAGAACAACACACAAAAAATAAGAATCTAGAAATCTCAATTTCCTGGGAGATATTTTAAGAATGCGGATGTGTTACACACCCATAGGTTTAACATTAGAAGAATTTGAGATCTCACTCACCAACAGACTTAAGAGATAGGCAGCTGAAGAGCTCGTGAAACAGTTTTTATGTGGAAAGGTGATTCTCATTCAACTCAAATTTACGTATTATGGAGCTCCATAAATCCATAACATACCTTCCATAAACCTCCATAAATCCATACCTAAAGTAAAATAGAACGGGATAAAACGTGGTGAGAATTCTTAGAGTTTTAAGTAATGTTTTCGTTTAGGTATTATCTTTTCATTCTGTATAGCACGGCTGCCACCAGGCGACTATTTTTTAATTATTTTTCGCCCCATTTTTTTTTTTTTTTTTTTTTTTTAACAAAAGACTTTCATATACACTTTGACAAAATTTGAAAGACAAACGTACCACAAAATTTATTTTCTTAAAATAATGGTACAAATAGAATATAACAATATATATATATATATATATATCATGTGTTAAGCATAGATTATGAAACACTTTCCAACACATTCAGAATAACGTAACAAAACTGCACCGTTTAATAAGTTAAAACGTTGTGTCTAATTCAACCATATGGAAACGCATAACACATTTGAATACCCAATTTCAGATGTTCCCATTTACAATTGGAAAATTACCCGAATTTTTTCAGCAGCCTTGTACATGATAGATAGATTTGTATCTATTAACTACATGCATGTCAAAATTTAGTTCACTTAAGAAATACATATACCTCAGTTGAAAATTCGCCTTCAGCAATTTACTCTAATAACCAGAATGGTACGTGAATACTTTTGTGCAGACCTGTATATGAGGTATAGAATTTATATATAACGGGTAAAATGCAAAACATTAATTCAATTTAAAAGCGCATACCGAATTTTAAAACGCATACACCAGTAATTACTATTCAAAAACAGTACTGCAACAGATTTCTTTTGTGTGTCCCTGTAAATGAAAAAGAAATGCTATGAATGCCCTGTTCTAACGTAATCGTAGTGAAATTCAGTGATTTATATCAGTTTGAATACATATGAAATAGCGTAATCTCATTAAAATACTCTTCAAAGGATTTCCCCTATATACTATAATGTAATGGAATTCTTTTGAGTACCCCTGTAAACGAACTATTAATCCTACATATTTCATATACAATACAAAACATAGTTTGGTGACCCTAATAACCTTTATCAGTTGCATGAAAATCCGAGTATATTCAAGGGAGTTAGAGCGCGGGCAGACGGACAGACAAATCGAATGCATAAACACTTTTCAACTTTGTTGGAAAGTGTTAAAAATAGTCACCTGTAGCAGCTCTGCTATAGGCAGTTTCATTATGAAAAGCGCTTCCGCTTGAAGTTGAAAATTTCTTAATGATGAAAATATGTGGGTATATTTTTTTTCCTGTAAAGTATTGACTCATGCAAAGTTAATTGCAGATTGTTTTTTTTTTTTTTTTTTTTTTTTTTTTTTTTTTTTTTAAGAAATAGAAAGTTTTAGCCGAAAATTTAGAACTAATGTTTAAGAAGGCCTTATTTTAAGTCAAAATAATAACATACCTTTTCATAAAGATACAGGCCAGAACGGGTAAGTTTATAATATCAAAATATTTTTTAAAGCTGCTTACCTAAAAATAAAAGAACATACTTATTAATAAAACAATTTAAAAAATGTATGTTTTAAAAGTAGATTTCATAACACAAATTATTATCAAATGTATAATTTTCAAATAAACATGTAATGTAATTATATATTTTTTTCATACAACAGCAAAAAATAAAACACGAAAAAAAAAAACTTAAACTAATACTAGCAATTAGTAAAATAGAAATAACAAAGCAAGTACGTTACACTGTGTCTTAATATAACATTTTGCACAGTCCAATGTGTTCAGACAATTCGATGTAATTGAATGTTTTATCCATATGCAAAATAACGATCTATCTACGTAAAAGTTGAATATTAACATGTGAAGTATTTTTTTATTTTTCGTTTGGTATTCAAACTTAAATTATATATATAGAAGAAAAAAAAAACAGTATTGTCAAAACACTGTAATCTTTAACGCAAGTACAAAATTTGTGTTACAATTGCGTCGCGATTTACCTTTCTCTTAAAACTGTAAACATTCCTGCTTTAGATTTTAGATCTTTATTTTAAACAGAAGATCGTTTTATGATTTATTTCAGATGGTTAATGTGATAAACAGTAGGACTAATTGAAATTTTGAAATTAAATATTTTTGTTGTCATCTGTTTTTATTTTTCTATCTTACTAATAAATGTAATGACTGCTCATAACAATTCACTTAATAAGCTATTTCCATACTATTCGTATTTTTTCATCAAAAGAAGAAATAATTGAGTATCTAAATCAATATTAGAACGGATATCAATAGAAGATTGCATGATAAACAATGCTTGCTCCATCTTTCTTTGTTTTATTTGGGGTGTACAAACAGGGGTGTGTCGTCGGCTAAATATCCCTTCAATGAACAGAGCTGGGCGTATCGCGAGGAGATAAGTGAATAGATGAAGAATAAATACCCTACAATGGTATTCCAGAGATGTGAAATGAGAAAGAAGACGATATCAGGTAAGATGGAGCGACGAAATGAGAAAAGTAGCTAGAGTTAATGGGATGACCAAAGCACTGTACAGGAAATAATAGAAAAATTTGGGGGAGACCTAAATCCAGCAGTGACTTGAAAACGATTCATGATGATATAGATATAAAATATCTTTGAATCAAAATTTATCTTATAAGTTCATATAACAATCTTAATCAATATTCTAAATGAAGATGGTATGTAATAATGTCATACATTAACCAATTTACTAAATCAATTTTAAAGTAAAGCTAATGGGTATACAGAACCCATTAAGAAACCTCAAAATATGGAAAAATCTAAAAATTTTAATATTGTAATATGGTAAATCATATATACTAGTGGAATAAAACAAAAGTGAAAAAATGTAGTTTCAAAAAGTGGAGGAACAGTATTTTTAACCCTTCACTGCATGAATTTTTCTATTTTTATGAAAAGAAAATATTTGAAATCTATATATTGGTCTAATTAAAGGAAAAATAGTAAAAAAAATTAATTTCAAATTTTCAGATAAAATTTGATATTTTATGGTGTGGTGCACCCTATGTACACAATTAAGGTTTTAAAAATTGTATTGCTATATTTTGCAACTAAATGAGCTTAAATTAATTAATTTAATATTCTTATCACTGCGCAACTTTTTTTATATTAATTATTTTAAGTATTCAGTAAAAATAATGAAAGTAAATTTTACCTAAATAGCTTTATCGATTTTTTTTTGTTTTGTTTGTTTGTTCGAAGAAGAAATTCTAATTTTTTGTCTAATGCAGCCCTCTGAGATGGACAAAATAAGTGTTATTCAATTCCTTGGATCGTTTTTGATTAGTTATACAGATCGCATTAGCAAAATTCATGGCACATAATGAAAATTATAATTTTTTTAGGTATGTGCCAGATATGGCATGTGGTGCAGTGAAGGGTTAAGAGGTAAAATTTATCAAAGGAATGTAAAAACACAAGACGCCGAGAACAGAAAAAAAAAAGCATCTGTAATATAATAAAACCGATTATTCAAAATTCCATATGCAGGGAATTTAGGCTCGCAGTGTTCCTAAAATTTTCGCACTTTTCTACCACTATTTTAAAGCGATAATCTTTATTGTATAATTCTTTTATAGATGTTAAAGGAATCTACCACGAAGAATTTTTATTTAAAGTACTGGTAGCAAAGTGCGAAAATTTTAGGAACACTGCGAGCCCTGCATGTGTCAAAAAGCGGAATAATTGGAAATGTAAGAGAAGAAATAACGAAAAGAATGAAAATGAATAACATAAATAGCAAGAATATGAATAACATTTACACTGTGGAACTTTTCATTATGGAAAATATCCCACAAATATGAGTAAAATACAACTGATTTCTAATTGATAAAAGCATGCATTGCATTTAAGAGGTATTTTTCAAATTGGCCAATCAATTATCATAATGAATTTACAAGAAAATTTAAATAGGATAGTTCCATGGTTTTTGTAGTGTAAGTCACATAGCTGACAATTACTATGCTTGTTGACCACCGTTATTTTGGGAAAGTTTGCTTGGCCTTATTCAATTAATGACACATCTCTCGTAAAATAAGTCAAATTTTTCCGTTCTAAAATACTGGTAGCGAAAAATCTTAGCATGTGACTTACACTACAAGTGCTCATGGAAATCGCCAATAGAAAAAAATAACAAAAACAAAACAAAACTTCTAAATTTTATAAAATATAATGAATAAAAATATTAATGAATAGAAAATTGACATAAAGAATTATTTACTAACCAATTCCATACATAAATGATGAACATATAGAGATAAAGTCAATATAGTTACTTATAACTGAGAAGCACATGGAGTTTTAGTACAGTACCTGTTTACAGTTAATTGGTATATATATATATATATATATATATATATATATATATCAATTTTTCTTCAGAATTAAATAGTTATTATTAAAATCAGAATTATTTAATAAATTTTAAGTTCAGTAATACCAAAACTACTTTTTGAATTTTTGTGATAGTCGCATTGGAATTGATTTTCCCTTAAAATGGTAAACATTTACACTTTAATATAACGATTTAAAATTCAAGATATCTTCATTACTTATTTCCGATATTTAATATAATATAGGGCTGATTGTAATGTTGAAAACAAAATATTTTTGCTCTCAAGTATTTTTATATTTCTGTCGTATTGACAAATGTTATCATTGCTCATAATACGCTAGTTCCATATATATTGTATTTTTTCCATCAAAAACATGGAATAATCCTACATCTACATCAATATAAAAACTCATAGCAATAGAAGTTTGTACGATGAGCAATGCTTTGTTTCTTTGTTTTATTCGAGATCGTAAACAGGGGTGTGTCATCGGCTAATCATCCCTTTCAATAAATGAGCCTCATAAATATTGGACTATTTATCTAATGCCACACTTTCCTTCGCTCTCTCGTATCGAGTCTTGATCAAAGTTACACAACATTGGCTGGACGACAAATGACATGATTCTTTCCGAAGACAGGATTTGCTGAAGATGACTCAAATGATAAATTTCCATTTCATTACGAGAAGATATCTTTGAAGGCTTTCTACAGGTTTTCAAGCAAAACGAACTAATATTTCTCATTCATGTATATGAAAGTTATTCAGGTATCTGAATATATTCTTATTAATTTTTCAGAAAAAAAAACAACTACTAACTTTATTATAATTATTCCTTTTTTAGTTTAATTTGAATAAATATTGCTGATGAGTTATGAATTTTATATATATCTTTATTATTTCTCAAAAATTAAAAATATAGGAGGTATATTGATGAGTTATGAATTTTATTATATCTTTATTATTTCTTAAAAATTAAAAATATAAGAGGTATTACTGATGAGTTATGAATTTTATATACCGGGTGTCCCAAAAAGGACTGACTGATTTTAAAATTCAATAACTTGCAAACGGTGACAGATATTTAAAAAATTCTTGCAGGAGGGTTATGCATAAGGTCAAAAGTTTTTTTACAGTGATTTTCAATTTTAGTTCGAATTACAAACAATAGATGGCGCTGCGATCAATAGACGCTAAATTCAGGCTCGATTTTTGGTACTTCGTGGCCCGGATAATACATTTCCATCTCCTTTTTCTGCATGGAACAAGATAAAGGACCAAAAATCGAGCCTGAATTTAGCGACTATTGCTTACAGCGCCATCTATTGTTTGTAATTCGAACTAAAATTGAAAATCACTGTAATAAAACTTTTGACCTTATGCATAACCCTCCTGCAAGAATTTTTTTAATATCTGTCACCGTTTGCAAGTTATTGAATTTTAAAATCAGTCAGTCCTTTTTGGGACACCCGGTATATGTATTTATTATTTCTCAAAAATTAAAAATATACGAGGTTATCAGAATATATATTTTTAAAAATTATATAATATAATAAAATTTATGGTATAAGAAAGACCAAAAATTTAAGTAAATTGACACCGACTTCCGGATTCTTTCTCTCTATTTCTTTTTCCATCTACTATTTACATTATATTTGAACCCCTAATTTCTAACTCTCACCAACGTACTAAAATCACAGCTAACAACTTTTACTTATTTCAATGTCAAATAAATATATTTTGAATGACTAAATAAATTAAATAGAATAAATAAAAATCGAATAAATTGAATAAATGATTGAACACGTAAAAAGGAGACACATTTTATTATATAGATTTGATATATCAAGACCTATTTATTTGACTTTTAAAAATACCCGTATAGATTAATAGCTTTGTAATATCCATAATTGGCAATTCTGTATTTTCTTAGATTTCGCATATTTCATTAATATTGTATATAAGTAATCACGAAATATTAGATAACTCTGTTTTGTATACCTTTTCGGATCATGTTAATAATCGAGATGTATATTGCTTGATATTTATTGTGTCATATGGATAAGTAATGTTAATATTAGTAGTGTTAGTTTAACCTTAAATAGTGCTTTTGCTATGTCTTTCGAAAACAGAGGGCACTTCGGGGCAGGCACCGCTTTTTCTTTCTTAGGGGCCGAACTTTGAAAAATTCCGAAACACGTCTTCACTAATTGTAGTTATACTATAGGCATATCAAGTTTCAAGATTTTATTTCCATTGGTTTATGAGGTATGGTGATTTTTTTAAATTTTACATTTGCTTTCTTTGGGGATCGAATTTTTAAAAATCAATGTCCGATTCGTGTATTTCTCTCAGGAATACATATATATTCCAAATTTCAAAGCCCTATGTAAACAAGAAGTGGGTGAAAAATGAGTAACAATGTTTGAATGCCACATACAAACAAACAGAATTGTAAGTTAAAAGAAAGCATGTAAAAATGTGTGTGTGTGACAGAATGGCCATTTTCAAACGAGAAATTTTTGTAGTCTGAATCAGAAAAATAAAGTTATGGCCGTAGGGACCAAAAAATATTCCCTTTTCTTAATTTTTGGATTATAACAAAAAATAAACAAACCTTCGACCGAAGAACTACACATTCAAGGTTGTAACTACTTGTATCCTTCTTTTGAGAAAAATGAGATGGAAGTCTTATTCCTGCATAGGTAACAATGTAGTTAGAATGTAGTTAGAAACTCGCCAAATTTGAAAATTCTTGAAATAATCGCTAGAATGCGTCGCATATGTGCTCAAATTTTAAACAAGATTAACTCTTTTCCTATCAGCGCGTTGAAAATCAAATACAAAACTCTGTCTAAGGCGGAATCGATCGGGACCAAGAAAATTTTCCGTAGTAGACAATATTCAGTCTTAGAAAAATTTTACTCTATGTCTATGGATTCGCAGGGACATGAAAATCTTTCCGAGTTAGACTGATTTCCGTCTTACACAAAGTCCGCCTTACAAAGAGTTTACTGTTATCCACTGGGTCCAGAGTTGCTGAGCGCAGTTAAAAATTAATTATAGCCAGAGAAAAAAATGTAAGTGCCAGAAATGTAAGTGCACGTGAGATAACTGATCCCGTTGCTAAGAAGCGTCGCTGGTCACAGAAGAGACATTTTAAGCGTTGCGCATAGGAAATATTGGGAGCGAAGAGGCTAACGACAGATATTGAATGATGCTATTTCGCTTTAATTCATTTTGTCAATTTGAATATATTTCAAGGCAACGGTATTTGAATTTTGTTACAATTCAAAGCATTTTACGGAAATAATAGAGTCATGTTAATGCAGGTTACCCACACAGTATCTTTGCAATTTAAAGCTTTTATTACAAACGCAAATGAGAAAATACACGCACGGAAAATAATACAATATTAGGAGAATCAATCATTATTTTTTGAATGAATGAATTAACCACTTTTTATGTGCACCACTGGTTGCAGGAATAATCGTCGATGATTATCGCACACATAAGGAAAATCGTCGCCGTTTTCCTCTCACATTCTTTTTCGACCACTTCTTGCTTTATCCAATACCAAAGCGGTCTCCGTGAATTTACTGTGAACACGTCCATAAATTCGATTCATTTGGCACACGAAATTCATGAAGACCGGTTCAGTATTGGGTAAAACAAGGAATGGATGAAAAGGGTATCAGAGAAAAGCATTGATAGCCCAGTGGTTAGAGAGTTGAATTCGGAAATAATTAGAGAAAAGCTGGGAATTGTTTTAACCCCTTCAGTTTAGTTCTAAAATGAATATGCTACGTTTCCCCCCTCGTACTAGGTGAGCGTTAGGAATTATACATTGATTTATAGTCAAAAAACACTTTTTTTTAAATACCATAACGCTATCTCGAAATCACTAACTTTTTCAAAAACATTGTCAGTACAGATGTTGTAGAGCTTAAAATTCTGAATAAAATGAGTACCTACACTTAATACTTTCGTTGAATAATAAAGTCACAATTCTACTTTAAAGTTTTAGCCCTGTGGTCAGAGGGTTGAACTCAGAATTAATTAGGGGAAAAGTGGAAATCATTTTAATCCCTTCAGATTAGTTCTAAAATGAATATTCTATGTTTTTCCCCACGTACTAAGTGAGCGTTAGGAAATATGTACGTATTTACATTCGAAAAACATGTCTTTCCTTAATATTTTTAACAATATCTCAAAATAGTTAATTCTATCAAAAACATTGTCAATGCAAATGTTGTAGAGCATAAAATTCTGAATAAAATGCGCACCCGCATTAGTATTTTTGTTCAAAATTAAGGTCGCATTTCCATTTCAAATATTTGCCTTAATCACTAATCAAGAGCTTCAAGATAGCAGAGACCAGATTACCTTAACAATATCTCAAAACAGCTAACTATATCAAAAAATTGCCAATACAGATGTTGTAAAGCTTAAAATTTTGAATAAAATGAATACTCACATAAATATTTTTGTTCAAAATTAAGGTCGCAATTTCAGATATTGTTAAAAATATTAATGAAAAACGTGTTTTTCGAATGTAAATGTGTACATATTTCCTATCGCTCACTTAGTACGAGGGGGAAAAACATAGAATATTTATTTTAGACCTAATCTGAAGGGATTAAAACGATTTCCAGTTTTCCCCTAATTAATTCTGAGTTCAACTCTCTGACCACGGGGCTAAAACATTAAAGTAGAATTGTAACCTTAATATTCAAAAAAAGTATTAAGTGTAGATACTCATTTTATTCAGTATTTTAAGCTCTATAAAATTTGTGACAATGTTTTTGAAAAAGTTGGTGATTTCGAGATAGTGTTATGGTATTTAAAAAAAAAAAAAAACGTGTTTTTTTACTATAAATCAATGTATAATTCCTAACACTCACCTAGTACGAGGAGGGAAACGTAGCATATTCATTCTAGACATAAACTGAAGGGATTAAACCAATTTCCAGCTTTCCCCAAATTACTTCCGAATTGGGCCTTTTTTTGCTCCCCTACTACTGGGCTATGACTTATCACCATGATGTGTTTCTTGCAACTAATGATGAACATATAGAGGTTTATTAATTGATGTAAAAAAAAAAAAAGTCTTCAATATATACTTCCAATACTGCACTCTTTCTATACATGTATCTGTCTATTTAATAAAAGTTTGAATTTATAAACAGGCTTTGTAGGCACTCAGTATATTCGTATTTTGTGTTCTTGTAAAAGGAAATTATACGAGATAAGATTACTAAATTGTTACAGTAAAAAATATATCAGATTATATTCCATCATATTCTGACAATTGACTTATTTTTTCACAGGGAACTAATATTAGAGTCAGGGCTGCCAGTTTGGCCTCCATTTATACTCAGAAATTTCGACAAATTTTAGAGATAAAAAAAAGGGGTAATTCTTCTTTCGAAATTTCCGGTGAGAATTTGAAATTTTGGATTAAAATTGGAGGCCAAACTAGCAACCCTGATTAGAGCAATAAGGCGGCTGACAAATGTTTAATTTTTTTGGATTTCTACAAAACCTATAAAGACCATAGACCAAAACAACTGCGCAAATTCTAGCATTTAGTGACAACATAACATGTCACACAAAGGTAAAGTAAATATATTGAAAATTTCGGTAAAGTATCTTTATTATTATTAAAGTTATAAATTAAAATCCATATTCTACTCGGAGTTAGACCTTGTATTTTTGAATGACTACGTCTATTGCGCTCTGGGTTCTTCCCAAATGTTGCTCGTCTTTCTGTGTAACACTAACCCTCTTTGCCTGCTGCAAGAGTTCGAGGACACTGTCTGTACAATATAAAAAGAAGAAAACTGTTTCTTAGGGAGCTGGTCACTCAGCTTCCGCTTTCCACTCACTAATGTAAATTCAATGGGCATTTGATGCATTCATATATCTAAAATATCTCCTTGGGAAATTAATATTTTTAACTTCTGTTTTTTGTGTACGTCTCTTTTTTTCTTAGTTCTGAAAATATTTCTAAAGTATAGACTTAACTTTATATTAAGTGTTAAAATCTTACTCACAGTTCGCCCGCTTTTAACACATAAAATATTAAATTCAGCATACATTTTAGAAGTATTTTGAAAACTAAGAAAAAAAGAGACATACTTTAAGAAGAGTACACAGAAAAACGATGTTAAAAATATGAATTTCCCGAGAAGACATTTTAAATATACGAATGCATCAAAAGTCCATAGACTTAACATTACGGCGGAGAATTCCAAAGCTGAGTGACCAGCCCCTTAATCTTCGAAAGTATAATGCAATCACGTACAACAATTCACAATAACAACTTCCGAATTGCCTACAATTTTGGAAAACATTCTTTATCTTTGAAAATTTCAGAAACCAATGTATGCTCGAGACCTGAAAATGCATTTCTAAAAACAAAGTTTATTTTGCTGCCACCTATTATCGAAAACATTTCCGATTAGTTTTTACAGTGTATTAATCAGTTTTCTAAAACCGGAATATCGGTTTTTAGGATGTTTTCACTTCTCAATTAAGCATTTTCAGCTGCATAATTGAACTTATGCATTCAAGAGTAACAAAATAATATTGATTTTAATATTAATGTTAATGCTGTTAATTTATCATGTTTGACTGTGAAATTTGTTTGTTGAACAGGAATATATTTGCTTGAGAATGAATAGCATCCGAAAAACCTATACTCCAGATTGAGAAAACTGATTAATACAATAAAAACTTCCCGGAAACGTTTCCGAAAATCAGTGTCAGCAAAATAAACTTTGTTTTTATAAATGCTTCTTCAAATCTCGAAATATAATTATATATATAATAATAAGAACATTTTCCGGAATCATCGATATCTCCGAAGAGGTTATTGTATATTTTCGTTTGCGGTTATATTTTGTTTTTGTAGATTAAGTATTTTTTTTTTCAATGTATATTTTAACAAACTATTTATAAATAAATCATTATTACTTTGAAAAAATTTGTTAGATGAATGAAAAAAAAAAAAATCCTATGAAGTGTATCTTCTGTCTCGCATTTTCTACTACTAGGTGAACGTACTTAAGAGTTAAGGGCACTACGGACCTTTACATTAGATTAATTTTAACACAATTATTCTAATTGGTAAATAAATCTTATTAGATGGTTGAGCACTGGCGGCTTCAGCCAGGAGATCCCTGGTTCGAATCCTGGTCCGGACATTTTTCGCCCAGTTGGAAATTTACATCTAATATGATTTATTTACCAATTAGAATAATTTTGTTAAAATTAATCTAGTGTAATTACGCATCCAGCGATTTCTGGGGTTCCATTGCTTGTGATTTATTCTGTTGAGCTGAACCAGGTTTCAGACCAGATTCTATCATCAACAAGGTTTGCTGGGTGAAGAAGTTCCACCAGCTTCGTCCGGGATAGCTCAGATGGTATAGCACTGGCTGCTTCAGCCAGGAGATCCCTGGTTCGAATCCTGGTCCGGGCATTTTTCGCCCAGTTGGAAATTTACATCTAATATGATTTATTTACCAATTAAAATAATTGTGTTAAAATTAATCTAGTGTAATTACGCATCCAGTGATTTCTGGAGTTCCATTGCCTGTGATTTATTCTGTTGAGCAGAACCAGGTTTCAGACCAGATGCTATAATCAACAAAGTTAGCTGGATGAAAAAGTTCCACCAGCTTCGTCCGGGTTAGCTCAGATGGTATAGCACTGGCGGCTTCAGCCAGGAGATCCCTGGTTCGAATCCTGGTCCGGGCCTTTTTTGCCCAGTTGGAAGTTTACATCTAATATGATTTATTTACCAATTAGAATAATTGTGTTAAAATTAATCTAGTGTAATTACGCATCCAGCGATTTCTGGAGTTCCATTGCGTGTGATTTATTCTGTTGAGCTGAACCAGGTTTCAGACCAGATGCTATAATCAACAAGGTTAGCTGGGTGAAAAAGTTCCACCAGCTTCGTCCGGGATACCTCAGATGGTATAGCACTGGCGGCTTCAGCCAGGAGATCCCTGGTTCGAATCCTGGTCCGGACATTTTTCGCCCAGTTGGAAATTTACATCTAATACGGACCTTTATTTGAGCAAAAATCGAAAATTATTTGCGTGCGTATTATTGTTTTCCAGTTTATTCTGAGCCATTTGCGAAACACCGTATTCAGATGCGATTATTTTTTGCAAAGTTACAAGCGTTTGAATTTTGTACACAAACATATTTTCAGTCCTTTAATATACTCTAAATCTATTTTTTTCAAACCTGACTTTTCAGCGATTTAGATATTTGAAAGGCTCCATGCATCTGAATTTTTTATCAAAATTTATGAAATTGATAAGGAAGAATCCTGAAATTACTTACAAAGAAAATGTGTATGCATTTTAAAATTCGACTTCATTAAGGGTTGATTTTTGACGGCCAATTATCTACACGAGGGATATAGGCCCGTGGGGAGTGCCCTTCTTGGGGGTCTTTCTAAGGGAACCTAATCCGTATTAACGCATGGAAGATCCACGGCTCGAAGAAAACCACGAAAACTCCGAACGATTAGGCCGACGGGCGCGATTGGGATCGAACACAGCACCTCCCGTCTACCAGCTTCGAGAGCAGAACCTCTCGGCCACTGGTGGGGCTCGACTTCATTAAGATAATTAAATTTAGTTTTTAACATATAATAAGGCAAAATTTTGATGAAAATTGGTATGAAATTCAGAAAAAAATCTCTAAAAAATTAGCTATTCAAGGTTTTAAAAAATTGATACTCAGATTTGTTTGTAATAGATTTTTAAGTGATTTAAAGGCAAAATCGACGAAATATCTCAAAAATTAAGACGCATAGAGATTTTTTAAATTTCGTTTTTAAAATTTAATTTTTTTTAATTTAAAAATTATAATAAAATTGGAAATTTCTTTTAAGGTGTTCTATATACTTATGGTAAAATGTATATTTTCACAAAATTTCATATCTCTATGATGAAAATTAAAAAAACGATTTTTTACGTCTACCGTCCCCTTAAAAAGATATTTTAAAAAGACTGGTTTACAGCTTTGTAAACCAATTATTCATTCCACCTCTAAAGAAAATATATTTTCTTCCAAACTTTTATGTATCGTAAACTTTCAAAATGTGGCAGCTTTTTTCTTAGTTTTAAGCACATTTTGCGGTTTGGTTCACATGCTAAGGGCACTTGATAAGCCACCGCGTTATAGTATTTATGCAGCCACTTTAATCATTTACGCCAAAGTTATCGATCGCGCCAGACTATTCTTTTTTTCAGGAAGCAATTACGAAAACTACCTCTCCCAATTTAAGTACCTGCCGATAAAATATTTAAATTATTACTTCCGGAGCTTTGGGAAAGGAATTGATTTAAATGGTGCAGTTTTTAGTTTTACGAGCAATTAATTCAGTCACGGCTTATTGTCTGTTTCTTTGCTAAGATTTGTTTACGGCATCTATGAAGTAAGGAGTTATTAAGCCGTGTACTTAGTTGAGTTGTTTGGTTTGCTGCATATTTCGTTTCCTGTGGGATTCGAACGTTATTTTGAACGAACGATACCTTCATTGGGATTGAATAATAATTTTATTCATAGTATCATTATAAGTTAATCCTAAGATGTACTTTTTTTATTGTAACGCAGCTAGGAACATCATCTTCATCTGGGTGGAGTTTTAAATCATTAGTACTCCTAAAATGAACATTTAGTTGTTTGGTATGTTCATAAAGAAGTTGTCAGTAATTTCGTGGTATGTAAAAAACGATGTAAAGAAAAGCACAAGACGCATCGAAATCAAAAGCAAAAGAAATTATTCAGCTGTTTCAAAGCTTCTTATAATCCCCTCTTTCTTCAATTTTTATAGTTAAAAAAAAAGAGAGAATGATACTAAGAAGCAGCAGTAGCAGTATAACATACCTACTTTGCTGCTAATGCGCCTCATTCTTCCTTTAATTCATTTTGCAATGAAGAAGAGGCTTTTATTTTTAAGTTTGGAAACAGTTACATCTTAAAATTTGTCGGATATTTACATTTTTCTTTAGATTGGCACATCATGTGTTCATCATATAAGAAATATTTTTATGTATTTTATGATTTTTTAAGTGCGTCGGGAAGGGTTTCAACTCTTAAATCTTACCCATTAATCCTACAATATGCTTTTTAACATCTCCTGTCATACAGTAAAACCTGTTACAACAAAATCCATTTTAGACAGATTTTCCTTTTAGCAGGTACACCATTTATTGAAATTGTATTGATTCTATAATGAAACACTCATACTACAACATATATTAAAACACACATGCACACATAAATAACGCCTGCATTCAACAGTTAAAGGTATATATAAATATTATACAGACATACAAACAATAAATACAATAAACCCAACTGGAGTGAAAAATTAGCCAGAGCCAGGAATCGAATCCGGGACCACAGTATACAAGACTGCTGCTCTAACCACTGAGCTACTCCGGCCGATGCCTGAGTCTGCAATTTCTCACTAATAAACCATGTTGGGGAAGTCACCAGCCATCTATACGACAGCCTTGGATGACCGGACAACGATGAATAGATTTTACTATTACATCGATCTACGATAATTATAATGAAACATTCATACTACAACATATATTAAAACACACATACACACATAAATAACGCCTGCATTCAACAGTTAAAGGTATATATAAATATTATACAGACATACAAACAATAAATACAATAACCTTTAACTGTTGAATGCAGGCGTTATTTATGTGTGTATGTGTGTTTTAATATATGTTGTAGTATGAGTGTTTCATTATAATTATCGTAGATCGATGTAATAGTAAAATCTATTCATCGTTGTCCGGTTATCCAAGGCTGTCGTATAGATGGCTGGTGACTTCCCCAACATGGTTTATTAGTGAGAAATTGCAGACTCAGGCATCGGCCGGAGTAGCTCAGTGGTTAGAGCAGCAGTCTTGTATACTGTGGTCCCGGGTTCGATTCCTGGCTCTGGCTAATTTATCACTCCAGTTGTATTTATTGTTTGTATGTCTGTATAATATTTATATATACCTTTAATTGTATTGATTCTTTTCGCCGAGAAAATTTTCTGTTTAAGACAGGATTTCATTAAAGGCATGTTCATACAACAGGTGTTATTGAATTCTGATTTTTTTTTTTCTCGACTCAGGCATGAATGTTTATAGTAGGTCGGATTCCTTTTTAAACGGAGGTCCCTGTTTATTTAGCCCTGGTGGGCAAAAGATGACCGCGGCTCCTGTTACCAATCAACTAATGATCGAACTATCTGTGCTCTCAATCCGATTTCTTCAAAACTTGAACATATTGATTAAAAGTTGAGGTGTTAATGAAGCAAGAATGATGTTGGGAAGAAAATTTATTACTCTAAATGGTGTATTTTTGCGAACAGTTAATTCAGTCACGGTTTACTGTATGTTTTTCTGGCAAAATTTATTTAAGATATCCATGAAATAAGAAGTCACTTAGCCTCGTTATTAAATGAGTTTCTTGGTTTGCTTCGTAGCTCGTTTCCTGTGGAATTTGCACATTACTTTGAATGGACGTATTATTGAGACGAGACTGAATAATAAATTTCCTCCATATTATTGTTTTAGATTCGTTCTGAGGAAATTTTTTAAACAAATTCTATTATAATTTGAAAAATACTAATGGTTAAGGGAATTGTGTTTGTCAGATATTGTTCATTCTGTCTTTCTTCACTTTCAATCCTATCTCTGCGAAACTTGAATACGCTGTTGGGAATTCGAGAGGAGGACGAAACTCAAAAGATTTTGAGAGGGGAATTGATTTAAATAGTATAATTTTGCAAGCCAAATTTTGTTTTGCTGTTAAAATTGTTTAATGCATCTATGACGCATTAAGTTATTTACTCACGCACTTACTTGGGTTGTTTAATTTGCTTGATTTCTTTCCTGTGTGGTTTGAACGATCAAATGATTCTTTGGGATGTACAATTAATTTTATTAATTTGAATCGTTATAAGTTAATACTTAAGTGTGATTGTTTATGTTTTCTGTCGTAGTTTGAAAAGTACTGTTGATTTTGAGCGTGTCTGTTAGATTGTTTGTCTACACCTCAATCCAATTTGAACTTGAATATATTGTTGAGAAGTTGAAAGGCTGATGAAACTTTAAAAAGGTATTTAGCCATGTGCTTAAATGAGTTATTTGTTTTCTTCTTAATTTGTATCCTATGGGATTTGAATATTGATTTGACGGAAGGCGCCCTTCATTCAGATCGAATAACAATTTTTATTCCTATAATTATCTTATTAATAAATTAAGCCTTATATATAAATGTTTCATTTTTTCTTATCGTAGTTTGAAAAGGGTTGTTGATTTCGAGTATGATTATTAGTGTGTCTTCCTGCGATCTCAATCCGATTTCTAAAAACTTGAATATGTTATAAAACTACATAAATAATTCGATACTTAAAATATGATTAAACAATTAAAAATATGTTAAAAATCGAGTACTTTCAGCTAATACTAAGCCATTATCAGGATTTTTTAAATTTAAACAGTTCTTATGAACGCTAGTTGTCCATAACTTACTCCGAGTAAGTTATGGACAACTAGCGTTCATAAAAGCTGTTTTAATTTTAAAATCCTGATGATGGCATGGTATTATCTGAAAGCACTCGATTTTTAACATCGTTTTAATTGTTTAATAATCTTTTAATTATCGAATCATTTATATAATTTTATATTATATTATTAAGGTGAATTTCATCATTCATAATTAGTTTATTCTTGAATATGTTGTTGAAAAGTTGAAATGTTGATGAAAATTTAATTGTAGTGGAAAGATTATTGATTAAAATGAGCTGTTTTATGAGCAGCTAATTCAGTCAAGGCTTATTGCGTATTTCAGTAGCTAAGGTTTGTTTAGGACATCTATGAGGTAAGAAGTTGTTTAGTCGCGCATTTTATTTAGCTGTTTGAGTGCTTCATACCTTATTTCTTCTGGTCTTTAGACGTTATTTTGAACAAACGAGTCATTCGTTGGAACTTAGTAATAAATTTTATTGATTTTCTAATTAGAACTTAATCATAAAGTATATATTTTTTAATATTTTCTTATAGCAAAGTTTAACATGGGGATTAGGATTTAGAGTTGAGTGCTTATCAGTCCATCTTTCTTCACTCCTCAACAAATCCCTACGAAACTTGAATATATTGTTGAGAACTTGAATAGCAGATGTAACTTGAATAAGTTATTTCGCCTTGTACTTGGTTGAACTGTTTAGATTTCCCCATACTTTCGTTTCCTGCAGCGTTTGGACGTTATTTTAAAAGAACGAATTATTCACGGTTATTTTGCTGCCGCTAATTTTGAGAAATATTTTCGAGTAGATTTTATTGTTTATTAATCACTTTTCTCAAATCAGAATATCAGTGTTTAAGACGCTATGCATTCTCAAGTAAGCATTTTCATGTCCAACAAACACACACTTGTTTTACACAGGAGCATGATACATTAACAGCAATAATATTAACGTGAATATTATTTTGTTACCCTGGCATGTATAAATTCAGTTAAGAAGTTCAAAAAATTTACCCAAGAATGGATAGCCTACTAAAATCTGATATTCCCGGTTGAGAAAACTGATAAATATACTTTAAAATATATTTGGAAATATTTCCGAAAATCCGTTCCAGCAAAAGAAACATCGTTCTTATAAATGCTTCTTTAAACCTCGAAATTTGGTTTATGGAGATTCTAATGATAAAGAAACGCTTTTCACAATTGTAGGCAATTCCGAAAAAGTTACTGCATTTTATCATTCATAGTTAAATTATACCCCAGTAGCTAAATAAGCATTTTTTTTTCAGTGCGTTTTGTTTGAAAATACAACACAACAATACACAGGTAAAATTGGAGTTAACCCACATTTTACCACGTAGAAACTAGTGATATTTTCGAACAAGTAAAAATAAAAAGTGCTTTTAAAGTCTAATAAGATAACAAATATATAAAGTTAAAAAAAAAATTGCCTCTTTAAAAATTGTCGTATATATAGGACGATGATACAATAAACAGTGCTGTAAAATAAATCTGCAATTTTTACAGTAAAAAATTGCATTTTTTACAGAGAAAAACTGTATTTAAGAAAAACAATTTTTTTCTGTAAAAGAGAGTGGATATCGTACATTTTAGAGAAAAAAAAATTACAGAAAAACTGTTTTAATGAAAAATTACAGATAGATATTTTCTGTAAATGAAACGGCTTTCTATTGCCGCCAAAATCGACAGTTTTTTTCTGTGAATTTAAGAGGCTTTTTTTACAGTGTATGCAAAAAAGACAAATGTTTATAAATCTAGAAAAATATAATATAACCATGAACGAAAATATACTATAAACTCAACCGAGTTACTCATGTTTCCCGAAAAGCGTTCTTTATCGTCAGAAACCTCAGAATCAATATATTTCCGATATTTAAAAACGCAGTTATAAAAGAGATCTTTCTTTTTTTGGAACTCATTTTCAGAAACGTTTCCAAGTAGTTTTCATGATCCCTTAAACTGTTTTCTGAAACCAGGATACCGATTTTTAGGAGGATATTAAACATCAATTAAACATTTTTAGCTGCGTAAATTAACTTTATACATGTAAGTATAACTAAATAATATTAATTTTAATGCAAATGTTACTCCTATTAATTTATCATGTTTGTCTGTAAAACATGTGGGTTGAGCATAAAATTTTTAAATTGAGAACTGATAGCATACGAAAACCTATCTCCTCGTTTGAGAAAGCGGATTAATATACTGATAAAACAGCTCAGAAAAGTTTCATAAAATCAGTGGTGGCAAAAGAAAATCTGTTTTTATAAATGCATCTTTAAATCAGTGTTGCCAAATAGTCAAAAGTCAATTTCCCCCAAATTCCTGAAATTTTCCCCAAATCAGTGTTTTTTTCCGTAAAAGTCCCCAACTCACTTTTTACTCAAAAAGGGAATTTTTAAATTTTCAGTTTACCACTATAAAAAATATCTAAGTAATTTAAGCTAAAAAAATTTCCCCAAATCAAGCCTTTTTTTGAAAAAATTCCCCATTTACAAAAAACAAATTTTTAAACCGGGCTGAATGCATATTCTGTAGCTACATGAGAATGAGAGATATTTTGCAGTGACAAGTTATTTCGAGTTTGTTTTTAAAAGTATTGTCTAACAACGTTGAACTATTGTTACATCAGCTCATAGCTTTAGACAATCTTTTATCAATTGCGATTTGAATGAATCCGAGATGGTACGCTGTTTTAATTTTTTTGTCATCCCTATACTGAAGTACATAATCATAATGCAAAGTATTTTTGCTGTATCAATCGATGTGCTTTTGCATATCATAAGAGAAAAATATCTGCTTTCCACATATTTAAGTTAAAATTTGTTTAAAGTACGGCGTAGGAATTTTTCGTTAAAGTCCTGCAGATTTAGTCACGTGCAGATTTAAGCTGCTTAAGACTTTAGAGTCCCATGCATCTGTAATATGTGTAAACTGTAATGTAGTAAACAATGAACACGACCCCATCCAAGAGAATAATGATTGATATTTCCGATTTCTGAATTGTATTTTCGTTTTTCAAATCAAATTTGAGTTCGAGACTGATCCAGTTTTTCTACAGGACTAAAAGAAATTAAAAATTCCCCAAGTTTTTCCCCAAAATTTTTGTACTCTCCAAAAGTTTCCCCACGAACTACTTGTCCTCAAAAAATTCCCCTAGAGGTTCAAAATTCCCCAAATTGGGGACAAAATCCCCAATCTGGCAACACTGCTTTAAATCTCCCAAAATTATTGGTTTCTGAGGTTTCCAAATATAAAGAATGCTTTTCGCAATAATGGATAAGAGGTAATATATTTTTTATGGTTGTATTATATTTTTCAAGATTAAGAAACATTTGTCTTTTTTTTACAGCGTACAATAAATTGTATACATAAATTTTGAAATTACTCAGCATTAACGAGTTTTACTCTGCAATACAATGTATATGCAACGTTTAATGATTAAATTTGAAAAGAATTTTCACATTTTTTTTCTTTCATACTTATTTAAAATAAGAAACGAAGAAAAAAGTCACATAAAAGAAATTAGGCAAAAATAGCTAAATTAAAAAAAAAAAAATAAATAAATAAAAATAAAATAAAATAAAATAAAATAAAAATAAAAATAAAATAAATTATTAAAATACTTAGTATGTTTACAAGTCAGATGTAAATTTCCAACTGGGCGAAAAATGTCTGGACCGCGTATTTCAGAAGTGCACATTCACAGCGCGACCGGAAGAAATACTGTCCTCTGATTGGTTGAACGAATTCCGTTTCTACCGGCAAACGATTGTGTTTTGTTTGCGTTTGCGTGATAATGTGATATTGTCATGACGGTAAATAATGGGGGTAGTTTTTTATTTATTTTTTAAGAGAAAGGCCATTTTTCTGCAACAGACAGATAATAATAAACCACATTTAATATACTAAATTATTCTATCTCCATCAAGAATTTCATGTTAATCTGGTACAATTATGTTTAAAAATGTTATTTAAAGTGAAAGGTTTAATGTAGAGGCTTAAATTTAAACTTAAAAAAAAAAAAATATTCAGAATATTATGAGATGTAATGCCGCATTGCTTATAGATGACATAAAAGCAAACATAGAATGTAAACAACTAGTTTCTGAATACAAACTAAACACATAAAAAGGTTTTAAATTTTATACGTTAAACTAAAAAAAAAAAAAAAAAAAAAAAAAAAAAAAAATTAGCATGTTATTAGTTAAAATATTACTCAACAAATGGCAGAGCTGCTAAAGAAAGTAAACTAACTAATAAAATGAGTGACATTCAATAAAAAGTAAGTAAAATTAATTTGAATAAGAGCTAAAAAAAAGAAAGAATTCTTTAACTTATGGTGTGAACAATACATGAGAGAATGGAAATATTTATTACTATTATTATTATTTTAAGAGAATATTTTGAGATTAAAAGCAGCATTGTTTATGTATGACATGCAATTGGCATGCAATTTTTTTATATGTGGCATGTAAATAACTAATTTCTGACTACAAATTAAACACATTAAAAAATATATTAAAATATGTATTTTAATTTTTAAAAACTAGTGCGCTATTAGTTAAGATATTTCTCAATGGATGGCATAAATGCTATATGAAAGTAAACTTACTAATAAAATAAGTGACATTCAGCAAAAAGTAAGTGAAATCAATTTGAATAAGAACTAAAAAAAAGGAATAATGCCTTAACTTATAGTCACATGATAATAAGCAATGGAAGTACTTTTTTTTTTTTTTTTTTTTTTTTTTTTAAGAATAAAGTTAAAATACTTTTAATATACTAAATGATTCTATCTTCATCAAGAATTTCATTTGTCAAAATCACATGTTACTGCAGTACAATTATGTTTAAAAAGTCATTTAAACAGATAATTTTAATTTTAAACTATTAAAAAACTATTCTGAGATTAAAAGTAGCATTGCTTATCGGCGGCATGCAATTGGCATGGAATTATTAAAGATGGCATGTAATTGCATGTAAATAACTAATTTCTGAGTACAATTAAAATGTATACCTTAGTTACAAAAACTATCTTATCGTAACTATCTTTTTTGGCATGTTTTTAGATCAAATAACCGCGTATTTATAGGCGGCAGAACCGCTCTGTTAAAGTAAGCAAACATTTGCCGGTAGTGACGAAATTCATTCAACCAATCAGAGGACAGTATTTCTTCCGGTCGCGCTGTGAATGTGCACTTCTGAATTACGCGTCCGGACCAGGATTCGAACCAGGGATCTCTTGGCTGAAGCCGCCAATGCTCTACCATCTGAGTTATCCCTGACGAATCTGGTGGAACTTTTTCATCCAGCTAACCTTATCCCTGGTTCGAACCCTGGTTCGGACATTTTTTGCCCAGTTGGAAATTTACATGTGGTATGATTTATTTACCAATTAGAATAATTGTGTTAAAATTAATCTAGTATGTTTACAAGCGGTACTTATGAATACTAAAGACAGTTTTAGTACGCAAGCAAAATAAATAAATAAAGTAAAAAAAATATATATTGTCAAACTCAACTGTAACCATAATTACGAAATAAACAAAACATATAAATCGGAAATTGCTTAAAACATGAAAGTGAACAACTGAAATTCTATTAAAAAAAAAAAAAAAAAAAAAAAAAAAAAAAAAAAAAAAAAAAAAAAGAGCTATAAATATTACCAAACAAAGCTGAGTATAATATCATATCCACATCAAACTCTAGTAAATCTTTAAAGTTAAATTTTGCTATCAAGATTAATGAGGATGAAAAAAACGGTCGCAGTTCAATTTGACTTTTATAATATTAACAGAACAGAAAAGAAAGAAAAAAAAAATATAAGTTTATTTTTCAGTGTAATGAAAACAATTATAATCCATAAAAAATAAATAAAATATGACAACATCTAAAGTTATAAGTTAATTGAAACATAGTTTAAATAATTTTATGCCATTATTACATGTGAAAATTCACTAAATCTTAGCTGTATTATTTATAAAACGATCGTAAAATATGAGTTAATACGATCGGACTTTATTCAGCAATAATAGAAAATTCATAATCTCTGAGAAGTTATTAATAAATGGACTATTGAATAAGATATTTTTTATTCTTTATTTTGGATAATTTGTCAGAATCAACGATTGAAAATTAATGATAGATTCAAAAGCAAATTTGTAGTATTTAAAATTGGGTCCCAGTAATCGAAGTTCCAAGGACATCACCCACAATGGAGAAAGATTCATTATCTTTTTCTTTGTCAGATCATTACAATGATTTTAGTAATTAGAATGGTCTCCCGTTGGATGAGTGAATGGATATTAAAACAGGTAAGATAAAATGACATGCGTTCTAAGATTTGTTTTCACATTAAAATTTTAGTATGCAAATTCTACACCATTTTAACCATTGAGTAAAGTCAAAACTTCAAATACAACATTAATAAAATATTTTACACGATCATGGGGAAAAATCATCAATAAACAATCAAATATGAAAAAATAGTGTAGAAAACTTACTACCTTTGTATGTGTGCAGCAAGTTTATTGTAAAAGGGGCATGCTAATATTAAATGTCAAAAGTATGAATTTGTTAAGCATATTCAACCAAAATACTATAGAAAGACTGTAATGGCTATAATCAGCATTAGAAATGTATTCAGTCTATGTGCCTGTCGATACTGTTTGCAATACTTTCATTCTGGGTGTAATATGCATTTATATTTAACAGATTTGATATCTATAATATTTTCCTATTTTCGAAATATTTTTTTTCTTTTTCTTTAGGATATCCAAGGATATCCAATATGATAAATGGATTTATATTGTTTGTAAAAGTATATTGCCTATACCAGTTTTTTATGAAACAGTAAATTACATTTCATAGAAAAAAATAAAATAAAAATAAATTTTTAAAATACCAATATATTTAAATTGATGTTTATGAATATTGAAGTATATTTTAGTGCAGAATAATAAAAAAAAAAAATGCGGTTATTACTTGTGTAAATACCATAAATGTGAGCTATGTGCAGATAGTTTATTGTAAAAGTGGCATGTTAGTATCAAATGTCAAAAGTGTGATTTTTTTAAGCGTATTCGACCAAAATGCTATAGAAACCCTGTAATGGTTATAAGTAGCGTTAGAAATGTTTCAGTTGATGTGAATAAAAGACGATGGTAAAATGTGGATTAATACATTATTCAACATTAAGACGGTTCTGAAATCTCCTGATCAACAACCCGAAACTTTTTGACTCTATTTCCGACTCATTTTCATATTGTTTGTAAATGTATATTGTCTATACCAATATTTTTATGAAACTTCAAATTACATTTGATACATAAAAAAAATAAAAATAAATAAATTGTTAAAATGCTTAATATGTTTAAAGCTTGTAATAGCTCTGAAATCTCCTGATCAACAACGCGAAACTTTTGACATTATTTTGGATTCATTTTCAGATCATTTGTAAAAGTATATTGTCTATACCAATATTTTTATGAAACATCAAATTACATTTGGTAGACAAAAAAAAAAAAAAAAAAAAAAAAAAAAAAATAATAATAATAATAATAATAATAAAAAAATAAATAAAAATAAATTGTTACAATGCTTAATATGTTTAAAGTGGCGCTTATGAATATTAAAGTCCATTTTAGTACAGAAGCAGAAAAAAAGTATGTTTATTACTTATTAAATTCAATAAATTTTAGCTATTTAAGTATTGCGCGGCAGCGCAATACTTATTTATTTCCAGTGTCGCTTCTCAATGTTAATTTAACATGGAAAAGCCTATGGAGAGGATAACTTTTTCATTTTTTCTTCCCACCTTTTTGAACCTGATGCCACTCATTTTTAAACTTTACTAATTCTAATGATATTATAAATTAAAAGTGTAAAAACGTTTGCCTAACGTCAGGGTCAAAACGAATGGTAAAATGCCTTTGCATATGGATGAATTATAACCCAGAGAGAAACATGGGCCAATTTTTTTTAGATTATTCAAATATTTTTCTTAATAATTCCAATTTTCGCTTTTTCCATTGAAAATCAGCGGACATTTTTCATAGAAAATGTAACATTTTTTCTTCATTGTTCCAAAAATTTCAAAAGCTGTAATAATAATTTATTTCTTTTTAGTTGAAAGATTTTCACGTGAAATATTAAATTGAGCTAGTTTTTTTTTTTTTTTTTTTTTTTTTTTTTTTTTTTTCAAAAATTAAAAAGGTGAATATGGCGTCATAGTGGAAATAAAAAGGATATTTTCAGAATAAGTTTTTGCTTTGGTCAAGTTTATATTTTAGTAAAAAGTTTCTAGTGGATAGCTATTTTTACGCAGGTAGCGAACTTAGTGGGGAAGAGAACTTCCGAGATAATTCCGAGAATAGTTCCGAGATGAGAACTATTTATACCCCAAGTTAAACTTAGGTAATAATTTTCGGATGTGTTTAGATCACCTTTTGGGAGAGAATGAGGTTTAAAAATTTAAGTAAAACTTTTATTTTTTTATTTTTTACTGTGTCACAGCTATAATATTGCTAAATATTAGCAGTAAGGATTCAACACAATTTACATTTACAATCACAGCGTTCCTGAGTGGGAAATAGGGTGTCTAAATTTAAGTGAAGTTAATTTTTTATGTTTTGATTATAGATTTTTTACTTTCAGATTAGAAGTTTTTGCCCAAACTACCGCAACCTGCATTACTACAGTGATGAAACATTTTGAATTACACATTGGTAAAAGGCATCCCACATTGTGATGCAATACCGCATACATCAAAGTCTGATGATGATACTCTCTATTAATTTTGAAATGCGTTCGTCTGGGTTCATTAGTTATTAAAAAACTTGACATATTAAAAAAAAACATAATTTGAAGAACAAATTAAAAAAACAAAATTTATTTCCTACGTTGTTTAAGCCCTAGAAGGGACAGATATTAAGTTATTTCATTCAATTAGTTCTACATTTAATGTTAAATTTTTGTAACAAATTAGTTAAGCCAATTGAAGATTAAAAAATAAAAATAAAATTCATACAATATGATACTTAAAACACCCTAACAATTAGATTACGTTCAAATGAAATCGAAATAAATCTTAGACTTTTTTTTAAGTTTTGTATTTTGCATGCATCTTATCATTTTATGCACAATTGTCATAAACATAATACAAAATCTGCAATACAAATATTTTCATTTAAAAATGGAAGAAGTCTAAGATTTATTTCGATTTCATTTGAACGGAATCTAATTTTTTAGGGTGTTTTAAGTATCATATTGTATGAATTTTAATTTTATTTTTTAATCTTCAATTGGCTTAACTAATTTGTTACAAAAATTTAACATTAAATGTAGAACTAATTGAATGAAATAACTTAATATCTGTCCCTTCTAGGGCTTAAACAATGTAGGAAATAAATTTTGTTTTTTTAATTTGTTCTTCAAATTATGTTTTTGTTTAATGTTTTATATAGGACGATGGTAAAATGTGGATTAATACATTATTCAGGCTTAAGGCAGTTTTGAAATCTCCTGGCTAACAACGTGAAATTTTTTGACAGTATTTCCGACTCATTTTTAAATGTAAAAGTAGGCCTGACTATTTAAGCTATTTTGAATGGAAATGAGTTTTCCATTTTTTGATAAATAAATTATTTATCGAGTTATAAGCGATTGTGACCACGTGACAACCGGATTTTCTGCTGTCTTGCGGTGTCGTGTGCAGAAATTCGGTTCAAAAAGCCCACTTTGACAGCATTTTTTGAAAGAACTTTTGCGTTTAGCAGAGAAAGAAAAACGTCATTCAATTACATAGTTTCTGAATAACGATACCTGCCAATTTCATGCGTTTCCGAACAAAAATGAATTTTAAAAAATGTCAGAAAGTCGCCACTTTGGATTTGAGAATAGCCTTAACAGAAAATTCATATTCTCTGAAAAATTATTATATAATGAACTAATGAATAAGATATCTTTAATTCTTTATTATAGATAATTTGTCAGAATATCAATGCATCAACGACTGAAAATTAATGAAAGATTCAAAAGCAAATTCGTAGGATTTAAAATTGGGTTCTAGTAATCGAAGTTCCAAGGACATCGCTCACAATGGAGAAAGATTCGTTATCTTTTTCTGTGTCAGATCATTACAATGATTTTGATAATTAAAATGATATTTTCTGTTTGAATGAGTGAATGGCTGTTGAAACAAGTGGATAAAATGTCATGCATTCTAAGATTTATTTTCACATTCAGTTTTCATTATGCGAATTCTACGCCATTTTAACCATTGAGAAAAGAGAAAAGCTTCATAAAATACAACTTTAATAATTGTTACAGTTTAAACAATCACAGAAAAAAAACATCAATAAACAATCAAATATAAAAAAAAAATAGTGCCGAAAACTTTCTATCTTTCTACGTGGGCAGCTAGTTTACCAGAAAATGGGCATGTTAGTATTAATGATAAAAGTATAATTTTATCGAGCGTATTCAACCAAAATACTATAGAAAGTCTGTAATGGTTATAAATCAGCAATAGAAATATAATATATTCAGTCGTTATGCCTGTTGGTATTGTTTGTAATGCTTTCATTCTGTTGATTAAAGAGTACAACAGCTATATATCTGTAATGTTTTCCTATTTTCAAAATAATTTCTTCTTTTTCTTTTTTTATGATGAATTTCCAAGGATATGCAATTTGGTACACGGAACTAGATTATTTCTAAAAGCATTTTGTCTATACCAGTTTTTAATGAAACAGTAGATGATACTTGATAGATAAAATGCATAAGTATAAAAGTAAAAATAATAATAATTAAAAAAAAAACTCTCTTACAATCATTCAGCGTTCATCTTGAAAATCACGCCAACTTTTTGAATACAATTCATGTTTTTTTCCCCCAAAATGTCCGTTAAAATACATTAATTTGGTGTGGACCCCGAACTCGATTATGAAAAATTCATTGCTTTTGTTACACTTGGTAGAAAGAACAAGCGAGTGAATTTATTAAAAATATGTCATTTTTACTCTGTTTCTTTTTTAAGATAGGGTAATGGAAAAGAAGAAAATGAAGCATTATTTAAACTTTTTTAATACTTCTAAATTGATTTCTCAACAATTAATATTAAACTGTTAACTGATAAAAGCGTATTTTTTTTTTAAAATATCAAACTCTTAATTTTTTATTTATAATTTATTTATTATCCTTTTTCAGTCGTTAAAGTATTTCATTGTTTCAGTTTATGTCAGCTGGTTTATAATATTTAGTTTGGAATATTTTAACGATTATTTATTAGTGCATGATTAAATCCATACTTGCTTCAACTCGTTCACAATTGCACGAGTTACAAATAATATTTGTCGATTTATCGCTTTTGGCGAGCTAACGGGAAGATTCTTTAAAATTAATGTATTACTTATAAAAGGACTTAATACACTGTATTTAAGTGAATAAACAATGACTACTGGCAGTCAGTGTATGTAATATATTTTAAAATTTATAATTAAAATCACATAAACTACTTACAATAATGTAATACAATTATATTCCTACAGTTTCGGACAATTAAAAACCTGTCCACCATCAGGGATAACATTAAGGAGAAACCAACACGGTACAATATATCTATGTTACCAATTTCAAAACACAGACACTTTCTAGGGGTTCCCAGGTTCAGGGTATTTCCCAAGGTCAATTTCTAAAAACGATAGTGGTGCTACCTACTATATAAAATTCGATTTAATGTTCATTGGACTGTAATCACAGTTTTGGAAAATTCTATCCAACCACTTGGCTTAACATAAGATACACTATCGTTACAGTATTATTTTATAGATGGCACCACTACCATTTTTAGAAATTGACTTTGGGAAACTTCCCTTTGAAAATGTCAGTATTTGTTTTGAAATTAGTAATGTAGAAATTGTACCATGTTGGTTTCTCCTTAACTTTATCCCTGAGGATGGGCAAGTTTTTAATTGTCCGAAATTGTGAGAATATAATGGTATTGTATTAATGTAAGTAGTTTATGTGATTTTAATTTTGAATTTAAAAATATATTGCATACACTGATTGGCCGTAGTCATTGTTTATTCATTGATGCATTCATTTATAATTAAGTTGAAAATATTGTGTTACCATCGAAAACACACCTGTGCAATTCTTATTATTCTAGCCTATCAGGAAGTGATTTAAAAATCGATTACAAGATTTAGTCTTTATATACAAAACCCAGGTTGAGTTAAATAAAAGAGTGTAAAAAGAAAGGGGTCACTAAGGGATTCTTAATATTATATAACAAACAAATTAATAACATATGAACAAAATTAATCTCTTACAAGAGATACAAATTAAAAACCATATTGCTTTACAAATTAACAACAGATAAACAAAATTAACCACTTACAAGATATAATAACTTCTTCATCATTATACAGTGTAATTAGCTTTCTCTAAGAAGTAAACTGAAATATGCGGTCGTAAAATTTCTCGCGACAAATGAAAAGTCTGATAATAGTACATTTCTGATTAATTTTTCTGACCTTCTGAGTATATTTTTACGGTAATTTTCTGTTTTACGGAAGTTATATTATAAGTGGCTAAAAATAACGATACAGAAATAATAAATAAAAGCACACATTAAGATGTTAATTCAGTTATTTATCATTAAAAAAAACTCATTAAATTGCTTATTATGCAAAAGGATAATGCAATGACCCTGAACCTTTCGAATTTCACTTTGAAAACCAAAAGGTAACATATAAGGTAATCATGTGCTATATAATGTGGAAGAAAATCTTGCTGCATTGTAAAACCATGTAAGTAATATAATTTTATATTTTATATTCGTATTTTTTTATATACTTGTATACAAGTGTTCTTACAATTTGTAATTTATTTATTCTGTGCCTTTATTTTAAATATTTCGCGCCCAATAAATTAAGGACTATTTTGATTTAATGAATTGCATTTAGATTTCAAAATTCAAATTAAAAGGAAAATGCATGTAAAACTTTCAAAAAGAAGCAGATTAACTGTTCACTGCACATTTTGTTACTATTTTTACGAAAAAAAATCCTTGTTAATATTTGAGTAATGTAAAAGAAAAGGAAAAACAATTTTGAAATATTACTTCAGTTTTTAAGGTACTCAATTTTGAATTTTATCATTTGCGATGAAGTGGAACAAAATACAGCTAATATATTTAAAGCGATTTGCCATCCAAATTAAAATTACAGTTTAATGCATGATTTCTTATTTTGGTCGGAAAACATTATATTTGAGTTTATTTTTGTTAATTATCCACTAAAAAATAGTGAAAAAAAAAATATTTACGCTTCTGTTGGACATAATGTCACTCTTGAGTTACATAACAAAAATTGCTCAAAAAATGATAATTTTAAATTATATACTTACTTTAAAATGTTTACACTGCACAATAACAACCATTCAGCGATATAATAATTTTTATAGTTAGCAGAATTAATAATTACTACCATATAAAGATAGAGAAAAAATGCGAGTCAAGCACATTGCAAGCAGTATCAATAAAAGATGTTATAATCTACCCGTGATAAGAAATCGTAACAAATGCAGATTTTACGACCTTAAATGTGTGTTATCACACGTAAGTAACACATAATAGTTCACCAAAATACCAATAGAAAGCGCCAAATGGCAATAAAATGTCATGTAATTCCTGAGTTACACTATGTATGCATTTAAGGGTTAACAGATAATGTTTTTTAAATTTATATTTTTGATTATTTATGAATAAGAATAGAAAGGAAATCTTGATACTGACGCTTTATTACCATTCATTATGTTTTTATAAAGCAAAATTCAATGATTTGCATAGAAGGACTATAGAATAGGCATAACTGGTATCTATTTGTTCGTCTAATTATGCCTGACGTTTAACAGGGCTCTTTTTGTGTAAATCAATGTACATGGATGACATATATTATGCAGAATTTCCTAATATGTATCAGATACGATAAACTACTCGAGAAGGAATTAATGAGATTGTTATACATGAAGGTTTTGGTTATCTCACAAGCACTATAAGTGTAAGGCTAGTTTTGTATTTTGTTTGTGTTTGTTGAAAAAAAAAATAAGAATAAACATTTTGAAAAATTCTGATACACTATATATTTTGCCATGTTAATAAAAAATAGCAAAAATTAAATGTTTTCTTTATCATCTGTAGTCTTTTTTTTTATACTTAAGATGCTACAAAGTTATTATTTTCCCCCCTTAAAACTCCCCATCTGTCACCACATGTTACGTGAAAAAATAGTTTGATGATTTTATGCACCAAGTTATAGTTTCAGCTTCAACAACTGAAAAGTTACTTACGATATAGTAGAGTCCCGATTATCCGAGTTAATATGGACCAAGCTCACCTCGGATAAACCAGATTTACACAAATCGTCACCAAATAAGGAGACGAAATATAAATTTTCACTTAATTTCATTCATTTTTATGGTACTAGTAACATTTCTTTGATGTATATTTCCGTTACTTTTAAGGAAAACGGGGAATGAAACTGTTTATTTAAAAAAGCCCTTGACAGCTTTTTCTTTTGTTGAATGTCAATTTTGCTGAAGTATTTTTGTTTTTCGCTGCAGTGTTACGCTACTACATCGCTACCAATTTCTAAGATTTTTTTCTTACCACTAAAACATATCAGTACATACCGTGCCTAATTCAATCGCCCAAATCTAACAATTGCCAACGATTAAATATGGCAAAAATTTGTGTTAAATTTTAGAGGTAACAAAGCCGTACAAATTGGCAGCTATGTGATTCTATTAGTGCTCTGAAAATTGCATGTGTAGCCTCTTCTTTCTGCTCAAAGTATTAAATAGTTTTTTCAATCGAACTTATACCTTTGGAATGGATCATTTTCTTCTAATGGACTGATGGCTTCCACTATTATGAAACAGCCATTATAAATGAAGTGTTAGGTGAAGATGAAAGAGCAGCCATAAAAAGTTAGAACTCTGATTTTCTGGTCAGAATGGGGGAAAAATGGCCATAATTTATTTTGAAAAAAAAAACAAACAGAATTTTTGTTAAATGAAATGATGCAAAGCAACAATCGAAATTCTTTATAAAATATTACATGTTTTAGAATGCCATTTGATTATATAACCTAAAACTTAATTAATAAAAATTAAAGCTATTTTAAACCTTGCTCGAAGTGACTTCCTTCGGCTGCAGTGCAGAAATTTATTCGAGAAATAAATCCTTCTAATTCTTTAAGCACTTTGTGCACGATCCCTCGAAGCATGCCCTAACTCATCTGTGTTCAGATGCAGAAAATTGTCATAACTCGTGCAATTTAAAGTTACGTAACTCGATTAATTTTAATGTTAGCTGAATGGGATTATTTTTGTCTTACTTATTAGTGTAACAGGACATTTTTACTAAATGTCACGTATAGGACCGAGGAACCGCATAAAAATTTAAATTTCGTAACTTTTTTAGAAATTTTTTATTGATCAAAAGGACTTTTAAAATAATTTTTAACCCCAATTAAAACATTTTTGTAATTGGAACTGTATGTCTATGACTAACGGTTTAGAAATTAGCCATTGGGCACCGTTGAGAGTGGACACCCTGTATAGTCTTCCAACACGCAAAAAAGAGAAAAGAGAAAAATAAAAATTGTTGCAAAACAGAAAAAAAATGTCGAAAAGATTCTTCAACCAAATAGTAGAATGAATGCCACCTTATCAAACTTGAAATGTATAAATAAAGCAAACAGAAGTTGGTATTCATCCATTATTTATAAACATTTAGACTAGCTCTATATTACAAAAACATAATCACAGCCACAAATGTCAAATACTTCATTTTTGAAACATTACACATTTTGAAAAAGTTTTAAATTACACTTGAAATTACGCCACTTCATCTCGGCCGAATAAATTCTCCCCCTTTGTAGAAAAAAAAAAAATCTCACGAAATCAATTTCTAATTAAACCGAAATCAAACTCGAAACTTTTTTTCATCTTCAATTCAGGATCAAAAATGTATTTCTGTCCAGAAATTGAAAAAGAATCAATAACAGTCATAATACTTTCCAAAAAGGCGAGGTAAAGTGAGAAAATTCATGTTCTGTACAAAACTCGCTTTTAATCGACGAATGATATAGTATTAGGTCAGAATTAAGCGATGAATACAGTGATTTTGAAATGCTAGGACACATGGATATTTTTCGCACTTTTAAACATGGTATAGTATGACAAGGTAATCTGAAATCTGAATCACCCAAAACTACAGGGTGTTTCAGAATAAGTGTTCAACATTTTGTAGGGACATAAACACCGGTAATACAGAGAAGGTACATGGCTCACTATAGGTGCATTTATGCGTTATATTAAAAAAAAAGTTTAATACTTTACATGAAAATCACTTGAAAACATCAAATTAATATTTGCTCGAAGTGATAAAAATACATTTAAAAGACAAAAAATACCTTTATTCAGATTCGACATGTTTCATTGCTCTGGCGGGAACATTCTTAAGAACTAAAATGATACAAATATTTTCGCGATTTTTTTTTTTAATTGAAAACTTTTAATCAGAAATCACGCGAACTCAAGCACAATGAAATTAAATGCAATATTAAAAATGAATATTTGTGAACGTGAATTATTTTATATTATTGTTTCGTTATTCTGTAGAGCATCTCTTTCCAAATTTTAGGAAGCTCCATGGAGGTTTAATTATTGCATATATTCTCACTGTGTAAGAAGATCTCTATTGGTTCTTGGATAATGAATGACAAATAAAATCTTTAATGAATAAATTATTTTACAATTTTTAAAATTAATATGTAAAGGTTCTTTGTTATAGTCTAGTCCGGTATAGTATAGTATATTGTCTTAGTCTGGATAAAGCTGTAGTTTTCTTGTTCTATTTGATGTTTGCTATATGATCTTTGATCCCAGTTTTAAGCTTTCTGTTTGTCATTTCTATATAAAATTGCACTGTTTCTTTTGTGAAACAATGGCTATAACGAAAGCACAATAAATTAATTAAGAGCATAGGGAATAAGAAGAAAAGTAATTTCAATGTACGAAATCCCAACTTCTCCCCTTTACAATATTTTCCTGATTTCTTCGATTGAAATATAAACTCAATAAATACAATATCTCTATTATTACAAAATCTTCCGTAAAATTAAAAAACATAGTATATTAGAAAATAGACCCAATAGAACCAAATCAATTATCAGGGGTAAATGAAATACTTTTCACCAAAGAAAAATGGACAGTGCAATTTTATATACAAATGACAAACAGAAAGTTTAAAACTAGGATCAAAGAACATATAGTAGACATGAAATACAACAAGAAAACTACAGGTTTAGCCAGACTATATAACAACGAACCTTTACAGATAATTTTTTTAAATTTTAAAATAATGTATCCATCAATATTTTATATGCCATCCGAGTATCAATAGAGATCTTACGCAGTGAAAATATATGCAATGATTCAGCCTAAATGGAGCTTCCTAAAATTTGAAAAGAGATGCTCTGCAGAATAAGGAAACAATAATATAAAATAACTCACGTTCACAAATATCCATTTTTAATATCGCAGTTAATTTCATTATGCTTGAGTTTGCGAGATTTTTGTTTACTAGTTTTCAATTAAAAAAAAAAAAAAAAAAATTCTGCGAAAATACTTTTATCATTTTAGTTCTTAAGAATGTTGCCGTTAGAGCAATGAAACATCTGGAATCTGAATAAATAAAGGTATTTTTGCCTGGGGGTCAAACACCCTTTAAAGCGTCCAAAAATCGATTTTTTTCTTTAAATAGCTTATAATTAAACATGATTCTTTAGGAACATTTAAAAACAAACCCAATACAAAAATTCGCATTAGAAGAGATGTTATGTCTAAAATATTTTAAGCTTTTTCTATATTATGAAGAGGTTATTTAATCTTTAAAGTAAATTTTTTCAAAACAGCGATTTTGATCATTGCGCGCACTATTTCTGAAAAATGGTTACTCAGAATTTCACAAAATTTTTGCTGAATGTATTAAACGTATAGATGACCTATTATTATGTTTCTCAGGTAAGACGTTTTGAATTTACGACGATTTTTTTTATTAAAAAAATCTCGATATTTAGAAATTCTTAAAAAAAAAGTTTTGTTTCTCGGGATCTACAAGTTTTTTTTTTCATTATAGGTGATTTTGAAAACACATTGTACCTGAACTTATTAAAAAAAAAGATCTTGGTTTATTTTAGCCATTCAAATGTGAAAAATCATGCGCGCAATGCATACAAGAATAATTCTTTCGTAAGAACTGTATTATCTTTAAAAATAAATTAAAAAAGCTTTGTATATGTGTATACTTTTTTAACAACTTTAATTGATAAAATAAATCCTTCTTAAGATCTGTTTTCAATTTTATAATTAAAAGTCTGTTAGTCATAGAGTGACTGCAATTCTTACAGAAGTCACTTTTTCATGTATTTTGTTAGTTCAAAGGGTACCTGACCCTTTTTTTAATGTATTTTTATCACGTTCAGCAAATATTAAGTTAATTTGAAAAAGTTTAATTACAATGCAAATTTTACACGCATGTTTATTTATAAAACTTCAAACATAAAAAAACATAATAGAAGCACATTTATGTGTCATTTAGCTCTAGTTTTCTTTCATCCAACAATACATTTCTCGACCCCACATCCCTTTTTTAAGGGAATAACGAAGGAAATATGCTCATTAGTGAGCCGTGGTTCCTCCCCTGAAGTTGGGCGAATTTCTCCCGAAAACATAAAAAAGAAGGAAATAAAATGAAGAATCGGAAAGCATCGAAATAACCCTAATGGCTGATCGGTCATGATTATTACAAAACTTCCCCCGACTAAAAAAATGAATGGCTTTGTTGTAATGGCTATACTATAAGCATAAATAACGACCGGATGCTTTCGTGACGTATATTGTGTTGTGGGACGAAACATAAAAATAGTGGGCAAAACTTTTTCCGAAAAAAGATACCTATAAAAATAAATGTTGGTGTCAGCAACATGTGTCGATTTTCAAGAACATTCAGAGCTTTTTTAAATATCTACATACACATGGTGTCTCAAAAAGATTGATAAGCGCTGTTATTCTTTACCTGTTGGGTATAAGCGGCAGTAACAAAACTGAGGGTGTAGGGAGCTGTGGCAAGCGATTCAGCTGTTCAGCTCTAGATTTGGGACAGTGCAAAAAGGAGGAATTACAAAAATATTAAAAATAAAGGATAATTGAAAATCCATTTGTGAAAATAATTAATTTTTGTTTAGATAATTGTCAAAACTTTCTTTCATCAGGTTAGAAATAGCAATAAAATTAGGAAATTTCTTAAGGAGCAAGGATTCCCCACAACTGTTATTGCTCATCTCACAGATAGGCGAGTCTATTATCATACTATTTTTGCCACATTAGTTTTTTCTCACCTATTTGGGTTACTTGAGTTCTATTATTCCATGTAATTTTTTTTTAATGAGCAGATCGTGGTTATTTTGAGCTGTTGAAGATTGTAGGTTTTTTTTTTTTTTTTTCGTAACAATTAAATTCTTCTTTATTATTACTATTTTTTTGGTCTCCCAAACGATTGCTTATATTTCTAAGATTAGAACAAAGCTACACATTTTTTTTTTCAGTTTTTAGTAGAAGCAAGTATTTGAAATAACATGACATCAACATTTAGATATATTTTATAGAAATCGTAACATCGTCATTTTTACAAATCATCACTTTGGCTAATGTCAGACGAACGTCTGTTTGCATGCTTTTTGTTTCAACATGAAAAAGAAACACATACTAGCGAATGTGTAGGGAGGCTATAAGAAAGAAAACAGCGTGCAAATAGACGTTCGTCTGATATTAGCCTTATTCCCCAATAGTCACTTATTTCACAAATATTCATGTGTTCTATAGAACGTAACTTATGTAAGTAACCGTCATTGGTAAATTTTAGGACCAGTCAACTGTGACGAAAAACAAGCAAACAAACAAACAAAAAATACCCAAAAAGAGTTTCATTTTAAAAGCGTAAAGTCTTATCGACAATTTATCTATGGCCAGGTGCAACATAAAATTTTTTATATCTGTGAAAGAGGTTATTTTATAGTGAACGCTGTTAAAAAACTATCCAGTCAATCGGACATTTTCTCAGAAAACGGTTACATAACCATAATTTAATTGTATTTTGACTATATTATGGTCAGAATAGAGTTAAATTACGGTTGCGTTAATGTTTTCTACGAAAACGGTGGAATGAGTGGACAGTATGCAAAATTTTCTTTTAATCTTTCTGCAGTTAAACCCTTATGTGTCGCTTTGAAAATCTTACCGCCCTGAAAAATGCAAATATGGCATCGCCACAATAAATTTGGCTCTGGATGGACACCTAAAAAAAGGCATTGCTGTGCTTGATATACAATTTCACACTCTAATTTAACTCTAATCATTCAAAATTTCTCAAAAGCTTCATGGAAAGTTATTAATTACTAGTGTGTATTTTCAAATATTACGTAATATGAATCAGAATCAATGTATAGAATTAAAAAGGAATATGTTGCATAAAATTTTAGCTAATTAACAAAATTCTGAAATTATTTAATCAATATTAATTCACGAAAATGTATTCCTGAATATTATGGATATAGATTTAATTTAAACTTTGTAAATATTTTCGATAAACTTTTAAATTGTTAAAAGTTATTTCAGTTATATAATAGTTGCATCAAATCGCTCCATCGATATAACTAGTATGTTGTGGCCATCACAAAACTTTCTTCTATATAAATCACGTCAATTAAATCATTTAAATAGTAAAAGAAATTACATCAATTTAGAACCAATTCATATCAAAGTATACCAGAATTTGAAGTTTGATGAAAATTCGTGCATTAGTTATTGAGATAGAGCTGTAGGGGAAATTCTGAAAAATGCAGCTATTTGCACCAAAACACAAACAGCTCTAATTCATATTAAGGTACACCGGAATCTGAAGTTTGATCAAAATCCGTGCATTAGTTCTGGAGCTAGAGCTATTGTGGAAATCACAAAAATGCAGCACAGCAGCGCCACCTGTTGAGCGATTTACACCAAAAGGTACAAAACATCAATTTATGTCAAGGACTAACTGAATCTGAATTTTGATGAAAATCCGTGCATTAGTTCTGGACATTGGGCTATTGTGTAAATCATGAAAAATGCTGCATAGCAGTGCCACCTGTTGAGCGATTTACACCAAAACATAAACAGCATTAATTCATTTCCAGGTATACCTGAATCTGAAGTTTGTTGAAAACCCAAGCATTAATTCTTGAGATAGAGCTATTGCGGAAATCACAAAAAATGCAGCATAGCAGCGCCACCTGTTGAGCGATTTACACCACAAGGTGCAAAACGTCAACTCATGTCAAGCACTAACTGAATCTGAAGTTTGGTGAAAATCCGTGCATTATTTCTTGAGATAGAGCTATTAAGAAAATCGTGTAAATGCTGCAAAATGCAGCATAGCAGCGCCATCTGTTAGGCGATTTGCACCAAAACATTACCAGCACCAATTCATATTAAGGATTAACTGAATCTCAAGTTTGATGAAAATCTGTGCATTAGTTCTTGAGATAGAGCTAGTGAAGAAATCGCAAAAAAGGCAGCATAGCAGTGCTACCTGTTGGGCGATTTACACCAAAAACTAACCAGCACCAATTTATATTAGGGACTACTTGAATATAAGTTTTTATTAAATTTCGTGCATTAGTTCTTGAGATAGAGCGCCCACAAAATTTGTATCACAGACATACAGACAGACAGACACACAGACTGACATTTTGTAAAAACATGTTTTTTGGAATCTCTGACCTCTAAAACGGGTTAATCCGTCAAAAACCGGAAGTCGAAAATTTTTGCGAATCCAATACTTTCTTCTTGTAAAGATAGAAGAAAGTAACAATAATAAAATCAACTTTTTAAAGAAAACGATATGAAAATTTCTACAATTATTATCATAGATAAAAGACAGGATTCATACGCTCCTACATTTTTACTTTCTTCTATTCTTCTTCAACAAGAAGAAAGTATTGGATTCGTGAAAATTTTCGACTTTCGGTTTTCGACGGATTTACACGTTTTAGGGGTCAGAGATACTGCAGAATCTAAAAGTACGTTAATCTGATCGGTCTTAAAAAGATTAGAGAAGATTGAATTATACTGAACAAATCTGTAGCGATCTCCCTGTAAACGGGTTACCATTCAACTCCCTTTGATCGCAAAAATTTAAGGCAGAATCATTTGTTGTTAAGACATCCAATGGTTGTTTTCGTGTTTGGTTAAAGAAGATCAGTTAAGCATTTGAAAAGAACCTGAAATAAAATTAATTAAGTTAACAGAGTCTTTGCCTACCGGTATTTTTTAACAGCGTTATAAAACGATTGACATAATACAATTTACTACAATTACTAAAAGTTACTGTTTTAATTTCTTCAAGGGCAGTGGCTCATTTTTGGACCACTTAATTTTAATTCTTAAATGCCACATTGGCACCAGAATATTGGGATGAAAATTTTCTTTTATTAAGTAAGTGAACAAAAGCATTTTTGTATTTCGAATTTTGTTTGTAAATTCTGGTGCCACTCACTGATTTCAACATTTTACGAATAGAAGTACCTTGCCTCTGAAAGGATTAAACACAGATTAATGTATTTATTATTTTAAAGCTTCCTTTCTCTTTTAATATTCACGTGTAAATGCAATTTTCAAGACATAATTTTCAATATTTTCATGCTTTTAACACTTACTCATTTAATAGTAATTTTAAAGTTTTTTTTTCTGTTTTTAATAGTCACGTGTCAATAAATTTTTAATCGTTAGGAAATATTATTCTTTGCGCTGTTTTTAGAATTGAAAACAACCTCTATAATAATAGCCTAAGTCATGTGACTATTATCAACAGTTCCGGGCGGATCCCTTCGCTTTTTTATATACCAGGCGGCCATTTTGGTATTTTAATGTTAACCAGCCACAGGTGTGATAAGTCGACAAATATTATTCTATCGCCATTATTTCACTTATATTATAATAGTCTAAGTCATGTAACTGCCATAAGTAATTAGGGGCTGATCACTTCTCTTTTCGTAAGAAGTTTTTTATTAAAGAATTTTGATTGAATGAAAAATTTTTAAGAATTTTGATTAAAGATTAAATAATTAAAATTATTTTTTTTAATAAAACTACATAAAAGTTGCCATGATCGCAAAGAATTCCTGGTACTTTTATGTTATCCGGGTGCAAATCTCGCCAATACCTTTTTTTTTTTTTTTTTAATTCGCCAGTTAGCATTTTTTTTATTTTTCGAATGGTAAATTAAAACGGTGCTACTTGGTTATCCCATCGACCAAAAATCTGTCGCCAAATTATAAGATTAAATGTCAATAATGGTTGATCGTAAATGTCACATTCACTTGACTTTAAGGAAGTTACACGTGTTTACGCCATCAAGTGATTTTTATTTCGACGTTTTATTTGTATTTTTATTAATATTATACTAATTTATTTGTTCTTTCGTTATTTAAAATAAAAAATTATGTCAGTTTGTATAATTTGGTGGGTGATTTTGCGATTTATATAATTTAGCGAAATTTGTTGACGGGAGAAGTATTACCATTAAAACATTGCTTTGAAGTTGGAATTAAATGTCATAATTTGTTGCATTGTCATATACGCACCGGGTTTGGCGTAAAATTTTTTACGACAATTTGGCGAAAACCTCGTTTTCGAGTACCAGTTACATATGCATTTTTAAATTATTTTCTATTATTTTTAAAATGAAATAACAATGAATAAAAAAAAGTTTAATTAATAACTATAGAACAAAACGATTTAGAACATTTTTTGTAAATAAAAAGAAAATAAATTCAAATAAACATTTATTAATAAATATAAGCAACAATAGCCGGGTTACCATGTCAGGCAAAATAACGCCATTTGGCTCCAATTAGTTACCCCGTTGCGTATATGACATCTGTACCTAATATTTTTCTTTTCGTTTCGTTTTAAAAAAAGAAAGAAGTGAAAGCCATTTATTTTTAATGTTTCAGTTTTAAATGAAAGTTTTGTATTAAATAAAATAATAATGAAATACAAATTGAATTATGAATAAAAGTAATATGATACATTTCTTAGTATGCATTTAAGAGAGGCCAAACTGGTCGCAAAATTAGTTTAGAATAATAACCTTTTCTAAAATAAGAAAAAAATATGTATGTTATGATTAAAATTTGAGTTGCCATCATTAGAGAAAATTATTTAAAATTAGAAAAAAAATTAATATTTCGAAAACTAATTCCAATTTAAAAATTATAATACCAATTTTGAGATCTGCGGATCAATGCGGATTTTTGGTGTTAATTTCATCGCAAAGTATTCCACATTTTAGGAGAATTCGCAATGAAACATAATCAGCTGTTTAATCAGTCGTTTCATGGAATCGTTTCATAAATTTTTTTCATTTCAGCCGTTTCATAAATTCGTTTCATTAGGATTTTATATATATAGTGTAGATATTATTTTATTCATTGTATGATTAGTTTTTATATCCTGTATTTGATATTCAGGGGGCATACAGTCTTTACTTTTGAGCACCTCCATTTTAAAATTGTAACTTTCGTCTTATTTAATCGCAGAAAATTGTTATAAATTTTGTGATTAAATAAGGTGAAGATTACTAATCGGTAATGATGCTCAGACGTAAGGTCTATATGCACGATGCATATAGTAAAAAAAAAAAAAAAAAAACAGTAATTTCTGTTATAAATCATACGAGTAACAGGAAATACTAACACTTTACTGCACGAATTTTTCTATTTTTATGCAAAAAACTATTTGAAATGCACATATCGGTGTAATAATGGGAAAAATAGTAAAAAAAAAAAAAAAAAAAAAAAAAATTAATTTTCAAATTTTCAGCCAAAATTTGACAATTTATGCTATGTGCCATATGTACACAATTAGGGTTTTAAAATATTGTATTGCTATATTTTACAACTAAATAAGCTTAAATTAATTAATTTTATATGCTTAACACTTTGAAACTTTTTTTATATTAATATTTTTAAGTATCCAGTAAAAACAATAAAAGTAAATCTTACCTTAATAGCTGATCGATTTTTTTTTTTTTTTTTTTTTTGTTTCCGAAGACCAAACTCTAATTTTTTGTCTAATGCAGCCATCTGAGATGGACAAAATAAGTGTTATTCTATTCTTTGGATTGTTCTTGACCAGGGACAGAGATCACATTGGCCAAATTCATGGCACATAATAAAAATTATAAAGTTTTTAGGTATGTACCAGATATGACACGTGGTGCAGAGAAGGTCTAAAATGGGTCCATGGCAACCAAGAGTTTAAGAACCGCTCTTACAGAACATCTAAAAATTTGATCTCATTTCTTTTTACGGCTGGATTCGTTACCGTCCTATGAAACCTTAAAGTAGTTTTGTGCGTAAATATTTTGCATCCTATCTCAAGATCCGACAACAAGACACGTATAAAATGTTTGTAAATTGAGCTGATATTATAGAATAAATTTCCACATACATTTCCATATCAAGGTTGGGGAGTAGTGACAATTTACAATACTTATTATGAAACTCTTTCGAAAGCATAAAACATGTTACTATCCAACGTAATTTCATGATATAGAAATTGGTTTATAGCCGTTTCGAAATTTAGTTTCCATCAAATATTGCTGGTTGCATCTTGATTGCCCAGATGCAACGTGCGGTTGATATTTTATTTATAAGCGTGTATAGCTATTCTATGCCATCTTTTGCAGGGTTCGCCGTCCTTAAATTGGTTCCATCGTTAGACCATCCCCTACTTTCATTAGAACGCTCATTACTTCCCACTGTCGAGCCCTTCCCTAAAGATGGGGACAGAAGACCACAATTGCGTGACAAACATCGCTTACCCAGGCTTCCCGGAGGAATGAGATAGGAGTGAAGAGCAAAAGAATGGTCTTGCCAAGATGAATGGGATATAAATTTCACTTCCTTGGCTATATGTATGGATTAATATGCTTTATGTCTTTTTCATCTTGTATAAGTAGCTTCGGTTTCCTCAGTATTTTGTTAGGATAAGTAACTGATCAAAAGCAAAAGCATGAAGAAAAAACTTTAATAGCAAAAAAATGCAAAGACAAACGATTTATTTATTTATTTTATGATTATGACCCTTAGTCTTTTCTCCTAAGATGATTCGTATAGTAGTTTAATTTCTTTAGCTGTATGTATGGAAGGATTAATATGTTTTATACTGTTTTTTGTTTCATATTAGAAGCTTCGATTTCCTTATATTTTTTAACACAAGTGTGAACGACTGCTTTTATACATACATAAGAATACTTAAGAAAATACAATTTAAAAATACAAATAATAAATTGCATTATGTATAGTCAGTATTAAAAAAAAAAAGATACTCCTCATAAAATTTAATTTCATAATGGTCGCAGAGAAAAAGAAAACAGCCAATCGAATAAGAATTATGTCTTTTTTCATTTTATATTTAAAAAAAATAGGCCTAGGGGGTCATCTTCATACTAAAATCGTACTAAACTCTGCAATTTTTAACACGGATTCCCAATTTTGGCAGCATGTTTGGATTTTTTGGTACATTTTACTTTCCTAAGCAACACAGGACGTCATTCGGGGAAATAGTTTAGAAATTATGAAGGTATAAATTTGGAAATTGAGATGTTAAAATTCCTTTTTAAATTTTACAAAACTGATTGCAATGCCGATACTTTTTAAAGAATAACTCAAAACCTACTTGCCGGAATGAGCTGTAATTTTGGACTTAAATTTTTAAAGATTCTAGAAATCTCGAAATTTATAGTTTACAATTCATATTTTTTTTTCTTTTTTTAAAAAATCACTTTAAAAATATATACACTTTCGACATTAATTTTCGAAAAAATTATGAATTATAATCTATGAATTTTTTAGAGGGAATAGATTTCTAGAAGGTTCATATATGCGAATCCAAAATTATAGCATATTTCGATAGGCAGTTTTTGAGTTATTCTAAACTATCTGCATTGCAATCAGTTTTGAAACGACTAGAAAAGAATTTAACATTACGAGTTCCAAACTTTAAACCGTCAAAATTTCTAAATTATTTGACCGAAAGACTTCCCATTTTGAAACTGGAGATTTTTTTACAGAGTTTTGTACAATTTTAGCATGAGGACAGCCCCCTATGCTTATTTTTTTTTAGCATAAATTGAAAGAAGACATAGTTCCTAATACAATGCCTATTTTCATTTCACTCTATGACGACTCGACGATTAAAGTTTATGGGATGTATCTTTTTTTTTTTTTTTTTTTTTTTTTTTTCCGTTAATACTGACTGTACAATAATGTCGTCCATTAATAATTTGTTTTATGATTATGACTTCTTGAAAACAGGAAAATAAAAGTCTTGCCAACATGAATGAGATATAAATTTTACTTGCTTGGATGAGTGATTCAGTATGCTTCATGTTTTATTTTAATTTTGCATTGGAAGATTCGGCTTCCTTACATTTTTGTTGCGATAAATGCCTGGTTTAGCAAAAAAGCTTTTATTAATACATAAAAAAAATTAAGAAGATAAAAAGAAAGGAACATTAATGATTTATTTAAGGGGGCAGTTTACCTCAAAATTTATCAAAAAATAGATTTTTCTTTTTAAATATGAAATGAAAGCCTGTTTAATTCTGAATATTTTGACATCTCAGTTTTATCAATACGGCAATTATATCACGAGATATTGTAAATTTTGTTAATGCACCCAGCGCAATTACCTACACTAATTAAAACTTTAAATGGCTTTTTCTCGATGTTCCTATTTTCTACACTTTCATGTTTTAAAAGTGCTAAGGCTTTTTTTGTATTTGAGGTAGATAGTTAAACTTTTTTGTGCATGTTCTTTATTATATATGTCACAAATCGGAGCATGCAATTAGCCTTCAGGGTTTTCATTATTTTTTTTTTTTTCAAAATAAGGGTATATGAAGATGTGTTAGATTTTATCTTTTTACACTATATATAAATCAGTAAAAAAAAAATACATTAAATGTAATATTAGATGTATCTAAAAATCCATGCGCTGTCTTGTGTAATATAAAAAAAATTCAAATTTTTTAAAACTTTAATTAAACATGCAGTTATTTTTTTTTTTAATGTACTTGCATTTGAACACTGAGGTAAAAGGAGTTCGCCATTTGAACTATATTTTTTTAAAATAAACAAAATTGTTGAAACGGTAAACTGTCCCCTTAAGGAATGTGATTCTTTTGAAAAAAAAAGAAAATCACAGTCTTCCCAATATAAATCGGATCAAAATTTCATTTTCTTGACTTTACATATGATTCAATATGTTTTATGCAGTTTTCCTTTTGGGACTGGTGTAAAATGGAAATTTTGTCAATACATAAAAATAGCAAGACGAAATGCAAAGTCGTGCATTAATGATTTATTTTATAACTATGATCGTTTAAAAATAAAAAAATAGTCTTGCCGATTTGAATGGGATATAAATTTCACTTTCTAGTCTATACATATTGTTAAATGCACTTTATGCCTTTTTAACACTTTCTAACATTTTTAGGTGCGTTCGTAATTATATAAATACGTAGCACCTATAGTCGTCGTTCAGTCCGTCCGTCTGTCTGTCCGTCCGTCCGTCCGCATATAACAGAGCAAAAACTACCCAACCGAATGGTCTGAAATTTTAAATATATGATTGTTGCAAAATTTTGTCGTGCTTCAAATTTTATGAAAATCGGATGTATAGTTTAATTACAGGGACAGTCAAAAGTTTTTCTTTACATTATGGCCATTGGGGGAAATTATTTCAAGTGCATTTTAATGATGTTACAGCCTTCCGAATGGTCTGAAATTTTAAATGTATCATTGTTGCAAAATTTTGTCGAGCCATTTGAAATTTTATGAAAATCGGATGTATAGTTTAATTACAGGGACAATCAAAAGTTTTTCTTTACATTACGGCCAATGAGAAAAATTATTGCAAGTGCATTTTAATGATGTTACAGCATTCCGAAAGGTCTGAAATTTTAAATGTATAATTGTTGCAAAATTTTGTCGGGCCATTTCAAATTTTATGAAAATCGGATGTATAGTTTAATTACATGGACAGTCAAAATTTTTCCGTTTCATTACGGGGAATGGGAAAAAAAAAATTATTGCAGTGCATTTTAATGATGTTACAGACTATGCACTTATGAAGTGCAAAAAAATATACATTCAGTACAATATGGGGTGTAAAAAATAATTACAAAACTAGCTATAGTACGAACGCACCTCATTTGACACGTTTGACGAGCAATTTCCAACTTGTTAAAAAGTGCTTACGGATTTGGTTTGTCTGCATGCACTCTATCTGCCCGTGCTCTAACGGCCGTAAATTTACTTGGATTGCAAAGCAATAATATATCACTCACCCGCAAGGAAAGTGACGCATCTCGACCAAAAGCAAATTTCACTGGAGAAGCAAAATAAAATGTGCGTGATTTTACTGTAACATGAAATTATAGCACTTAGCTCTGCATGCAGGAATAAACGTGCATAAAAACATAAAACCCTTAAGAATGAAGACGTAGGATGAGGTTTGGAGGGTTGAGTAATTTTACCTCCCCACACAATCCACCCCTCTTCTTTGGTCACAAATGGTCACATAGCGCAATAAATTGATTTTCCGTATAACTACACTTATAAAACTTTTTGTGTAGCAAGAAGCAACCTATGACAGACCTACAAGTGGAATAAAACGCAAAAGGAATTTTTGCGAGATATGTCACTTTTCTTGCGGGTGAGCGATATACAGTTGGACCTCTATTTAACGAACCTCTATTTTGCGAATTTCTCTATTTTGCGAACTTTTACTTGGAACCAAGAACATTTTGCAAATTTCTTCGTAAAATAACCTCCAAATAGCGAAGTGTATTCTCTATTTAACGAACTTTTCCTTGGGATCTAAATTTTTTTCTCCCTATTTCTTAAAGTATTACTATACAATTCAAACTTATTCTTTCTTTTAACACATTTTATGGTGATCAGTAACCATGAACAGGTCTTACCAGGCACCTAACTTACCAAGAGCAGTAAAATCGCTATGATTCTTTGCTTTTCATCCAAGAAGTGCAAACTTTCAATATCCCCTTTTAACCCTCAATGAAGCTGCCCCGTGTCCTTAAATTATAGTTTCCCGTTTTCTAGATTGTTGATCATGATCAATCGTGTTGGTAACTTCGGTTCTTGTAGCTCAAAAATCTCAAAGCGAAAGTGCTTGAGCATCAAAGAAAAAAAAATTATTCTTGATGAGGTGGATAAAGGCGTGAAGAAAAAGAATACTGCTTTAAAATTTGGTATCCCTCCAAACAGCTTATCAACCATAATAAAAAAATCGTGATTTTAATGTAGAATTATTTTTTAAACTGAAAATACAATGTATTTTAAGACAATGTTTTGTTTCATTCTTATTTCCCTTGCAGATTTCTTTTCGATGGGTAAAATAAGTAAAAAAAAATAGATATAATTTATAAAAAAAAGTGTGACTAATTACTTTTTTAAATTATATTTAGTGCTTATGGACTTAAAATATGTTTTATGTAGTTTAAAGTATTTTAAAAGGTGACTCTCTATTTAACGAATTTTCCAAATAACGAACTTTTTTTCGGGATTTAGCGACTTCGTTAAATAGAGGTCCGACTGTATTATTGAAGTTTACTATAGCATGTTCAGTATTGAAATGAAGTGTGTAACATTTACATGAATAGTTTAGAGGAGAAAAAATCCGTTACATTACGGTCTATGGGGAAAATAGTTTGCAATGTATATTTTAATGATGTTACACTATTTAAAACATTTTGAAATTGATATATGTTGCTGATGTGCGTTACAAGATGCTTACTATAGATTATTAGTTTGCATAGGATTTATCGTTCATTTACAGGGACATATAAAAGAATTCGGTTACAGTTCTATGAACAATAATTGCTGGGAGTCGTTTTCTGCTGTGGTACGCGTTTTTAAATTTAACTAATTTATCATTCATTTACAGGGCATACAAAAGAATTCGGTTACAAGTCTATGAACAAAAATTGCTGGGAGTTGTTTTCTGCTGTGGTACACGTTTTTAAATTTAACTAATTTATTATTCATTTACAGGGCATACAAAAGAATTCGGTTACAAGTCTATGAACAAAAATTGCTGGGAGTTGTTTTCTGCTGTGGTACACGTTTTAAAATTTAACTAATTTATCGTTCATTTACAGGGCATACAAAAGAATTCGGTTACAAGTCTATGAATAATAATTGCTGGGAGTCGTTTTCTGCTGTGGTACACGTTTTTAAATTTAACTAATTTATCGTTCATTTACAGGGGCATACAAAATAATTCGGTTACAAATCTATGAACAGTAATTGTTGGGAGTCGTTTTTCGGCTGTGGTACACGTTTTTAAATTTAACTAATTTTTTGCACATTGCTTATTGTGTATATAAATTCTATAGATCATATACAGGTCTGCAAAAAAGATCTTGAATGCATTTCTCTTCACTGAATGAAATTGATGAAGGTGCTTTGCGTTTCCTAAATTAACTAAAGTTTAGCTTACTACTTGTATATCTTCAAATCTATAGATTATATACAAGACTGCACAAAAGAATTAGGATATTTTTTAGACTATTGATTCTAATTCCCGAAATTTGATTTTCAAATGTATTATGCGTTTTCCAAATTGTTTTGCTAGATATCATCTTTCACCTTATTATACAGTGAAGTTTTGTTACAGTATTGTGAATGTGTTGAAAATGTTTCATAATTTATACTTTACATATGATTACTCATTCTTGTTTATTTTGCGACTGATGTGAATAAAAGCTTTTAATAATACATAAAAAAAAAAATTCACAAGACAAAATGCAAAGTCGTGCATTAGTTATTTATTTGATGACTGTGATCCTTTTGTAAGAAAATAACAGTCTTACAAAGATAAATCGTATATAAATTTATTTTTTTTTGTCTATACATATGGTTCGATATGTTTTATGCCTTTTTTATTTTTCGACTAATGTAAACTAAAAACTTTTATTAATACATAAGATAAAAAAATAACAAGATTTTAATATTAATAATACATAAATTTAATAATGATAACAGAAACAATTTAACAAGACGAAATGCAAAGTCGTGCATTAATTATTTATTTAATGACTGTCATCCTTTTGAAAGAAAATAACAGTCTTGTTAAGATAAATGCGATATAAATTTAATTTTGTTGGCTATAAATATGGTTCGATATGCTTTATGCCCTTTTCATTTTTGGACTGGGGTAAAATAAAGACTTTTATTAATACATAAAATTAAAAAAAATTAAAAAAAATAACAAGACGAAATATAAAGTCGTGCATTAATGATTTATTTTATGACTATGATATTTTAAAAAGAATAATAGTCTTTCCAGATTAAATAGGATATAAATTTCAGTTTCTTGGCTGTAAGTATGGTTAAATATACTTTATGCCTTTTTCATTTTGGGACTGGTGCAAAATAGAAACTTTTATTTGCGTAAAAAATAACAAGACAAAATGCAAAGTCATTCATTAATGATTTACTTTATGTCTACGATCCTTCTAAAAGAAAATAATAGTCTTGCCAAATTTAATGGGATATAAATTTCACTTCTTTAGCTATACGTATAGTTCAATATGCTTTATGCCTTCTTATTTTGGGACTGGTGTAAACTAAAACCTTTTAATAAAACATAAAGATTTAACAAGAAGAAATGCAATGTCGTGCAATACTCATTTATTTTGTAACTTTTCAAGGAAATTTATCCTATATATACAGGCTTTCTTTTAACTTACAATTCCGTTTGTATGTGGCGGTCAAATCTTGTTACTCATTTTTTACCCACTTCCTGTTGACATAGATCTTTCAAATTTGAAATACATATGTATTCATAAGAGAAATATATGAATTGGGCATTGATTTTTTTAAATTCGATCCCTAATGTGGGCAATGGGGTGCAAATTTAAAGTAAAAAAAATCACCGTATCTCATAAACCAATGGAAATAAAATCTTGAAACTTGTCGTGCCTCTAGTATAACTAAAATTAGTAAACACGAGCTTAGGATTTTTTCAAAACTCGACCCCTAAGGAGGGAAAAGGGGGCTACCTTCAAGCGCCCTCCGTTTTTGAAAGACATCGCGCAAAAACACTACTTAAGGTTAAACTAACACTACTAAGGTTAACACTACTTAATGGTTACTCAATTATAGTCTTGATTTTCTATGGAGAAATCAGTATCAGGTTCAACAATGAGTATTTGTTGAAAAGTACTAATGGCAGATTACCACAAGAGCGCCAAAATTTGGCCAACTTGGTGAAATATCGCCAAAGTTGGCGACAAAAATAAGTTGTCATACGTGAAGCCAATTTAACGATAGCTTGCTAATTTATCGAAATTCCCATTTAAATCAATTAATCCATATTTCTACATTTTTGTGAATTTTAATGAAAGCATGTCCATTTTTTTTTCATCCTTTTCAAAAAAAAAAAAAAAAAGTCTTCTTAAGCTCAATGTGATATAAATTTCACTTCCTTGGTAATACGTATGGTTCCAAATGCGTTATGTCTCCTTCATTAGGTAGATTTCGTATGAAATATTTCCTATTGCGATCTCCCCTATGTTGGAATTTCTGAAAAAATTTTGCAGATCTACACCGATCATGATCCGTGGAACCCAAAATCACCCCCAATAAAAAACTTTATCTATCTAGCTATCTACCTATATCACTTTTTTATGGACACGATAACTTCCGCAATTCTGCACAAATCTCTTCGAAACTGATACATTAAATCAAGGGGTAGAAAATCTCGGTCAAGTTCATTTATGGGCAAAATCGGACCAAGGGGTGGAAATAGGGTGGGGTTTTGTGAAAACCGAAAAAAAACCCCATAACTTCTTAATTTTTATACATATCAAATCAGTTTAAAGTTATTATTACTTCTAGGAAAAGGGCCAAAAATTTATGTATCACAGATTTTTGATAACATTAAAAATGGGCTCAAGGGGAGCAAAAATAGGGTTTTAGGGAGACAAAAATTCATAACTTCGTCAATTATTAAGATATCAAATTCACTTAAACTTATAATAAATCTTCTTAATATTATCTACAACTTTTATGCTGACAAGTTTTTCATAGGACCAACTCTTACTGAAAAAAAAAAAATACACGTTCACGAAAAAATTATCGTGTTAAGGGTGTACGGCTTATTTTCTGACTCATTTTTAATTTCATTTTCGCTCTTAAACGCATCTAATTGGCAGATTCTCTTATTCAGAAATTATATAATGTGCTGTATTGGTCAATTTTTTTTCTAAAAGCAGAATATATGTCAAAAAATGCTGTCAAAGTGGGAATTTTGAACCAAGTTTTCCGAAGCGATAGTGCTGGAAACAAACAAACAAACAAACAAAAAAAAAAAAAAAAAAAAAAAAAAAAAAAAAAAAAAAAAAAAGGTCGTAATAAGAAAATAATTGTAAATCAAGTTCTTGTTAATTTAACGAAAAATAAAAACACAGGTCGCTTATAAATCTCTTCAAAAAATCACGTTAGCAAGTTTCATGATTTTACTTTTAAAAATGAATCTGAAAATGTGTCAGAAAATGTTGAGCGGGGGAAAATATTTCTTTTAATACCGGCTAAATATGATTCTGATAAAACGAGCTCTTAAGAAAAATGAAATTAAAAATTCGTCAAAAGCGTCCAGATAAAATTGTTAAACTGGATAAAATATATAATGTGAACATTAAAAAGGTCCACAATCTTACTTAAAAGGAGAGTAATGTAATGAAAAAGATGTTACAAGTTTAAAATACACATTTTATTTTTCTTAGTAATTTCAAGCCTTCCAGGCTCATCATCAGAGAATATCTTAATAACTAAATGTTGCTTATTTACACAAATACGTCACTTTATTTTGAAAATGAAAGAGCCAATAACTACTAGAGTTGAAAGTAGAAGTAGCAGTAGCAGTTTCTTGGATTGAATTTAATTAGAGGAAATATATATTATTATTATTAATTGCAGTTCCATTTATTTTATGACATCACTTTGTTTCTCATATGTCACTTTCCATGTGTAGAAGAAAATATTTAATTTCTGTACTTTAAATTTTATTACGTCACTTTGCTCAGGTTTTCAGGAATTATTTTCAGGATATTGAACCACAAACTGGGGATATTGTACGATAGGACGTCGTTACATACTTGATTGCTTTTACACAGGATTTCTATTGGTTCTCTTGTAGTGGATGCGTAATAATTGGATGTTGGGAATATGATTTTTGCCTGATAAAAATCTATTGCGATATTCTGTTTGAAACTTAAACGAGAGAGAGCTGTGGATTGACGACAAAATTTTATGTCTGCTTTATGTTCTTTTATTCTTTCTTTGAGTTTTCTTTTGTTCATTTCGATGTACTCCATTAGTCTATTGCTGTCAGTTCTAAAAGGAATGGTATATATACCAGCTAATTCATTTTTCGGTGTTGGATCTATTTTCGTACAAATTAACTCTTTTAATTTTCTTGGTGGACAGGCTATTAAATTTATATTGTGTTTCAGTAGAGCATATCTTAATTTTTTGTTCAGACCAGGGAAATAGTTAAATTTTTTGTATATCATTTCTTTATGGTTTTCTTTTTACATATTGTCATGAAAACTGAATTCATGGATAAGTTTATTGATGAGGATTATTGAAAATCCGTTTTCTTCAGCGATATCTCTAATGGTATTAAGCCCTTTTCCTAAATATTTTTCTGAAAATACTTTAAAAGCTCGTCTAATATAAAATTTGTAAGCTGCAATTTTATATAAAAATGGTGATGAAGTATTATATGGGATCGTATTATTTGATCTGATCGGTTTTCTATATATATTTCGGTTAATGTTCAGGCTTTCAATGTTTTTAATTAAATTAACGTCGAGAAAAGGTAAACTTCCATCTTTCTCAATTTCAAGAGTGAATTGTATATTATCATCAAATTCATTTATTTTAGTTAGAAAAAGGTGTAATTCATTCAAATTATGTTCCCAAATAATAAAAATATCGTCTGCGAACCTGCCGAATACTCTTGGCTTCAAATCAATGTCAGCTAAAATTCTCATTTCTAAAGGTCGTAATTTAATTTCGGCAAAAAGCACAGAAAAAGGAGAACCTATTGGAGCTTTTTCTAATTGTTTATAACATCTTCCGTTAAACATGAAAACATTGTTATTTGTAATGAGGTTTAAACCGGATTTTATTGTGTTTTTTATCTGTACATTTGATATTGGACCTTTATCAATAGAATTTTCTATGAATGATTTGATTTCTTGCACACTAATCGAGGGATACAGTGATACTAAAATCTAAACTTGCAAGAATGCTTTTCTCGGTAATTGATAGATCTATTATGTTATATTTTAAACTTGTAACACCTTTTTCATTACATTAGTCGCCTTTTAAGTAAGATTGTGGACCTTTTTAATGTTCACATTATATATTTCATATTGAATCAAGGTGAAAAATTGCGTTTCGTCTTATGATATTATTTGTTAAACTGGGTTTATCTCTAATCTTGATTTAGTTTTTGTTGGTGAAATTAGTACTTAACTTCGAAATCTACCTCCGCTTGTAGGCTGAGCCGGCAGAGATTTTTTTAAGTAGAACTTCGGTTCTCATACACACTTTTTATAATAAGTGACTGATGTCAACGAAAATTTTTATCAACTCATAGAGTTTTCAGCAACAAAAGAAATAAGAAAATTGTACATTGTGATTTAAGTTATTACTAAGACATTTAAAACTGTAAATACTCATTCGCTAGGTAATTATGTCTTCTTTAATTTATATTTTAAACAATATACTTGGAAAGCTTTCTTTATATTGAAATAATAACTAGCTTTAAAATTTCCAATTTCAACACCGAAATTTGAGTTCATATTTCAATTCTGGAGTAAATTTTAACTTTGGATACCAAATGAGAAGCTATTCGCTCAAGAAATTTTGTAATTATAAAGTACAGGTTTAACTTCTAAATGTTAATTTAATTTCTAATATATTTTATTCATATCTCTAATAATAATTATTTTTTCAGGCTGTTTTTTTTAGTGGATTTAATATTAACCATCCTAAACATAATTATGTCATTTTCATACATAAAAAAAATTATAGGTAAAATATGAATTATTTTCGAAAAAATTATAAATATGTTTTTTTAAACAGAAATTGATTTCTAGAAGCTTTTAAGATGCGAATCCAAAATTTCACATTATTGTTTATGTAGTTTTTGAGTTTTGCTTAAAAAGCACCAATACTAAAGTTTGAAGGAGCGTACATAGTAATCAAAAAAGAATATTTTTATAAAAACCTATAAGTTCAAGAGTCTTAATTTTTTGTTAGAAAATTTAAACGATACATTTAGCGGTTTTCTAACGCAGATATTAATTCCCATTGAAAAGCAATTAGAAAATTTGTATTAAAACTTAACATTAAAGTAACAAGATTCACTTCCGAGAGAATTTTTAGCTCAATTTTTAATCTTGAATATCTCGGAGGCTTCTCTATCTTAAATACTTATTCTAGACTAATTTTAAGTTCTAGATTCGTATTAGTACTAAAATTAGGTGTTCACTTTCAAAATTCTAAGTTTGTTACTGATTTTACATAGAGACGGTACACAGTAAAGTATTTGACCGAAAAACCTGGCCAAAAATGCAAAAATTAAAATTTGCTCAACAATTGTAAAAAGCGTGTTTTTGTTTTTTTTAATCTTACTAACTGGTACATCGGTCTATGTCTATTTCAGAAATATGTGTCATATCCGGCGGCTCCTAGCCTTAGTTAAAGAGGAGGTTCCTTTGCGAGAAGATGTGATTTATTGTTACATTTAAACTTTGTTACAATGTGTTTAAATGTATATTTTTGCGGCTTCATGAGTTTTTGAAAACAATAGCTTTATTTTTAATATAATAATAATAATAATAATAAAAATGCGCTCTTTTTAAGCCTTTTTAGCTGTAATATAGATATATTGGTTTAGATACATAGCTTTTTAAAGGCGTGTTGGGGTTTACCGGACCTTCTTTGAAGTATAATTGTATTGCTTATAGTTTGGAAGGCCAAATTTTAAAATAAAATTTTCCCCATATAGTTGCCATTTTTAAATATAAATTGTTTTGGTAATCTCTTAATAACACTCAAAAACCAGAATCTTAATACAACAACTCAACTTTAGAGACTCAACTTTTCTAAATACTACATGCAAATAATATATATATATTAATGCATTGATTTATACAAGTTATTAAAATTTACACATTTAATTAAACATTACTTGTAAGTAAAACAACTCTATCAACAATTACTTTACGCTTATAAACAGTAAAAAGTTAAGTAAACTTTGTATTGTATGGTATTTTTTTAATTAAATGCATACTTCTATGTGTATATAACATTAATTAAGTGCATTTACTGATAGTAAGACAACAACAATGATTTAAACTGTAAAATACATGAAAAATAATTTTGGCCGCAGGGTTTTGCTTCAAGTGCTCCACTGTGCGGCCATCTGTTTTTAATATAAATCGAAAGAAGACATAATTCCCTTTCTGCTTTTAGCACTAGAAAGCCCCAAAATATGATAAATCGTAACTATATGAGTATTATCGCAGAAGAATAGAATTTTTACTGCTGTACAGTTGTGGGGGGGGGGGGGGGAAGTAAACACCCACTGTTTACTCTGCAACAAATTATTGTAGAAGAATGTTACAGATACCAAACGATTGGAAATAAAGTCTACTTTTAAATGATGTATAAAAAATTTGCTTGGGAGACCATCTACATATTAAAACGAACCCAACATTTGTTTTTTTTTTCAATATCAATACCCAAGTTTGGCACCAGAAATAAATTCTACACCCTAAAGTTAGCCTAAATACAAATTTTCATGAAATTCGTACGATTAGTTTAAGAGAAATTAATGATTTTAAAATGAGCAACTTTAGGGGCTGTATCCAAATTGAAGTTCAGCACTCGATGTTGAAATGCTACAGAATGACTATGTCACTTCCATTTATGTAATATTTCTTGCCAATATGACCATTTCACTTGCTTAATATGATGCTTCGACTATTACCAGAACAAATGTTTCAATAAAATGAGTATATATAAATATATTTTAAATTATGCTTTTCTGCACCTCATAGACGGCCCCTTAAACCATAATTTTTAAGTTTTTTAATCATAATTCGAAAGCTACTTGGGAAAAAAAATCGGAATTGAGAATTTGCATAAAGCAGGACATATTAAATATAAATCTATCAAAAAAAAAAAAAATATATATATATATAGGTTGCAATTCATATTTTTCTTTCGAATACAAATTTCATAATTCATAATTCATATTATGAAATTTTTAAAATTACAAATTTAATTTATGTTTGGTTTTTTCAGTATTATAACCAGACAAAAAATTATCACATTGGGATTATAATTTCAGGAGATATTAATCCATTTATGCCTCCGACTTTTCATAAATTTGTATAATTTTCTTCTCCTTTATAACATGGAAATTGTATAAAATAATTTTCTATAAATGTCGAGAGATGACAGCATAAGATGGATATTAATTTGCTTAAATGAAGGCTTTTTTCGGTGTTTTTAGATTTTTCATTTTTCAAGATTGCGAAATGTAAAAAGTAAAGTTATTTGTATTTTTTTTCCATCAAAGATCCAAATAAATAAGTCATAATCTTAGCTTGTAGACTTCTTTGAAATACGTATTTTTTAAATAGTGAAATTATATGTTCCAGCCTATTTTTATGCATTGTTGTAACTTACAAACTATAGGGCGCTAGGCAAAATTAGTTATATATTTTTATTACCCAATTAGGGGACAATTATTTATGTAAAGTCCTTTACAAGATGATTAGGAAATAAATTGTTTTTTATCCTCAAATACGATTATTCTTAGTTTATTATTAATAATACTTATAATGTTATTAGTCTTTGTAAAGAAATACATAGATTTTTTTAGCACTTCATAAAAATACTAATTATAGTATATAATATACAATTTAAAAGCTTATTTTATATAAATTTAGACAAAACATATAATTATGCATAATATACTATTATACATTTTATGCATATTCCCATATTTAGTACGCTTACATTTTATCAAATAAATACAAAAATGTTTTAGCGTAATTCTTTTAGTATTTTTCCAGTTCATTTTGCGACATTTTAAAGTTATTTTATCAACAAATTCGAGAAAACAAAAATTCAGGCATAAATGGGTTAATAAATATTTAAAAATGTAATTTAACATTAGAAGCTCTAAATTTTGAATGTTTATAATTCAAAAACTTATCATCCAAATGACTTGAAATTTCATTTTTAGGTATAGTGTGAACCGAAGATTTGAAATACATTGTCAAAAATTGGGTGTTGACATTAAAAAAAAATAAAATTTAATCTAGTTTTTATATTTAGATGTCCCCCTAAGCCAATTTCATACGCATCATTTAAAAGTAGACTTTATTTCCAATCGTTTGATCCCAGTAACTTTCTTCTATTGTTTAGTTGCATAGTTAGTAGGGGCTGTTTACTTTTTTTTCCAAGACTGTACTTGTAAAACCATGAAGAACTTTTTCTAAACATTACTTATCGAACCTAAGCACAGCATAAATATTTTTAAAAAGTAATGTTTTGAAAAATTAATGATAGGATATTTTCTTAATTCCTACCTTATTTTAAACCCTTTTGCAACTTGCATTGCCTATACGTATCTCCAACAGGTGAAAGATTAAAGCGCGTTTCAATCTTTTTGGTACATCTTGTATAGAGTCTTTAAAAACTAGATGTTATTTTTTTGTGATTATTGAAAATAAGCATTTTGAATATATCTTCATAATACATTTATGTAGACGATTTTCAATAAATTAATCATTATGTAATATTTTGAAGCACACTTGAAGATACATTTACGATGTCTCAATTAAAAAAAATAAATCTTAAGTTGAATATGTATTTTAAGTAATTGTCTGAGCGAAGCGAAGGCTAATACTCAGCGAAATATTACTGTCCGGACACTTTACTACTACGATGGATATTAACGCCATGTCCTACTAATAAAAAGCCTAATAAAAACCTTTCGTCAAGCATAACTCAAAAAATATTTGTCGGATTTCGTTTCTGATTGCACCAGAAGGTACCTATGAGGGTCGCCTACTGAATGCACCTACTATGAAAAATAAGTTCCAAACCGTTTAAAAATTATATAGAAAAAACTGATAAAAAAGCACAATTTATCTGCATACGTCACAGAAATTTGGTGTGCGTCACTTTCACCGGTTGATGTTTTCGTAGACAACTGGTTTGAACACATGGAGCAAATAAAACAAAATACGCACGCAGTAATATTGAATAGATCAGTTTCAACCACGTGATCACAAACCTTGCAACAACCCGTGGCAACCAGTTTTGATGGGCAAACAAATAATAATACAGTGTTCCGTACCACGGTGACCGTTTTTAGCCTCTTGTATAAAATCTGGCATGCTGTATGACATACAATTGTGGATGATTAAAACAAAAGACATGAGTGTTTATTGATCCGGAAGTTATCTTTCTTTGGATGTCTGTCTGTCTATCAACCAGCATGCAATTTTCTTGTAAAGGATGATATTATTATGCAGTAAAACCTCCATAACGGACACACCCAATTAGTGGACACCTCTATTTAGCGGACATTTTTTCGATTACCAACCCTTAAATAACTGTATATTTTTTACTCTCAGTAGCGAACACCTCCAAATAGAGGACAAATTCTGCCCTCCCGAGGTGTTCGCTATTCAGAAGTTTTACTGGTAAAACTTCCATAGCGGACACACCCTATTAGCGGATACCTCTATTTAGCGGACATTTTTTCGATTACCAACTCTTAAATAACTGTACATGTTTTACTCTCAGTAGCGGTCACCTCTAAATAGAGGACAAATTCTGCATTCTCGGGGTGTCCGCTATTCAGAGGTTTTACTGTATATAATATTGATAATTATTTTACAGGGCCGCACAAAAGAATAAGAATATATGAAACGAATATAAACTAATTTCGGGATTGGTAGATCGCTGATGGTAATGTAATTTTAGGATGTTGTTACAGTCATCCGCAGCATGTTTTTAGAGTTTCATCCATCTAACGAAACCCTACCTGTCTCACTCCTCTGTCTTTCTGTTTGTCCGTCTGTCACAGAGCCCGTTCTCAGAAACTATATATGTTGGAGACTTGAAAATTTGCATACTTATAGCTGAACACCACACATCAAACGGCAAATAATAAAATTTTGAAAAAGTCTAATATTTAACCCTCTGGGCTCTAACTTGTGTATTTTAAGCAATTTTTCTAACTCAGCTCCTAATTTAATTAAGTTGGAGACATGAAATTTTGCATACTTATAGCTGCTGAACATCTCACATCAAACGACAAATAATAAAATTAAAAAAAAGGCTTAATATTTAACCCTTTGGGCTCTAACTTGTGTATTTAAAGCAATTTTTCTAACTCAGCCCCTAATTAAGTTGGAGACATGAAAGTTTGCATACTCATAGCTGAACACTTGCGATAACACGATAAATCATAAAATTTTGAAAAGTCATATTTAACCCTGCGGTCTCTAACTTCTGTATTTTATGTAATTTTTCTAACTCATCCCCTAATTAAGTTGGAGACATGAAATTTTGCATACTTATAGCTGAACACCTCACATCAAACAGCAAATAATAAAATTTTGAAAAAGTCTAATATTTAAAACTCTCGGCTCTAACTTGTGTATTTAAAGCAATTTTTCTAACTCAGCTCCTAATTATGTTGAAACATAAAAATTTGCATACTTATAGCTGAACACCTCACATCAAACAACAAATAATAAAATTTTGAAAAAATCTAATATTTAACCTCTAATATTTTGTCTCGCGCAATTTTTAAATTTAAACTGTTTTGCAATACTATTTTTTGTTCATTTTGCATAAGTGTAATGTGACGTAATTTTTTCTATTTCGGATTTCTAACGCATGTTAATGAATTTATTTTACAATATCCTTTCTCTTTTAAAATTCACATGTAAATATAGTTTTTACGGCGTAATTTCCAATAAGTGCCTGCTTTTTATACCTAATTATTTAATTGTAATTTGAAGGTTTTTTTCTGTTTATAATAGTAACGTGTAAATAATTTTTTTATTTGAAGCAAACATTATTGTTTGCGCTGTTTATACAGTTGGCAGCAGTTTAAATTAATACCATTTTCTAAAATATGTAAAAAATATCTGTCAAAATGCTGAATATTTGAATTTAAAATAGAAATAAAACCTCAAAAAATGTGTCAAATTAAAAAAAAATTAATGAAATCTGCAGACCGGAATCTTCTATTGAATAAAATGATCTAAAAATGATTAAATTCCCATGTATAGCTTTTGCTCTTATAATTTTTTTTTAATGGAACGATTTTGTCCAACTTTAGCATTAAATATCTCTTAAAATAATTCTTCGATTTGAAAACTGTATGCATTAGTGTGTTGATCAAACATTTCGCTATAATACCACCGATTTTCATATATTTGTATGCAATAGTTTTCTTAATATTAACGAAGAAAGACCTCCGGTCACAAAAAATTCAAAACCGGCGGCGGCGGCGGCGGCGGTGACAGCGTTAGTTACTTCTCATAGAATAGAGAGATATATAAAAATGAAAACTTGTCTATCTGTCTGTTTGTAATTGTATAAAAAATCCACAATTTGGATGCCAAAATTGTGAAGAGATACGTACATGTGTATTAAAACATGGCCGAGACAACTAAAATAATCCGGAATCGAAATAACTTATAGTTAATTTTTAATTAATAAAAAACCACAAATTTAACAGCAATTTCATATCAAATTTAAACATTTTTCGTTATAGCAGTTGCCAACAATTAAAAAAACACAATAAAATTATTACTACAACAATTAATTTTCTACTGCAAGATTTCCACGTGAAAAATGAAAATGAAATAAAGAGTTTGCCGAATTAAAAAAAAAGGTGAATATTACGTCATAACTTTTCTATTGCTAGATATTCACGTGAAATATGAAAATGAAATAAATGGTTTGACGAATTTAAATTAAAGTGAATATAACTTCATAACTTTTCTATTTCAAGGTTTCCACGTGAAAGAGGAAAGTATTAGGTCATATTGGAAATGTAAAGGGCATGGTGGATATAGTATAACGTCATATGAGTGTGGAAAATGTATTGAAGCATAATAAAAACCCGATTAGGGAAATATTGGCGTATTTTAACATTATTGTTCCAATTATAAATTGAAATAAGTTCATTTATAGCTGTATTCTTTTGCGTCTGTTATATACATATATACATTTTTATATAGCGTTTTCATATGATTCATTCAACAGCATTTCGACTGCTTTTTTTAATGTTTGTTTTGTGTTGTATGTTAAATTTTGAAATTGATTTTTCAGAACAAACATCCTTCAAATTCTGGGCAACGCCGGCACTTTAGCTTGTAACAGATAAATGGCTTTTGTATCTGTACATCTAATGCTAATATTATAAAGCGTTATAATATTATAAAGTATATAATATTATTAATGCTTGTACGTTTGTGAGGTGTTATCGCTGAAACTACATAGCCAACTTAAAAAAATGTTGGTGGCCATCTCTGCTCCGAAAAAAAGACTATTTTATGTCAGTGCAAGAACCTACATCGCTGCAGGAGCAAAAAAGTTCTAAAATTGTGATTTCTGCGATATTGATTGGGTTAGAAACTTTAAATTTGGTGCGGTAGTTACTTTTAAGATGTAAATACTCGTAATGAACGCTCTCTAAAAGGTTCAATTTGACGGATAAACGTAAAAATTTCTAGAAAGGTTCTAAACTATGATTTATTTGGAATACTGAATTTTTTGGGATACTGTTGGGGTTAGGAACTAGAACTTTGGCATGGTAGTAATTAATAAGATGTAAATGCTCGTTGTAGAACGAATTCTAAAAAATAGAAAGACTAAACAAAGCGGAAAAAGATCTAAAGATGATCTAAGTAACGAAGAACATAGAACTGTTAGGAATATAAACATGAAAATTGACATGGCTGTATTTATCATGACGTAAATTCTCGCAATAGAACAATTTCTAAAAATGTCGCTATAAAAAACAGTGCAGAAACAAAAAACTTTCAAAAATTTTCTATTTCTCTGTTACTGCTGAGCCCAAAATCTTGAAATTTTGCTTCGGGTTAGTTTTAAAATATACAATTGTCTCTATGAATGGTTTCTAAAAAATTTAAAATTTAAAAAGATGAAATTAACGGAAAGCGATCTCATTTACCATTAATTTGGAATTATTAGGTACAGCAACTTTAAATATTTCATAATGTTCCATTTCCTCCGCAAAACATGCGATTTAAATGCAACAAAGCTGATAGATACCCACCAAGCATTAAGTAAATTGTGTAAATATTGAATAAAGACCTGTATGAAACAGTGAGTAGGTTGCCCGAAAGTACTTGTTAAAGTGTTCCTTCTCTAGGCTTTTCTCTCTCTCGCCAAGGCCACTAACAGAGGGAAGTGCCGTTTTAAATGTGATATGAATTTTTTTATCCGATTCATTTTTCTAGACATTTTATCATAAGATCATATTCTCAATTATCATTAGTAGATTTTTTATATATTAACTTATTCTGGTGAAATTTTGTAATCGGGTTAATATTGGCGTATGTTAGCTTGCATGATTTGCTGAATAAATATGTATGGATTTGTAAATTACTTCAAATGACACTTTGACAGCTCAAAAGTTATGCAGACGATATATTCAGATCTTGTGTCATACTTTATGTTGTAATCATTGCCGACTTCTTTTATTTAATACATGCTAAATACAGCTCAACTTGTGCAGAATATGTTTGAAAACAAAACAATACAGCGTATGAAGTGGCCAGCATACACTTATCATTTAAATCCGATCGAGCATATCTAAAACACACTCTAACGAAGCATTACATGCCACTTTTGATGTATTCGGTACTTTGATACTATATTAGATTTTGAGAAGAGAATTCCTTAATGTTATCGACAACCTCATTGCATCCGTGGAAAACAGATATTGTGCAATATTAACTATTCCGGGGGAGCACACACCATATAAAGTATAGTCCATTCTTCTTAAACATCATATATTTGTCATTTAAAGTTACTCAAATTGGTGCGGCGCGTCTGATTATGCTCTTGACATCATTTTATACAGTTAAAATTCCGATATAAGTAAATTAGTGTTTCATTTTCTATTTTACTTTTAATATATTGCGTACTTTCAATTTTATATCCATGCATGGCTGTCTTGAATGGTTTGATTTCCCATTTTTTTAAACAGTGTATACGAATTTATATATAAGATTTTGTAATTCTACAATTCGTTTATTTTCATCATTTCAATTTTTCGCAGTATATGGACAATTAAAGATAACATCTCATTTTGTTTGCTTCCACATGTTATTATTAAATCTATGTTCTCAGTAATATCGCTCAGACTAATCCCTTTGAAGGAAGTCCTAGTTATAGTAGTATATAGGGAAATTTACTAATATCAGACAGTAATTCTGGTATTTACGTATTGTTTGGGCCAGGATTGTTAATTACGTTCAAAACAGTTATTTAACATCATTAAATACATAGCATTTTTAAAAATGGTAAATTATATAAAATAAATAAATTTAATAAAATATAACAAATGAGCTATAATAAATAAATAAATAAATAACAAAAAACTATATACTATAAACTATAATAAAAAATAAACCATAAAAAAATAATAAACTAAGCTACTATAATAATAAGATAATATTTAAACTGAATGAATAAACTATATACAGTAAACTCTGTCTGAGGCGGAATCGATCGGTACCGAGAAAATTTTTCGTAGTAGACAATATTCCGCCTTAGACAAATTTTACTTTATGTCTATGAATTCGCAGGGACTTGAAAATCTTTGCGAGTTAGACAGATTTCTGTTTTACACAAAGTCCGCCTTACAGAGAGTTTACTGTAGTTGTCAAAAAATAAGAGTTACTGTAATTAGTATAATTGCCGCCATGCTTGACGCAGTTGTATCTTACCTGGTCCGAATAATACGTAAATACCGTAATACTTATAGTTTTTGTTAATTGCTTTAAAGAAATTTATGGGAGTAAATTATATTGACCGATAAAAATGGATCCCATGATTAACACTTTCGCAACCGTTAGTTTCAATCTAAATACAGTAAAATAAATGTTTCAGCAACAGTAAGCCAACAGGTTTAACAGTAAGTCAAATGTTCTGAATGTCAGGAACAACCTATGGATGTTGCTGTTGCCTGTTGCACTATTTAAAAAAAATATTTTCTAATTCATGTTTATACAAATGAATAAATATACTAATGATATTGTTTTCAATCGATGTATTTATATTATAGAATATCGAGAATAAAATTACAATTAAAAAAATAATGTAATACATAACAGGCTACAATATCGCCGGTAGAGGAGTTAGAAATATCCAAATGCGCTGAATCCACGCCTGCGATCCCGAATGCACCACCCCCTGAACACTAGGATCTACGCACTGAAACAAAATGACGCTGTCGCTGGTGATTCTTTTTTTTACCCATTGTAGGGTTCCTTGAACGAATACCAGTATTTTCTAAAAATATCCTTCACCTTCTTTTTATGAAATTAAATATGGAGAAGAATGCTTTAGGAAAATGCTGGTTTAAAAATTCAAGGAACCATAAAAATGGTGAAAATATCCGCGCAATTTTAGAAGCAGCCATTTTTGTGTTATTGCGCAGGCTTATTATTTAATGAGCGATGACAAACAGGTAAATTCACAAAGACAAGTGTGATATAGTTAGTTACTTTCTAAAAATAGCTTTATTATAAGGGATTTTCCACAACTTTCAATCAGCTCATTATATTTCTCTGAGTTTTCACAATGTTTGACTGGGCTTTTTATAGAAGTTGCCCAAAATAGCTGACTACCAAATTATGAAATAAAAATTTTGAAATCTTCCACGCATGCGCATTAAAAAATTATTTCATACAAATGCCCATATCTCATCAAATATTCAATATATCCAGGTTTTAATTGCAGTATACTGTTGCTACTGTTCTTGGTAAGGTTTTCGGAAAGTTGAGTTAAATTTAGTTGAAAGCTCTGTATGCTATAAACAAAAACTTTTGAATTTTTCACAGACACAATAACATCTTCACGCATATGAGTGCTATGCTTACACAAATGCGCACAAATGTTAACAGGACCCACATAGTCATTTAACACAGTGACAATCCATTTACAACCTTTTCTGTTACATAGGTGATCACAAATATTATTTTATTCTTAAATTTATTATTAGTCCTCTAATTGCACCCCCCCCCCCTCCCCGACTAAATCTTCACCCAGAAATATGAAATTAAACATGTTCTTTACAACCCAGAAGTTCAAGAACAATAATGTTAGTAGATATTCGACAAACCGTGTACAATCAAAAGCATCCAGTCCCTGTACCTTAACTTTTGGAGGCCAGTGTATGTTTTAGAAACATCGTGGTAAGTGAAAAAGAAAGCAACATTCTTCAAAACGAATATACAGAAAACATAAGGTAAAAGTTTTAATTTCCCGAGGAGAAATTTGAAAAATACGGAGGCATTCCAAGGCCATAGGTTTAGAGAGGGGAATTTGCTTACTGACCTAGCAAGTCTTAAGGCTCCTGTCTGAGTCTTAGTCCCTGCCGGTGAAGGCACTCATGAGCTAATGCTAATCCTATGGGAAGTGATTTTTCTAATATCTCGTTTGCATTCCGACATTTTAAATAAATAAATAAATAAATATATATATATATGTATATATATTTGCATTGGATAGAAGAGATGCATTGATACATCGCACCTTTTTTACTTTCTCGATTTTGATTGCAGATATTTTTTAGAATGACACTTTCATTTTCAGAACCGGTTTTGAAAGTGAAATTAACTTTATAAAAAATATCTGCGACCAAAATCAAAAAAGTAAAATATGTGCGATGTAGAGATGGACTTCGGCTATCCAATGCAAAAAAGATTTTTTTTTAAATGTCGAAATGCAAACGAGATATTAGATAAATCCCTCCCCTTAGAATTAGCATTAGATCGTGAGTGTCTTCGCCGGCAGGGACAGGAGCCTTATCCTGCATGTGAGAGATATCTTGTATACTGCGCGTTATTTCTTCAATAAATATACATCAATTTTTTACTTCATTAACCCCTTAATTCTCGCTCCAGTGATATTCACGGGATGTGCATTTTATTCAAATTGTTTGATTCCCAGCAGTTTTATAAAATAGTGTAATTGGCTTTATTATAGTATCATTTTACCTGTCATCAAATAAGGTGAATATATTTTTTTCAAAAAAGTGGCGACAATAAGCAATTTGAATTTTTAAACCGTAATTTAATGCGACCGTTAAGGGGTTAAACATCAGTAACAACAAATTCGCTTGTTTAAATATTCTTTTATAGTTTTATAAAAGTGAGTGTAATGATGTTTAAAATAACAATTTTTTAAAACTTTCGCGAATTTTGTGGTATTTTTAAAATACCCGACCTCATAAATAATTTTCAATGTAAAAGAATGTTAAAATATTTTATATAATACAAATAAAGAAGGAAAATGCGCCACAGCACTTGATTTTTTTCCATAGAACGTTTACATACTTTGAATATAAATAACGCTAAAACCCTTTATGAAGAACTCGATTTTAAAAAGGATATTTCAAATTATTAAAGTTTTAAATATTGTACATGAAGTAATAATATGCGTTAGATATTTTTATTAACAATTTTTCTTAACCAAGATTTATCAAGGCAGTCAGATATCTCTAATACTTTTTTTTTCAACGAAATTTCAGCGTTACATACATAGCTGTGAGCCATTTCTATTTTGCAGCGATATACGGGAGCGATAAATCAATCTGTTGATGACTCACTTCGCGATGCCAGAGCCCGATAGAAAATCGATTCCATCCAGTTGGACACAAGAAAAAAAAAGCGTAGAAGTAGACACTAAGTATAATGTTTTGCTATAGTGGCTTTCCTGTAAGAAATTTATGGATAGTTTCAGGAGTACTCAAAGTTCAATTTAATTTCAAGTCTATATTTAAGAAATCGAGTTATTTCACGAGACATGTGAGTAAAGTTCGACCTTTTATTGCCTATCATGATCATGGAAGTAAAAGATTTTTTATTAAAGGCATTCTTTTTACTTCGTTTATAGCTGAAGATATTATTTTAACCCTTAAATGCGCGATTTTTTATTTTTCTTCGAAAAAATTATATATCATTCTCTGGAAGGTTTATTACGCAGGAAAAATAATGAAAAAAATCAGAGATACATTTTTTATATCATACGTCAATCTTTTCGTCTGTTGCACTACTGTCGTGTGGCTGTTTTAAGTTAAAATATAGCAAATTAGTAAATATTTTAATAAGTATGCCTCCAAATACCTTATTACCCGACTGCCAAGAAGGGTTATGAGATTCATGTGTATCTGAGTATGTGGATTTCTTTATACCCTCGAAACACCACAAATGCCGAATGGATTTTAATGAATGAGGTCTATATCGATTTGTCTTAACCGTCCGATGGTTATAGGCTAGATTTAGTTTTTATAAATTCAAAATGACGGCCGTAAAATATAAAATGGCGTTACAGACGAAAATTATTTTTATGTACCCTATTGAGTGGCATATCATTGGATAGGTCCTTCAAAATGAAGACGATGTTTCCTTGACTATTTTGAATCAAAAGCTCCGTTTAAATATTATACAACCTGGAAGTTGTATAGGTAGGATCTCTAGCTTTACTTCAACTCTAACCATCATAAACATCTAAAGACCTCATGAAAACAGTGTTTATAGATAGGAACTACCAATTAAACACAACTTTAAAGTCATCAATACAAGAAAAAAAAATAGGTAAGTAATACAAAAAATAGTTTCACATTGAATAATTAATTAGTTCGCTTTTTACGCAGTCGGTTTTTTTGATTTTTTAAATTTAATTTTTACTTGTTTTGTACATTTATTTATTTTATAAAACTTAACCTTTAACCCTTTAATTTCCATGATATAGAGTACGTTCTAGAAATTACGTAGTTCAGAAAATCTGACTTTACACCGGAAAGTTTCAATGGTTAGTTTCGCTTTATTTAAATACGGAATGTCTGTTATTAAATAAAGCAAATATTGCTGTTTTAATTTTCTGATATGAATTAGGTATATACGAATAAAAAAAAAAAAAATATTAAATTCAAAACAGAGTTTTTTGCATATATGCAAAGTTGCGCACTAAAGGGTTAAGATTTATACGAAAAATGCACTCAAAATTCGTATAATTTGTTTTTGAAGGAAATATATTTTTTAAAAAATCCCGTTTTAAAACACATTTATTCTTTTTTCTATAAATGGTATTTGATGAACTACTATACCTATGTGTATTCGCATCCGGCCCGAATACAAAGTGTATAAAAAAAACTTTATATAAGATAACTTTAATCTGTATTTGTAAAATTGCATATGTAAGTTATGTAAATATGTACTGTCTTTGTAAATTTAAGGATAGTGTAAAGTGGGCTCAAATTTCAATTTAACTTCAAGTCTATATTTAAGAAATCGAGTTACTTCAAGAGACATGCGAGTAAAGTTCGACGTTTTATTGCCTATCACGACCATGGAAGTAAAAGGATTTTATTAAGGCCATACTTTTTGTTTCTTTTATAGCTGAAGATATTATTTTAAGATTTATACGAAAAATGCACTAAAGATTCATATAATTGGTTTTTGAAGGAAATAATTTTTATAAAAATCCCGTTTTAAAACACTTTTAATTTTTTTTTCAATAAAAGGCATTTGATGCACTACTATGCTATGTGTATTCGCATACAGTCCGAAAACAAAATGTATAAAAAAAACTTTATAAAAGTAAACTTTAATCTTTATATGTAAAAATGGATGTGTAAATTATGTAAATATGTACTGTATATGTAAATTTATGGATAGTTTCAAAAATGCTCAAAGTTCAATTTAATTTCAAGTCCATATTTAAGAAATCGAATTACTTCGCTAGACATGCGAATAAAGTTCGACATTTTATTGCTTGTCACGATCATAAAAGTAAAAGGTTTTTATAAAAGGCATTCTTTTTGTTTCTTTTACAGCTAAAGATATTATTTTAAGATTTATAGGAAAAATGCACTAGAAATTCGTATAACTGGTTTATGAAAGGAATGCATTTCAAAGAAAAATATCATATTATAAAGAGAATCGCAGTGTCATTAAATTTCATAAACAGTCTACAGCTCTATCTAGATAGCATATGAATAATACTAGCTCCACAATTGATTTTGGAAATGTAGTCCCGTGTAATATAGTACAAAGAAGTTTAATAAGAGAATCCATTGAAATCTAAATCAGAGAGGATGAAGTTTGAAATGATTTTATGTCATATAATGTTTCAAGAATTTGGGTAAATTATTGAAATAACCGTTTATACTAATAGATGGCACTGAATATCGTTCACTTCTAAATTAATTTTATACTAATTGGTCAATGTGATTGTTTTCTACTTCTAGATCCTGATGATGGCCCCAGAAAAGGGTCGAAATAGTTGATTGATATATTTTTATTATATTTTTAATGTAATTTTAATATAAGCACTGACATCGAGGCAAGGGATTATTGTGGCATTCGTATACTTCCGAAGTGTGTGTGGAAAATGCTGAAGCGTGAACAATGGCGACGTTAGTACATTAAATGCTTCCAAACAGGACCAACGTGCTGTTATTCCTTTATTGGCGCCCGAAGGAAAAAACACGGCAGACATTCATCGGAGAATGAAGAATGTGTACGGAGAAGCATGTGAATGGAGAAGCATGTCTATCGAAAACCACTGTAGTGGAATGGTGCTCAAAGTTCAGATCTGGTTCGACTCAAGATGCAAGTCGATCTGATAGGCCATCGACACCCAATAGACGGCTTGCATTGACGTCACGTTGCTATTAACAGCGATTGATACTATTGTATCGGGAGCATACACGGAACGTCAGAAGTCGTCCCTATTTGCCGTTAAAAGCACGTGTTATCTTTCTGTTTAATTTAGATCTTTCTTATTTTTATTATTCTAGTACAAATAAGTCTTATAAGTCAAGTGGAGAGCACTACATTCGTCTTATATTTGGGCGCCATATGAAGCGATGCCAGACATGTGACGTCATGTGCAAGCCGTCTATGCCGACAACAATAAGCGGGCAGTTGATGATGCGAATAGGGCGGAACGTTGCATATCGATTCGTGCGCCGTCAAAAAAGATTTAAAAGTCCTTGAAAAGTCGACGGTTCAGTCGGACGGAGAGATGCAGCAAGCAGTTTCGGACTTCTTCAAGCAGCAGAAAGAGGAACTTTACCAAAAGGGTATATTCAACCTGGTGAAGCAGTGGGATGCTTGAATAAATGCTGAATGCAATTTTGCATGACTGGCATACTAAATCTGGACTGCACGGCACAGTCTTCGAACGGACACTTTTTGATACCTCCTTATAAGAAAGCTTTAATATTTATATGTAAAAGTCAAAATTTGTGTCCTTATATAAATCTACAGTTTTTTAATGTGACATATACATGCCTTGCAAAACCCGAGGAAAATAAATGGTTTTTTTACAAATTTTATGGACTAGCTTTTACCACTTATTCCAATTACTTACAAAAACTTACTTTTATGCAAACCTAATTTGTTCCATTTTCAAATGTAATATTTTTCTTTAATGAAGCAACACTAAAGAAACGCTACAGTCCACAGCTGAAAAATAAACAGTGGAAGAAATCAAAAATGGTAACAATATTCAAGCACGTGACTTTCTGGCCTTATATATTGAATTTCCATGTTAAGTTTTAACACGTATATATATATTTTATAATTCAATAAAAATTGAAATCCATCAGCTACATTTTCACATTCGAAACTGGCAATATACTTAACGGATAATACGCAGTTTTCGTATATATCTATCTACATATATATATAAAATAAACATTTTACTATATGCGTTAAAATGTCGTAGTAATTTCATTTAAGTATATTTGAGATCGAAACCCCTAATATAGTACAAGTTTTCAATTTCAGTAAAAGAAAATTAATATAGAGTAATTCCGGGATTTATGCTGCATATTTTTTTGAATTTGTATATAAAATAAAAAAAAAATCATGCTTTGCTATTTAATGTTAAATATACAAAACATGTACTACGACAAAAAAATTCAAAACATATAATTAATTTTTTTTAATATTTCTTTTTCTAAAACATTATACTGCGGCGCGTCACCCGTATACATTCAGGCTGGAACGCCGCACTTGCTCGGTAGTTATACCGCGCTTGTAATAAGAATAGAATGAAATTATAAATAGAAATATAAAAAAAAATATTCATAACTGGATTATAATTAACGATGTATTAACAAAATTAAACTAAATGAGTACAATGAAACGTATTAGTGATTCAAATTAATAATCGTTTGCCTACTTTCACTATTAAAATTATCGACTTATTTTTTTTTTACACTAAATTTTAATTGTTATTTCAGAAACAACGTAATATCGATGTATTAGAGAGGGAAAAGAATAAAAGTAAAATTGTGTTTACATAATTTATTCGTTAACCCTTTCGGGACTGGCGGCTTTTACACAAATTTTATTCGATTGTCACTAATTTTTAAAAGAAGTTACCTTTACTTAAATAATCATGAAAATGCTCTAATTAAAGGACACGAATATTGACACATGATGCAACGAAGCCAATTACACTTTCTCTTTTTTGGAGTAGTTTTCTAAACATTCCTTGCGAAGAACGTCTGCTTTACGCGTAATCCATTTTTTCATTATTATCATCCTGACTTGCATCTTTCTTGCCATTTTTACTTTTTATTTTTCCGTTTTTATCATTTGGTTTTAGTAAACTTGATAACATGCCTAACTTCTTAGTCTGTTCAAAAAGAAAAGGAAAATTTAACAACACTTAATCATACCGTACAAAAGAAACTGCGGCATGTATACCGGAATTGCAGTGCAGCATGTATCCCATTTTGCATGGTACAGACATCGAACACCACAGATGCCTGCCATCGCTAAGGAAAATGGCGTAACCATACACACAGTACTCTATACAAACGCTACACTTAGTTTTGACTACGAAATCATGCATCCCTTTAGTAATTAGCGTATGAAATATATTTAAGCATAACGTGTTTAAAAGTCTGGACAGTGAAATCATGCACTTACGTCAAAATAATGATTGTACATCTACAAGTAAACATTGAAATGGGATTCAGGCTATACACTAGTTAAAATAATCTCATTGCGACCTATACTGCGCGTTTGACGACCATCTATCGATAATTACAAGAAATATAAGGGGTGCGGCATCTATCCCGATGCAGCGACTCTCCCGGAGTTATCCTACTGTCTACTAGATAGAATATGTCACTTTCAGTGGAAGAAACATTTCATGAGTATTCGTATCCGTAAATTCTGGGTTCTGTGGTCGGTGGTGCATAGACGCCCTTAGCGGGTGAGCGTCGCCCCTTGAGCATTTTGTGCTTGTCCGTCTGCATACGGCCGGACAGGGCTGTACTCACTAACGAGCCCCAACGTGTCGGGGAACATACCGGGAGAGACGTTAAGCTCTAAGGGGCAGGCCTAGCCGGCCCTGAGCAGTCTCTCTTAGGCTGCCTAACCTGTACATTACATAAAAAGTAAATAAAACGACTTCATTTTTACGTAATTGATGAAGATATAATTTTTACGAATGTAATTTGAAGTTTTCCTTTAGAAATGATATTTTCTCATCAGTGGTAGCCTCCTGCTCTTCTGAAATAACCGCCGTTTATCTATACAGAAAAGGCTTTATTTTCAATTCATATGAAATAAAATTTCAGAAATAAATACATCCAAATGGCGAAGTATTTACTTCGCCATTTGGATGTATTTATTGCAATTTTCCGGTATTGTTAGGTGAATTTTATATCCCTGTGTTACACGCACCAAAGAAAGCGTGCATCCTCTTATAAAATTGAAAGATTTTACTGTGATTTCCTCAAAGTAACGTCATTTTTTTTAAATTCCACCAGCTCTAAAAATAAGAATAAAAAAAGGAAGTCCATCAAAATAAAGTTATGTTTTTAAATCATGTTTTGCGGCAAAATTTTAATAACACATTACTTTTTGCTTCGAAAGTGTTTCGTGTTTCGAAAATAATTTTCATTCCCTTTTTTCTCTATGATAAAATATACAAAGTTTTATAGATCCACAACCAGGATCATTCGGTTTCATTTGAGATAATTAAGTAAGGAAGTTATCCTCTCTTCGAAGCAAGTAGAAGCGCATTTGGAAAACAAACTTTATTTATTACCTATTTAGAAAACAGTACTTGGAGAAGTGCCTGTATCGGGAGATCAGTCCAAGAGCTAAACTTAGTAAAATTAGGTTACCAGTGAAACATCTCAGCGACGGGAAAAGCAGATAATTACAAAATCATCTTAAAACTAGGATCTTAGAATTCCAAATCTGGGGGAAATAACGCATCAAAAGAGAAACTCTGCTAGACCATAAATGTTTAACCCTGGAACAACCAAAAAAGAAAACAGCGTACAAAAATACAATAATGCATCAAACTGCATCAGTAAATAAATAAATAGAAGGCTAAATTCATCTTTAAAAAGTTAAACTTAAAATTATACTATGCGCAAATTACTTAAAAGATGAAAAAATATTTAATAAGGTGTTAAATTACTGTAATTTCCTTAGAGTATTTTCAACTATATACATAGCCTTCGTCAGAGAATACAAAAATACAGGCGTCTTATTTTCAAATTTTACGTAGTTAGTGTCGAAAGTCAAAAAGTGAAAGTCAATTTTTTTTTCCGGATCTAAAAATTGACTTTCACTTTCAGTCCTTTCGACACCAACTACGTGAAATTTGAAAATAGGACGCTTGTATTTTTGTATTCTCTGACAAAGGCTATGTATATAGTTGAAAGTACTAAGGATATTAAAGTAATTTAACACCTTTATAAATATTTTTTTCATATTTTAAGTAATTTGCACATAGTGTAATTTTAAGTTTAGCATCCAACTGCAGTTAAAATTCATTAGTTTTTCTCTCTCGATATTCCTTTAAAATGTTTCTAGATTTTTAAGAATTTACATCTAAAAATACAAGTTTACAAACCCATTTCTTAATTTTATCACATAGCTGGATTTTACTGTATTTTAACTAATTCCATTTTTCCTGCCGGATCCATTGAACCCGTCTGGTAGGCAGAGGTTTAAAAACCCAGGAATCTAAATCGTCTGAAAGTGTAGAATAATTGCGCGATTGCAAAATGCATGTTATAAAATTGCTAGAACGACTCGAATATTTGCACAACTGGATTTGAATCAGCATTATCTAACTGAGATCCAAGTTATTATTAGTAATTACATCCAAGATTACATCCATTTCCACGATATTGGAGAAATTGGATTTAGTTAATCTATGCTATCGCTCTATTTTTTTTAAATCCATTTTTGTTTATATTGTCCAGAAGGCGTCAAGATTATCAGGGGCAACGCCGGGTGGGTCTGCTTATAATATACTCATATTTTCTATCGAATAGCATGACACACTTGAAACTTTGTTTTTGTAATATTAGTAGATATTCAAACACCTTCAGCTGTTGTCAGCTGAAGATCGAGAAAACAGAGCGCAGTTTAACTCGTGGACACCATTCAACTGTGTATAACTTTGTTAGAAACAATATAGTGAGAACAATATAGCGCATGATTCCTATACGAAATTTAATGAGGAATCGAAGAGGCATGTTTATTTTTATCAAAAATTTTATTTTGTAAAGGGAATATGTGAATTAATAAAAGCATGTTTTAAAAAAGCGCCAACATTTGAAATTTTGGTCTGTGCTAATTAGCACTAGTGTGGAGTTCTCGGGTTATTCTAAGTACTCGTCAGAATTTTTAGAGTATATTAAATTGTTTTTTGCATGTTTTACTTCATTTTTTTTTATAAACATATAATATAATATCAGTAGATATCCATACGTCTTTCTTTGTTGCCAGTTGAATTTCATGAAAATGGTATCCAGTTAAATCTAAGTAGGTAGATACTCTTCGGAATATTTAGGTGATCAATTGTTTAGGATGATTTACTTTATTTTTTTTCTTTGAAAGTTCATAAAAATATCATATATGAAAGGAAGGCTACACCCGTCAGGGATCTTTAACAAGTTTGTTTTTGTTTTGGTTATTACGAAAAAAAAAAAAAGAATTCTGGGATACCATTTTTCAAGAGCTTCTGAGAATCAAACTAGTATTTTGAATGTCTTCAAAGGTTCTTAAAGTAAAATTTTGTATATATTTATTTATCTATTTCGTATGCATTGTATATTTTGGCGTTATCTTTGTTTTGCAGTGATAAACAAGGATGATAAACCGATCTGTTAATGATTCAATTCGCAGTGCCCGAGCTCGTAAGAAAATCGATTTCATTATCGATTCCAAATCAACGTAATTTAAGGTCTATAACCTCAAATTGATTAATTTCACGAGGCAAAAGTGCATTCAACCTCCTATTTCCTGTCCCGATCATGAACGTAAAAGATTTTTATTAAGACATTTTTTTTTTCACTTTTTAGTTCGTGGGAAGTTTTGACACCTGTTGTTATTCGTTTTCAACCGTGATAGGAAGGATACAAAGGGCTATAATCAAGAATTTCTGCATCAGATTACAACCAGCGACAAAAATGCCGTATTTTTGCGCCACGCAAAGTATCACTTAGGTTAAAAAAAACAAGCGACATCACGAACAAAACAAGAGTACGTAAGCGAGTGCAGTTTACATGGTGAGATTGGAAAGGTTTCCCACTACGAGATAGTCAAAACAGATAGTAACGTTAATAAAATACACAATTTGAGCAAGCGATTCAACAAAAACGACGTGATCACGATTATAGCAGTCTTCTGCAACACAACAAGGTCCTTCTCTCATAGGCAGTAAAAAATAGACAGAAGCCGCCCTCGAAGTGCCTACTTGGAAAGTCCTGTCCCAATCTCTATATTTTCCGAAATCGGCTTCATCGGATTTTTACTTTTTTAATTTTCCTCCATCTACACTATATGGCCAATGTTGGTCACTTGCGATTTTAGACGTTTTGTTAAATATCTAGAAAAATACATGAGGAATTATCCTGAAACTGCAGGCGTATAAATAGAATAGTATAAGTCATATATTTCCGTGAAGATTTTTTTTTTCGAATCCTCATAGTGGACCGTCAACAAATTGAAAAAGAACGAATATCTTTTGGATAAGCCTGTAATAACTAATGTGGCAAAAGCGTTCAAACTGTAGAACATGATTAAGAGGCTTATTTTAATAAACTGTGTTCGTTTTTATGAGGATAGCATGTATACTAGTAGAGAAATTAAGATTTTTATAAAAACAGTCCCAAATTTTGCCAAGTGTTTGCTTATAATTTGTAGAGTTCTTAATATAAAAAAAAATGTTCTTTTCAGAAACATGACAAACAACATTGTCCAGAATACCCTGAAATCAGAATTAAAAAATAATAAAAATTGAATGAAAAATGAGCTTGTTTACTAAAAAATGTTTCACTGCGCATGCCAAATGCAATCAAAATATAATGTGCATAATGTATTAGCTAATTGTATAGAGCAACTTTTGTGAAAGCCTCAAAAACATAGCTGGAAAAGTCTGAAAATTATGCTCGATAGAATAAGCTCGAAATCCGTTGTTCCCAAAAGTAAGCAAAAAGATGAGGAGCTGTATTCAAATATCTGTTGATTAGTGCCAAGAAAGCGTACACAATATTGTACTTACTACTACTTTCTGCGTCTAAATCCCAAGTGACCAATCATCATTGGCCATACGGTGTATATGCGTGGTATTTCGCTCAATACTGATAAAGCGCCTAGCATACCTAGTGTGGAAATATGCTATCCAAACAGTGCTAAAAAATTGTATCCCTTAAATGTGCGACGATACTGCTAAAATCCCAAGTGTCGATCGCAGCGACATCTGTGGAATTTTCGTATTACTAGTATTACATTGTATAGACTAGCAATTTCTTGCAGTTGAAGAAAATATCCTGCAGATGTCACTGCGATCTGCATATTATAGCAGTATCATTGCATATTTAAGGGATACAATAGTTTAGCGCTTTTTTAAGTATTACAGGGATAGCCGATTTCTACACTATATATTCTAGGCGCTATAATACTGACATGGAATTGACATCTTGATTGTACGCAATCTTTGCGTCAAGAATTGCAGATTTCTATCGCCGGGAAATCAAAAACTTGTTGAAAACTAAGAAGACGACGTAAATAACAACGAGGTATATATTACTAATTAAACTGCTTTTGGTGTTTGGTTCAAAATATGGTTTTTGCATTTCACAAAAATTGACTCCCATTTTTTCACCTGAATTTTTATTTTAAAAGAAAATTAAATCTTTCACAAAACACTAAACAAGACAAAAAACAAACGGTAATAACTTTTGTCTCAAACCGATATATGCTTTTTCACTTTTGGTTAGTATGTATTTTTTTTTTTTTTAATGGAACAGTGAAACTCTACACTTCTTTTGTAAATGCAGAGAAACAGACATATGGCTTTCAGGTATTTCTATTTTGCTGTGATCAATCTGTTGATGACTCACCTCGTGAGACCAGAGATTGATGGAGAATCGATTATATCCTATTGCACACGTACACTTGCACACGCACACAAAAGCCTTAGAAACAGACAGTATGTACAATGTTTTGCAACAGTGGCTTTTCTGTATGAGATTATAACTGCGTTCAAAGTTTAATTCAATCTACATTTACAAAATGAAGTTGTTTCGCAAAACATATTGATAAAAGTTCAGTTTTAATTTCTTATAAATGTAAGTTTTTAATTAAAGCCTTTTTTTAATAGATAAAGACATGAATTTTGAGATTACGGGAATTATTGAAGAGATATATCATCGAACAGTTTTTTTCTGATAAATGAATCAGTGTTGGTCACGCTTACAAAAAACGAACTAATTCAAACTCGAATTCCTTTTCTCAAAAAGGAGTCACGTTCATGCTCAAACTGAAAAAATTTCAAACGAATCCGCTGAACTCAAACTCACCTATGAAGCGAAGTTCACTAAAAACTCGTTTTTCCTTTATATATATATATATATATATATATACGGTAACTCTAGGATATATGGCCATAGAGAAGAGATTGCCAGTCTAAATATTTCAAATATTTAGACGGGATATCAAAGATCAATTAGATAAATAGATCAATCATAAATCAATGATCTATCATAGATCAATCATAGATCAATAGATTTCAAATATCATAGATTGCAGCATAAACTTTGTTCGTAGGAAATAGTACAAGTCCATTCATTGTAACGTGCAGCTGTGTTTTTCGATTCTAAAAATTAAGTGCAATTATAATGTTTATTTAATTTAGTGGTTGAATATTTTTGTTGAGTTAGGTATCTGAATGTGTTGCAATTATTTTTAGTATACGGACTTTTAAGGCACATATATGTGACGGGGAAAAGGAGACTCATACTCGAATAATAACACTTGCTAATTTTAAGAATTAAATATATTGAATGAACTATTTACACTATATACAATTACAATTAAGTAGAACATTAATGAAATTAAACACTGATTCGTCTTAATGCGTCTTAATGGAAGGTCGTTGAGAGCTCGGTGTTTTGCAACCACCTCTTTTTACCTTCTTTTCCCGCGTCTGTCGAATGTTCTAAAAAGGTATTCTTCTACGCCGACTCGTGGCGCTGCCGTCGTCTCTTACAGACTGTTGCCCCAGATCACACTCGTCCATCCTGATATGCACGACCTCGTGCGCACCATACACTTAAACACAAACTTTTAAAAAAATACCATATCTTTTTTTAAAAAAATTACACAGAATAAAACAGAAAAAAAAAAAAATAAAGAGAGAAAAAATGAAAATCGTCGTCAATGCCGGTTGGCATTTCGTCTTCCATCTCGTCTTAAATGGTACTCGTCTTAAATCGTACCCGTCTTAAATGGTACTCGTCTTAAATTGTACCCGTCTTAAATGGTACTCGTCTTGTCTAGGGTAGAGAATTGAAAACAAAAATAATCCAATCCCGGCTCAAGCCCTCATGTGACGGGGAAAAGGAGACTCATACTCGAATAATAACACTTGCTAATTTTAAGAATTAAATATATTGAATGAACTATTTACACTATATACAATTACAATTAAGTAGAACATTAATGAAATTAAACACTCGTTCGTCTTAATGCGTCTTAATGAAACGTCGTTGAGAGCTCGGTGTTTTGCAACCACCACTTTTTACATTCTTTTCCTGCGTCTGTCGAATGTTCTAAAAAGGTATTCTTCTACGCCGACTCGTGGCGCTGCCGTCGTCTCTTACAGACTGTTGCCACAGGTCACATATATAATCCACTCTTAGTTTGTAAGCCTAAAACAAAGCCGTACAAAGGGGGAGTGACGCTTTAAATAGGGTAGCCATACATCCTTCAATTTCAGGATAGATGGTCACATCAAATCGAGGAGGGATGACCACCTTTAGTCAATATTTCAGAATTATACGTAGTGAGGATTTTAACTAAATATAATTATATTTAAAATAATTCTTTAACTTTTACGTTTATAGTTATATTAATTGATAGAATCGTTTAAATTTTAACTAATACAAATATTTCAATAATAGTAATATAATATAGGGCCTAATGACGGATTTGTTTTCAGAAAACATTGAAATACGTTGGAAACTTTCATCCCAGACACAGATAAAGTTGATAAATAAACTTAAAAGCGTGAAAAAGTCTAAAATAAAAGCGAGAAAAAAACCCCGACACTTTCAGAAGCGAAGAAGATGAAATACATTTGAAATTATCAGATTCTACAGATTTCCGAGAGAATAGAGTTGGATGAGGATCACTGTGTTGGTTGCGGAGAAGAATATCACAACCAAAAAGGATGACTGGATACAACACGCAAGGTATTTGAAGTGGTTCCATGAAACGTGTACAAATTATCAAGACCTCTGCCAAAAATGTGGTAAAATTTTACGAAAAGTGAAGGATTGAAATTATACTTCAAATTTTGTTTATTCGAATTTTATTCACTCATTTCCCATGATATAATTGCATCTTTAAAAATTTCTATATGTTTTACATGATTAAATATATGAAATGCGTTATTTTTTGCTTTTTAGCTTCACTTTTTTCTTTCTTGTATTGGATGGCCATCTCTCTTCGGCTTAAGGGAGAGATGGCCATCTGCTATTTTAATTTCAATTTTGTTTCCCACTTTTTGTTCTCTAGGTTTAATTATTTTTTGCCCAAAATATGATGCGTATATGTATAAGAATTTTAAATATGCATAAATATTTCTCGTATTTTCATTCTAAGAATTTTCCTTTCAACCTTTAAAAACTATGACCATTTATCTTACCCTATTAGAACTGTATAGGTCAAATTTACAAAATTTTGGGAACTAATCTTTTGGTTATTCGATGTAAGGGTCTTCATGGGCCCGCCCAGTTTTTCTTCCCGACATTCGATCCGGGTTTGGTTTGGCTGACTTCTAGGAAGAATAAAACACAGGCCATAAGTCCGATTCGGCCCGGACCGACCCTGTAGACAGGGCCGGATTAAGGGGGGGGGCTACGGGGGCTGCAGCCCCGGGCCCCAATTCGTGAGGGGCCCTCAGCAGTGGCTTAAGTTGTATCAAAGTTTCGTTTTAAAAAGTACTTAATTTCTAAAAAAAAAAAAAAAAACTGAAATGATAAAAGTATTCTGAAATAGTGAGAAAAAGTCATGTTTCAAATGTCAACATCCCTTACCTTTTACTTTCGCAATTTTAAAGCTTCGCAAGTCCGATAGTAACGGTTTCTAAGGCATTCTTTTAGTATTTTTACACTCCTTCCCCGAAACAAAAGCAGAAAAAACATTTTTATTCTATTTCCCTCTTCTGCCTCTGGCGGGGGGAGGGGGATGCTTAACAGGGTCCTAGGGTCCCAATAAAACTATGAGGGTGTTGGTCCGGGGAGAGCAGTCCAAGACTCAACTCAAAATTTTTGCATTGAGAATGCGAGAAAATTAGGGGGTGCAAAAATCATACCACACAAAAAGTTCAAGGGGCCCCGAATGGGGCCCTACAGGACCCTAGAGTGTTCCAGGATTTTAAATGGAATCTAGAAACGGGAGAATAATTAAATGGAAAAAGGTTCCAAGAATGAATATCAGAATAAGAAGGGGCAATTTATGAACAATTTAGGATGCAAAAACTTCAAGAGGCCAGGGACTTAACTGGCATGTAGTTGAGTAGAAAGATACTTTTTAGTAATTTTTAAAGTAATTAGAGGATGCTAGAACTGTGTTAAAGAAATTTGCAAGCAATTCGGACCATTTTTAAAGAAGCTGCACCAAGGGCCCCAAGAAGGCGATTAATATTCAAAATTGGTGGTAGCTGAAGTCTGCGAAATTTTTTTGTCTTCTTGTGGTAGCTGAATGAGCTAAGAAGTTGTTAGAAAATAAAACTAGTGAATCAGACTATTTTTAAGGGAACTATAATAGGGAGCCCAAATGGGGCCAATTGATAGTTGAGAGCAGGGTCCTAACATGAAAACATGTTAAAATGTTTTAGTATTTAGTGCTTTAGATCTTCAATTAGTCAAAATTAAGCATAGGGTATGAAATAATCATTAGAATAATATTTTAAAGAAATGCACAAAAAATGGGAGGGGGGTGTCCAAAACAGGCCTTAGGGTCCCAGTAAAAATTATGAGGGTGTTGTTCCGAGAAGAGGAGTCCAAGACTCAACTTAAAAATTGTTCACTGAGAAGGTGAGAAAATTAGGGGGTGAAAAACGTATGCCATACAAAAAGTTCAAGGGGCTCTACAGAACCCTAGGGGGCCCCAGGATCTTAACTGGAATCTAGAAACAGGAGAGTAACTAAACGGAAAAAGTGTTCCAAAAATGAAGATCGGATTGGGAGGGGGCAATTTATTAACAATTTATGATACAAAAACTTCAAGGGGCTCCAAGTCGCAAGGGACTTAACTGGTATGTAGTTGGGTATAAAAATACTTTATAGAGGTTTTGAAAGTAATCAGAGGACGCTCTAGAACTATGTTAAAGAAAATTGCAAGCCATTCGATCATTTTTAAAGAAGCTGCACCAAGGGTGCCAAGAAGGCGATTAATATTAAAAATTGATAGTAGCTAAAGTGTGAGATTTTTTTTTTTTTTGTCATTCATGTAGTAAGCTGGAGGACCTAGGGAGTTGTTAGAAAAAAAAATAGTGAATTTTTAAGGGAGCTATAATAGGGGCCCCAAAAAGCGCCAACTGATAGTTGAGAGTACAGCCCTAACATGAAAACATACTAAAAAATTTTAGTACTTAGCGTTTTAGATCTTCAATTAGTCGAAATTAAGCATATGGTATGAAATAATCATTATAATAATATTTTAAAGAAACGCGCAAAAAATAGGGGGATGGTTAATGCTTAAAACAGGGCTCCAGTAAAAATTATGAGGTTGTTGGTCGGGAAGATGAGTCCAAGATTCAACTTTAAAACAATGCACTGAGAAGGTGAGGAAATCAGGGGGGAGAGAATGCATGGCGCACAGAAGATCAGGGGGTCGCTACGGGACAATAAGACCCCCAGGAATGTAGACATGAGAATGAGTAAATGGAAAAAAGATCCCAAAAATGAAGGTCGGATTAAAAGGAAGCAACTTATTAACAATATGGGGCGCAAAAGCCTCAAGGGGCCCTGCACCGGGACCCAGGTGGCGAGGATCTTAATTGGAATGTAAAAATGGGGAAATAACTAAATAGAGATATAGCCCCAAAAACGAAGAAGTTTGGATAAAATGGGGCAAGTTATTAACAATTTAGGGCATAAAAACTTAAAGGGGCCCAGGGTTCCCGGCCCTTTAAAAATTAAAAATATGTGTATCAGGTGCATCATGACCTGTTTTGGATTATCCTCACCTAGATTTTCAGACATATACATGCTACAGATTTTGCTAGACATCACGAACAGACACACACACATGCACACAGTGCGAAACTTTCTTTTATTAGTAAAGATTTCATTAATTAAATAACTTTACACACACCTTTATTTTATTAAAATTTCCATATTCATGCTTTTCCCGTTTTGTGTCATTTACTAAAACTCAATACGTATGGGTTAAATTGTTTAAAATGATCACATTAATTTATTTAAGGTGTTTTTTCAAATTTTCAACTCAACAACGCAAAACTTACTGACGCATTTTCAGACAAATTTTAAAAATGGGCATAAAATTAACAGGTCTGACTATTGACGCGATTTGGAATAGAATAACGGTTTCCAATTTTTATAAATAAATTACTTATTAAGTAATAAGCGTTTCTTGTCACGTGGCGACACGTTTTACCTTTTTCTCGTGCTGCCCCATCCGGAAACTTGGTTCGAAACACCTACTTTGACAGTATTTTCTGAAAGACCTGCCTTTATCAAAAAATGGGAAACACCATTCGATTAACAATAAGAACACCTGTCAATTTTATGCGTTTCAGAACAAAAATGAATTCAGAAATGTGTCAGAAGGTAGTTCCTTTGAATTTGAGAACAGCCTTAATAAGATTTATCATAATTTTGCACAAAATTGACTTACTTCATTAAAAATGAAAAATATTAGCACACATAGTTAGAACTTTTAATTCATTGTCAAGATACGGATTGAACTAGAAAAGTAAATTTTCTAAAAATTTTGAAGTGTTGAATACTTTTTTAATCACGAAAAATTGTTTTTTCGTAATAAAAATTTATCTCACAGTTAAACTTTCTCACAAAATTAGACTGTTCTGCCCGTTATGAGCTACACCCGCCAACTTCATGCAGACTCCGCTAAAAGTATGCTAATTTGCTCTCATCTGAAAAGATTACCTGATTGCAGAAGTTTGATTATGAAGAATTTATATAATAAAATCTATCATGTTTTGTACAAATATTGACTTAATTCAGCTAAATTGAAAACTTTTAGCACACACATTTAGAACTTTTAGTTCATTGTCTTAGTTGAACTTGGAACAGTAAATTTTCTGAAAAGTTTGAAGAGCTACATATATTTTTATTACTTTTTTAAATGAGGAAAAAACAATTTTTCGTTATAAAAGTTTATCTCACAATTACATTTTCCAACAAAACTAGGGGGTTCTGCCCCCTTCGAGCTACGTTCCCCAACCCCACGTGCAGCAGACCCCGCAGTCTCTAAAAACATGCTAATTTGCTGTGCTTTAAAAGATATTTGATTACGAAAGATTGGATGATATTATCACGATCAGTAGCGATCTTCTGTAATCGCTTTGCTCTTAAGTTCCCTTTGGCTAGGAAATTTTTCGGTTTCCAAGACAGCATCCACCGCTGTCGCAACAGCTGATGGTTGTTTTCGTGTTCGATTAAGTAAGATCTATCAGACATTTGAAAATCAGCTTGTTTAAAATTATTAGGTGAAAAATGTCGCTGCATCTTGGCCTTTTGTAACGGCTAGAATTTTTTTTCCTTTTAGACTTTATAAAGAAATCATTTTAAATACATAAATATGACATAAATTTTCCCCATTGAATGCTTTTTTCACGCAAAATTTAATTATTTTAAAGTTTTCTTTTCCTATATATATTTTCGATTTTCCAATTGAAAGTGCTTGGAAATATTACTATTTGGGCTTTTTTAAATATTATGTAATTTTCTCCATAAAATTATTTTTACTTGTAAAAATTTAATTAATTTAAAGTTTCCAGTCTTTCTGAGTATTCCCGTGTAAATATATTTTTTAATTGAAAAACATTTGGAAATATTACTATGGGGAAAGGGAATGAAAATTTAAGGGTAGAATATTCGATGGTATACGTATTTATTGTTACTACAAAATAGCAATACAGCTTAAATTTAAAAAAAAAACAGTTTTAAAGTTTATTTGCTAGGGAGTGGGGAGAAACGGAATTTTTTTGAGTCAGGGGGAATGAGTAATTTAGATGCTCTTTTAATTATTAATACAGAAACGTTACACAAGAAAAAAAAAATAATAAACTATGAACTGGAAGGGTGGGGGAAGGGAGAAAAATGGATTTTTTCTTGGAGGAGGGATAATTTAGATGGTTATTTAAATATTGTTGTAACAAAATGACAAATAAAAGAGAAAAAATTAAAGAATTTTAATGATTTTAAACTTCATGAGATACTGATACTTGGGGGGCATTGCGAAGTGCAATAGAAGAATTGTGATGGAAGTGCGCAGTATTTCGATTAGTAACAAACACCGCATCTAATGCCAACTACAATCCAAAGTATTAATTGCCTAGTTCAAAGCTGATTGTATTCGGATGGGACTCGGGCTTCTTCCAATACTTCATGTAATATTATTATATTTCATACAAAGAAGAATAAGTATGTTGAATATTTCAGTTGAAATATTTCAATTAGTGTTATGAACAAATATCTGAAATTTGGATCAGAGGTATAAACACCCTGTATTCCTCACTGAAAACTAGATTACGACCCAGGTCCATATATAAAGGCTGTTAAACTTTCTATGTACTAATCAGCTCAAATAGTGTCTCTCCATACATTAATTGAAAGTGTTGTTACCACACATAACATACATGCATATACACTGAAGTTCAAAAATTAAGGGGCAGTGAATAGGCACTTTCGATTGTACACGGTTTGTCGAATATCTACTAAAAATCTTGATGAATTGTGCTTGAACTTTGAAGATGTAAAGAAATGTTTGACTCCATCTTTTTCACTGAAGATTTAGTCGTGGGGACAATTAGGAGGACAATAATAAATTTAATAATAAAATAATGGTTGTACTAATCCATGCAACATAAAATGCTCAAACTGGTCTGTTATTGTAGCAAATAACTATGTGGGTCCTGTTTAATGTTTGTGTGTACATTTGTGTAAGCATAGCATGCATATTCGCGAAGGTTTTAACGTTTCTATGAAAAATATAAATGTTTTTTTTTTTTTGTGGAACACAGAGTTTTCAACCAAATTTAACACAACTTTCCAAAAACTTCATGGGCATTTGGCATTTGTGTGAAATATCTTTTAACTGTGCATGATTCGTCAAGATTTTCACAGATATTCGTCAAATCGTGTACAGTCGAAAGCGTCCGGCCACTACCCCTTATTTTTTTTACATCAGTATATATATATATATATACTGATGTCAAAAAAATAATATATATATATATACACACACACAGTGTTTCTTCTAGGCTACCCTGCCCTTTCTAAAATGTGCAAAATGAACCCAGCCCTTTTTACAAATAGTGAAATACACCTTTAATTATCTCAGAGATAGAGAGAACACTTTTAAAAACCTTCTCTCAATTACAGTATTTCTAAATCTATGTGCTCAAAAGGTTGTAAAAATCATAGACCTTCCATGTTACTTTACGAATTTTCTAATTAGCTTAATTTTAAATAAAGAAAATTTAGAATAAAAATGCAGAAATATGCAATTAAATTTATTTATATAAATAAAAATTTGCATTAAAATAATTTTAAATGTAGTCAGTTTTGATATGCTGGAATATTTCTATTTTCTTTTAATGTTTATAAAATATCTTTGAATTGTACATGTAATAAATACGTTTAAATAAAATAATTAAGATAACAAAAAATAACAAATAATTAAGATAATATTAAAGATAACAAAAATAGTTTTTGTGTAACAATATACATATTCAACTTTTAAAACTGGCATTATAGGATTAAAGAAAAAAAAAGTTGCGTGTGTGTGTGGGGGGGGGGGGATGAGGGGCCCAAGATTTTCAGTAGCCCCGGGCCCCAAAAATGCTTAATCCGGCTCTGCCTGTAGAGAAAGCAAGACCTGAGCAGGACCTAGAAAAAAGTGATGATCAGACTCGACCCGTCCTGAGTTCGTGTAGGCCTCTAAATGACATTTAAATGCGAAAAACGTGTTCTTAACGGCTAAAAAAACTTTAAATAAATTATGAAAAAAATTTAGTTCGAGTTGTAAATTTCGCTCAGACTCACGGATTTTTTTTTTAGCTTTAGTTCAGCCCATGCTCGTTTATCAGAAAGTAAATCAAGTTCAACTTAACTCTCACAGAAAGTGAGCAAAACTCGTGAGTTTTCGCTCAATGACTTCGCTCATGCCCAAAACTGAAATGAATACATCCTGTGTTATACGCTATTGCAATTTTATAATGGTAGTTTTCCCCCTTCGCGTCCATTTGATTCAAAACGTCAACTTTGACAGCGTTTTCTGGAAGATCTTCTGACTATACTAAAAAACAAAAGAGTTCGTTTGCACAGTTTTTGATTAAGAACACCTGCTGATATCAAACATTCGAGAACAAAAAGGAAATTAAAATGCTCCAGAATGTAACCAGTTTGGATTTGAGAACAGCTTTAATGATTTGCTTAAATAAATTTACCTGGTGAGAAGCAAATCATAACATAAAATCTTTTCCTCGTAAAATAATGAAGAAAAAATCTTCTATTACAAGATGATCCCGAGAGAAGCAAAAGTCAAGTACTCGTGAGATAATGAAGGTGCTCAAGAAAATTATTTGCTAAAGGGCATCTATGAAATAAACTTTTTCCCAACTTCACATTTTTTATTTAAGCTTCAAAAAATGGAGCGAACTGAAATCATATCGAACATTGTAGTTTATATAGACTTGCTTGACATTAATGACCTAGTTTAATGTTTGGTATAAATAAAATGGAAATTAAAAATAGTGTCTAAAAATTTTCTCACGAATGTGTTTATGAAAAAAAGAAAATAAGTTATTCCAGGACACCTTAATAATTTGTTTAAATAAATTTTGCTATTGAGAAAGAAATTACGCCATAAAATCCTTTTCTCATAAAGTAATGACTAAAAATTTTTCTTGCAAGATGATCTTGAGAGAAGCAAATGTCAAGCACTAGTGAGATAATGAAGGTGCTCGAAAACATTATTTGCTAAAGGGAATCTATAAAATAAATTATTTCTCTCTTTTACGTTTTTTATTTAAACTTCAAAAAATGTAGCGAACTGAAATCTTCTCGAACGTTATAATATATACAGACTTGCTTTACTATTAATGACCTATCTTGATGTTTTGTATACATAAAATGGAAACGAAAAAATATTTTGTGAAAATATCTAAAACTTTTCTCACGGATGTGTTTATGAAAAAAGAAAATAAGTTATTCCAGGACACCTTAATAATGTGTTTAAATAAATTTTGCAATTGAGAAAGAAATCACGTCATAAAATCATTTTCTCATAAAGTAATGAACAAATATTTTTCTGGCAAAATGATCTCGAGAGAATAAAGTCTAGTACTCGTTAGATAGTGAAGATTCTAGAGAAAATTATTTGCTAAGGGGCATGTAAGAAATAAACTACTTACTACTTTCACATTTTCAATTTAAGTATAAAAAAATTGGAGCAAACTAAGCTGATTTCAAACATTATAATTCAAATAGGTATATTATTTACAGTAATAACTGCATCTTGATGTTTAGTGCAAATAAGATAAATTACAAATAATAGTTTGTATTAAAACTTTTAATTTCTGTCATGTGATGTGTTTTTTTTTTACTTCTTATAATTCAGTATATATATATATATAGTGTGGATAGCAAAATTATTTATGGCATTAAACTGTTAATTATAACTAAAATATAAAATGGACAAAACATTGTCTTATTTTAAACAACGGTAAAACAATTAACAATATTTACACGTGCATTGGAATTATCCAGACTTTGAATATCTTCACTGTCTTTAATCTTTTTTTTTTTTTTTTTCAAATCCATCATAGGCAGTACGCGCTGCAGAAAAGGTTATTTCAAAAAATAGGTCAAATTAGTGACCCTATATTTGTTTAGTTCGGATAACATGCAACTCAATGCAAAATAACCTATCTAGAGGTGTTTAAATTGAGAAATTTGTGTTCGTGAAATCGAGCGTTCACCTTTGTTTAGAAAATCAGTTACATTTTCACTGCACCACATGGACTATTTCTGCGGTGTGAGCTTGATGCCCGTCTAATTAATAACAGTAGTGTATTCCTTTTCACTTTAGGATATAAGACTTTCAGTAATCTCAGTTCAAAATTTAAAAAATATATATATTATATTGAAAAGTTGTATAAGAATATGTAATGCAATCTGTATATATACTTTATTGCAATTCTTGACTTAAAAAAAAAAAAAAAATGCTAACTTTATACAACATTTTGAGCACATTTTTAAGCCTAAAAAAGTTGAGCTAACTAAAGCGATTCCGAACAACAGAATAATAAAGTTCACTCAGCCCAGTAATTAATATTCTGGCTCCAAAATGAGGAGCTTAACCCGATATTTGCAGGTACAAAACCAGCGGGTGGGTCTAAGTTTCTTTCGTTTATAACGCCGTCTTGCTTAGCCTTCAATCAAAGTCACGCTATAGTTCTAGCAAATTCTTCTTCCAAACGTCCAAAATGCTCAGTTTTGGTATTTTGTGAAGTTGCGGGCATTGTAGAAAATTTATTAATTAAGCTATCGACTTTCAATTTGAAATAAACTATTAAATATAGCTTCACATTTTTATTTTTTTTATTAAATTAACACTATTTCCACCAAAATGTGTCAAAAGACACCTTTTAGATTTTAACTTAAAATTACTCTCTAAGTTTAATCATTTCTCCACAACTAATTTTTTGCCTTTTCGTACAATAGATGTTAAATTAATTCAGCGATATCATTTTCCTCCAGCTCATCCTGCATATAAAAATATGCATATGATATACCTATTTCTACCATTAGGTGCCTTTTGACACCTTAAAGTTTTCTTAATTTCTAATTTCTGATGGTTTCATAATTTCTAATTTTAAACAATTTTACACATAAATATGAACACCATTTTACAGTATCATATCAATTATAATCAGATTAGAGAATCTCGATTTCAGTTGTAACGGAAAATACAGGAGTTGCTGCATAACTCTGATATTCCCTTGTTTTCCGACATGTTGCATTTTAGTGTAGATCATTGCAGTGACTAGTTCTTAAAAATGGAATGATGCGTGTTGTTCTCCAGTTCTGGTAGTGAGTTCAATACACATGAATTTTGTTTTTATTTCTGTAAAAACTGTGGTATTGAATAAGGAAATATTTTTTTTTACGCTGCTGTCTTTAGGATTACTGCTGTTGTTACAAAGATTGAATTTTTATACATTATACTGAAAATGTTTAATTTTCTAATAACAATTAAAAACTAGTCGTTGGGGGCCACCGTAATACTTACCCATCATGGATATAGATAATATAAAATATGAAAATAAAATATGTGATATTTGATATGCATTGTACCATGTTACTTTTATTATTAATTTAATTTATTTGGACTTCCTTAAATATAATTAATATAACCCCTTAAGCTGATATTATTTTTTGTTGCATTAAAATATCTCAATTTGTTGATTTTCTGTAAGTAAGTAAACGCTATTGGTTTACAATGGAAGTCAATGGGAATTTGGCGAAATATTGGAGATACCGCCAATTTGGCGACTCATTTTGGCCGCCAAATTTGGCGATATACCGCCAAGTTGGCGAGAAACTTAGCGGTATTTGGCAACAGAACAGGGTCACCCCCTATGGTAAACCCCCTCATAGGTATAGAGAGGCATTAAATGCTTGACATTTACGATAAGTCGTTATTGGCATTTAATCTTATTGTTTGGCGATAGTATTTTGGTGGGTGGGATAATCGAGTAGTACCGAATTGCATAAAAGAAACATCCTTATAACTCGAAAAATTATAATTCTATTAACTAACAGTTTACTGCGTCGGATTAAGCGTCTCATTTCCAATTAAAATATAGCTTTGAATTGAAATTTGAATGAAATACAGGGTCATAAAAAATCGAAGAGTGTGAAAAATAGAATTACAAATATCTCGGCAACTAATTATCCGATCGAGTTTATTCCTGATGCAAAATTTATGTTTTTTTATTGTCTTTTATATTCATTCCTTCAAATAAACAATTTCGAAAATTTTTGTATACATTTTATCAGAACGAATATTTCAAGAGTCTGATAAAAATAGTTCCGGTTAATCGAGGTTACTGATATTCAATAGACTTCTTCCCATTATTACTCCTTAAGTACACACCGAATTTCAAGTCTCTATCTCAATTTGTTCGGGAGGTAGGGCGTTTACAGACACACACACATACAGACGGACGGACAATTTTTTTTTCTAAAAATATGTTTTTCGGAATCTCCAGTAGGTGAAACGTGTAAATCCGTCAATTTTTTTTTTCGATTTTTAAAACGATTACAAGCCTTACCCTATACTACGTATGATGGGTAAGGATAATATTTTGTAATTGTTGTCTTTGTTGACGTAAAACCTGTTTCATTACATTTATGTATATTTGTATTTTGTAAATTGTTGAATTAAGCTAGAATTTATAACCTGCAATAAATTTCAAATTAAATATTAATTAAATAATCTCTAATAAATACGCGTCAATGAATAAATATATTGCTCAAATTATCTGTATTTAACTGATAATTTGAAATCCCAACAGATTTAGCATTTATTTGCATTCAAACGCAAAGGTGTCAAAAGACACCTTTTGGTAGAAATAGGCAAACACAAAATTGTGGTAGAAATAGCGTTAAATTAATTCTTTATTATTATTTTTTAGTGTTGTTGTTGTTAAATACAAAAGTGGCTTTTAAAGAATTGTTTTTTAACCATTTGGAAAAATGGTTATTGTTCTCTGTCAGGGTAGGAAATCAGAAACATATCTGAGACGTTTCATTGGTTGAATCCGCATTTTATTCGTTTTCTGATTGGTCTATACAGTAATCTGTATTTCCCTTTACTTTCAACAGAGATGGATACTTATGTTGCCACTATGACAAAAAGTAATAAAAACTACAAAGAAAAAAAAAATAACTCAGAGACAAATTGAGATACAGTTTTCAAACAAATTGCATTTAAAAGGACATTTTTTTCTCTATACGACGGTGTAAAAAGTAATATTGTGGGATGTTTGGAAGTTTAAGAATGAAATTACATTTAAAATGGGTCGCCAGATTTCTTGGAAATCTGACGACGGAAAAGCCTTTTCCCGAACAGCCAATGAAATGCTTGGATAATACGTAAGTTTCAGGTGGTTAATACGTAAGTTTCAGGAAAGCTGACGAGTCGCAGGCGATTTTTGTCGCTTGCAATTGTTACGTGTAATAACACTATTAATGTTTAATTCATGGCGTACGTAATGTATGGTCAACTCCGTGCGATTTTTTAACTCCGTGCGATTTTTTTAAAACTCCGCGCAATTTTTTAACTCCGTGCGATTTTTTAAAACTCCGTGCGATTTTTTGTGTCTTAAATTTTAGTCTTTGAAAAAATCATTTTCCAAATGGTCGTTGTAATTTGTTAAATTGCTTTTTTTTCCTCATAAAATAAAAATTAACAATAATTAGTAATATAATTTTATTTTCGAAAATTATTGGTTTTCTAGATTTTTATTTCCAGTTTGAAAACTTTAAGCTTTTGTTTGTTTAAGAATAGTGTTGCTAGTTGTCTCGATGTTGATTAATAAAAAAAAAAAAAAAAAAAAAAAAAAAAAATCCCGCGAAACCAATCCGCCGAGCGCCATTTGTCCTGATTTTTTTAGACTGCACGGTCTCTTTTAAATTTTCATACATATCATGATTCCTTACTTTGTTTTAAATTCTTTCTAAAGTTTTAAGAAAATCAACTAAGAATCTTTAATTTTTAAAGACTTGATCTCTACAACAAGGTAAAATTTTTGGCAGATTGAAGAAGAGAATTCTAAAGAGACGTAAATATAATTAAGTAATACTGTAATAATTGCATAACTTATTATTATTATTATTATTATTATTTGAAACTATATTCGACTTTATATATTCTTAATTAAGATGACGTTGGTTTCTGTAAATATAGTAGGTTGTAACGAAAGTTTTCCACCAAATCCCCATTGCATAATACTAATTGTAATATACATAATTAACTGTAATTTTACATATAAACTCCATTCCGCCAAACCTTCACAGTGTGATACAATACAACACAAGTACCTAAAGCTGTACACTTTATTCGGTGACATTCTGTAGCTGACATTTTGCAACAGAACTGGATGTAAATGATGGTTCTAATCTGGTAGCGTGATAGTTCCATTTCAGACACCTTGTACATAATGATAACGATAATTTTTTACAAATTTCGCAGCACAGTGTTATAAAGCAAGTTTCTTTCTTTCAAATTCCAAAAATCGTTTGACAAAATATGAGTAAACAGCCAACGCTAACTGTTTGCACAAACCGTATTAGCTGTGGCGGGAAACTTTCGTTACAACCTGATATATATATTATATATATATATAACCATTAATTAAACATTACCGACCATCATCAAAAACCGCAATATTGTGAATGAAATGACAATAAAAATGGATGCCACAAACATATAATATAGCACTATAAGACAGCGTGTTTCAAAAATAATCATCCGATTTAAAAAAATCATAACTGTTCAAATTTTCATCCGTTTCAAATGAATAATGTATAGATAGAAAGAGGAGAATCATAAGTTTTATGTAGTTATCAACAGGTGGCGCTAGTGCTCTTCCTTCGCCCACCACTTCAGTGTTTGTTAAGATGGCGACTGCACAACAGAAATCGTTTTGTGTCTTACGCTTCACGAAGTGTGAGTCCGTGAAATCTGTTCAGCGCGATTTTCGTCGAAAATATCCACATGTTCACGTTCCTACCGCTCAGAGCATAAGACGATGGTATAAACAATTTGAAGAAACGGGCTGTTTGTGTAAAGGAAAAAGCTCCGGTCGGCCCCGCCTGTCAGACGAAAATGTGGAGCGTATTCGAGAAAGTTTCGCACGTATCCCATGTCAATCCGTTCGCCGTGCCGGTCAGGAGCTTGGTATTCCTTCGACATCTGTCTGGCGTGTTTTGCGGCGACGTCTGTGTTTGAAACCATATGGGTTACAAATGCTGCAAGCTCTTCATCCAAGTGACAAAGAACGAGGTGTGGAGTTTTGTGAATTCATCCTTGACAATGTGTCAGAAAATGAAAATTTTTCAACACGCTTAGTTTTCAGTGACGAAGCTACATTTCATCTAAGTGGCAAAGTCAACCGCCACAATGTTCGAATATGGGGTATGGAGCAGCTACATGAAATTGTAAAGTATGAGAGAGACTCGCCCAAAGTTAACGTTTATTGTGCAGTTTCTACGAAAAAGGTGTATGGCCTTTTTTTTTCACAGAGACCCCTGTTACGGGAATCTCATATCTGGATATGCTAGAGTACTGGCTTTTCCCGCAGTTAGAAACCAATTCTGAAGATTTCATTTTCCAATAAGATGGGGCACCACCACACGCTTGGACGTTCGAAATTTTTTGAATAACCGAATTCCTCAACGATGGATCGGCCGTGCGAGAGTTGACGATGCAGTTAAGCATCTATGGCCTCCCAGATCGCCGGACCTCTCAGTGTGCGATTTCTTCTTGTGGGGGTTTATAAAAGACCACGTTTATGTACCTCCCCTTCCTGCTACATTAGTTGAATTGAAGGTACGCATAACAGCAACCATCGAAGTCGTGTATCCAGACATGCTCGCAAAAGTTTGGGACGAATTTGAATACCGTACAGACATATGCCGTGTATCCAAAGGTGGACATATTGAGCACCTTTAATTTGGTATGTAAAAAAAAAAAAAAAAAAAAAAATGTATGATTAGCTACATAATATAAAATTAATCTTAAGTATCTATGTTCACTATTTTTTATCATATACGCATTTCAAATTGGATGATTATTTTTGAAACACCCATATATATATATATATCTGACAAGTGAATTGAAATTATAAAAGCTAATTTGTATTTAAAAGACAGGGCATCAATACTGAAGATTAATTTATCTTGTCAAGTCTTGTAAAAATTTTATACAAAAAAAAAAAAAAAAAAAAAAAAATGTGTATATTTGTATATGTCCCGTTTAAGAAGCGATCATCCTGCTCTTTTAGTTCCATCATGCCTCCGCTTTTTGTCATATACATTGTGGCACACAAATGTCTGGCAACATTTCCGAATTACCGTTATATCCCATTCAGACTAGAGCATTTAAGTGACTTAATTTATATATTTGAAGCGGGTGACACGGAAAGAGGCTTAACTTCTCCATACATTGCTATGGTGTTTGAGAACATTCATTTAAGTCACCTTAGTGAAGTAACTTAAATCCTCTAGTCTGAACGAGGCATTACTAAGCTAGTCCACCAGTCAGAAAAGGTCTTAAAAACATATTTTTTGTTCAGAACTTCCTGATGATAAAATTAATTATATTTTTATGGAATCTCTTGTTTAACACTTTAAGGTCTAAGCCCGAGCGTCACTTGGATTGCCGTTTTCGGTGACGAAAGCTAAGTCCGAGAGTCTCTCGAAGTCAACCTTTAACTCTCTGAGCTATAAAAGTACCGACTATATACGTTCACGGTCGTTTTCAGATAATATTTACGACCCTTTTATTTTGAAAAAAAAAACGTAGATTGCAGCACTAAACAGAAATAAGTGTATGAAAATATCTAGAATCAGAGCTTAGCTCGAACATATTGTGAACCTTGTGGTGTTGCTTTTTGTGCAAATCCGTGCTTTGAAATGTACCGCACAAAAGTAAATTTTACTAAATAATGTCTATACACAAATAAAACCTATTTTCAGATATTTCTATGAATTTGGGTAAGTTTTTATTCAAGTATATGTAAAACGTTTTATTAAAAATGACGTTTTCTTATGCAGAACTTTTTAAAAATATATAAAACGTGCTTTTTAAAATAATTTCTCATTAAATATTTATTTTTAGTATATTTAAATAGTTCCTTGATTATGAATAAGAACAGTTTAAAGTTCATATAAAAAAAATTATTAAAATACATATCTTTCTAGTATTTAAAAAAATATTTATAAAAGATATCAAATACCCTCAGTCCAAGAGAGATATACGGTTGAAATAGCTCACACTTCAAAGTGTTAAATTTTGTCTAATCTAATGGTGATTTCTCTCAAAAAAGAAATTATTAGTTTTTCCCCATAAGAAAAAAAAAAAAAAAGGGACCTTATCTAACTGCTACACCAACAAGCCCCTTTAAATATTTGATCAGGCTGAGGCGGCTCAGTAACATCTATTGGAAATAAATGTTACCATTTATTTAAACATTACTACATAAAAAATGTGCAAGCTACTTTATATAATAAGCATGTCTTTTAATTCAATTTTATATTCAGTATTAAAATTAATGATTGATTAAAAGATCAGTATTAAAATTAATGATTTAAAGTTCGAGAATCCATTTTTGGGGCGTACTTACGCGTACATGCATGAATATACAAATTAGTTAAAAATGCATCTGTATATATTTATTAAAAAACAAAAATTACATAAACTACGAACATGAGCGAATATTTTATGTATTATTTATTTTACATAAATATGTAAAATATTCATAATACAGCTTTTAATTTTTTAACGTATTGTGTAATAACAGTTGTAAATTTCCAAGTGTGTGAGAAAAGTCCGGTCCAGGATTCGAACCAAGGAGGTCTTAACTGAAGTCGCCAATGCTCTACCAACTGAGCCATCCCGGATGAAATCGTCCCAGGATTCATCCGGTATGGCTCAGTTGATAGAGCATTGGCGACTTCAATCAAGACATCCTGGTTCGAATCTTGACTTTATTAACCCACTTGGAAATTTACAACTGTTATGATTTATTTGCCAATTGAATAATTGTGTTAAACTTTAATCTAATATTGTGTAATGTTAATTCACATGACCATTTTAAATACATAAACTGATATAGGTTCTCTTAAATTTTTTTCTGTACAGCATCATTTTAAAAATATGTCACATAAGAATTTTCCGTCTTTGCTCACCGTGAAAAAGGTTAACTGTTTTTTAGAAACATTATTTCATTTCATCGGTGCCTAACAACCCATAAGTAACTTCTCGTAGAAATATTTAAGAAAACACTCGAACTCTTTACTTCATTTTCTTTCTTCTTTTACGATTGAACTCTGTGTGATCGACTTAATAAAACAGATGGAAAATCGGGTAGTTAAAGAATATGTTTGCTCACTGCCAGATTTTATAATTTTAAGACTAATTGGAGAAAGACTTTATTTAAATAATTATGTTTAAAAAATGTTATTTTTTTAAAATTCTTAAATTTGTTTTACTAAAGGAAAATTATTAAGCTAATCTATTTTTAAGGATTAAAATTTGGACTTAAAAATTTCAAGCACTTAATAAAATGACCTTTATTAAAGACTTGTAAATCAATGACAAGTACAGGAAAATTTTATATGCCACGCATAAAAGTCTCATGAATTCTAATTTAAAATAGAAATAACTGCAGATTTTTGTTTCTAATAAAATGCAATAAATATTTTTAAAAATCGCCAGAGGAAAAGAGAAAATATCAAATAACTTATTATTATTATTAATATTACTAATATATGTATTTCATTATATTATCGTTGTGTCCGTTTGGAGAAATCCGTTTACTGTCGTGATATATTTAGGTTTACATTATTATCCATCAATTAATTTACTTTGTAAGTAACGTAAAATAAAATAATTATTGACGTAACTTAAAAAATAATGTAATAGTTAAATACAATACTAATAAACTTATTACATTCGTTTCAATTCTTAATTAAGAAAATGCCATTAAAATGTGTTAATTACTTCTTATTTTGTTGTTAGGTGTATCATTTAAAAGACGTTTGATGTACATTTGTCATATAATGAATTAAAAAGTAATTTATGTTAAAAAAATCGTTTCCTCCAAACTCAGCTTAATAACTACCAAGAGCAGTTTCAGCATGCGTGAAATTATTTCTTATCATTATAATTTTCACAAAATTGAAACTATCGTATTACTTAATGTCTTTTTTCTTGCAGCACAAATCTATCTCTTCATCATAATTTTGTAAATACATATATTATGACTAAAACATCCGCGCATTTACTTTCATTCGGGTAGCTTAGTATATTTTGTCTCTCAAAAGGGTAGATGACATTTTCTCCCAAACTTCATGACTGGTAATGGTGTTGCCTATAGGTATAGCCCCAATTACAAGGATGGAAGACCCCCCTGCCATTATCTGATATTAATGACCAGCCGCCCTTTGTAGGAGAGAAAAGGTCCGCGTAACCCCTCATTTCCTGAACGAGTACCCCCTCCCTTTCAGACTGATGTACCAATTGAAGAGCAGACTGATTTCATCTGCTAGCAGCTGTTTCGTGGGAACTGTGAGTACAACAGGCAATTCAACGCGAAAACAATTTATTTTATATTAATGTAAAGCGCGAAGTTTCAAAATTTTAAACAATTTTCTTTTATAGCGCTCACTAGGATTACCGAGAAATATAATTGTCTTTTATTGATCATAGTTGTTGCAAATGTAAACTGTGAAGCGAGAACACAAATAGTGGATGACTACTGGAATAGGAAAACGTGAACTTAAAAAAATTAATCCACATAATTTCGTTATTTTAAAAGAAACTCATCTAAATCATTATTTTACTACATATATAATTTTATGCCAAATGTTAAGTGGTAACCTGTAACATATAAAGAGTTATACTAAAATAAATAAGTAATTAAATAAATAAAAACAGAAAAGAAACATAGCTACCTGATCTAAAGAGATCATCTAAAGAGATCTAAAGGGATCTAAAGAGATATTTGATCATAGGTTAGTAAAGTATATGTATTAACCTTCTGTAAAATTCGGCATAATTTTTCTATATAAATATACTAATAAACATCTTTATTTCATTTAATAAATGAATAAACCTTATTATGTAAATCAAATAGAAAATTATTACATTACAGAACTTACAATGATGCTCTATTTTAAATCAAATCTTTCTCAATATGATTTTACTGTAAAATATAGAAGAAAGAACATAAACGAATTTTCAAGACGAATTTTCCTTTCATACCTCATAAATTTCTCCAACTTCCTTTTTAAAAAAGCCAAAAATACAGGCAGTACGTTGCACTGATGTCCTTAAATATGAAAATAATATTCTGTAAGGAGCTCTATAAGATCCTAAATCAAATTCATTCAGTATAAATCGAATCTTTCTCAATATGACTTTATTGTAAAATGTAGAAGAAAGAACATAAACGAATTTTCACGACGAATTTTGCTTTCATACCTGATCAATTTCTTCACCTTCCTTTAAAAATAAAAGCCGAAAATACAGGCCGTACGTTGTACTGATGTCCTTAAATATGAAAATAATATTCTGTAAGGAACTCTATAAGATCCTAAATCGAATCTTTCTCAATATGTCATTATTGTAAAACATAGAAGAAAGAACATAAACGAATTTTCAAGACGAATTTTCCTTTCATACCTCAACAATTTCTCCAACTTCCTTTTTTTAAAAAAAAGGCGAAAATACAGGCCATACATTGCACTGATGTCCTTAAATATGAAAATAATATTCTGTAAGGAACTCTATAAAATCCTAAATTAAATTCATCTAGTATATTAATTTAAAAAAATTGGTTGCTGGAAAACTGAAAAAGTCAGTTAGAAATCTGAAAACTTATCCATTACGGTTCTTTTTTGTGAATGATATGTAATATGAATGAATTCTGTAATATCTCGATAAAAGTAAATGATATTTTCGAATCCATAATTGCATTAAACTTACAAGGAAGGTATCCATATGGGCATACTCAGAAAAATCTGAAAAAATTACAGAATGTTCTTCTCATATGGGTATATATATTTATAAAAATTTTTTGGCGGAACCCCGATACAGCGTTCGTAAAAAAAATAATGAAATTTTCGTTTATTTGGCGCTTTAACACCGGTTGGCGATGAAAAAAAAATATGCTTTTATGTAGGAAAAAAACTTTTTATGTTGAATTTGTTTATATAAGTTTAATTTAAATAACTTTAGTTTTGTCATTTTTAGTTTGTTTTAACAATAGTTTTGTCATTTTTAGTTTGTTTTAACTATAGCTTGTCATATATATTTATATGTATTTAGAATAAAATTTAAATGTCATATTTTATGATTTAAAAGAAAATTTAAATTCATTTAAATTGTTTCTCAAAAATAAGGCAGATAGAACACTGTCGATTTGATTTTGTTGCTATGGAAACGACTTCGTCTTCGATATGAAAGTGTATTATGGCAATCAAATGTCAGCTGGCTATAACTTAAAATAGATAATTGTAACTTCAAAGCACGGAAAATATATTTACAGTGATATAATTACAGCAACAAGCAACATATTTATGTAACATAAAAAATATATAATAACCTCTTTCATTGATTAAGTTTAAATTCATTAAATACCGTGCATTCTAAAAAAGAATTAATAAACAATTTTCAGATGCATTAAAATCGTTTGCTTTTGACGAGGAAAAATTCTGCTCTCCAAATCGCGTGTCACTTTCGTATTTTCGCGTCAAATATTCGAAAGTATTTTATTTTTTTACAGACTTTCTACTGAAATTCCGTCGTTAAATTTAACTGTTCTCTTATTACATACATGAGTAGTTTCACTAGCATTTTTTTCAACATATTCTGAGTATGCACAGTAAGGAGACCTTCCTTGTTAGAATTTACTTTTCTTTGTTAGCAATATCTTTCATTTATTATAGACAAGGAGGACGAACACATGATTACTCTTCGCAATTAATTTCAGTTTACGCAATGTTTATATATCATGATTACCATTCATAAGTAGAAAATCAAGTGAAGGATTTTTTGAATGCCTCGGGGTAAAATATTTACTTTCTTTTTGAAATAGTTCTTTCCTATTAAATTGCTCTACCTGGTTTTCTTCTGTTGCTATAATTGTGCGACAGTAATATGTCAATTTACTGTTTGTTATTAGGTCTTTCACTGTATAATAATAAAATATTTTGGTTTAGTGTATTTTTCACTTTCGACATCATTATACTTTTAAAAGTTGCGATTCCTTAGCTCTGGAAACTAAATCTAGAATTTTGGTATAGACAGCGCTATACTGTTATGTTCTCTCTCAAATAGAAAAAAAAATAGAAAAAAAAAATAGAAAAAAAAATAGAAAAAAGAAGTCGTTTATGGAAGTATGTCCGCCAGTTACGTAAGTGCTTCCAATCTCCATGATCATAACATAAAGTAAAAGAAAAATTATAATTTTTTATTGGTTCATTGCTGAAGGACTTCGTGCGTCTATTCCTTCAACCCTTTAGTGCGCAGCTTGCATATATGCAAGCAACAGTGTTTTGAATTTAATAGATTTTTTTTATTCATATATACCTAATTCACACTAGAAAATTAAAATACCAGTATTTGCTATAATTAATAACATACACTCCGTATTTAAATAAAGCGAAATTAACCATTGAAACTTTCTGGTGTAAATTCAGATTCTCTGGACTACTTAATTTCCAGAACGTATTCTATCATGGGAATTAAAGGGTTAAAGGTTAAGTTTTATAAAATAAATAATTATGTAAAATAAGGAATTTGGAGGCATAGTTATTAAAATATTTACTAATTTGCAATATTTTAGTGTAAAACGCCACACGACAGTAGTTTTTACTTGTATTGTAGATTGAAGAAAAGATTGACGTACTATATGAAAAATGTATCTCTGATTTCTTTTTTCATTATTTTTCCTGCGTAATAAACCTTTCAGAGAATCATACATAATTTTTTCGAAACACAATAAAAAAAAAAAATGCGCATTTAAGGGTTAAAACTAAGCCCTTGAATGAATAGATCGTAAGTTCAGAACATTCGTCTATTGTCTTTTGAAAACAAAACAACTTTTTGATGAAACAGCATATCAATTTAACATTTCGGCGATATAAAGGTGTATATAATAAATTAATAAATAAAAGTTTACATTTCAATGTATACAACTTACATGTAAAGCACAGAAAACATATGAAAGCTTTACAAGGACGTAACAGGTTCTATAAATCAAATTCCATTTGGATGATTCTTATGTATTTTGTTTGAGGATTTATGTAGATGTGCGTTATATTAAGGAATTTAATCTTATGAAAAGTAAAGTCGCGGAAAAAAAAGTAAACACCCCCTACTAACTCCTCAACAAATTATCATAGAGGAAAGTTACTTGTACCGAACGATTGGAAATAAAGTGTACTTTTAAATGATGTATATAAAATTTTCTTAGTGGTCATCTACATATTAAAACGAATCCAAACTTCATTTTTTTTCAATAGCAATACCCAATTTTAATGAGATATTTCAAATCTTCGGTACAAACTATGCCTAGACACCAAATTTCAAGTCATTTGAATGATAATTTTTTTAATTATAAACATTCAAAATTTAGTGCTTCTAATGTTAAATTACATTTTCATATTTTTATTTATATCTTCTGAAATTATGCTCCTAATGTGCTATTTTTTTTTGTAGCAATAATACTAATATACACAAACATAAATACGCTGAATTTGCAATTTTTATAATTTTATGATATAAATTATGAATTATGAAATTAATGTTCGAAAAAATTATGAATTGCAACCTACAATTTTTTTGATGGATTTAGATTTATTAAGTCCTGCTTTATGGAAAACCAAAATTTCATATTTTTCTTCCAAGTAGTTATCAAAATATGCTTAAAAAACGACAAAATGATGGTTTAAGGGGCCGTCCATGCTAGAAGAGAGTAGATATTTTGAAATTTATTCTGCTGTACTGTAATCTAACAGGCTTCATTGACTCCTTGAGTGGAGCTTAAAGTGCCTTGATCAAGAAAGGTGCTCTCTCCGCTAACAATCGAGTACCGAACTTCAATTTGGATACAGCCCTTAAAATATGCTCGTTTTAAAATAATTAATTTCTCGGAAACTTATGGTATGAATTGCATAAAAATTCGTTTTTAGGCTAATTGAAGGGCGTAGAGTTCATTTATGCTGTCAGAATTGTGTACTGCTATTGAAAAAAAACAAAAACAAAGCTATGGTTCGTTTTAATATGTAGATGCCCCCTAAGCAAATTTTATATACATCCTTTAAAAGTAGACTTTATTTCCAATCGTTCGGTACCAGTAACTTTCTTCTACGATAATTTGTTGAGGAGTTAGTAGGGGGTGTTTACTTTTTTTTTCCACGACTGTACATCCATCTTATTAATAATCCTGTCTCGTTTCGCAGTTGTTGTTTAATTTCGTGTCACAGAGGCCATAAAGTTCTTATAAATTAAACGATTTCATTCATTTTAACTATTACAGCAAAAAAGTACGCATTTCCTTCTTGTCTTTGTTAAACATAATATTGTCCAAGAAAACTATAAAAAGATGCCCTGTCTAAGTTTTTGCTATACGTATCGCCCGTTGTAGTAACACTGCAATTTTGTCCTTAGTTTTGTACTTATAAATTTATTGTTAGATCCTGTACTGACAGGTTAAAAAATATATACTTAAAAAATATTTTAAAGAATCATAAAAAGAATTTAACTTACATTTTTAAACAAACTTTTTTTGAACATACATTTTTAATCCATTCGATGGGGATAGGGATTGTGATATTTAAAAGAGAAGAAATATGCAATCAAAATCGCATGGTGTAACATGTAGTATTTTTGTTTTTTTGTGTGTTTGTGTGCTTATTATTAACGACGAACACATTTGTGTTTGATTATGTACATTATTTATAGTGTGGTTTAAGAAAGTGTTATTTTGAAGACTTTCGTATAATATTACTTCTATAAAATCGTTTATAATAGGGATGCCCACTGCTCTTTGTCTTCCTAGGACAGCATCTTAGAAAAACCATTTGTATCGAGCAACATTTGAGCGAAAAGAAATTTTCTTGGGCCGAATATTCAAATTTACTAACTTTATGTTAAAAAAAAAATTCATGCTTAGCCATTCTTTCTAATTAAGCGAAATTGAGCTATAGAATACCCAGTAGTGGTCGTGAGGAGACTTGGTACTACTTCACTTTACTACAACTATTTTGTACACTAAAGACCTTATTTAATCGCGGAACGTTCTACGAGTAAATATGGCGAAACTTATTTTACGTAGTACTGGTAGTAAAGTAATGCCTGTACCACTGATGAAACGCTATTGAGATTACAGTCTATTTTCTTTAACTAAAGGGGAAAATAGCGGACCTATAGACATTTCATGGACTGTGGTTATCCAGCGTCGTAAAGTCAATTACTGATTTTACTGTTACTTTCTCGATTTTTGCTTATACTATAGGTCAAAAAAATTCCTTACAGTTTAAAATGATGTATAAGAAAAACAAATTAGCTTTTATCAAAAAAAAAAAAAAAAAAAAAAAAAAAAAAAAAAAAAAAAAAAAACGTTCCTTACTATACTCTGTGTAATTTAAATTGGCTTGTCAAAATCAGTTTCCCTGTCCTTACCTTGAGTCAGTAACTATGATAACACTGCATTTGGTTGACTGACCACTCTTTTCCTTTTCCTTGAGATCAGTAGAAAGCTTCGTCTTTTGTTAGAATTTAGCAGTGGGAAAAACGAGACCAGAGAATCTCAATTTCTAGTGTCATGGCGAAGAAAGTGATGAAGTGGGAAGGGCGGATGCCTTGAGATGCCAATTGAAATTACATATATAGTATACACGTTATTTGATTCAACAAAATGATAATTTTATACATTCATCATCTTTTACCTTGTTTCCCCTAACTTATCACACATTCCTAAATTAGCACGCAATTATGTCATCCATGGGATTCTCATTAGAACATAATAGGTGTGCCATAACATTTTGCCTGATCAGTGTAACACAGAAAATACCACGGGCGCTTTGTTTCAACAGTTAATTTATTCTGGGGTCATCTTACGTCAATATTTTCAATAAACAACAACAACAACAACAAAAAACAACATAAAAATCTTAATATTTTAAGGAAGTTTTGGGTTCTTTGCCGGGTCGCATCCGTTACAGAACTGGGCCGCAGGCTGCGGGTTGAAAATCCCTGTTTTATATAATGCATGTATAAATATACGCATGAAAATCTGCAGATTATGTTTGATTTTTTTCCGATTAAGTGATCTCATCCCTTGGCCTACATTCGAAAATTTTCCTTTTCAGTGTTAAAATTGCAACTCTTACAGATGTGAAAGTTAGAAATCATTTTGGGACTCCACCCACGACGATTTTAAATAAAACTCCCAATGGACGGGAAGGAATGAATCAAACACTTTCGTGAATCACTCCTCGGGGAAAACTCCCCCATTTTGCTAGAAAATGCCGATAAAAAGGAAAAAAGAAAGAAAATAACTATTCATTTATTCTGTCATACATATTTACCAGATGAGTTAATCACCGAAAGTGGTCAGCGGGTCACACTTTGTAATATTGTATTTTTATTGCGACTTTATATTTAAATAATAGATGTATAATTCTAGTAATGCCTATTACCTCATGATATGTTCATGTTAGCATATTTTTCTATTGTTCAAAAATTTTCTGGGAATTATCTTTCTAAGTAAACTGTAATTTTGAAAAGGGAGATTTTTTATCCAATTTATATTTAATATTTGAGAACAATGAGTGTTGCGATCTGTGTTTTCCCGCGCGTTTGGGAATGGAAATTCAAATTTAGTACCACAGAACTTAAAGTTGTAATGCTGATTAACATAGGAACAAACATCCAATTTATATTTAATATTTGAGCGCTCAGATTTGTGTTTGTCCGCGCACTTGGAAATGGAAATTTAAATTTAGTACCATAGAACTTAAAGCTGTAATGATGATTAACATAGGAACAAAGTCGTGGATTAATTTTAAAGTTCAAGCTTGTCCTTAAAAATTTAGAGTTTCACAATAATTGCACAAAAGTTATTCTTAATTTGGAAAAATCTGGTAATTAATTTCCAAGTTCTCAAATTTCGAAAAAGTTGAATCTTTTTAAAAATATTAATATGTATAATAGTAAATTAATAATAATAATATATAAATTTCATTTTTAAAAAAATCGAAAAAAGTATTCTGATACCACTTTATCCTTCTTAATCCATTTTATTCAATGAGTGTTGCGATAATCAGAAACTTGAAGGCGAAACACAAGTTTTCAAATCTAATCCATTTAATAATTTTAATAATTATTTATTTATAAAATATATTTTATATTTATGTGTTTTTAATTTTTTAATCTATATTAAATGTTTATACACCAATATAGCAAAGGATTTGTGGTTTGTTCACATTTAACTTATTTAAATTTTAATTATCTATGGTGTAATAGTCCAAAATTGTTTATAGTATATGATATCGTTTTATTGAAAAACAAATGATATGCGGAGCTTCTTTAAAAAATCCAGAAGATATACAACGTATACCCCCCTATATCCCCACTACGCCCCTGCTTATCTTTCCAAAGTTATCCCTATAGGCATGCTGCTGAAGACATTATTACCCGGAAATTGACCTCTATTAACTGTTTTCTTCCCATTTGCAAAACACTCCATTAAATTTTGACTGCCTAGGGGAGTTTTCTCAGACGAGGAAACCAGGTCTAGAGCATAGATGTGTCTCCCAGTCTCTTTTTTTAGGTGCGTTCATAATTACATAAATACGTAGCACCTGTAGTCGTCGTTCAGTCCGTCTGTCCGTCTGTCTTTCCATCCGTCCGTCCGTCCGCATATAACAGCGCAAAAACTGCCCAACCGAATCTTTTGAAATTTAAAATATATAATTGTTGCATAATTTTGTCGAGTCATTTCAAATTTTATGAAAATCGGATGTATAGTTTAATTACAGGGACAGTCAAAAGTTTTCCGTTACATTACGGCCAATGGGGAAAATTATTGCAAGTGCATTTTAATGATGTTACAGCCTTTCGAATGGTCTGAAATTTTAAATATATAATTGTTGCAAAATTTTGTCGAGTCATTTTAAATTTTATGAAAATCGGATGTATAGTTTAATTACAGGAACAGTCAAAAGTTTTCCGTTACATTACGGTCAACGAGAAAAAAATATTTCAAGCGCATTTTAATGATGTTACAGCCTTTCGAACAGAATTAAATTGACATACACTTATGAAGTGCACTAAAATATACATTCAGTACAATATGCGGTGCAAAAAATATTTATAAAACTAGTTATAGTACGAACACACCTCATTTGTCACGTTTGACGTGTAATATCCAACGTGTTTAATGTCTTAAAGCTGCTAATCACCCAGCTTCCGAATTTTCCTCACTAATGTTAAGTCTATGGGTGCATGATGCATTCGTATATTCAAAATATCTCCTCAGGAAATTAATATTTTTAACTTCTTTTTTCTGCTGTTCTCTTCTTAAATGTTGTATCTTTTTTTCTTTGTTCTCAGAATATTTCTAAAATATATACTTAATTTTATGTGAAGCATTAAAATCTTACTCATAGTTCGTCAACTTTTAACACATAAAATATTAAATTAAGCATAGATTTTAGAAATATTTTGTTAACTAAGAAAAAAATAGACGTCTTTTAAGAAGAGTACAAAGGAAAAAACAATTAAAAACATTTATTTCCCGAGGAGATATTTTAAATACACGAATACATTCTACGCCCATAGACTTAGCGTGAGTGAGAGGAATTCGGAACCTGAATGACTAACAGCCTTAAGAAAAAAAAAAATTACAAAATTCAGTTTGAGTTGAATCCGCCGGAAAACACGACTGGGGGCGGGCTGGAAAGAGACATATTATGGTCAAGCTCCTCAAAATTGCATTTCGGGTTCGAGTTCCCTGCCGGAGACGTGCCTTTCATGTGGCACTGGGCAGCGAAGATGTTGCTTTTTGAGTGCTTATTGCTTGTCATCAGGAATCGAACCCATAGCTATTGAGCGGCTGAAAAAAAAAAGCTTGATATACAGGACACCTGTGTCATATTTATATTAATACATTTTATTAAGTGTCAGAGTTGCTTATTTATTTAAATCGCCGAAAATAACAGCGTGTCATTTATGATAAAAACACACCGTTCCATTTGTCAAAAGAAACCATTGGCCTAGCTATTATTGTGTGGTGATTTAGGATTATGGCTATGACAAATTATTTACATTAGGATTTTATCATTAGTTATTATTACTTATTAAAAATAGGGTTGTTATATCTTTTGCATGTCTAAGTTGTTGTACAGTCCTCCCCACTTAATCGGGTCACGGATAATCGAATACTCCGCTTATTCGAATAGAATCCTCTGGAACCCAATTTATTCCTATTGGTTCTATGTTATTTTTCCCCGCTTAAACCAAATACCTTTTACGAACGTCCCCGCTTAATCGAATAACAACTTTGTGACCAATGTTTGAAAATAGGCACGGAAAGCACGTTTCAACTGGAATTTCCTTCCTCCTTTTGTCATTTTCGGTTCCTTTACGCTGAAAACAAATTTTCAGTTCTTCCTGCAATGATTTCGGCCGGCAGGTGTATAATGGGCAGGTCAAATGATTTTACCACCTTGATCTCCCCACCATCACTTCTTGCTGCTAACCAGGCTTTAATGGCAATGCGCCACTTCGAGACTCGAGATGGTAGTTGTGATATTTTGCACTCATTCGAAAAGTAACTCGATATTTACTCCTTTAAAATTCCACTTAAACAAACCACTTTGAACGATTTTTTAAAGGCAGTATAAGTAACGTAAATTAGAAGTAGCAAAATTTTGACCAAATTCAAACGAGTTGCTTTAAGTGTGATGTAAACCATATAAATGTATGTACTTAAATTTATATGTATTAATTTATTATGTGTATTAAATTTATACGTATTTACTTTATATTAGCATTTGTATTTATTTTAGTTTATGTTATTCTATTAATGATTTATTATGCTGTTAATTAAATATAACCGTAGATGGTTGTTTTGCCTTTTTATTACGCATTAAATATTACAGTTATGGTTCCCCGTTTAATCAAATACCCCGCTGAATCGTAAATTATTTCTGGAACCGTCAATATTCGTTTAAGCGGGAATGACTGTATGTAATTTTGTATATAAGTGTATAAGACGTATTAAAAGGAAATAATGTATGCAAATATCGAGTTACTGTATTAAGTATGGTGCATTCAGCAGGGAAGAAATTTAAAAATCAAAAAGTAATTATTAATTTTAAGCACTATGATGCATAAATAAAATCCGCGAAAAAGTTTTTTTTTTTTTTTCCTCAATCTTTCTTTCACTTTTATATGTAAATTCATTGAGAAGAGAGTAAAAATAGGCTTCAGTATGAATCTAATCGCATTATAGGGCAAAGTTCTGAATATGAAATCAAAAGAAAAAAAAGCAAAATCTTACATAAAGTGTGACACAGTTAGAGTGATGATATATGCAGATTTTCCTTTGACATCCTGCATCATACGCCAAATGTTTACATGCGGTAACGTGACAGCAGAAAGCTATCAGGATCACGTTCTTTAACCCTACGTGAAACCTTATGCTGCTCTTGTCATCTGTCGATTCACCGTTGATGGATGGAGATGCTCGCTGACATACGACGGAGCTTAGAGAGAGAATCATCTCTCTCAGCTGAACCTTGAATCCCGAAGTGGTGGAAAAGACTCCGTTCGATTAAAAGCACCTCATTCACTCTTTGAACGGCACGATTCAAAGGAAACTGTAGTTAAATAAGGAGGTTAATTAGATATTTTAACCCATTTATGCCTGAATTTTTGTTTTCTCAAATTTCTTGGTAAAATAACTTTAAAATGCTGCAAAATGAACTGGAAAAATACTCAAAAAATTACGCTAAAATATTTTTGATTTTATTTGATAAAATGTAAACGTAATAATTTGGGAATATGTGGAAAAATGCATAGTTATATGTCTTGTCTAAATTTATGTTAATTAAGCTTTTTAAATTGTATATTATATAATATAATTAGTATTTTTATGAACTATTAACAAAATATATTTATTTCTTTACCGAGACTAATAATATTATAAGTATTATTAATAATAAATTAAAAAATAATCGTATTTGAGGCTAAAAAACATTTTATTTCAAAATCATCTTCAAAAGGACTTTACACAAATTGCTGACCCCTAAAGGTCTTACAGAAATATGTACCTATTTGCTCCTTGCGCCCTATATTTTGTACGTTATGAACATGCATAAAAAATCGGCCTGAACATATAATTTCGCAATTTAAAAATTATGTATTTCAAAGAATTATACAAGCTAAGATTATGACTTATTTATTTGGATCCTTGATATAAAAATACAAATAAACTTACTTTTTACATTTCGCTATCTTGAAAAATGAAAAATCTATAAACACCGAAAAAAGGTCTTCATTTAAGCAAATAAATATCAATCTTATGCTGTCATCTCTCGGTAATAGATAAAGACATATATAGACAATTACTTCATACAATTTTCATGTTGTAAAAAATAAGAAAATTTTAAAAATTCATTAAAATTAGAAACGTCCCAAAAATGGAACGCTAGGTATAAATGGGTTAATCTAAATTATGCAGATATGTAAGTTAATTTTCTATGAACGTATAAATATGCGTGTAATCATGCACGTCAGAATAACGAAATCCAAAATCAAGATTTTGGAACAGAGGTTCCTGTAGCTTGCTGCGTTAAAAACATTTTTTTTTCTTTTTTAACAAAGAGTATTTAATATTTTTATTGAAAAAATAAGATTTTTTTTTCAGAACCTCCTGTGGAAGACAATTAGTAAAACATATCAATGTAGAACATGCATGTTTTAAAGAATGTTTAGAATTTTCTTTCTTTTTATTTTCCTTCCTCTTTCAAGAGAGCTCACATTAATAGAAAAAATTAAAGCCTCCAGATTTGGTATAGTATTTTGACAAAAAGAATAATTTTAATAAAGTTAATTATTAATGTGTATTATTAACGAAATTTACAATATTTTCTTTTTCTTAACCCACATTTTAAAAAATACACAAGTGAAACAATAATTCCTATTACAGTCATAGAGTGTCTATTTCCCTCTATCTCCATTTAAGGTATCTTTTAAGTATAAAGAAAAACAGAAATAAAAAGTTATTTTTACGGCGAGGGAGGGGGCTCAGGGAATCAGGCCCTTCTCCCCCGAGGAAAAATGTTTTGTTCTTCTTTTACTGTTGAATTATTTCAATCCACATGGGAAGAATAAATTTTACTATTTTTTTTTAAATTATCGAAAAAAAAAAACCATTTAGTTAAGTAAATTTTAAAATTCAGGTAGACGCTAAGCTTTCCTCCTATTATCTGATTTATGTTAATCCTATGTCCTTTGCGGTAAGAGCAAGGGACGTCACTCTGTTATTGAACGGATGTTAAAATAAATGATTGTACTAAACTTTATGTCTCATTATAAGATAACTGCACAAAATTTAGGATGTTGCGAAACATTAACATTTCTTAAATCTTAAAATTTTTTACTCAATATCTCAATATCTTAATAACATTCTTTTTTTAAGTGACAAGGATCAATGATTAGAATCGCTTGGATGAAAATGACGTAATAACAAAGTGAATAAGATTTCATTTTTGAATTTTAAGAATTAAACTAATAAAAACTTGCTTTAGCTTAGAATTTTTCGATTACATGCAAACGCTTTCTATCAAATTTCAACTTTCCAAGTATACCGACAGTAATTTATAACTTTTTATTACAAATGTACAAATCAGCATGTGCAAGCTGCAGATTTTATATAACATTTTAACATTGATCAATGAATATTGCATTGTGAATGGACTAGTTGAAATGAAAAAAAAAAATAAAACAGAAAAATTTGAATAAATACTATATAAAATATAAAAGAGAAAATGACAAATATTTATTGATATTTATTTATTTTAAAATAACAGTTATGTAAAGTGTAAAAAATAATATAAATATATTTATTGTATATTGGTTTAATTTGGAGAGTACTGTATCAAATGTATTCATTTGTATCATTATCAAGATTTTGTGTTTTATCCATTAAAATTTTGGGTATGCAAAACATGCGTGTTTTAAAGTAGGTTTGGAATTTTCTTTCTTTTTATTTTCTTTCTTTTGTTAAGAGATGTCACATTAATAGAAAATATTAAAACCTGTAGATTGAGTATAATATTTTGATGATAAAAAACTTTTAATAAAGTTAATTATTAAACTAACATTTTAATATGCTTAAAGAGAAAAAAAATTAAAAATTTCCAAATTATGATTACATATAAAAGAAAAAAATTCAATTACCAGAATAATTATTAAATGTTTTAAAGTAAAAGAAAAACTGCATGATGGTAATTTATTTAAATCAAGCTATTTCCCTTTTCATTGAAGTTTATATGGCCGGAAAATTAACTAATCTTCTTTTCTCATATCAGAATATAGATAATTATAACTGATACGATCAAATTCTGATAATCAGAATAATTCAAAGCACTCCATTCAAATCTGTGTCTATGTATTATTTTTCCCTATTAAAATAAAAGGGCTTTTATTTAAATTAGGTAACTGTAATTGCAAAAATCAAAAGATTCGTTTACTTTTTCATTTTTGCATATGTGGTTGCTTAAGCTAAAAAAAAAAAAAAATCACGTAAGTGAAAAAAATTTTATTTTATATTATTATAGTATTCTTATTGCACTGTAAATAAACCACTGTAAATTTGCCAGAACAAACTCGATCCCAGTGAATGTGCTGTATCTTTCTTTGGTTTCCTGACTATATTAACATGGAAAATACAGTAGTTGCGTAAAATTAACAGCACAATGTGCTGACAATTTGGACGCATTTTTTTTTTTTTTTTACAGCACAAACTGCTGGCGTCCAAATTGCCAGCACATTGTACTGTTAATTTTACGCAACTACTGTATTTTCTATGTTAATATAGTCAGGAAACAAAGAAAGATACAGCATCGAGTTTGTGCACGAGATGAACAGTATTTCGTACTGTAAAAATGTCGTTTTTTTTTTTTTTTTTTTTTTTTTTTTTTTTTTTTTTTTTTTTTTACAGTGTGGTTTAAATAATTATTTTGAAAGAGATTATTTATTTGAAAGGACGCTAAAACGACTTAAAAGGAATGAAATATCGTTTTCTAACGGAATCTTTTTAGAGTTCTAAAGGTACCAGGGACAACTTCATTTCATTAGATATGCGCCGGAATCTCTCTATTCTAAAAAAAAAGTAACTACCGCTGTCACCGCCGCCGCCGGTTTTGATTTTTTTGTGACCCGAGGCCTTTCTTCGTTAATATTAACAAAAATAATGCATGCAAAAATATGAAAATCGGTGGTTTTATACAGAAATGTTTGATAAACACGCTGATGCAGACAGTTTTCAAATCGAAGAATTATTTTAAGAGTTATTTAATGCTAAAGTTGGACAAAATCGTTCCACTAAAAAAGTTTTATAGCAGCAAAAACTATACATGACAGTGTAATCATTTTTAGATCATTTTATGCGTTAGAATTTGCCGGAGTGCAGATTGCATTAATTTTTTCATTTTGACTCATTTTTTCAGGTTTTATTTCTATTTTAAATTCAAATTTTCAGCATTTCTAGAGATATTTTTTACAGATTTCAGAAAATTGTACTAATTTAAACTTACCAACTGTATAAAAAGCACAAGCAATAATGTTTGCTTCAAATTAAAAATTTATTTACACGTGACTATTATAAACAGGAAAAAAAACTTTCAAATTATAATTAAATAATTACGTATAAAAAGCAGGAACTTATTAAAATTACGTCATAAAAAGTATACACGTGAATTTTAAAAGAGAAAAGATGTTGTAAAATAATAAATTCGTTAACACGCGTTAGAAGTCTTAGGAGAAATCACGTCATATTTACGTCACATTATAGTTATTACATAAAATGAACACAAAATAATATTGTAAAAAAGTTTAAATTTAGAAATTGCGCTAGACATTTATTTGATATTTTGAGAATTAATTTAAAATGTCTCATTTAAAAGAACTTTCTTTTCGCTTTGTTAAAAAATACCAGGAGACAAAGACTCTCTTTACTTAATTCCTTTTATATTAGCTTATTTTAAAATGTTGTTACACGTGTATGCGTCATCAAGTTATTTTTATTTCGACGTTTTATTTGTGTTTTTATTAATGTTGTATGAATTTATTTGTTGTTTCGTTATTTAAAATAAAAATTATATCAATTTGTATAATTTGGCGAGTGGTTTGGCGATTTATATAATTTGGCGAAATTGGTCGACAGGATAATCAAGTAGTACCGCAGCGGATTTGGCGTTAAAATTCCCCAATCAAAGAGAAATGAATAGAAATTCGTTTATAGGGAGATCGCCACTGTTTTTTAAATTATAATTCAATCTTTCGAAATCTTTTTTAAGCCGATCAAATTAGCGTGCATTTAGAGTCTGCGGTGTCTGGACGGGGGTTGGCGAGCGTAGTTCGTAGGGGCCTAGCCCCCTAGTTATGTACAAAAAGCAGGAACTTATTAAAAATTACGTCATAAAAACTATAATTACACATGAATTTTAAGAGAGAAAGGAATTTGTAAAATAATAAATTTATTAACATGCGTTAGAAGTCTTAAATAGGAGAAATTACGTCATATTTACGTCACATTACAGTTATTACATAAAATGAACACAAAATAATATTGCAAAACGGTTTAAATTTACAAATTGCGCTAGACATTTATTTGATATTTTGAGGGGATACTTTTCAACTATTTTTCTTAGGAAAGCGCAAATAATATTTTATTTCTAACACAAGTATTTTCACGTGAATATTAAAAAGAGAAAGAATAGTTTGGTCAAAATTACGTCAGATTAAAAACGATTAATTTAAAATGACTCATTTAAAAGAACTTTCTTTTCGCTTTGTTAAAAAATACCGTGAGACAAAGATTCTGTTTACTTAATTCCTTTTATATTAGCTTATTTTGAAATGTTGTTACACGTGTCTACGTCATCAAGTTATTTTTATTTCGACGTTTTATTTGTATTTTTATTAATGTTGTACTAATTTATTTGTTCTTTCGTTATTTAAAATAAAAATTATGTTAATTTGTATAATTTGGCGAGTGGTTTGGCGATTTATATAATTTGGCGAAATTAGTCGACGGGATAATCAAGTAGTACCGCAGCGGATTTGGCGTTAAAATTTCCCCAATCAAAGAGAAATGAATAGAAATCCGTTTATAGGGAGATCGCCACTGTTTTTTAACCCCCTCACTGACAAGCCCGTGTTAATACGTTCACTAACCTCCAGTTTTCACTGCAATACAAGCAATATTTAAAGTTATATAATTCTATTGATTTAATGTATTTTTAATACATTGAACGATGATTAATACTTCCAAGGATTACATTCATATTTGTTATTAAGTTTTTTTATAAAATGTTCAAAAAATCATTTTTTTAGCATTTAAAACAATATATTCAGAAAAAACAACATTACAATTTTGCCCTTTTCCAAGACAGTCGGAGGGTTTTAAATTATAATTCAATCTTTCGAAATCTTTTTAAAGCGGATCACATTAGCGTGCATTTAGAGTCTGCGGTGTCTAGACGGGGGTTGGCGAGGGTAGCTCGTAGGGGGCCGAGCCCCCTAGTTTTTAAAAAAAATAATTGCGACATTGTAAGTTTATTTAATGAAATCGTTAAATGTTTATTTTTGTTTAATAAATTACAAAGAATTTTTTTTCTATCTACTTTATTCCGTTATAGTGCTTCAAAATTATGAATTTTTTAAACATATTTTTATTTTTATTTTCAAACTATATTATTATTAATAATTAGTCTTCATTAGAATGTAAATAGAGAAAGCCAAAGAAATCACTAATGTTGTTACTCCGTATTCTATGGCTTGCTGACATATGATCTGCAAAATTCTATACTTTAAAAATTATGTATAAAAATGTTTGCAAAAGAATATTAATTGTAGAATCATGTCGGTTGAGAAAACCAGTTTCTTTGCAAAAATTCAGTTACGACCCGGGTCTAAAAACTTCATCCAGCCTCTAAATGTTTTTTTTAAATGTCCAGAAAAACTTGAAAAAAGCACTTAAAAATAAATTTTCAATATGTATCAAAATCAATATGTATCAAATTCATTTTGAACTTCATTATATATATATTAATATTATTATACCTGACATTTAAGTGTTTTCCGACACTAAAAGCTTGTCTTACCAATTTAGTGCCACAAAACACCGAAATTTTATAAAATTCAAAGCATCATAACGTGGTAAATTTGGTAGTAAATAGGCCTTAAGCATTTTAATGATTACATATATGTATATATACACACACGCATACTTCTGTACTTATATATAAGAATTATCTCTTATATATAAGAGATTGATAAATGTTTTAGTGTTTAACTGGTAAATAATTGCCCAAATTTGTAAAAATTTCTTTTATTACGCCATAAATCAAAGTTTAACAGTCTTTTATCTAAACATAAGTTTTGACATATTCTATTTGTAGAAGTTATCATTTTGGAAAATGGGGCATTTATATGACTAACTCTATAGTTTCGAAATATTGTAACGAAACATGTGTCTACAAGAAATGTCAATATGTATATATATATATTTTATTTTCCACTAAGTATAGAATATAACATATAGTTTCGAAATATTGTAACGAAACATGTGTCTACAAGAAATGTCAATATGTATACATATATTACTAGGGGGCTCGGCCCCCTACGAGCTACGCTCGCCAACCCCCGTCCAGACACCGCAGACTCTAAATGCACGCTAATTTGATCGGCTTTAAAAAGATTTCGAAAGATTGAATTATAATTTAAAAAACAGTGGCGATCTCCCTATAAAGGAATTTCTATTCATTTCTCTTTGATTGGGGAAATTTTAACGCCAAATCCGCTGCGGTACTACTTGATTATCCTGTCGACCAATTTCGCCAAATTATATAAATCGCCAAACCACTCGCCAAATTATACAAATTGATATAAATTTTATTTTAAATAACGAAAGAACAAATAAATTCGCGCAGTATTAATAAAAACACAAATAAAACGTCGAAATAAAAATAACTTGATGACGTATACACGTGTAACAACATTTCAAAATAAGCTAATATAAAAGGAATTAAGTAAAGAGAGTCTTTGTCTCCTGGTATTTTTTAACAAAGCGAAAAGAAAGTTCTTTTAAATGAGACATTTTAAATTAATTCTCAAAATATCAAATAAATGTCTAGAGCAATTTCTAAATTTAAACTTTTTTGCAATATTATTTTGTGTTCATTTTATGTAATAACTATAATGTGACGTAAATATGACGTAATTTCTCCTAAGACTTCTAACGCATTTTAATGAATTTATTATTTTACAATATCCTTTCTCTTTTAAAATTCACGTGTATACTTTTTATGACGTAATTTTTAATAAGTTCCTGCTTTTTATACGTAATTATTTAATTCTAATTTGTAAGTTTTTTCCTGTTTATAATAGTCACGTGTAAATAAATTTTTAATTTGAAGCAAACATTATTGCTTGCGCTTTTTATACAGTTGGCAACAGTTTAAATTAGTACAATTTTCTGAAATCTGTAAAAAATATCTCTAGAAATGCTGAAAATTTGAATTTAAAATAGAAATAAAACCTGAAAAAATGAGTCAAAATAAAAAAAAATTAATGCTATCTGTACTCCGGCAATATCTAACGCATAAAATGATCTAAAAATGATTACACTGCCATGTATAGTTTTTGCTGCTATAAAACTTTTTTAGTGGAACGATTTTGTCCAACTTTAGCATTAAATAACTCTTAAAATAATTCTTCGATTTGAAAACTGTCTACATCAGCGTGTTTATCAAACATTTCTGTATAAAACCACCGATTTTCATATTTTTGCATGCATTATTTTTGTTAATATTAACGAAGAAAGGCCTCCGGTCACAAAAAAATCAAAACCGGCGGCGGCGGTGACAGCGGTAGTTACTTTTTTTTAGAACTAGGGGGCTCGGCCCCCTACGAGCTACGCTCGCCAACCCCCATCCAGACACCGCAGATTCTAAATGCACGCTAATGTGATCGGCTTTAAAAAGATTTCGAAAGATTGAATTATAATTTAAAAAACAGTGGCGATCTCACTATAAACGGATTTCTATTCATTTCTCTTTGATTGGGGAAATTTTAACGCCAAATCCGCTGCGGTACTACTTGATTATCCCGTCGACTAATTTCGCCAAATTATATAAATCGCCAAACCACTCGCCAAATTATACAAATTGACATAATTTTTATTTTAAATAACGAAAGAACAAATAAATTAGTACAACATTAATAAAAATACAAATAAAACGTCGAAATAAAAATAACTTGATGACGTAGACACGTGTAACAACATTTCAAAATAAGCTAATATAAAAGGAATTAAGTAAACAGAATCTTTGTCTCCCGGTATTTTTTAACAAAGCGAAAAGAAAGTTCTTTTAAATGAGTCATTTTAAATTGATCGTTTTTAATCTGACGTAATTTTGACCGAACTATTCTTTCTCTTTTTAATATTCACGTGAAAATACTTGTGTTAGAAATAAAATATTATTTGCGCTTTCCTAAGAAAAATAGTTGAAAAGTATCCCCTCAAAATATCAAATAAATGTCTAGCGCAATTTGTAAATTTAAACCGTTTTGCAATATTATTTTGTGTTCATTTTATGTAATAACAGTAATGTGACGTAAATATGACGTAATTTCTCCTATTTAAGACTTCTAACGCATGTTAATAAATTTATTATTTTACAAATTGCTTTCTCTCTTAAAATTCATGTGTAATTATAGTTTTTATGACGTAATTTTTAATAAGTTTCTGCTTTTTGTACATAACTATGTGGCTCGGCCCCCTACGAGTTACGCTCGCCAACCCCCGTCCAGACACCGCAGACTCTAAATGCACGCTAATTTGATCGGCTTTAAAAAGATTTCGAAAGATTGAATTATAATTTAAAAAACAGTGGCGATCTCCCTATAAACGAATTTCTATTCATTTCTCTTTGATTGGGGAAATTTTAACGCCAAATCCGCTGCGGTACTACTTCATTATCCTGTCGACCAATTTCGCCAAATTATATAAATCGCCAAACCACTCGCCAAATTATACAAATTGATATAATTTTTATTTTAAATAACGAAACAACAAATAAATTCATACAACATTAATAAAAACACAAATAAAACGTCGAAATAAAAATAACTTGATGACGTATACACGTGTAACAACATTTAAAAATAAGCTAATATAAAAGGAATTAAGTAAAGAGAGTCTTTGTCTCCTGGTATTTTTTAACAAAGCGAAAAGAAAGTTCTTTTAAATGAGACATTTTAAATTAATTCTCAAAATATCAAATAAATGTCTAGCGCAATTTCTAAATTTAAACTTTTTTGCAATATTATTTTGTGTTCATTTTATGTAATAACTATAATGTGACGTAAATTTGACGTGATTTCTCCTAAGACTTCTAACGCATGTTAATGAATTTATTATTTTACAATATCCTTTCTCTTTTAAAATTCACGTGTATACTTTTTATGACGTAATTTTTAATAAGTTCCTGCTTTTTATACGTAATTATTTAATTCTAATTTGAAAGTTTTTTTCCTGTTTATAATAGTCACGTGTAAATAAATTTTTAATGTGAAGCAAACATTATTGCTTGCGCTTTTTATACAGTTGGCAACAGTTTAAATTAGTACAATTTTCTGAAATCTGTAAAAAATATCTCTAGAAATGCTGAAAATTTGAATTTAAAATAGAAATAAAGCCTGAAAAAAATGAGTCAAAATAAAAAAATTAATGCAATCTGCACTCCGGCAAATTCTAACGCATAAAATGATCTAAAAATGATTACACTGTCATGTATAGTTTTTGCTGCTATAAAACTTTTTTAGTGGAACGATTTTGTCCAACTTTAGCATTAAATAACTCTTAAAATAATTCTTCGATTTGAAAACTGTCTGCATCAGCGTGTTTATCAAACATTTCTGTATAAAACCACCGATTTTCATATTTTTGTATGCATTATTTTTGTTAATATTAACGAAGAAAGGCCTCGGGTCACAAAAAAATCTAAACCGGCGGTGGCGGCGGTGACAGCGGTAGTTACTTTTTTTTAGAATAGAGAGATTATTTAATTCTAATTCCAAATGTTTTTTTCTGTTTATAATAGTCACGTGTAAATAAATTTTTAATTTATTACACGTATAAATATATATATATATATATTTTTAAAGCAAACATTATTGTTTCCGCTGTTTATACAGTTGGCAACAGTTTAAATTAATATCACTTTCTAAAATCTGTAAAAAATATCTCTAGAAATGCTGAAAATTTGAATTTAAATTAGAAATAAAACCTCAAAAAATTAGCCAAATTAAAAAAAGAAATACAATCTGCACACCGGGAACTTCAATCGTATAAAATGACCTAAAAATGATTAAATTCCCATGAATAGTTTTTGCTCCTATAAAACTTTTTTAGTGGAACGATTTTGTCCAACTTTAGCATTAAATATTTCTTAAAATAATTCTTCGATTTGAAAACTGTCTGCATCAGCGTGTTTATCAAACATTTCTGTATAATACTACCGATTTTCATATTTTTGTATGCATTATTTTTCTTAATATTAACGAAGAAAGACCTCCGGTCGCAAAAAATTCAAAACCGGCGGCGGCGGCGGTGACAGCGGTAGTTACTTTTTTTTAGAATAGAGAGATATTTTCCATTAAGTATAGAATATAACAATATTAGTGAAGCATGGTATTTTTGAATGAATACACTTTTAACGCACAATTAAGTAACTAGTAAGTCTAGCTTATTAGAGGAACTAATGTGAACATCTGAGGTGAAGATATATTATTGTTATCGGGATCCGTATGATTACATATAGGTCTAATGCAGATTTTTCCAACAAGTTTTATGTTTGCTAGTTCGCCTGCAGCTGCTTGTGTGACGTTGGATTATTGTAGCCCATCTGCCCGAGAAAGTACCTAAAATAAAGCATTTAACAAAATTTTATGCGTTTAATATAAAATTTCATTATATACCAGTGGGTCCGTGCTAGGCTTTTGCTCTGCAATTTTTGGAAGTAATTGCTGAGACTTTTTTCATTAATTTTGAATTAGCTGCAATTTTTAATCAAAGAACGTGTTTTAATGAATAGTTGTAGCATAAGTGGCTGGTAACACTCTTGTGGAGGTAATCTATGTTCGAGTGAGTTTTGAGTTTTGCGTTGTATAGTGCTGTCCTGAATTTTAAAATTTGTGCGTGAATGAGCTACCTATTTTGTCATCCTTTAAATTTCTTAATGTGTCTAAATCTCCGGGAATCTCATTTTCATGGTTATTTTATAAAATGACATGATAACTTGATATCTGTGGTCGTCTAGGTGGAGGTGTTATAAATACGACGCTCGGTAGAAGTCAGATTCAGTGGATTTTGTCGCATCCTGCCTTGAGTGATAACTGCGACTAGATTCGTTCACCGTCGAGCCTTCCACGTGCTGCAGAGAAAGCGAAGTTTTCCAATGAGCTGTTCTTGGAGTAGAATCATCCACTGTGAGTTCGACCGCATGGTAAGGAGTTGAAATTTGGTATTTTAAATAAAAGAGTATTGTAACTTACTAGGTTTCCTTTCACAGTGATAATGAAGTATTTTGAAGTGACTATTTTATATTGCTATTCACAGTGTTTTTAGTGACATTTTTTATAGTGAGCTGAAGTGAACTTTTCTTAGGTTCTGGCAAATGATCAGCGTAACTATCTATCTCAGCGAAACTATCTATCAGCGTATCTATCTATCTGTTTTAGGCTAGTGCTTGAATTTAATGAATTTCTCTGGGATAGCATTCTCATTTCAGTTTCAGTACTTCAAGCTTATTTTTCATCCTCGTAACGTTAAACTGCCAGCTTCACTGCCCTCCAATGGCATATATTTCTGACGCAAGAAATTAAAAAAAAATTGGGGGTGGGAGGAAGAAAAAAAAGGAACTTTCTTGAATATTTTAAGCATTATGAAGAATTTTTCAAAATGCCCCATGCGCATTCCATATCAATTAAAAACCCAATATTTTTTAGCCACGGTTGTTTTATATACTAGGGGGCTCGGCCCCCTACGAGCTACGCTCGCCAACCCCCGTCCAGACACCGCAGACTCTAAATACACGCTAATTTGATCGGCTTTAAAAAGATTTCGAAAGATTGAATTATAATTTAAAAAACAGTGGCGATCTCCCTATAAACGGATTTCTATTCATTTCTCTTTGATTGGGGAATTTTAACGCCAAATCCGCTGCGGTACTACTTGATTATCCCGTCGACCCATTTCGCCAAATTATATAAATCGCCAAACCACCCGCCAAATTATACAAATTGACATAATTTTTATTTTAAATAACGAAAGGACAAATAAATTAGTACAACATTAATAAAAATACAAATAAAACGTCGAAATAAAAATAACTTGATGACGTAGACACGTGTAACAACATTTCAAAATAAGCTAATATAAAAGGAATTAAGTAAGCAGTCTTTGTCTCCTGGTATTTTTTAACAAAGCGAAAAGAAAGTTCTTTTAAATGAGGCATTTTAAATTAACCGTTTTTAATCTGACGTAATTTTGACAAAGCTATTCTTTCTCTTTTAAATATTCACGTGTATACTTTTTATGACGTGTATATTTTTAATAAGTTCCTGCTTTTTGTACATAATTATTTAATTTTAATTTGAAAGTATATTTTCTGTTTATAATAGTCACGTGTAAATAAATTTTTAATTTGAAGCAAACATTATTGTTTCCGTTGTTTATGCAATTGGCAACAGGTTAAATTAGTACAATTTTCTAAAATAAGTAAAAAATATCTCTCGAAATGCTGAAAATTTGAAATTAAAATAGAAATGAAACCTCGAAAAATGAGTCAAATTAAAAAAATAAATAAATTCTGCACACCGGGAAATTATAACGTATAAAATGATCTAAAAATTATTAAATTCCGTTGTATAGTTTTTGCTCCTATAAAACTTTTTTAGTGGAACGATTTTGTCCAACTTTAGCATTAAATATCTCTTAAAATAATTCTTCGATTTGAAAACTGTGTGCATCAGCGTGTTTATCAAACATTTCTGTATAATACTACCGATTTTCATATTTTTGTATGCATTATTTTTCTTAATATTAACGAAGAAAGACCTCCGGTCACAAAAAATTCAAAACCGGCGGCCGCGGCGGCGGCGGTGACAGCGGTAGTCACTTTTTTTTAGAATAGAGAGATACAAATAAAACTGCACATCGAATGTTAGATATTTGATTATAAAGGTAAGAAATTTTTTTTCTCCAAATTTTACGAAATTTTCAGCATTTTTGTATCATATTTTTGCAATTAACTACCTTTAACTTTTCCAATTATATTTAGTTTCAAAAAATGATGCGCACTTTTATTTGTATATAAAGGACCAAACTTTCAGAAAAAATATTGGGGGTTTAATTCGTATGGAAAGCGCATGGGGCATTTTGAAAGTTCTTCATAACGCTTAAAATATTCAAAAAAATTCCTTATTTTCTCTATAATTTCTTGTGCCATAAATATATGCCATAATACATATTGTGTGCTCTTGAATACTATTTAAGGTGAAATAAAAAAAATAATAAAAATATGAGCTTGAAGGTCCCTTGTCTCTTTAAAAATATGTTCATTCCTGTCACTTATTATTTATTCCAGTGTGCAACACTCATATTCTCCCTGTATACATAAACCGAAAAAAACACACATATGGGTTTTAAGCTACGTGTAACTTGTTTACGTTCATACTTTTATTTGATATGATTTGGTAGATGCTTTGAGAATTTGTAGCCAATAGCGGGGCGTCAGGGTATAATACCTCATTTCACTATCGGTATCATTATATATACTAAATTTGGACTTATTTAATCCCGAAACGCTATACTATTAAATGAGGCTAAATATAATATATAATAATACTGTTAGAAATATGATGCAGCTTCCCCTGATGCTACGCCACTGCTGATAGTATTGAGACTAATGCCTCAGCTGATCCTCCATGCGATCTCAGGAACAATATTTTAAACATCATGTAAATACAATAATTGGATTAGCACAACATAAAGTTTACCAGTACAAAGAAACTAACAGATATATATATGTATATATTTAGCCCAAATTATGATTATGCAGCCGCCGGAATCGAATCGTGTACCTCATGGTAAATCATGCGCCGAAATTGGAAAGTTTTATGCTGCAAACTGGATCGGAGTTTCTAGAAGAATGTTTTGACAACTGTTTAAACGAAAACAAGAATTCAGGTTACTTCCCTCGAAAGTCCTTTCTCAGTTAATCTGATCCTCGTAATCTACCCTATATACATAAAATCCTAATGAAACGAATTTATGAAACGAATATACGAAACGCCTGAAATGTATCGATTCTTTGAATCGACCGATTAAACAACTTATTTTGTTTCACGGCGATTTCTCCTAAAATATGGAATATTTTGCGATGAAATTAACACCAAAAATCCGTGTTGATCCACAGATCTCAAAACTGGTATTAGAATTTTTAAATTCGTATTAGTTTTCGAAATATTAATTTTTTTCTAATTTTAAATACATTTTTTCTAATGATGGCAACTCAATTTTAATCATAACAGATTTTTTTTTTCATAATTCAGAAAAGGTTACTATTTTAAATTAATTTGGCGACAGTTGGGCCTCCTTTAAATCTATGCTAAGAACAATGCTTTTTTTGTATTTCGTTATCATTTCATTAAATACAAAACTTTCCTTTAAAAATGAAACATTTAAATTGATGGCTTTCACTTCTTTAAAAAAAAAAAAAAAAAAAAAAAAAAAAAAAAAAACCGAAAAGAAAAATATTAGACACAGATGTCATATACGCACCGGGGTACCTAATTGGCGCATAAATGGCATTATTTTGATAGACATGGTAACCCGGCTATTGTTGTTTATTTAATAATAAATGTATATTTACTTTTATTTCTTTTTTAAAGTTATATAAATTATTTTGTTCTATAGTAATTAATTATTTTTTTGCTATTTCCTTTTGAAAATAATAGAAAAAAATTAAAAAATACGGTACAATGTAGTAGTTATTCCGTCACCCAATTTCGGAAATTATATAAATCGCCAAACCACTCGCCAAATTGTACAGATTGACAAAATTTTTATTTTAAATAACGAAAGAACAAATAAATTAGTATAACATTAATAAATATAAAAATAAAACGTCGAAATAAAAATCACTTGATGACGTAAACACGTGTAACTTGCTAAAAGTCAAGTGAATGTGACATTTACGATCAAGCTTATTGACATTTAATCTTATAGTTAGCGATAGATTTTTTGTGGACGGGATAACTAAGTAGTACCAAAAATACATATGTAACTGGTATTCGAAAACGAGGCTTTCGCCAAATTTTCGTTAAAAAAAAAATCATGCCAAACATGCGGTGCGTATATGACATCAGGCGAAATATTAACAAACCATGACATTTAATTTCAACTTCAAATCAATGTTTTAATTTACCACTCCAACAATAAAAAAAATGCTAACTGGCGAGTTGAAAAAAAGATATTGGCGAGATTTGCACCCGGCTTTTTTTTCTTTCGGCACAGATGTCATATACGGCCCCATATTGGCGCGATTTTTTTCTGACGCCAATGTCATATACGCAACGGGTACTTAACTGGCGCCAAAGTATCGTTATTTTGCTTGATATGGTAAGCCGAATGTTGTTGTTTATGCTGTTGATGCGTTCCCCAAATTGGCGTTGGAAAAAAATCGCGCCAATATGACATTTGTTCCAAACTTTCATATGAAAGGCGAAGGGATCAGATCGTATTTGTTTATGGCTCGTATGATGACTTGGACTATTATAATATAGATGAAATGATGGGGATAGAATAATATTTGGCGACTTATCACATGTGCCTGGATAACAAAGTATCAAAATGGCACCTAGAGTATAAAAAGCAAAGTGTTCCGCCCGGAACTGTTGATGATAGTCACATGATTTAGGCGATTGTTATAGAGATTGTTTTAAAATATCGGTTGACAAAGACTCTGAATGCTTAATTCATTTTATTTTAGCTTCTTTTCAAATGTTTAACTGATCATCTTTAATCAAAAACGAAAACAACCATTGGATGTCTTAACAGCAACTGATTCTCCGTTAAATTTTTGCAATCAAAGGGAATTGAATGGAAACCCGTTTACAGGGAGATCTGCACAGCTTTTTCAGTATAATTTAATCTTCTCTAATATTTTTAAAACCCATTAGATTTTTAGATTTTCAGATTCTGCGGTGTCTGAACGGGGGTTGGCGAGCGTAGCTTGCAGGGGCAGAGCCCCCTAGTCTAACTATAAAATGACAATTCCTTTGTATGATCCAAGATCAATTTTATCACAATAGAACAGAGTTGCCAGTTTGGCATCCGTTTGCATTCAGGAAATCCGTATTCGTACCAGAAATTAAAAATAGTATATTTTGCCTCATTCAATGACAGAAATTTTGGAATTACATAAAGTACAGATTATTCTTTTAAAATTTCCGGTATGAATGTGAAATTTCAAAATAAAAACGGAGGCCAAACTGGCAACCCTGCAATAGAATATGACATTTCAAAAACTACATAAGTTCATTTTTTATTAAATGTATCTTTTGTTGCAAAAGTTTTCTTGAAGGCAGGCTTAGATGTGTGAATAAAAATTACATAGATTTATTTATCCATTGTCTCACGAAAGTGACGAAAAAATGCTCTTCTACTGGAAAAACGATATTAACCCTTTATTTACTGCATTATGATCAATTATGATCTAGTGCAATTTTTTTCATGTATTTTTTTTCTTAATTACTGGAATGAAAATTAAAGGATATACATAAAAATACACTCACGCGTGAGAAATTTAATTTGTTAGAGATAATTAATTAATGTGGTACGTTAAAGTACCGTCAGTACACTATTGCTAAAATATTCTCGTAACAAAAAACACACATGATATTTCAAATAAAATTTTAACTCTTAAAAATGCTAAATAACAAGGAGACACTCGCAAGTTAACAATAAAAAATATTAAATTGACATAGTTCCTTTTTACACATAAAAAATGAGTAAAAATTCAAATTTGATGGTATTAAAAAAACAATGTTCTTTAGGTTTTGATTTTGTTAGGAGTCCTTGAGCATTAGTTATGCCTAGTTTACTCTAGTTTAGTTTTCCCCTATGTTATTAGTTTAGCTTCAGCGTCTAGAATATCTAGTGTGGAAATATGCTATTTAAACAACGGTAAAAATTTGTGTCCCTTAAATGTACGACGATACTGTTAAAATCCCAAGTGTCGATCGTAGCGACATGTGCGGGATTTTCGTATTACATTGTATAGACTATAGTAATATCTTGCAGTTGTAGAAAATATCCTGCAGTTGTCGCTGCGATCTGTATATTTCAGTAGCATCGTTGCACATTTAAGGGATACAATATTTTAGCACTTTATAAGTATCACAGGGATAGCCAATTTCCACACTATATATTCTAGGCGCTATAGTTTAGCCTTAGCATTAGTTATGCAGCACTTATATTCCAAGGGCAACATGGTCTCTCGCATCTCCACATATGCAGTATATGAATTTACATATGCCATTTCTAGCATAGCAAAAAATGAACCGGTATCACAACTTTTTCGATTTTCGATAAAAAATAAGAATAGAATAGAAAAGAAATACCAGAAAAAATATTACTACACCACAATTTAATTATAACATTATAAAGCAGATAAAAGCAGATAAAAACGATGGATAACTACACAGACGAAAAGAAAACAAGAAGTTTTTCTCCAACATCCAGTGTACTGGCGGTACTTATAAGTACCGTCGAATAATTCAACTGTTAAATCAAATACATACACCGCTTACTTAAAATAACTAGTCAAACTGTGTTCTAAAAATCATAATGAACACATAAAAAAATCCAACGCTTATCTTATGTTCTTTACTATGTTTGCAGCAATAAAAAGTCAATCTGTACAAAATGTCGGCACAAAACACATCGACTGTTTCAAAGATAGCCTCCTTCCTCGCTAAAATAACGAACCTAGAACTACTGCTGCCATGTCTCATGAAAAATTAGAGTTAAAAGAATGTTTTTGCAAAGTACCATTAGGATATTAGTAATGTTCACTGTAGGATGAAAGTTTAAAGTGAGTGGTACTTATAAGTACCGTAGATAAAGGGTTAATCAATGACTAACGTAGTTTTTGATATCACTCATTAGATAACGAAAGTGCTTGGTGTCGAAGAAATCGTGAATTAAGGTTGATCCTTAAGATGCAGACATTAATTATTTATGTATATTTTGTAAAATATCTGATAACAATAGAATCAATATAATTTGTTTATGATTTCTGGAGCACTATGTTCCATTTCTAGCAAAAGCTTGCATTGTACAAAAGTGTACAAAAAGTTTAAAATCAATATTAACTGCGATAAATGTATAATAATTGATTTATTACAAGTTTAAATATCTAAAAAATGTTACGAGTACAAAAAAAATCCAAACATCTTGCGTTTGTGCATAGCACAAATTTTCTTGATTCCTGAAAACCTTTCAATCTTTGACTCATGTAGATTTTGTAATGACTACTTGAGTTGCTTCGATTTTGTTTCCCTATTTTAAATTTTTAAAAAATGAAATAACTATGAGCATCATTCTGCAGATTCTATTCAGCTTAAAAACACATTTGAAAGGTATGTTCAGAAACTTCTCACTTTAATTTTTACAAAAATGAAAGTGTACATAGATAGAACTGATAAATTAACTGGCATGAAGGAAGATAAACTATTAGTACCTTTCAACTTAATTGGAAACTTCAAAAAGAGCGAAAAAAGCTTGCAAAATGACAATTTGTTAAAGATTTTAACACGAACCAGACCCATATTTTAACTCTAACCTTAAAAATTACACCTCCTTTCAAAGAGTTTCGAACAATTAACTTAATTTAAACATATTTTTAGAAAATGAACATTTGAATTATGAGCAATTAACACAAATTAAAGTCGAAGTAATACTTTGAAAGGAAGAAAAAAAATTAAGCTTTTAGAAGACGATAAAAAAAATCGATTCGTACAGCAAATATTCAAATGCTCTTAATGAATCGATAGATGCTCAGAAAAGAGTTATTAGCGGTTAATAACTTGTTCACATGCAGCGTGTGTATATGTTAGTGTAACGGGAGTAAAGCAATGAAAAACTAAAGCGGGGTCGTTCTGAATTTAATGAGTGAGTTCCTTTATAAAGTGGCTTTACGATCGAATTTAACGTCGTCTCAAAGGAGGTAATTAAAATGCCCTAAGGCAGTACGACGGACAGATATTTCAGGTCCAGTAATGAACAAAAGAGGCAGTTAAAAGCGCTGTTAATCAGACCGATATTCGTTTCACGTATATCGAATTTTTTAAAGGTACAAATAGAAGACGAACGAACTTATTTTCTTGACAAACAGATTCGATTTACTAGTTGCAAGTTTGCAATAAAGAGAAATCGAAGAAGTTAAAGTTTCTGATTTCGAAAAGAAGCACTGTGTTATTGTTATGAAGAAACAGTTCATGTTATTAATGTTCTTAACAATTAAGTTCTCCCATTCTTTGTGCATACATATACACAAAAACACATGGATATGTATTCTAAAACATATGCAGCTTCTTTACCCTCTTATTTATTTTTTTAAGTATAATTCTTCCCAGTGACTTAACATACTTTTTAGAAATTTACGAATCTTGGAATGTTTAAGGTGTCTATAAAAATTTTTGAAGTATTTTTTATACGAAAGCGGAAAATGGCTTGATTTCTCTCGCAAAATCCTCGAATAACGCATTGCACAGTGATTTTTAACCATTCAAATCTCCCTCAAACACATTTTTATAGCAAGCTAGGATAAAAGGTATAAACTTCAACGTTGATATTAATTTGTTAGCAGAAAACCATTTTTTTAATGTTTTTTATACAATAAAAATTTTGTTATAGCTTCTTCAGTTTATTAAAATTGCATACATTTTATATACAGTGCTGAAATAAAGTTTAGGACAACCAACAAAAACAGTAAAGCTCTTACTTTAATGAAAAACATTATCATCGCAAAATTATACAGAGAAGTTTTGAGGATTAGTATTAGAGAAATTTTGAAGATTAGTATTAGAGAAATTTTGAAGATTAGTATTAGAGAAGTTTTGTTATTTATTTTAAATTATTTTCAATAGTATATTTAAAAAAAAATAATAAGCAAACATTAATTTCTAGATAATGTGATTTGGTGGGAAAAAGTTTAGAACCAGTATATTCAAAATCTAACTTACACATGTGAATGATTTGTACATTAATTTTTAGTACTTTGTTCGTTTGGCCTTAGCACTGATGATCTGCAAAATACGCTTTGGGAAGGATTTGGCCAGGTTTTTACACGTGGAAATGGGTATAAGTTTCCATATTTCCAAAATGTCTGCTTTCAGTTCAAAAATCGAATCAAACTGCTTTCTTTTAGCATAAACTTGAGTAACCAAGATTCCCCACATGTTTTCTATAGAATTTATGGAGGAACTTTTATATAGAATGTCTAAAGTTTTGATGTTTGCAGATAGCCAATCTGAAGTTGATACAGAGTTGCGAATAGAAGCATTACCTTGAAGTAATGCCAAATTCTGATCCCCAAGTTCATCTTTAAGTGTTACAAAATTATTTTCAAGAATATCTTGATAGCCAAAGGAGTTCCTCTTTGTCTCAGTGAAAAGCAAACTTGCTTTTTCTTTTGTATCAAAGACTGCTCAAATCACGACTGAGCCACCACTTTGTACACGTTTTGAAAGCAGATATGGCTCACTTTGTTAATCATGCCAGCAATATCTCAAATCCTCTGTACCATCAAGGGTGAATATTTTTTTATTAGTTAAAACTAATTTGTGCCATATATCGAATTTTAAGACATTGGAAGATACGGAATTTAGTGTTGCATCAATGTGGTGCTTTTGTTGTTTTGGTTTGGCTTTTACTTTAGCATAATTGAACCATTCGCCACCTTTTAACACATGTCTAATAGTTCTGGACGTTACTGAGGGTTCTACAGCAGATTTTATAGTAAAAGAATATGCACAATTTTGAACCGTCATTCTGATAACGTTTCGTATACACCGGGCTGGGAATTTTGATAGTCATCCGCTTCTTTTTTTTCTAACATAATCCATTGGATCATAAAGAAAATTGTGCACAACAGCTTTAAATCTCACTAGATTAATATTAACACAATTATTCTAATTGGTAAACAAATCATATTAGATGTAAATTTCCAACTGGGCGAAAAAATGTCCGGACCAGGATTCGAACCCGGGATCTCCTGGCTGAAGCCGCCAGTGCTCTGCCATCTGAGCTATCCCGGACGATTCTGGTCGAACTTTTTCACCCAGCTAACCTTGATGATTACAGCATCTGCTCTGAAACCTGGTTCAGCTCAACAGAATAAATCTCAAGTAATGGAACTCCAGAAATCGCTGGATACGAAATTACACTTGATTAATATTAACACAATTATTCTAATTGGTAAACAAATCATATTAGATGTAAATTTCCAACTGGGCGAAAAATGTCCGGACCAGGATTCGGACCCGGGACCTCCTGGCTGAAGCCGCCAGTGCTCTGCCATCTGAGCTATCCCGGACGATTCTGGTCGAACTTTTCTTGTCCGGACATTTTTCGCCCAGTTGGAAATTTACATCTAATATGATTTGTTTACCAATTAGAATAATTGTGTTAATATTAATCTAGTGTAATTTCGTATCCAGCGATTTCTGGAGTTCCATTACCTGAGATTTATTCTGTTGAGCTGAACCAGGTTTCAGACCAGATGCTGTAATCATCAAGGTTAGCTGGGTGAAAAAGTTCGACCAGAATCGTCCGGGATAGCTCAGATGGCAGAGCACTGGCGGCTTCAGCCAGGAGGTCCCGGGTTCGAATCCTGGTCCGGACATTTTTCGCCCAGTTGGAAATTTACATCTAATAAGCTTTAAATCTATTTATTTTTGAGGCAATTTGCTTTTCAGTCAGCCCGCAATCCTAAAACCCCCTTATTTTACCCTTTTCTTCTTCAGTCAGTGATTTCCGGCGAGCCACGCTCAAAGTAGCAGTTGCATATCCCAAAACTTCAAATCTAGCGACTACTGACCTATAAATAACATGACAGATGAGCGCCGCATAAAATACTACAGTCATGACGTCATCTCATGATGCTAGATTTAAGAGGAAATACTGGTTCTAAACTTATTTCCATTTGTTAATATTACAAGATTTTAACACTTGTAGAAAAAAAATACTTTTTATTTTTTAAAATTGAATTAAATTGTAGAAAAAATACTTTTTAACTTTTCAAATGGAATTAAATTCACCTATTATATTTGTGTCTAAATTCAAGATATATAACTGTTTTCGGAATTTTATTATAAACAACAATATTAGCATATATGGTCTTAAACTTTTTTCCAGTACTGTACCCTATTTACACCCCTCAGTAAAATTTCCGATTAATCTTGTGTATCATCGGATGGATTGTCCATTAAATATGCTGCTATGGTTACGGTAAACACCTTTTCTTGTACGAGAGCTAATGAACAAAAATAGTTGATCTCATTACACAAACCTTCTGTTTTCAATTGTCTGCATAGAATAAAAAGAACGATATTATCCTTTCTGTGTCAGCAAACAAAAGAAAACGTTATTACTGTTTGTTTAACAGTTTTGCAGGTAACTGAAGATATTTGTCTCCATCTCTTGTTAGTACATTACGTTTTTTCGGGGTGCGGTTTCTCAAGTTGAATATATTTCAGAATACTTACGAAAGTCTAAAAAAAGTGAAAACAAAATCACTTTTTTTTCTGAATATCACTACTTTCAGTTTTTTTTCAAGTATTTTGTGTAACAGGTAAAATATTTTACCAATAATAGATGAATATTTATATTTGGTAGACATTGTGAACGGTTAAAAACTTAATATTTTTTTAATGTAAAATACATAGGGACATATCAAGAAAATGCCTGATATTTTTTGCGGACTCACTCTTTTTAATTGCCGCAAAAATTAAACATAATCCATATTAGAATACATATGGAATATTTATATATGTATATTTAGATAGATATATTTTTTAATTTTAATCTTCTCTTACTCTAGAAGTACAAAATATTGATTATGGTAAGTACAGAGTCAAAAGATATTTAAAATGTCAGTTTTATATAAAAAAAAAAAAAAAAAAAAAAAAAAAAAAAAAAAAAAAAAAAAAAACATTAAATTTGAGGGTTTAGGCCCACGGCCCAGTTAGTCCATGCTTTAATCAGACCCTGATATTATACTAATTACTGTAATTCGCAAGTATTGAAAAACATAAAAACTAGTCACCAATATTGGAATTGATTAAAGATAATGTGGCATACAGTGTGAGTATTAAGTCTTTCTTCCCTGATTACAAAAACGTATTACTTGAAAAGTAGCATGCGCAGACATATGTATGTAGTTTTTGGAAAGGGTAACTGTGGTAATCAAGTTTTTTTATAAACGGAAATTGCCTTAGTTAATTAAACATACTTAAGCTTTATATCTCCAAGTTTGTCAGTGTTGGTATACCAGCTCGGGCGACATATTTTTGAACATTTGCTCGGCAGAAATTCTTTTCAAAAGCTTTATCAAGGAAAAAATCATTGCCGCACTAGTTCGTGACATTAAAATTTTTATAGACAAGCTAATAGATGAGGAGCCAAATCTTATAAATCAAAACTGAAAAATACTTATAGCGTTACTTCACATTTAATGGAAAATAAACACAGCACACGTTAAAAATTATCAAAGTAATTGCTATTTATATATATATATATATATAAAATTATTGCAGTTACCATTTCGAAAAAACATATGCCTAAATATTCTGACGAATTGAATAAAGAAAGAATATTTTTGCGAGTGATTTGATTAAACCATCTAAACTCGAACACTTAATGATGATTTGATCTTTTAATTATTGCCTATTGCTTAAATTTAAATTTTGAATAACCCCCATTAAAGATATCCTGTTGGTGGATTGATCACACTTTAGATCACACAAATAAAAATCTACATATAATTCAACGTTTTTTTTTCTTTACAGTATTTAAGTAAAGAAATTTTTCCTTTAATCTTTTGCAGTTTTCGGTTCAGAAACATTAATTAATCGATAAAAAGAATTAATCATGTTTAATTAAAAATTCTTCGTAAGAAATACTTCCTTAAATTGATTTGGGTTCAAGTTTTTAAATTTTTTAGTAAACTGAAATTTTTTCCATATATTTATTGAAATAATTGTAAATAATAGTCCTTTGTAAAATGTTTGGTTGGATGAACATAAAAAATGAAAAATACTTTTTAATGGTCACCGACATCAGTGTTTCTTTCTTAAATTTCAAATTTGAATAACCACAATTAGGAAGTTTTTCTTAGTAGACACAAAAATTTAGTACCCACACATGTGTCCCCGTTAGGAGGAAGCGTATAAGTTAGGTCACTTGTCCAACTCTGTATTTTAATTATCTAAATAATTTTTTTCTAGAATGATTTTGAAAAAAAAAAATTTACTCTCAATGATGTAAATATTAAGACGCTAATCAAAAATGAAACTAAGAATTTTTAGCCTTCCACCCAATCCTCGAAGACTGTTTTTCGTTAGTTCTGAATCTCTTTACCCGTTCGTTTGTTTACAAATTATTTTTAACAGAGGATTTAGGGAGGCGGAGGTCCCCCTTATTAGAAAAATAAGGAACTGTTTGAATTCTTCATTTTGAAAATAGCTAGTAGATGCTTATTTTGAATTTTTAATGTGTTTCATTTGTTACATTTCAATTTTTATTTTTATGTTGATACGTTTAAAAATTGACTTGAACATGGAGTTCTGAGGAGAAATTATTATTGTAGTTTATTTCATGTTCATTATTTCCACTGACAGTAAAAAAGGACGTGGTGTTGGCAGCAATCTACAAGCTTGCACCTTCCGAGATTTTGTTCTGTGGGCACCTATGCTCATACAAAAATAACTCAAATATAATCAAATATAAAAGCAAAGTAAAGTTCGACATTTCTTGTACGAACGATCTGTACGGTATAATAGATTTCATTTAAATAAATAAAAAAAAAACCTTTCTTCTAATTTTTGGCAGTTTTTGGTTCAGAAATACTAATTAATGGATAAAAAGAATTAATCATGCTTAATTTAAAATCGTCAGTAAAAAATACTTTTTAAATTGATTTGGATATTGTGTACGAGATTTAAATTTTATCTTAATTGAAAAAAGCTGAGTCTGGTGGATTCTAATCAAATCACGTACAAAATAATTACGTTCTTTATTTAATTCATATATATTACATGCAAGCAATGAAAGAGGCAGGCCGCGACACTTACAATCCTATTGACTGTCATGTGACGAAGATAGGCTGATTTAACTATAATTATCGAACTGGCACGTCATCAAGATAGAATAAATAGCAGTCGAGATCGGTGAGATACCGTTGTGTATCTCTTTCATTGGCTGCCATATCATATCTAAATATTTTTGTAAACATGCTTTATCACTTTGCCTTAATAGAATATACTAGATGTTGATGGCTATGTTTCGACATAATTACTATTTACGATATTCTTAGCTAATTTCATAGATTACATTTTAAATCATCTTAGCATAATATTCTAGCTTTAAAAGTTTGAAATTATACACCAAGTATTTACGCAGAACCACAGCCTATCTCTTTCGTTAACTGCCATATTACACCGAAATTTCTTGTAAACATGCTTTATCACTTTACCTTAGTGGAATATAAATATTGATAGCTATATTTCGACATAATTACTATTTACGATATTCTTGGCACATTGCACAGATTACGTTTTAAATCATCTTGGCATAATATACTAGCTTTAACAGTTTGAAAATACACGCCAAGTACTTGTGCAGTACCAATGCCTGTCTCTTTCGTTGGCTGACATATCGCACCCAAATTTCTTTTAAACTTTCTTTATCACTTTGACTTAGTGGAATATAAATATTGATAGATAAATTTTGACATAATTACTATTTACTTTATTCTTGGCACATTGCATAGATTACATTTTACATCATCTTTGCATAATATTCTGGCTTTTACAGTTTGAAAATACATGCCAAATATTTATGCAGTACCACTGCCTGTCCCTTTCGTTGGCTGTCATATCACGCCTAAATTTTTCATGAACATACTTTATTACTTTGCCTTAAGAGAATATCAATATAGATAGCTATATTTTGACATAATTACTATTTACGATATTCTTGGCATATTAGGTAGACTACTTTTTACAATATTCATGGCAATATACTGGCAATATTCTGGCTTTTATAGTTTGGAAATGTATGGCAAGTACCAGTGGCGTATCTAGGCTTATCATTTAGGAGGGAGCTGAGATACAACAAAAACATGTAAGACAGAACACAAGAAACCGAAAAACTTCCTCTTTAAACAGGTTTTTATAGTAGTAGGTAATGCATCTATTCTGCAATCAAACTTGTTAAGATAGAATCGTATGGGATTGGGCAAAATTTCGTTTTCAGCAGGTTTTTGTCTTCACAAGTATAATTTCATGGTTATACCGCATTTTTTAAAACGAACTACTGTTAAATGTATCTCAATAAACAGTAAATAAAACTGAAGTAAACCTTTGTCTAACAGAAACTTGGCTGAAATGAAAAATTTCATGGTTTCTGCAAAATAACACTTTCTATAAGATTAAAACCTGTCTTTTGCTAAACTTTCGTAATTAAACTTGACATTTTCTATAAATTTTTGAGGGGGCTGTAGCCCCATCAGCCCACCCCTTGGATACGCCACTGGCAAGTACTTATGCATTTCGATCATATACCAATTATGCATGTTTATCTGTTATATGTAAAATACAGGTCGTACATCAAAGAACGTCCCAGTTTCAATGGTATATTATAACAGTTTAATTTAGACTATTTACAGCAAATCATACATCAAATTGACAGTAAACTAACCTAGTTTTTCTTACAAATACTCAATAGGTGCACCTTTAGTTATACGGCACTCATCCAACCTAAAGACCAATTCTTCCCTAACTTCAGTTAACATGTCCGGAGTAATGAAAGCAATAGCCTCTTCAGTCCCGTGTCTCAACTCTGGCAAATAATTAGGTAGCGAAGGAACGAAGACACCATCTTTTATAAAGCCCTATAGAAAAAAATCAAATGGCTCTAACGGCTTTTAAATCTTCAGCCTAGCAACAACGCTTTACGCTCAGGAGTCGCCATTTTGCGTATGTGGCACTGCAAGCGAATAAATAACAAAGCAGTACTCACGTATGCGCTTATCTAAAACTGTTTGAATTACTCTTTATTTGTGACATTGAACCAACACTCTGCAACGCTTACAGTTGATACTATTAAAATTTATTACAAAGGCCCTGTAATTTTAATAAGTGCCAATATTGTTAAACAGGATCAAATAATAAGAGTAATAAAAAAACTCTAGTAAAATAACAGCATTTATGTAGTATTATAATTGCATTTTAAACATTTAAAGCCGAATATTCAAAGTTGATATGCCTTTAATTATCGTCCCTTGCTTAAATTGTAATTTTGAATAGCCACCATTAAGGATTTTCCTTCAGTGAATTGACCACAGTTTAGCGCACTTAAATAATAATCAAACGTAATAAAATATAAAACAAAACTGTAATTCTAGAAAAAATAATTTTCGAACGATCTGTACAGAACTTAAAGTAAAGAAATCTCTCCTCTAATCTTTGGCAGTTTTCAGTTCAGAAACATTAATTAATCGATAAAAAGAATTAATCATGTTTAATTAAAAATTCTTCGTAAGAAATACTTTCTTTAATTGATTTGGGTATCGTGTACGAGATTTAAATGTTATCTTAATTGAACAAAGAGTTGCCGAGACTTTCCGATTCATTTTGACATTTTCAAAATCCTTAATTACAGTTGTACTTTAGAAGCTGTAATTAAAAATTATCTTAATTATGTCAATGATTTCCTAAGAACTTTTTCTATAAATGCATTTAATCTTCTCAAGTATGAAATTATAGTCTATTATTGTTCAATAATGTAATAGGAATAGTTAAGTTATTAACGTCTTTGAAATTTAACTTCTTTGTTTGGCGTTGGTTAAAATTAATTTCAATCAAATAATTCAATTTATTTATTTTATAAATTAATCGAACTTTATGAAAATTAATTTATACATGTAACTAAGATTTAATAAAATTGAATCAAAAGAACTTATAAAAGACTATTGGTACTTTTCTTGTATAGGGGGCCTTCGCGAGATAGTGAAAATGAGCTTCGCGAGAGAAAGAAATTTTTCATGCATATTTTCTGGCAACCTATTAAACGTTTCATATACACAGGCAATTTTTTCAATATTTATACAATTTAATATAATCAAACCATTTATTTATTTTTATATGCAAACAGAAGTAAATTGTATATAAAAAACAATAATAATACATATAAATAAAATGTTTACATAGTATATAAATAAACAAGCATAAAAGTTATTCAGGTTTGTTTATATAACACTTGTGTTGCAAAAGTTAAATTTGGCAACAAACCAACGTTTTTAAAAAATGCCAACCCCTATACTTGAAAAGTATCATTTTTTTTTTTTTTTTTTTTTTTTTTTTTTTTTTTTTTTTTATGTTTCAGCTATATAGATTGTACTCTCTCTCTTAAAAAAAAAAAAAAAAAAAAAATGCTATGTTAATAGCATGATCTATTTTAAAGCATGATAATTTTATAGAAAAGAAAGCCTTTTTTAAATAGAAAAGAAAAACTACAAGACATACAAAACAAGGATATGTTCTAAAGTTATGAGCGCACAGGATAATGGAGGTCGACCTTTAATGGTCGTTACTGGAGGTATAACACCTCTAACTCCGATATAATCAGACTGATTTCAGGCTGAAAGAAGGTAATAGATAAAACAAAATCTCTGGAAAAACCGCTCATCTTGAGAAATACGATTATCTGCTAGATCATCGATTTTCAAATGCAAGCAAAGTGGTAATTAACCAGTAACGAAACTTGACTTTTTACGTTTTTGAACGGTATCACTAGTTAAGGCGATTCACAATAAAATATTTCTCCCTGTTTAACAACACGAAACTTTCTGACACATTTTCTGACTCATCTTTAAGAGTAAAAACCTGACACTTGCATGATTACTGAAGTGGTTTGTCATCGAACAGTTTTTTTTTCCTTTTTCGATAAATGAAATACATCTTGTGTTGTAAGCGATTGTAATTTTATTAGCTCAGTTTTTCCCCTCTCTCGCGTTGCCAATATTTGGTTCAAAATGACAAATTTGACAGCATTTTCTGAAAGATCATCTCCCTTCACCAAAAAACATAAAAAACAGCTCGATTATGTAGTTTCTGAATAAAAGCCTCTGCTAATTTCCTACGTTTGAGAACAAAGATAAATTTCAAAATGTGTGAAAAAGTAGCCAGAGATTTGAGAACAGCCTCAATTCGTTTAGTGTTGTTCGTGAATTCTAGAATTCACGTTCTAGAATTCTTCGTGAACCATAATGTTTGAGAATTTTTATCATACCAAATTTTATGATAAGGAATAATGAAAATACCACTAATTGGTTTCCGTCTTCCAAATTTCTCCCAGTATTTACCGGTTTCGAACAATGCAAAACAAATATAAAAGCACTTTTTAGTACTATACATTACATAAGACTAAAAATTTTATAAGATTTTTAATAAAAGTTTAACAAAAATAGCATCAATAAATTTATTGCAGAAACTTTAAAGGGTTTAAGAAGAAAATGAAGAGTAGGAGGAAGTTTTCGATCTTCATATATATATATTTAGAACATAAAGGGTTATAAATCAAAACCAGCACCGGTATCGCTTGAAATTCGTTAGTACCGAGATCACTACATTGCATGCACATGTGCTTCGAGTATATGAAAACAAAAAGAAAAGAAAGAAAAGAAGAAGAAAGGGGGGAAAAATCAGAAAAATCAGTGGCTTCAGCAACTTCGCTGTATAGAAGTCTCAAAATGTATGATTTTCTTTAACACTGCCATCACTGTACGTAATGTATGTGCACTATGCGCCCCCCCCCCCCCCCACACACACAAAAAAAAAATCGGTACCTTTTACTATGAATAAAGTATGAGTACGGCCAATAAGTGCATGTAATATACTTTTAAAATTCATAAATAAAATCACATAAATTACCTACAGTAATATAATATAATTACATTCCTACAGTTTCGGACAACTAAAAACTTATCTATCCTCAGGGTGTTAGTATTACATGAATTACTAGTAACAATAATTTAGTATTACGTAAATTATTTACAATAATATAATGCAATTACATTCCTAGAGTTTTGGACAGTTAAAAACTTGTCCATCCTCAACGATAGCATCCGGAGAAACTTAAATTGTAGTATGTTATTGTAAGTAATTTATGTGATTTTATTTATGAATTTTAAAAATATATTACATACACCGATGGGTCGTAGTCATACTTTATTCATTTAAATACAGTGTAGTAAGTCTAATCCATTTTATAAATGGAATACTGTGTTATTTTCTCCTGGTGCTATCCCTGAGGATGGACAAGTTTTTGATTGACCAAAACTATAGGAATGTAATTGTGTTATATTATTGTAAGTAACTTGTGCGATTTTATTTATGAATTTTACAAATATATTACATACACTGGTTGGCCGTAGTCATACTTTAGTCATTTAAATACAGTGTATTAAGCCCTTTTATAAATACCTTTTACTAAGTCTTTAATTTTTGTCAATTTGTCCACGATACTTTTACTAGTCGAGAACCGAATTTCTGATCACGAAGATAATCAAATGCTGTTCGAATTTCTTGTTTAAGAACTAAATTTGTCGACAATTAGGTTATTCGAGAACTGAGATTGTACTGTACTCCATTTTATTCAATATTTAAAAAAAATTTAAGAAAAGCATTGGTTGAGTATAAATTTTCGGCGAGAGCGCATGCGTTGGGAGTTAACGAAAATATTGTTATCTGATCAAATATAAGTGCAATAGCCCAAATTTTACAACACTAACATTATGTTAAAAATATACTTAGATTGAAACAAAATTTGGCTATAATTAGGAATACGACAAACATTAACAGAACAAGGGATAATTCAAAATCAACAAAATCGCTCAAATTCTCGAAAATGTTTTCGTCCCCAAAAAATTAAACTCTATGTAAAATTTTATTTCCAAGTCAAAGTCTTTCAATTGGATGATTTTTTAGCATTTTAATTTAATTTTTATAAATAATCAAAGGGTCTTCGTGAGCAGCTGATCTTTGTTTACAAATGTTTGCAACTGAATTTCTTCATAATTTTTCATCTGAATGCCTTGAAATTTTTTATAGCTGTTTGTCATTATATATGTCATAAGATTGTGCACCGTTATTTTAAACTAATTATAAATGAAAAAGTTAAAGGTAGTTAATTGCAGAAATACGATTCGAAAATGTTGAAAGTTTTATCAAATTTAGAAAATATGTTTTTTTAAACATTTATATTCATATATATATATATAATTCGATGCACAGTTTTATTTGTATATATGTTACTTCTAAAGCAAGAATGAAGGGTAAACCTAGGTTTAAATGGTTAAAGTGTGGGTTACCCAGGCCTTGTGGATAAAGCCCGAAGAGTTCCCAACGCTTCCATCTTTAACCGGTTAAAGCTAGGTCTAACCAATCTTGGTCGGTTAAAGCCCGAAGCATTCCCAACGTTTGCAGCTCTAACCGGCTATAACCAGTTCTTAAAATAGCAGGTATTTTGTGCTCGAGCTTTCAAGAAAGGAGATGTCTGTTAAGGTATATTAATAATTTTATGCATATTATGTTATAATGGTTTGTATTAGCCGTTTATTTTATATTTCTCATGCATGTGAGCCTTACGAGTTTTGTGCATTTTTGAGATTGCTGCACAGCTAGTTTGCTGAATCCAGTGTTGTTTTTTTTCGGTTTATGAACGCGTAGCGCTCATACATGCATTTACTAACTGCCGCTTTAACGAGTTTATTGCTTTTTTGAGACTGCTGCACAACTAGTTTGCTGAATCCAGTGATGCCTTTTTTTTTCTTTTTTCTTTTTTTTTTTTTTTTTTTTTTTTTTTTGGTTTATGAACGCTACGCGTTCATACGTGCATTTACTAACTGCCGCTTTAAGGAGTTTCCTGCGTTTTTCAGATTACTGCAGAACTAGGTTGCTGTATTCAGTGATATATATATGTATTTTTTTTCTTTAATATTTACATTTTATTTTCGTTAACCTAACATGCGCATAATTTTTCTGAGTACAAGAATTTAATATGTTTCTACAAAGATGTTTTATAATAATTTTGGGCTTTAACCGACCAAGATTGGTTAGACCTAGCTTTAACCGGTTAAAGAGGGAAGCGTTGGGACAGTGTTGCCAGATTGATGACTTTTTAAATTCAGATTATTTGACTGTCACCCCTTTTTTAAAATAGTGTAATTCGCCTTATTTTTCAGAATTTTTAATCTATTTTAAAATAGACCGAATATTTCTATTTCAAAAAAGCGGTGACAATCAGCAATCTGGGGACAAAAAAGTCCCCAATCTGGCAACACTGCGTTGGGATTTCTCCGGGCTTTATCCGTAAGGCCTGGGTAATCCGCACTTTAACCGGTTAAACCTAGGTTTACCCTTAATTCTTGGTTTAACCGTAACATATATAAACCAAACTTGCATAAAACATATTGGGGATTTTAATTGATATGGAATGCGCAAGGGGCATTTTGAAAAGTTCTTCGTAACATTTAAAATAATCAGGAAAATTCTCTATTTCTCTCCAAAAATTTTTTTTTTAATTTCTTGTGTGATAATTATATGCCATGTTGCATATACTGAATACCTTGAATAGTATTTAAAGTTAAATTAAAAAAAAAAAAATAAAAAAAAATCAGTTTGAAGGGCCTTGTCCCTTTAAGAAATAGTCTTAAAACTGTATCCATAAAAATTTTAATTCTTAAATTAAAGTTCTTTTAGTTTAATTTTATTTTTAAGTTAAATTTAAAAGCGATCATGTCACATTCAACATTAATTTAATAATGCAGCGCACTGAACCTTTTAGTGTTATCGCAGATAAAAACAATCATGACTACCCGGACTGTTTTCAATAAATAAAGTATCATTCTACAGAACTTTTCTACAGAACACATTTAATTTCCGTCACATAATTTGTCACTTTACAAAATTCAAAGAATGGGAAACAAAAAAAAAAAAAAAAAAAAAAAAAAAACCAGAAGGACAAACAAAAGGTCTAACTATTTCCTACCCATATTAAAAATTGTTTTAAAATGTAGAAAATACGATTTTTTATCCCCTCCCCCCCCCCCCCATTATTCCGGATATGGTATCTAGCAGGCGAAATCACTGTTTTCGTTCTTTTTTTTTTTTTTCCTTTTTACGCATATTACTTTTTGCTGTCTTTTTTAGCGATAAGCTTTTTTAGTTTTATAACCCATGTACTTAAGCACAGCTTCTGATAAGAGTGTGATCTGTTTATGAGTTTCAAACACAGATTTAGTAATACAGCCAGATTGAGTGAAAACTGGAAAAATGGGATTTCGCGGCGACAGCCGGCAGGAAGCCATTTAAGTGGCAAAAAGCAATGGTGATAGCTTATAAGAAAATATATCGGCAGGGTATCGCAATCCTCTTTTGTTTCTATGATATGCAATTTTTTCGGGAAGGCGAATTTTTCCTGTTTTGAAGAGAAACGTGGCAATTGAACATAAAGGTAACCTGTTTTTATTGGATGAGTATGCTTTTTGACATAAATTTAATTCATTGTACCAGTTTATTTAAAAATGTATAAATCATTCTGTGACATTGAATCAATAATGTAATCTCATATTTTTTTTAGATTTAAATTTTGATAACATTTGATAAACATTTAAACTAATGATTTTTATGTGAATTCAGCCAATTTAATTTAACTAAAACTGTTTTTATTGATTAAAGAAATTACAGAATTAAGCTTTTTGAAATTGTCTTATTTTGTTCATTATGTTAAAAGCTTATAAGAAGAAAAAGGTAAAAGAAGAAAATCATGTTTGAAACGTCATAAATGAGTATCAAAATACAGCTTATAACTATTTTTGTACACAGTTTTATAATTATTTATAAATGTACTAGGCGAACCAGTGCACACTACCGAAATAAACATAATCAATGTACTGCACGTTGTACAGAACGCAAATCGTTTGCAAAAAATTATGAAAATCGTTTTTAATTGAAAATTCCCATAGATTTTTTATATTTAGTATATATTCTTAGATTGCTACACCAAATAGCATTTTCGGTACTGTCGTATTAGCCGCATGCCGACGGTTAATAGCTAAAGATTTCCCTTTTCACAGAAAACCTCTTGGATTCTGATTATTTCAGTGTTCAAGTGCATAGTTTGATTAAATGTCTGATAAATTCATGTTTTACTTACTTATTTATTTATTTGTGTAGTGTTAAATTCTGATGACAATTTAGTTATCAGGCAAAAAAAATAGAAACAAGCAAATGCTTAATTATTTACATTGTTTAAAGGCAAACAGGTTAACATTGCGTAATCGGGTTTTACATAATTTTTTACTGATAGATTTATATATATATATATATATATATATATGAAGCTTGGAGATCATTTTAAAATCAGAAAATATCAGAAAGTTAAGATACAGTTTTAGAACAAATTGCATTTTTTTTCTTATTCGATAACGTAAAAATTGAAATTGTGCGATGTTTAGAAATTAATAAATTTATTATAAAAGCGAAATTGATTACATTGATTGATTAGCGTATTTATTGACTGATTGGCATTATTCACGGACATATTTTTGCTTCATAATATAGATTCATTATTATTATTATTAAAATGAATTAAATATATACAAATATATTTAATTTTTTTAGTTTAGTTTACTTTGTAGAACGTATTAAATTTATTACTTTTAATTTTTACCAGTAGTTACTTTTTTAATTTTTCACTGACAAAAGTCAGTAAAAAATCAGTGATAAAACACAGATGTAATACAAAATCATTACAATTAAATGGAAATCGTTCATTCAAGAGAAACATACTTCAAAATTATGTTTATCATTCTGTCAACACTTCTGCCATTTTATTTCTTGTTGCATGAGAAAACCCCAAATGTACATTACACTTTGAAAACTATAAACAAATACAGTTAGACTTCATTAAATCGTCACAACGTCAACGTCAACAACTAAAGTTCCAACCACAAAAGTAAGGAAATATTGCTGCAGAATCTGACAGACAATAACTCGAAACTTATGAAATCTTTTGGCTCATAATTTTCCCCCACCCTTCCACCACGCACGACTTAAAAAAGAATGGTTGATGCAAAATTGTAGAACGTACAAAAATATTTTATACGAAATTAAGTAAGAACGCGAACTGACTAAAAAAAAACCAAAAAGAAATTCCAAGCCGCTAGTAATTACCTTATATCTTTTACTTAGTTTAATTGCATCTGAAAAAAAAAGAACAGGATTTCTCTGTGTTAATGAAATTAGAAAATTTAATTAACAAAATAAAAGGTAAAATAAAAGCGAGAGATTTCATTGACAGAATTTTTTTTAAGTAATGCTTGTTTTACTTTCTAAATTCTTCCACGATATATTTTAATAAATGTATAATTTTCTATTTAGTGTTTAAAAATAAATATTTCATATTAATGATTTTTAGATAAATTTTCTCCTTTTAATGTTTTTTTTTTCTAAATATGTGAATTATAAAAGAATTTTTATTTCTTTTATAAGGTAATCTAAAGTTAAAACACACAAAATGAGTTTCAAAATCATGCTTATTAAATATGAATATATACCAATTTAATTACAATAAAGTGAGCGTTAGAGTCATCGGGCTACCATGTGTGACCGGTTTAACAAAATTTCGCCGTATCTTTTGATGATGATATTTTTTTTTCTTCGAAACGTTTTTCTTATTTATCTAATACAATTGTAGATTTTGATTTCGTTTTTATATACTTATTTCTCAGCACATTGAATAAAATTCTATTATCACGTAAAATATTACCTTTTGTTTTGCTCTTGTTGATGATGTATGTTTGTAATCAGTAATTCGTAATTAATGTGATTATACATTTCTTTCCCGGTTTTTTAGTAATTTGTTGCACTGGATTTTAATTTCCGTTATTAGTATTGTCTATAGAGATGAGTTCGGACTCAATTTTTGAAGTCCGGAACCGCCCAAGGCACGAAGATTTTAAATCCGAGCCCGAAACATTTTGTGTCATCACAGCCTGAACCCGTTCGAGCCGATACCGAAAGTATGCAATAAAAAAAAAAATTGTATAGTATTTAAAAGTTGTTCTAAATGCAATACCTTATTCTTTAATAACTTCTTGCGTGGAAGTAACTGTTAATTTCCAGCACATAATTAATTTTATGGGATTTACATTTAATCTTATCAAAAGAGAAGTTTAGTACCAAATAAACATATACTTCCTTAAAAGGATTCTCATACTTTTCTCTGCATCAAGCAAATCTGATGGACACATTAACGAACAGCGTTTTGTAAATAAATGAATGAAATTTGCAAAAATTACTATTTATGTGATGAAAAATTGTAAAACTTTTCACTGTTCCCTATGAAAGGTCTACATCTTGAATTATAATCGATTTCTTCTTCAAAACAATCTCCCGTAGCTTTCGCGTCCTAAAAATCATTTTAAATAAAAAATTTGACACCGTTATCTGAAAGATCCGAAGCTTTTATAGGAGAAGAGGAAATACTATTCGATTTCTTTCTATAGGAATGCTGATTATATCTATTTACGAATTAAAGTGGCTTTGTGAATGAATTAAAGTGACTTTGTGAACAGCAGAGCAGCAGCATGAGCAGAGTTCGTGATGAAAAATAGGTAGAAATGATTTGCAAATCTTGAGCTAATACTGGTTGACTAAAAACAAAATAAAACACTGATTTCGCTTTAGATCTCTTAAAAAATAGTAATAAATAAACGCTGTAAATAAAAAAATCCTAATGACGCCCTATTCCGATTTGCGCCATACCAACACGTCGTCGCCGTGAATGCCAGACTACATCTGCAAATATCACAAATTTTCGTTTAAAATAGCATTCTAATACTACAAAAAAAAAAACTATTTTTGATTCCCCTTCATTCTGATCAGAATAACTTCAAATGACTTGAAATGAAATAAGTAAATTTTAAGATTAAAAAAAAAAATTACTTTTATTTTTTCTATAAGAAAATAAATAAAATTGTTAATTCCAAAAAGAATGAACCCTAGCCCGCCCGAGCCTGTCTCATCTCTATTGGCTACAATTGGTTACTGAATGTAGTACTTAATGTGTGCTGATTGTCAACGTGTATGTTACAACATAGCATACCCCCTCTCTATCTCTTTATAGTCACCAGAGGATCTAAATCAGGCTTTCCGGATTACAGAACACACTGCTGTGTGTACAGAACATAAGTGCAAATCATATTTTCCTTCTTCAGGGTTCCGTACTTAAAAAGTAAAAACGAAACCATTATAAGATTACTTCTGTGTCTGTCTGTCACAGCCTTATTACTCGTAAACTATGGAACGTGGAAAGTTCAAATCGGGGGATGTAATAAAGACTATTGAACCGCATATTTACACATTATTAAACATTCGCAAATATATTTAGGATAAATGTAGAGGATCTAATTAAGTTATTCGAAAAAAAATCTTTCCTATGTATATCGTGAGGAGTATGGTGTGAAAGGTTTCGTAATACTGAACTCAAAAATATATTTCTTTTAATTATAGGTATTATATTTTAAGAGATATCGTCGAAAACGTAGTAAAAAACTATGTTCCCCCTCATCTATTTCCAAATCTACTGAAATTAAAATTATGAAAAAATTAGAGGTAGCAAACGTTAATTTAAACCTTGCAGAAAAATTATAGCGAGGTCGCATAGTTTTTGAGAAAAGCACATTTTTCCGTTACACATACATTTCGGTTTACGGGCGTTCAGCAAAGGTGTTGAGGAGCACTGGAGGAACCTATCGTAACAGAAGTATAAAGGTATTTTTTATATAGATTTTTAAAAAAAATCGTCGGTAATTAGCCGAGATATTAACCCTTAAAGACACTGGTTTGGACATACATAATGGCAGGGGCGGCGCATTATATCTACTATCGGCTTTTAAAGCCTGGATAACAACTTTTAATGATATATTTGTGTAATGCATTGCCCAGTAGCAGTATACAGGCAATAACCGTCAAATTATTAAAAACAGACTAATTTAATTCGAATTAATCACATAAATACAAATTTGCGACTAGTTTGCATTGAGTGTATCTTTAAATACACCTTCCGAGTCTTTAAAAGTTAATTAGAAACGTAACTGGAAAGGCGCGGCACGGACCAAGGCGGCGTTGCATCTTTGCGACCTCCTTTCGAAGCACGATTAGCACAATGTCAAGCTTAAACTTTGAACAAGGGTTTGGTTTTAGCAACACAGTAAAAGAAAAGATTAATACTACGCTGAATTTAGTTTCATGAAATGCCAAATGAAGTTTAAATAAGCACAACTTTTATTGTCAGTACCGAAATAAGTTCATCATAAACATATTAGGATAAGAATAAAAAAAGAGTTATACAGAATAGCAACATTTGATATTATTTAGTCTTCATACCTCTTCGAGCTTTTATGGTATACCCATTCATACTTTTCTAGTATATACAGCTGTATCCAACCCTAACGATGTATAGTTCTTTACAAAGTCTTATTATTCTTTTAGCAACGATTTTTTTTAATAATGTAATTAATAATTCATATATTACTTGATCGTATTTTAAATTGAGAACGCTAACAGATTTTTGACATTTAATATGCAATTTTTAGATTATTCATAAACAACACTAGAGGGCTTTTTCGTATAAAAAATATCAATTATGCATTCAAATAAAGTTTTGAAATTTATTAAAAGCTATAATTTTGCATTAGCCGCAGTCAGATTTTAATAGCCAAAGAAATCGACCAAGATTTTTCTATTTATAGCAGCCTTTTTTTATTATGATTATTTCAATGTTTAATCACGTAATTCGATTACATGTCTGTTATATTTGTGTTTTATTCATAATTATTTGTTTATTTATTGACGAAGTGTTAATTTCGTTAACAAACACTGAACTAATAATATTGTTTTAAGTGCTAACGGGTTAATTTTCCATAATTTCGTCGTTTGTGACACAGAGGAATTTTTTAAAATGTCATGCTTGAAAATTATCTTAAAAAATATAAATAAGTAAATTGAGATACAGTTTTCAATCAACTTATATTTGAAAGTACATTTTTTTCCATATTCGACTGTATAAAAATTAAAACTGTGCAAAGTTTTGAAGTTATTCAATTTGCGATAAAAGAGAAATGGATTGCTTAGATCGTTGCCATCGTCAATATGACGTCAGCGTTACTCACAGACATGTTTTTGCTTTTTATTATAGATGTAGGGTGTGCGTGGTAAATGGGCAACAACTTTACATCGCCTTACTACATCTCCTATTTTTTATTAATTTTGAAAATTTGTGTTTCTAAGTTTCTGATTTAAGAATTAGAATTATGATTGCAACCATTATTTTTAAAGAGTAAGAAGTTACTTCAACTACAATTTAGGATCAGTATGTAGAGCAAACGGCTATGGAAATTGCACATTACATAGCATTTTTTTGTGTACAGAAGATATGAAATTCATATGAGGATTGAGTTTCAAACTCGCCTTAACCAGAAAATCAAATTTGGAGAAATCGCGAAAAACCTCTGACTGCGTCCATTGGTTTTCATTGTAAACCAAAATTTTACAATTCCATAAATACACGATAAAATTGTTTTTTTTTTTACAGATAGTAGGGTAAGGTACCCTATTATTGTCCTCCAGTCCCTTTTAGACCCTCGGAAGTTGTAATTTACTACTATTTACTACTATTTACTACTGTAATTTACTACTGACTAACTACCCACGCACATAGAAACATAGGCAAATATCGTTCAAAAAAATTTTAACAGTGCGAAAAATTGTTTTTTTGAAAAGTATCTAAAAAATGCAAACGAAAAAAAAGTCCCAAATTCGTCCCCCCAAAAAATCCAATACGCCGAGGTTTAACTTATAACTAAATCAAAATATATTTCTAAATGAGTAAATAATTAATTTACATTAAAGTAAGGCACAAAGAAATATATTAATTATCAGTGGAAGAATAACATAACGAAACATTAGCCATCCAGATATGATGAAAAATTTTTTTAAAAATGTCATGAAAAAACATTCCTAATTTCGACCCCGAGACGAAAATAAGAACTGCAAAGGGGACGAAATTGGGACCATGCTACTTCCCAATATGACAGAGCTACAGTTTCCGTAAGATGAACTGGGCGTCCAAAAACTCACTGTATGCTACTGTCAGCATTTTACCAACGTAAAATGCATGCAATGAATATGAAACAAATACTTACAGTACAGTAAATAACGTTCTACAAGCGAAGTAATAAGAACCCAGGTCTTCTAAAAACAGAAAATTCGCCGTCTTTAATTTATGTATGCGTCTTGGCGAACGAAACTTTCAACACTGGCCCCTTTTACCTTCCGTCTCCTGTGCCTTCCGTCATAAGTGGCGTCACTATCGCAGAAGCAGAAAAGTTAAGGGGGACGAAATTAGGAGCGGGGACGAAATATGGGCACTTTACCCTAGTGCTTTTTTCTATGTAGATTCACCAATAGAATAGATTTACAGAGAAAACTTGATTTTTTAAATTTTCGATAAGAAAATCCTTTTGATCCTTTCCCTTTTATAAGTATAAAGTACGCAAGGATTACACAAGGATTGGCGAAATCTGGATTTGCGCTATTTTCAGTTATATTGTTAAAAACTTTGTACTGGTATAAACAATTTCTAAAGTTGCAGTACCATACAATTGTGAAATATTGTTACAACATTTGGAGTTATGGTTCAATAGGTTCTCCAAATGTTGGAGTGAGGTTTCACTATTTTATGTTTACAGCTACTCCAGCGCCAAAAGTTGGTTCAAATGAGCACAAACTTGTGCATTGTATTACTTTAATATTATTGATGGAGCAACATCAGACTCAGCGACTTGCACATTTTCTCCAGTGTAAACTGTTCGTGAAATATGTCATTAAAGTCTCCAGTTTTCTCTCAGCAGCTCCCATTGCGTGGTATCCAAAAGTTACTTTTGCATTACTATCCTATTCCATCAACAAGATTTTTGTTATTAGGTTTTAGCATTGTTATCTGAAAAAAAATTAAATAATCTTAGAATCTAGTTTTTAGGTGCGTTGTAATTATATAAATACGTAGCACCTATAGCCGTCGTTCAATCCGTCTGTCTGTCTGTTTGTCCGTCCGTCTGCCTGCCCATCCGTCCGTCCGCATGTGACAGAGCAAAAACTATTATTTTACTACTGAAATAATGGTTTTACTAATGAAATGAATAACCATTATAATACGATGAAATTTTCAATATATAATTGTTGCAAAATTTTGTCGGGTCATTTCATATGTTATGAAAATAGGATGTATAGTTTAATAACAGGGACAGTCAAAAGTATTCCGTTATATTACGGTCATTGGGAAAAAAATATTTCAAGTGCATTTTAATAATGTTACAGCCTTTCGAGCAGAATAAAATGGATATGCACTTAGGAAGTGCACCAAAATATACATTCAGTACAATATGCTGTGCAAAAAATATTTTTAAAACTAGTTATAGTACGAATGTACCTCGTTCGCCACGTTTAACGTGCAATTTCCAACTTGTTCATAATAAATCTGAAACTTGGCATACACATATAGCACATTCTGTATATATATATATATATATGTTTGTGTGTGTGTGTGTGTAATAGGTAAAGGAAGGGGAGGAAATGTATATATTAAGGAGATTTTATTAAAAAAAAAAATATATTGTACATACAAACGACCACAAAAGAAAAAAAAACCCGCATTTGAAAACAATATTTGCTTTCAAGCCCCTTATGCCTGCAAGCTATTAGCCATAAATTGTGGCAAAATAAAACATGTTGATCGTCATTCCCGTTTATGATGAGACGCTCTGAATAGAGAGAGGATGAAGAGTTCGCCCATCCATATAATAAGCACTCTATTATTATTCACGCATCGTGATAACAGATTGAATGGTTTCACTCGCCTTATAGCCATAACGGGGTGAACGAAAGGATTCGGAAAATGACAATAAACATTTGAAGCAATGGGGTTAAATTAACAGAGATCATCTTTCGAGTAAAAAAGAAAGAGAGATCTGAGTACTAGAACCATAAGAATGATAGTATTAGTAAATGAAAACGTTAAAATAATTGTTGAAAACTTAATTATTAATATACAAGGTTAAAATATTTTCAACCAATCAAATGATATTTATGGATATCAAACCAGGGATTACGGAAAATTGTAATAACGATTAAAATAAATAGATGAAAAAAATATTATACTTCTCGTAAAAATAAAATCTAACTAACTACTTATGGGCTACGTTTTATTACTACGTTTTTTGGAACGTAAAATAAAATGAGCTAAACTAAGAATTTTTTTTCAGATATTTTTTTTGCAAGGGAATTTTTAAGCGGACAGTTTACTTTTTCCACAACTTCTTTTATTTAAAACAAAAATATTCAAATGGTGAACTCACTGCATTTCAATGTTCAACTAAAAGTACATTTTGAAAACAAAAATTTACTGCATATTTAATTAAAATTTTAAATAAGTTAAAAAAATTTTTGAATTTTTTAGAATCCCTACTATTTTTTTAAATATTGATATTTTTGTCCAATTATTTTAAATGATTTCCAAATGTGTGTTGCACAAGATTGAGCATGGATTTTTAGATACATCTGCTATTATATTTAAAGTAATTTTTTTTACTGATATCTATAGTGTAAAACGATGAAATCTAACACATCTTCATATATTTTTGCTAAAAAAAAATTATATACTTGAAGGCTAATTTTATGCGCAGATTTATGACATATATAATAAAGAACATGTACAAAAAAGTTTATAATTCTATCTAAAATATAAAAAAAAAAGGGCTTAGCATTTTTTTAAACACGAAAGTGAAGAAAATATGAACATGGAGAAAGATCCATTTAAGGTTTTAATTTGTGTGGGTAATTGCTCTGGGTGTATTAACAAAATTTACAATACCTAGAGATATAATTGTCATTTTAATGTAAACTGTCCCTTTAAACGTTTCAGCATAAAAAGTAATAAAGAACGAAAAATTCGGAAAGAAAAGTGCAGAAGAATTATAAGATAGAAAAATAAGAGATATTAAATGATAAAAAATAAATTTCTACTTGCATTTTTCAGAATGGAAAATTGAAACTAATCTTTCTTTTTTTTTTTTTTTTTTTTTTTTTTTTTCTTCAGGACGGCAAAGCCCACTGAAACCCGTTTAACATTATTTTAAAACACATGAACATGAAATAAACATATTTTAAAATAGTTTTACCATGTAGGCTTGAAGGGGATTGCTACTTCCAACACGAAAACAATTTAATTCCCCTTATTCTGTTTAATTATTTTGGGTAATTTTCGAAGAATAAATTATACTATTTTTTATTATAAAGAAAATTTATTTATATTAATGTCTATGACAGCACTAAAAAAGCATTCCTATAACAATATTAAATCTTAAAGGATATTTGTGGGATGTTTTCAGAAGAATAATTGTGATTGAATATCTTATGAATGGACTAATTTTTGAAACATTAAAAATACATTTTGCGCTTAAAATATTTCTTATATGGATTATTAAGAATTTTTTAATTTATTACAAAAACTACAAAAGAAAAAAAAAACTCAGAAGAGTTTTACAAGCAATAAAAAAAATATTATTAAGAGTTATTGAAAGAGATTTTTGTAAAAATTTTAATTTTGTATAGATAAATTTATAGAAAGTAAAAAAAAGAAGCATTTTTGTTCATGTTTTGTAAAGATCTAACAGCAAAAATTATCTGAGAAAACCTTCTCTCGTTCAGAATTTTTTTTTCAAAAACGAATTATCCAATTGAATGTTTCAAAATTAAATAGCGTTACCTAGCTTTTAATGGGATATAGTTTCTGTCTTGGAAAAAAAATCATTTTAAAGTTTTTCCTGTAATTCTTCACAAGGAGCGCTACGAGCGTAAAAAATATCTACCCTTTGAAAAATTTTATCAAAACATAAACTTGACCAAAGCAAAAATGTATTCTGAAAATTTATTAAAATAACACAAATCAATTTTATTCGAGCTTTCTTTTCTGATGTAGTTTTTCGCAGGAATCACAAGGAGAGCCATGAAATTTAGACTATCTCTGAAACAGTGTACCAAAGCTTTTTCAGATGCTTTCATCAAATCCGATTTCTTCCAAGTACGTCTTAAGATAGGCTCATAATTTGAATTAACTGTTTTCTCTTCCTTTTTAACACTTTCCAACAAAGTTGAAAAGTGTTTATGACTTCAGTTTGTCTGTGTTCTAACTCCCGTAAATATACTCGGATCGTTCTGAAATTTTTGGATGTTAGTGACCTCTACCATAGCATGAACCCTATTTCAAATGAAGTTTGTAGTATGCTTAGTTCATCTACAGGGACAGCCAAAAGTTTTCCGTTACATTACGGCCTATGGGAAAAAATATTTAAAATGATTTTTAATGATGTTACATGCTTTCAAACATAATAAAATTGATATGCATTTATCGAGTGCACTAAAATATGCATTCTATAGAATATGCGGGGCAAAGAATAGTTATTATTCATTTATAAGGCCACACAAGAGAATTCCGTTACATAATGATATAGGGAGGAGGGAATTTTTTCCGGCGTATTTTAATTATGTTAAATTATTTCATGTATAATCAAATTCATATACGTCGATAAGGTTTACTATAACTTAGTTCATGTATAATATGAAGTGCATAGCATTTACAGGGACACACAAAATATATTGCTCGAAATGCATTTTTAATTATGTTATGTGCTTTTATGTTTCACTATGTTTGTGATTTGTATATGGTGTGCATAAATGCTGTAATTCATATACAGGGCTACACAAAAGAATTCAAAATGGTTACTGGGTATGATTGCAAATTGCTTAAAGGTGGTTTTCAAATGAGTTATGCATTTTTACGCTGAACTGCATTTACTAAGAAATGTTTGTAGAACATAGATAAAATGATATACATGGTCACTCAAAGAATTGGATACATGGCCGTCTATAAATGATAATTTCTGGAAATGTGATTCCAGGAGTTTTAAGAGTATTTTACTTTGAATTAAATTTTAACTAAATAGTGGCGTGTAATAAAGACACTAGGTTAACTACAGGCAGGGTTCTCGCTGACTTTTGACCAACGTTAGCAGTATGGCTAATTTGAAATTAAAACTGTAGCCAAATGAAAAAAATGTTAGCAAAATAAATTAGCCGAGCACTATGTTGAGCCGGCATTTTATTTATTTATTTTTGTAAAAAGTAATGTTGTACATTTGTTTAGCGAAATCTTTGAAAATTTCATTTGGTTTAATAAGTTACGGAAATATATTTTTAATAATCTACCCTTTTTATTTGAAGAAATTTAAAATAATGATTTTTTTTTCGCATTTTCATTCATTTTAAACTAGGTTGATTCGTGTTACTGAATATAGATTTGATTGCAATTGTCATCGACAGTTTTTTTAATCAGCGTTTATCCAAGTAATTGTCTAAGTGTGGTCTTTAATATTGTTGACATTCCATGCATTTCGAACATAATCAATTTCGAACGTAATCAATTCGAACAAAATCATGTTCGAACAAAATCAAGTCTATGTGTAAGTAAGTGAGCTTTTTGAATAATTTTAATTGTAGAATAATGATGCTTTAGAAATATCGGCAATTTTTATAGAAATTCTGTCGGACCGGGCCGGGCTTTGATCGAGATTTTAGCTCTTTTATACCGGGTCGCGCTTGGTAATTTTGGTCCGTGCAGACCTCTAATATATGGTACGATGCAACTGAACTGAACATGATAAACGACATCAATCGTTCAGTAATGCAGATGAGTGTTGCCTTTACTGACATACACACACGCACAAGGAGCAAAAATTAGGCAGTCGCAATTTGGCGAGTGTAATCGGTCGTTTACTAGCCAAATTTAACATTTTCTCGCGATTTGGCGCAATGGCGAGTGGCAACAAGAACCCTGACTACAGGGTTGTACAAAAGTATACTAGTATGTTTCCATCTATTAGCATAAATTACTGAAAGAGAAATTTCAACCTGTTATGTGTTTTCTTTCTAAACTAAATTTCCCCATTATATAGTATATATATCTTCCTACAGATCCAAAATAGGGCTGTTCAAAAGAATTGGAATTCATATTTGCTATGGACGCTAACTGCTGAAATCAGTTTTTTAAACGTTTTATGCGTTTTCTAAAATGTTTACTTACAAGGGAACCACTTTTGGTGTTGCTCGCACCTAGCATCGAGACCTGGTGCGTTTTGTAGTCCTATACAGAAAAGTAAGAGAACCAAAAAAATTTCTTTGTTAAAATAATATTTTATATATTTTTTTATACATTTAATTTTTTATTATTACATATTTATTTGTTTATTTCACGCCAAAATTGAGTTAAGTCGCCAAATAGGGCGCTACAATTTTTCCGTCCGCTTTATGCAAAGAAAAAATGTACAGAACATATTACTAGAATTATATCAGATTGCGATTTTTTTTTATAATAAACAAATATTAGGTTTTTATTTTTTTTCTATGCAGACGATAAATATATAAGTAATAAATATAATTCTATAAAAGCTTCGAAGATCATTGAAAACTATTTTTTAGTGAAATACAAAATAAGCAACCTATTTTCTTTTGAAATCGAATGAAATAAAGTTTCGAATGTTTAAAATGAAATGTTGCTGTATTAAGTGGTCCTTCGGTAAAAGTAATCATAAAGTAAATTAATATTTTTACACAATTTATAAAAATTACTGTGGCGAAATAAGTCGGACATTGCAATTTTTAGCTATTACAAATTCAGCTATGACATTTGGCTAGGGTTGCCGGAAAGCTCTACTTTTGAAAATAAACGCTAACTGTTTCCCCGCCAAAAATATGAATATAAAGTTGCAATTTTTCTAAATCAAATTCGTGGGTTTTTGAAGGAATTTTCAAACTTTTTTCAATATTTTATACTTATTATTAACTAATTTTTATTTTTAAATGCTTTTCTTTAAAAAAAAATTCAATGTTAATAGTCTGATAAGTGGTCTCAAAAATTGCATTTTCAGAAAGTTATGCTGCTGTATAATCAAAAAATATTATTTTATCAGAAAAATTTTATCGATTCTCAAACTTCATAATATAGGGCTTTAAAATGCACCAGGTCTCAATGCTAGATGCGAGCAACACCAAAAGTGGTTCTCTTGTTAGTTCTCTTATATACCTTATTTCCCTAAATAACGAAGTTTTTTAAAGCATTAAGGAAGTGTTGGAAAGTGTTTCATAATCTATGCTTAACACATGATTTTTCTTATTTGTTTATAATTATTAATGAAACATCCAATTTCTTCACCCGCTACTGTTAGATTTGCATAAACGGCATTTCATTGCAGTGGAAGAACTCTGGCATACAGAACATTTTTCGTAAGAAAAGCCTGCGAGTAACTGAGCATTTATTTGAGTTTAACAAATTCAATATTTTTTCTTCTCCTTTGCTGGGCTATCCATCATCCCTTAGCAGGATTTTCACTAAAACAAGTGGTCTCAACCTGCACGGATTAACTCTAGCAGCCAGGGGGAATTTGCTGTGAAGCGTATATATGTTTGTGTATAACTTTCGATTTTTTCTTTAAACTTTGATTTATTTTTAAGAAAATAAGAAGAAACACTTATTTTAACCTCTTTTATCCTTTTTTTATAATGCGAAATTCTTTTTCGTTTAATACTAAGCCGTCATTTATTTGAATCTGTATTTCGTTTTGGAAAAGGTATAAAGCGAACTCCAAGTATATACTCTTTGTTGTAGTAATATGAATCACTTTTACAACTAGGAAATTAACATCGTTACAATTTTTAAAATTTTTCATATCAAGAATAACGCATAGAAATAAATTATTTAGCGGCGACTCCTGTTGTTTCTGTGAAATTCTAAAAGTCCCAAACTGTTCGACCTATGATCATCTAATTCAATAATTTTTCAATTTCGTAGTTTTCGTAAAAAAACATAAATCATGTCCTTAAGGAATAATTTTTTTAGATAAAAAATGACATAGACATAACGTTAAAAGTCTCTATCTTTTTTGTTTACAAAGAATTATTTTTTTCGTTCTTATTATTACAAAAAAGAAACTGTATATGAACAATATAATAATCTATACAGCAAAAACCTCCCGTCGTATAACGCTGACGCTATATTGACGATGCTACCTGTAAAATAAATTTCGCTTATTTGTAAATTTATTAACCTCTAAACATTGGAAAATTTAAATTTTTATACCGTCTTAAAAAATATATAAATTTTTCAGTATTTGATTTCGGTTAGTATTCCATAACGAAATTAAAATTTCATCAATAAATAAATAAAAGAAACATAAAACAGTTAACAGCTATTTAATCAAACTACACGCTGATCTGTATGTATTTGATAGCCGTGTTTTAAAATCAGCATCAGTAAAATATATTTAAATTTTTTGTTTAAAATTTGACGTTATGTTCACTTGCTTTCTATATTTACTCCTATTAATGCTCTTCGTTTGACTCAAAAATGTTTGAAAAGACACTGGAAACAAATAAGTATTGTGATGCCACGCAATACATAAATATATATATATATAATGCTTATTTTTTTTCCTAATCCAGAAATCACGCAATATGTAATTTATTTCAATCTTTTATAATAAATATTATGTCATTATCTCATTGTTGTTTATATTTACTATTAAGTAAAATACTTTTTAATTCAATTATATTTAAAACAATATATTAGTATTACATGAACCTTTTAAGTAATACTACTGTTTGTTACTTTTTAAAGGAAAAAATATCATACATTTCTAAGAATTAGAGTAAATAATCTAACACCTATCATTTATGAAAACTTTATAAAATGTTTGTACATATAAATAATGAATCTTCTCTTTTTACACTACGCGATTCATTATTTAGAGGAAACTAACTTTCACCCAACTCATTATATTTCGTTGGAGAGTCGTTTCAAAATGAGAGACAGAAAGGAAATAGAGTAAACCTAATCGAAAGGAGGAGAGTCCTATTCCTACACATTTTTTGAAGACTTACAGTCGAAAAAGAGTTGAATTGCTTTGAAAAAGAATCATATTTTTAAATGGTTACGTTTTTTATTTACTTGGATTTTGTTAGACATGAATTCCACTTCATGGTTTTTACAGAAGAAATTCAGTTTCTTTCTTTCAAATATATTCTTGTAACAGATATGGGAAGAAAAATTATGAATTACAATATGAAAAATATTATAAATTTAAGAAATTATTTTCTCGTTGGTTTAAAAAGTTCTAATGACATTCGCTGTTCAGCATTCATAAGTACTTTGTAATTCTTTGATAGAACATTAACTTTAAAACTAAAACAACAAATATCGTAATGTCGAGTTAAATAAGGCACGCTATTGTTATTGATATTTTAAGGAAAGAGATAGAATATAATTATTCCATATTATTGTTATGTGTTGTATACTACATATTAATATTAATTTTATTTAGAATATAAACAAACACTAACATATTTAAGTATTATAAAACTATTACATATTTCTTGAAAAAACAAAAAAAATCACACTTTTGTAAAAAATAGAGTAAATCATCTTGAACCCATCATTTATGAAAACTTTATAAAATGTTTATACTTACAAATAATAAACCTTCTCTTTTTCCAGCACAAGATTCATTATTTACAGGAAACTAACTTTCAACCAACTCATTATATTTCGTTAGAGTGTCGTTTCAAAATGAGAGACAGAAAGGAAATGGAGTAAACCCAATCGAAAGGAAGAGGGTCCTATTCCTACGCATTTTTTGAAGTCTTACAGTCGAAAAGGAGTTGAATTGCTTAGAAGAAGAATCATATTTTTAAATGGTTACGTTTTTTATTTACTTAGATTTTGCTAGACATGAGTTCGATTTCAGGTTTTTTACAGAAAAAATTCAGTTTTTGTCCATATAGTCTTGTAAAAGATGTAAGGGGAAATAAAGAATAACAAAATAAATAAATAAATAAAAACAGTATTAAGAAGTTATTTTCTTTCGTTGGTTTAGAAATTTCTAGTGGCATTAGTTGTTCAGCATTCTTCAATACTTTGTAAATTTTTCATATAAGATATTTAAAAACTAAACATCAACACAACAAAGGCAATATATATATATTTATTCATAATACGCAGTTAATTGAGGTACATCGTTGTTATTGACATTTTAAGCAAAGAGGTAGAATATAATTTCTCCAGTTTAGTATTATGTATTATATAATTATATACTTCATATAATTATTCATTTTTGTTTACAATATAAACAAATACTTAAATTTAATTAAGACCATGGCTTAAGTACAATCTTTGTGATATATCAATATTTCAGATATTTAAAATGAGGCAAAACTCATGGTTCAGTATACAAGACGTAAATTTAAAAGAATATTATTGTAACTTAATTGCTTCTGTCTAAAGTTTATCATAATTTTCAGATAAAAAAATTAAAGAACCGTCTGAGAAATGCATCTCTTTCAAAAAATTTTAATATTAAATTGATGCTAAAATACATTCAAGAACATAGACTAAAGCTTCTGAAGAATATCTCAGATGAGTATTACTTTCAATTAAAAAGAAGTATCCAAAGTCGGTACACTTATGTTTTTTCACGACCATGCAATATGCAGGGCCTTTCCTGTTATTGTTGCCAAATAGCAAATTTCTAAACCGTTATCTTTAGAAGTAAAGTTTCAATTGCGAAAATGTTTCAAATGTTGCTTTTCATCATATCACAAGAAATTTACTTCAAAGTAGTTATTTTTTTTAATTATGAAATTTAAATTCTCATTAGGTTCTTGTATAAGTTATATTTAATAAAACTTTCTCATTCTTCAAAGATATATATATATATATTGAAATCCAAACAACAAGTTATAGTAATTTGAATTTCCTGAATTTTCAGGCACAAAAAAATGCAAATTTTCTATTTTTAGCGTCAAAAATGCTGAAAATTCACGAATTCATTTTTTTCTGTTTTATTTTGTTAGAGTATGGAGAAATCTTTTCTAAACAGAAGTTATAAGATACAGAGACCGTATAAAAAATTTAGATTTCGTAACTTTTACAAAAAAAAAGTCAGTTCACGAGGAAAAACCTCCTCTTTGATTCTCGCTTACATAATTGTAGAAAAAGATACCATTTGTAATCAGTTGAGAATAAGTCAACTTTAAAATAGTATACAAAAATGTGGTTCTAAGGAATATATCTTAATTAAAACTTGAGAAAACATAAAATTTCAGCATCAACATCCAATTTTAACAAAATATTTTTGTATATCGAAAAAAATTGAATGTATCAAGTCATTAGGAGAATTTTAGAAATAAAAACTAGTTGGATGTGCCAATCCCAAAACTTTCTTCTATTTCATATATTTTAATATTTCAAAATGTTGCTATAAATGTCAATATCTCATTTTTATTAGTTCAATACCATATCAACTTTGACTTTCATCTTAAATTTCTGCGCCAGTCAATTAATCGGAGTAAAACGAGTTAATCTCGATCACGATATTTATTAAAAGACATACTCTTTCGATATGCTGTTGTAAACTAGCTGTTCTGGAATAGTCGGCTTATCAGAATGCGAAGTTCCCATCGATTCACGCGACACCAGTGTACAACAGAACTACTAAAAATCAAGAAAACTAGACAAAAATCGCTATTATAATGCCCCCTTTCGCTGGATGTTTTCCAAATTTAGGGAGGACCTTCTTGCCATAGCCAAAAACATACACAAAAAAATTGGTTCAATTCTATACATAACTTCTTACACTTTTTGATGGTTCAATATTCAAAATGCACAAAAATCGCTATTACAGCGGCCCCTACCGGCGGATTTTTTTCCAAATTCAGGGAGGACCTCCTTACCATGGCCAAAAACATACACAAAAAATTTGGTTCAATTCTATACATAACTTTATACACTTTTCGATGGTACAATATTCAAAATGCACAAAAATCGCTATTATAGCATCCCCTACTGGCGGATTTTTTCCAAATTCAGGGAGTACCTTCTTGCCATAGCCAAAAACATACACAAAAAATTGGTTCAATTCTATACATAACTTCTTACACTTTTTAATGGTTCAATATTCAAAATGCACAAAAATCGCTATTACAGCGCCCCCTACCGGCGGATTTTTTTCCAAATTCAGGGAGGACCTCCTTACCATGGCCAAAAACATACACAAAAAAATTGGTTCAATTCTATACATAACTTTATACACTTTTAGACGGTACAATATTCAAAATGCACAAAAATCGCTATTATAGCACCCCCTACTGGCGGATTTTTTCCAAATTCAGGGAGTACCTTCTTGCCATGGCCAAAAACATACACAAAAAAATTGGTTCAATTCTATACATAACTTCATACACTTTTCGATGGTACAATATTCAAAATGCTCAAAAATTGCACAAAAATCGCCATTACAGCACCGCCTACCGCGGATTTTTTCCAAATTCAGGGAGGATTTTCTTGCTATAGCCAGAAACATACACAAAAAATTTGGTTCAATTCTATGCATAACTTCATACACTTTTCGATGGGACAATATTCAAAATGCACAAAAATCGCTATTAAAGAGCCCTCTACCGGCGGATTTTTTTTCCCAAATTAAGGGAGGATCTGCTTGCTATAGCTAAAAACTTTTAAAAAAAAATTTGGTTCAATTGTATGCATAACTTCACACACTTTTTGATGGTACAATGGCGGCACACAGACACACTGACAGACAGACAGACATTTTCTATAAACATGTCTTTTGGGATCTCTGACCCCTAAAACGTGTAAATCCATCGAAAACCTGAAGTTGGAAAAAAAATCTCGATTATTACTTTTTCTTTTATTGAAGATAGAAGAAAGTAAAAAGTATTAAAAGTTCTTAATCCTCTAATGTTAAATTACGTTTCATATGTTCAATTATATTTCCTGTACAATATTCAAAATGCATAAAAATCGCTATTATAGCACCCCCTACTGGCGGATTTTTTCCAAATTCAGGGAGTACCTTCTTGCCATGGCCAAAAACATACACAAAAAAATTGGTTCAATTCTATACATAACTTCATACACTTTTCGATGGTACAACATTCAAAATGCTCAAAAATTGCACAAAAATCGCCATTACAGCACCGCCTACCGCGGATTTTTTCAAAATTCAGGGAGGATTTTCTTGCCATAGCCAAAAACATACACAAAAAATTTGGTTCAATTCTATCAATATTTGATATTATTTGCTGATGCGTTTTCTCAATCATACTTAATTTACTGCATTCTTTAATCAAACAATGTGTTTTTGTTAAACGCGAGTGTTCTACGTCAAAAACCTGTTCAAAAATCTTTCATATGGCACCTCATTTCCTCATTTGTCGTTCTGTGTTTTATATGTACGGTGAAATAATATAGATGATCATTCCAGTTTTTAAAAGTAAAACACTCAAATATAAATACTTCTTTCTTTTAAGTTTCATAATTTTATGGTATGAAATGTGAATTTGTATATTAATATTTAAAAGTATGTGAATTACAACCTATGAAAATTTTACCAGTTATTCATTAAAAATAAGTCACGTACAGTGATGGTTATCACTTTATCGCGTACAGTGATAATTTTTTAAACCATCAGATGGCGTTTCATATCAGCGCACATGTATCATAATAATGAGTGTTACGCAACACATCTTAAAAATTGTTATGATTTGCTGGATCGGACACTTAATCACTTATAATTCCAGGTAAGTACGACACCCTCAGCAAAATGTGTAAATCTAATTTATGAAAAATGGTGCGGTAAAAGGGTTCGAACTTTCAAGCTTCTACGTATAAGTCCTATAATGCTTTTAAATAAATACTTGTTCTGGACGTGTATCTTTTCTAAATGGATGATAAACTAAGTTATGAATAAAAAAACCCGACTTAAATAAAAATCTGAACGTAGATGCTATGTTTCAGTCAAAATATGAAAGTCTGCTTCAATTTTTAAGTTAAAAGACATTTTTTTAATGTGAAATTATTTAAAGATTTGGAATTGATTTCGGTAGCAGATGTTAAAGCTTTTGTTGTTTCAAGCTTGTAAGGTCAACATTCACATCCTTCAAATAAGCATTTCTATCCTTTCAAGCTTTGTAAAACATTTAAAGCAATATTCCTGATCAAAAGCATCTTTTCATAAGAGCATTAATAGCAAAAATAAAACTATTAATAATAGATTTATTAATAATAGATTTAAAGAAAAGTTTAGAAGCAAACGGGATTCCAATTTTCGTTATTCTGACTAGGTGAACGCTGGGAATTGTATTTATCTTCTCTATCCTTTATGGAGCATGTCAGTGTTTTTAAGCTTCTCGTCTTCGTAAGTAGCAACTATAGAATTTACAACTAGGGGGGAGGAGTAAAATTTCTTTCTTATCTTAACTCTAAACTCTTAAAAGACATAAGAATTCGTAATTGAACGAATGAAGAATTAATATTGTTAAAAGTGTTTGAGTCGCTAACTTATACAATTAAAAAAGAAAGTATTTGAGTCGCTAATTTATACAATTAAAAAATATATATTTTGCTCAAATAAGATATATTTTCACAGTTCAAGTTTATTTAATTTTTAACTTAAGTTTAAAGTTCTCTCTATACGAATCCTAAATAATGTATTGAAACTCTAGGTTTCAAATGTGCCATTGTTGTTTAATATTTATTTATATTTATAAGAGCCGAAACTCGTTGAATTCGACAATTAAAAATGTTTAAAAGAACTGATTGACTGAATTAAAAAACAATAATAACAAAAGTAATTACAATAATTAATGTTATATTGGCTAGCTTAAACAAAGCAAACATTACTTTTAACTAAAGTTTAATTTCAACTTTTCAAATTATTAAAAAATTAAACTTTATACCTTACGTAATCAATAGCATGCAATTAAGAAAATAAAATTATTATATTATTAATTGAGACTTTTATCTTTGGCATTACGTAATGAAAAATCGACGAAAATTGCGCCACTATGACACAATTATAAGTTTTGTTTTCAACGAAATTTGAAAATAACATCTTTTTCACCGTCGCAAAATTTACACGCATACTTTTCATATTCATATTTACTATTTAAAAATACTAGGGGGCCTCAGCTCCCCCTGCTCGCTACGCTCACCAACCCCCCGCGTAATTGCTTCGCGCTTGCGTCTCAATCTCATTATTAATGGAATCAAAAAATATTGAAATGTAACAGCTTTATGAGTAAAAATACGTTATTTTAAATCATGACGCCCTTTTCTGTTCAAAAATTAAAAAAAAATCATTTTAATTGTAATACGAAAATGGCATCCGTAATGATATGGTAATTCCCAGTGTTTCCCTTCTCTCTTCAACAATGGAAGTAACCCGATTGCCACCAATGTGAAGAAATTTCATGAAGGACTTTTAAAAATAAAAGGAAAATATAAAAATGGGATTACTTAGAAAAACAGCAAGTGCGAAACATCTACAAATAAAGCCCTTTCATTAAGAAAAATAACTATCAAAATCAGTTCAGTAAAAAGCTCAGGCCAGATGACTGAAAGAACAACGTTGTCTTTTAAATATATTGATGATCAATAGACAACTAGTGTATTTTTGCCGCATGCCACAAATTGTGTCAGTTAAGTTACAGCAAAGCTCTAAATTGTCTGAATACATAAAACACTCTTTCTGTTTTAATTAATGCAACAGACTAGACGAACATAAGTAACCTCAAACAACTTAAATGGCATTCGGCTTGTAGAATTAGTCCACACAGTTTGATTTTAAACTATTTATATTTTATTACGAGTATAATTGGTGTATTTCTTCCGAAAAAAAGAAGAAGAATGTTGAATAATTTTGAATATTTTCTTTAACTAAATGATACCTAACTTTGTTTACTAGGGAAATAGTTTAAAGAAAACTCACTCATAGGTTTTATATTAATCATTTAATAAAAAAATGGCATTATTATTTATTCAAGAAATTTTTTTGATTAATAAACAATTTTTGATTACAATACTGCATAACGTATTAAAAATATTGTTTTATAAATATTATTAGAATTCACAATGCCATTTAACTGAAATAAATAGGTAAACAAAACGTGCACTTACCTCCTTTAAAGTTATCCAATTGAGATTATCCTACATATCAGATTACGAATTTCATTCCATTATCTGCACGCGCAAGGTTTAGAATCGTCCATGAACATAAAACTAATCAGATAATTAAGTTGATACTTGAACACGAAAAAATCATTATCTTCATTAGAACTTTAAGATTAATATATTCAATAGAAATTGCATAAATGGATTAAGTATATGATGTATGGGGTTAGATCTACCTGTGGATTTTAAGGGGACGGTTTACTTCAAAATTGAACAAAAAATCGATTTCCTTTTTTTAATATTAAATAAAAGCCTGTTTAATCGTACATATTTTGACACCTCATTTTTACCCATACGGCAATTATTTCGAGAGATATTGTAAATTTTGTTAATACACTCAACACAATTCCCACACACAAATTAAAACTTTAAATGGCTTTTTCTCCATTTTCATATTTTCTTCACTTTCATGTTTTAAAAATGCTAAGGCTTTTTTTGTATTTGCTATAGAGATTTAAATATTTTGATACATGTTCTTTATTATATATGTGATAAATATGCGCATAGAAATAGCCTTCAGGTTTTTTGTTATTAAAAAAATAAAGTATATGAAGATGCGTTAGATTTCATCGTTTTTTATTGTATATATCAGTAAAATAATTGTACTAAATGTAATATTAGATGTATCTAAAAATCCATGCGCAGTCTTGTACAATAAACATTTGAAAATCTTTAAAAAAAAATGGGCAAAAATATCAATATTTGAAAAAATACTAAGGATTTTTAAAAAATCAAATTTTTTAAACCTTTTTTAAAATTTTAGTTAAATATGCAGCTAAAAAAGGATTTTTTTTTTTCAAAATGTACGTTTAGTTGAACATTGAAATGCAGTGAGTTCACCATTTGAACCAAATTTTTAAAAATAAACAAAATTGTTGAAAGGTAAACTGTCCCCTTACGAGACCTATTGCAAGAACTCTACTATCTTAACATTATTGAGGTATACATATGTAACTACATTTTAGCGTGGTAGAATATCTGTTAATAAAAAAAAAAAAAATTTTAAAATTTAAAAAAAGAAAAAGAAAAAGGGGTTCATCGTTGCTCTCTCAGAAGTAAGGGTTGGATCATGTGAAGTAGAGGTGTGAGAAGAAAAAATGCTTGAAGAATATAGTTCACTAGATTCCAGAGATGATAGATTTTCTAATATTGCCCTTTGATCTCTGATCTGACATGAGGAGATAACTGTAGTCAGTTCTCTGTTTCAAAAATTCAGGTTTAGTTAAAATATCGGCTGTCATCAGTTTAGTGAGGCAATATTGTACATTGGTTATACCAGTCTCTTTTAAGGGGTCACAGGACTCTTAAAGCCTCGAAATTGAAATTTTTTTAGATCTTAAACTTCAATCTTTTCTAAACATTTTGATGTAATTGTTTCCTTGAAATTCCTATTATAACAGAAGTTATGCATTTTAGAATTATGCAAGCTCAATAGTTGAAGCGTTATTTCCAAAACTTTGAAGTCATTTTTCTCCAAATGACGTTTTTGGACATAACGCGCACGATATCTCAAAAACTCCTGAATATTTTTTCATGAAATTTTCTAAATATATATTTCATGTTAGTCTATAAAACTGCACCCAAAATGTCATTTTTATTGTTAAAAAAAAAAGAAAAAAAATTAGAATAAATAAATAGAAAATTAGAATTTTGAATATTTCAACATTATAATCATACTGTTGAAATATTCAAAATTTTGTATTAGCTAAATACAACTTTGTATTAAAAATATAAAAATGCTTTTAATACAAATTTATTTAGGTTTAGAATAATTATTACGGTCAGAAGTATAATAAGGCACGAAAAATTTTATTCTAGTTGGAAATTTTATTTTGTAATCCTGCATGTAAGTTGTTATACCAATTTTCTGCTTGACAAATGTTTAGCAGTTTGGAGCGCCCTATAAATATTAATTCTCCATCTTGCAAATTTTTAAATACATGAAATGAAAGAACATAGGGGAGAGTAGCCTAATTTGGACCGCCGCTTTAATTGGACCGTTGCCATTCTGCTGTTAATTACAGGAAGAGACGCCATCTACCGCTTAAATCCTACTCATCAGAATGACATCACTCACGATTAGAAGAAGCAACCGCCTACCACGTGTTGTTTTCAGACAATTTTAAAAAGCCTAAAGTTAGCTGTTTTGATCTACTTTTTTCCTACTAAACGTAAGTGAATACTTTAAAACTAAGGTAAGTTGTTATGTTTTCATATACATATATAAATTCATCTGTTAATTGCGCATATTTCTCACGCGGCTTTGTTTGATTTCGTTTTTGTTCTTAGTCTTGAAATTATCTGTTTTAAAAATGGCACAGTTGCCATAATTGGACCATTTTAAGTTGCTTAAATTGGACCAGATATGCGATCATAAATTTTGAAAATTAAGTAATGAATTTCGAGGACGGTACACTTTGTACACTATTTTTTTTAATTTTTTTAATATTTTATAATGGATTACTATCTGTCTATTTCCATGCAAGTTTTTTTTTTTTTTTTGGGGGGGGGGTATATCTGGATTAATTTTTTTTATACAGTTTAGGCCTATATAAACAAAAAAATATTTTTACATGTTTATGCAATAAATTTTGATTGCAATTTCTTTTATCTTGTATCTATTTGTATTTATTTTCTTTGAATACGTTATTCCTACGGCGTATTTGGTTTACAGAGTTGAATTCAAACATATTCTTCCTGGAGGATATTTGCGATTCCCTGAGGAAGGGCAGACTTTTTACAGTTCTGGAGGGTGGAATTACACTTTTTTGTCATTAAAACTCATAAAACCTCAAACCTTCCGGGAGGAGGGGGGTGAATTCAATACTGTTGAATATATAATGTTTGCGTATAATTAATCGTAGCGCATTTTTCAATAGAGCATATTTTTTTAAACACTTTTATAATATAATGTTAAAAATGTTGAAAAAGACACGGACAAGCTGTCTGTAAAAAAAAAAAAAAAAAAAAAAAAAAAAAAAAAACAGATGACAGCAAAAGCTGTTAAAGATATAGGAAATAAAAAGGAGAGAGTGAGTTGTGAAGAAATTGACCTGCAATAAGGCTGTAGCTACAAATCCTCCCCAAAAGTCAAAAAATCATTAGAAATATTATATCCTTTGCTAAATTTAGTTTTAAAAAAGTACAGAGGGAGCCAAAAAGTTGTGTTAACATCTTCGCCATATAAAGTAAACCTTAAAATGAAAAAACACAAAAAATCGACTAAAAGGAAGCTATCACAGCATAAAAGCAAATGGAACATCAAGTTTTAAAAATTAGGCGTAATGCAATTATCAAGTAAATGATGAAAGGGGTCACAATCATAATGTAAAGAAAACTTCTGTTGCAAAAAAAAAGTCTAATAATTCAGAATCTAAAAAGAAAAATCTAAATAGTGATGATTGGTTTTGCCTGATTTGTAAGAAAATAAAACAGCAGAAATGATTCAGTGGTCATATTGCCAAATACGGTTCCAAGTTGTGTGCGCTGGAAAAAAAATCAATAAACGATATTCATGTGTAAGCTTTGCATCACTCTTTAAATGATATTCAAGTAACTGGTAATTAGTTTCATAATTTCTATTCTTAATTACTGATAACTTTGATTTATATTTTGAATACATTTTGATTTAAAACAATTACACTTATTTTCAGATATTTGATTTCATTATATTTCATTGCTGTTATTTTGTTTGATTGTTTCAGTAACCGCAAACTTCGCTTTTAATAAAATTAGTTATATTCCCTAGTCATTAAAACAACCTGATTTTATTTGGTCCAATTTAGGAGACTGATGGTCCAACTTAGGCGACCAGTTGCTGAATTTGGACCACTTTTGATAAATTTTTCAAATTGAAATAAAATTTAAGATTTTCAAAAAGAAAATGATCTAAAGTTTTATTTAGTTAGTGGATGAATTTATTGACCCCGTTTGGAATATTTCAGATATTCCAAAAATTAAGTGAGTTACACCTGAAAATAAGCGAAGTGGTCCAAATTAGGCTACTCTCCCCTACATCTTTCATTCCCAAAATTGTGTTTTTAAATAACATACATTTTAAGATATTGAATGTTTAAAAGGGTCATATTTTTTTCCAATTTTAAGAGTCCTGAAACTCCTTAAAAATTCTTGATGGAGTGATACTTTATGTTAATATGCTTGGTTTTTATGTATACTTTGTGAATGTATTATTTTTATTCATGACTGGTTATCTTTGTGTAATTTAATTGGAGAATAATTTTGAAGCATGTCGAGGCCTTCTAAAAGTTTGATTATCCACAAGATTTCTTGTGCTGTTTTTTCAGCTGATATATAGTACTCGTCTTTGGTTGAGGGTAGGAATACGCTGGTTTGTTTATGATTATAATTTACAGACACAAGTTTTTATATATATATAAAATTGTTATATGCATATTTATGTATGTAATTAAAAAAAAGAGAAATCCAGGCTTGTCTTTGGAACATATTCAGTTTTAAACTCTAACTTCGTTCAATTTTATCTGTATTGATTTAAATGGTTCTAAATGGGAAAATAAATAAGCATCTTGAATTATGCGGTCAAATATTTAAAATATGACGTAAATAATTTCAAATTTCAAGAAAATGTCTTTTAAATTTTTCTATGCAAAATCAAAAAAGAAAGAAAGTTTTTTGTAAAGCGGTAAAATTATTTATTCTCAGAGCTTTATTTTTAACTACAAATAAATATCCGTCAAACATATTTGGTTTAAGATATATTAATTCAAAATACAAATAGCTTATATTATTTACGATTTATAAAAAAAAAAACTTTGACAAAATGAAATTTTAAAAATGTTTCTATAGATGTTTAAACTGTTAATTTATAACTGATGAAAAGGTGACTATTGTGACTAAATATATCTTATTTTTGGACTAGTTATTTGGAATTTCAATTAAAATAGCAGACTTTATAAAATTAAAACGCATTTCGTCTTTATGATTAAAGAACATTTGTTATTTATTTTAATCTTAATTAATGAAAATGAAAAAACATTTAACAAATAATTCAAAACATTAAAATATTTACTTTACTGACATAAATAGTTTTATTTATGTAAGATATTTACATATGAAAAGCATACCCGAATGTATTTTTATTTCGAATTGGAATGAGGATGAAAAAATGAAACAAGTCAAAGAGGGAAGACTCATTAACAACAACAAAGGAATACAGAAAGTTCTTTTTCTAGCGGGAGTAATGAGATTGCAGTAAAAGTGGTTTCAGAGTCATTCATCATTTCCTTGAATAGGGAAAGGCGAAAAACAATTTCATGATCGCGTACGCTTGAGTGTCAGCAGAAGGGGTAAGAATGTCAATTAGGTCGGTACCGACTTCATCACTTGTCAACTTTTATTTTGTATAAAATTTTAAAGTATGGATGCATTTTGCTACATTCCAATTCGAAATAAAAATACATTCGGGAATGCTTTTCATATGTAAATATCTTACATAAATAAAACTAATTATGTCAGTAAAATAAATATTTTAAGGTTTTGAATTATTTTTTAAATATTGTTCCAGTAGTCGAGTGCATTGAGACATATGTCAGGGCAGAAATTATAGTTCTTCGATGTAAATAATTCTTAACGATATATTAGAAAAAAAAAAATATGCTTGATTGAAATTTCAATTGTTTAAATCAAAAAATTAAATTACACAACCTAGTTTAGGGAAGCCTTAAAGTTCTCATGACTTTAACAATAGCCATAATATTAAAATTGGTGTCTATGTATAATAAAATGACCATGGGCTCTTAGATGAGAATGATTGCAGTGCGGGCTAAAGGTAAAATTAGAAAGTGTGCCGATCTGAAAAACGATTGGAGATATGGAAAAAATAGTCAATTGCAAATTGTTCAGTACCGTTAATTTAGCACAAATAGACACATTGTGCACACAAAAGCTAAACCCAGAACACGTAGAAGGTTCATTTGTTTCTTATGAATTTTCAACACTGTAAAATAACACAAATGAACATTTTACGCATATACCGAAACATTGCACTTGACTATATTAAAATCTGAAGAATTAGAAAGGCAGTAAAAAAAAAAATAATTTCTCAGTAAAAATTAATTATAAAGCTCAGTTCAGAAAATATATAAATCATAATTAGAAGTCAAATAGATTCCTTTCGTACTGTAAAAGTTCTAAAAACAATATTCGTGTATATAAATATAAGGCTCTAAAAACCATTGTAGTAATAGTTTATTGATTTAATTAAATAAAGATATTAAAGCCTATTTGAAGCAAATCTTCTAGTTGCTTCAAGCAGTGCTGTAGTTCACCAACTGATGGTTTAACTATATTAACATAAGCTCAAGCGAACAGAGAAAAGAGTTTGAATAGTGATGTTCTTCTTCCCAAAAGATTTCAGAGAGATATTTTTTAGAAAACTTACTTATATTTAGGTATATCTTTATTTATAAATCAGCATTTAAATATTTTTTTATACAAATAAAAATTCCGAATTTATTAAAAATAACTCTTATTACTTATTATGATATTAAAGCTTTCAGATCTGTCAGTTAGAAGCGCCTGAATGACATTAGGAGTTAGGCTTTAAGCAGTTAATCTGTTATATCACTCTAGTATCTAATTTCATCTCAATTCCGACGATTGCATGTGGCTTAGGCTAAGTTTAGGACTCTAAAATGATTAATGTATGTCATTACGCTTATAGCAAAGTAACATCTACTATTCTATTCCTTTCTACCCTATAGTCTATCCTTTTAAAGCGGACTGAGATAGACTAATCTAAGATGAAAATCTAAACAACCGTTATGCAAGCTTTCTTTATCGATTGGGTGAGATGCAAAATTTGTAGATTGATAACTGATAAGAAAATAAAAGGAACTTGGGAAGTTCGTAATTAGTCAAATTCATAATATAAATTGCGCAAGTAATTGGTTTAAATAAATGACGGAATTCCTCATTGATTTCAATCACAGAAATAACGTCATGTCACTTATGATAAAAACTTTGTTGTACGCGGCGAAGCATCTATTACGCTCACGTTGTCTTCTATGTCCTATTCACCTCAAAGAGGATTTGAATGCTACCAACTTTTTCATCAAATTAATCGATTGAATAAGTTTTTAATTCATGATTTTTTATAAATTATACTGACATTTAAAATCAGATTTTTAATAAAACAAAAAATAAATTACAATTATATAATAAAAACAATTACAGTGTATGTTTCAAGCTTTATACTAGCTTAAAACGCACATACTCAATGTATATTAAAACACACATACACACATAAATAACGGTTGCATTCAACTGTTAAAGGTATATAGTATATATAAATATTATACAGACATGCATAAAATAAATACAATAAACCCAACTGGAGTGAAAAAATAGCCAGAGCCAGGAATCGAACCTGATACACAGCGTATTAGGCTGTTGCTCTAACCACTGACCCCCCCCCCCCCCCCTTCCAGCCGATACCTACGTCTGTGCAACTTTTCACAAATAAACCATGTTGGGGAAATCACCAACCATCGATCAGACAGCCTTGGATGACGGGACAACGATGAATAGATTTTACTATTCCATCGATCTACAAAATCTAATAAAATAGTAAAATCTATTCATCGTTGTCTTGTCATTCGAGGTTGTCTGATTAATGGCTGGTGACTTCACCAACATGGATTATTAGCGAAAAGTTGCAGACCCAAGCATTAGCCGGGGTGGCTCAGTGGTTAGAGCAACAACCTAGTACGCTGTGGTCCCAGGTTCGATTACTGGCTCTGGCTAATTTTTCACTCCAGTTGGGTTTATTGTATTTATTGTATGTCTGTTTAATACTTATATATACACTGCTCAAAACAATTAGGGGAGCACGTGGTTTTAACGAAATTACGCAAATATTTACACCGATAAGTAACGTAAAATAAAATATCCATAATTTAAAGTGCTGTAGAAAACAGATAAAGAAAACTTCACGCGTAAATTAAAGTTGATGACGTCCAAAACTGGAAAAAGGTGATAAGTGCAGAAATCGGGGTTTTGCAGAAACGTCTGTTTCACTGCCTCATTCGTAAAATTCAATTGCTCAGCTTGTGTTTTGAGAAAAGGTGACTTAAAAATGTCACAACAACATGATTTACCGCAATCCATGGCTTGGCGTGTTATCGGGACAGTTGAATTTGGGGAAACACAATGAAGTGTAGAGGACGCTGTTGGAGTCGCAAGAAGTGTCCATGAAAGGCTGTGGAATCGATTCCAAGACACATGGAATGGTAGTCATCGACAAGTGCAAGGTCTAAAATGTGCTAATACAGAAACTGATGACCGATATATTCTGTTAACAGCCCGTCGAGACGGTACGGGCAATGCTACTCAGCTGCAAACACAGTTGTTCTTGGCCAAAGGACGAAGGGTTCCAGCCAAACAGCACGAAATAGGTTTCATCAGGGTGGTCGCTATGCACGTAAACCAATGGACTGTATTCCGTTGACCTCAAGCCAATGTTCGGCCCAAAGAAGGTGGGGAACTGAACATCGAGTTTGGAGGCAACGTTGTTGGAGTGAAATTCTGTTTACAGACGAGTCCCGATTCAGTCTGGATGTGACATCTGATGTGTTTTGGCATGGAGAGAAAGAGGCACTCAAAATAATCCCACATTTGTTCGTGATAGATCACATTACAGACGAGGTGGGTTGATGCTCTTGCCTGGAATCAGCATAGGTGGACGTACGGGCCTGCATATCATTCGGAATGGCACTTGACGGGATACAGATGAGATACCGAGACTTCATGTCGTATTTTATGTTGCAGTAATTAGTGATTTCTTTTTTTCCATGCATGATAATGCCAGACTTTATACAGTTCGTCTTGTGGAAAACATGCTTGAAGCTAAAATAATACAGCGTATGGAATGACCAGCATGCTCTCCTGACCTAAATCCGATCAACCATGTTTGGGACATACTCAGACGACGCATTGCTGCGAGACTGAGGCCTCCTTTTACTGTCCGGGACATGGAGATTGCAATTCTTGAGCATTGGAACAGTATTCCCCAAGTCTTATCGATAACCCCATCGCATCCACTGGTGTGCAGCAGTCTTAGCTGTTCGAGGAGACCACATACCATATTAAAAATCTTTCATCATTTCTAAACAATACTTTTTTTTTGTGATTTACATGAAACCAAATTATTGCCCTAAACTAGGGGTGCACAACCTTTTTAAGAGAAGGGCCACTTACAAAAATGATTGGGTTGTCGAGGCTCACATCAGTAACACAGAGAAAATTCTATATCGGTGAGGTAGGTGGGGGGGAATAAGTCTTTACTTTTGATGAATAATTACTTTTTGTCTATATAATAAAAATAAACAAACGGAAATAAATAATTGTATGAAGGGCTTCTTCGTATCTGTATGAATAACCATTCAACACTTTATGAAGACTAACGGTTTCTTCTTGACAAATATTAACTTGAAGAAAAAAAAAATTACACAAAATTTCTAAATAATTGAACGTTGTTGAAAATTATAAAAAAAAAAATATTGAAGAATAACTTAATTTAAAATAAAAGGAAACTTATTTTTGAAATAACAAGGCATGATGGACTAATTATGCTGTTATTTTCTGCGGGTTATTAACAAAACTCGTTTTTTTTTCTTTTGTCAATCAAGTGCGACTGATTGACGAAATTCGCGATTTTTATCAACGACCGATTGACAGATTCAATTTTCCATTGCCGATTGGCAAAATTTGCAATCTTTTCAAACAACCAATTTGCGATACCTGCGATAAATTGACGCAATTCGCGATTTTTTTTCAGCGATAAATTTTCAAACTTTCCGATTTTTTTCCCAGAACGAATCAACGAAAATTGCGATTTTTTCCGTACCCGATCGAATTATTTTGCAACTTTTTTGTTCTGCGATCGATCTTCGAAATTTGCAAGTTTTTTCCATGAACGATTGACAAAATTCGCGATTTTTTTTCCATGAGTGATTGGCGAATTTTGCAATATGTTACGTGACGGATTGACAATATTTGCATTTTTTCCCCAATGATCAATCGACGAGTGATTTTTTCCTTATATACGTTGATTTAATTTGCGATTTTTTTTTGCGCAATAAATTGGCGAAAATTGCGATTTCTTTTCCGCGCATAAACGATGAAATTTGCGATTTTTTCCTGCGACCAATGGGTTTCTATTTCATGATATTTTTTGGGACCGACACACAAATTTTGTAATTTTTTCCATGAGCAATTCACGAAATTCGTGAATTTTTGGGAAAATTCACGATTTTTTTTCACGAGCGATTGACAGATTTCGCAATATTTTTGCGACCAATTGATAAAATTTGTAATTTTTTCTATCAATTGTCAAAATTCGTGATTTTTTTTTCCGCGACAGATTGACAAAATCGCGATTTTCCCCCAGTTGATCAACGAAATTTACAATTTTTGTACCTCATCGACGAAATTCGAGATTTTACTGTGCCCGATTAATAAAATTCATGCTTGTTAACTGACTTTGATGAAATTTGTAGTTTTTCCCGTGGCCAATTGACGAAATTTGCGATTTTTTTCCCGCAATAAGCTAGCGAAACTCGCGATTTTTCCGTAGCCGATTAAGAAAATTTGCAAATTTTACGCAGCTCCTCGACAAAATTCGCATTTTCCGCTTCCGAGCAACAACATTCGCGATTCTTAACTGACTTTGAAGAAATTTGTAATTTTTACGCGACAAATTGATGAAATTCGACATTTTTTCTCGCGATAAACTGATGAAACTCGCATTTTTTCTGCAGCCGGTCAATAAAATTTGCAATTTTTCCGTACCTCATTGACAAAATTCGCGATTTTTCTATGCCCGATTAAAGAAATTTGAGACTTTTCCGCGCCGAGTCGTCAAAATTCGCGATTTTTCCTCTCGCGATCAACAAAATTCGAAACTTTTCCGCACCCGATAAACGAAATTTGCGATTCTTAACTGACTCTGACGAATTTTGTAATTTTTGCCGCAGCAAATTGACAAAATTCCGTTTTTTTCTCACGATCAACTAACAAAACTCGCAATTTTTCAGCAACCGATCAAGAATTACATAATCAACTAAATTCACGATTTTTAACTGACTGACGAAATTTGCAATTTTTTCAGCGGCAAATTGTCGAAATTCGCGATTTTTTCTCGCGATAAACTGACAAAACTCGAGATTTTTCCCCAGTTGATTAACGAAATTGGAGATTTTTCTACGACTAATGATAAATTTCGTGATTTTTCCGAACTCGATCAATGAAATTTGCGATTCTTAATTGGCTCTGATGAAATTTGCAATTTCTTCTCTGGGCAAATTGACGAAATTCGCGATTTTTTCCTGCGACATATGGACAAAAATTGTAATTTTTCCAGTTATAAATTGACGAAATTGTGTCAAAAAACGAAGAAATTATATAAATTGTGTTTGCGGGCCACAAGTTAACCCATGGCGGGCCACTTTTGGCCCGCGGGCCACAGGTTGTGCATCCCTACCCTAAACCATCTTTTCATGTTTTTTTCATCTATTCAAAAAATAAAAGCTCCCTTACCATTTTTTTGCGTCTTTTTTTATGTATTGCGCATTGCTATACGCGTACTATCCATTTTATGCCCATACATTGCTGTTTAGCACTGTTCTCTTCACTTTTTTGCTTGCTCCCCTAATTTTTTTGAGCAGTGTATCTTTATACTAGCTGTTAATAAAAGCTCAAAATCAGTACAAATGTCAATCTATAACCAAAGCTATAGTTTACACATGTTACATATTCAAAGTTATGCATTTAAAATGCTAAATCACATGGGAATATGTGTCACAAAAGGACCACATATTCTAATATAATTTTTAAAGGAAGATTTCTGAAATCTTGTAGACCAATTAAAAGGAAAATTCTATTTTTAAAAATATTGCAGTTAGATGCAATTATTTTGATGCTTTCGAAAACTGGGATCTACTCCGTATACAGGGTGTCCACTCTCAACAATGTCTAATGGCTAATTCCTAAATCGTTAGTCATAGACATATAGTACCAATTACAAAAAAGTTTTAAATTAGGTAAAAAAGCATTTTTAAAGCTATTTGGATCAAGAAAAACATTTATTATAAAATTTCGAAATTTAAATTTTTATACGGTCCCCGCGTCCTATAAGTATTGTTTAAGTAAAAATATCCTATTACACTAAAAAAGTAAGACAAAAAAAGTCCCATTCTTCTACGATTAAAAGTGACTAAATAATAGCTGTTTAAAGTTGAAGCACCCTTTTTTTTCGAAATAGGGATCATTCACAACTTTACTAGAAATATAAATGACGTCAGATATTTAAAAAATAGTAGTAGTTGAGAGCAAAATTAACATTACAATATAAATTTGAAATCTATTTTCATTCTGACGTATTAAAGAAAAATATACAATTTGTATTAAAAATATGAGTTAAAAAGTAACAGAATTTTTGTTAAATGAAATGGTCAAAAACAACATTCGCAATTCTTCACAAAATGATACATCTTTTAAAATGCTATTGGACTTTCTAATCATATACTTAACTAATAAAAATGAAAGTTATCTTAAAACTTTCTCGAAGAAGCTCTTTCGGCTGCAATGTAAAAATTGTACGCGCGAAATAAATTCTTCTAATACTTTATGTACTTTCTGTAAGATCCCTCGAACCTTGGTCCAACTCATTTGTGTTCAGTTTGAAAAAAGTGATTGAAGTCATAAAATTGAAAGTTTCATAACTCGGTCAATTTTAGTGTTAGATAAATGGGATTTTTTTTTTTTTACTTGTTAGCGTAATGTGAATTTTTTACTAAATATCACTTATAGGACTGGGGATCCGTACCAAAATTTAAATTTCGCAACTTTTAAAGAATTCTTTTCTTTATCCAAATCTCTTTAAAAATACTTTTTTACATCATTTAAAATATTTTTGTAATTGGAACTATATGTCTATGACTAACGGTTTATCAGTTAGCCATTGGACATCGTTGAGAGTGGGCACCCTGTATAATGATTGATTAACGAGTTTCGATAATACATTGCCAGATTTTTGAAGGCATTTATGGTATTCTAAAAGGATTTTGAATGATCTTCCAGTTTCACTAACAGGAACAGAGTCAAAATCTTTACAAGGCATAATGTACACTATACCGTTATTCTGTAATGGGTGGATTTCAGGCTTGAATATGCATATATTCTTCAGAAAATTATGAGGTTTAAAGGTTGCACAAATATTATTGATTTGAATAAATATGATTTTTTCTATGACAAATTTTTATAATATAGAATAGAGACATAACTTGTAGGACTCCTGTGTAGGACACTTATGAGGGGTTTGTATAAAGCCATATTATTTAATGTTTATAAACACATTAAAATATTATATATCTATACCTATACACATACACTTTCTCACACACAGGACTGTAAAAGATTCTTCATTAGTTATATATGACTTTTATTTGTTGAAGTAGTTTTGTAACGATTGTATGCATAATAAAAGTTGTTATATGTAAATATCTATGTTATAAGATCTATGTAAATCCATAAGGTATATCAAGCCATATTATTTAATGTTTATAAACACATTAAAATATTATATATCTATACCTATACACATACACTTTCTCACACACAGGACTGTAAAAGATTCTTCATTAGTTATATATGGCTTTTATTTGTTGAAGTAGTTTTGTAACGATTGTATGCATAATAAAATTTGTTATATGTAAATATCTATGTTATAAGATCTATGTAAATCCATAAGGTATATCAAGCCATATTATTTAATGTTTATAAACACATTAAAATATTATATATCTATACCTATACACATACACTTTCTCACACACAGGACTGTAAAAGATTCTTCATTAGTTATATATGGCTTTTATTTGTTGAAGTAGTTTTGTAACGATTGTATGCAGTGGCGTAGCTAGAGCATTTCGTTTGGGGGGGTGTGAAGATCGAATTTACCGAATGTTCATAGTAATTTTTTTTTTTTTTTGTATTTACAGTACAGGACCTATTACCCAGAATCCTCGGAACCGAAGGCTTTCTGGATTTTGGAATTTTCCAGATTTCGGGTCCTCTCAAATTTCACGTTTTTTTCGCGATCCTTTGACGAAATTTGCGTTTTTTTTTCACGATCCTTTGACGAAATTTGTGGGGTTTTTTTCGCGATCATTTGACAAAATTTGAGTTTTTTCGCGATTCTTTTACAACATTTGCGTATTTTTTCTACGATCCTTTGACGAAATTAGCGTTTTTTCGCGATCATTTGACGAAATCAGCGTTTTTTTTCCGCGATTCTTTGACAAACTTTCAGATTTTTTTTACGATCATTTGACAAAATTAGCATTTTTTCGCGATCATGTGACGAAATTAGCGTTTTTTCCGCGATTCCTTGACAAAATTTGCATATTTTATATGATCATTTGACGAAATTAGCGTTTTTCCCGCAATTCTTTGACAAAATTAGCATATTTTTTCTACGATGATTTGACGAATTTACCTTTTTTTCACGATCATTTGACGAAATTAGCGTTTTTTCGCGATCCTTTGACAAAATTAGCGATTTTTCCGCGATTCTTTGACAAAATTTGCGTTTTATTTCAGGATCCTTTGACAAAATTCGCGTTCTTTCCGCGATTCTTTGACAAAATTTGCGTATTTTTTCTACGATCATTTGACGAAGTTAGCGTTTTTTCGCGATCATTTGACGAAATTCTTGTTTTTTTCGCGATTCTTTGACAAAGTTTGTGTTTTATGGCGATCCTTTGACGATATTCGCGATTCTTTGACGAAATTCACGTTTCTCTGCAATTTTTTGACGAAATTAGCATTTTTTAACGATCCTTTGATGAAATTATCGGTTTTTTTTTCGCGATCCTTTGTCAAAATTCGCATTTTTTTCGCGACTCTTTGACGAAATTTGCATTTTTTTCAGAATCCTGTGACGAAATTTGCGGGTTTTTTGCGATTCTTTGACGGAATTTGTGTTTTTTTTTCGCGATTCCTTGACAAAATTCGCGTTTTTTCTGCAATTCTTTCGAGAAATCGGCGATTTCTTCTGCGAACGATTGACGTAATTGATTTTTTTTCGGCGCCCATTTGTCGAAAATCGCGATTTTTTTTATGTCCGAATTTTCGGACTGAAGACCAATTTTTTTTTTAATTTTCGGAAAATTCAGAACAGAATCAATCACCCCCGGTGAAATATCTGACGATTTTCTTTTTTTAACGAATCTTAATATAAATTAATTTTATACTAAAATTGGAGAGGAAAAAATGATTTTTTCCTAATGTCGGGGGGAGGGGAGGACGGCTTCGTGTTATCTGGCGGCTGAAATAACATATTTTAGTGGTTACACGTCGTAACACAATGGATTGAAAAAAAATTAGGAATGGGTAAAACTTTCAAAAACTTTCAAAATTTTAGTACAAATTTACAAATTTAGAAAATTTTCAAATAATTATTTTTTTCGGATTTCGGGTCTTTCCGGATTTTGGAATTCCGGATAATGGGTCCTATACTGTATTTGTATTTATTTGTATTTTGTATTTTTTCACATTGTTTTCTTTTGGGCGAGGGGGGGGGGGGATTATACATTTATTTATTATTTCAGTAATATATAAATAAGCAGACCAAAAAAATTTAACAAAAAACTAAATAATTTCGACCATTTAAAATTTTACAAACTGGAGGAGCGAGGGTAGTAGAAATTATGAATGGAGGGAGTGAAATAGATAACTGCTGATTTATTTATCGTATTGCACAATTACAAATAAAGCAGAGGAAAAAAGTAATTTTAAAGACTTTAACCCTTAACTGATCAGGTAAGGTGTTTTCCACCCCAGAGAAATTTCATTTATGAAGAATTTTTTTTTGTGGTATTTAGATACGTGTATTTATATGTATATGTATGTACACTTATAGTACTTTTTCAGTTGTTTTTATTCAAGTAAATAATGCAAAATTCACATGAGATTTTCTTACTTTAATTCGTAAATTTTGTTGAGTGCACAAGACAAGAAATCAAATTTTGGGGTTGTATACACACCACCTCACCACGTTATATATATATATAAAAATCACCTCATCACTTAAGGTTTAAGCTTTTCGTGCTCGATACTTCAGTGAGGGGGGAGGGGGCAAAGGTAAAAGGAGTAATTTGGGGTGAGGTGTAAAAAGACAGATTTAGATTGATTATTTATTATTAAAATAAAAATAAGTTTAACAGAAAATATTTTAAAAATAATTATTTTTTTCTTTTATTTATAACTCAAAGTTTGAAATTTGCAATACTTTTTAAATTTTAAGTTAGAAGTCTGTACGGGTAGAAATTTTCAGGCCCGGGCCAGGCCGACCCATAGAAAAAAAGTCAACCCGGCCCATTATAAAAGATAGGCCTGAACTCGGCCAGACCTGTCAAAAAAATTATTGGCCTGGCCCGGCGTTATAGCAGCTAAAAGTTCAGCCTGAGACCATTCTGGCCCGAAAAAAAAAAAATGAAAATCTCGACCCGAGCCTGGCACGGCCCGAGTGAATTTTTACAAAACATTGATTTTTACGTCGATTTGGTTAAAAATTAGTCTGTACGAGGAATCTTGATCAAAAATACTTAATCTTAGCTTTTTTTTTTTTATAGAAATGCCGTAGGTTGCGATATATATATATATTTTTTAAATAAATCTCTATTTTTTATATGCAAATGCTTCGACTATCATTATTTTTGTTAATCCATATTGGAGACTTAAAAATCTAGAAAATGCTATACAGTGAAATCTTCTAAGACGGAATCGCACTGTAAAGTAAAAAAATGCATTACAGACAAGTTCCCTTCTTAATAGGTGTAAATGTATTATATATCATTTTCTCACATATTATTATATTAATTTTGCATGGATCAACACCTTTTTCAGTTTAAAACAGGATTACGCATAGGCAGGTTCTTTTTCACACGCGTTGCTATATTTTAATTTAGCTTTATTTTGCTACCAGGCCACGCTCAGACAATGATTTTCATACGGGTTGGGTGAAAACCGGAACTGAAAATTTTGGCCCATGAAGACTCGGAAGAATGAAACCAGTCCCGGCTCTGTACAGAAAACATTAATTAGGCCTAGTCAGGCGTTATTTATGTTTTGCCAAAGCTGACGTTTGTAACAGATTTTTTTAAAACGTGGCAAAAGATCATTATGAGGTAGCAATTGATTATAATTTTATATGTGATACATTTATCAGAAAATTAAAAAAGTCTATTGGATTTCAAAGCACTTCATGCCTTATGCCTGCTGATTTCATGCTTCTGGATTAAAAAAATGTCTACTTAAATGTGTCAGAAAATTTACCATTCGTAAGAGGAGTAAAAATATTTTTTAAGAACAAGTATTTTTTTTTTTTTTTCATAAACGTGGCATTTAATTCGAAGTTAGAAAATTATTTAGTTATTTCAAATTTTAATCCGTGTATGGTATATTTGATAATTTTGATGATATGTGACAGAAAAATGCACAATATAAGAATAGGAGGATTTTTGGATTTTATTTTTTCTTTTCTTTTTTTTTATTTCTCTCTTTCCATAAATATTTATCCAAGTAAAAACGTAAGATAAGATAAGAAAATTAATAAAAATTAAATAAAAATATATGAGAGAATTGGTTGATTAGTAGTTTTTATTTTCTCTCGTAATTAGAATAAGGATAATTGTTGCAGATTACTTCAATGAGAAAATTTCAACTGTCTGCCCCCCAAAGCAGATCAAAGGACCAAAACAAACTACAGAGAACGACGGAAACATTTAGTAGGCAATGTTGCATAAAACCGGACAGAAGAATTTTTTTACTTGGATTTATAGAAAAAAGAGAAAGAAATAAAAGAAAAAAAAATTCAAACCCTCCTATTCTTATATTGTGCATTTTTTTTTCACATATGATCAAAATTATCAAATACACACCATACACGGATTCAGATTTGAAATAACTAAACAGTTTTCTAACTTCGTATTAAAAGCCACGTTTATGAAAAAAAAAAAAGCACTTGTTCTTAAAAAATAGTTTTACTTCTCTCAAGAATGTTAAATTTTCTGACACATTTAAGTAGACATTTTTTTATCCAGAAGTATGTAATCAGCAGGCATGACCGCATGAGGTATGAAGTGCTTTGAAATCAAATAGCACTTTTAAATTTTCTAATAAATGTATTACATATTAAGTTATAATCAATCGCTATTTCATAATGATCTTTTGCCTATTGTCATGTTTAAAAAAAATCTGTTCCAAACGTCAACTTTGGCACCATTTTCTGAAAGACCAGTTACCTTTATAGGAAAAAAGAGAAACGCTATTCGTTTACGAATAAGAAAGAATATCTGCAAATTTCGTGCATTTAAAAATGAAAATTTCTTCACGAAAGTGTAAAAAAAGATACAAGTTACGATTTCAGATCAGCTTTAAATAGTTTTTAAAAACCACAAAATGTGGCCAATCAAACCTGCACTTTATTTGTAGGATATTTTTTCTGTTGAATTTTTAAGCTGGAACTCGTAATATAGAAAGTTATCAGAATTGAAATAGTCAAATATCATGTTGAGCAATTGAGCATAAGTATACAAAAATTAAATATTATTTTAATTTGCAATAATAGAAAAAGAGTCGTGAACACAAAAAGATTTTTAGGTAGCTTTCTTTACAAAAAGCTACCTATTGCAGCCGTTCGGAGGAAAGCGATTTCAAAAAATTTTGGTATATTTTCATCGATCATGACCTCCAGACCCCGAAACCACCCTCCGTTCAAAATTGATATATATATATATATATATATATATATCAATATATATATATATATATATATATATATCAATATATATATATATATATATATATATATATCTGACCTATGTCACACTGTAACTCTCGTATTTATGAACCGATTTGGATGTAATTCGGTGTGTACATAGTACATACCAATGTCTCGACCGAGTTCGTTGGCCAGGTTCATCCACCATTTTGTTTCAAAATGGCGGCCATTTAAAATTTTTAAAAAAATTTAAAATTTGAAATGTGGTACCAAAAAATTGAAAATGGAAAAATATTTTTTTCTTATGTATTTGACCTTTATACAAAGACTCCGTAGCAGTTTTTGTTTCGTCTATATCTTAAAAAATGGCTGAGTTATAGCATTTTGAATTTCTAGCAAAGCTGACATTTTGAAACGACATGAATTTTGTCACGCGATAAAAGGCGTATTTATGAACCGATTTGGATGTAACGTCGTTTATACATAGTACAGACCAATGTCTCGAACGAGTTCATTGGCCAGCTTCATCCGCCATCTTGTTTAAAAATGGCGGCCATTTAAAATTTTAAGAAAAATTTAAATTTGAAATGTGGTAGCAAAAAATTGAAAATTGAAAAATATTTTTTACTTATGTGTTTGACCTTGATAAAAAGATTCGGGAGGAGTTTTTGTTTCGTCTATATCTTAAAAAATGGCTGAGTTATAGCATTTTGAATTTCTAGCGTGGCTGACATTTTGAAACGTCCTGATTTTTGCCACGTGATAACAGACATATTTATGAACCGATTTGGATGTACCTTGGTGTGTACATAGTACATACAAATAACTCAACCGAGTTCGTTGACCAGCTTCATTCGCCATCTTGTTTCAAAATGGTGGCCATTTAAAACAATTAAAAAAAAAATAAATTTAAAATGAGATACCAAAAAATTGGAAAATGAAAAAGATTTTTTTTGTATGTGTTTGACCTTAATACAAAGATTCCGGAACAGGTTTTGTTTCGTCTACATCTAAAAAAATGGTTGAGTTATAACATTTTGAATTTCTATTGTGGCTGACATTTTAAAACGACCTGATTTTTGTCACGCGATAACAGGCGTATTTATGAACCGATTTGAATGTAACTTGGTCTGTACATAGTACATACCAATGTCTCGACCGAGTTCGTTGGTCAGCTTCATTCGCCATCTTGTTTCAAAAGGGTTGCCATTTTAAAAAAAAAATGTAATTTAAAATTTAAAATGAGGCATTAAAAAATTGGAAAATGAAAAAGATTTTTTTTATGTGTTTGGCCTTGATACAAAGATTCTGGAACAGTTTTTGTTTCTGAAAATTTGTTCTTTTGTTTATATCTTAAAAAGTGATTGAATTATAGCACTTTGAATTTCTATCATGGCTAACACTTTGAAACGATCTTGTATTTGTCACGCGATACCACACGTATTCGCCTATTTCGATGGAAGAAGGCATGTGGATATAGTATACATCAATATCTCGACCAAGTTCGCTGGCCTGCTTCATCATCCATCTTGTTTCAAAATGGCGGCCATTAAATTAAAAAAAATTATATTTAAAGCGAGGTGCAAAAAAATTAGAAATTGAAAAAGGTTTCTTTCTTAAGTATTTGACCTTGATATAAGGATTCAGGAGCATTTTTTGTTTGTCTTTATCTTAAAAAATGGCTCAGATATAGCAGTTTCAATTTCTAAAGTGGGTGACATTTTGAAAAATCTGATTTTTTGCCTGCGACCAGCACTCGTATATATCAATCGATTCCGATATGAGTGAGCATGTGCACATCAATTACTAAGGTCTCGACCAAGTTCACTGGTTAGCCTCATCTACCATGTTGTCTTAAAATGGCAGGCACTTTAAGAAATCGCCGAATTTGGCAGCCAAATATAAGTGACTTTAAATAAAAGCAACTTGGACTAATTTCTCGAAATTCTCATTCATAATGATTTAGTATTGATAAAAATTAGTATTGAATCTCCTACATTCGGTTTCCACTTAATTGAGCTTCGTGTGTTTGAATAATATAAGTTGGCTTTTTAAAAATAAGGAATATGAAAGCTACCTCTTCCTTCCGGCACTGGCCGGAAGGACTTTTTTTAGATGGAGAAGGGGAAGGGGAGAGAGAGTAGACAGTGTGAAAAATTATTTTGTGTTCTGCAAAATTACTTTGCTTGCATTTTTTTTTGTGAGCTGTAGCGTTGATTCTATTACACGAATTAGCCTGATTGAAGTCAAAGGATTTTTTTAAATCAATTTAAATTAACTTTGAGATCCCTTCATTTCAGAAAACAAAGAAAAAAATGGCTTTCAGTTTTTGCAGCAGAATGTAAATGTATGTCTCAATACGCCAATTAGGAGAAAAATTAATGTTTTATCATCAATGCACTTGCTTTATATATCAATACAACTGATGATTTTAAAACAAGTTCAAAAACATAAATAAAAAATATCTTTTAGAACTGAATGACAAGAACCAGTGTTGCAGTCGTAAAAAAACAAAGGATATACGCTAAAGTCATGAACATTCATGGATACAGTATACGCCAATGCTTTATTTGAGAAGCAGGGGGTATGCGGAGCTTCTTAAAAAAATCCAGAGTGAGGGTATACGGCGTATATCTCCGTATACCCTCCACTACTACGTGACAAAAACAGATCCAGATCTTAAAACATATCGTCGGTTTATATTAAGTTACAAAGGAAAAAATCCAATATTTTATAGTTCTCTGTCTTATATTATTTTTCTTTAAAGCGGTTCTCGAGCTTCCTACTGAACAACGCAAAAATTTTTCTGACACATTTTCTGTCTCATTTTAAGCATATTGGCAGGCTTGACTGTTGAAGCGGAATACAATGGAAACTAGTTTTACATTTTTTTGATAAAATTACTTATCACGTTATAAGCAAATGTTGTCACATGACGACAAGTTTTTTGCCTTTCTCGAGCTGCCGTGTCTGAATTTAGGTTCAAAACGTTAACCTTGAAAATATTTTCTGAAAAATCTTTTGCGTTTACCAAAAAATGGAAAGCGTCTTTCGACTACATAGTTTCTGAATAACAACACCTGACAATTTCCGAACAAAAATGAATTCAGAAATGTCTCAGAAAGTAGCTCTTCTGATTTGAGAATACCCTTAAGGATTTTTTTCCCGCATTTTTTTTTAAATAAGTTTTTCAAGAAACTTTTAGTTTTTCGAAGATACAATATACCATTATATATAGTAGCTAATAGGGATGTAACGAATATTCGGTATCTATTCTGTATTCGGCCTTTTCGTCCATATTACCGAATATTCCGTTAGGCCGAATATCAAGATATTCAGCCAAACCGAATACTTAAAAAAAACTTTTAAAACATTTTTAAAAATCTTACACAATTTCTACTTTTACCTGTCAAATTATAAAGATGTTCATAAAAATTAGAAACAGAATCATATTTAAGTAAAAGAGAATATGTTTACATTATTTGCTTTTTGTAAAGTATTACTTAAGAAAATTAACCATAATGGAGATTTTCATAGGAATTAACAATGTAAAAATGCAACTTCCTAAACCTTTTCTAGTAAATAATCGGTTTCTTGCTTTTTCACACAAAAGTGCGCTTCTAATCGAAACAGAAAAACTTTCAGGGTTGATAATACACATCAAGAAAGACAATTTTTGCTCAGAAAACCACAATCGAAATCCACTTATTCAGTTATAAATAAAGTGTATCTCATCTCATTCGAGGTCAAACTTGGATTTTCATTTGTTAACCCTAACGAAGATATCATAGCTATATTTTTTAACAAACTTGCTTTGATTTCTGTGAAATATAATATCATGATGAGGAGTGCTGGAAATTGCCATTTTTCATATTTAAACAACTATGAGGTAGACATTCCTTTATTCAGAATGCAATTTATAGTATTTATACTGTGTCACTGGACAAAATTCAATCATTTTCAATGATATCATCACATTTAATACAAACTAAATTAATATGAAACAAATCTTGCTAAAATATCTTCATTTACTGATAAAGTTGTGAACGAAAATTCAGTTTCGGCTTGTAGTTGCACACCCAGAATTTTTGACTAAATATATTGTAATTTTAATGAAATAAATGGAGTGAGGTGTTGTTTTTTGTTCAAAATTTTTTTGTCTTGACCATATTATCTCTGTTTTTTACAATTTTCTAGGAACAATGTGTATGTTTACAATCTCTGAAAATAATCGCCCATTCGAAACACAACTTTTTTAATTAATAAAATTTTAAAATTCTCTTCTTAAATAACACAAAGATTTTTTTCATGTATAAAGTTTACTTGTAAAAAGTTCTTGTTTATCAATATGTAAATTTCTGCATTAAATATTGTGTAAAATTATTTTAAAATTTAACATTTTAATGCCTTTAATCTTTGAAATATAAAAGTATTCGACAAGCCGAGTACTTGGTATTTGGCCGAATAGTTACTACTCAGCTGGCCGATTATTCGGTACTCGGCCTAACAGTTAATTCGGCTAACCGAATATTCGGTATACGGTTCGCTTGTAGGCCGAATATTCGGTAGAAAAGCTATTTTTGCTGAGTTGTTTGTTTTAGAATTAAAAAATATATATTCCCTTGGTGGTTTAATTCACCATAAGAAGCCATGAAATATGAAACTTTTTTAATTAATAAAATTTTTAAATATTCGACCAGCCGAATATTTGGTATTTGGCCGAATAGTTACTACTCGGCTAGCTGAATATTCGGTATCCGGTTCGCCTGTAGGCCGAATATTCGGTATTCGGTCAAAATCACTATTCGGTACATCCTTAGTAGCTGATGTAATTTTATTACACCGTTTTAATTTTCTTTGATAAGAAAAGATTCCCTGTTCTCTCTTATTTTTTTGCTTTGAAAAACAGGCAATACAACAGAAAAAAATCTGGCGACATCCTGTCCACCGAAAAAACCGCGAAATATCAACCCCCGATAGCTTTCGGAGTCAAGCAAAACGAATTTTAACGAACAAGAAGTCTGGCCTTCTAATTTCATTTGCATTGGTCAAGGAGTTTACGCATTTACCCTCAAGGCACTCTTCTCCAGATTCCTTTCTTGAATGAAGCGAATATATTTTCTACCCTTATCGTCTAGCTTACAGGGACACTGCATAGAAATAGGAAGAAGCTATACTTAATCTTCTAAGGGATACTGTAACCTGGACCCCTCTCCCTCCCCTTCTTACACCCATGGAATAGTTAAAAGGTAAAATTGCAATCGACTCCCAGCGAAAAAAAAAAAAAAAAAAAAATACATAGTGCAAAGAGAAAGGAAGTTTCTAATTAGAAAATCTATAGATTTAAAATATTTAATAATTTCAAATATGGTTTGACATTGTTTTCAGTTTTGCAATACATTTTGTAATATGTTTTTAAAATTTCTTAAAAAAAAAGAAAAAAAATCAGAGCCAAATGATGCAATTTTTGAACGAAAGTGAAATTACCGAATGTATATGAGTTTACCGAAGTGGGGGGGTGTCGCACCCCCCCACACCCCCCCTGTAGCTACGTCCCTGATTGTATGCATAATAAAAGTTGTTATATGTAAATATCTATGTTATAAGATCTATGTAAATCCATAAGGTATATCAAGCCATATTATTTAATGTTTATAAACACATTAAAATATTATATATCTATACCTATACACATACACTTTCTCACACACAGGACTGTAAAAGATTCTTCATTAGTTATATATGGCTTTTATTTGTTGAAGTAGTTTTGTAACGATTGTATGCATAATAAAAGTTGTTATATGTAAATATCTATGTTATAAGATCTATGTAAATCCATAAGGTATATCAAGCCATATTATTTAATGTTTATAAACACATTAAAATATTATATATCTATACCTATACACATACACTTTCTCACACACAGGAATGTAAAAGATTCTTCATTAGTTATATATGGCTTTTATTTGTTGAAGTAGTTTTGTAACGATTTTATGCATAATAAAAGTTGTTATATGTAAATATCTATGTTATAAGATCTATGTAAATCCATAAGGTATATCAAGCCATATTATTTAATGTTTATAAACACATTAAAATATTATATATCTATACCTATACACATACACTTTCTCACACACAGGACTGTAAAAGATTCTTCATTAGTTATATATGGCTTTTATTTGTTGAAGTAGTTTTGTAACGATTGTATGCATAATAAAAGTTGTTATATGTAAATATCTATGTTATAAGATCTATGTAAATCCATAAGGTATATCAAGCCATATTATTTAATGTTTATAAACACATTAAAATATTATATATCTATACCTATACACATACACTTTCTCACACACAGGACTGTAAAAGATTCTTCATTAGTTATATATGGCTTTTATTTGTTGAAGTAGTTTTGTAACGATTGTATGCATAATAAAAGTTGTTATATGTAAATATCTATGTTATAAGATCTATGTAAATCCATAAGGTATATCAAGCCATATTATTTAATGTTTATAAACACATTAAAATATTATATATCTATACCTATACACATACACTTTCTCACACACAGGAATGTAAAAGATTCTTGATTAGTTATATATGGCTTTTATTTGTTGAAGTAGTTTTGTAACGATTGCATGCATAATAAAAGTTGTTATATGTAAATATCTATCTTATAAGATCTATGTAAATCCATAAGGTATATCTAACTATCTAAGACGCGTGTAATTATATGAGATGTTTTTATATGTGCATATAAATTAGGAAGGGGTGCATGTAAATATGGAGATAATCTATTAAATATAAATAGTCCAGGCAATAGAAACCGTATAGGGGCTCTACCTAGCAAAATTAATGGAAGTTCTGGAAATGGGCTTACTTTAAGTTTTTGGGTCGCTGAATCCGAATTTGTAACTTCCCACCAAAATTTCCCCCGGCAACCCCCCCCCCCTCAAATTTTCGTAAAATAGCCCCCAAAAAAGCTTTTTATTAAAAAAAATCAATTTTTTTATTGTTTTAAGGGAAAAGTATCTAGAAATTCAGTAAGTAGACAAAATTTGCAACAAATTAGATATATGACCTTTATGACTTAGGATGAAGGGGAGGGGAGATCTGCCTCGGAACATGCGCCGCGGTGTTGCATGGACTAAGTTGCGCAATTCCACATAACCACTCACATCGTTTATATTCGTTTATATTCGCTGTTCTCAAAAAACAAATTTTTTCAAAAAAGCAATTTTTTGGAGGTTTGCCGGGGAAAATTTTGGTGGGAAGTTACAAATTCGGATTCAGCCACCCAAAAAACATAAAGTGAGTCGAAATCCAGAACTAGCATTAATTTTGCCAGGTAAAATCCCCTATTGCCTGGACTTGCATAACTTAGTGCATATAGCGCCGCAGTGTATGTTCCGAGGAAGCTCTCTCCCTCCCCGTTCACCCTACGTCGTAATGCAATATATCCTATTTGTTGCAAATTTTGTCTACTTTATGAATTTCTACATACTTTTCCCCTAAAACAATAAAAAATTTAATTAGAAAACAACTATTTTGGTGGGGTTGCGGGGGGGGGGGGGGGGGAAGTTCAAAATTCGGATTCAGCGACCCAAAAAAACTAAAGTAAAACTTATAGGGAAAGTTCGGAGCGAAGATCGGAGAGCGAATGTAAACAATGTGGGTGGTTAAGTTAAATTGCTCAACTTAGTCCACGCAGCACCGCAGCGCATGTTCCGAGGCAGGTCTCCCCTCCCCCTTCATCCTACGTCCTAATGTCATATATCTAATTTGTTGCAAATTTTGTCTACTTTCTGAATTTCTAGATACTTTTCCCCTAAAACAATAAAAAAATTGATTTTTTTAATAAAAACCTTTTTTTTTGGGGGGGGGGGGGGGGTTGCCGGTGGAAATTTTGTGGGAAGTTACAAATTCGGATTCAGCGACCCAAAAAACTTAAAGTAAGCCAATTTCCAGAACTACCATTAATTTTGCCAGGTAAAATCCTCTATTGCCTGGACTAAAAGTATTAATCAGGAAATAATTTAAATTTGAAAAATAATTAATAATCTTATTCTCTGAAGCATTCATAAAATATGTTTTTTTTTATGCAGTAAGTACTTTCATTCCCTTTTCTTCCATAATTTTTCTTAAATTTTTAATTTGCTTCCGCAGAAGCTACAACTTTGTCTTTTTTTTTAGTTTTATAAGAATCCAAATTCTTTTGAAATATCTGATGCAATTTTCCTTTTACAGAAAAATTTAGCCATCGCCATAAAATGAAACAAATACCAGTTGATCTGTTATCAATGCATTTTACTCTGCGTTTTATTTATAAAAGAAAATTGATAAATAGCCCTATTTCAGTTATTTTTAAAACTAAAGTGCAAAAAAATGAATTTAGAGGTAAATTCTTTTTAATATAAAATATATAATTAATTTTTAGTAATAAGAAAACAATATGGAATTTAAAATGTGATACAAAGAGAATTTTGTTTATAATTATACTTTTTTTTTAGTTGTCAATATAATGCTGAGAATTTTAATTATAAAAATAAAATGATTTTTTTTTTCATTTAATGCAGTTCTTTCTGTAAAAATATACTTTTTTTTACAATTTTCCTTAAATTAGTGAGTATAAAAATTTTCAATATTATATCATTTCATAATTAATTCCACTGCAAAGCATATTGAAATTTTTTTCTAAGTATTTTTATTCCCTTAAAAGCTTTCCTTTCACTATTCATTAGAAAGACGTCAATGATATATTATATAAAAATCACATTTCAATATTTTAAAAGTTTATGGAATTTTTTTTTATTTTTGTAACTTAAAGCCCCTTCAAAAATGCGTATTTTCATTAAAAGCAGAATTTTATAAATGGGGAGGGGAAAGCTGAATATTTTTTTTAGCTTATTAAGATAATTAGATCATTATAGGATATCTGTAAATCAAAAGGTCTTTTTTATGATATTTATACTTTAAAATGTAAGAGATGTGCAAGCTTCATTGAAATCAACGGGGATAAACTGCGTCGTGTTTTTCTAGCGGAAGAAGTGATATTGCAATAAAAGTGGTTTTACAGTCATTCATCAAAGCTCTGAATGGGAGGAAGTAAAGAAAGTTTGTCATTCCGTATTTTCAAGTATGTATGGAATGCTTATCATGTAAATATGGGTTCATTGCTTGCTTTTATTAATTACTTGTCATTAAGTAACTTAAAAGGATCCTTAACCAGTTAAAAATTAATAAATTAAAAATATACATCTCTCGATTCCCCCCTCCCCCGAAAAAAAATGTTATATGCATACTAAAAATTATCATATCTGTAATTAATCTGGGCTCTTATACAAAAAAAAAAAAAAAAAAAAAAAAAAAAAAAAAACTAATAACAACTTGTATTTTTTATAACACAAAATGAGACAGAAAATTCAGTTTATGATGGCTAATTTACCCTTCATCAAACATTACAATATATCTATAATTTCAAATTGGATTTAAATTAAGTTTTAGTTTACACAAGATAATTATGAAAGGTTTTTAAATTTTCACATTAAAATTATATTTTGTATTATATTTAAAATACAATAACATAGTAATAATTAAAATAATCTACAATAAAAAAAATATATTGAGTGTTAAATGATTAATATTTATTGTAAATAAAGGAATATAAGGAATATTTGGAAGGATTTTGTTGATAAACTTATTTAAAGAAATACGATGTTTAACATTTTGCTAAACATGTTTAAATTCATGCAGTAAATTTTATTTACCAGCTAAAATTATAAAAATCCCGTTTTCATTAGTTTTTAAAACTGATAATTACCGATAATTTTAAAATAAATGCTTGGAAACCATCTACTTTTTTAATGACACATCTGCAGATTTTTTTTCACCTTTGTAAAGTATAAAACAAGAGGTTAAAATATTAGAAATGGGGGTAAAAAAGGAGGCTCGTTTATATAAATAAAGAAACTTTGTTAATTTATTTATAGAAAATACTTAGAAGAAATAGAAATTTCTTTATAGTAATTTCTGTGAAAAATCGTAACACGTTTTTCCTTTTTTAAATGAATTGTTAAATGTGAATTTTTTGAACATTTGTACATTTAAATATAATTTGCTTAAAATTATGCTTGAAAAAAAAATGCTGCTTTAATTTCCAGAAAAAATTAATAAATAGCGTTCTGCTTCAAGTTTTAAAATAATACCGTATATTTTAGACATGAGCTATTCACATTTAAAAAAAATGATTCTTATATTTAAACATTCACTCATCAAACATTCCGATATATCTGTAATTTTTTATTAGATTTAAATTATGTTTTAGTTTATTTACAATATATATATATATATATATATATATATATATATATATATATATATAATATTTAATTTTAACATTAAAATACAATAGTACATTTCTCGTATGTTTAGATGTAATTTTCTTAAAACTGTGTTTGGAAAAAAAAATAAAATAATAATAATGGTGCAATTTCCAGAAAAATTATTTCTCCTTCAAGTTTTAAAATAGTAACTTATATTCCAGACTTGTGCTATTTACATTAAAAAAATTATTCTTATTTTTACTTTTTGACTCTTTTATTTTTACTTATATGTGTGAATGCTCTGACTCACCTGATGAACAGAGAAAATAATTAATTGTTCTCAAAATATAAATGCGTTATTTCTCATTTTTACGCATTTTTAATAATTTTATAAATCCATATGTTTTGAATTTCTATTCTAAAAATGATACTTTAAAAAAAAAAATAACTTCATTGATTTGTTCAATAAACAAAAGCTCGCATTTATTTCATAAGCCTAATTCATCCAGTTCTATGTTACTGCATCTACTGACCCATTCGTTCAAGTGTTAAAGCAACACGCTTTGTATGTACACATAACTCTCTTTTAACGGTCTCACGTGCATTAAGTACGCGTTGGGAGTTCACTTCAGCGTAGCGTACACGAGGGAAGAGTGATTGCAGCGTATCCTTCATTCTATTTACACTGCAAAGCCCGTATTTTTCGCGGTCAGTGGGGCAAGGAGGGAAGATGCCGACCACTTTTCGGCTTCCCCGCCGCCCAAAAGTCCTCTCCCGCCCCTGTTAAGTGTTTGTCGCAGCAGGCAAATGAATCAATGGGCTGATGACTCATTCTAATGGGAAGATCGATAAAAAGTGATTTTTCGCCTGTGTAATACATATTTATTAGATATTGTTTCGAATGAATCACGTACGATTGAAGCATGATCGGAGTCCCCCAAATCGCGATGAGCATTGTAAACACAGAAGTCTTTAAATTCTTTTACATAATTCATATATTATCTCTAAGCTTTTTTTTTTATACGTCGTGGTTATTCCTAAAATAGATCAGTAACATAAATGATAGTCAGTAATTATTCCAAACGAAAAGAACTGCTTACGTCGATAGTTGCATAAGTTGTTTATTGACTTTTCCTTTCTTTCTTTTCTCTTTTTAGTTTTCAATAGACCGAAAAGTAAAAAGAAAAAAGAAATACATATTACATAAGCTCCTTTTAAAAATGAAAATGCACAGATATTTATATAGTGTTTTCTAACTCATCCATTAGCATATTTAATAAACTTTTGTAAAATAAATATGCAAATAAAACGCGATAAACTCTTTATTAAAGCATTAAAAAATAGAAATTATATTTAAAAAATAATAATCTTTAATCCATAACCTTTACACTATTGTGAAATAGATTAAAATATGTAGCTTTCCTTACATTTTATAACTACTTTAAAATTATATTTATACAAATATAATAAAATGCATAATTGAAACTTGTTCTTGGTGAAAGGAGATGAATTTTAATTATTTTTGAACCATTCAAAATCCCATATAACATTTTGTTTTTCTTTAAAAGCATACACATTGACAGGTAATAAAATTTTATAGAAAAATAAATAAATTGATATTATATTTTATTCATAGAAATTAACTTTTAACTCAGCATTAACGTAAATTTATTCCAATAAATCGTCATTATACCATCCTTTTACAGCATTCTGAAGTGCTTGTGTACATTCCACACTACAGAATAAACTAAGAAATCTTCAGATCACGGGCCTCAACATCAATTTTGCAAGTAATTTTAATTACACCTCACTTCACACAATATCTTATATCCTGCCATACGCAATTAATGATGTTAGATTATTTGCATACTCATTAGCATATAAGATTCCCAAAGATTCAGAAAATCAAATTTTTAAGAATGTCAAATTACCCTGTCTTTATTTAATTTTTCTATTTCTGATGTGTTATGAAATACAGTTATTAGGCAATCGTTAAATGAAAACAGGAGATAAAAGGGTACTTTTATGTTAGCCATGCGTAGGTGATACGTCGCTAAATATTGTTCCTTTCGCCATAATTAGCAATGCATTCATTTCATTAAAAATATGTAACAATAATTTAAAATATCAGGTTGTAACGAAAGTTTCCCGCCACAGCTAATACGATCTGTGCAAACAGTTCCCGTTGACGTGTTTGCTCATACTTTGTCAAACGATTTTTGACATTTGAAACAAAGAGATTTGCTTTATAACACTGTGTGTAAAATTTGTAAAAAAAAAAAAAAATATCGTTATCATTAAGTACAGGGTGTCTGAAATGGAACTATCACGCTACCAGATTAGAACGATCATTTACTCCCAGTTCTGTTGCAAAAAGGCAACTACAGAATGTCACCGAATAAAGTGTACAGCTTTAGGTACTAATGTTGTGTCATATGACACTGTGAAGATTTGGCAGAGTGGTGGTTATATATAAAATTACAGTTAATTATATATATATTATAATTAGTATTATGTAAAGGTGATTTGGCGGGAAACTTTCGTTACAACCTAATACATCTATTACATACATTTAAAATACATTCCTTTCATTCATTTTATTTAAAACACAACAAAAAGAAAAAAAAAATAAAGAAATAATACCATAATTCGTAATATTTTATTTCCACAACAAGGAATATTTCTAATTTAAACACTAATAAAATCTTCTATAGGAAGGGGGGGGGGGGGGATTATTGTCGAGGTTTGCGCCCGGCTAACATAAAAGTACCAGAAAAAGAAAAATACATACAAATTACTTCAAAATTGTAAAAATGATAAAGGAAAATATTTTCTATTTTTTGAGCATCTGCACAGAATGCACCATCAAAAATTATACAGAAAATTACAAATGGCCGAGACCATTCTTGACAAAATTTCAAACCGATTTGATTATTTTAAGACTATGATTCCATAGAAAAAAATTAGCATATCTAGTGCAAAATTTAAATAACTATTCAAATGTGCCTTTTCATTTCACTGAATCATAAAATATGAAAATCTTCTGTATTCCCACAGAAAAACATTATGACGTAAAAAAAATTTTTCCATATTTTCCGTATGAATGAACTAAATTTAACAAAAAAACATACTGCTCATTTCGGGTGCCTAACCAAAACAACCATCTGATTATAAGCTAATCGGATGCAGTTTGCGGCAGTTATTGCAATACTTACAGACAAATAGACAGACAACAAAATCTTTTTCTGTCTCCACAGAAAGTCACAACTGATGTTGGTAATAACATACAGATGGGACAGTGGAGCAAAAACCCGGGCCAAAGAGATGCTAGTGACGCTACTAAGGCAGAGAAAGGCGGGATATACGATGTCGTAACTACTACGGAATTCAAATTGTACAATTATAAAATTATTAATATATTTGAAAATTCCTCAGTTTAAGTTATTATGAAACAGGAGTTAAATCTTTAAGAATATCAGGTGAATGTATATTTTCAGAACTTATTTGCTTAATTTCTAGTATCTAAATAATAAAATAAAATATGTTTGATATTTTAAGCAGTAGCAGTCATAACCAAAACGGTGGGAGATCCATAACAGAAAAGTAAATACTGTAGAAATAGGAGAATAATGTCTGTGGTGACCCGCCCGGAAAGCTTGCGCCTGTTGTTACTGATGCTCTGTAATCGCGATTTGGTTACCACTGAACTTATGGAAGTGTCTTATGTCTGTGTTATTTAATTTTTGTTCCACGCTTAACTTTTTACTTGTTAAAAAAAATGCCATCAATAACGATGAACACCTACAATCATAAGGTTTATGATTTACTTTTTAAGAAAATAATACATTAACTGCCGTCTATGTAAAAGATATCACTATATCTACACTTTTTCTAAATATATTTACTTTTATTTACTTTTACTTTTACTTATATTCACTTTTACTTAATATATGTACTCATAGAGTAAATATATTAACTAATGAAACATCCTCTGTTTTCCCATCACATATACTCACTTCCAGATTCAATTTAATTGCAAACATAGAATACATTAAATAGTTTTATTTTAATATGAAACAACCTAATTCCAAAATTTTTACTTTAAGAAATTTTTACAAATATCCCGTTTGACTAATCATTAGAAAAAACATATCATTAATGTGCCATATTACATTTTATAAGTATTTCGTATAATAATATTTGTCAATGTGTAAGTTTACTAGTAAGTTTTACGCATACTGGATTATATATAGTATATATATATATATTAATATGTTTATTAATTCATTAAGCTTTTAAATTTAATTTATTGATCAAAGTTTTGTAGTTTAGTTATTATTTACTTCTTAAAATTTTGATATTTTTAAGTTCATACAATTTTTGAGGAATATATATGATTTCAAAGGTATATTGTATATATATATATTTATATATTTGAATGTAATAACCAAGTAAGAAATTAAAACGAGGTAAAATAATTAATTTTTAGTTTAGACCATATTTTTGGCCATAACAGGTTATCCTGTGAAAGTATGCGAAAATAAGTACTTTGCAAAATTAATATAAATTTGTTCATTTACGAAAGTTAGTTTTTACTAAAACAAGTTAAAAATTACTTTATTATTATTTACGAATCCCCCTCCTCTTGTTTTTGAGTTTAATAAGCTTCATAAAATAACAATCAAACTAACTAATAAAGCCTCACCGGTTGAGGCAGGTAACATGAAAGCAAATAAGGGAAAACCTATTCCACTCCTGGTTCAGAACAAAGAATATGTTTGGAAGGCACTCGTACACCGACATCGGTGCAATTACTTTGTCGGCAATCAAATTACTTTGGACGAAAACCCTTTTAAGCACTTACAAGTTCGTGGTATTGAATAGCAATCATTTTTCCTGCATGTGAAAGCCGATACTTAAGCATGCATGCTAGATTTCTAAAGATGACGTAGAAAAGTGGAGGATCAGCGTTGTTTGAAATAATTAAAATGAGGATGCTTTCAACGCATCACATTGATTGTTTTCAAAACAATAACAAGAATTAATAAAATTCCTAATTGTCAACTTTTATTTACGCATTAGTGTTTAGATTTATTAATACTTTTAAAATTAAATTTAAAATTATCTTCACGCTGAATTCTCGGTACATGACTTCCATAGTTACACATCTCTTTTCTCTATTTGTATGTTTACAGGGCTCCTATTCGGTCCGTTTTTTGAATGCCACTATTTTCAAAGAATTTTTTTTTTTAGGAAATTTAGGAAAAACTTACTTTGGAAGTTATTATTGTTGAAAAGTTATAAAAAACTAGCACTATTTATTTTCTTCCGAAATACTGGTATTTGAATACCACTATTTTCAAAGAATTTTTTTTTTAGGAAATTTAGCAAAAACTTACTTTGGAAGTTATTATTGTTGAAAAGTTATAAAAAACTTGCACGATTTATTTTCTTCCGAAATACTGGTATTTGAAAAGTGTACCAGTGCAACCCCTGTGTTTACATACATTTACCTTAAGTTTTATACATCTTCCGTATTTATGTCTATATCACACACTTACATACATACATCTTATACATACTTCAGATGCAAAATCTTCTAATACCTGCAATAGGTATTCTGACTTACCGTTCCGAGCTGTCGGCTTGAAAAAAAGGTCATGACATAGCTCTAACAAAAAATGTAACAGCTTATTATAATGAGAAAAGGGGGAAAATAGCCGTGTTGCAGATAGGTTTAAATATAAACTATTAAGAACAAGCTCGACTTTAGAAAAACTAAGAGTACAAATCCCATCCTAAAAAACTTATTGAACTGAAATATCTTAACTGAAACCAAAAATTGCTGCACTATTCGTTCTGAAAGAACCTAAGGAATTTCAATTTAATTGTCAGTATCACTAAATAATACAATCCCGTAGATTTCAATAATTTTAAATTCGTAATACGAACATTGATTTTTTACCACGTTGGCGAAACTCACAGTTGTAGATTCTATCGGAACAGCTAATGGGAGATTATTAAAGTGAACATGTGGAGAACTCTTCATTCAAAATCCAGAAAAAAAGTACCTTAATGGCAAGGTGCTTTCCAAATTCAACGATTCCATCTCGATTCCATCATAGTTATCATATCAATATAAAAGTAACAGTGGCAATCAGATTCTTGCCGATTCACCCTTCATACACACTTTGAAAAACTTATCGCACTCAAACTGTTAAAATTCGCTCTATCACTAGAGTACCCTTATAAAAGAAGTAGCTAGGCACTATTCTACAATATAACAACTAGTTACAATGTAGTTAAATGAACGGAAGATATGTTTTTTTGTTAAATGAGCGAAACAATAATTTATAAGAAATGCAAAAAAAAAATATTTGGTGATTAAGAGCATAGCAAAGATTTTTTATTTCGGAAGCACCCACCTTATAGATTTTAAACTATAATTCCTTCGTTTCTAATTAAATTTTTGAGCAGACGAATTATTTATGCATATAATGTCATTCTGGGTAAAAAAAAATCTTTTAAATGTATTTATGCATGTAAAGTCAATAAAATGCTTTGTCTTGTGCATTAAAAATATAGCTAAGGATTTCTAAAAAAGTATTTTGCTCTTAAATGTTTATTAATATTGGACTTTATCTTTCTCTGCATATGGTTCACTATGCCCCATGTGGTGTCCCACTCTATCCCATGCTTCTACGCACAGTGGGACACATTTTTTTCTTTAAAAAACTAATGTCTTATCTTTTGAGAAAATTAATCAATAGATGTAAGACTCTAAGGTATATTCAAGAATTTTTTCATATAGTAAATCTGTAAATCTCAGCAGGAAAAAAATGTCAAAAGTGGTTCACTGTGCCCCATCTTTCCCTACAATGTTCTTTACTTCCCTTTGATTCTAGGAAGGTTTTATTATTTACTTTTTTTTTGGGGGGGGGGGGGGTGGAGCAACCCTGTTATTGTTCCCATATAAAATACCAATTTTCAGAAACTGAATAGATTATTATTTAAAAATTATTTTAATTCCGAATCATCATTTCGTTTACATTTTTTAAAATGGATTATTTTGAGTCATCCCTATTTCAGGAAACGTTACTCCAATGATAAAGGCATACTTTATTATTAGTAACAAAATCTATTCTTCAATTTATAGTCTTAAATTAAGTACTTGAAAGACTCGAACTTAACGTACTTTTTCAGCGTTTTAATAAGACAATTAACAAAATCTGCAATAACAATATGACCATATTGGCTGCGCCTAAAGTACTGAAATTTAAATTGCTTTGTGGAAAGTATAAAATTAAATTTTCCCTTCACGCAGACAGATGAGTTACGATGTGTCAGAAGAGGCTTCTATGGATTTTTCTTGCATAATTGAAATTTGTTAAAATTAACGATTGCATTAGGTAAATAATTTACTCACGTGAACACAAAAGTTAGCAATATTCAAATTTTGAAAAATACTAGTAGGTTTAAAATACAATGATACCCATTGAAACTCTTTTTTAATATGTATAACTAAATGCGTGGGAACCTGGCATGTTATATTTAAATTGTATCGGATCTTTCGCTTGTTTAAAAGAAAATGAAATCTAATTTTAATGAATATTTGGATAAGATTTATAATATTAATTTTATTAAATACTGAATTTCAAGTAAGAAATCATACTTGCAAAGAACATTAAAAGTTTTCTCAGTAAAAATGAACTTTTCCAATGAGTCCAGTGCACTTTTTCTTTCAAGATTTGGCTTCCGATTTCAAAGTTGATGAAATAAAGGTCATTTTGGCATCATACATATTATGTCAATTTAAGGAAATTACACAAAAATATTTCTGTTTTACGAGTTAAAAGAAATGCCTAAAACGTAAAATAACACAATTTTTATTGCACTTTTCATTACACTTTGTAGTGCGCGAACGAAAAGTTTTAACAATCATATTTCAGAAATAATTAGTTCAAAATTTATGTTTTCTTTTACAAGCAATTATTGTGAATATCGAACAATAACTGTCCAGTTGAATGCGAGGTGTCTAAGCTTGTTTAACCTTTTTTGTTACATGTATTACTGAAATAATGGTAGAATTTAATTATTTCTTGGTGTCAATTTCTTGGCAGACGATTTTTTGTTCTCTAGAAAAAGTTTGATTTTCATTTCTTGGAATTTTGTTGAAAAATTTAATTTAATCAAGATATTTTTTTCATGAGGTGCTCAAAATTTAAAATAATTTTTGTTTTTAATTTTAATGAGAAAAGGTTTTTCAATAAAAATATAATGATCCTTATTATTTTCTATTTACTTTTTTTATCCGAGAGAATGGAATAATTCAGTTTCCAGCGTTAGAGGTATACCATTAAGGGGCTACTTCAGTCACGCGAAAAGACTCCGCTCGCTAATTCTAATCCTATGGAAGAATTTTTTTTTAATATCTCATTTGAACTTCAATGTTTTTAAATGATTTTTTCTACATTGGATAGCTGGAGTCAAGCTGTGCAAAGGCTGTTTTTAATTTTTTTAGACTTTCTTTGCACATTTCTTTTTATGAGTATGCTTTCACTTTCGAAATCGGTTCCGAAAGCGAAAGTGTCCTATTAAAAATACCTGAAAGCAAAATCGAAAAAGTAAAAAATGGCCCATGTAGAGACCAATAGACGACCGATTTGAACAGGCAATTTAGAGATCGATCTCAACTATCCAATGCAAAAGAAATCATTTAAAATTATTGAAATGCAAATGAGATATCTTTAAAAAATTTTCCCATTGAATTAACAATAGCGAACGGGTGTTTTCGCCTGTATGAAGTAGCCTCTTAATTATTAAAAATAATAATAATAATAATATCTTGAAAAACAATTTAAATTTTAAAATTTCGAGAGTTATTATGGCGTTACCAGATTCTCACCAATAATTATTGTCCCCTTCAACTCATAATTCATCGCATTATCAAAGAAGTAGACCTTAGACGGTCAGGTTTTAATGTAATAGATTTCAAAGCAAAAATGACAAAAGTTATAGATAACAAATTCAGAATTTTATATTTTACAAATATGTTAATAACTTAATTTCGAAACTCTTTTCCAAACTGTAAGTCAATGCATTTTAAAGCATATCCAATCAGTTAGTTATAGTTTCGATAGATGGGTGGCATGTGATGTCAAAAGAAAAAAAACTATTTTATGAAGACTGTATTATGTTTATTTGTATTATTAGGTTTTTCGAAAAATTATCATTTTCCATATTAACACAAAAAATTCAGTAGTCTTATTAATTATACGTATTCATTTAGCGGAATAAAAGTTTATTAAAACAAAATAATTTTATGCAATTTATTTCCTTAAATTACATATTTCTGAAAGTCAAAATCTCACCAATTTATTAAAAGCAATTCCATTCTACTATCGAATACAACTCTTTATTATCTTTTAAAAAATATATGATTAAATTAAAGAACAACGTATTTTTAATATAGGATTCATAATTTCGGAGTTACTGAATAGAATTTTATGGAATACTGAAGGGAAATTTATATTCATATACACTTGGATATTATCATATGTAATAAAAATGACAAAAATTTGAAAATATTTACATTCTTTTTAAAATTATATCTTTTTTTTTTTTTTTTTTTTTTTTTTTTTTTTTTTTTTAAATTGAAATTTCTGAATATTTCTGCAAGACTTTAAAAAAATCTTTTGATGACTTTTTCATAATAATATTTTCTTTCAGGTAAAGAAAGAAAAAAACACAGAAATGAACTTTAATTTACCAAATCTTTTGTATTCAACAAATAATGTAAAAAAAAAAAAAAAAAAAAAAAAAAAAAAATCATTGCGTCATTAAAAATATTTTCCAATGAGTATTTTTTTTAATAAAGGATTTTAAATGATAATAAGAATGTTTCTTTAAAATGGGATAGTTTTTGTCTCTTTTTACTTACATAATTGAATAGACGTTAGCGTCTCTCTATTTCTCTTACATTTAAAAGCGGCACATAAGTAAAATAAATGTTCTGACAAATATATTATTTTCATTAAAAATAATTCTGTAGAAGTTAGCATTTTTAAGATGTATATTTTCTCTAGGATGATGAAATTTTATATTAATTTTATAACAGTTTTACTTCCTGATCGTTTCATAATTTCAAAATATATAACTTTTAAATTAAAATAATAACACTTTGGAAAAATCACCATAAAATCAAAAACTTAAAATAATTAAAATTTAAATCAAAACAATTAAAATTTAAATAAAACAGAACCCATTTGAGACCTTGTCTCCTTACAGACACGTGTTTACAGTAGCTGATGACGGACTGTTAATTTTCAAGCTCGAAACGCGTCCTTTGCATTGTTTTGATTTTATGGTGATTTTTACAAAGTTTTATCATTTTAATTGTGAGTTAACGCCAGTTTTCGGTGCTCTTTCTACTCTAACTTTTAAACCCTATTTTTTTTTATTTGTTTATTACTAATTTGTATCACAAATGTATCGCCTATTTAAAACATAATAAATGTTTTAAATCAAATACATCAGAAACTGTGTCAACTGTAATGCCCAAATTTGAGAATGCCCTCAAATTTCGTGGATGTGTGGCCACACTAACAATTATTCATCTTTCTTAATTGTACATTTATTATGCTTATCTAAGTCATGTTATTGATAAATATGCAAATAAATGTTCTTTACCATAATTCTTACATAAATAAAATGTGTATTACTTCCAACGAAAACTAACAAAATTATCAATTTGTACTAACGGAGAAAACAAACGATACAACCGTCATAAGATATCAAAACAAAGTCTTATTATCTGGTTCCGAAAAATATGGACTATAAAGTTGTAAACCCAAAATAGATCGGAAAGTTATAGGCGTATAAGTCATGCAGCTTACTCGAGACGAGAACCCTCTGGCGCCAATCTAGGGCTGTCGCGTACTATTGTAACTTCCATTCATAATCTCTGGAGAATTAAGCGGAGAGAGTTGTTACTGGCAAATGAGAAATTCTGAGCAGTGGAAATATTTGCGGAGCGAATCAAATGTTTATCGATGCTTCCCTGGAGGAAATGTAACACAGAGATAAGTGTCAGAATCATCCACTAGTTGCGTCATTTGAGCGATGCCAGAGAAGGAGTGCAAATTTTATTTGTATGTAAAAACGAATTTGAATTGAAAAATATCTTATTCGAACATCAGTAATATAATAAAATAAAGGTTTAACCTTTATTGTCAAAATTTTTTATATATATAAAAAAATACTTGCTGCTTTTTGAATAGTGTAAAAAAGTGCAAAAAATTAAAATACTGCTACAATTTTTTAGTTGAAATTGTGTGCATTTCCATTCGTGAATTAGCCAGTTTGATGGATAGAAGTCAGAGTCTACTCAAATTAATGTGTCTGTTAACCAGGATTAATCAGATGCCTATAATTATATACAGGGTGTCCCAGAAGTAATGGGACAAACTTTAAGGGGAGGTATGGGACATCACAAGGATTCAGATTTGCATATCAACCCAGGGTCGGAAACGCTTTCCTGTCGCGATAGTGATGACACAAAACACAAGAAAGAAAGGACACGAACAGGGAGAGAAAACATGCTTATTATTCTTAGTACTACAAAAATGCCGGGGTAATGCTGGAAAGTGATGAGGAACTTGTTGCACGCATCGTGGCAGCAGCTGAGGAAGTCCAGGACACTCCCAGTATTTTCGAGAACATTAGATCTTCCATACGCCGGATATGCGCTTCCATGCATCACGGCCCGGTGTCGTAATTTCGAACATCTACTTTGATGACGATCGTTGTCCCTTTAATGTTCTTTCTTCTTAGTTTTTTGATGTACTAAGGATAATAAACATGTTTTCTCCTCTTATTCGTATCCTGTCTTTCTTGTGTTTTGTGTCGCCATTACCGCGCCAGGAAAACGTTTCCGACCCTGGGTTGCTATGCAAATCTGAATCCTTGTGATGTCCCCTACCTCCCCTTAAAGTTTGTCCCATTACTTCGGGGACACCCTGTATATACGTATATATATATATATATATATATATATATATATATATATATATATATATATATATATATATATATATATATATATATTACCTTTGAAATTCAAAAGAAAACTAAAAAGTTGTCTTAGCAAAATCAGACAAAATTCTTTAGTGTTAAGATGGCGTATGTTTAATTTAAATATGAAATATCTAATATGAAGTTAAAAAAATAACATTCGAACAATAAAGTCGCAGACTCCAAATTTAGCGATGGAAAATATTAATCCACGGAATTGTTATCGGAAAAATTGCAAAACATCACATTATATAAAAACCAATATAAAATTTTAATTCAGTTCCTGCTAGTATTTCAATAGTTTTACTCTTGGGGATGTGGGGCAATAGGCCCCAGGCTCCTCGATAAACTGTCAGAAGTCTCTCTCTAACGTAATATCCTGTTAGTGCTTCCATTCTATTATGGTCGGGGATGTGGGGCATTTGGCCTCAGGCTCCTCGAAAAACAGTCAGAAGTCTTCGTCTCTAATGTAATAGAAATCAAAAACGTATCTAAAAACATGTGAAGCCGGATAAAGTTGAATTAAATACAACCTGAGTATATATTTTAATAATAAATGGAATAAAGATATCAACTGATGACAGAACTTTAAGAAACCAAAGCGACAGGTGTATGTCTACTCGTCCGTAGGCAGGACACCAGATTTCACAAATAAATGCATTATTTCATGTAATAAACTGGCAAATTTGCCAAGAATAGTATATAACTGCCGATACAATGCATTGAAATAATAAAACAGAAGGAAACACAAGAAAACCAGAGAAATATCGAAAATTTGTACTTACATTCCACAAAACCAATTGGAGCCACACTAAATGTGCAGGACTTTAAACCTCTCGATTCGAGGAAAATGTTCTAATAAAACTTACTAGCCTGAACATCTCAAATATCTAAAAGTAGTCCGCCATAAAAAACCAAAAATAAATGGCAGTTAACCAATTGTAATTAATATAAACCTTTAATTAAAAAAAATAATACTTCTATATATTTCTAATAATTATAATTTTGTAAAACAAAATCCAAAAATTTACATAGAAGTACTTTCGAGTAAATATTAACTTGTGCCATTTGATAAGTTTAATTATTCCTGACACGGATTAAGGTACGTTTTGTGCATCTGTATTATGAGGCAAAAACATGTCCATAAGTAACGCTGATGTCATACGACTTGACCAATGTGTTTCGTATTTTTCGGCAAATTTATTAACTTCTAACTATCACACAATTTCAATTTTTACACCGTCAGATAGTGGAGGAAATGTACTTTCGAAAGCAATTTTCTGAAAACTGTATATCAATTTACTGATTTTTATGCTATAAAATTTTTTTCAAGCATGATTTTTTTTCTTAAATTCATCTATAACGCGTGCGTCTACTTACGGAAGATAAAACTATTTGCATTTTTAATAATATAAATAGTTTAGAATTTATGTCCGCCTAATATTCCATGACGAAATTGAAACTTCATAACTAAATAAATATATAAAATAAATAAAATACAAATTTAACAGATTCGTCGAAATCAAACTATGCGCTTAAACGCTGAAAAACTCAGAATCAAAATAGGCTACTGTAGATAGTAAAATGCAAATACTTTGATGAATTCTTTGGCTATTAACACCCCTGGTATGAGACTAGTAAGAAAGTATTGCTTTTTATAAGCTTCTAAACTTTGTTTCAATAATTGAGACTAATAAGAAAGTATCGCTTTTTATAAGCTTCAAAACTTTGTTGCAATAGTTAGTATCTTTCATATGAAAATTATTTTTGGTGGTATTAGTGGGAAAAAATTATATACTTTTAAATATAAAAAATCTATCATCGTTGTCAATTGAAAATTGTTTTCACTTAAATTCTGTACACCGAGAAGTGTGTTCTATAACACAGATACAGGACATAGTGCCGGGTCTGTGTAATTTAGTCCGGCTTTAAAATCCGCAGGTATCTACGGTACATTTTAAATATGCAACATTTGCTGTTATGTATCAGACACACATTATGCAGGAAACATTTAGCTACATACCAAATTGCTTTATTTTATCAGATACTGCTTTTTTTATCAAATCGATCTTAGCCTTCGTCATATTTAATTTTTTATTATTTTTTTAAATATACATAACTTTATATTGGCAAACGATAAAATGTATCGGGAAAATACATCATAATAAATGCAAAAAACATAATTTCTTTATATATATATATTGAATGAATTTATATAAAAATCGTTACACATGTCGTTTATTTAAATTTAATAAAAATCTTTTAAATACACTGTAGCTACAGAAGAAAAAATAAAAATAGTTGTAAAATTTTTGTTTAGAAAAAAGATAATCACTCATGCTAAACATATCATTTTATTATCTTTCTAAATTTTTATTATCTTTCTATTCTAAATTTACCGTTTAACATATTCATGTGCGCTTATCTCAAACTTCGCATTAAAAAAACATTTACTTATTTTTCTAAATAAACTTCCATCAGCACGCTTAATGTTTAATTATCTATGATATTTAATTAAATTAAAAACCTCAAGATTTGTAAATCGAACGTATTAATTCAACTTTTCTAGTAAAATTTATCGAATTGTAATGCATTGTTAAATCTATTAAACTTTGTTTATACTGTTAAGTAATGGAACGATCTTCCTCATGTAAACAATTTTGAGTAACACAGTATAACAATGTACGGTATAAAAGTATAATCAGCCCTATTAGCTTAAGTAAATAAACTATAATTAAGACGCTAAAGCTTAAGTAAACTTAAAGTGATTCTTTCTGTACTTTTCTTCACATTGTAAATCTGATGATTAAATATACGCTCAGAATAAGAATTTAACCTTCACCAAACATAATTTGTTTGGCAGTTAAATATTTTCTGTTTAAATAATAATTAATTTAGTCTTCAAGAAATTAAATATAAATGTTGAAAATAAATACGATACAATTATACCGAGAAATTCGAAATAAAGCATAAAGAAAAAAACTAAAAACGATTCTATCGCTATATAAAAAAATGACGCTAATTAAAAACAATTAAAAATGCAACATTACACCCATTTAGTGACGAAAGAGAAACTAAAAAATACTATAATTAAGAAAGAGTAAAACTTCAGTCATAAGATCAATAATCAATGTAAACGTTTTCATAAATGTGACAAATTAGAAAAAAAAAAAAAAACATAGCTTTGAAAAAACATATATAAATATAATGTTCATTTTTTATCTGAGACGATCATAAAAAAAATGTTTAGTTATGCAAAATTATGGATGGAAAATGGTAAATCTTAGAAGAAAATTCTTGTTATAGTGCTTTTTATCATATTTATTTATATAGAATTTTCTTTTATATGTGTAATTTATTTTATTAGAGTGATGCATTTAAACTTTATGCACGTTCAATTAATTACAAAAAATAATGGTGCTAAATTGATAAAGCATATAAAATTAGCATGGTAATAACATTACCGATTACTGGCAACATTAACAACAACAATCACAATTAATAATAATAAAATTGTTGGAGTATACTAATAGATTTCCAAATTTGTAAATAAACAGAACGAAAAATCCTGTATCACATTATGAAGCACTTTCAAACTCAATTAGACTATTGTTAAGAAATTTTGTTTTATTACACGATGAAATAAGTATTTAAATAGATAATAATAACAACAACAACAACAAAAAAAAAACAATGCAGTTAAAAGCCATTTGCAGCGATTGCTATCCATAACTGGTGCGCGAATTCTTTCATACAGTCGTTTATACGATTTATAGAATTTATATACACCAAGTAATAAACTAAAAATTAGTTAAGTTTAAAAATGCGTACCGCATGTTAAAATACATTTCCAAAAATTATTGCTTATAGTCAGTTCTGTCGCATGGCTCTATAAATCAGCGATAAATGATGTTTCACACATACTTGCCAACCTCCCGCTTTTTGTAAATCAAGAAAACAAACTTTAAACCAGAAATTTTATTTAATAAATGACAGCATATAGGTTTCGTATAACTACCACTTAGAAGCTGGAAAGTTTTAATCTAATAAATTTTCTGGTTGAAGATGTGTTTTTTCGTTTAAAAAAAGTGGAAGGTTGGCAAGTATGTTCACAATAAAGAGAAAACATATTCTAGTGCACCTTAGGGATATGCATATAAATTTATTTGTGTTTGAAGCGCTGAAAAATAGTTGAAATATTCTGCAAATAATTTTTCCTATAGATCATAATGCATTGGAGTTTTTTGTACACCAGTGACAACGAACTGTTAGTGCTATTTAGTGTAGAAAGGATTTTACAGTCCATCTCAATGATTCATCAAATTCATTATTTTTGAAATGTCATGAAGCTATTAAAATGCATAGCAAACTGCTATTCGCCATAGACCGTATTCAGGGGTGATTGTGTTCAGGTAATATACCTGAATTCAGGTATTTATTTCATTCCCAATACTGGAATTCCAGTTTTTCTGATAGTTAAATTCATAAAATAATGCTAAAATATCAATTTCATATGATTGTTAGACATAATTAAAAGTAATATATTTCATAATGAGAGAAATGGACCTCCCTACAATAAATTATATGTTCTCTCTCTCCATACCAAAATTTCTTCTCGTTAAAATTTCAGGTATTTTTTCATGAATTCACAATCACCCCTGCCGTATTGTAATGGAATTCTTTTGTATGTCTCTGTAAACGAGTTACAAATTCTGCTCACTTCGTTTTAAATAGTGGACTTGGTATAGTAAACCTCAATTACATACCGGGTGTCCCAAAAATGACTGACGGATTTTAAAATTCAATAACTTGCAAACGGTGACAGATATTTAAAAAATTCTTCTAGGCGTGTTATGTCTGATGTCAGGAGTTTTTTACAGTGATTCTTGATTTTAGTTCGAATTTCAAACAATAGATGGCGCTTAGAGCAACAGGCGCTTAGTCCAGACCCAATTTTTGGTACTTCGGGATCCATTCAATGCATTTTAATCTCCTTTTTTCGCATGGAAGTAGAGAAAGGCCGAAAAATCGAGCATGGATTTAGCGGTTATTGCTTGCAGCGCCATCTGTCGGTGCTATTTGTAACTAAGACTGAGAATCGCAGCATGAATACTCCTGATATCTTACATAACACTCCTGCAAGATTTTTTAAAATATCTGTCACCGTTTGCAAGTTATTGAATTTTAAAATCCATCAGTCATTTTTGGGACAACCGGTATATCAATTACATGGCATTCTCTTACATGATGTTGTGTTGTACCATAGTTTGCCCCAACAAAAAATTAAGATATCGTCCGTTCGAAGGAATTTGCACAATTTTATAGAAACGGACAGTCTGTCGGGTTATTTGAAGTTATAAAGGTTCTTCAATTATTTTGGAAAGTATACAATGGAATTTACTTTTCCCACCAGACATTAAGTACTATAGTTCAGAGAGCAATTGATTAGTCTTTTCTTCCCATAGTCACATAGACTGGAATTGCCATAGCAAAGATTAACAAAAACGAAGAATAATGCATCCAATATAGATTATGAAACACATTCAGAATACTTTAAGGAAGTCCGGGACACATTTTCAAAAAATTTTTATTTATTGAGTTAAAATTTTGAATTTTTTTGTGATGGTTAGCCATATCATTTGTAAACAAAATCAAATGATAAAACTTCGCATAGCTTTTTAAAAAAAATTTTAATTTGAAATTTATGAAAAAACTTAAAATCGTTATATAACTCGAAATATTATTTATAGAATTTAAATTGTTTTTCATTTAAATAAACATAAATATATATTTTTTAATTTACAGCCAGCATTTTAAAAAATATTAAATTAAAAAAAATTAAAAATATTTAACGAAAAAATTACAAAAAAATAGGTGCAACTTTTTTAAAAAAATCATATTTTCAAAAGTAAATATTTTTTTCAAATATGCTGGCTCAAAAATACAGTAAAATAATTGAAAAAGATATGTTCTGAGTTTCAACCCTGTATCTTTAACGGTTCTCGAGTTATAAGAATTTAAATATGAGAAATGGTGAAAAAACCTATCATGAAGAAAAACGCAATTTCACAAGAACTCGTTTCCTTGACAACCATAGCTTGAAAGGCAGATTTTGAAAACAAACCAAAACGAAAAAAATAATATTTCCTGTTCTAATTAAGATAGAAACATGATTTAAACATCATTTTAAGCAGAAAACTGCAGAGAAAATTTTAATACAAGAAAAAAAAAATGAAAATTTGAAGATTTTTGTGTCCCGGACACCCTTAAAAAGAACTTTGTGGTTTATTAGCGTGGAAGATGATGTCTAACAAAGCAATTTGGAAAGCACATAACGCATTTGAAAATCCAATTTCTGCAATTACCATCAATAGTCGGAAACACATACAATTTTTTTTTCAGCCCTGTATGTGATCTATATATTTGCATGTATACTAAATAGTATAATAAATGTTAGTGCAGTTAAACACATAGCACAGCTGATAATTCCCTTCAGAGATTTCTGTCATGGAACGGAATTTACTTGAAATGTTTTGTGCAGCCCGTATGTGATCGATAGAATTTATACAAACCAAGTAATATGAAAAAATAAAAATAAAATTTAAATTTAAAAACGCGTAATACAGCTTAAAACGCACTCCCAGCAATTGTTGTCCATTGGCAGTACTGTAGCCAAATTTCTTCTCTGTGTTCTTGTAAAAGTACGATAAATTCTTTGCACACCCTATTCTACAGTTAGCGCCTTCTAGTATACCTCAGTAATATGTATAATTTCAATATGTTTAAAATAGTGTAACATCATTAAAATATACTACAAACGATTTTTTCCCATAGACCGTAACGTATAGTAATTCTTTTGAGTGTCCCTGTAAACGAACCGTAAATGCTACACGTTTCATTTACAGTACCAAACATGCCATAGTAAATGCTAATAACATATATCAATTTCATGGCGAGCTGACTGCATTTACACGAGTTAAAGAATGGACAGGCGGCACACAGATAGGATAGATGGACATCAAAACAAATTCATAAACACTTTCTCATCTATGTTGGAATCTGTTGAAAACGATTAAGCAAAATCTGTTTCATCTTTGATGGGATAACTTCCTTCTACTGCACCTGAGAAAAAGAGCCACTAATTATTTGGTCTTAAAATTACAATCGGGATTTTAATTGTTATTTGGAGAAAAATAATCACAGCAAAAACAATGAAACGCTTAAGAAAATTTAGTGCAACCTCGTTGCTACCCATGACTCCGAAACCTTTCCCATATGGTCACAAAACTTTTGGAGACGGACCAATCATAAATTTTGACGTTTCTGAATTTTATGGAAGCATTTCTGAAAAAAAAAAAAAAAAAAAAAAAAAAAAAAAAAAAAAGGGGGGGGGCTCATTTGCTGACCATGAATTTATGTTTGTTCTAGGAACCTATTGTTTTTTTGTTCTTCTTTTAAGGATTTCTTTTGATAAGAGAAATGTTTCAAGAATCGTGGATCACTGTGATTTTCACAAGAGAAGGGACCAATCATAAACTTTGACGTTTCTGAATTTTATGGAAGCAATTTTTTTTTTTTAAAGAGTGCTCATTCGCTGACCATGAATTTGAGCTTGTTCTCGGAACTGTTTTTATTTATTTATTTATTTATTTTAAGGATTTCTTTAGATAAGAGAAAGGTTTAAGAATCATGGACCACTGTGATTTTGGAAAGCGGATAGACCAATCATAAACTTTGACGTTTCTGAATTTTATGGAAGCATTTCCAAAAAAAGAGGGCTAATTTGCTGACCATGAATTTGTGTTTGTTCTAGGAACCTATTGTTTTTGGTTCTTTTTTTTAAGAATTTCTTCAGATAAGAGAAAGTTTTCAAGAATCGTGGATCACTGTGATTTTGGAAAGCGGATGGACCATTCGTAAACTTTGACGTTTCTGAATTTTATGGAAGCATTTCTGAAAAAAAAAGAGTACTGATTTGCTGACTATGAATTTCTGTTTGTTCTAGGAACCTATTATTTTTTGGTTCTATTCAAGGATTTTTTTAGATAAGAGAAAGGTTTCAATAATCGTGGTTTTGGCAAGCGTTTATTTCATATTTAAGAAACAAATCTGCATTCTTTTTTTTTTTTTTTTTCAGTGAAGAGCATTAGTTTTATATGCAAAATTTTTTATAATTACTATTTTCGAAAAACATGAAAACATGCATTTTAACTTCAATCTTTTCTTATGTATTTTATATTTATGCATAATGTATCGGAAAAATTAATAGTTATCTTTTTGTCATATATCATTAGACAATAACTGGTTAGGATTATTTATTGCCTGAATTTTATTCACCTCTCGGTTATCGATAGCTTCAGTCAAAATATTAATGCATTATCCATTTGATCTGCGTGACCGCCAAAACAAGCAAAATTGCGTGAGTAGGGCTCACGAATCAATTTCAGAATCAACAATAAATTTCCACTGTCGTGTATAATTCCTTTTTATAGACTGTGAATGTCGTTGATCTTTTCTGAGAAAAAATTGAAAGGGCTTCTTTTGGTGCTTGTACGAAAAGGAACTTTTACTTAGTATTTTCGTTTTATATTTAGCTGAGTCTCGCTTCTTCGTTTCCTGCAAAGTTCACCGAATAAAAAGTGTATGCTATATAAAAGTACAAAAGAAGCACATGCGGTGCCCACACAAAATTGAGCTAAGCGAGTTAATATGCAAACATTTATTTGATGCCGTTAACTAGACATTGATAATTAATTTTGAAATTAACATTAAGATTACTTTAGTTGTAGAAAGACAGTTTTAAAATTCTTATTTATCATGGACACCCTTTTTCATACTTTGTCTGCATACTTTGACCCTCAGTTTTTTTAGGCTGAAATTCTTTAGAATATATCACTCACCAGCAATAAAAGCGACAAAAATCCAAACAAATTCACTTTTCCGTTTTATTAGGTCTGACTTAAGTGCCTTATATGTATAATTATTCGAAGATTACTCAAAGCGCCATTCTTCCACCACAGAAGGGGGGGGGGAGGGTAGAAAGGGAGGTGATAAATTTACTCAATACTTCCTTTCTCTCCAACGTCTTGATTCTTTAGGCGGTTCTCAAATCCCTTGCTCAACAATGAGGAACCCATTTCCTAGCTCATTTTTAAACGCATAGTCATAAAATTGGCAGGCCCTGATTATTGGAACGATTTGGAATAGAAATGAGTTTTCCAATTTTTTTTTTTTTTTTTGTTTTTTTTTTTTTTTTTTTTTTTTTAATATATAAATAAATTACCTATTGAGTCATAAGCGATTTTGATCACGTGACAATATGTTATTCTCCCTTCTCTGGCTGTTTTTCAACTTTCGTTCGGAAATGCAGTTGACAGTATTTTCTGAAAGATCTATTGCGTTAACAAAAAAACGGAAAACGTCTCTCGATTACATAGTTTCTGAGTACCAATACCTTCCAGTTTGACCCCTTTCCGAACAAAAATAAATTAAAACTTATGTCATAAATTTGTCCCTTTGGATTTGAGAACAGCCTTAATTTCTTCTAGCATTTGTTTACATTGCCAGTCCTATTCCCTATACAATTTTCCAAGTAATTTGCTGTAATTCTTTTGGTTAATAAACCTATCCCCCCGAATCCGCTTCTCTTCCGTATATATGAGCAAAATTCCATCATTCTTTTCACTTATGACAGTACGCTGAATACTACTAAAACTATGATTATAATCTGCTATAAATTATTAAGTTTTGGTGTAAATACATTGTTTTATCTGCTTACATAAAGGAAGCATGTATGAATTATGAATTAAAATTTTTCTTAAGTTATATATCGATATTGTTTCGAATATTAATTTTATAGTTTTGTATAATTCATACTGCATGTTTATATATTAAAACTAAAAAAAAAAAAAAAAAAAAAAAAAAAATGCTAAAATAAAATAGCTATAATTGGGATTTTAAATGATATGTTTATATAAATAATTAGCATGATTAGATTATTATTTTAGGAAATACAAATGAAAATTTAAAAAAATGTAATTTAACATAGTTTAGTCAAATCATTTGTATTATAATAATTTCAAAACTTTTAGTTGAAATGATGTGACATTTTGTTGTAAATTTAAAGATAGAATGAAAATATTTCGTTAAAATTGAGTTTTAACATTGCAAATTTAAACTCATTTCATATTTTAATATTTAAATATGCCTATTAACCTTAATCGATGCATTTAGGATTAACACTTCTTGACGCCATGAAATAAAAGACCTTTTCGGGAATTTTGATAAAAGAAATGCGAAGTTTTTATAAAAATTCATTTACACTAATTTATTATGCGTATATTAAAATAGATAATTGTTTTTTTGTTTAATTGATATATTAAAAAAAAAGGCGTCTTGATAGCTGATGGGTGGGATTACTTCGGAAAAAAAAGAAAGAGAGAATCAAGCGGTGGACACGTAAACTCATCGTAGACTTGACCTAGAACAATTTCAAAAAAGAATTGGCTTTCTTATTCGAAAAGCTGTGTGAAATATGCAGCCGTTTAAGGTATGCGCCTACCCTCAAATCTTCGTTTTTGCGAAAAATGTCGTTTTTTAAAAAAAAATATTTTAAATTAAAGTTCAAACATTTAGGATTCCATAAATGCCTTACTTTTTGTTCAGCGATAATTAGAAGCAAATTTATAGCTCAAAATATAAACCTTTATACATAAATTTTTGTGCTATATTAAAGTCTTAACTTGCGTTTTCTGGAAAATTGCGCTTTTCATTGCTACGTTTACAAGAAACCTCATTTTTTAAAAAGTTTTTGAGATATTGAATTAAAATTTGGTTACAAGGTTCTGCTCATCTGTTGGAATGTTATGAAGCAAAATACAGCTTTTAAGTATGTATATATTAATTCAAGAGCTTCTTTTACTGAAAGGTACACATTTAACAAAAAAAAATCCTGTTTTGTATACAAAATTTGGTATATGTTAGTAGATTTAAGAAGTATTGCACATCTTTTGTTTCATAACACAGGTAACTGGTTTGCTAATATATTGCTGAAAAAAAAGGTGAAATATATTGAATAGATTTTGTTATAGAAGGTTTGGCACAAACACAATTCTTTGCTATAATTTCTCTAAATATTTCCTAAAAATGAAAAGTTAATAAAAATTTCATTAAAAATTTATTTGAATTCATAGTTTTATTCTCTGTTTTAACTGAAAACACACGAATTCAATAAAAATTTCATATTTTTTCAAAAAAAAAGGTGCGCCGAAGGTAGGCACATGCCGTAAGAAATATACATTTTCAGATAAATGGCATTGATTCACAGCAAAACGTAATTTTCCAGTCACAAATTTTGTTACTAACAGAACAATATTTCGAAAAATCCCTACGTATTTTTCACTAGAAAAATATGTGGCAATTAATAAAAATAATAAAAAATAGACCTTACTTGATTGAAAATTGGCGGATACAGAAGGGGAGGGGGGTGCTTAAAGTTTTCGTTGCTGTTTACTCGCTATGACGCATTTGTACTTTTGTTGCTCTGAAATTGCCCTTTCACTTTTGATACCGATTTTTAATAAATAAAATATTATTTCACTTGTATAAAAAGTACTTTAGGCGGAAAAATAAAAAAAATAAATAAAATGACAAAAAATGGAAATTTTGAACCTGTCAAATGTTTCCAAAATACTGGAACCAGTACATTATGTGATTATTTGCGACTGACTTAGTGCATATGTGCGTGTGGCGGGGGAGTGGAAGTACTATAAATTATTACTAAGTAGTATAAATTATTTCACAAGCCTTCATGATTTTCCATTTTGCAATAGTTTGATTTCGTTAAACAATCTAATTTGTATTCTATATAGAAAATTTGTGTATAGAATCCAATTTGTGTTCTATAATAATTTATTTTATAAAAAATAATTTATTATAGAACAACGTGACCAAACATAAAATTCAGAAGAATAAACAGAGTTTCTACTGTATTAATATTTTTTTCATTTACATTTTTCTTGATACAAAAGTAAAAATTAATCTAGTTTTTTTTTTTCTTTTTTAAAACCTGGAGAAGAAGAAAATATTACGCAAGTGATGCAACAAATTTAGAAATTAAAATGTAAAAGTCTGACACAAGCTTAAATCTATTTCTGAAGAAAATTATACTAATTTCAGAATATATTAATCTTAGAATAATAAAGATTATTTTTTTTAAAATAAGCGTTAGATAGAAAAAAAATTATTTCAGTGAAACTAAATTAAAATGTGCCTAAATTATCTTTTGCAATCTACGTTTCAACATATGAAAATCGATTCAGAAGTAAGATTAAAGGTAAATAATGCACTTTATATTATAGAAGAGATTTTAGGGAAAGTAAACATTTGGAAAAAAATTACTTCACATTTTAATTACATTTTATATTGATAAAGAAATGTTCGATATAGATTTTGGAGATAAAACATAAATGATTTTTTTAACAAATAAAAATTGATAGTGTAATTATTCTAAATTACTTAACTATGAATCTTTTTTCAATTTTATCTTTCTAAAAAATTTAACGAAAACGTTATTTTAGTCAAATTGTTAAATTATTATCCGAGTTTATTCAGTTCAGTGGTTAGGATGTTTGTTTTTTAAAAGCGCTTGAAATGCAAAACTGAAGTTCGCATTTGGATTTTGTTCATCTTAAGCGAGATTATCGAGAAAAAGTTTCAAATTTTCCAATTTTTTAATGCTAGATAATTTTAAGAAATTGGAACTAGGAAGATTTTTCCCCCTTGTTCAATGAAACTAAGTTTAAAAAAAAAATTCCTAGATTGTCTTTTGCAATCTAAGTTTCGACGCATGAAATCTTTTTCAAGAATTTTTTTTTCTTTCCTTATTAAATAAGGTAATAAAATCGTTGAATATAAATATCTAACTTATCGAACTTTTATATGAGTTCACCCAACTGAATTGTTACTATGTCTGCTTTTTCATAATTCATGAAACATGGAGTTAAAATTTTTGGATTCAATTTTATGCAGCCTAAAGAAGCTGGTTTTGGAAAAATTAAGAAAAAATTCTAAATTAGTAGATTAATTTTAAATATTATTTTCCGAAATAGAAATTAACTAGATGGACCAAACACTATCTAAGTTTTACATAAAATTTAATCATGTGAAGGATTAAATTGAAAGAATGTAATTGTAATAATGCAAATAAAACGTTTTAAATTGTGGAAAAAATTGATGGAAAGTGAACATTCTGAAAAAAAAAACTTGACATTTGAATAATATTTTCTCCCGATAAAAAAAAAAAAATGTTCCATAAATGTTTTATGATAAAGAGTAAAAGATTTTTTTCCCCGCTGAAATTTTTTTTTAATAATTACGAATATCTTTTTCAATTCTATTTTTTTACAAAAATATAATTATTAGTTACTTAAAAAGTCTTTTTAGACAATTTTCTCACCTATAATAAAAATATTTTGTGTGTTCCTTTTTTAAGATCACAAGAAGAAATATACATTCAAAGGCAGTAGATTCGATTTCTCAAAATTATGCAGGACTTCTTATGCAGGAGGTCTTACACAAGAACAAGAATTATGACCACGTTCTTTTAGTAAGCCAAGAATTAGATTTTGTAAATAAAACTTTCTAAACTAATATAGATAGACAAGGCGTGAAAATTAGTTACCCTTTTAAAAAATATACAAAAAAGTAACAAGAAATTCTTCGACTACTTGTTGAGAATAAGGAAATTTCCAAAACAACGTTAAAGAGAAATTTACATTGACTTCCCCAAAAGATAAATGTAAGTAAATATTTTTAACTTCGAAGAATAAGTTATTGAAAAGATTTGCTTGAATGATGTCGTTCTAAGTAATTAGTATTGTTTTCCGATGATTTATTAGATAAAACTTCTTTACCTAGTGGAGAAATTATTTTCGAAAGTAAATTACTTTTTCCATCTTTCATTTGAACCTATACACTGATAAACATTTTTTTTAATAATAATAATAATAATAATCAGCTAAATTTAGTAAATATATATTCTTTTAGTTAAAACCATTCATTCCAGATTCTTGGGTATAAATGAGCGTTTTCACAAGTTCATAGTGAAAAGTATTGCTGCCAAATGAAACTTTGACAGAGAAAGACAGGAGGTGTAATACAACACATTTACAATCACAGTATAGCATTTTTCAATTTATTGTAAGTTTTATAGCAATAAATTTCCTGCATATTTTTACGAAACACTGGTGGCTTCTCCTATTATGTGCCGGTACAAAACACCTGTACACAATTGGTTATAAATTTCTCACTGTACGAGCAGCCGAACCACAAACGTCATCGGTTAAAAAATGTATGCCCATTTAAAAATGTATGCCCATTTTTTTTTCTTTTATGCTTTTTTTGCAATCTTTGTTTTTAACAGTTCTACATCGTTTGGCTGACCCAAAAGAAAATGTTGCTGAAAAAACAAGAAAATATCTTCTTACGAGCACTTTTACCACCATATATCAATATTTTTCTCGCGAATTTTTCATTTAAAAATATAAATTCATACAAAATCGAGTTAAAGATATAAAATGAAACAAACATGAGGTTTTTTTAAGGTTATTATTGCAGGTTCAGGAAACGAAGGGCGGGTCAGCTAGTTTAAATTAACTTTGAATAATCGAAATGCCTTATATAATTTTTGGAAAAAACGCTTTTTCAACAAACCGAAATAATAGCTCTATATCAGTAAAAGTCAGTAAAATATATGCCTGAGTATCAGATATTAATTTTAAAATTATATTTTTTGAAAATATAATCATAAAAGTACATTTAATAATGTTCCAAAATTTTTCTTGTGTATCTCAACTAGCGTAAAAATGCTTACATTCATATTATTATAGAAGAAAGTCCAATTCGGATATCAATAATAGCTGTAAAAATGCTACTGAAGCATGTATTTGATCTGCGTGACCCAGGGAAAAATGAAATTGCGTGAGGGTGATATGTATATATTAATACGTGAACCAATAGTGGGTTGTTTTTATCAATTTTGATTTCTTTTTATTCTTGAGATCGTTAGAGAATGTTACTTTAACAAAAGAAAATTGCAAAGATAAAAAAGGTTTATTATTACGTTTGCGAAAATTAAACCTAACTGACACAAGTTTGATTACATTTGTTATTTGCACAAATTTTTGTGCTATACTTTCATAAATTTACTGTTAAAAAATCCATTAAAAATGAGATCCTGAACATACTCCAGTAAAATTGTACCAGAAACAAGTGTACGATTTACTCAAATATAAGTTAGCATACACGTGCTTATATATTATATGTGTGAATTGTCTTGTTTTAAAATCTAACCTCGCAATATTCTATTTTACGTATTACATATTCAAATACAATTAATATAATATATATATTACATGTAATTTTGATTTCTTTTTATTCTTGAATTGGTTAGTGAATGTTACTTTAACTAAAGAAAATTGCAAAGATAAGGAAGGTTTATTATTACGTTTGCGAAAATTAAACCTAACTGACACAAGTTTGATTACATTGGTTATTTGCACAAATTTTTGTGCTATACTTTCATAAATATACTGTTAAAAAATCCATTAAAAATGAGATCCTGAACTTACTCCAATAAAATTGTACCAGAAACAAGTGTACGATTTACTCAAATATAAGTTAGCTTACACGTGCTTATATATTATATGTGTGAATTGTCTTGTTTTAAAATCTATTCTCGCAATATTCTATTTTACGTATTACATATTCAAATACAATTAATATAATATATATATTACATGTAATTTTGATTTCTTTTTATTCTTGAATTGGTTAGTGAATGTTACTTTAACTAAAGAAAATAGCAAAGATAAGGAAGGTTTATTATTAAGTTTGAGATAATTAAACCTAACTGACACAAGTTTTATTACATTTGCTATTTGCAAAAAAAAATTGTGTAATTTTGTGCTATAAATGCTTAAATATACTGTTAAAAAATCAATTAAAAAATAAGAACCTGAACCTACTCCAATAAAATTGTACCACAAATAAGAGTATGACTTACCCAGATATAAGTTAGCATATGCACTTATAAAGAATCTTGTTTATAACCTCGCGTTATTCTATTTTATAGATTTATACATTCAATGAAAAATAGTATAATATATGAACATGTATAATTCGGAAATACTAGGGTTAGCGTCTGGTAGAAATAATGGAAACTATGATTTTCTTATGCAAACTCATTCTTTAAGAGTCTATGTTTGCTGCGCGAAGGCAATCGCAAGGCAATATTTAACCAATAGCAGCTTTTTTTACAATTTTCTCGTTTTCATTTCAATATTTAATTTTTTTTTTTTTTTTTTGTATAGTCTATCTTGACGTTTAACCGGGTATCTTTTTACTATTTCCATTCTGGCTGCAGTTTATTTTTCTTGCAATTTCGAAAAGTTCCGTTTCAGTCATGGTGATATGGAGTTGTAAAATGAAAATTCCTTACGCTATACCTCAATGCCCCATACCGATAAGTTACAGAATTATAGATCGTATGTAGAGAAGAAGGCAAAAAATGGCGTCCAATTATCTCAACCCGAGCCGTGGGTCGGATCATGTTCGGCTAAAATCGAGTTACCCGACCCGATGCAGGACCCTAGCAGAGAATTATCAGTTTACTAAGAGGAGACATATTTTGCACGCGGAACTATAAAAAAAATCGTGGCACAGATGTCATATTCGCCCCATATTGGCGCGATTTTTTTCTGTCGCCAATATCATATAGGCAACGGGTACTTAACTTGCGCCAAAGTGTCGTTATTTTGCTTGATGTGGTAACCCGGATCATGTTGTTTATGCTGTTGATGTTTTCGCCAAATTGGCAATCGAAACAAATCGCCCCAATATGGGGCGAATATGACATCTGTACCAAAATCGTTTGTATAGAAGAAATATTCGAAGCGGATTAAAAAGTTTTTGTTTGAACAAAATAAATAGTGACGCATTATAAAATCATATAACCATTGAATCATTGATTTAAAAAAATAAATAAGTTCAAGACTTAAGGTTTTCAGGAATCAATAAAAACTGTGATACACACAAATGCTAGCTATTTTCGGACCTTATCGGTGCTCACTATACTGTGAAATACGTTTAACACGAAATTGAGGGGACCGATTTTTTTTTTTTTTTTTTTTTTTTTTTTTTTCGTGTTAAAAGAATTTCGCGTTAAAAAATTCGTAAAAAAAAAGAACAAAACTCACAAATATTTTCGACGTCATCAAATCTTATTTCGATTTCCTGTTAAACTACTAGTATGTTGCATCCATTAGGATAAAAAGCAAATAAAAAATATTTTTTGGGGGGAGGGGGGGGATCAGATATCTTTTTCTTAAGTGTCTTTTTCAGCATTCTGAGATCTAGCTTGTTTGAATCAAATAAGCAAAGCTGTTTTTAAATCTTCGTTCTTAGCGGTTCTCATATGTTTTCTCTCTTGCTTAAACATACGGCACTCAAGCATTAAAGTAATGGGATCCCTGTTTTTATTATCGTTAATAAAGTAGAATTGGCAATGCCAAACTCTTTGCGGATTTCTGTTTTTGTCCTTCTGTTTCATCAACTACATTAAGCAGCTTCATCTTCATTTGAAGCGAAATAGCTGTTTGTTTTCGCACCGATTTCTCAGCCATTGTGCTCATAAAACATAAGTTAATTTGCAAAAAACCCGAAATTCACTGATTTTCACCCAAAATTCAGTAGTTTTAACACAAAATTTACCAATTTCAAGTTAAACTAACTAGATCGAAAGTGAATTTCTTTCGTATTAAACGATTTTTGTTTCGTGTTAAAAGAAACAAAATGTATTAAATTGCATAGTATACTGTCCAGACCGCTATATCATTTCGTGTTAACCGATTTTTCATGTTAAGCATTTTCGTGTTAAACGTATTTTACTGTATTTCTTTAGTCAGTAAATATGTTTATTGGTTATCATTTAATTTATAAGGATTAAAATTTAAAAGAGATTAGGCTTATGCATTTTTTGCAACCAGTGCGGATGAGTCGCCCAGTTTCGAAACTCGATATAACAAAAAAAAAAAAAAAAAAAAAAAAAAAAAAAAATTAATATTTTTATAAATTGTTGCAAACATTTTATCTATATGCATACATTTCAGAAGTGAAAATTTTTTAAATGTTTTTATTTTCAACGCCATATCTGCGGATCATGCTGGTGACATACATGCCTTTTAAGCAGGAAAATATTTCTGGGGTTCAGCACTTTTAAAAACTATTCTTTTTTTTCTTGCAGTTTTTTTGATCTAGTGCTAGAGCATTTTTTAGATAATAAAATAATTTTGTAAAATGTTACCTTTTGTAACTTGAATTTGTTAGTATTTTTACAGAATGATGTGACGTAAACATAAAAAAGATTTGGAAACATGTTCCAAAAACTCATTATGTCCATTATTCAGTTCAAAAACACATTATGCCCAACATATTTTTCTATTTTGTATATAAACTAAAACTGTAATATTTCTAGATGTAGTCTTATGAAATTGTAAGAAAAATATAAAAATTAAAGTTATAAACCGAAACAATACCTACATTTTTAGGATTGTAAGAATTTTTTTCATTTCCGGCAAAATTTCATTTCATGGACATAACGTGTTTTTGAAATGGACGATTCATTTAATCTCAGAAATTCAGTCATTAAAAAGGGCGAAGAAAACTATTTAAATTTAGTGCTGACAATTGGCTCGATTGTACGCAACTATTCCATCACTGCGTTATTGCAGTAAAAAGACTTAACAGAAAAATACCTATTCAATGAATTTCGATAAGAAAATTATTTCATTTTTCATTGAAAAATCGAACTTCTGCTATGCAATATTTCAATATTTCGGTCAATTTTTTGAAAGACGTAATAGATTTATTTGTAAAAAGTACTTGCTTCTAGATCATTAACCGTCATGCTATTTGGGTAGAAATCCTTCTTATTCTTTAAGAGAAAAGTAATAAACTAGCAAAAAGGAATCCCAAGGAAAAGAACATCAGAAAACTTTGTGACTTCTACCTTTCTTTTGCTTGGAGACATTATGAAGAAACCGAGGGCTGTAAGAGATAGTATAGCGTTCGTATAGCGTTTCGTATATCGTTACCTTGCAAAGCGACTAGAAGAAGGGCAGTTTTTATACCTGGCATCATTAAAAGAGAACGAACTATCAACAAAAAAGCGAACTATGCAAGATTTAGAAAGAAAAAAGCAGTATGTATTTACGAATTATTAGTTTAATAAGAGGAGACATATTGTGCAGTCGGTATGGTATAAAGTCGCCTGTACTGATGAAATATACGAAACAGACGAAAAAAAAAATTGTTTGATCAAACTAAAAATGGCGCATTATAAAATCATATCACAATTGAATAATTGATTTCAAATACTAAGTAAGCCCACGATTTAAGATTTTTCAGCAAACAATTAAAACTGTGCTACACACAAATGCTAGATATTTTCGGAACTGTTTGATGCTCACTATATTTTTTTAATCAGTAAAACGTTTATTAGTTATTAATTATATATTTTATTACAATTAAAGTTTAAAAGAATTCTTTGGACATGTATTTTTGCAACCAGTACTATTTAGTGTCCTTATACTATATTATACTTATGCTATATTAGTCCCTTTCTTTCTCCTTAGAGGATTGAACTTTTCTACAGTCGGTGCCTTCTTGTCACAGCCAGACTGTTTTCCATTTTATTATGGGCTCATAAAACATATCATATCTCCGAGACGTTATTCAGTGATGGAACAGCTGCGTATTAGTGGGCTGATTGCCACCATTAAATTTTAATATTTTAGTAATTTAATTTTGTTTGCCTTTACTTCATCTAAAAAATTCTGTCATTAAAAATAGCGAAGAAAACTATTTAAATTGAGTCCTGACAATTGGCTCGTTTGTGCACAAGTGTTCTTATACTGCGATATTCCAGTGAAAAAGCTTAACAGAGAAATACCCATTCAATGAATTTCGATAAGAAAATTATTTCATTTTTCATCGAAAAATCGAACTTATACTATACGATATTTCAATATTTCGGTCAAATTTTTGAAAAGACGTACAAGATTTATTTATTAAGTGTACTTGCTTCTAGATCATTAACCATCGTGATATTTGGGTAGAAAGCCTACTTTTTCTTTAAGAGAAAAATAATAAACTAGCATAAAAGAATCCTAAGAAAAAGAACATCAAGAAAAGAACATCAGAAAACTTTGTGACTTCAACCTTTCTTTCGCTTGGAGATATTCTGAAGAAACCGAGGACTGTAAGAGAGCTCTTCGTATATCTTTACCATTCCAAAACGACTAGAAGAAGGGCAGTTTTTATACATACCATCATTAAAAGAGAACGGAATATCCACAAATAAGCGAACTATGCAAGATTTTGAAAGTAAAAAGAAATATATTTTTACGATGAAAGACTAATAATTCAGAAAAAAGAACAAAGAAATATTTTCGTTAGAATAAAAAAATAAAATAAAATAAACCATACATTTTTATGTACCATTTTGATAAGATTGCGTGGATGCGAAATCTCAAGATTTACAGAATTTCAGCAGTTTCGAAGGAAATAAGGTTCAACAAAATAAAATAAGCTTTCATCTCAACGATATTTTGAGATATTGTTAATAAAGTATTTGTAGTACATCTGGCATAGTGATTTATTTCTTCATTTTAGAATCCTGCATATTATTTTTTACAAAATGTTCTAAGATATACTAGTATGTGACTATATTTCCTTTCACCATTTTTGTGAATGGTGTATAAATTATATAAGGTATGCCTGTTTTGTTTCGAAAATTTAATGTGCTCATAATATTAAAAGATAGTTCCAATCTATGTTTTCTAAAAAAAATTCCATACTTTATTTTAAAATAGAATTTCGGTTACGTTGGACTTTATAAAATAAAGCACAAACTAGAAAGAAACATGTGAATTCAAATTTATGATTATTTTTTTATACTGCTGATTTACATTTATGCCCATGAATTTCACAAAACTCTGATATCGGAATATCAATTAAAATATTATTTTTTTATTTCATCTAATTGCACTTAAATTTCTCAGAAGAAAAGTATACATTATTTCGTTTATTCGAAAGGTTTTTAACTTAGGTCAGATGTTTATCTTCCTTACAATAATAAATAACAACTTTTGAAAGCTTAAATACATTTTGGATAGTTATAAGAGATTATGTAATGTAATTAAAAAGGTTTTTTGTTTCCAACATTAAGCCAAACAATGCAAGCCCTAGTGGACTGATTGCCACCACTAAATTTTAATATTTTAATAATTTAATTTTGTTTGCTTTATTTCATCTCAAAAATTCTGTCATTAAAAAGGGCGAAGAAAACTATTTAAATTGAATCCTGAAAAATGGCTCGTTTGTGCTCAAGTGTTCTATACTGCGTTATTCCAGTAAAAAAGTTTAACAGAGAAATACCCATTCAGTGAATTTCGATAAGAGAGATATTTCGTCTTGCTTTCAAAAGTCGAACGTTTGCTATACAATATTTCAGTATTTCGATCATTTTTTTAAAAAGACGTACAAGATTTATTTATAAAGAGTACTTGCTTTTAGATCATTAACCATCATGCTATTTGGGTAGAAAGCCTCCTTGTTCTTTAAGAGAAAAATAATAAACTAGCAAAAAAGAATCCCAAGAAAAAGAACATCAGGAAAAGAACATCAGAAAACTTTGTGACTTCTACCTTTCTTTCGCTTGGAGATTCTGAAGAAACCGAGGACTGAAAGAGAGCGCTTCGTATATCGTTACCTTGCAAAGCGACTTGAAGAAGGGCAGTTTTTATACGTACCATCATTAAAAGAGAACGGAAAATCCACAAATAAGCTAACTATGAAAGATTTAGAAAGTAAAAAGAAATATATATTTACGATGAAAGACTAATAATTCAGGAAAAAGAAAGAAATTTTTTTTTCGTTAGAATGACAAAAAAATGACATACATTTTTATGTACCATTTTGATAAGTTTGCGTGGATGCGAAATCTCAAGAATTACAAAATTTCCGCAGTTCCGAAGGAAATAAGGTTCAACAAAGTAAAATAAGCTTTCATCTCAACGATACTTTGTGATATTGTTAATAAAGTATTTGTAGTACATCTGACATAGTGATTTATTTCTTCATTTTAGATGCCTGCATATTATTTTTTACAAAATGTTCTAAAATACAGTATGTGACTATATTTCCATCTCCATTTTTGTGAATGGTGTATAAATTATATAAGGTACGCTTGTTTTGTTTCGAAAATTTAATGTGCTCATAATATTAGAAGATAGTTTCAATCTATATTTTCTTAAAAAATCCATACTTTATTTTAAAATGGAATTTCGATTACGTTAGAGTTAATAAAATAAAGCAAAAAACCAGGAAGAAACATGCCAATTCAAATTTATTTATTTATTTTATTTTATTTTTTTACTGGTGATTTACATTTATGCCCTTGTATTTCACAAAACTCTGATATCGGAATATGAATTAACCATTTTTTTTTCATCCAACTACATTTAAATTTCTGTGAAAGATATATTATTTCATTTATTCAAAAGGCTTTTAACTTAGGCTAGATATTTATCTTCCTAACTATAATAAATAATAACTTTTGAATGCTTAAATACATTTTGGTATAATAGTAGTATACATATACAATAATAGTTATAAGAAATTATCTAATGTAATTAAAAGTTCTTTTTGCTTCAAACATTAAGTCAAACAATCTGGCATTCATGTGTCATACTGGACATTTAAAAACTATATCATAGCCATACAAGAGCTGGACATTTACACCATGAAAGTTGCATATGAACGTGAAAATAAAAATCACAGGTTTACTAAAAGGTGTATAAAAAATGTTGTAAAGTCTAAAAACTACACAAAAATTAAAATAAAGTTAAGATATTCAACGTTTCGATCATCATCTGTGACCTTCATCAGGAAAACGTTGCCGTAATGCTTCTAAAAAAAAACCCAGAGCAAAACCGTCTTGAATTTAAAAGGTTCGTTATATTTCTAATCAATTACGCTTTAACTAATCACAAGCAAGAAAACATGCAATGGCACCATCTATCAGACAAAAAATAAAATACAATTTCAGATGGTTTAAGGAAGAATAATGTCATGCCGTCATCTATCAGGTGAAAACAGAATAAAAGAAAATCGAATGAACAATGTGGCATGCAGTGGCCACATCTGTTGTAAAGTGATGCACATAAATGCAGAACTGAAAATAAAAGAGACAAACTTTGCTAAAACCAAAAATACCAGTGCATACAGGACGTTGAAAAATAAGAGATGAATAAAATTACATATAAACGTGAAAATAAACATCACAAATTTACTAAATGGTGTATAAACTGTTGCAAAGTCTAAAAACTATACAAACATTAAAATACAGTTAAGAAATTCAACGTTTCGGTCATCCTCTGTGACCTTCATCAGGAAAGCGTTGTCGTAATGTCTTCTAAAAACAAAGCAAAACCTTAGAGTTAGGTTTTGCTAAAATTTGACTGGAAAATTAATATGTGCTCAAGGGAAACAAGACCATATTTTCAAAATCGATATTCTTCACTTATATAAAATTCAAGAAAAACTTGTTAAAGAACAGTCAAAAAAAGGGAAGCAAATAAAAATTACATCGATCTTTTGGAAATTTCACGAGAAAAACTGATTTCACTCTCTGTTAGGATTTTTTTTTTTCTTTGTAATACAGAAAATATCAATTAAAGTACGTTATTTTTTATATTTAATTTTCTCCCGTAAATATCGCTTGGCTATGAATTAAATTATGAATAAAGACATAATTAAGAATATCGAAAGTACTCTTTAACATCTTTTTTATTTTTTATCGAAAACCAAAATGGCACACAGTGAAGTATTTGACGCGCAATTCTGGCCAAAATTATTTTTCATGTGTTTCACACTTAACATCATTGCTGTTGACTTACTATTAGTAAATACACTTAATTAATGTTATATACACATAAAAGTATTTAATAAAAGATAAATATATATATAAGACAAAGTTTACTTAACTTTTTCCTGTTTATCAGAGGAAAGTAATTGTTGATAGAATTGTTTTACTTACAGGTAATGTTTAATTAAATGTGGTTAATTTTATTATATGTAAACTTTTAAATATTTATGTCAACCGATGTATTAATATATACAACATATTATATATATATACAATATATTATATATATATACAATATTTAATATATTTACAAAATTTAATATTAACAATTATATAATATATACAATATGTAATTTGCATTTAGAATTTAGCAAAGTTGAGTCTCTAAAGTTGAATTGTAGTATAGAGATAAAGGTTTTTCAGTGTTATTAAGAGATTACGAAAACAATTTTTATATAAAAATTGCCACAATATGCGGAAGATTTTTTTTTTTAAATTGGCTTTCAAAACTATAAGCAATAAGACTATACTTCAAAAATGGTCCGGCAAAACTCGGCACACCTTTAAAAAGCTATATATCTAAGTCAATATATCAAAATTAGAGCTAAACAGACTTAAAAACAACACATTTTTAATTTTATTTTTTATTATTCTTAAAATATAGCTGTTGAGTTCAAAAATTCATAAAGCCACAAAAATATACATTTAAACACAATTAAACATAATAGCAAGGTTGAAACGTAAAAATAAAGCACGCCGTCTTCTCGCAAAGAAAGCTCCTCTCCAACTGAAGCTAGGAGCCACCAGACATGACTCATGCTTCTGAAATAGGCATAGGTCGATGCACCAATTAATCAGCGATTAAAAAATATGCTTTTTACAATTGTTGAGTTAATTTTAATTTTTGGCCAGGTTTTTGGGTCAAATGCTCTACTGTGTGACGGTGCTGAAGTTCTGGCAACATGATAATGCCAGAAAATTGGTTTGCAGCCCTTAACTCAACAATTTTCTCAGCTCACCTCCAAATTTAAACAACGTATTCTCAACACTTTTTCTAGAGAAATATACAAGATCATTATGATTGATCAAATATTTTTAATTTAAAACACTATGCAAAGCGAGATTTTACACAAAAATAGTACCCAAGTTGTGAATCTAAAATTTTTTTATTAGGTGAGCTCGTAGTTATATAAATACGTAGCACCTATAGTCATCGTCTGGTCTGTCCTTCTGTCCGCATTCAACAGAGCAAAAACTACCCAATCGAATGGCTTGAAATTTAATATATATAATTGTTGCAGAATTTTGTCGAGCCATATCAAATTTTATGTAAATCGAATCAAAACTTTAAAAAATATTAATAAAAGTTTTCTTCATTCTATTAAATCCTATCATACGTAATTAATTCAAGGATATCCCATGATAGGTAATGATTCTAGGTTGCCATGGTGATGACGCCCTATTTAAGATGCAGTCATATTATTGCCGTATTATTGAATTTAATATATATAATCGTAATAAATTTTGTATTCGTGCATTTTTGCGTAAGAATGCAACAGCTATTGCACCAAGATCTGAATATTTATAAAACTAGTTATAGTACGAACACACCTCATTTCCCACGTTTCACATACAATTTCCGACTTGTTATTTTTGTTTTTGTTTTACTGCGGCAGTTCATCATTTCTGCATAATCATGATACTAAAAGACAAAAGAAACATAAAGGTTTTTCGTTTCGTTTAAGTGAACAGAAATTACAAGGAAACTATTAACATATTCTTTCGTTTATTTAACGAGCTTTTTAACTTTGGCCAAATGCTTATCTTCCTAATTATAATGAAAAATAAATTTCAAAAGCTAAAGTGCATTTTGGCTAATTGTATGAGATTTAACTAATGGAAACAAACCTTCTATTAGTTACAAACAGTACGCTAAATAATTTGTCTGCCACGTGGCGTACTGGACACACATATATATATAAGCAACAAAATATAATAAAAGACACTTCGAAAACGACAACAAAGGTTTTTTTTTGTGCTGTTTTTGTTTGTTTTCGTTAAACATAAACAAGCTATTAATTCATACAAAATTAGCTCCCAGAACATAATGTTACTAAATCATAAGTCCTTTTAGAAACGCTTGTGGTGTAAAATGTGACATTGAAAAAGATTTTTGATGCAACATCTAAAGAAAATGTAATGCACTAAAATTAATGTTATACAGTTTGTGCAAAAAAAATGGATATTTCCCATGCATTTTCATTTCCAAACTGTTTTAGAGACAAACGAAAGTAGACATTCAGTTGGAAATTATGTCTTCTTTCACTTAATGTTAAAAAAATAGTCTTAGGGAATTATCTTTAAACTAAAATTGTTACAAACTATGAAAATTTCAATACAAAACGCAATTCCGATAGCATATTTCATCATTCGGTAAATTTTTATTAGAATATAATCACAATAAAAACGGTTTGGCAGAATGAGTTGTAATTTTGGAGTCGAATATTTGGAGCTTCCAGAAATAGATTTCTGTAAAAAAATTCATTGGTTACAATTTTTTTTTGTTTTTGAAAATTTACTTGAAAACTTATATATTTTTTAAATGGATTTCTAAAGAAACATCAATTTTAATCTTCGAGTTCTGTAGCACGGATCATTTCTAAACGACTTGGCCGAATGACTTCATGTTTTTTATTCGAAGGTAAAATTTACCGAAAAATCTACATATGCTGTCAAAATTGTCTCTTCGTATCGAAAATTTCAAAGCTTGCTACTATATAAGTATATATATATATATATAGTATAGTGTATAGCCATAATATAATTACTAATCATAATCTATTCCAATTACAATAATTAATTCAATAATTTAATAAATTTAGCAGCAAATTATAACATTATACAAAATACAGATGGAACCCTATACATGTAATACTAATTAAGCAAAATCCACCAATTGGCTAGCGCATTGCATACTGTTAATCCATATTAACATAGGAAAAACCACCAATTTAAAAAAAAAATATATTGTTAAAGATTTATGAAACAAGAAACCAGCCAAAAAATGTTGAACACTTAAAAGACATATTGTAAACAAACAATAGATCAATTGGAAGGAAGGAGCCGGAAGATTATATAGCATTTCACTTCATCAGGGGTACATGAAACACCAATATAAGCAAAAGCATAGAAAGCATAGAATGTAAAAGAATCGAGCATGAGCTAAAAATTAGATTCCTATGCACCCGATCGACCACACACCAAAAAAAGGCTGAAATTTACCATGACATGTAAATTTAATAAAATAAAAATATTAATCATAACAAGATCCTTAATAATGAACAATATTAATTTAAAGAAACAATTAAATTTGAAGACATACCAAGCAATAGAATTGCAATGACCACATTAAACCATGAAGAAATAGCAAATTAATCACAGCAAATGTCCCGCCGATTTATTTTTACAGTTAAAGTCGAATTCTTACGGTTGCAAAACAACAGTGTGCAGAAAAAATGCACAACTACTAATAAAAATAAATTGACATATCGTCTTTATTATAAAAATTATTAGATGCATTAAAAGTATCCTATAATAAATTATTACTAAAAATATATAGAATAAAATTATTTAAATTTAAGCGTATAATTACATTGAGAAATATTAAAATATAATAAATTATATGGCATCAATCTTATTTAGACCTAAATAAATAATTATTTAGTGCTGCCATCAAGCTTAACTTATTAAAAAACACATACATCTTGAAATAAAATATTTTATAGTGCTGTCATCTGTTATAAATAATGTAAATGCCTAATATAACTGTATAACTATTGCATCTAATCTTAAAACACAAAAAGAACAAACTAATAAATCACATTTAAATATGGATAATAATCACTTATCATCTATTAGAATGTTTATAATTATTTTTAATTATTTATTAAATAGTAAGTAAATTAATATTAATATCAATCAAGCCACAATTATGATAAAAAAGTATGTTTATTATGCACATATTAAATTTAATGTTTTAAATTTTAAATGTACATTACAAAATGGGGGGGTGGGTATGTATAAACATATTACAACATTGCTTCATACTGTTAATTAAATTAACAAACTATAATAACGTACACCATTATAAATTTATTTTGAAGTAAATCAATAAAAGTAACTTAATTCCATATCAATATAATATAAATATCACAATACAGTGTCAAGGTCAACTAAGCTCATGAGGACCACCATAAACACACAAACCAACGAATTAACGAACCATTCCCCCTTATTTATTTTTTATATTTAAATACATACCATTCCCATGTTGTTGTTTTTTTTTTGTTTTTTTTTTAATTATATATATTTATATTAAATCAACATTTGCGTATAAATTATGCAGACAACACCGCCCTCCTCCATAGTTTAACATCTACTCACCCAGCCATCCTATTTAATTTTTTTTTATATATTTTGTATTTTTAATTTGTTTTTTTTTGTTTTTTTGTTTTTTATTTTTTATACATTTTTTTATAAATATTTTTGATACGCAAAATGTTAATAGTAACATACAAGAAACCGCCCCACTAAACATTGTTTAGATCATTAATTAATTGTAGATTAATGAATGTATGAATTTCTTAGGAAAACCATGATTTAATGCATCATAAATTAATTGTTTAATGTTTTTATTTATAAGATGCGATGAACATAAACTTTTGATTCTATATAATTTTTTATGAAAATATTACGGTAAACTGAAATATGTAGACATGATTTAAAATGAGTAAATGTGTTAACTTTGAATTGAAAGTCTTTACGTTTGTCATAAAGATCAGTAATACTTTTGTTTTGTGCGATTATTATTTTTAGATCTAAAAAGTTAATGGTATTATTTGTTAATAGGTTTTCTGTCATTTCTAAATTAGTTGGATTATCAACTGGAAATTGAGTAATATTTGATTGTTTAGTGTCAATCAAAATTATGTCATCAATATATCGATATAGTAGTACATTATCATCACTGAAATTACGTTCATATTGATATAAATATAAATCAGACATTAAACTGGATGTTGATCCGCCTTGTGGTATTCCTTCTACTTGTTGATAAATAATATTATCTTGTAAGATATAGTTATTATAAATTATAAAATTTGTAAGAGTACGAAAATATTTTAAATCCATATCTGAAGGAAGAGTTAATTTATTTTTATATGTTTTAAATAGTGTATTAATTATATTATGCAAGTCTTTAAGATTTATATTATTAAAAAGATCGTTGAAATCATATGTACGAATATTTTTAACATATTTAATGTCTTTAAGTACATTTACTAATTGATAACTGTTTTTTATACAATGTTTATTATCAATTCCTGTTGTTAGATTCTAAATTTGACTGAGAATTTTTAATAATATATTGTTTGCATAATTATTATATGTATTACATCCAGTTGTAACTGTTCTGAATTTAAGTGGTGTTTTATGAAATTTAGGAATGAGTACTAAATATGGATAGTTAAAGTTAGTAGGAGCAAAATTTAGTAGTTTATAATAAGCACTAATCTTATGATTGTTAACAATAATATCATCATTAGTTTTTTGGAAAGACTTATTTGATGAAATACAAGATGTAAGAAGATGGTGATACTATGATTTGCATATGATTGCATAATTATTAGGGTATTTGTCAATATATGTGATTACAAAGTCTTTTTGAATATTTTTAACCTGCTGGAAAATGTGCTTGGTATTGACTTTAACAAGATTTGATACATTTGCCTCAAGAGCATCAGTTAACTTTTCAATTACCAGTATTTTCCATTGATTAAAATATGCAATAGGTTTATTGTAATAAATAGAAATTTTATATATAAATAAATCAATATCATATGTAAATTGCTTTAGAATTGAATTTAAATTAAGTTTGGATGGAAGTCTATATTTAGTACCATATCCCATTAATTTTCTTAATGTAAAATCTTTTACAATATTAAGATTACCCGTAATAATATGACGATTATCTTTATTAATGTATTGCTTTAGTGAGGGGTCGTTACATTTACAAGGGAAAGTACTTGTAGCAGATGTATTTTTTGAAAAAGTGTTATAATTAAAAATCTTTCTTCCTAAAGGAATTGGATATTTAAATGTTCTAGATATTTGAATATTGTTAATAGGAAATTTACAGTGTTTGTCATTTATAATAGAATTAATATTAATTTTATTGTATATTTGATTTGTATAAGCATTTGTGTATTTGTATTTTAAAGTTTAGGTTTTTTTTAAATTAATGTTAAATTGATTGATTCTAGTCATAATAAGATCAAAAAATATATCTGAGAAATGAATCGAGAAAGTTTTACTAAGAAATATACTTAAATATTGTTCAAGCTTTTTCTTTTTTATTGCAAAGATATATTTACGAACTAAAATCCATTTGTAATCAATTAAATATTTATTACGAAGGTTATTTTACTGTTTAATTATATCATTTTTAGAAATATTAATTGATGAAGAACATCCACCACGTTTGTTACGTGTTGTTCTGCGATTTAAATTATGATTAAGTGTAGAATAAATTGGATTATAATCAGTTATATTATTAGATGAAAAAACTTTAATATTCCTATTGAATACTTCAGTATTGAGCCCGTATGGATAAACTGTATTATAAAATTGCATGAATGAAGACTCCAGAAATAAACGTTCTGATATGTTTTTTTGAATTTTTAATATTGATGTGGTTGTATTTTTAAAATTATGTTTGTGGAAATGGTGAATTTCAGCAGTAGATTGTTTATTCTTAGACTTATTTTTAATTGAATCTGAGCGATGTTGGTCAATACGTTTATGTAGTGGACCAGATGTTTGCCCAATATACTGCATATTACATATATTACACTTTATACTATATATTACATTAAATGCTTTGCAAAATGAAGATAAACACGGATCCGAAACAATTAGTGATTGTGAAGCATTGGGACATGTCTTGCATCTCTTATCCAGACATTTTCTAAAAAATAGTGGTGGTGGAGGCGAATAAAATAGGTGACAGGATGTCGGTCCAGGAAAATCCCTATTAATATTCCTGTACCGGGCACTACACTGCGAGACGCAAAGTGTATTTTGCCAGGATCGAAAAATTTACTAAGAACCGCCATTGTATTTTTTTATGAGACATATAATAAAATAAAATAACAATAATTAAAGAAAGTAAGATTAAGGAAGCTATGTAATATAAAACTAGATTAATAATGATTAGTCTTGATTATAAATAGAAATACTACATTATGTACAATAAGATAAATAAAAAAAACCCGAATAGCATAATCCACCAATATAATAATAATAACACCAATACCTTACAAAGACATTCCCATAATAACCAGCATACATGTCATAGCATATCAGAACATAATATTTACTTCAAAATTGCAGAACAAAATGTAAATATACTAAATGTTATACGAACCTAATAAAAACCAAATTACATACTTATAATGTATCCTAAAGAGAAATACTCTGTATACAACATCTTTATTGCATTAGTATATTATTGTAAATTATAACACATACCTTAAAATGGTGAGACAAATATTATTAAAATAATATTTATATATATATATATATATACAGCCGCACCCTAAGCCTAATTTTTTAAACATAAATAGAAAGAAGGCATAAGTTCAAATTGAATAGCTATTTCTGTTTTAACTAAACAATTAAAAAATACGTGTAGCATCATTTTATTATTATTATTACTTTTGATCAAGCCGTGCAAACAGACCGTTAAAACAAACTGTGATTAACATGCATAGTTCAGACTCAATACAAACTCGGAATAGGTTTAGATTTTTAATTGTAGATTATGATTTTGAAAAAGCTTTATTTAATATCCCATTAATAGTGCCTAATCGGATAGACAGGCAAAAAACTCCATTTTTTTCAGCAATTAGATAGCACTTAGCTCTAATGACTTCAAATATTAATGATTTTGTACAAGCGCCACAGATAATTTTTCGCAAACTATACAGATGATTTTATATGCTTATGAACCAGAGTTTGAAAGCATGTGGATTTTTTAACACTGTTACAAACTAATACATAATGCCTTAAAAGTAATTTCATTAATATTTAGAAACGTTTCAACATGTTGGGTAGACACACGGACTAACGGAGTGTTAATGACAGGAATAAAATAAAAGCGTACTTTAAAAAAATATTTTTTACTCCTTTATTTATTTATTTATTTTTGTATATTTTAGTATTTGAAATATTTTATTGTTACAATTTCCAAGATAGTTGACCTATTTTAACGAGAATAGCTTAGCGCATAATTAACTCCATTGCTGCTGTAAATCGTATACGAATGCAACCATAAGTAATAATTGCCTTTTATCAGCTTCGCCTTACAATTATTTATTAATCTATATATTTATAAGACAAGGTTGTTTTTTACCCGACTGAAAAGAAGGGTTATGTGTTTCACGCGTATCTGTGCATGTGGATTTCTTTATATCCTCGAAACATCCCAACGGCTGGATGGATTTTAACGAATGAGGTCTCTATCAAATCGTCTTAACGGCCCGACGGTTATAGGCTAGGTTTTGTTTTTATAAATTCAAAATGCTGTCCGTAAAATACAAAATGGCGGTAGAGACGAAAAAAAATTACGCACCCTATTGCGTGGCCTATCGCTGGATAGGTCTTTCAAAATGAAGACGATGTTTCATTGACTATTTTACAGTCAGAAGCTCCGTTTAAATATTATACAACCTGGAAGTTGTGTAGGTAGGATCTCTAGCTTGACTGCAACTGTAACTATCATAGACATCTATAGACCTCATCAAAACTGTGTTTATAGATAGGAACTAACAATTAAATACAACTTAAAAGTCATCAATACAAGTAAATAAAAAAATAGGTAAGTAATACTTGTATAAACAAGTAATATAAAAAAAAATATTTTAAGTCAATTCCTACTTCAGTCAATAAGATAATTTTCTTTCTCCCATTCTTCTTTCCTCTGGAGTGGTGCTTAAAATGCCTTGATCAAGATGGCTCTCTCGATTATTGAAAATTAATTATTTAATTTAATTAATGAATTAATATTTGAAAATAACTAGATTAACATCAAGCGTCATCCACTACAAGTTAAAAAAAATTATTTGAGCTTGATTGGATGAATAAGTATTTTATTAACGGTTGAAAATATGAACAAGATATATATAGCGAGAGTGTGAGCTAATAGTAGGAATTGAAAAAAAAAAATAGTTTCACATTGATGAGAAATAATTAATTAGTTCGCTTTTTACGCATTCGGGTTTTTTGATTTTTTAAATTTAATTGTTTATTTAGTCTAATTAGGGGAAGTAATAGGGAAAGTCATAGTTAATAATAGGGAAGTCAAATTATATTTGTCTTCCCTGAGCTTTCTACTGAACCAAATGAATTAATTAGTTTTTTTAATGAAAGCTGTTCATTTGTAGATGTGCCCGCACTATTTATTTTTTTATAATATTCCCATTTTTTTATTTTAAATTCAGTTTTAAAAGTTTTTTATGAAATTTCTTTAAAATGATGGCGATCGGATTACTTCCATTGCTGCAAAGAAAAAAGAAATAATGAAGTTTATTTACTTTTATTCAATATATCGTTATTGGTGTCATTTTCTCTTTACAATTAAAAATGACCCTTTTTAAAAAATTAACATAAAATAATGTAATCCTTAAAAAAATACTTATTTTCTGTCATAAAATTGTTACATTTCAATATTTTTTTTTCACTTCGTTGATACTGAATTCGAGACGCTAGGCAGATAATGATTCCGTAATTGAAAATGACATTATACGTAAAAGAAAACAATAATTTCTTTGATAAAAATAAACAATTTACCACGAATGTGTCTAAAAGTCTAAATAATTCTAAACTTTCTGGAATTTCTACTCGAAGGTTCTGAGATTACAATATCTCGAATTCAAATGTTCATATGCAAAACTGAAGCTGGTAAATGTGACTTCAAATTCATAATATATAATTATTAATATGGAAATATAATTATTAATAATGTATTGTGCGTTAAAATATTTTTAAATAGTGGATATGAGTGGTTCGTACATAAATTTTGAGACATTGAAAATAACATTAAGTTTAGATTTCAAGGAAAAAAATTTCTATGATTGTGTCAAAGTGAAATCAAGCATAAGAGCTTCAATTAGTAACTTCACCATAATTTTTTTTATTACATTTTACTGATTACGCATACGAGTAAAGTTTATTTTTTCAAATGACTTGAACAGTTGAAATTTATGAAAATAGTATTTTTTTAACTTTAGGATACAATTATATATGTTTTGAGAGTTATATTAACCATTGTACGTTAAAATGGATTTTTTGTTATAATAAATTATGTAGATTTATTATAAATCAATATAACAGTTCCTTTTTAAACATTTTCTTTCCTCAAAACTCGAGGGTTTTCACCTCGTTTTTAATTAAGCTCTAAAATTATTAAAATATTATACTGTCATTAGAAAATAATTTTATATTTTTACATTGACATAATTTTTATTACTCTTGAATATCAGGAAGTCAGTGAAAAACCAATTGCAAAATTTTATCGTTACATGAATGAACCAAATTGAGCGAAAGAAACAATTACATAACAAACAAATGAACACAGCTTTCGTTTTTTGATGATATTCCAATTATACTGCAAAAACTAATTAGTATGCATTAAAAATCAAATAAAGCTGTGTGAAAACCCATTAAAATTGTTTTTCATTTAAGATTATTGCACTGTGTAAAATTTATATCCATACCATAATGCTTAACATTTTGTTTACTTAAATTTAAATACTTTTATTCTACTTCATAATATAAATACTATTTAAAAAATGTTATTTATATTAAATAATAAAAAACATCTATTAATTAAAAATTTGTTTAAATATATACGTGGCACGGCTGAAAGTATCTGACCTTTGTCCGAAAAAAATATATAAGTTACATGACGGGATTGGTACCCTAATCCAGTCCACTTCAAGGTAGGCCCCTTGCTTCTCCACACAATTATAGCCAACCGTTCCTTCCACTACCAATAATATTTCTAAAAGGCTTTTTTTTTTTTTTTTTTTTTTGAATGGTGTTTAACTCTGTCGCCGCATTCTGCATATCTGATCTCTGCTCTCAAAATGTGATAATTTCAATAGCTCTTTCAATTTCGGAAACAACCAGAAGTCGCAAGGTCTAAAGAGTAGGGAAGTTGGCGGACGACTGGAATTCCATGTTTTACCAAGAAAGTCTGAATCAGGTGCGATGAATGAGCTGGAGAATTGATGAATCTTACGAATTGTTTCGTTTTGAGAATCACCAAGCTTTGACAAAATTTGATGCAGTACCTTTGTTCAACCCGTTCAGTAATCTTGTGAGAAATCAGAATACGAGATGACACATAAATCAGAACACGTATGGCCGCACTTCACTCGGCGGCCAGCAGGCAACAAATGGATCACTTGAATTCTTGGAAAAAATTCAAGTATGTGCATTAAGCTGTCTCCTTCCAATGTGCACATTGGTGCCGCCTTAGAATCCCTATTGCTCTCGGAAAAAAAAAATCGAATACTTATCAGACAGACCTCGTATAGTTTTAAAATGGTTTCAGTAACTAAGTATTTTAGAATTAAACAAAGTTCAATGTTTTTTTTAAACAATAGGATGTGAGACAGAAATTGAAGAACTGAGATGATAAAGATGGTAAATGACAGAATCATCATTTTGAGAAAACGAGCTTTAAAGTTCCAAATATCTATTTGCGTTTATTTTCGAATGTCTTCTTTATCAATTAAAATCTCTGTGAGTATTATGTTCTTTTTTCAAATGGTAATTTAACAGATGATAGAGGAAGATTTTCAATCGCATGATTAACTCTTTTTAGGTGCGTTCGTAATTATATAAATACGTAGCACCTATAGCCGTCGTTCAATCCGTCTGTCCGTCTGTCCGTCCGCATGTAACAGAGCAAAAACTACCCAACCGAATGGGCTGAAATTTTAAATATATGATTGTTGCAAAATTTTGTCGAGCCATTTCAAATTTTATGAAAATCGGATGTATAGTTTAATTACAGGGACAGTCAAAAGTGTTCCGTTACATTACGACCAATAGGAAAAATTATTGCAAATGTATTTTAATGATGTTACAGACTTCCGAATGGTCTGAAATTTTAAATATATAATTGTTGCAATATTTTGTCGAGCCATTTCCTATTTTATGAAAATCGGATGTGTAGTTTAATTACAGGGACAGTCAAAAGTTTTCCGTTACATTACGAGGAATGGGTAAAAATTATTGCAAGTGCATTTTAATGATGTTACAGACTATGTACTTATGAAGTGCAAACAAATATACATTCAGTACAATATGGGGTGCAAAAAATAATTATAAAACTAGTTATAGTACGAACGCACCTCATTTGCCACGTTTGACGAGCAATTTCCAACTTTTTTTTTCTGCCACATATCACCATTATCACCTAACCTCTTTAATTTATGTTCTCTGTATCTTAAAACTTTTTTTAAAATAAAAATACATTACTTATATGTGTATAATTACTTATTTATTCCATTTTGCGATTTATCAGCTCAGACTTAAAAAAAAACAATTTATTTATTTTTAATTAAATTCTAAAAACCTTAAAATGTTATAGTACTATCATTAATAAGTAATTTTATATTTTTACATCGACACAATTTTTATAACTCTTTCATACCAAGAAGTAAGTGAAAAAATCGATTGCAAAATTTTAACTTTACATAAATGAACCAAGTTAAGAGTAAAAGATTGAAAGAAACAATTGAAGAGCTGAATGGATGAACATGTTATGCTACATTTTCTAAAAAAAATTTTTATCCTTTGGATGAAAGCGTTATGAGGTATCCTATCACATGGTGAAGCTAAAATACTAAGATTCTATTTAGTCTTGAAGATTTAAGACATTATTCATTAATATTTAATATTTTAATATTTAATAATGTCAATAATATTAATAATTTTTAATATTTGAAAATTAAATATGAATAAGTTTTTCTGAAAGAGTTTAGTACCACACCTGTTAATATTTTAAATACGTGGTATCAAACAGAAAATAAATCATTAAAATTTACAGAAAAAAAAAATTCACTTCAAATTTCTTCAAATGTAATTTTTGTTACTTAACATGTTCTTCCACTTAGCTCTTCAATTACATACAAACAAATGAGCCAAGTAAGTAAAGTAAAAAAGTAAAAGAGTGAAAGAAACAAATACATATCAACAAATGAACACAGCTTTCGTTTTTTGATGATATTTCAATTATACTGCAAAAACTAATTAGCATTATGCGTTAAAAATCAAATAAAGCTGTGTGGAAAACTATTAAAATTATTTTTTATTTATTAAAACTATTGCATTGTGCAAAATTTATATCTGTACCGTAATGCTTAACATTTTGTGCACTTAGATTTAAATGCTTGTATTACACTTAATAATATAAATACTTTTTTTATGTTATTTTTATTAAATATTTTTTAAAAATCGGTTAAATAACCCTTTATATCCGAAGTTATGAATTCAAGAAAATCTCATCTTCTAAAGCATTTTTTGTGAATTGTTGAAACTACAGTAGAAGATTTACGCAATCATTTAATAAATTTTAGAAGGATTTTGCCAATTAAAATTAATTAATTAAATTTGAATTTATAGTGATTTTGTGCAATATTTATAACTCCACTCAAATCTTTTATTTAATTATTATTATATTTTTTTATGTATTTTGTATTTTGTAGAATTAGGAAATATACAAATATAGTAAATCCTCTATATATCGAATATATATCGTAGTATATAGTAAAACCTCTTACAACAGAAATATAGACATATTTCCGAATTTTTCTCCCACAGTCTTTCAACCTCAAGAAAGCTGAAAAGACGCAAATGAAAAAAGAAGACATCCTTTTAAAAATATTTTTGTTTTGTGCAAACAATATTGCTTTTGGAACAAGATAAAGTAAAGTATTTATAACTCATTCTAAACTGTATTACTACTAATCGATGTATTAAATGAATTTTATAACGAGTTATTTTAGTTGTACTTTAAAGTACCGTCGGGGCATAAAGGGTTAAAAATATTTAAACATATCGCTCACCTGCAAGAAAAATGCCACATCTCGACAAAAGTAAATTTCACAGAAGAGGAAAAAGAAAATTTCTGTGATTTTACCGTAACAAGAAATTACAGCACTTAGCACAGCATGCAAGGAGTAAAAACTTGCAAGAAAACATGAAACCCTTAAGAACAAGTAATATAAAAATTTTGTTTTTAAAGTCAATTCCTACTTAGGCCATCAAAAAAAAATTTAATATAATCAAGCTAATATGAGTTTTTGTTGCATTAAAATATCTCAATTTGTTGATTTTCTATAAGCAAGTAGGTTTACAATGGAACTCTATGGGAATTTGGCGAAATATTACAGATATCGCCAAGGTGGCGTCATTTTTGGCGACTCATTTGGCCGCCAAATTTGGCGATATATCGCCAAGTTGGCGACAAACTTGGCGGTATTTGGCGACAGAACAGGAACCCCCCCTACGGTAACCCTTATTGAAAATACTTTCATTGAAATTCAATAACCAATGGCGGCCATTTTGTTTCCCATGCAAAACTAAAATTAATTAATTAAAATTTAATTAATTAATTAATATTTGAAAAAACTTTATTAACATCAATTGTCATCCAGTACAAGTTTAAAAAAATTTATTTCAACCTGATAGGATGAATAATGAGTATTTTATTAACGATTGAAAATTTGTACAAGATAAATATATAAATAAATATAGGGAGAGTGTGAGCTAATAGTAGGAATTGAATGAAGAAGTAGGATAAGGGTTGGAGGATTGGGTAATTTTACCTCCCCCAAACAATCCACCCCTCTTCTGTGGGTCACAAATGGACATATAGCGTAATAAGGGGATTTTCCATATAACTACACTCATGAAACTGTTTGTGTAGTGAGTCGCACCTATGACAGACCTATTAGCGGAATAAAACGCAAAATGATTTTTTGTGAGATGTGTCACTTTTCTTGCTGGTGAGCGATATATTGTTTAAAAATGGTTTCCGTGACTAAGTATTTTAGAATTAAAGAAAACACATTTTTTTTTTTTTTTAACAATAAGATATCAGATAAAAATTAAAGAACTCAGATGATAAAGGTGGTAAGTGACACAATCATCATTTTGAGAAATTAACTTGTAAAGTTCCAAATATCTATTTGCGGTTTTGTCAAATGCCTTCTTTATCAATTAAAATCTCTGTGAGTATTAGGTATTTTCAAATGGTAATTCAACAGATGGCAGAGGACCCTATTCAATCGTATGATTAACTCTTTTTATATTCTACTATCTTTACAAGAAGAAAGTACTGGATTCGTGAAAATTTTCGAATTCCGTTTTTTGACGGATATATACGTTTTAGGAGTAAGAGATCACGGAAAATATGTTTTACAAAATGTCTGTCTGCAAATATGCTGTGAGTCTGTCTGTATGTGACACAAATTTTGTGGACGCTCTAACTCAAGAACTAATGAAAGGAATTTAATAAAACTTTAGATTCAGTTAGTCCCTGATATAAATTGGTGCTGATTACTTTTTGGTGTAAATCGCCCAGCAGGTGGCGCTGCTATGCTGCATTATTCCTGATTTCCAAAATACCTATATCTCAAGAACTAAAGCACGAATTTTCAGAAAACTTCAGATTCAGCTAATCCCTGATATAATTTAGTGCTGCTAAGTTTTCGGTGTAAATCTCCCAATAGGTGGCACTGTTATGATGCATTATTAATGATTATTGCAATAGCTCTATCTCAGATACTAATGCACGAATTTTCATCAAACTTCAGATTTAGTTAGTCTCTGATGTAATTTGGTGCTGATAACTTTTTGGTGTAAATCGCCCAATAGGTGGTGCTGTTATGCTGCATTATTCATGATTTTCGCAATAGCTCTATCTCAGAAACTAATGCACGAATTTTCATCAAACTTCAGATTCAGTTAGTCCCATATAAAATAGTACTGTTTAGGTTTTCGTGTAACTCGCCCAACAAGTGGCGCTACTATGCTGCATTTTTCACGATTTCCGCAATAGCTGTATCTCAAGAACTAGTGCATGAATTTTCAGCAAAATTTAGATTCAGTTAGTCCCTGATATAAATTAATCCTGATAAATGTTTGGCGTAAATTGCCCAACAGGTGCCACTGCTATGTAGAACTTCTCACGATTTCTGCAATAGCTCTGTCTCAAAAACTAATGCATGGATTTTCATCAAACTTCAAATTCAATTATAGTCCAGGCAATAGAGACCGTATAGGGACTCTACCTAGCAAAATTAATGGTAGTACTGAAAATCGGTTTTCTAGATGTTTTTTGGGTCGCTGAATCCGAATTTGTAACTTCCCACCAAAAATTCCCCCGGCAACCCCCCCAAAATGTTGGTAAAAAGCCCCCCCAAAAAGGTTTTTATTAAAAAATTCCATTTTTTTATTGTTTTAGGGGAAAAGTAGCAAGACATTCAGAAAGTAGATAAAATTTGCAACAAATTATATATATGACATTATGACTTAGGATGAAGGGGAAGGGGGGATCTGCCTCGGAACATGCGCCGCAGTGCTGCGTGGACTAAGTTGCGCAATTCCACTTAACCACTCACACGTTTACATTAGCCCTCCCATCTTCCCTCCGAACTTTCTCTATAAGGTTTACTTTAAGTTTTTTGTGTCGCTGAATCCGAATTTTTAACTACCCCCAAAATTTTCGCCCTCGAACCCCCCCCCCAATAGTTGTTTTAAACTTAAATTTATTATTATTTTAGGGGAAAAGCATTACGAAATTCAGAAACTAGACAAAATTTGCAACAAATAGGATATATGACATTATGACGCAGGATAAACGGGGAGAGAGGGGGCTGCCTCGGAACATTCCCCGCGCGCTTTTCTCAAAAACCAAATTTTTTCAAAAAATCTATTTTTTGGGGGGTTGCCGGGCGAAATTTTGGTGGGAAGTTACAAATTCGGATTCAGCTACCCAAAAAACATCTAAAAAGCCGATTTCCAGTACTACCATTAATTTTGCCAGATAAAATCCCCTATTGCCTGGACTTCATCATTTAGTGCACGTAGCGCCGCAGTCCATGTTCCAAGGCAGCCGTCACCCTCCCCGTTCATCCTAATTCATAATGTCATATATCCTATTTGTTGCAAATTTTGTCTAATTTCTGAATTTCGTAATGCTTTTCCCCTAAAACAATAAGAAATTTAAGTTAAAAACAACTATTTGGGGGGGGGGTTCGGGGGGGGGGGAATTTTGGGGGTAAGTTAAAAATTCGGTTTCAGCGACCCAAAAATCTTAAAGTAAACCTTATAGAGAAAGTTCGGAGGGGAGATGGGAGGGCGAATGTAAACATGTGAGTGGTTAAGTGGAATTGCGCAACTTAGTTTACGCAGCACCGCGCGCATGTTCCGAGGCAGATCCCCCCTTCCCCTTCATCCTAAGTCATAATGTCATATATCTAATTTGTTGCAAATTTTGTCTACTTTCTGAATTTCTAGATACTTTTTCTCTAAAACAATAAAAAAAAAAATGGAATTTTTTTAATAAAAACCTTTTTTGGGGGGCTTTTTACCAAAATTTGGGGAGGTTGTCGGGGGAAATTTTGGTGGGAAGTTACAAATTCGGATTCAGCGACCCAAAAAACCTCTAGAAAGCCGATATCCAGTACTACCATTAATTTTGCTAGGTGAAATTCCCTATTGCCTGGACTATTAGAAGTTCACGTAAATTGTTGCTGATTCGATTTTAGTGTCAACCACTTAAGCGGTGGCGCTGCTGTGCTGCATTTATCAGGAAGTATTAACATGTATGAGATAGAAGAAAGTTTTGGGACTGACACACCCAACTATTTTTTTCTTGCTGTTACATACAACCTTTATCACCTGAGTTCTTCAATTTATGTTCTTGTAAGTTAAAACTTTATTTTTTAATAAAAATACATTACTTTATATGTATATAATAACTTATGTCTTGCATTTTCTCCATGTTTTACACCCATTTCTTTGAAAAGATATTTCACCGAAAAGAGAAAAAAAAAAAACTTATGCCATTTTCGCATGAAGAATGCGAAATAAATTGGAATGACGAAATGGAATTTCGTATTAATCCTGTAGCGCGAGGTCTGTTGATTTCCAATTCCAAATCGACTTCAAAGCAAAATTAAAGTTTAAATCTGCGAATGGATTTACTTTCCATGCGCTCTTCTCTCTTTGCATATGCACCTAAGGGCAAATAAGGAAAATTATTACGTGTAAATTGCATCGCAGACCTTGTGATAAATCAAAGCTGGCGAATTCTAATGTGTTAAATTGAATCATTATACTGTGCTAATATTGTTTAATATTGAAACATAGTTAAATGTTGTGTGATAAATTCTGATGTAGTGTAAAATTTTTATTTGTAGCAACGAAAAAAAAAATTTTTTTTAATGGGACATTTTCACTAATTAAGAAAACAAAAACACTCTTTAAACCGATAAACTTTTTTTTATTGTCATGTAATTTTTATTTAAAAGACTGTTGTAACAAGATTTTGAAATTTATGTTGATTTTTTTTAGAGCATAAGCTTTTCAAGTATTAGTATGTATGCCAATACTTTGCATATGTATTTTTTATATGAATCATAAAACAGATACAGTGTGTCCGTAAAATCATGGTGCACTTTCTGACCGGTTATAGGAAATCAACGAAACAAGATGGAAATGTGAAATCTTCACCAAATAAAAAGAAAAGCTCTCCAAGTTTCATACCTGTTCAGCGCAGTTCGATGTGACCTCCGTTTGAAACAGCGAATCACAGATGTTATTCACTTTGTTAGAATCTCGTTTAGATGTGTGTAGGGCAACAAATGGAGGCCACATCGAACCATTAAATTACTTTATTTAGTATTTTATTACATACTTGGGGATTATTTAAAGAGCAATCTGAACTAGATGTCTGATTAGGATGAAACTTCCACGGCGGGGTTAGATCGATCCATAGAATTTTTTTTTTTTTTTTTTTTTTTTTTTGTCCCGGCTTCGTATAAAACTTTAAAGTTTGGCCCGACTCAACCTGGTCCGTACAAAAAATTATTGGACGGACCGACCCGGTATAAATACAAAAATCGCGACCCGAGCCCGGCTCAGCCGTACCTAATACAGTGGAACCCCGCTAATTCGGATCTCCGGATAATCCGGATCGGTCTGGTCGATTTTTTTTTTTTTTTTTTTTTTTTTTTTTTTTTTTTTTTTTTTTTTTTTTAGTTTGAGACGCGGTCGGCAAATTTGCATAACATTCATTTATTTCATCCACGTATTCTGAATAAAAATGTCTTTTCTGAAATCTTTAGAGAAATACTTTAAACATTCTTATTTAAACTCTTTGATGTTATCCTTCAAAGAAACAACAATGTATCACTTTAAGTTTGGCAATTTTATGGTTCCGGGTGTTACAAAATATTTAAAATCGTGCAACTTACCCATCAAAGCTGTCCTCCTAATTGATAATGCCCCGACACACCCCGAAGAAAGTCAACTGACAAAAGGAAACATAACGGTAAAGTTTTTACCACCTAATGTGACAGCGCTGGTACAGCCAATGGATCAAGGGGTTCTTCAGAACATTAAGAAAGTTTATAAACGACAAATGCTGAATGAACTTTTAGAAGATGATGGAGAGCATGGAGTGTTAGAGATTCTCAAATCAATCAATATCAAGAAAGTAATCTATATGATTGCTGAATCTTGGGATCAGGGTGCTGAAAGTACTCTCCGAAAGTCATGGAAGAATTTATGGCCCGTAAATTGTGATTTCTCGTCTAATAAGCTTGAAACAGAAGGAGGAATAAGCGAGAATGAAAGAGAAATTACACCTGAAGATTTTGTGAGCATGTTAAAAAAATTTATGGTTGCTCAGATGTTGATATCAGCGACATTAGCAATTGGTCAGAAGAAGAAAATAATGAAAGTTACGCCACACTTATAGATGACGAAGTAATCGCTTTGTGCACAACTGAAGAAAACGAAAATGAAGATGATACAGACGAAAACACCATTATCAATAATGATCAACCAAAAGTTATTAGCCATAATGAAGCTACGTCTCATTTAGAACAATCAATGGTTTATCTTGAACGTCAGGTGGAGACTACACCCAACGAACTACTTATGCTCTCAAGCGGATGCATGACCGTGCGGCCCGCAAAAGGTATAGAAAACTGGCACAGCAGAGCATTACAAACTTTATAATTACAACGTAAACATTTTTACTGTCTGTAAATATTCAATATGTTTAATATAAAGGAATAAAGGTGATCTTGTGTAAGTATATTTTATTTTATTTCATTTTTTTCTCATTCTCCGGATAATCCGGATTTTCGATAATTCGGATTGGGTCTAGTCCCAATTAATCCGAATTATCGGGGTTTTAACTGTATCTACAAAATATAGATCTTTACGCTGACATGGTTAAAAATTGTCTTGTACGAATAGTTTTGACAAAAATACTTAGTTTAGCTTTTTTTTTCTTTATTTATCTTCTTCATTTAAAAAAAAGCGTCTTGGCCTGCGATACTTTTTTTTTAATGAATCTCAATTTGTATGTAAATCTCTGAGTTATCTTTAATATCGTTAATCCATATGCCATAGCTTGGAGATCTGAACAATTTAAAAAATGCTATGCAGTAAAACCTTCTAAGACGGACTCGTACCAGAGAGAATAAAAATCTGTTATAGACAGGTTCCATTTTTGCCAGGCTAATCGTCTGTTTTAAAGGTATTATGTTATTTTCGCACATATTATTGCATTCATTTTGGATGGATCAACGCATTTTTCCGTTTAAGACAGGATTCTGTCACAGGTAGGTTGTTTTTCTATGGTTTTACTGTACTTCAAGTTGCCTAGTTATATATGGACTATTCTTTAAAAAGAATAGATTTAAAATTTTAAATTTAGAATACTGGCAATTTGAAAATCTAAGCAATTTTTGCAAAAAATGCTGGGCCATGGCAAATTTTACTGATTTTTTCACTGATCAATGATCTTTATACGGACTGTATTGGGAGGGGTCTGAAAATTTCAGCCCTTGCAGACCTTTAGAAAAAAGAAGTCCAGTCCCGGAAAAAAGAAGGCAGGTTTAGACCCGAGTCTACTGACCGCTTCTGTAGTCTCGACCGGTTCTGTACAGGTTGAGTAGACCCCGGGCCCGTTCCGGTCCGGAAAAAGGACCAGACCCGGCCAGAGTGGCATGAATGAAAATTGGACCGGATTTCTAAACGGGTCGTGCAGACATCTGATCTGAACAGGTTCATGTAACGTAGAAATGATAATACACCAATTTTTTAGAAGTTCATACTTAAAAGAAATTATGCACAGTCCTCCAATGAAAAGCCCCCTACTAATTCAGGATTAAATAATCGCCTCAAAACGGCAAATCTACCAATCAACTGGAAATAACGTCTAACATTAAATTCTATGCACAAATTATACTTTGATGGATAAAACTCGTACCAACTTTTATTTTTCAAGTGGTAATACCGACTTTTGACACTTTTTTCGATTACCTTAATAATATTTACCTTATACTGATTTTAATTGCTAAAAGGTGTAAATTAAAACTTTAAAAACAGTAAAAATAGGTTTATTCGACTGTTTACATGTTTCAACTTTACCCAAGTTATTTTCAAAACAAAACAAAAAAAAAATATATTCTAAAATTGCACGGTCTATGAAACGCCATCATTCAATTATCCACGTGTTCTTTCATATTATGCACGTTATTTTATTTTATTTTTTTACTTGGATGTTTATTTTTTTTTCGTAACCAAATACGAATACGTGCAATATTGTGTACGCTATCTTGGCACTAATCAACAGATATTTGGATACAGCTCCTCATCTTTTTAATTCCTTTTGGAAACACCGGATTTCCAGCTTATTCTAACGACGATCATTTTTACAATTTTCAAGTTATGTTTTTGAGACTTTCACAAAAGTTGTTCTATGCGTTAGCTATGCACATTACATTATGCACATTATATTTTGATTGCATTCGCGCATGCACAGTGAAGCATTTTTCAGTAAACCTCCTCATTTTTCATCCATTTTTTATTATTTTTTAATTCTGATTGCAGAGTGTTGTATATGTTGTTTGTCTTATTTTCTGAAAAGAACATTTTTTTTATATTAAGAACCCTGCAAATTATAAGCAAAAAACTTGGCAAAATTTGGGACTGTTTTTATAAAAACCTTAATTTCTCCACTAGTATACATGCTATCCTCATAAAAATAAAAACAGTTTATTACAATAAGCCTCTTAATCATGTTCTACAGTTTGAACGCTTTTGCTACATTAGTTTTTACAAGGTTATCCAAAAGATATTTGTTCTTTTTCAATTTGTTGACGGTCCCCTATGGGATTTCGGGGGAAAAAAAATCTTTGCGGCCTATACTAGTGAGCTATACTATTTTGCTTACATACCTGGAGTTTCAGGATAATTCCTCAGGTATTTTTCTAGATATATAAGAAAACGTCTAAAATTGCAAGTAACCCATCATCATTGGCCATATAGCGTATGAAAGGATACGTGGATAATTAAATTATGGCGTTTCATAGGCTGTGCAATTTAAAATATTTTTATTTATTTGTTTTGAAAATGTTTAGGGCAGAGTTGAAAGATGTAAACAGTCGAATAAACCTATTTTTACTGTTTTAAAGTTTTAATTTTCACCTTTTAGCAATTAAAATTAGTATATTATATATATATTAGTGTTAATTTTCTGTGAATTAACATTTACCTAAATAATATACCTTAATAATGACCTTAATGGCTTACATTTTTACCATATTAACATCTGCAGTCTTCGTTAAACTTGGTTTATTTTTACTAAAATGAATGTACGGAAGGACGATCAAAAATACAGACTGTCTGAAATTCTATCTTTGTATCCAAATAAAACTGAATGTACCACCAAGCATGTTCATTAAAAAAAGGAGCTATGAAAATCGGAACACTTATTTGTAAGCTATATGTGTACATATAAAATGTAAAATTGCCGAATTCAGTACCATCCTATTTTTTAATAATCTGTTAATACACAATTGTGTTTGCTTAACTCCAACAAATACAAAATAAATAAAAATCATACATGTTATAAAACAAATGCTATGTAGAAAAACAGCAGATTTAGTTCTGCTTATTCAAATTTTAAATAATTTTTAATAATTTCTATTTACAGTTTACTTTTTTAGGGGCGTTCGCAATTACATAAATACATAGCGCTTATAGCCGCCGTCTGGTCCGTTTGTCTGTCCGTCTGTCCGCATATAACAGCGGAAAAACTATCCAACCGAAGGGTTTGAAATTTAATATATACAATCATTGCAGAATTTTGTCGAATCGTTTCAAATTATATGAAAATCGAATCAAAACTTAAAAAGAAATTAATAAAAGTTTTCTTCATTCTATTAAACCCTATCATACGTAACTAATTCAATGATATCCCATGATAGGTAATGATTCTAGGTTGCCATTGTGATTACGTCCTATTTAAGATGGAGTCATATTATTTCCATATTACTGAATTTAATATATATAATCGTAATAAATTTTGTATTCATGCATTTTTGCATAAGAGTGCAACAGATATTGCACCGAGATTTGAATATTTATAAAATTAGTTACAGTACAAACGCACCTCAGCACCTCATTTGCCACGGTTGACGTACAAGTTCCGAATTTTTTTTTTTTTTTTTTTTTTTGTCAGAATATTACATAATGTTTTTTCCATAGACTTTAAATATCATTTTAAAACTCACAGAATTCAAATGTATTTTATTTTAACAGTGAATTTTGTTCAGTAAAATATTTTAGGAGGAAAACTAAATAAAGCTTTGCTTAAAAAATGTAGCTGAAATTAATAAACTTCAAATGAATATCATACAATTAAAGAAAACTATATGTTTCGAATAATTAAGTATTTTTTCTTTCAATTAAAGTACGTATAACGATATTAAGATGTGTTTTCGTCTTGTTGTCGTTGTATCCCCTGAGCCTGAAGGGCCTCTATATTTTATCTTTCAAAAGTTTAGTGTTTTTACGGTATTTTTAGGAATTTTAATAATTTTTTTAATAAATATTTGTATCTTCCTTAAAAATTCAGATACATTCAAAATGTTAATGATTAATTAAGTATTTAGATTTTTCTATCCTGAAAATATCTTGAAAATTACTACACAGACATGTACAAAACTTTTAAGAAATACTTAGTTCCTTTTCAATGATGTTTTAAAAGAAATGAAATATGTTTATTTTTATTATTATTTATATTTTCCCAATAGTTATTGCATTAAACAACTCAGCTGCATAAATTGGAGTATTTAGACTAATAGTGGGTAATTAGAACGATCTTATCATCGGAAAAAAATTTACAATTTCATTAAATATTTCATAACTGTCGGAAAATTGGAAACTTTTAAAAAAACATAAAGCAAACCTACTTTAATAACATAAAATGAAGGATAAGAATTTTAGATCATTACTATGCATTCATCTACTGTACAAAATGTTAAAATTTCTTGAAAATCTAGCAAGTTATATTTAAATTCGTGTGCACAAACTATAAAATAAATGAAAATTATCTATGCCCTATATAACAATGGCTGAAATTTTTACTATATATTTCGTCCTAATCCAAACATTTTAATGCCTTTTTGTTTAAGGGGACTTAGGACTCTTAAACCTTTGAAAAGTTCAATAAAAAATGTATATATATTTGCATTAAACGGTAATCATTTCTAAACTCTTTAATACAAAATGAATGTCACTCTTAACAGTTGTTAAATATAGAATATTTTTAAAGAGATAATTTTATTTCATTTCTCAAAATGTGAATTTGGAGCATGGCACGCAAAGCAGTTAGAAAGCTTTTCAATATTTTTTCATGGAATTCTAAGGAAATATGTATAGTATATAAGACGCTTTATAAAGTGAACATAATTAAATTTTAACTATTTCATTAAATTTTCATCTTTTTTACTTTCTTCTACCTTCAATAGAAGAAAGTATTGTAATCGAAATTTGTTACGACTTCCGGTTTTGGATGGATTTACACGTTTTAGGGATCAGATATCCCAAAAAACATGGTTATAGAAAATGCCTGTCTGTCCGTGTGTCCGTCTGTCCGTGTGTCTGTCGCCATTTTACCATCAAAAAGTGTATGAAGTTATGCATAGAATTGAATCAATTTTTTTTTTAAGTTTTTGGCTATGGCAAGCAGGTCCTTCCTTCATTTAGAAAAAATCCGCCGGAAGGGGGCTCTGTAGTAGCGATTTTTGTGCGATTTTGAATATTGTACCATCGTAAAGTGTATGAAATTATGCATAGAATTGAACTATTTTTTTTTTTAAGTTTTTGGCTATAGCAAGCAGGTCCTCCCTTAATTTGGAAAAAATCGGCCGGAAGGGGGCGCTGTAATAGCGATTTTGAATATTGTACCATCGAAAAGTGTATGAAGTTATGCATAGAACTGAACCAAAAAATTTTTTTTAAGTTCTTGGGTATGGAAAGCAGGTTGTTCCTTAATTTGGAAAAAATTCGCCGGTAGGGGGTGCTGTAATAGCAATTTTTATGCGATTTTTGTGCCATTTTGAATATTGTACCATCGAAAAGTGTATGAAGTTATGAATAGAATTGAACCAATTTTTTTGTGTAAGTTTTTAGTCATGGCAAGAAGGTCCTCCTTGAATTTGGAATAATTTCGCCAGAAGGGCGCGCTGTAATAGCTATTTTTGTGCCATTTGCAATATTGTACCTTCGAAAAGTGTATGAAGTTATGCATAGAATTAAACCAATTTTTTGTGTAAGTTTTTAGTCATGGCAAGAAGGTTCTTCTTGAATTTGGAATAATTTCGCCAGAAGGGCGCGCTGTAATAGCGATTTTGTGCCATTTTCAATATTGTACCTTCGGAAAGTGTATGAAGTTATGCATAGAATTGAACCATTTTTTTGTGCGTGTTTTGGCCATGGTAAGAAGGTACTCCCTGAATGTGGAAAAATTCCACCGGAAGGGGTGCTGTAATAGCGATTTTTGTGTTATCTTCTTAATTTTTCGTAGTTCTATTGTACACCAGTGGCTAGTGAATCGACGGGAATTTCCCATCCTATGATAAGCCGACTCTTCGTGATTTTAATAAATATCATGATCGAGATTAACTCGTTTTTACTCCGATTAATTGACTGAAGCAGAAATTTAAGATAAAAGTCAAAGTTGATATAGTATTGAACTAATAAAAATGAAATATTGACATCTGTAACACCATTTTGAAATATAAAATATGTGAGATAGAAGAAAGTTTTGGGATTGGCACATCCAACTAGTTTTTATTGAACAAATATCTTTTCTTTGTGTATATTTCTAAAATTTTGAAACTATTATATAAGCAAGATACAGTTTGATTTTTAAAACTTAAAAATGCTATACATAATTTTTTTTTAGGTTCAGTGTAAGAACAAGACACTCAAGTATAATTATGCAATAAAATGTTTGTTTTATAAGCAGAAATTCTTTTGTAACCATGCGCGCAACCTGTGATTCTAATTTTCTGCTCGAAAAGATTAAAAAAATCCCCATTATGATATGAAGAAATGTGAAATGAAGAAAAAACATGTATCCATTATTACCTTTAAATTTTTTGTTTTTTAATGTATACTTTTTAAGATATAAAATGACAAAAATGATAATTTTTTTTTCACTTTTCGATATCTTAAGAGTGCCAAATTCCTTTAAAGTATTATAAATTAAAATAAAATTTAGTATAGAGAAAATATTTATTTGTTGGCTAATTCATTATTGAAATAGATATTAATGCGGTGCGGGGACAGTTTATCTTTTCAACATTTTTTTTTTTTTAATTTTAAAAAATATACTTCAAATTACGAACTCATTATGTTTCAATGTTCAACTAAAAGTACATTTTGAAAAAAAAAACTGCCTATTTAATTAAAATTTTTAAAAAGTTTAAGAAAATTTTATTTTTTAAAATCACTACTACTTTCTTAAATATTAATATTTTTGCCCAATTATCATTTTTAGATTTTCAAATGTGCATTACACAAGGCTGCGCATGGATTTAGGTACATCTAATATTATATTTAATGTAATTTTTTTAGTGATATATGTAATGTAAAATGATGAAATCCAACACATCTTCATATACTTTTATTTTTTAAAATAATAATAATAACCTGAAGGCTAATTCCATGCGCAGATGTATCACATATATAATAAAGATCATGCATAAACAATTTTAAATCTCTATCTGAAATACAAAAAAAGTCTTAGCATTTTTAAAACATGAAAGTGAAGAAAATATGAATATGGAGAAAAAGCCATTTAAGTTTTCATTTGTGTGAGGAATTATTCTGGCTGTGTATTAGCAAAATTTACAATATCTCGTGATATAATTGCCATATTGATAAAAATGATGTGTCAAAATATTTACATATAAACAGGATTTCATTTAATATTTAAAAACAAAAATCGATTTTTGGTCAATTTTGAGGTAAAAACCTTAAGTAAAAATATATATATATATAAAACTTATTTATATTTATTTTAATTGATATTAATTATTAATTATTTATTTATGGCATAGTTATTATACTAACTAAATTATTAATAATTATTTTACAGCATTTTTAGGAATTTTAATAATTTATTGAATAAAATATTTGTATCTTCCTTAAAAGTTCAAATACCTTCACAATACTAAGATTAATTAAGTATTTAGATCTTGCTATCTTGAAAATTACTAGACAGATGTGTACAAAACTTTTAAGATATACTTAGTTCCTTTTCAATGATAGTTTAAAGGAAACGAAATATGCTTTTTTTTAATCATTTATATTTTTACAATAAGTGTGACATTTACACAACTCAACTGCATTAATGTCTTTTTAAATAATTTAGCCAAGTAGTGTGTTATTTGAACGATATATCATCGGAAGAAAATTTTATTATTTCATTAAATATTTAAGTTTTAATTGCATTTTTAATAGTTTTTATAATAATTATTTCTATTTATTCATATTTTATGCATAAAATAATATAATTTCATTGTTGCCATCTTTCGCGCTCTTTCGTTACAATCAAAAATTTAATAGATATTTTTGCTTTATTTAATTGCAAATTTCGTTGATTAAAAAGTCAAAATTTATTGGAAATTTCAGTGGTTAAAAAAAGAACAAAAAATTGCAGCTATGCACTTTAAGAAATGTCAAGTGAAAAATGCTTGGATATATCTGGTATTATAATGTAAATACAATGATTCATTGAAAGAAAAAAAAATCGTATTTTTTAGTCATGGGAATAGTGAACGTTCTAAACTCATTTATTATATTTATATTCTACTTTGTAGAACGATGCTCTTTACTTTTTATGCTTCATGAAGTTTTATGCACCGTTATTTTGAGAGTAATGTAACACATCACGCATTTTTGATGAAATGGTTTGGTCTGAATTTTCTTTTAACAGATCAATAGTAAAATTTCAATGATGATCTTGAAATATTTGGCACAGGTGAATGTTTTTTAGTTCTGCATCTTATACAGAGTGCGCTTTTGAATCGTATAATTAGAAAAGATATTTGAATTTCCTCCTGCCATTTTATTATTAAAAGATTATTATAAAAAAAGTCCTTACTGGCAGATTTTATTTATGCACTAGAGTTATTAGAATTTATGAGTATATTTTATATTCTTAAATTATCGGGAATATTTTATGCTTAATACGCTATTTCCAAAGTTACGCATACTTTTGTATTTTTACTTACATACGCTTTACTTACTTATATCTATATCAACATTCGTAAATATCATGGTATTTCCTAAACTAGCAAAAATATCCGATAGTTTTATATCCAATATTTTCAAAGTAGTCAACTATAAATGTTTTCAGAATTAATATAAATTTTAAATTAAAATATATTGAACTTAACGCAAAAACTTAATAAAACACTATTTTAAATATCTTTTTTTTATCTTTTACTTAGAACAAATTTAAAGATGAACTATTTAAAATAGAAATAATCTGCTTTTTTTTTACTCATCAGAAAACAAAATATAAGATCCAGTATCAGTTATCATCAAAATTTTATGTTTTCTACAAAAAAACTTTATGTTTTCTACAACAAAATTTTAAATACAAAGTATTTTTTATTTATTTAACGTTTTGAACATAAATGTAAGCTTGTCTAATTTTTTTATTCATTATCCTGTTATGCAGTTTAAACTGAGCTAAATGAAAACCAAAAAAGGTTTTTTCTAATGATGCTGTAAATAACTGATTATCTAAATTAAATAGTTTATCTGTCAATGGATATTCTAGGTCGATATTGTTCCACAAAATAATTGGTTGAGATTTAAAAATTCAGCTTGAAATGTAAAGCTTGGGAAATATATATTTTTTCTTTTTATCTAAAAATGTCACAAGGCAAATGTCTAAGGCAAAAAAGTTCTTTATCTATATCTATAGGCTGAAATAGTCCGTACATTTGCACTTGTTTTGACTGAAAATATAAAAAATGTCATAATGATATTTTGAAAATAAATATCAAATATAAGAAAATACCAAACCCCAAGATTTTTTGAAAATAAATATTGGATATACATATATCATGGTATATATCACGAGATATATCATTGATATATACACCAAACTCTGATCAATGTTAAAGAAAACATACATTCATATCTATATACAATAATCTACCTATCTATATCTATATTTATGTATAATCTATATACATATAAATTAAATTTTCTGTGTATGTTCTTTATGCAATGACCGGGGTGCTTTTATAAGTTTTTTTTTTCTGTGATAGAAAACAATAAGCAACTCTCTCGCTTTCTAATATAATATTCAATATAAAAATAAATTAATTAAAATATATGGATATTAAAATATAAATTCTACTATATGAATACTCAGTAGTTTGAATTTATACATTTATTTTCTATTGATATTGCTTGTAGATCGAAGCTTGTAAATTGCTTGTAGAGTAGTAGATTTTTTTTACATTGTGTAAACAAATATAAGCTCTTTTTTATGGCCAATATTGAGATTGTTGTTTTTAATCTAAAAATATTTAAAACGTAACTCCAATATCACAGGAACATTTGAATTGCATTGAAAATCCCAAGTTTTCTTGTTTTATGCGGAATACTTTCAAGCAATACGTTTAATGCGATTTTCAAAAAAAATATTCCATAAAAATAGTAAGCTATATTAGCTCTATCTCTCAGAAATATAAATATTTCAGTAGTATTCGCACTATAGAATATATTATTCTTGCTGTCAAGATTTGGCAGTTAATATTTACAAGCTAATAAATTTCTCACGTTTATTCATCATGAACATAAACGTGGATATATTCAAAATAATTCAACACTTATATCATTCGAATAAATTGGTTAATCATTTGAATTGATTTACTTATATCATTTGTTTAATAAGTTTAATCAATTGATTAATCTTTTGCATGAATTTATTGTATATTTGTATAATTTTATTAATCATTTCTTTCTATTGATTGAAGCAATTTCAATGAATTGACTGGTTATTTATATCATCTGATCAATAATTTGAACTAATTTATTTAAAACGAGTCACGTATCCTGTTCAAAAAGTCAAACGACAAAAAGAAAAATAGGAAAGAAAAATAATCGGTCAAGTGCGAGTATTACTCTTGGACAGAGGGTTCCGTACAATAAATATATGAATTAGTCACTGGGCATTGTATTACAAAAATATATCACTAAAAGTTGTTAAGTTGTTATCTAGGCTTTAAAAGACCGGTGGCTCATAGAGTACGCCGCCCGTGTCTTTATGCGTGTCCAAACCGTCCGTATGTCTTTAAGGGTTAATATCTCGGCTAATTACCGACAATTTTTTTTCGAAAATCATTCTCAACAATTCTTTTGTACTTCCGGGACGATAGGTGGTACCTTCAGCGCTCCTCCTCCACAGCTGAACGCCCACAAATCGAAAATTGTGAGTAACGGGAAAATGCGATTATCTAAAAAACTATGTGACCTAGGTTAATTGCTATAGTTTTATTGCAAGGTTTAAATTAACTTCTACTACCCCTCATTTTTTTCATAATTTTAGTTTCAGTAGATTCGGAAATAGAGGGGGAGGGGACATATTTTTGCGTTACATTTTCGACGATATCTCTGAAAATATAATACCTAAAATTAAAAGAATTGTATTTTTGAGTTCGGCGTTTACGAAAGCTTTCACGCTATACCCCACACGATATACAAAGAAAAGATTTTTTTCAAGTAACTTAATTATTCCCTCTACATTTTCCTAAATACATTTGTGAATGGTTAATAATCTATAAATATGTGGGTTAGTACCTTTTATTACTTCTGCCAATTTGAACTTTCCATGTTCCATAGTTTTCGTGTAAAAGGTCTGTGACGGACTGGCAAACACATAAGTGATCTTATAATTTTCCCGTTTTTACTTTTTAAGTACGGAACCCTAAAAATCTCCTTTGATATCAAAATTGGAAAATTGATAAATGGAATCCAAAAATAAAATATAATAAAAATACAAAAGCATGAAATGGAAAAGCATAAAATATAAATAAAGGTACGAAATTCGAACTATTATGCGATCTACAAGCAATAGCAATAGAAAATAAATGTATAAATTCAAACTACAGAGTATTCATTTATTATTATAAGCAAACATTTCCCTTTTTACTTAAGTAACCAAGGGAAGTTTCTAAGTGATTTGTAGCGATGAGATAAATTAGGTTGCGGGGAGAAAACATTGGAAACTGTTAAGAAAGTATGCGTAACTAATTGTTTCTCTCCGTAATGCAGTAATCTAATTAACAGTTAGAAATGCGAACGTTTATTTTAACTTTCTCAGCTAAACGATGCAATGATATGCAAATATTTGTGTCGTTTAATATACAGGCTATTAAATGCAAGGCAGCTCAAAGAGTTAGGTCATTAGATGAACAGTTAAACCTTCAATTTAAAAAGGTGTACTATAAATTTGATGGGGCAGCAATCAAAGTACTTTTTATTTTATTTATTTATTTATTATTAAATAATTTTTATCAGAATGCATCAGTCTGAGTAAAATGTGATTTCAATTCGAATGTTTTAGTGTTTGCAATTACACAATTATTGCTTTTCTTTTTAATAATTAAAAAGAGTTTTCTATTATAATTTATAAAGCAAACCTTTTCCAGTTAGTTTTGTCTAATTATTCCTTTATAGGGTGGGAAGGGATAATCTGTTAATTGAAAAGAATATTGGGTTACAATTAAATACAATATTGACAAAATTTATGTTTTCCAAGCATGTATACAGATATTTATTTTTCTATCAATCCAAAATATTTCAAAAAGTAAGTATAGCTCAGTACATCTACTGTTATATATATGTATATATATATATATATATATAATGCTAAATATACTAATGTTTTCGTATTAAACAATTCATAATTAATCTCAATTTAATATAGATTTTGTTTTTAAAAGAATTGGCATATTAGTATGTATGTTAGCAATGAATGCGCTTTTTCAGATTTATTAAAGACTAGCATAGATGCATTATATTATATATATATATACAGGTGATTCTAAACTCATGAGCATCAGTCTGAGTAAAATGTGATTTCAATTCGAATGTTTTAGTGTTTGCAATTACACAATTATTGCTTTTCTTTTTAATAATTAAAAAGAGTTTTCTATTATAATTTATAAAGCAAACCTTTTCCAGTTAGTTTTGTCTAATTATTCCTTTATAGGGTGGGAAGGGATAATCTGTTAATTGAAAAGAATATTGGGTTACAATTAAATACAATATTGACAAAATTTATGTTTTCCAAGCATGTATACAGATATTTATTTTTCTATCAATCCAAAATATTTCAAAAAGTAAGTATAGCTCAGTACATCTACTGTTATATATATGTATATATATATATATATATATATATATATATATATATATGCTAAATATACTAATGTTTTCGTATTAAACAATTCATAATTAATCTCAATTTAATATAGATTTTATTTTTAAAAGAATTGGCATATTAGTATGTATGTTAGCAATGAATGCGCTTTTTCAGATTTATTAAAGACTAGCATAGATGCATTATATTATATATATATATACAGGTGATTCTAAACTCATGAGCAAAATTCAAAGAAAAGATAAAATACACCTAGACAAGCTCACAACAGCATACAATGCAAGGTCGTAACTGAAGCAGTTAAGCGCCGCAGGGCGCTTTCTGATAGTGGATAGAACTCTGTTTTGTATACTTATTAGGAACATTTGTAATTATATAAATACGTAGCACTTTCTTTATTCTATTAAATCCTATTATATGTAATTAATTTAATGAGTCCCACAATAGGTAATGATTCTAGGTTGCCACGGTGATTACGTTATATTTAAGATGGAGTAATATTATTTCCGTATTACTGAGTTTCATATATATATATATATAATCGTAATAAATTCTGTATTCATGCATTTTTGCATAAGAGTGCAACAATTATTGCACCAAGATCTGAATATTTATAAAACTAGTTATAGTACGAACGCACCTCATTTGCCACGTTTGGCGTGCAATTTCTGGCTTGTTTTGTAAATGCGAAATATCGTTGCTAACTAGAATGCTAATAAGAGTGAAAAGTAGAAGAAGAAATCACAAAATTGCAAAGTAAGTAACTTTATTTCACAAGCAACTGAGCTCAAGAAAAGGAGTTTACATTAAATTGAAACAAATTTTCTTTAGAGAAATTGAGAGTGAATTAGAACTCATCGGAAAAACTTTAAGGTGTGATAGAACGCATATAAATAAACGGTTTTCATCATACAGTGCATGGGCGGATCGCCAGCGTTGAAGCATTAGATGGCGTATCACTCGTCACCAATTCAGCATAGAGGAAAATTGTCTAAACCGCAATAAATACAACTGTTCAACTTTATACTGAACTTGGTTAACATCACTGACAATGAGATTTTATAATTAATGCGCATTAAAAAAAAAAATATCTGCAAAAATTGAGAATAAGACTTTGTTTCTTCGTGTCACTCCAACAACAGGTATCCAAACAGAACTGGGCACAGTGCCTCATGTGAGTACTTGGAAGTCGTACGGCAAATTTACGCTTGGCTGCAACACCGTATGCACCAGATATTGAAGTATTCCACATTGTCTGACCATTTCATTTTTCATAACACCCGACTTCCTCTATTTGTGCCGTAAAATGTTATTATAAATTTTCTAACGTATACAAATCTTCGTGCGAAATATGTTTATTTGCCGTATAAATTGAAAGGTGTGCAAGTCATTTTTAGGCTGTAAACAGCAGGGAGGGAGAAATTGGGTGATAAAAACAGCATTTTCTTTGTTTATTCTTTCTGAACTATACTGCACCGTTATATTGGAACCTAATTATACAATATTTGGGTATTAAGGGCTTACGTTATTCACATAAAAATATCTCGCAAGCTAATCTTAAACCTATGGGAGCGTTGCTTACAAATTTCTCGTTTGATTAAAAATATTTTTAAATGATTTTTTTATGTTAAATTTGAGATCGAGCGATAGCCGGAGCTTTTTTTTTTACTTTTTATTTTGACGGCAGATTTTTTTTTTTTTTTTTTTTTTTTTTTTTTTTTTTTTTTTTTTATAGGGGGATACTTTCACTTTCGGAACCGGCTACAGCCGGTTCTAAAAGTAAAAGTGTCCTCATACAAAAAACTGCAGTAAAGAAAAAAAAAAAAAAAAAAAAAAAAAAAACAGACTTACAGATGTACAGCCTTAGACATCGACCTCAGATATTCTAGGCAAAGGATAAAAAACATTTAAAAATGTTAAATATTAAGTTACAAGTGAAAATTTTGTAAGGATCGTTCCCATAGTTTTAATATTAGCACGTGACTGTCTTTGCGTGACTAGTGTAAGCTCTTTGGATTCTTATATGCCTTTACAGATCTTATCGAAGTGATTTATTTCATACTAAAAGTTACCCATTTGAATAAATGTAAAATAATAAGGAGACTATCAGAAGAAATGATCTGTGCCTTCCTTGAATAAAAAAAACCCCTACGAGCTCGGGCTACAGGCATAGGTAGATTTCGAAGTACCAATTTCAACAACAAAAACTAAATCCAGATTAGAGATAAACCCAGTTTACCAATTTTAACTGGCCGCTTTCAACGAGTTTTTAATTTCATTTTTCTGTAAGAGTTGGATTTATCATAATCATGTTAATATATTTTTTTCTTCATCCCCTATTTTTTTCATCCCTTGAGAATATTTTTAGTAATATCGATTAGTGGAGTTCGTATTATCAAAAACTTGTTGCTACAAAAGTTATAGACAATATTAAGAAGATTTATATTATAAATTAATATCATGTGGTGATTGTTTCATTAAATGAACCATACACTATATTTTAAATTCTGAAGTTCTTTTTATTGAGACACGCGCACAGAATTAACCCTATATACAGCATCTCTGAGGGTTGTAAAAAATTTTCATCACGCCAATGATAAATTTTTATCGCCTTAGTGGCGGATTAATGGAGATGTGTGTTTTTTATTTCTACAACCCCCCGCCGCTTTTTTTTCTGTAACAGTTGGTCCCATCAAAAACTTGTCAGTATAAAAGTTGTAAAAAATATTAAGAAGATTTATAATAAATTTAAGCGGATTCAATACTTTGTGAATTGACGAAGTTATAATTTTTTTTCCTTCAACAACCCCCCCCCCTCCCCCCCCACACACTTTTTTTTGTAAGAGTTTGTCCTATGAAAAGTTTGTCAATATAAAAGTTGTAGATAATATTAGGAAGATTTATAATAAATTTAAGTGGATTTGATATCATGTGAATTGACGACGTTATGAATTTTTTTCTTCTTAAAACACTATTTTTTTCGCCCCTTGAGGCCATTTCTAATGATGTCAAAAATCTGTCATATATAAATTTTTGTCCCTTTTCTTAGAAATAATAACTTAAAACTGATTCGATATGTATCATAATTAAGAAGTTATGAGTTTTTTTCTATTTTCACAAAAACCCTCCCTATTCCCCCCCCCCCCCCTTCGTCCGATTTTGCACATTAACGACCTTGACCGAGATTTTCTACCCCTTGATTTTCTGTATCAGTTTGGAAGAGATTTGTGCTGAATTATGGAAGTTTTTGTGTCCATGAAAAGTTATATATAGATATAGATAGATAGACAGAGAGACAGATAAAGTTTTGAATTAAGGGTGGTTTTGTGTTCTAGGGGTCACGATCGGCGTAGATCTGCAAAATATTTTCAGAAATTCCAACATAGGGGAGAATGCAATAGGTAGTATTTCTTACGAAATCTACCCAATATGGAAGAAAAATGTCATTTTTGCAAATCATAATAACTAAAGGGAAACTATAAATAACTTCAATACGTAAATTGAATTATATGTATTATAAAATTTTCTAGTGTGGACTGCATTTTCAAGAAAATAATTCTAATTATATGCAAAGCTACAAAATAGTAATTAAACATTTGTTTATGAAAAATCTCAGAAATAACTTGAAATAGAAACAATCGTAAGTTAAAACATTAATTTATATTGATGAACAACTTCTATTCCTTATATATATTGAAAATTTACTGCCATTACATGCATGTTCTTTATTATGCGATATAGTAAAACTAAAAAAAAAAAAAAAAAAATCGTAATTTTGGGAGAAAGTTAAAAATAACGTAGGCGAACGATAAATCGGATCACTTTCTCTTCAAAGTCCCCCCCCCCCCCCTCAAAGGTATCCCTCCTTTAGCATTACGACCAAAACTGGCCGATGCATAACAAAATTTCCATCCCATCCCACTCCTGGGTTGTACCATTATTACAACGATAGACACAGCAATTTTTAAAAACACCTGTGAATTTTTTTTCAAATAGTATACGAAATCTAAATTATGCATTTATCTCAATTTAAAAGAAAAATTTATCTTCGAAATGTTATAGCTTTATCTGGTGGTTACGAAATTGTTTATATTTGTTTATAGTTGACCATAATGAAATGAATTGAATGATAAAAATATTAAATTATCGGATTAAAAATATTTTGAAAACTCTTTAGAAATATTAATAATTAAATGAAGTTCACATTCTTTTTCTTACCTTTCGAAATTATTATTATTATTATTATTATTAACGGAATTAATGACATTAAAAAAATCTATATTTAAATTTGTTGATTTCTTTACCAATTAAAAAACTGAAGCTCAACCTAAAACAAAATTGAAATAGCATTTAAAAAAAAAAATTAACAAAAGATTGAACTTTTGCAATTTTTTGCTGAAAATATTTAAACATTTAACTTTTAGTGATTTTTTTTTTGTTGTTTAGTAAAATTCATTTAATAATAACAACGATAAAGTTTAAAAAGATAAGAAAAATTTTAGAAAGTAAATTATCTTAAATAAGATAACTTGCAAAACACTTGCTTGATACAATGTTGGAAACAATTTTTATTTTACTTGCAGCAAACAGCATATTAGGTAAAATATTCGCAAACAAAATGCCTTTGTAGCAAATCAGTATTGGTTATATTAGTTATAGTGTGGACAAGATTGAGTAACATTCCGTTTGCCGGAAATATTTTCATGAAATACCAATATTGATTAAATACTGAATCGCATTAGACGTATATTTTATATGTCTTTAACACGTCAATACTGCAGAAATATTGGCTTTACTTTGGAATATTTGTAATGAAATATATCTGTACAATATTGGGAAAATATAGGCAGTAAAAAGTTGAGGCAATATTAGATCACCAATATTCACCAATATCTATGCAATATATCCAATATTTGTTCAATAATGTTTACAACTAGGTTAACCCTTTGTATCATCGTGTTGCATATCTGCAACACACCCAAAAGCAATATTATTTATACTCTGGACTTTAAAAAACGATTTTATTTATAGCTGCCACCTTCCACCACATTAGTCAATATAAATTGTTCAAAAAATTCTCTACAGACGATGACGCTGAGTTAACTTTCCATACCAAAGTTTTATTCATTATTTTAGCAGTTTAACGTCATTAATGCTAAAATTAAGGATGTAAATTATGTGGAATAAAAAGGCTGGGAACGTCCAAAAATAGACTTTTTACAAAATTAAGCTTTATTACTTTAAAGGGGTTTCAAGACTCTTAAAGCTTCAAAATTTTCGAAATTTTAATTTTTTTAAATGTTAAACACCTATATTTTCTGAACATTTTGGTGTAATTGTTTCCTTGAAATTCCTATTAGAACAGAATTTGTGGCTTTTAGAATTATTCCCGCTCAATAGCTGAAGCAGCGTTTCCGAAACTTTGAAGTCATTTTTCTGCAAATGACGTTTTTGGGCATAACGCGCACGACATCTAAAAAAAAAAAAAACTATTTTTTCATGAAATTTTCGAAACATATGTTTCGTGTTAGTGTGTATAAACTAAATCTAAACTTTCCATTTTATTGTTCAAATATATATACATATATATATATATATATATATATATATATATATTTTTTTTTTACGTGATTATACTGTTGAAATTTTCAAAATTTTCCATTAGCTCATTACAACTTTGTATTAAAAATATAAAAATTATTTAAATACAAATTAAGTTAGGTTCAGAGTAATTATTACAATCTGAAGTATAATTAGGCATAAAACATTTCATTCTAGTTCCAAAATTTATTTTGTAATCCTGAGCATAAGCCGTTATACCAATTTTCTGCTTGACAAATGTTTGTCAGTTTGGAACCCCTATAAATACTAATTTTGCATCTTGCAATTTTTCAAATACATGAAACGAAAGAACATACTTATATCTTTCATACCAATAAAAATTGTGTTTTAAAATCATATACATTTAAAGATATTAACTGTTGAAAATGGTCTTTTTTTTTTTCATTTTTCCGAATTTAAGAGTCCAGAGACCCCTTAAAATTTCGTATTAAAATATTGACAATATTTATGAGAAATACGTAATTTTCTGTTTGTTGCATTTATAAAAAAATGACCTATTGGTTAATACTTTTTCTGTTTTTGTTTTTATGTTCTAATTTTTTTAATTATTTTTACGTGCTTAAAATGATGTTTTCTGACATCTCAGTAAAAAATTTTCAAATCCTATTTGTTGAGTTACAAAGGGTTAAGGTGAAGTTTCTTTCTAGCACTACCATCCCTCCTCAAGTACCTAATAAATGGTTGCGCTGAAAAAAAGTGAATTTTTAATAATGATACAGTAGTACGCCAACTTACGTTACCCCGCATTTACGTCGTCCGACCTGGAAAAAAATTTTCTTAAATAAAGACGTACTTTGAACTTTTTTGAAGACTTTTGGTTCTATGAAGGGAACCTTTCTCGCGACAGTCAAGTGATAGTGACAAGCTAATAAAAAAAGCCACTAGAAAAACCTTAGAAAATTCACTCTGTTGTTACAAAGAACTTCAAAAAGTAAAAAAAAGAAAAATTTGCCCGTTCAAACTTAAATGCAAGATTTTTTCGTATCCTCAAAGACTGGAACGGGACAGTTAGATGAACAATAAATTGGAAGTTAACGACTTATTGATTTATTCCAATTTCTTGCATTGCAAACGCACTTTTTTTGCTAACATTAAATATGGATAACATAATCCCTAAATGCAATAGAATATGTTCATTAGATTTTGGAGAATTTTTATTACTTATCCATTTTACTTACCTAAATGTACCTCGACTTACGTCGCTAGACTTGGAACGAATTGCTAACATAAGTCGAGGTATTATTGTACTTTAAAATTAGACTATTTTATGAAATATAATGGTCATATGAAATTTTTAGAACCGAAAATGCAAAATTATGATTATGCGTAAACTTTAAATACACTACAAAACTTGTAAATTCAAAAATAATTTTTGTTTGACATAATGAAGAAAACGACCGAGATTTTCAAAAATTTATTTTGACCCGACTCCATTATAAAATATTTATTTTCTTTAATTTATCACAACTTATTGATTACTTTATTTTAGGCACTGAAGTTTTGTTCCAGCGTACTGTGGGATAAATAATTTTGAACCACTTATGCACGTGTCTCTTTGTCTTTGAAATCATGTCCTTTTCAATCTTTATTTAAACAATTTCGTATTATTTTCTACGAAACATAAACTCCAATTAGCATTTTTTGAATGTCTATTGCTGAGAATTTCAAAATATTTGATCAAAATCGATAGAGTTAGGAAAATAAATTTATTTTTTAAATATACTGGATAAAAATTTTAAAATCATTATTGTTTTTCTTAATAAAGTGCTCGAAAATTATTTTGAAAATAAATAAAACGCACCACATAGTTATTTGAGAAATATATCCAGTTCATGCTTAGTAAAAAATATTTTAACAATAATAAATAAATATATGTAAATAAGTGAATTATGAAAAATAGAAAAAAAATCTTTCGACTATCAGAACAGCAATAATAATAATAAAAATGTTTATTTAAAATTTTAGCTACACAGTAATAGAAAAAACAGCAATAATAACAAAAAAAATGTCTCCCAGCTCGGCCTACAGGCACAGGTAGATTTCGAAATTAAGCACTAATTTCACCAACAAAAACTATATCAAGATTAGAGATAAACCCAGTTTAACAATTTTATCTGGCCACTTTTTATGAGTTTTTAACTTCATTTTTCTGTAAGAGTTGGTTAAGAAAATTTATAATAAATTTAAGCGGATTTGATATCTTGTGAATTGACGGAGTTATGAATTTTTTTCTTCTTCATCCCACCTCCTTTTTTTTAAATTTAATTAATTTTTTTTCTGTAAGAGTTCGTACCATGACAAAACTTGTAAATATTAAAGTTGTAGATAATATTAAGAAGATTTATAATAAATGCAAGCAAATTTCATATCTTGTGGATGCACAAAGTTATATTTTTTTTTTCTTGTTAAAACCAATTTCTTTCGCACCTTGAGATCAATTTTAATAATATCTAAAACCTGCCATACACAATTTTTTGGCTCTTTTCCTAACAGTAATAATAACTTTAAACGGATTCGATATGTATCATAATGAAGAATTTATTGGGTTTTTCTGTTTTCACAAAACCCCTCCCCATTTCCACCCGTTTTGTTCGATTTTGTCCATTAACGAACTTGACCGAAGTTTCTTTAAAATTTTAGCTCCACACTAGAGTTTCTAATACAATTAAATGAACTAGAAGTTACACATTAAAATGACTAATATAGCTTATTTTCTCCTATATTGATGTTATATGAATATCATTAAACTTCCTCCACTACATTTATATATTTTATAGAGTTTTTAAAAAGTATTTTTGCGTATGCCCTATATTAAGTCACATTAAAATGTTCATAGATCCAGCGCTAAATTATTATCAAAGAATGGGAGAAATATTTTCATTTCTACATAACAGATAATTTCTATCGACTATTTTTTCAGGATTTTTTTTCACATTCATAACTATTATTTTTTACCTATCATTCATTTATATAATCTTATACGTATATCCATACACCTTGTAAAATTTGATACTGCTCTTAGAAATGACATGATTTTTTACTTTTTAACAGTTATTTAATCTCATTTTTACCAATAAATTATGCTCTTATCCATATGATACAAGACATAAATTATTTTCACTTAACTTCAATAATATGAATAATATTTATTCATCTATCAGCTACGCATTTCTTTCTTTCTTTTTTTTTTTTTTTCTTTTTTACAATTATAATCTATTTAAATATGTGTCCTAGAAATTAATTTATATTTTTAATTATTTATTTTTACACTGTTCATAGCATTTTTAGATTAATTATTTAACAGGTTATTAAAATTAAATCAATTTATCTGTAAAATGTCAGCCAATCGACATATAAACTTTGATAAAAAAAAAAAAACCTTTGCCAGAAAATTTAAATTTGTGTACTTTTACGTTTGAATAATGCATTTAATACTTTTTTTTAGAAGTTATCGGAATAAATATAAAATTAATAACATTGTTCTTGATGAGAATTCTCATTCTATGACATTTTTTTTTTAATTTTCGAGACTTTCTGTTTTTACTTGCAAGCCATTATAGATAAAATATTGCTTTTATTGAGTATACTTTAGAAATATTATTACCTTTAGAAAATATTTTTAACTAGTTTAAAATAATTAAAAAACATTGATGTTTCAGTGGGAACTTTTAAATAAGTTGTAAAGTTTTAAAAACCGGTTGACTAACATTTTAGAAATATAGATAATCCGATATTGGTTAAATATTTATAATGTTACGATAAAATTCATTTGACATTGGTTTACTATAATGACTATTTGAGAAATATTAATAAAAATACTTCTTATATTAAAAATATCACTGATAAAGGGTTATAAAAAACAAGAAAGAAATTCTGCGATTCATACCAATGCATTTTATATTGTGAAAAATATGATTTATTTTTAATTTTAAAATGGTACTTGAAAAATTAAAATTTCTGGAAATTTTTTAAATTTTTATTTCCAATTTGTATATGGATGCAATATTGTTTATATATTTACATTAGAAATACTTACGGTGTTATTTACAACGTTGTGAAAATGTTGCCTTTATTTTAAAATAATTGATTTTAATTCATTTTAATTGCTTAATAAATATTTGCCTTTCATTGAAAACCTTGCCAATTTTATGTTTGTTAATATTGAATAAATATCGTTTTTATAGCGTTTCTTAAATATAAATAATGGCTCAATAGTTGTAGCGTGGCACCAAAATTCATTAAACATTAGTTTTCTAATAATACTATTCTATTATGATGATTTAATAAAGTTTTAAAAACAAATTATACAAAATGAATTTTCCAATTTTTAACACGTTTTATGTATCATAAATGGTATTGCTTGACCGTTGCGTTTTATATAAAAAATACAATTTTTTTTTCGCATTTTTTAAAAGTTCAAAACTGAAACAAAAAAAATCTCCATACAATTTACCGGTAAGGTTGTTTTCTGTTGTATAGTGATATTAAAAGAAATAGTAATAATAAGTATTTTTCTAAACATTTTTGCATAAAAATTTTCTCAGTTGAAATAAAATCATGGAATTGTAGTTTTATTTTAATGTATACTATATATTCACCGAGCAAAACTACGCGTAAAGTAAAAGTAAACAAAATTCTCCGCAAAGAAAGGGAGAAAGGAAACTGAAACTAACCTGCGGTCCCAACCACGAGCACCATGATCGCCGTGAATGTTGCCAAAATTCGGAGCATAATCCACGAGGAAATCGTCTGTTCGACTGACATAGGTTCGGACTCTCCCGCCAGACGATCGTCTACGCCCCGGCCGCCCCCCAACGGATCGATGGCAGAGACGCCAGGCGGTCGGGAGTCATAATTCGCTTTTGTTTGGAAATATTGGGGCATTTGAGAAATATTCAAAGTGAAATTTGGCAGATAAAGTAGAGATTTCTTCAGTTTTTTTTTTTTTTTTTTTTTTTTTTTTCAAACAGCATAAAAGGGTTTGCCAAAATTTTGTATTACGTGTACCATTTCGCAATATTCATGAAATTTATTTACATTTTTCGAAAAATAGAAAGGTATATATATTCATATTTAGCTCAAAAGGGGTATTGGGATTTCTTTCTAATCTTTGCATCTCCCCTATCCGCTTGTATGCTTTCGTAGGTAATGTTCTTTATTTCGCTTGCTTATCTCAGCATAGTATGCATTCACAAATAATTCTGCGATTTTGAAAGTGCATTTAGTAAAATGTTATTTGAAATTTTATAAAAAAGTTAAGAAAATAAACATTTTGCAACATGTTTGTTTATATAAATTCTAAATTTGGATAAATTTAACAATATATTTTTATTTTGAACTAGTTTAAATTTGTTTTAAAAATTAGCGTAAAATTTTCATTTTAAGTTCGTCATTTAATCTTTCACCTCAAAAAAAAAAAAAAAAAAAGAAAAGAAAAGAAAAGAAAAAGGAAAAGAAAAAGGAAAAGAAAAAGAAAAAGAAAAAGAAAAAAGAAATAAAAAATGATTCCCTTAATTGTTTTTAAACAGTTGTTTATTGATTTTAAGCATCTATTTGATTAGACAAATAGTCCAATTTTCGTTCATAATGTCAAGTATGAAATACCATTAGAGAGCACCTTTGAAAATATATTAACCTCAATTTAATTTTTGAAAAAAAAAACTCGAAAATTACCATACTAGCACAGTCGTGTAGATATAAATCTGAGGATTCCCACACAGAGCTCTTCGCTTTTGTGGCTAAAATGCTAACAACTGAAAAACGTAACACCCATTCGTTCTAAACAGTTATGATAAATTTTGTCATGCTTTACAGTGTGTACTTAATCTGATTAATAAGATAAAAAAAAATCTTTTAGTCATAATTTTTAACTAGTTGATATCGAAAGAAATTTTAAATTTTTTCCTAAACCATTGTTTCTTCGCACTTGTTCAATGTGAGTAAAATTTTGAGAGCATGGGAAGTTATATAATTTATATTTTAATTACACAATTTACTTATGTAATTTATTTTTTTACGGCATCAAATTAATTACACCAGCAAATTATTTTTTAAGGCTTTATAAATTTATACCATACATTTTTTGTTCTTTCAAATTAAATTTAAGTTATGATTTTTACATCATTTACAAGTACAGTCGTGGAAAAGAAAAATTAAACACCCCTTACTAACTCTGCAAAAAATTATCGTAGAAGAAAGTTACTGGTATCACACGATTGGTAATAAAATCTACTTTTAAATGATGTGTATTAAATTTGCTTAGGGGGCCATTATACACATTAAAATGAACCATAACATTGCTTTTTTTCAACAGCAGTACACAATTCTGACAGCATAAATGAACTATACACCCTTCAATTAGCCTAAAAACAACGAGTGTATTTTATAGGCTGTATCCAAATTGAAGTTTGGGGCTGGATTGTTGACCGAGAGAGGAGTAATTTGATTAAGGCATCTTAAGAGTTACTCAAATTGTCATTGAAAACTGCTATATTAGAGGGTAGCATAAGAAATTTCAAAATATCTAGTTACTTCTATCATAGACGGTCCCTTAAACCATCATTTTGCCGTTTTTAAGCATAATTTGAAAACTACTTGGAAGAAAAATGTGAAATTTTGGATTCCCATAAAGTAGGACTTAATAAACCTAAATCCATCAAAAAAATTGTTGGTGGAAATTGATAATTTTTTCGAATATTATTTTCATAATTCATAATTCATATAATAAAATTATCAAAATTGAAAATTCAACGTATTTATGTTTGGGTATTTTAGTATTATTGCTATACAAAAATTAGCACATTAGGAGTATAATTTCAGGAGATATTAATAAAAATATGAAAATGTAATTTAACATTAGAAGCACTAAATTTTGAATGTTTATAATTAAAAAACTTATCCTTCAAATGACTTGAAATTTGGTGCGTAGGTATAGTTTGAACCGAAGATTTGAAATATCATGTTAAAATAGGTATTGCCATTGAAAAAAAATTAAGTTTGGGTTCGTTTTAATTTGTAGATGCCCCCCTAAGCAAATTTTATATGCATCATTTAAAAGTAGACTTTATTCTAAATCGTTCGGCACCAGTAACTTTCTTCTACGATAATTTGTTGAGGAGTTAGTAGGGGGTGTTTACTTTTTTTTTCCAAGACTGTACATGCATTATTTGGAAACTTTCACCATGCATTATTAGGATTAGTTTATACGAACACTATTTGCGTCGCAACAGTTTTAAATATAATTTAAAAAAAGATACAATAAATGGTACTAAAAGTTATATATGTAAACTTATAATGATACTTATATAAGTAAACACATGGTTGTAATTTCTATTAAAAAAAAAAAGCGCACGATCGGAAGAGATTGATGCCAAGAAGATGCCATAAAAATGTTATTTTTATGATGTATATTTTTTTCTGTTTCTGTGGTTTTAAAATGTAAGTATTAAGGCTTACAACAGATTACTTTTACCAAATCATTAAAAATAGTAATTATATAATAGTAATTATAGAAAAAGTAAAATTTTTGGAAGGCTATTAAATTGCATTTCCGTCGAATGCCACAAAACACGGGAATATTTTGTTCTCTCAAAAATAAATACCTAAAATTCGATTAATTTCGACATGTAAAATTTATGTTATGGAACTATTTAAAAAATGAAAGTTCCTTGCTTTAAATTTTGCTTGCACTGAACAGTTCAAGAACTGCTAGATCAATTTAATTCTGGATTCAACTTTGAAACTTAACAATTTATCTGCATTCCAATGTGATGTTAAGGTAAAACAGTTTTCACTTAAAAGATACGCTGCAGAATACGTTACATTAAGTTTTTATATTTGGTGAATGAATTATAATTTCAAAGGGCTCTATAATTTATATGGCAAATATGCAAAATATTTAGTATTCTGTTCTATACCAACATTAACGAAAGATAATGCTATTTTGAATTGGAAAACAAGAGCACTAGCAACGCAATTCTGTGTTTTGCTGTAGCTGTAGTATCGTTGTGAGAAAACTTGTTTTACAGTGAAGCTTTCTGGAAACTAAAGAGATCTTAACGGACTGAACTTTTCAGATCTGAGCACGCTCGTCCAGGCTCGTAAAAAAATAATTCGGATCTCATTTTTCCCACTCTGACTCAATTTTTGAAAAAAATGCCTATATTTTTTAATCGAAATTATCTAATAATTAAAGTTTTTTAAAAGTATATTGAAAGCATATTTATGAAATTTTTACAGAACCGCATTTTCCAGATACCCGAATGCCATGCAGCACTGAATGGCAATATTAACTGAGGACTAAAAATGGAAAATGTTAAAATTACCAATATATATATATATATATAACCATTAATTAAACATAACCTACCACCATCAAAAACCGTAATATTGTGAATTAAAGCTGTAAGTATATATATATAAAAAAAAAAGTGCCAAATAATTTATTATAAGAATAATTATGGAAGAAAAAAGAAGAAAGTGGACACCGACAAATAATGGAAAAGCTTATATATGGAATTACGTTATCAAGGGCACAGAATTCAATGATATAAGCAATATGGTGGTTTTCTGTGAGAAAAATAAGCTAAAGCTAATATTATTTTTCTCTGTGCCCAAACAACCATTATAATCAAGTGAATAGATTAAAAATGAAAACAGAATAAAAACAAATAATATGAAATGGAAAAATCAATAAAACCTGTTTAAATATTTATAGGATATAAAATAGCAATAATACACAACATACCGATTAATATTTCAGTATTTTTCAATATATCCACACGCACATGGCACCCAAAATATTGTAAAGATTAAGGTGAATAAAACAGTTAAGAAATCAAAGTGATTGAGACCAAAGGATACAGTTAATACATTTTGAAAACTCATGAAAAATAAAATTAATATAATATAAAATAAAATAAATAGAAAGTAATTACATTATTTAAAATAACTAAAATGCACTATTAAATTAATTAATAACTATATAACAATATCGTCAAAATTTAGCTTAAAAATCCCCCTGGTGTAGTAAGTTATAACTGAAAAAGAGTTGCAAAAGACAAAAGTTATATCTTATTGTCAAAAGACAAATTTTGGTGCTGCCATCTAGTAGTATTTTTATTATTCAAATGTCACAAGATAAACATTTGAAATCCTAAGAATGTAATTTTTTTTTTTTTTTTTTTTTTTTTTTTTTTTCTTAACAGCAAAACCAAACAAATCCTTATATATAGATAATTATAAACCTAATATAAACCACACTATATATTTTTTAAAAACTATTGTTAATAAAATTTTAAAAAAGGAAACAAAATATTCTATTATCTTTATATATATATATTACGCATATTTTTATATATATTTTCGCAAAATATATATCTATATATATATTACGAAAAAATGTCTTAAATACCAAGCTTAACAAATGGGAGAACGCTTTAAGTGGTAACGCTAGTTGTAATGGTTCAAAAAAGAGTTGAAAATTTTCGTTGGTTGAATGTGCCACTCGAAGTGAAGTGGAGAACGCTGAAAGTACGAGTGCTAAGACGCGCGATGCTTGGTGAGTGATTTACCTATTCTAGCTGGCCAAAAGCTGATTTTTAAAAGCTTATCTTAGCGTAATTTATTTATTGCTTGTTATAGTTCAATAGTTAGGGAGTTGCACCCTGCTATTGGTTTTGATATAAATATAATTGTTTGGTCCACAGACTAGCGCAAAGTTGGTGCTTCTTAGTTCGGAATGATTCAATCCATTTGAGAATAGTTCTTTAATCTGTTACTTGAAGCGGAATAAAATATACTGCTCTATTATGGTCGCTTCCAAACAAAATATGGACTTTATTTTATCGGATTTATGTGCATAAAGTTTGCACATATCAGCTGTTATTACATATTTAATGTCTCAAAAAACGTTTTTTTTTTTTTTTTTTTTTTTTTTTTTTTTTTTTTTTTACAATTTTTCAATTTTAATATAGAAAAAGTTATATGATAAAGCACGATTAAGCTGAATTTTTTATATGATTAAATAGTTTAGATTATTACCTTTTCGTTCCAATTTAATTTGTCCGCCCGTAGATGCCCTCCCAGTTTTTAGAATTGTTTTTAGCTTATTAAGTCTAAATATATATATTTTTTAATTTTAGTTCAAGTACCATTTTCTGTTTGTCAAAAATAGCAGAATTTAAGTTAGTCACATAGATAAACTTTTGGACCATTATGCAACGGCAACAAGATTTAAAATTTAACAAAAATGTGAATTTGGTTGAAAATATTTTGTTCATAGAGGAAAATTACAATGAAGAGCTCATGAAGTTTTGCAAGAGTGAAATGTTTAAATTTATGACCAAATTTGGACAAAAGTTGCCAACTGTATATAAATATCTCAGGATAAAATGATTTAAAATATATTACTTGGCTGCAAATTTCGAGTGGTTACATAATTGATCCAGAAAAATTCTCCAAATTTAGATTTGATACAATGCCAAACATAATATAGGCATTTTCACATGATATCTTACGATTCCCATTCTTTACATAAGGTTCCTCTGTGCAGAGATAAATATAAATATACAACGGAATATACAATACAGCAGTTTTCATTAATGTTGTCGAATGTTTGCCCCGTATCTTAAATTTTAGAAGAAATTTTAGGATTTTTTATAATAATACAAAAGTAGTTTTATTACTTTAGCTTTCATATCGTTAAGAAAGTATCATTAAAATTATCAAAAAGAATGTAAAATTACAGGTCAATCAGATTATGAAACGTTTTTCAACGCATTCGGACTACTATAATAAAACTTCATAGCTTAAAAATGCGAAAAACGATGGCTAAGTAATAATTTGTAAAACATACAACACGTTTGAAAACACAATTTTAACCAAAGTCGAAAAAATAGCTGAAAATTTTGGACATCTCTATATATAAACTATATATTTATCTCATAATTCACAATATGCTAAAATGTAGAACAGTTAGTGAACGCATAGCACAGTTGAAAATTCCTCTTTTAGCAATCTCCATCAATAAACGGAAATGTATCTCATATGTTTTGTACAGCCCTATACATCATTGATAGAATTTATACACACTAAATAGTATGCAATTTTTATAATTTAAAACAGTATTCCACAACTGAAAACGCACTTCTATCAATTATTTTTATACGGAGAAAAATATAACTGATTTATTTTGTTTGCCCCTGTATATGAAAGATGAATGGCACACACTGTTAAAAATTTGCAGCATTCTGTCCAGTCATTTGACCGTTTTTTTCCGAAAACGGTTACAGAACCGCAATATAACATTATTCTGACCATATTATTGGCCATTTTATGGTCAGAATATAGTTAAATTATGGTTATGAAACCGTTTTTTCAGAAAACGGTCGAATGACTGGGCAGAATGCTGCAAATTTTTAACAGTGCATCATTTTCAATAGTGACCATCTTATAGTGCACCTCGGAGATATATATCAATTTAAATACTTTAGAAATAGTGTAACATGATCAAATGCACCAGAAATAACATTTCTCCATAGACCAATGTGACATAATTCTTTTTAGTGTCCCTGTAAATAATCGATAAATGTTATCCATACCGTATTCTATAGCAATCATCTTATAGTGCACTTCATAGATATGTACATAAATTTCAAAGTGTTTGAAATTATGAAACATTATTAAAAACCACCGCAAACGATTTTTCCCCAAAGGCCGTAGTGTAATGAAATACTTTTGAATGCCCTGTAACGAAATTATGAATGCTACATGCTACATTTTGCAATACCTAACATTCAATAGTGAATATCAATAACCTTTTTCAATTTCATGGCAATGCGACTATACTGACGCTAAAAATAATTTTGGCCAGCTAGAATAGGTAAATCACCCACCGTGCGACGGGATATTTTTATGCAAGTCAAAAAAAAAAAAAAGTTTACAAATAATAATATTAGATATTTAAACACTAAGACCAATGTGAGACGGGCGTCTTTTTTGCTGCTTTTTTGCTTGCGTATTATCCATTCACAATGCTATAGCATTGTGAATGGATAATACATAACCAAAAAAGCAGCAAAAAAGACGCCCGTCTGACATTGGTCTAAACTAGGGGTGCACAACCTTTTTAAGAGAAGGGCCACTTACAAAAAATTTTCGATTGTCGAGGGCCACATCAGTAACATGGAGCGAATTCTATTTCGGGGGGGGGGGGATCTTTGGCCTATAATCAGATAAAAATATGGCTTCGGAGTGGGGGGGGGTTACCCCTCTAAGTTCCCCTACTTAGTCAACGTATCCAATTCAATTGGCAAGGATATATCAACAGTTTACGTTTGTATATATGACAGAGATATAGCAAGGATTATTTTCAAGGAGTGATAACATTCCTTTACTCTATTCGGGGGAATAAATTTTGTTTTATTAAAAGTACTATAAAACAAACATAGGCATGAAAGTGGCTAGTGCCGAAAATAAATGTGAACTTTTTTAACAAAGGGAAGCGGGAGGGGGAGCCGGTCAAAGAAATTCGCGATTTTCCGGCCTGATCGACGAAATTCGCGATTTTTCCGCGCTCGACCGACATATTTGTCTATTTTTCAGTTCGTTATTTTTTTTATGTCTGAACAACGAAATTCGCGATTTTTCCCAATCGACAAAACTCGCGATTTTTCCGTACTCGATTGACGAAATTTGTTTTTTTTTTCGCGCCCGATCAACGAAATTCGCAATTCTTAACTGACTCTGGCGAAATTTGTAGTTTTTCCCGCGGAATATTGACAAAATTCGCGATTTTTTTCTCGTGATAAACTGAGAAAACTCGCGATTTTACCGCAGCCGATCAACGAAGTTTTAAATTTTTCCACGCATCATCGGCAAAATTTGTGATTTTTCAGTGACCGATCAACAAAATTCGCGATTTTTTTCAGGCCTGAACAACAAAATTCGCGATTTTTTTAGGCCTGACCAACGAAATTCGCGATTCTTTGGAACCCGATTGACAAAATTCGCGATTTTTCCGTGCCTGGTCGACGAAATTTGCAATTTTTCCGCGCCTGGTCAACGAAATTTGCAATTTTTTGCGCCTGATCAACGAAATTTGCCATTTTTAATTGACTCTTACGAAATTTGCAATTTTTTCCCCCGGAAAATTGACGAAATTCGCAATTTTTTCTCGCTATAAATAAACAAAAAACGCGAATTTTCTGCAGCCTATTAACGAAATTTGAGATTTTTCCTCTCCTATTCGATAAAATTCGCGAGTTTTCTGCACCTGATCGACGAAATTCGCGATTCTCAACTGACTGGCGAAATTTGCAATTTTTCCCTGGACAAATTGAGGAAATTCGCGATTTTTGCTCGTGGCTGACGAAACTCAGGATTTTTTCCGCAGCTGATGAACAAAATTTGTCATTTTTCGCGCATCATCAACAAAATTGACGATTTTTCTGTGCCCGATCAACGAAATGTGAGATTTTTCTACACCTAATTGACAAAATTCGCAATTTTTCCGTGTTCGATCAACGAAATTCACGATTTTTCCTAACCTCATTGAAAAAATTCGCTATTTCTCGACACCCGATCAATGAAATTCGCGATTTTTTCACACCCCATCAACAATATTCGCGTATCTCAACTGACTAACAAAATTTTAAAATTTTCTCGAGGCAAATTAACGAAATTCACGATTTTTTCAAGCGGCATATGGACAAAAATTGCAATTTCTTTCCCTTAAAATTGACGAAATTCGCGGGCCACACGTTAACCCATCGCGGGCCACAGGTTGTGCATCCCTAGTCTAAACCAAAGGAAGCTAGGTACAGTCGTGGAAAAAAAAAGCAAACACCCCTACTAACTCCTCAACAAATTATTGTAGAAGAAAGTTACTGGTACAGAACGATTGGGAATAAAGTCTACTTTTAAATGACGTATATAAAATTTGCTTAGGGGGCCATCTACATATTAAAACGAATCCAAACTTCATTTTTTTCAATGACAACACCCAATTTTAACGAGATATTTCAAATCTTTGGTACAAACTATGCCTAGACACCGAATTTCAAGTCATTTGAATGATAAGTTTTTGAATTATAAACATTCAAAATTTAGTGCTTCTAATGCTAAATTACATTTTCATATTTTTATTTATATCTCCCGAATTTATGCCCCTAATGTGCTAATTTTTTGTGTAGCAATAATACTAATATACCCAAACATAAATACGCTGAAATTGGAATTTTTATAACTTTATGATATGAATTATGATTTATGAAATTAATATTCGAAAAAATTATGCATTACAACCTACAATTTTTTTTTTTTTTTTTTTTTTTTTTTTTTTTTTTTTTTTGATGGAATTAGATTTATTAAGTCCTGATTTATGGAAATCCAAAATTTTACATTTTTCTTCCAAGTAGTTTTCAAATTATGCTTAAAAAACGGCAAAATGATGGTTTAAGGGGCCGTCTATAATAGGAGTGACTAGATATTTTGAAAATTCTTTTGCTGTCGTGTAATCTAGCAGGCTTCACTCACTTCTTAAGGTGCCTTGATCAAGATGAGGGCTCTCTCGGTTAACAATCGAGTTCCGAACCTCAATTTGGATACAGCCCTTAAAATGCGCTCGTTTTAAAATAATTAATTTCTCAGAAACTTATGGTACGAATTGCATAAAAAATTGTTTTTAGGCTAATTGAAGGGTGTAGAGTTCATTTATGCTGTCAGAATTGTGTACTGCTATTGAAAAAAACAAAGTTACGGTTCGTTTTAATATGTAGATGGCCCCTTAAGCAAATTTTATCTATATCTTTTAAAAGTAGACTTTATTTCCAATCGTTCGGTACCAGTAACTTTCTTCTACGATAATGTGTTGAGGAGTTAGTAGGGTGTGTTTACTTTTTTTTTCCACGACTGTACCTACATTTTAAAATGTTGACTAAGAGCCCAAAAGAAACGAAATAGAAAACGCTGTAAGTACCTGAAGTAGGAGTTTTTCTTTTTATCGCTCACTTGAAAAATTTCCTCTTTTGGACTTTCAGCGTTTTCCATTTTTAGTCCTCAATTATTACTTATGCTAGCGTTTTTAAAATTATGGATCGAAACCCACTGTTGAGTCGTGAGAGGTATTTTGGTGGGCCGTTGAATGATCGGTCAGATTTTCTGAAAATATTAAAGTGATTTTAAAGGATGCGATAATGTAATAAAAATGACATGTTATAACTAACAACATATAACAACATGTAATTTTAAAGGTAAAAATATACTAAATAAGTAAATAAGTAAATATACTAGTAAATAAGTTTTTGAAAAAGTGTGAAAATGCAGCGGACAAATTCGTAAATTTTAAACTCGTGCAGTTAAACACATTGGTGGTGGACACTGATTGGAGGTAAATGTAAATTAGCTGCGAGTTTTCATTTTACGAATGAGTCCAGTGTTTTATTATATTTTCGACAAAAAACAGCTTGAGACTGAAATTAAAGTTTAAATCCCAAAGCAGACCCTGCCTTTGTTGCCAAAATAATTCCATAAATAGCATCCATTTATAAATTGTATTTTTTCTAATGCATTCATTATTATTTTCTTCGTTTAGAAAGTAAAAAGTTTTGAAATTCCACTTTCATTTTAGTATCACTTATTACTGAACTCGAGTGTGTGCTTTGTGTCAGAATTCGTCGTTTGTTTAGGACTAATTATACAAAAGGCTCCTTATATGGGTCTCGAACAAAATTAGGACTCTAAAATAGGTCGCGTAACAATAACCGCTAACTTAGTCAATTAGAACATGAAAATTCCTTAGAAAAATTATTTTGCATTATAACGAAAGTAATTAAAAATAATAATAATTTAAAGTTTTAAAGAAATAAAAGGGATGTTATAAATATTTTTCTGTAATTTATTAAACCAAAATAAATTCCTAAAGCAGGGGTGATTCTGAGTATAAAACAAATTTCTGAAATTTACAGCAAATTTTCTGAAAGGTTACAGCAGAGGGGGGGGGGGGGGGGGGATCTCCTTCCGGCGCTAATTATGCGTTTTTTCCGCGATCCTTTGAAGAAATTTTTGTTATTTTCGCGATCTTTTGAAGAAATTAGCATTTTCCGCGATCCTTTGACGAAATTAGCATTTTTACGCGATCCTTTGACGAAATTGCCGATTTTGTTTGCGATCGATTGACGAAATTGATTATTTCCGGCGACCATTTTTTGAAATTTGCGATATTTTTTATGTCCGAATTTTCGGAATGCTGACCGATTTTTTTTAATTTTCGGAAAAGAATCACCAGTGTCCTAAAGATATATTTAAAAAACATAAAACAATAAAAAGGCATTCAACATGGAGTCCGCTCACTTGAAAGTGGGCGGCCATGGAAGGAATGAAATCCAGGCCCGGGCCGGAAAAAGGAAAGCTGGTCGTAAGCTTCAGAAAATAAGTAATCCCTGGCTTGGCAATACTCGAGTCACAGTAGAAGCAAATAGGCTGTGAAAGTGAAAGTTTGGAGAGTGAAGCTTTGTTTATTAAATTAAGGCGGAGAAAAAGTCAACCGATAAAATGGAACAGATGGTTTAACTATACTTCATTGAAAGTATTAACATACCAGCTATATTGCATTAAAAATCTATCAAATGCTTTTTATTCCTGTACAATTTGAGAATCGACGCAATAATTTACTTCTTGACTGACATAAGATAACGTAATCATTAATCCATTTTCATGGCATTCTATTTTTATGCTGTAATAAGAAATTTACTCTGGGTTAAAAGATAAATTTTATCGATTTTAGCTACTTAGTGAGGAATTGTTCATAGTACGTAGTTTAGAATTCTCTGAGATATTTTCAATATTTACAATAGCATTATAGAAAAATCAAAAGAAAATTTTTTGCATACCAGTGATTGTGATCTTTATTCTAAGAATGAAATTTAACTGGAAATTGTGTCAAACTTTTTTGTTATTAAACAAGGTTATTAGGTTATTACCAGTTTTTTTAGCATTTCGCTTACGTTAGTGTTCCCGTTTCGTGCACTCTTTTATTCTTGCTTCCATCGCAAAGAAACGATATAAATATATTTCTGTTTTTCTTTCTTTCCTTTCTTTTTTGAGGATATATTTTATTATCTCTCTTTCTCATTTCTAATAAACACTGTTAAACTATGTGAATGGAAACTTGGTGGTTCTGCTAAAAATGTTCTATTTATTAAATTATTAAAACGACAAAAGATTTTTATATTAAAAACATATTTATCAAATACGAACTAACTGTTTCAAATAAATTACTTATTACGCATTATAATTGTGTTTTAATATTTTATTTTAGCATGTAACCTCAGAAACTCAGCAAAATTAAGGCTGTAAATCGTGGGAAAAAAGTAAACACCCCCTACTAACTCTGCAGTTAATTATAATCGAATAAAGTTACTGCTACCAAACGAGTGGAAATAAAGGCTACTTTTAAATGATGCATGTAAAATTTGATTATTGGGCAATATACGAATCAAAACCAAACCAAACTTAATTTTTTTTCAATGGTAACACCCAATTTTGACAATATATTTAAAATCTTTGGTTCAAATTATGCCTAGAAATGAAATTTCAAGTATTTAGATTATAAGTTTTTGAATTATAAACATTCAAAATTCAGAGCTTCTAATGTTAAATTACATTTTCGTATTCTTATTAAAATCTCCTGAAATTATAATCCTAATGTGATAATTTTATGTGTGGTTATAATACTAAAAAACCCAAACATAAATGCATTAAATTTGTAATTTTAGAAATTCTATAATATGAATTATGAATTTTCAAATTAATATTCGAAAAAAATATAAATTGCAACCTACAATTTTTTGATAGATTTATATCTATTATGTCCTGCTTTATGTGAATTTTCAATTTCAATTTTTTATCCACGTAGTTTTTGAGTTATGATTTAAAAACGTCAAAATGAGGGTTTAATGTCTATGATGCGCAGAAAAGCATAATTTGAGAAAAATATATTTTACTCATTTTATTGAAACATTTGAGATGGCAATAGTCGAAACATATTAAGCGAGTGAAATGGTCATATTGGCAAGAAATAATACATTAATAGAAATGACATAGTCATTCTGTAGCATTTCAACAATCGAGCACAGAACTTCAATTTGGATACAGCCCCTAAAATATGTTCATTTTAAGATAATAAATTTCTGGGAAACCAATCGAACGAATGTCATGAAAATTCGGATTTGGGATACTTGAAGAGTGTAGAATTTATTTATGGTGTCAAATTTGTATATTGCTATTAAAAAAAACAAAGTTTGGGTTCGTTTCGATATTTAGATGGCCCCCTAAGCAAATTTTATATACATCATTTAAAAGTAGACTTTATTTCCAATCGTTTGGTACCAGTAACTTTCTTCTACTACAATTTGTTGCGGAATTAGTACGAAGTGTTTACTTTTTTTTCTCCACGACTGTACTACAAATGTAATGAATTCTTAATTTAATTATCAAATAGCACCGTGTACAATTATATGGAGTAATTTATCTATTCAGAACATTATGGCGAATATGAAAACTATATGATTCATTCAGTGTCAATATATTTATTCATTAATTATTATAGTTTTTTAGCATTTGCATTTATGATTTTATCTATATTATTATTTCTCGAAGTTATGTTAGTCAATTATTTACACTGAACTCAAATTAGAGTATAAACAAATAACAACAACAACAAAAATTATTCAATTAAACTGAATTAGACGAATTCATTTTAATATAAATAATTCATAAATCATCATGCATGTGAAAATTATTTGATATGTTTCAGTGCCGATATATATATATATATATATATATATATGTGTGTGTGTGTATGTATGTATGTATGTATGTATGTATATATTAATATATGTATTACTTTTGTTTATTTATTTACTTATTTATTGTATATGAAAGGAAAACATAGAAAAGTTGAGATAAACTTATAAAAACAATTTTTGCTTTCATATTGCAAGGGGCTTTCCATATTACAGAATATAAATGAAAACAATTTTATTTTAAGACACTAACAGATGATTTACATTTAACATCAAAAATAATTTTTATATAAAAATATAAATCATGAATTCAGTTTCGAAATTTATTAAAAGCAATAATTTAGCATTAGCCACATGCCAGGAGTTAATAACCGAAGAAATCGCCAGAGATTTCGCTACCTACATTCAGCCTTTTTGAGAGTCGTTGATAATTTCACCGGTTTAAGTTCGATTACATGTCTGTTAAATTTGTGTTTTATTTATATTATTTTATAATTTTATTTATTTATTTATGAAGTTTTAATTTCGTTATAAGACATTAGCCGAAACAAACGCTGAACTATTTATATTGCTGTAAGTCCCAACTTGTTAATCCTTAGTAATTGATTTGCATCCGATCGAGATAGATATTTTAAATAATCATGATAAAAAATTATTTTAAAAGCATAAAAATTTAGAGTCAGTTTAATATACTTTTCAAACAAATTGCATCTGAAATAACTTTTTTTTTCTATTCGATTGTATGAACATTTAAATTGTGCGATGTTTAGAAATTAAAAAAATTGCAGCAAAAGCAAAACTATTGTTGGTCAGGCGTTTCCACCGTCAATGTGATATCAGCGTTACACACAAATATGTTTTTGCTTTATAATATACATATTTATGAAATTCGAATTAGCTGTTTAGTAGATACTAACTGTGTTGATGTGCGTTCCTTATTCCATTATTCCATTATTCCATTTTAATATATAATGTTAGAAATACAATAGCATGTTTTAAAACATATCAATTAATAAATTGCTCATCAAACTTCATTGTCATTTGATAATTAATTTTCAAAAACATAAATAATTTGTAAAATGCAATGTATTATTTTTCATTACAGCACTGATGAAAGTAAATTCTGCTTGGAATTCAGAAACCTGAACCTTACCAACAAAAATTCGCTTTTCACCAGCTATAGTGCCATTGTAAGAAAACACGTTTTACAGTTAAACATCCGAAATCGAGTGACAAGAGTGAATAAGTCTTTGTTAAATCAAATGGTGGAAAAGTCACCACAGTGGAATATATTAAACGAGTTTTTGTATAAAATTTATAGAGTATGAAGCAATTATTTGAAAATATTGTTACTTATGTTGTGCTTAAATTTATTTTATTAATTTATTAGAGGATGTGATCTGAGAAATACTGCAAAATTAAATAAGAATAAAAAAGATTATGATTTTGCATAAGAAATATGTTAAGCTTGTTTTTAAATCATTGTATTTATCAAATATGAAGCAATTGTTTCAAAAAATTGTTACTGTTTCTAAACGTATTTTATCAGTTTATTTTTTCATGTAATCGCAGGAACACTGCATGCATTAAATAGAAATTAAAAAGATTATGATTTTGCATAGGAAATATGTTAAAAGAGCTTTTATATAATATTTATCAAGTATGGAGCAACTGTTTGAAAAGATTGTTAGTGTTTCTAAGAGTTTTTATCAGTAATTTCGATCATGTAATCGCAGGGACACTGCATAAATTAAATAGAAATTAAATATATTATAATTTTGCCCACCTTCCTAAAATAGTACTATATTTAACTGTATGATAAGTAAATGTCATTGTAGTTAATTATTATTTATTATTTTTATTTTATTCTATTTTTATCTAAACATTTTGAATTTATATTTTCTTTTATATATATTATTATTTTGCAACGTAACGTCGTTTACGTTCTTTAAATTGCAATGACATTAATGTTGAAAAAAATAATAATAAATAGATAGCAAAATAAAATTTCTTAATAAAACTGAATTTATAATTAAATTCGATAAATAATATTATGTTTAATATAAATAATATTGAATATCGATAATTACCAATATATAGTACTTCATAGTAATTAAATGAATTCGTATTCTGTTGACTTTAATAATTCAACTGCTGTGAAATGAATTTATTTATTTTTCAACTAAATGATAGATTTGGGAAAAAAAGTTACAAATCTTTACATTTCAATTATTTTACATAAAATTCTTGCATATAATATATGAACCACCTGCGTGAAAATATCTTTATTGGTATGATGTGTGTTTCATTGTATTTTATTTAGTATGTAATTATTTAAAAGCGCCAGCATGCTTCAAAAGATATTAATTGATACTTTATACATTAAACAACACGAAGAAATTATCATTTCGTAATTCTTTATTAGACACATTAGATCTAAAAAAAATTTACATTTGAATATAAAATATTTTCCACCGAACCATTGATAAAAGAAAACTTATACTTCGAATTCAAAAACCTGAACCATGCAACAAAATTCCGTTTTTCACCAAATGATGTAAAAGTCAAAAGAAACAACGGGCAAGCTTGTTTCAAAATCACTTATATCAAGCGCAAATCAATATTCGGAAGACGGATTCCCCTTCTAAAATAGTATACTATTTTTAACTGTATAGTGTGTAAATTATTTATTCAGAATGCATTATCAGAAATATGAAAATTACCTAAAATATCCCTGTCATTGTAATTAATTTTATTATTATTATATATTTATTTAAACTTTTTGCATTTCTATTTCCTTTTATATTATTTTTCAACGTTATGCAGTTTACGTGCTAAAAATTACAATTAGGTGAATACTGGGGGAAATAATAGATTGAAAAACGAATTTCTAAATCAAACTGAATTCATTGAATTTATTATTAAAATCAATAAATAATATTGCATTTAATATAAATAATATTGAATATGAATATTACATACCAAAGTTTAATACTTCATAGAAATTAAATGAATTCTTATTAAATTATATTAATTTTAATAATTCAGTTACTGTGAATTGAAATTATTTATTCTTCAACAAAAGGATAGATTTGAAAAGAAAAGAAAAGAAATAAGAAAATAATGAAAAAGTTTTCATTATAATCACTTTACATTAAAATTTTATATATGAAATATGAACCATGAAATATGAAAAATGCACTATAAAAGAATATTTTTATTGGCGTGATGTGCGTTTCATAGTTTTTCATTTAGTATGGAATTCTAGAAAAGTTCAGCATACTCCAAAATGTACGAATTAATACTAGCTCTTAATACAGCACAATTTTTTACATCTGACGAAGAAATTATCATTTTGTAACACTTTATTAACTACATGAGATCTAAATTAGTGCTTTCGATGGATACGTATTTCAGTTATACGTTTAAACGATGTACGTATATACGTATAATACTTTCTATGAAGTACGAATGCCTTAAAATATACGTTTAAACGTATCCGGACACGTATAAGGGTACATCGGTTAAACGTATTTTTAAGTATACGTACAGTTAAAGTATACGTATATTTCAAGTATCGTATTCACTTTTAATAGCACTTGACCTCATCAGTCTTACGTCATTTAATGGAGAATAAGCTGGAAATAGTGTTTTTATTTCAAAACCGAAAGTTATTACCGTGGATTTCAAAAAGTACTTCGTAATTTTTTACTTTGAATTCACTTAGATTTTTTGTTCATCTTATGGTATTGAGATCAGACACCCCGTTATTTTTATATTTCGCGTATATAATGTATACAAATTGTATCCGTTGTAAGAAACTACCAAAATTAAATCCCTTTTTGAGTAAAGAATGAGAGTATAAATGTTTCAGATACATTGTGAATCCTTGTTAAGTATGTTTTTTTTTTCCTTTTTAATCTTTTAAAATTTTTTTACTAGTCTGTGTTACACTTCAAATTGCATCCACGCGCAAACGTTATTATTTCCATTGAGCTAATGTTTTCTACCCTGTTAATGTATAATGAAAATCCATTTTTTTAAATAGTGACACTCATGGTATTTTTTATAAAAAATGTTAGGGCATTACGTTTAAGATTTGTTAATATTGACAAATATCATTTTTTGTATAAAGTACCTATAAATTTCGATTACGTATAAACCGGCAAATAATCGACTTGCAGGTTTTAGAACGCAATTACACATGCTTAAAATGTCTTGCCTTCTCTTTTCGTTTTAGAATAAAACATATTTTCAAAATATTTTTAATTTAGAAAACAATATTCTTAAATACAATAAAAGTATGATTACAAAACTTCCTATGAGTCGTATTGATCAATGTCACTATAACATATAAAGTAAATTTAAGTCTGTTCTGTGGTCGAATGAAAAATAATGTTTCGCGAGAAGGTTCAATGCCACAAATCAAAAGAAGCTAGCTTGCTGTGCTGCAGATCTGCGAAAGGTAGCTTTACAGCTACCCACTTTCAATAGTAAAACATTTCATAATTAATAGCTTAGTTTTTCGGGAAAACAACCAAAATCAAAACTGATGAAAAGTATTCACATTTTTTTAAGTACCTATGCACAACAGCGAGAAGGTAGATAAATCCGAGGCCATCGTGGTACTTTCAACAAAGAATCGCGAAGGCCCTGGTGAACCGCAAGAATGCGGGGCTCTAGTGGATATTTCTCAATGTCTAAAATCCGCAGATAAGCATCTATTTTCATGCTTTGAACAAAAAACGTTTAGATGCACTACTTTTAATCGGTTGGTTAAGATCCGTATATACGATGTACTGTATAGGCTGTTTTTAATAATACGTATAACCGCCGTAGCCATATTATACGTATCTGAATCCGTATCCCCGTATACTACGTATTATATGTATACTCGTATAAACGTTTAATAGGGAGCACTAATCTAAATACAATGATATTTGCAAATGAATTTACATTTGAATACAAAATATTTTCCACTAAAGCATTGACCAATGAAAACTTGTACTTCGAATTCAAAAATTCATGCAACAAAATTCCGTTTTTCACCAGCAGCAGTGTTAGTGTAAGAAAAGAAGGTTTACGGTTAAGCATCCGGAATTGACAGACAAGAGTGAAAGCTTTTAGAGACTTTGTTTATTAAATGAAATGGTAAAAAAGTCCAAAGAAAAAAAATGGGAAATTTTGTTTCAGAATCACTTACATCAAGGACAAATCAATTGCCGAAAGACGGTTTTCACCGTGGGGAAATGTATTTTGCCTTTAAATTATAACATGCATTGATAGTAATTCTGCAAGGTTAGACATTCTTTAAAAATAGTTAACAACAATTACTTTTTTTTAGCACTTTCCGCATAGTCGAAAAGTGTTTATGAATTTCGGTTTGTCTGGCTGCCGTCTGGTCGTGCTTTAATGTAATATACTCGGTAATATACACGTTAATATACTCAGATTGCCATGAAATTTTTACATGTTTTCGAAGTTTATTAGAGAATGTTTGGTATTGAAAATGAAGTGTGTAGCATTTATAGTTCGTTTACAGAAAAAATAATCTGACCAGTATGGTCAATGGGTAAAAGTTATTTGCGGTGCGTTTTATTGATGTTACGATATTTGAAGCATAACGATATTAATACGAGGCTATATCAATAAGTTTTGCCCTCACATAGAAGTAATTGAGTAAAATTTATGAAATTGCTACATAGTATATTTATTATAGCCCTTTTCTATATAGTCACCGTGCATAGTAACACATTTCTGCAAACGGTATTTCAAAGAGAGGCGGGAGAATGTATTCCAGGAAGCGCTATAGTAGACCCAAAGAGGGTCATTTTCCTAACTTTTGCCGATCCTCACATGTGACATATAGTTGGAAAGGTCTGTGACCACTTATTCATGCTATGCACCTCCCGCCCCCCCCAAGTTTTCCCCCCGGGGGCATGATTGATGTACGCAAAATTTAGAAAAGTGCCTCCCGAAGTACAAATTTGAGGGGGAGGGGAGAGAGAGGTGCATAGAATGAATAAGTGGTCACAGGCTTTTCCAACAATATGTCACATGTGGGGGTCGGTAAAAGTTAGAAAAATGTCCCCCTTGTGTCTACTATCGCGCCTCCTGGAATACATCCTCCCCCCTCTCTTTGAAATACAAATTGCACAAGTGTGTTACTGTGCACACTGATTATATAGAAAAGAACTTATAAAATGTAGCAATTTCATAAATTTCAATCAATTATTTCTATGTGAGGGCTAAAACTTATTGATATACCCTCGTGATGCATGACTACAGCATGCTTTCTTGGAAATGTAGAGTAAGATGCATTTATAGTTCATTTGCAAAGACGCAAAAAGTCTTCCATTACATTATTATAATGTACTTGAAGAAATTGTTTGTGGTGCATTTTAATGATGTTATGATATTTCAAACATAATGAAATTAAACTACATCTCTGAGGTTCAATAAGGTGTTTTTCTATAGATTATGAAGTACATGGAATTTTACATTCATTTACATAACAAGAAATCAGATAATTGCTGGAAGTACATTTTCTGTGAAACACAAATACACATGAAATACATGAAATACAAATATAAGCAAAAACATAGTCGATTTCTGTAAAAGAATCCAGCTATAAGCTAAAAATTGAAGAGATAACTTTTATATACTTTATAAATATATAATTTCTGTTAGCTAAATGTTTAGCAATGTTAGCAAACAACTTAAATATATATATATATATATATATGCATATAAATATATATATATATAAATTAATAACACAACATCACTCAAAATTTTATATAATAATTAATTTAAAGAACTATATTCCAAATTCGTATAGCTATAAAGCAAAGTGCTGCATCACAAACTTTTAACACATCAAGGTTTTTTGTTCTGATACCAATTACTTGGCAATCCGAGTATATTTACGAGAGTTAGAGCATGGGCAGATGGGCACACAAAAAGAATTCATAAACTGTTTTCAGTTATGTTGGAAAACTTAAAAAAATGAAGTAGCTACGATTCTTCGAAAGGATCATGCTGCTGAAAAACTCTACTGTGTGTAAAAAATACAAAATCATGGTAGAAAGAAAAAACAAATTAAAGTTTAAAATTTAAACTGAATCTTCGTCTTCATTTATATATCTTAAGAATAAACGAGCAACAAATTTACAAATAATGTTTTTGAAAACTGTTAATGCAAATATATATGTTGGGAACTGAAGATTCTGACTAAGTTCTACAAATATCCATTTTTCTTCTCCTGTTCATTTTATTAATTTAATTATTTTTTATGTTTGATGGTAATTCTTAATGTTTTTTAAGTGTCATATTTATATACATTTATTATATATAATTTATTTTATATGATTTAGCATATTGCTATATAATACTATTATCAATGTTATAAAATTATTTAAATTCTCCGTTTAGATTAATTGGGTTTGGTAGCAGAATATATTGTATGCATTATATGCTATTTATATTCTAAAAACTTGTTATTACATCTCTTATAGTTAAATTTCATTATAAACATGTTTATTTATGTCTTTATGATACATAGTATCTTAATAATAATAATTGTGGTTAATCTGATAACATTTATCTTTATTTAATATTTTTGTGAATAATGATATATAATATGGTATTATTTATTTATTAGGATATGTTGGGTAAAGCAGATGGTAAAAATTGAAAGCATTAGCCTCAATTCGGTTACTATGCTACCTTTATTTAAATACATGGAAATATTCATTACTAGGGATATAATATCAATTTTCATTACAACTAAATATAATTATATAAATGGACAGTTAAATGAATAATAATAATTTTATATTATATGTAAATTTCCAACTGGGCGAAAAATGTCCGGACCAGGATTCGAACCCGGGACCTCCTGGCTGAAGCCGCCAGTGCTTTGCCATCTGAGCTATCCCGGACGATTCTGGTCGAACTTTTTCACTCAGCTAACCTTGATGAATACAGCATCTGGTCTGAAACCTGGTTCAGCTCAACAGAATAACTCTCAGGTAATGGAACTCCAGAAATCGCTGGATACGAAATTACACTAGATAAATATTAACACAATTATTCTAATTGGTAAACAAATCATATTATATGTAAATTTCCAACTGGGCGAAAAATGTTCGGACCAGGATCAAGGTTAGCTGGGTGAAAAAGTTCGACCAGAATCGTCCGGGATAGCTCAGATGGCAAAGCACTGGCGGCTTCAGCCAGGAGGTCCCGTGTTCGAATCCTGGTCCGGACATTTTTCGCCCAGTTGGAAATTTACATATAATATGATTTGTTTACCAATTAGAATAATTGTGTTAATATTAATCTAGAATAATTTTATAATTGGATAAAGAATGTTAAAAATAGTATGGCGAGAATAGGAATGAAATGGAGGTGGGAAAGGAATAAAGCATTGATTTATTTATTCAATTAATGAAATTTTTGAATGTCTTTTATCTATTTTTTATTCTCTTTTAACTATTTGATATTGTAAAAAGAAAAACATAGCTTAAGTAATTAGATCAAAATACTTTCATTTTTGCATAACAGATGGCAGCACCAAAAATTAATTTGTATTATGTCTATGGCATTTATTAGTGTAATATTCTTTCATTTTTCATTCAACACTAGGTGGCACTAATGCTAGTTAATGGCGATAATGTAAAAAAAATAGTTTTGGGAATTTTTTACTCTAGTTAAGAAAATTTAAAAGTATTAATAGGTATTTTAAATACTAATATTGTAATGAATTTCTATTTATATTAATCAATTGCATTTACCAATGTATTTCAAAATGGATTAACTGCAACCATTCGGTATTAATATCTGTGTTAACTTAACTGCAAAAATAACCTTTAAGTTATAGCGGTAATGGATAACATGTGCTGGTGTGTATTTGGATTAAATAAAAATGGGGTTATATTAGGTAAGCTGTATAATATCACTATATTTCATTGATATAAATTAATTATTTAAAAGGTTGTATTGATTTTTCCATTTCAGGGGATTTAATATTATTCTGTATTCATCTCACATCTATTCCTTTGGTCATGTAGTCGTTTGGGTACACTGTAAAAAAATACAGCCAGTTTTCCGGTGGGAATCGGAAAAATAGTTGCCCTTATCGTACCGGAATAATTTCCGACCCAGCTCGGAATAAAATCCGTAAAAATAAGGATTTAGCCAGTAAAACGGTATTTTACGGATTTTATTCCGATTTTACGGATTTTATTTCGAGCTGGGTTGGAAATTATTCCGGTATGATAAGGGCAACAATTTTTCCGATTCCTACCGGAAAACTGACATTTTTTTTTTTTTTACAGTGTACAGGGGGGAAAAAAATTTCAGCTTTTAGCTTTTTTTCTCTACAGAAAACGACTATTTTGCTTATATATTTGAATTCTGTACCCTTGATAACGCAATTCAATATAGAAGCTTTTCAATTATTTTTATCGGTATCCATATTTTTCTTTTTATTCTTCCATATTAATACTCGTAAGAAAGTACTTTTAGTATCCATGTTATGCGTGTTGTGGGGTACTGTATTTGTTATTGTCATTTCATTCATAATATCACAGTTTTTGTTGTTGGTCGGTAATGTTTATTTAATAGTTATATATATATATATATATATATATATATATATATATATATATATATATATTTGCAAAATTCGTAAACTGTAAAAAAAAAAAGATACTTTTTAAAATGGAAAAATATGTCGGAGGATTCTGCATGTGCGGCCTTGGTGCAAAAATAATGTATGATTTTAAAATGAAACTTATTTCATAAGCATTTTATATGCAGAATTTAATCCTAGTGGTATGTATTATGTATCGTTTTAAATCTCATTTTAATCACTTTCTTTCCAAATTAATTGTTTTCTTTTTTCTTTTATTTTAAGACTAATAATTGACTTCAGAAGCAAAGATGTCAATACAAGATTTCCGTCAAATTTATTTTTACGAGTTTAAACTCGGTCGCAGTACAGCTCAACGAAACGTTAATGAAGCTCGGGGCGAGAGATGCATCAACGTAAACACAGTTTTGCAATGCTTTCAAAATTTTCATTAAGTCGATTTCGACCTCCAAGAAAAGGGTGGTCGCTGGCGTTCTTCTATTGTTGACGATAATCAACTGAAGGAATAGTCGAAGTTGATCCAACCAAAAAATCTCGAGAAATTGTGAATGAACTCAACATTGACCATTCCAGTATCGTGCGCCACTTAGAGCAAATTGGCAAGGGGAAGAAACTCGATAAGTGAACAACTCACGACGAGTAGAACAACTCACGCCGCACAGCTGACCCTTCAAAAGTTACACGCGTTCCCCTACGAAATACTTCCTCACCCAGCGTACTCACCGGACCTCTCGCGAACCGACTACAACTTCTTTAAACACTACACAACTTTTTGAGGGGAAAGTTTTTTGGTCAATAAAGATGATATCGGAAATGCCTTCCTAGAGTTTGCCGCCTCTAGAAGCCCAGACTTTTGTCTCGTTTCTCTTTGGAAAAAACATATTGATTGTAATGGCTCTTACTTTGGTTACAAATATATTTAGTTTAAAAAAAAAATTATAGCGTTTCAAATTTGAATTGAAAATCCTGTTTTATTGTTGCAGCAACCTAATATGTGGGAGGCAGGATACCATTATTTACATTAACATCTTGACATACTATTATTTACACTGCCATTTTTTTCTGATATCTGACCACCTAATATTTTATATAAAGTCAATAACATACTACTGAGTTTATATGGGGTCAATCTAATTTTTTTTAACTAGGACATAGCTAAGCGATAAACCCTGACAAGAATATAAAACATATAATTCAAGTATACTTGGAAACAAAACTTCTCTAAAATAAAGCTACAAATATATATTCTCCTGGCATCATATCAGATTTGTAAGGTTTTAGAAAGAAAAGAACAATAACAAGTAAATTTTTCAAACAAATTAGTTAAGTTAGTTTTACACATGCTTTATGTCTGTTTTTATTTTTCCTTTTAGTTAGAGAAACAAATGAATAAAACATAAAAAAAAGTCCCCTCTAACCCCGGAATAAGGATCTGAATTATTATCGGCTGCTTTTATTTTTTCTTCTTTCGCCGGGAAACGGAACGAAATTCTCGGCCACTCTTTTTCACAAACATTTTTCAATCTCTGTAAGCAGAGGTCATTTGTAATCAATCAACCTGCGAGCTCTGCTCTAACATCTCGAAATATATACAGCAATCAAAGCTTGGAGTTTCTCACGACGAAATAGTTGGAGTGGGGAAAGAAATTAAAGTACACATATTTGAAAAATAAAATGGCGTAATAAAAATGTTTCATTTTAATGCGATTTTCAAATTTTAAAATAAAAAGGCCTAAAAATATATTGGATGTGGCCATTTAATTAGACAATTTTTAATTGCTTTAACCCTTTGAGGGGCAAGCAATAATGTCTCTGTAATATTGAATTCTCACCGGAATAATCGAAAAATTTTATTTTAAAATAAGGAAAAGCAATTTTTGAACAGTTCGCCCCCAAATTTAAAAATATAAAATTTAGTTAAAAGTTTGTCGTGCGAGTCTTGTTTCAATTGGATGGGATATTATATCCCATCGCCCCACAAAGGGTTAAGGGGTCTCAAGACTCTTAAAATTGGAAGAAAATAAAAAAAAAAAAGACAATTTTCAACATTTAATGTCTTAAAATCAACACAATTTTGATTGGTAAGGATATATATGTGGAAGGATATATATAGGAAGATATGTATGTTCTTTCATTTCATGTATTTAAAAAATTGCAAGATGCAGAATTAGCATTTACAGAGAGCTCCAAGCTGTCAGACATTTGACGAGCAGAAAATCGGCATAACACATTACGCGCAGGATTACAAAACAAATTTTGTAACTAGAATGAAAATGTTGTTGTCTACTTATGCTTCAGATTATAATAATTACCCTGAACCTGAATAAATTTGTATTTAAAGCATTTTTATATTTTTTATACAAAGTTGTACTTAGCTAATACAAAATTTAGAAAATTTCAACAATATAATTACCTCAAAGAATATATTTTTTAAACAATAAAAAGGAAATTTTAGGTTCAGTTTATACAGACTAACATGAAACATATGTTTTAAAAATTTCATTAAAAAATACTCGGAAGTTTTTGAGATATTGCACGTTATGCCCAAAAACTTCATTTGGAGAAAAATGACTTCAAAGTTTCAGCCGCTCAGCTATTTTGTGAGTATAATTCTAAATTCCTTAACTTCTGTTGAAATGGGAATTTCAGGGAAAAAATTGTATCAAAATGTTCAGAAAAGATAAAAATTTAACATCTAAAAAAATTAAAGTTTCAAAAATTTTAAATCTTTAAGAGTTCTGAGACCCCTTAAGACAGTAGATACCTTAGACAATATTTAGATAATTTTTAATTGCTTTAAGAAATTTCAGTATCGTTTACTTGTATGTCTTGTACTATAATGCTTTGTTATATTTGTACTATTCGGAAGATGTAGAAAATCCAGACAGAAAACACAACGCAAAGATACTTTCTTTTATTTACATAAATTACAAACTTTAATACCAATATGTAGCTTACTTTGTTATTTATTATATAAATATATTTAAAACTTACATACAAATCATCATATCTGGAAAGTTGCTTATGGGCACAGTCAATTTTGAGTTTAATACTGAAAGATAATTAAAACCTTTCTGTCGCTGTTGTTTTCTGTGATTTTGTATATAATTACTTTAATAAAATTTTATCATAACAATTGACTTGGCCCCAACAGTGGCTGACAGGTTCTACTTTAAAAGCTGATAGAACGGAGGTGACGGGTTCCAACCCAATCACGTCGGTCGGACTAGTCATTCGGAATTTTCTGTGGTTTTCTTAGAACGTTTCGTAAATTGAGATTAAGTTCACTTAGAAAGTCGCACATGGAGGCCACACTCCCCCCCCCCCCCTTCAGGCCTATATTTCTCGTGTAAATCATTGGCCTTCATAAAACATTACCAACACCTAATAATTGATTTTTATGACTCATATTTTAAAAATGTTGTCATTACATATTGTATATTTCAGAATATGTACATTACAAAAGCCATTAGAAAATAGTAAGGGAGAATAATAATGCGTAATTTCTTTTATTTGTTTAAATTGCAAACTTAATAATCAATATTTAACTTACATAGATAAGCAGTGATATCTAAGTTATACGTACTTGTAAACTTAAATAAAATCATCATGTGATGAAATCTGCTTATAGCCGTGGTCATTTCTGAATTTGACACTTGAGGATAATTAGAACATATCGTTAGTTGTTTTTAACTTATGTCCTGTAAATAAAAAGGGGCAACGCTAATTATGATTCCTGAAAGATCACGGATTTTTTTATAATTTGATTTGAGAAAGCTATACATCGGAATGAAAACTGGTTTGAAGATATTTATTATATCAATCTTCAGCATCATTAACATATTATGTTTCTATCAGAAATTTAAATGGCGGTATGGTCTTTACAACATGATGAAGCTATCAAAAGTCGGCTTGCTCTAAATTCCATAAGGAAAATTGTGCCCATTTTATGGATTTTTATCATTTTGACAAATATCAATATTTTTTTAAGAATCCTGTGGACTTCGCTTGGAAATCTGATTTAGGTTAACAGAAAAGAAAACCCCCTTTTTTTTTTCAAGTTCATTTGGAGAGCCATCCTTTTGTAAGTCAAGGAGAGCTACATATTTGGCATCAACGTGTTGCCACAGCTCCTTTGATTTTTATAAAAAATTATATATACTAATGATGTTAAAGATTTGTGTAATAAATACCTTCAAACCAATTTTCATTACGATGAATAGTTATATATGTATATTATGTATGAAAATTCGCTGCTTTTTCAGGCGTCGTAAGTAACGTTACCCCTTAAATAACTGGTTCCCTATAAAGCGCGTCGGCCTCACAGTGTTGAAGTTTGATTTTTAAAGAGGGCAATTCCAGATTTGCTAACAACCCATTCCTTTCCCTGTCAGTTGATTTTTGTCTTTTTTGTTGGAAAACTAAAGTTATAAACTAAAATAATTAAAAATAATACACGAAGACTTTTATAATAAAATAATTTTTTTTTCCTTCAATTTTGAAATAGTTTCTATTCAAGTTCAAAATAGAATCATAACCAGAATAATTAGACGAGAAAAGACAAATGAAAATTAGAAACATTTTTTTTTATATATATATTTAAAAACTTTTATAAATTTCTTGGTCATAATTCTATTTTTAAAAAAATTTATAGCTTTTCTGACAGATATTTGTTGGATGGCAACTCTATTTATATTCCATTCTGATTTATGTCACATCAAGAAACTTCTACTCATGAAACTACTGAAATATGTATTTAAAGCTGACTGTTTTGAACACGTTTAACATAAAAAGTGCTTGAAATATCTAAACGAGGTATTAGGAGCCATATAAATAAACTCAAAAACGAGCATGACAGACGGAAATGAGTGAATAGTAAATTTCTTATGGCTCTCGTGCAAGCCCTAAATACACTATATAGAGAATTATAATGCAGTATATGTATTATGTGAAATAGAAAAAACGGCAAATAAAACTTTATAAAGATGAGAAACTGGAAGTAATTCTTGTGTATTGTGTTATTCATATGCATATATCGTAGTATCGAAAAATTTCCTTCGTTTTCTTAATGACATAGTATTAAAAACTATTATAAAAGTACAGTCTTAAAAAAATATATATACACCAAACTAACTCTGCCGCAAGTCATAACATGATAATCTGATTGGCATAAATCTATTATTAATAACGTCTAACTAATAACTTATTAATTAATGCTACACTTAAATTTCGCTTAGAACTAGATAGTCTTCCAGATAGTCTAGATAGTCTTCTAGATACATAAATTGTACCAAACTTGGAAAATTTCAATACTAAAACTTAATTTTGACATCATAGTTGGATTTTTGATAAATTCTATATATGAGTACCAAACGGGAAGCCATTCGTTCAAGAAGTTTAAAAATTATGAAAGTTTAAAATTCAGAACTCTTATTGTTAAATTCGTTGCAAAACAATGGGTACTTTCAAGTGGAATGAACAGGCGGAATCGGCGAAACCTTCCTCCAGAACTACGCTTTCCAGAACAATAGTACACCTTTTCATGGAAGATCTTAACCTGAAAAATTTTAAAGTTAACACCAATAAACTAAACAGATTACCAATCGGTCCCAGTAGGATGGAACGTTTAATACATCGGGCGACGCGGCGTTTTCAATGTGATTTTAACTTGTGCACGATACTTGCAGTCATGATTATTGAAGTGATTTGTAATCAAACAGTTGTTTTAGTTTTTATATGGCTAAATAAAAACTTCAGTTATATCCGATTGTTTTCTAAGCATGGCAGTTTTTAATCTTCCATGTGTTGTAGCATCCAGAAATCGGCTCAAAACGCCAATTTCGACTTTTGAAAAACTTTCTGTCTGTACCAACAAAATGTAAAAAACAGTTCGATTACATAGCTTCTTAATATGAGCATGTGCCAATTTGATACACTCGATAATAAAAACTAATTAAAAAAGTGTCGGAATGTAGCCAGTTTGAATTTTAGAGCAGTCTTAAGAAAAACGCGTTATGAGGTTATATTTTACAATAAACTAACAGTAAATGATACCGCGAAATCTAATTACACTAAAAAAAAAGAATATTCTTTAGAAAACATTTAGAGTATAACAAAACATAAATATTTCATGGTCTCATATTATTGCCATACAGTTCAAAATTTGAAAAAAAAAATCTTAAAATTGGAGGGTGGAGGAAAAATTCTAACAACATTTTCTTCTCTTTTTTTTCGTCCAAAAATCTGTAGGAAACAATCATTGTATTTTTCAAAACAGAAAGTTATTAAAACTTTGTTTAACAGTGTTTTTAACTAAAAATTATTCCTGTTAAAAACTTTCAGTGTGAAGCTGATGTTTACCCATTATTTGTTTTATGTTATAAATTCGTCGAATGTAAAGCTAATAAATTTAATATTGACATTCTATCGAACCGACTGTTGTTAATATATTCCATAAAAGTTAAGTCATGGGTAAGCAAATAATATAATGAATAGATAAAACAAAGTCAAAAATACTTTACAACTAAATTGAAAATAAAATGTTCGAAATTATAGAATTACAATCAAATTGCTCGCATCTTATTAGAATCGTTTGACTTCAAAGCATTTAGAGAGAATTATTTGATTTTGAATCAAAAGGAACTTTGCAGGAAATTCGCAAGCGAATATTTAAATTATAATTTTACAAAAGCATAACATATGATTTTTTCTTTTAAACAGGGAATCGAATTAATATAAAAAAAAAAACACTCTAGCTCCGTAATATATGGATCTAAATTACTATTGGTTTGTTTTATTTATATTTTCGTAGGGAAACAGAACGAAATTACGAAATTAAAGCTAATACCATTCTACGTTCTTATCAGAGTTGTTTGATTGCAGAAAAATAACAATAAATAATAAGTTTCAATTACATTTATATATGCTTTACATGCATTTTCACTTTTTCTTTCAATTTGAATTTGAAAAAAAAAATGTTCCTTTGATGCATTAATAGGTATCTGAACTTGAAATAAGGGAAGTAAGGAAAATGACTTTTGTTTCAGAAAAAAAGAACAATGAAAAATAAATTTCTCAAGGAAATAATTTTCAAATACATACATTTATACATGCTTTATATACATTTTTATTTTATTTTATTTTCAATATGTAAAATAAATTAATGAAACATAACAAGCAAACAAAAACAAAACTTAACTCAATTATAGGTATCTGAACTCTAGGTATCTTGAAATGGGGAAAGTGAGTTTGGCTTCAGAAATTAAAAAAAATAAATAAATATTAAATTTATAACAGGAAAATAAATTTCAATTACATCTATGCATGGTTTATGCATTTTTTTTATTATTTCTTTTAATCTATAAGAGGAAAGAAATTAATAAAACAAAACAAGAGAGAAGAAAAAAATTAAATGAATAAATATATACTAGAGAACAGGAATTCTGCTTTTTCAGAATTTAGTGTCGCCCCCGACATTTCCATTATTTCATTTTCTTTTGATGGACTGATGGATTCTATTATTATGAAACAGTCATTATAAATGAAGTGTTAGGTGAAGATGAAAGAGCAGTCGTAAAAAGTTAGACCTCTGATTTTCTGGTCAGAATGGGGAAAAAAGTGGCCATAATTTTTTTTTTTTAATTATGGCCTTTTTTTTTCTTGTGCATGGAAAAAGGGGTGTTGACATTAGAAATAATATATATGATGATTATAGGTGTCAATGTTTGAGGTTGCTAATATTAAATCTACGTAACTATTTATATCTGCCACAAAAAAGTCCCCGATTGAAATGTTTATTTTTTGATAAAATACAGTGAATGGACCCAAGCATAATGTAGCTATTTTTTTAATGTAAAAACATATGGAATTATGACTTACCTTACCTTTTTCAAAAAGAGAATCAACGCAGTGAGAAACATCGTTATTTGCATTGTACAGCTCATTTATATCAGTTACTATCGGGTTATAGAGATTAACTATTAGAGATTTCGATGGTGTAAGTGCATCGTCCCCTATTATCATTTGCAACCACTGAAAAAATTACCTTAGAAAAGTACCGTAGATAATCCAAGAGCCTTTTTTACATAATTTTAGATTTTTTTTTATTTATTTTTTTTTAATCTGTATTAAACTTTTTTTATAACATTTTTCTCACACTTGCTTTTTCTTTGTACAGGCGGTCAGACAAACCGAAGTTGTTGTGAACTATGTTGGAAAATTGTAAAATAAAATTATCCAATGATGCCTTGATTTTGAGTATTACTGTTACTTTACAGAAAGTTTCAGCAGATACAAACAGATAGTCTAATAAGTAGGTAAATTAAAGTCATAAGTAGTTTTTAACAAAATTAGGCATAAAAAATGTAAAATATATAGACTCCAATCACATAAGCTTATCAAATTCTTTTGATTTTAAATCACCTAAAGAAAATTGCATGATTTTCAATCAAAAGCTACGGTAACTGCAAATTTCTTAATAAACAAGTTCAAATTATAACTTAATTATAATGTTACATATATATATATATATATTTAGACAGTGAAATAAATGAATGAAGAAAAAAAAAAGTAAGAAAAAATAACACTCTAACGAAGTAATGCGGATCTAAAATATTATCGGACTGTTTTCATTTCTTTTTCTCAGCGCTAAGAAACCGAACGAAATTCTTGGCCACTCTTTTTCACAAACATTTTTCAATCTCCGTAAGCAGAGGTCATTCGTAATCAATCAACCTGCGAGCTCTGCTCTAACATCCCGAAATATATACAGCGATCAAAGCTTGGGGTTTTTCGTGGCGAAAAACTCGGAGTGAGGAAAGAAATTAAATGCGTAAATTCGAAAAATGAAGTGTGGGCGCAATAAAAATGTTTCATTTTAATGCGATTTTGAAATTTTAAAGGAAAAGATCGATGTATGTAACGGTTAAGGTGTGTTAATCAGAAATATTTATTTAATTGTTTCAATAAAGTTTAGTGTCCTTATCTCTCTTCTAAAATTTGATAAACTCATTGTTTTTATCATTTTTTAACACAATTGAAAAGTAACAGTTGTAAATTTCCAATGGGTGAAAAATAACTTTCGGTTTAATCTGTTGAGCTAATTCAGATATCAGGTCAGATGCTGTGATCGTTAAATGTTAGTTGGGTGAATTAGTCCTCCAGAGTCTCTCGGGATGGCTCAGTTGGTACAGCATTGACGACTTCAGCCAAGACATCCCTGGTTCGAATCCTGGCCCGAATTTTTTTCACCCACTAGAAAATTTACAATTGTTATGATTTATTTATCAATTGAATAATTGTGTTAAAAATTAATCTAATATAATTAAAAAGTGTTTATGAATTTGGTTCTCCTAGTCGTTTATTCGTACTCCAATTCACGTAAATGTAATTGGATTACCATGAGCTTGATATAATATATAATAAATATTTACCATAGAACATTCCGTTTTGAAAGTGGAATGTGAATGTGTACCATTTATAGTTCGTTTACAGGGATACACTGAAAAATTCCGTTGCATTATGGTCTACGAGGGAAAATCATTTAGAGTGAATTTTAGTAAATTTACACGGTTGCAAACACAGTGAAATTGATATGCACTTATGAAGTGCAATCTGACATTCTTCCTGTGACATTTAAAATACATAACATTTATAGTTCGTTTACAGGGACACACTGAAAAATTCCGTCGCATTATGGTCTACGAGGGAAAATCATTTAGAGTGAATTTTAGTAAATTTACACGGTTGCAAACACAGTGAAATTGATATGCACTTATGAGGTGCAATATGAAATTCTTCCTGTGACATTTAAAATACATAACATTTATAGTTCGTTTACAGGGACACACTGAAAAATTCCGTTGCATTATGGTCTACGAGGGAAAATCATTTAGAGTGAATTTTAGTAAATTTACACGGTTGCAAACACAGTGAAATTGATATGCACTTATGGGGTGCAATATGACATTCTTCCTGTGACATTTAAAATACATAACATTTATAATTCACTATTTATGATTCATTTACAGGGACACAAAAGTGAATTATGTTATATTACGGTGTATGCAGAAAAATCATTTGCAGCATATTTTAATGTTATTTTACTATTTCAAACATAATGGAATTGATGTATATTCTTGTGGTTTTAATTGAGATAGCCTTTTTTTACTTTATTAAATAGTGAGGTATAGTTAAAGTACTCTGGAAATGTTGGAAAGTGTTTCATAATTTATGCTTGACGCATGATTTTGCTCTCTTTCTTTATATATATATATTTCAGAAGGCTTATCATACAGCATGGTAAAGTTAATAGCATTTGTTTTTCTTATTTATGGTAAGCACAGAACAAATATATATTTTTTAATTAATAAAGTGTGTTAATTTAAAAGGATTTTGTCATTGGTTGTTTTCGTGCGTCTGCTGATTAAAAAAAAATATATATTTTTTTTAACTAGAGCCTGACAAACATGATGTAATTTGAAATATCACTCTGAGGTATCACTCCTCCCAACCAAAAATGTGCATATATATATATATATACCGGGTGTCCCAAAAAGGACTGACGGATTTTAAAATTCAATAACTTGCAAACGGTGACAGATATTTAAAAAATTCTTGCAGGAGGTTTATGCATAAGGTCAAAAGTTTTATTACAGTGATTTTCGATTTTAGTTCGAATTACAAACAATAGATGGCGCTGTAAGTAATAGTCGCTAAAAACAAGCTCGATTTTTGGTTCTTCTCTTGTTCTATGCGGAAAAAGGAGATGGAAATGTTATTATCCGGGCCACGAAGTACCAAAAATCGAGCCTGAATTTAGCGTCTATTGATCGCAGCGCCATCTATTGTTTGTAATTCGAACTAAAATCAAAAATCATTGTAAAAAAAACTTTTGACCTTATGCATAATAAGTACAGAACTTGTGTGAAAATATAAATTATTTGAAAACAACGTTTAAACACACAATAAAAACAAGCAGATTAGACCATACGTATACGTTTCGTGAGTACTAAGACTCACATCCTCAGTGTAAAAACTATAAAAACTTTAAAAACAATATCCCCCCAACTACATGTACGGTGAAAAAAACCCAAATGGGTCATTCATTTGGGGTTTTTTTCACCGTACATGTAGTTGAGGGGATATTGTTTTTAAAGTTTTTATAGTTTTTACACTGAGGATGTGAGTCCTAGTACTCACGAAACGTATACGTATGGTCTAATCTGCTTGTTTTTATTGTGTGTTTAAACGTTGTTTTCAAATAACTTATGCATAACCCTCCTGCAAGAATTTTTTAAATATCTGTCACCGTTTACAAGTTATTGAATTTTAAAATCAGTCAGTCCTTTTTAGGACACCCGGTATATATATATATATTCAATTAAAAGATTACATTTATACACGAAAGCTCTAAAAAACTTTTAAATAAATTGAAATATTTAAATTAATCTTTTCATCATTAAAAAATGTAGTACTAAGAAATTGATGTACTAGTTATTAAATTACTTTAAGTATTTGTTTTTTATTTTATATAATTAATATTTTTATGTAGTTAATTTAAGCTTTTGTCTGAATTTCAAACTTGGCTTTTAAATGAGATTTTATATTTTTAACTGAATACGAACGCTAAAACGACTACTGTCTTTTCAGAAATATGAAAGTGAATCTAAGTTGTGTATATTTCGAATCGAAGTTCTTGAAAACTTTGGTTAGGAAAAAAAAAAAAAAAAACATTTAATTTATTTTATATATTTTTTTCCAGCACTTTTTGTGATGTCATCACATTTCGCAGGCAGTAAAGTAGGCGCGTTGAAAAGATCCTTGCAGTATTGTTAAAGTTATTCAATATTGTTAAACTTATGAACTGTTTCTGATTTATGTGAAGTATCTTACATTTTTGTAAATTTTTTACATTGATACGCAGCATGTCCCTTAAGGCATTTTGCGCCATTAAACCTCATACAACCAATCATTTTACATTGATAAGTGTTTATGAATTCGGTTTGTCTGTCTATCCACGCTCTAACTCGTGTAAATATACTCGGATTTTCAGTCAATTGATATGTGTTAATGATGTTTACCATGCACTGTAAAAAAAAAAAAAAAAAAAAAAAGGACTAAAGAATGGAGATTCTACTGGCAATCGAGACACCAGTACTATTTCCGTATTTTAAAGGAACTTTTCCCCCCATAAATTACAGGAATAAGTATTTTCACAGAAATTTTCCTCCATAAATTACAGAAATTTTCCGTTTCCCTGGAATTTATGAGGGTAAATTTCCGTTAAAATACGGAAATAATACTGGCGTCTCGATTGCCAGTAGAATCTCCGTTTTTAGTCCATTTTTTTACAGTGTGGGATGTGCGGTACTGAATATAAAGTTTGTAAACATTGATAGTTCATTTACAGCGGCACTCAAAAGAATTCCATTAAATTATGGTCAACGGGGAAAAATCGTTTACAGAATATTTTAATGACATTACGCCATTGAAATCGATATAAATCACTGAATTTCACTGCGAGATGATTATTATAGAACAGGGCGTTCTTAGCATTTATTGTTCATTTACAGGGACACACAAAAGAAATCGGTTACAGTACAGCTGTTGATGAATATTTGCTGGGAGTGCATTTTCAATTTCTGTATGCATTTTTTAATTTAACTAATTTTTTGCACGTTTCTAGTTGTGTATAACTTATATTGCTCGTATACAGGGCTGCCCAAAAGAATTCGCAAGTCATTCTCCTTATTAGCGGAAATGGCTGAAAGTGAATTTTCAACTGCGATATGTATTTCCCAACTGAACTAAATTTTTGAATGCATGTAGTTTATAGATACAAATGTATATATTATATACAGGGCTGCTCAAAGAATTTGGGTAATTTTCTGACTGTAGAAGGGAATTGCTGAAATTGGGTTTTCAAATGTGTTATGTGTTTCCATTCCAAATGGTTGAATTAGACATCCTATTTCAACTTATTAAACGCTGAAGTTTTGTTACGTTATTCTGAATGTGTTGAAAAGTGTTTCATAATTTATGCTTGACGCATGATTTTTTCGTTCTTATTTATTGAATGTAAAAAGGAAAAAAAACAAAGTATCAGTTAATGAATTTCTTTAAGTGCTTATTTTTGTGAAATAATTTTATGTAGTTAATTTCAGTTTTAGTTTCAATTTTACAAATACGTATACACTGTAAAAATAAAAGGACTGAAAAACGGAGATACTACTGGCAATCAATTCGCCAGTACTATTCGCATATTTTAACGGAAATTTTCCTCATAAATTTCAGGAAAACGGAAAATATTCTGTAATTTATGGAGAAATATTTCCGTAAAAATACGGATTTCTGGAATTTATGGGGAGGGGGGGTGGGATTTCCGTAAAAATACGGAAATAGTACTGGCGTCTCGATTGACAGTAGAATCTCCGTTTTTTTTTTTTTTTTTTTTACAGTGTATATATATGTATATATATATATATATATCCAAGTTTTGAAATGATATTCAACACCCACAGTTACTTAGACAAAAGAATTTTTGAATTGAAAAGAAAGGTTCGGTTCATTCAATGCATGACTCATATGCAAAACAAGTGGAAGGGTTTCTTATTGAAGAGGGGTTTACTTTCGGCTCAAATGAATTAAATGCAAAGAAAACAAAAAGAAAAAGATCATTCGTCAGTAATAGGATATGAAGCAGTTTCCATTCTCACTTGCAAATTACCTTGAGTTGCACTGTTAAGGGCTTTCTGTTTTGAATAAATCAAATCAATAGCATTAAAATTTTACTGTTAATTCATTGTGTGGAATGCATAGTACCGTATAAGTAAACGTCATAAATAACACGTTTATTTGAAAATTTGGCATGATTTTTCTTACTATTTTTAAAATGCAAAAATATAATAGAGGGGCCAATTTTTGCTGATTTAAAAATTTACACGTCACTAATAATTTTTGTCAATGAATTTATAGACTTATGAAGCAAATAGACAAATATTAAGGTACATTTAAATTTTTATCAAAAAATATCACTGTTTCTGATTTTAGGTTTGAAAAATAGAAGTATTTCTTTTAAATTATTTAATAATATACTAAATCTGTACAGAAATCATCCACTGTTGTGTGTATTACACTCGTTATCTCTCTGTGTGTGTTTGTTCGTGTATGCGTGTGTGTACAGATTCAGATTCAGCCACGTGGGGAAGCCTACCTATTGGTTTGAGCTCAACTAGCATCACCCAGCGATGTTTATTTAAAATAATTACAATAAAAGATAAAAGTAGTAGTAAAAGTTGTACATGTGTATTTTATTACTACGTTTTTTAAATATGTAAGTTTAATGTGCCTAAATGAGATGACACATAAATGTGACAAAGTTCTTAGACCTAAATTCCTAACGCAAGAATTGCATATAAATGTTGCATAATGAAACATGCATATTTCAAGAAGAAAGCGCGCAACCTGTTGCTGCATTTAAAGCATTTCTTCCAGAACAATTTCCATTTTCCAATAGATCGTTAAAATATCAAAATCAGACAACAATTCCTATATGCAAGGAATAATACCGAAATCGAGATTAACATTTCGTTTTTTATCTTTAAATATGAAATATATCGAAATCACGGCATTGAAGGTCTGTTTCATCTAACGAAAGTGAAAGCGGGGAAAGACGCTAAGTAGAGATTTCAGGTAGAGTTGTTCTAAAATTTTTAACGCAATTTGGTATCTGATTTTTTTATATATCTATTAGCAACGAATTGTATCTTTCCGCAACTATACAAATTTAAGTTTATGCAAGGTTTTTTTTTTTTTTTTTTTTTTTTTAAATTCTATTTTAAAGGGTTCGTACCACTTTTTCCATGCTATAATCCTAGGAACATATTTTTACAACAGCTGTCAAAGTAAAATAGTAGTACGACTGTAAGAATATAAAATTAATCACTTGTGGCACCCCTGTATGTTGTATTTTAATATATAAAATAAAAATGATGATTAAAAGCAAAAACTGTGAATAATTGAACTTTGTTAATTTGATAAAATTCAAGAATTTCCGCACAGGGGCATATGAATGCTTTGTCTTTGATTGGGTATATTTAATTACGTATTTCAAATGATTAAATTAGGTAAATTCATGACTTTATGAAAATTTAATTGAAAACTTGAAGCAATAATAGCTGTATTTATTTAAGAAAAGAATAAAGAAATATAATCGATGAATCAAATTTCGAATCCAATGCTGCAGGCAATGCAAGAATGCCTTTTCAAAATTTTACTAAAAACATGGCGCTCAAGCTAAATGACAGTGTTGCCGGATTGGGGACTTTTTAAATTCAGATTATTTGATTGTCACCACTTTTTAAAAATAGTATTATTTGCCTTATTTTTCAGAATTTTTAATCTATTTTTAAATAGATCGAATATTTCTATTTCAAAAAAGTGATGGAAATCAACAATCTGGGGACAAAAAAGTCCCCAATCTGGTAACACTGGTAAATGATCAGAATTATTGTCTATAGTCATATTTCATTTATTAGGCAGTTTTCATTACAAAACGTTACCTATTGCAGCCGTTCGGAGGAAAGCGAATTCAAAAAATTTTGGTATATTTTCATCGATCATGACCCCCAGACCCCGAAACCACCCTCCGTTCAAAATTTATATATACATATCTGACATATGTCACACTGTAGCTCTCGTATTTAAGAACCGATTTGGATGTAATTCGGTGTGTACTTAGTACATACCAATTTCTCGACCGAGTTCGTTGGCCAGCTTCATCCGCCATTTTGTTTCAAAATGGCGGCCATTTAAATATTTAAAAAAAAATTAAAATTCGAAATGTGGTACCAAAAAATTGAAAATGGAAAAATATTTTTTTCTTGTGTATTTGACCTTTATACAAAGATTCCGGAGCAGTTTTTGTTTCGTCTATATCTTAAAAAATGGCTGAGTTATAGCATTTTGAATTTCTAGCGTGGCTGACATTTTGAAACGTCCTGACATTTGTCACGCCATAAAAGGCGTATTTATGAACCGATTTGGATGTAACTTCGTTTATACATAGTACATACCAATGTCTCAACCGAGTTCGTTGGCCAGCTTTATCCGCCATTTTGTTTAAAAATGGCGGCCATTTAAATTTTTAAGAAAAAGTTAAATTTGAAATGTGGTACCAAAAAATTGAAAATTGAAAAAATATTTTTTTTTATGTGTTTGACCTTGATAAAAAGATTCGGGAGCAGTTTTTGTTTCGTCTATATCTTAAAAAATGGCTGAGTTATAGCATTTTGAATTTCTAGCGTGGCTGACATTTTGAAACGTCCTGATTTTTGTCACGTGATAACGGGCGTATTTATAAACCGATTTGGATGTACCTTGGTGTGTGCATAGTACATAGAAATATCTCGACCGAGTTTGTTGTCCAGCTTCATCCGCCATCTTGTTTCAAAATGGCGGCCATTTAAAAAATTTTAAAAAATTTTAAATTTAAAATGAGATACTAAAAAATTGGAAAATGAAAATGATTTTTTTTGTATGTGTTTAACCTTAATACAAAGATTCCGGAACAGTTTTTATTTTGTCTATATCTAAAAAAATAGCTGAGTTATAGCATTTTGAATTTCTATTGTGGCTGACATTTTAAAACGACCTGATTTTTGTCACGCGATAACAGGCGTATTTATGAACCGATTTGGATGTAACTTGGTCTGGACAATGTACATACCAATGTCCCGATCGAGTTCGTTGGCCAGCTTCATTCGCCATCTTGTTTTAAAAGGGTTGCCATTAAAAAAAAAGTCCTTCCGGCCAGTGCCGGGAGGAAGAGGTAGCTTTCAAATACCTTATTTTAAAAAAGCCAACTTATATTATTCAAGCACACGAAGCTCAATTTAGTGGAAACCGAATATAGGAGATACAATACTAATTTTTATTAATACTAAATCATTATGAATGAGAATTTCACGAAATTAGTCAGCTTTATCCAAGCTGCTTTTATTTAATGAATGAGAATTTCACGAAATTAGTCAGCTTTATCCAAGCTGCTTTTATTTAAAGTAACTTATATTTGGCTGAGATGTTGATGTATACTATCCACATGCTTTCTCACATGGAAATAGGCGAATACGTGTGTTATCGCGTGACAAATACAAGATCGTTTCAAAATGTTAGCCATTCTAGAAATTCAAAGTGCTATAATTCAACCATTTTTTAAGATATAAACAAAAGAACAAATTTTCAGAAACAAAATCTGCTCCGAAATCTTTGTATCAAGGCCAAACACATAAAAAAATCTTTTTCATTTTCCAATTTTTTAATACCTCATTTTAAATTTTAAATTTAATTTTTTTTAATGGCAACCCTTTTGAAACAAGATGGCGAATAAAGCTGGCCAACGAACTCGGTCTAGACATTGGTATGTACTATGTACAGACCAAGTAACATCCAAATCGGTTCACAAATACGCTTGTTATCGCGTGACAAAAATCAGGTCGTTTTAAAATGTCAGCCACAATAGAAATTCAAAACGCTATAACTCAGCCATTTTTTTAGATATAGACGAAACAAAAACTGTTCCGGGATCTTTGTATTAAGGTCAAACACATACAAAAAAAAATCATTTTCATTTTCTAATATTTTGGTATCTCATTTTAAATTTAAAATTTTAAAATTTTTTTAAATGGCCGCCATTTTGAAACAAGATGGCGGATGAAGCTGGCCAACGAACTCGGTCGAGATATTTGTATGTACTATGTACACACCAAAGTACATCCAAATCGGTTCATAAATACGCCTGTTATCACGTGACAAATATCAGGACGTTTCAAAATGTCAGCCACGCTAGAAATTCAAAATGCTATAACTCAGCCATTTTTTGAGATATAGACGAAACAAAAACTGCTCCCGAATCTTTGTATCAAGGTCAAATACATAAAAAAAATATTTTTTTCAATTTTCAATTTTTTGGTACCACATTTCAAATTTAAATTTTTCTTAAAAATTTAAATGGCTGCCATTTTTAAACAAGATGGCGGATGAAGCTGGCCAACGAACTCGGTCGAGACATTGGTATGTACTATGTACAAACGAAGATACATCCAAATCGGTTCATAAATACGCCTTTTATCGCGTGACAAAATTCAGGACGTTTCAAAATGTCAGCCACGCTAGAAATTCAAAATGCTATAACTCAGCCATTTTTTAAGATATAGACGAAACAAAAACTGCTCCGGAATCTTTGTATAAAGGTCAAATACATAAGAAAAAAATATTTTTCCATTTTCAATTCTTTGGTACCACATTTCAAATTTAAAATTTTTAAGAAAACTTTAAATGGCCGCCATTTTGAAACAAAATGGCGGATGAAGCTGAACAACGAACTCGGTCGAGACATTGGTATGTACTATGTACATACCGAATTACATCCAAATAGGTTCATAAATTCGAGAGTTACAGTATGACAAAGGTCAGATATATATATATATATATGGATATATATATATATATATATATATATATATATATATATATATATATATATATATATATATATATATATATATATATATATATATATATATATATATCAACTTTTGAACGGAGGGTGGTTTCGGGGTCTGGGGGTCATGATCGATGAAAATATACCAAAATTTTTTGAAATCGCTTTCCTCCGAACGGCTGCAATAGGTAGCTTTTAGGTAGCTTTCTTTACAAAAAGCTACCTATTGCAGCCGTTCGGAGGAAAGCGATTTCAAAAAATTTTGGTATATTTTCATCGATCATGACCCCCAGACCCCGAAACCACCCTCCGTTCAAAATTGATATATATATATATATATATATATATATATATATATCAATATATATATATATATATATATATATATATATTACCATTAATTAAACATAACCTGCCACCGTCAATTATTATGAATTAAAGCTGTAAGTATTAAAAAATATTATAAGAATTATTATGGAAGAAAAAAGAAAAAAGTGGACACCGACAAAAATTGAAAAGCTTATACATTGAATTACGTTATCGAGGGCACAGAATTCAATGATATAAGCAAAATGGTTGTTTTCTGTTGGAAAAATAAGCTAAAGCTAAAATTAATTTTCCCCTGTGCCCGAACAACCACTAAAATCAAGTGAATTCATTAAAAATGAAAGCAGAATAGAAACAAATAATATGAAATGGAAGAATCAATAAAACGTATTTAAATATTTATAGGATATAAAATAGAAATAATAAACACCATACCGATTAATATTTCAGTATTTTACAAAAATCCATGTGCACATGTCTGCCAGTATATCAAAGAGATTAAGGCGAATAAAACAGTTAAGAAATCACAGTAAATGATACCAAAGGATGCAGTTAATACATTTTAAAATAAAATTTGAAATACCATGTAAAACAATATATATATATATATATCTGACCTATGTCACACTGTAACTCTCGTATTTATGAACCGATTTGGATGTAATTCGGTGTGTACATAGTACATACCAATGTCTCGACCGAGTTCGTTGGCCAGCTTCATCCGCCATTTTGTTTCAAAATGGCGGCCATTTAAAAATTTAAAAAAAATTTAAAATTTAAAATGTGGTACCAAAAAATTGAAAATGGAAAAATATTTTTTTCTTATGTATTTGACCTTTATACAAAGACTCCGTAGCAGTTTTTGTTTCGTCTATATCTTAAATAATGGCTGAGTTATAGCATTTTGAATTTCTAGCGAAGCTGACATTTTGAAACGTCCTGAATTTTGTCACGCGATAAAAGACGTATTTATGAACCGATTTGGATGTAACTTCGTTTATACATAGTACAGACCAATGTCTCGACCGAGTTCGTTGGCCAGCTTCATCCGCCATTTTGTTTCAAAATGGCGGCCATTTAAAAATTTTAAAAAAATTTAAAATTTAAAATGTGGTACGAAAAAATTGAAAATGGAAAAATATTTTTTTCTTATGTATTTGACCTTTATACAAAGACTCCGTAGCAGTTTTTGTTTCGTCTATATCTTAAAAAATGGCTGAGTTATAGCATTTTGAATTTCTAGCGAAGCTGACATTTTGAAACGTCCTGAATTTTGTCACGCGATAAAAGACGTATTTATGAACCGATTTGGATGTAACTTCGTTTATACATAGTACAGACCAATGTCTCGACCGAGTTCGTTGGCCAGCTTCATCCGCCATTTTGTTTAAAAATGGCGGCCATTTAAAATTTTAAGAAAAATTTAAATTTGAAATGTGGTACCAAAAAATTGAAAATTGAAAAAATATTTTTTTTCTTATGTGTTTGACCTCAATAAAAAGATTCGGGAGCAGTTTTTGTTTCGTCTATATCTTAAAAAATGGCTGAGTTATAGCATTTTGAATTTCTAGCGTGACTGACATTTTGAAACGCCCTGATTTTTGTCACGCGATAACAGGCGTATTTATGAACCGATTTGAATGTAACTTTGTCTGTACATAGTACATACCAATGTTTCGACCGAGTTTGTTGGCCAGCTTCATTCGCCATCTTGTTTCAAAAGGGTTGCCATTTTAAAAAAATGTAATTTAAAATTTAAAATGAGGTATTAAAAAACTGCAAAATGAAAAAGATTTTTTTTATGTGTTTGGCCTTGATACAAAGATTCTGGAGCAGTTTTTGTTTCTGAAAATTTTGTTTATATCTTAAAAAGTGGTTGAATTATAGCACTTTAAATTTCTATCATGTCTAACACTTTGAAACGATCTTGTATTTGTCTCGCTATACCACACGTATTCGCCTATTTCGATGGAAGAAGGCATGTGAATGGTATACATCAATTTCTCGACCAAGTTCGCTGGCCAGCTTCATCAGCCATCTTGTTTCAAAATGGCGGCCATTAAATTAAAAAAATATATATTTATAGTGAGGTGCAAAAAAATTAGAAATTGAAAAAGGTTTCTTTCTTAAGTATTTGACCTTGATATAAGGATTCAGGAGCATTTTTTGTTTGTCTTTATCTTAAAAAATTGCTCAGGTATAGCAGTTTCAATTTCTAACTTGGGTGACATTTTGAAAAATCTGATTTTTTGCCTGCGACAGCACTCGTATGTATCAACCGATTCCGATGTGAGTGAGCATGTGCACAGCAATTACTAAGGTCTCGACCAAGTTCACTGGTTAGCCTCATCCACCATGTTGTCTTAAAATGGCAGGCACTTTAATAAATCGCCGAATTTGGCAGCGAAATATAAGTTACTTTAAATAAAAGCAGCTTGGATAAAGCTGACTAATTTTGCAAAATTCTCATTCATAATGATTTAGTATTGATAAAAATTAGTATTGAATCTCCTACATTCGGTTTCCACTTAATTGAGCTTCGTGTGTTTGAATAATATAAGTTGGCTTCTTTAAAATAAGGAATATGAAAGCTACCTCTTCCTCCCGGCACTGGCCGGAAGGACTTTTTGTAATGAAAGCTACCTAAAAATTAAAATGAGGTATTAAAAAATTGGAAAATGAAAAAGATTTTTTTTTATGTGTTTGACCTTGATACAAAGATTCCGGAGCAGTTTTTGTTTCTGAAAATTTGTTCTTTTGTTTATATCTTAAAAAATGGTTGAATTATCGCACTTTGAATTTCTAGCATGGCTAACATTTTGAAACGATCTTGTATTTGTCACGCGATAACACACGTATTCGCCTATTTCGATGTAAGAAGGCATGTGGATAGTATACATCAATATCTCGACAAAGTTCACTGGCCAGCTTCATCAGCCATCTTGTTTCAAAAGGGCGGCCATTAAATTAAAAAAAATTATATTTAAAGTGAGTTGCAAAAAAATTACAAATTGAAAAAGGTTTCTTTTTTAAATATTTGACCTTGATATAAGGATTCGGGAACATTTTTTGTTTGTCTTTATCTTAAAAAATGGCTCAGATATAGCAATTTCAATATTTAATGTGGGTGACATTTTGAAAAATCTGATTTTTTGCCTGCGACAGCACTCGTATATATCAATCGATTCCGATGTGAGTGAGCATGTGCACAGCAATCACTAAGGTCTCGACCAAGTTCACTGGTTAGCCTCATCCACCATGTTGTCTTAAAATGGCAGGCACTTTAAGAAATTGCCGAATTTGGCAGCCAAATATAAGTTACTTTAAATAAAAGCAGCTTGGATAAAGCTGACTAATTTCGCGAAATTCTCATTCATAATAATCTTGTATTGATAAAAATTAGTTTTGAATCTCCTATTATCGGTTTCCACTAAATTGAGCTTCGTTTGTTTGAATAATATAAGTTGGCTTTTTTAAAATAAGCAATATGAAAGCTACCTCTTCCTCCCGGCAATGGCCGGAAGGACTTTTTTGAAACGTCCTGATTTTTGTCACGCGATAAAAAGCGTATTTATAAACCGATTTGGATGTAACTTCGTTTATACATAGTACATACCAATGTCTCGACCGAGTTCGTTGGCCAGCTTCATCCGCCATCTTGTTTAAAAATGGCGGCCATTTAAATTTTTAAGAAAAATTTAAATTTGAAATGTAGTACCAAAAAACGGAAAATTGAAAAAATATTTTTTCTTATGTATTTGACCTTTATACAAAGATTCCGGAGCAGTTTTTGTTTCGTCTATATCTTAAAAAATGGCTGAAGTATAGCATTTTGAAGTGCTAGCGTGGCTGACATTTTGAAACGTCCTGAATTTTGTCACGCGATAAAAGGCGTATTTATGAACCGATTTGGATGTAACTTCGTTTATACATAGTGCATACCAATCTCTCGACCGAGTTCGTTGGCCAGCTTCATCCGCCATCTTGTTTAAAAATGGCGGCTATTTAAATTTTTAAGAAAAAGTTAAATTTGAAATGTGGTACCAAAAAATTGAAAATTGAAAAAATATTTTTTTCTTATGTGTTCGACCTTGATAAAAAGATTCGGGAGCAGTTTTTGTTTCGTCTATATCTTAAGAAGTGGCTGAGTTATAGCATTTTGAATTTCTAGCGTGGCTGAACTTTTGAAACGTCCTGATTTTTGTCACGTGATAACAGGCGTATTTATGAACCGATTTGGATGTACCTTAGTGTGTACATAGTACATACAAATATCTCGACCGGGTTCGTTCGCTAGCTTCATCCGCCATCTTCTTTCAAAATGGCGGCCATTTAAAAAAATTTTAAAAATTAAAAACTTAAAATGAGGTACCAAAAAATTAGAAAATGAAAAAGATTTTTTTTGTATGTGTTTGATCTTAATACAAAGATTCCGGAACAGTTTTTGTTTTGTCTATATCTAAAAAAATGGTTGAGTTATAGCATTTTGAATTTCTATTGTGGCTGACATTTTAAAACGACCTCATTTTTGTCACGCGATAATTGGCGTATTTATGAACCGATTTGGATGTAACTGGGTCTGTACACAGTACATACCAATGTCTCGACCGATTTCGTTGGCCAGCTTCATTCGCCATCTTGTTTCAAAAGGGTTGCCATTAAAAAAATTAAATTTAAAATTTAAAATGAGGTACAGTCGGACCTCTATTTAACGAAGTCGCTAAATCCCGAAAAAAAGTTCGTTATATGGAAAATTCGTTAAATAGAGAGTCACTTTTTAGAGCACTTTAAACCACATAAAACATGTCCATAAACACTAATTTTATAATTTAAAAAGTAATTAACCACACTTTTTTTTATAAACTATATCTATTTGTTTTATTTATTTTACCCATCAAAAAGAAATCTGCAAGGGAAATAAGAATGAAACAAAACATTGTCTAGAAATGTATTGTATTTTCAGTTAAAAAAAATGATCTTACATTAAAATCACGGTTTTTTATTATGGTTGATAAGCTGTTTGGAGGAATACCAAATTTTAAAGCAGTATTCTTTTTCTTCACGCCTTTATCCACCTCATCAAGAGTATTTTTTTTTTTCCTTTGATGCTCAACTACTTTCGCTTTGACATTTTCGAGCTACAAGAACCGAAATTACCAACACGACTGATCATGATCAACAAATTAGAAAACAGGAGACTAAGGACACGGGGACGGGGGGGGGGGGCAGCTCCATTGAAGGTTAAAAGAGTTTGCACTTCTTGGATGAAAAGCAAAGAATCACGGCGATTTTACTGTTCTCGGAGAGTTAGGTGCCTGGTAAGACCTGGTCTTGGTCATTGATCATCATAAAATGTGTTAAAAGAAAGAATAAGTTTGAAATGTCCAGTAATATTTTGTGAAATAGGGAGAAAAAAAAATTAGATCCCAAGAAAAAGTTCGTTAAATAGAGAATGCACTTCGCTATTTGGAGGTTATTTTACGAAGAAATTTGCAAAATGTTCTTCGTTCCAAGTAAAAATTCGCAAAATAGAGGTTCGTTAAATAGAGGTCCGACTGAATTAAGAAATTGGAAAATGAAAAAAAAAATTTTTATGTGTTTGGCCTTGATACAAAGATTCCGGAGCAGTTTTTGTTTCTGAAAATTTGTTCTTTTGTTTATATCTTAAAAAATGGTTGAATTATAGCACTTTGAATTTCTAGCACGGCTAACATTTTGAAACTATCTTGTATTTGTCACGCGATAACACACGTATTCGCCTATTTCGATGTAAGAAGGCATGTGGATAGTATACATCAATATCTCGACCAAGTTCGCTGGCCAGCTTCATCAGCCATCTTGTTTCAAAATGGCGGCCATTAAATTAAAAAAAAAATTATATTTAAAGTGAGGTGCAAAAAATTTAGAAATTGAAAAAGGTTTCTTTCTTAAGTATTTGACCTTGCTATAAGGATTCAGGAGCATTTTTTGTTTGTCTTTATCTTAAAAAATGGCTCAGATATAGCAGTTTCAATTTCTAATGTGGGTGACATTTTGAAAAATCTGATTTTTTGCCTGCGACAGCACTCGTATATATCAACCGATTCCGATGTGAGTGAGCATGTGCACAGCATTTACTAAGGTCTCGACCAAGTTCACTGGTTAGCTTCATCCACCATGTTGTCTTAAAATGGCAGGCACTTTAAGAAATCGCCGAATTTGGCAGCCAAATATAAGTTACTTTAAATAAAAGCAGCTTGGATAAAGGTGACTAATTTCGCGAAATTCTCATTCATAATGATTTAGTATTGATAAAAATTAGTATTGAATCTCCTATATTCGGTTTCCACTAAATTGAGCTTCGTGTGTTTGAATAATATAAGTTGGCTTTTTTAAAATAAGGAATATGAAAGCTACCTCTTCCTCCCGGCACTGGCCGGAAGGACTTTTTTTTATACAAGCTGCGAAGGATGTTAAAGTTGGTCGACTGTCATCATGGCAGTCCCATAGGAAATATAATTTTCATCATTTAAGATTTGAAGGTTAAGTAAAGTTCTTTTGGAGGCAGTCACTGTAGCTTATTTGGTAAAATGCTATTTGAAAACTCTACTAATAACATTAACTTTATAAACTCTATAATTGTTGCATATGAGGGTGATTTTTTCAAGGTAACTTTGTTACTATTAAGGTTAATAAAGCAGACGATGTAAGCACAATGGTAATAAGAGATTCCAAGATTTCGAAGTAGCCATAGAACAGTGTAATAAAAAAATTTATGGGCAGAAAAACAAGTAGACGTACCTGCCAGTCTTCTGGAGCTTCTTTTTAAAACTATACTAGAACCAGAAATTGTTTAAAGTAAAATATGGTAATAAATAATCACGAAGTAAGGCGAAAGATTTCATTAAGAATTTTTTTTTCTGCTTCGAATTATGTGTATTTGACTCGGAGGAAAAAAAGGAGAAGTTTGACAGTTATTACTTTTCAACAATAGTTAAACTCCAGGAACAACTTCAGCGTTTTATGAATTCTCGAGCATAAAAAATTTAGTTTATGAAACAGTTTTTTAGAACAAACAGTAATAATCATTGTTTAGGTAAAATTATTGTTATATTGGTCATTCATCTGTTGCTCCTTGTTTATCAATTGTTAAAGTTATAAGTGTTTAACGTTTGAGTACTAAATTATTTATTGATTTATTATAATGCAGTATAAAGTATTTAAAAAACTGAGAGCAATAAAATTAAGCTGTAAAAAAATGCATTGATACATTTAGGTACTTTGGAAATCTCGCTTTGCTTTTAATAACTGTATATGTAACAAAATGTATCTAAATGTGACAATGATATATATTTCCTTAGATTAGAAATAATAACTTCTTTAAAAAAATTGTTAATTTTGACATAAAAGCATAATAATCAGTCCTTCTCTGCTCATATTTGGTATTTTATATTCAATAAAATGCGATATATACCCCAAGCGTGCCAAACTTTTGAGAAATCGCATCACACTTAAGCACAATGGCTTTGTATATTATAAGCAACAGCATTTTGACGCTTGCAATGCGTTTTCTAATATAATAACCAATTCCAGCAAGGAATGTCCAGAGGTTTTCATATAAGCAACAAATTTAAACTTTAAAATTATCTGAAAATTTTTATTATTATTTAACCGTAACAGTTCAGGTGCGATCGCTGAGACCACACTCTGTCGACTAATTTGACTTATTATGTGACTGATTTATTATTAATGCGATTTTTGGATAAAGTATGCACCATGTTTTAAAAATATCTTCTAAGCAAACTTAAACTTCAAAATTATCTGGGAATTTTTATTAATATTTAACACGTAACAGGGGAGGTGCAATCTGTGTCGACTGAACCTAATAAGATTTTTTCATGAAGTATACACCGTGCTTTAAAAATATCTTCTGTGCAAACTTAAACGTAAAAAATATCTGAACATTTTTATTAATATTTAACCTGTAAAGTAAGAGGTGCGATATGTGAGACTGCACTGTGTCAACTAAACCTAATGAGATCTTTTGATAAAGTATACACAATCTTTAAAAAATATCTTTTGTGCAATTTTTTTAACTGATCTTTATCCTCTCTTGCAAATTAAATTGTTCAAAGTACACAGCTGTACAATTTCATATTAATATTTAAATAAGGAATCTTTATTGGATTCATAAATAAAAGCAGTCTCTGACATCACATGTCCCCTGTTGTCTTTTCCTATTTCACCCCCCCCCCCCCTTTCTCTGTTAATTATATCCACCTCTCCTGTTTAAATTTGAAAAAACAAAATAAAAAGGAGAAATCGTGAATATATTTTTGCCAGATTAGAAAGTATTAGATAATAGAGAAAATATTCAACTACTTATAATGAATACAGATGCATTGAACCGTGAAGAACTAAATTTTTTAATGTATTAATATTTCACGATTATTATCTCTCTCGAACGTGCCGTCTAGCAACACGAATCACCCATCGCCATCGAAGCCCCATTAATAACGCCGCAGGACACGGGACATATGGCGCGTGCATGACATGTGGTTCGGGAAGTTGAAGTTATAGTCACACGCGATGTCTTTTTATATATGAAATATAGCAAGGGTTGTGTTCGGACAGTGGATTCATTGATACATATCTATTAGAAACAAAGTGAGAGCGACCGTAATGATAACCGTGTAAAATAAAAATGTAAAAGTTAATTTAATTATCTTTTACATTAGTAACTCAATCGATATACATGTAAAACTAATTAATATTTCAAAATTTTAATAAAAAATGGCATGAGATGAAGACTAGTCAAAATAGCGGGTCTGTACAATAAATTATAAAATGAGTTTAAAACTGAACAATGGGAATCAGTATCTTTACAAAATTTCTTTTACAAAAAGATTTTTCTCAGTTAAATATAAAATTTTGATGCTTACATATTTCTCTTGTTGAATCAATGCCTCTTCGTTTTTAATGTAATTTGCTGTGTCCATGTTGTTTTACATTATTTTGTTTGTTTATCGTTATAGAGTACTTTTTTATTACACAGCAATATCTGTGCATTTCATTTTAAGAAAAGATGAGTGTGAGGCATTGAAAAATTATTTTAAGTATTTATATAATTACTTGAAAATATGAAAAATTAACAATTAAAAAATTCTTAAAATATTTTTCCAATTCATGAGTAAGGCAAAGATAGGTATAACTGACGATTCAACAAAGATCGGGGACAGTGGACAGTATTCTAAACTTTAAGAATTGGTAGAGCAAACTACAACAAAAAAAATTTTGTATGGAAAACCAGGATCGAAATCTATTTATTATATCAAAAATACAGGGCACAAACTAAACAGTTTCAAATTAATATTTAAATAAAAAATCTTCCTTAGATTCACACATAAATGTGGTCTCTGAGACCACTTGTCCACTGTTACGTTTTTTGCTTCACCTCCCCTCTTTAAGAGGCTACTTAAGCCACCCGTTCGCTAATGTTAATCCAATGGGAGAAATTTTTTAAGATATCTTGTTTGCATTTCGATATTTTTAAATGATTTTTTTTCTGCTTTGGATAACTGATATCGATCTCTACAAAGGCCGTTTTGTACTTTTTGATTTTGTTTGCAGTTATTTCTTATTAGGACAAATTCCCTCTTCGAACCGGTTTCGAAAATAAAAACATCTTCATAAAAAAAAAAAAAAAAAACTGCAAAGAAAATCGAAAAAGTAAAAAATGGCCTTTGTAGAGATTGACCTTATCTATGCAATGCAAAAAAAAATCATTTAAAAATATTGAAATGGAAACAAGATATCTTTAAAAAGTTCTCCCATTGGATTAACATTAGCAAGCAAGCTTTTTCGCGTGACTGAAGTACCCCCCTCCCCCTCCGCCAGTAATCGAGTATCGGTCAATTTGTCGCCCATATCAGTTATCTTTCCCCAAACAAATCTCCATTTAATAATGCAGTTTAGAAATTTCATGTAACTGACTTTATATATTCTTCTCTCATGATAGTAAATTTACAAGTTATTCCTGTTTTTTTTTTTTTTGTTGTTGTTGTTGCTGTTGTTTTTTTACATATTGACAAGAAAAGTTTGCATTCACAGCAGAGTTTGTGATACAATCATTGGTGTTAGTTGCTTTTACTCTTCCTCAGTATTTCAAATTACTTGAGAACACTGTATAATTTCAACAAACTGTAAATGTGTAACTTCATTGAAATGTAACATTCGAATTTTAAATGAAAATTATTGTTTTGTTTTCCATTTTCTGCCAGAGGGTATCGGTGGAAAAAAGAACTGAATGCCACTAATCGCGTCTCAATAAAAGGGGGAAGGGCTATACTCTCTGGTTAATTATAGGGATGCAACGAATAGTGATGTGGCCGAATACCGAATATTCGGCCAAGTTTTAGGCCGAATACTGACTCTTTAAAGAAAATTATTTTAATTGTTTATTTTATTTTATTTTTTCAATTTTAAAATCAAAAATTAAATTAAGGACTAACTGAAATTAATTTTTACTTTCTTCTATCTTTACAAGAAGAAAGTATTGGATTCGTGAAAATTTTCGACTTTCGGTTTTCGACGGATTTACACGTTTTAGGGGTCAGAGATAAAAAAAAAACATGTTTTTACAAAATGTCTGTCTGTGAGTCTGTGCATCTGTGAGTCTGTCTGTCTGTCTGTCTGTATGCGACACAAATTTTGTGGGCGCTCTATCTCAAGAACTAATGCACGGAATTTAATAAAAATTTATATTCAGTTAGGCCCTGATATAAATTGGTGCTGATTAGTTTTTGGTGTAAATCGCTCAAAAGGTGGCGCTGCTGTGCAGCCTTTTTCACGATTTCCGCAATAGCTCAATCTCCAGGACTAATGCACGGATTTTCATCAAACTTCAGATTCAGTTAGTCCTTGACATGAATTGAAGTTTTGCACATTTTGGTGTAAATCGCTCAATAGGTGGCGCTGCTATACTGCATTTTTTGCGATTTCCGCAATAGCTCAATCTCAACAACTAATGTTTATATTTTCGTCAAACTTCAGATTCAAATATACTTTGATATGAATTAGTGCTGTTTGTGTTTTGGTGCAAATCGCTCAACAGGTGGCGCTGCTATGCTGCACTTTTGAGAATTTCCATTATAGCTGTATCTCAAGAACTAATGCAATAATCTTCACCAAACTTCAGAATCAGTTAATCCTTGACATGAATTGACATTTTGTACATTTTTGTGTAAATCGCTCAACAGGTGGCACTGCTATGCAGTATTTTTCAGAAGTTCCACTATAGGTGCATCTCAAGAACTCATGCACGAATTTTCATCAAACTTTAGATTCAGTTAGTCCTTGACATGAATTGATATTTTATACAGTTTGGTGCAAATCGCTCAATAGGTGGCGCTGCTATGCTGTTTTTTGAGATTTCCGCAATAGCTCTATCTCAAGAACTAATGCTTGGATTTTCAACGAACTTCAGATCCTTGTATACCTGGATATCAATTATTGCTGTTTATGCATTGGTGCAAATCACTCAACAGGTGGCGCTGCTATGCTACATTTTTCAGAATTTCCGCTATAGCTCTATCTCAAGAACAAAGGCACGAATTTTTATCAAACTTCAAATACATATACACTTTGATATGAATTGGTGCTAAATTGATATAATTTCTTGTGCTATTTAAATGATTTCATTGACGTAATTTATATAGAAGAAAGTTTTGTGATGGCCACATCATACTAGTTTGTTTGTGTGTTCAAAAATCATAACAGCTGAATGTATTTTTACTTTCTTCTATCTTTATAAGAAGAAAGTATTGGATTCGTAAAAATTTTCGACTTCCGGTTTTCGACGGATTTACACGTTTTAGATGTCAGAGATTCCAAAAAAACATGTTTTTACAAAATGTCTGTCTGTGAGTCTGTCCGTATGTCTGTCTGTGTGCATGTGACACAAATTTTTTGGGCGCTCTACCTCAAGAACAAATGCACGGAATTTAATAAAAATTTATATTCAAGTAGTACCTAATATAAATTGGTGCTGATTAGTTTTTGGTGTAAATCGCCCAACAGTTGGCGCTGCTATGCTGCATTTTTCGCGATTTCTGCACTAGCTGTATCTCAAGAACTAATGCACGGATTTTCATCAAACTTCAGATTCAGTTAGTGCTTGACATGAATTGACGTTTTGCACCTTGTGGTGTAAATCGCTCAACAGGTGGCGCTGCTATGCTGTATTTTTGTGATTTCTGCAATAGATCTATCTCAAGAACTAATGCTTGAGTTTTCAACAAACTTCAGATTCAGGTATACCTGTATATGAATTAGTTCTGTTTATATTTTGGTGTAAATCGCTCAACAGGTGGCGCTGCTATGCAGCATTTTTCACGATTTCCACAATAGCTCAATGTCCAGAACTAATGCACGGATTTTCATCAAACTTCAGATTCAGTTGGTCCTTGACATGAATTGATGTTTTGTACCTTTTGGTGTAAATCGCTCAACAGGTGGCGCTGCTGTGCTGCATTTTTGTGATTTCCACAGTAGCTCTAGCTCCAGAACTAATGCACGGATTTTCATCAAACTTGAGATTCCGGTATACCTTAATATGAATTAGTGCTGTTTGTGTTTTGGTGCAAATCGCTCAACAGGTGGCGCTGCTATGCTGCATTTTTTTCAGAATTTCCTCTACAGCTCTATCTCAATAACTAATGCACGAATTTTCATCAAACTTCAAATTCAGGTATACTTTGATATGAATTGGTTCTAAATTGATGTAATTTCTTTTACTATTTAAATGATTTAATTGACGTGATTTATATAGGAGAAAGTTTTGTGATGGCCACAACATACTAGTTTGTATTATTTTAAAAAATTTGATGCCAATAAGATAACATATGACTTTCAAAAATGTAAATAATAATTTAATTCATAATTTTTTATTTAATTCATAGATAGTTCTAGTAATTTATATATTTTTTATCCAAAATAGAAACTCATTACCTCTGTAAAAATGAAACTTTTTTCATTTTAGTAAAATCATTTCACCCCCAAAAATAAGAACTTGCATGTGTCCTCTGTCTTTTTATATATTTTCTCATTTAACTCAAACTTCGTAAATTTACATTCTGTATGTAAAGAAAAAGGTTGTTTTCTTAAAATGTAATTATTCATTCCAATTCCATTAAAATATAATTATTCTTTTTTGCTACCAAGATATACTTTTCTCTTTTCTTTCTCTCAAAATTAACAAGCCCCTCATAATACTTCCTCCACCCCATATTTCACAATGGGATACCTTCTGAAGTTTATGTAATATCATTATATACAGTTATTTATAAGTTGTCATGAAACTTTAAAATCGACTAAGTATTAGGATTTCTTTTTCTTATAATAATTAATAGATTTAGATATAATTTTTTAATATTGTTTTTTTTAAATATTTAAAACCATATTTTGTTTTGATTTTCTGGAACTTATTTAACGAAATATCTTACAATATTCGGCCAAATATGCAACTATTCAGCAAATATCTAATTATATTCGGCTACAGGTATTTGGCCGAATATCTGTTCAATATTAGGCCTTGCCGAATATTCGGCAAAAGGGCCGAATACCGAATAGTGACCGAATATTCGTTACATCCCTAGTTAATTACCTACACATTATCCATCACATATATTTTTATTCCAACTTTGAAAGTAATTTAAATATTTTAATGAAATTTTCAAAAGATTCACTTGCTTTCAAGGAAATGGGATAGCATTACGAAAGGCGTTGAAAGTTCAATATAATTCGGCCGGTGACACCGTATGTAATGGAAACTACATTTCGAAATATGGAGCGTCTAGTTCAGCGCTGTTTGGATGCAGAAAACGGACGCTGTTTTTAAAAACTGTATATCATAATTCACATTGTGTTGACATCATCTCCATACTCATATTTCTCCTGTTTAAAACCTTACTAGTAGTGTCATGCAAGAGATTACTAACTGTGCTGTGCGTTAGTTTACTTTTCCATAAAATTTCTAATTACAATCTTTATAAATTTTTTAAAACTTTAAAAGGTTATTTATCGCAGTTTGTCTCGACGCATAGTTTTGTTTTAAGTAAATGGTTCAGGAGATTCCATGTGTGAAAAGACGTCTCCACCACGACCCTTTTTTCCTGTTATTGAGAAATGTTGTGATACTGAATTTGAATTGTAAAAAATAGCTTTATACTTATTTTACTTTAATTTCTTGTGTAATATTAAACATCTGAAATCTTAAATAGAAATGTTCATTGAACATTTCCCTTCGTGGGAAAAGTTCCTATGCTTTGCGGCTGACTCTCAACGAATGATTTCATTTCATGTTATATCATTCCCACTACTTCTCACATTTTTACATTTTACTTAAAGTAAGATAAATCAGGTGAAATTTCGTTAAAAAATCTTAATTAGTCTGTTAAAGTTATGAGAAAAAGTCTAGGTTAATACTGAAGTATTTTAACAGATTAAATGAGATGCAATCCAGGTTTCCTATGCAAAAATTGTTTGTTGAATAGTACTCTACCACTTCTTAAAGTTTGTACAATCTTTTTTTCAATCACTCCTTCTGCTCAGAGATTATTGTTCAAGTGTTAAAAAATAGATTTTTTATTTCTTAAAGAAAATACATTTTAACTTTCGCGGTTTAATTTTAAAGTAGCTTTCTCTTTCTTTTTACATGTTTTTGTTTCTTTCTTTCTTTTTTTTTTTTTTTTTTTTTTACAGATTTCCGGATATAATTCAGTCTTAAGACGTTTCGCTCAAAAATATTTCAGCGTGAAACGAGCATGAGAAACGAGATTCTATTCCTGATCAAAAACCCATTTAGTACATCAAATTCCCCCATCTATCTGTTTTCCCATTAAACTTCCTTAACAATACGAATTAAACCAAAAGTTTATAACTACGAAATTCAAAAGTGTGCTTTATTTGGGCTCGATCAAGAGGAAAAACTTATTGGACTGCAGTGGTGCATCGAAATGAGATGGGGATGATATTGGGGACGAATCTGTTGGGACTGTTCAGGAAATGAAAACCTCGCACAGAACTTCCAACAACTTTTCTTCATGCATAATAAGCGTGACGTTCATAAAGGGAAATATGATCAGGCGACCAAGAATATGCGTAAAGAAGGGATTTCTGGGAATTTTTCTTTAATATTCGGTGAAATGTATTAGAATGATCACTTATGTATTTTGGGTATATGATTACCCCCCTTTTTATTTGTATATATTTAATTCCTCTTGTATCCTATCCTATTTTGTAATAAAGATTAGAAAATGGAAAACAGTTATAAAAGATTAAGTGCATAGACTTATTCATGGTGCAAAAAGTTTAATTTTTGATAAAAGTTGATTGATTACTGGTTATCATAAACTAAGAAATGATCACAGAAGTATTAAAAACTCTTTCAACAATAAATCGATCGACGCGAAATTTGGATATGTTATAAATAAAAAATGCTGAATACTATGCAACATAAAAAAGGCAACATAAATGGGAGAGTGGAAGCAAGTCAAAATCTGTCGCAAGTGGAGAGATGGTTAAATGTGAGTTCGTCTGGAATTAATAAGTTTTCTCAACATCTTTTAATCACGGATTTGAAATCCGAGATGTTTAACCATGAACGGCTACGAGGTACATTTAATGCACATTGCCGATATTTTCAGTTATATACACAAAAAAATAGTACCTCAACCCGAAATTAACTTAGCTTTGTTTTAGCTGCATCCACCTATATCATTGCATCAACATCTGCTCTCAGAATTGGGTGTAAAGAGGATGAAACCCTTGCGCTCTTACACGCACATCCTCAGTTAAATTTAAAACTTTTGATCTTTTAAATAAGAATTATCATCGCCAGAAAAGTTTGACCTGTGCCCGCACCTAGAACCTTTACATACAGAGGACACCAAACAAGATTTATTATGGCTTTTTTTTATTTTTATAAATATATGGCATAAATATATAATAATATATTTTATAAATTATTCTTGCATCTGAGCTCCTTTAAGAGAAGACACATATGAGAAGATATTTGTGTGCCGCTCACCTTTTTGCAGAAGGGAGAGTTTAAAATAAACATCTCAATATATCCAGTGGTGTGAAGATCAATGCGGAGTTTTTCTTTTAAGAATAAATCCCGGCTTTACTTGCAAAGCGGAAGTAGGCATTTTTCTTATTAAGAAAAAATCCTCGAATTCATTATCATACAGCAAATATCCGTAAAGAAGATTTTCCTAAAATTTCTGCTGTAGTAATTTTATAGCAAGTTTAATGGATGCCTGAAAAATTTTGAAGATTTTCTCAATTTTTTGTTTAGCTTCCGTTAAAGAAATGTTTATAACGAGAATGAAAAATTAAAAAAAAAAAATCTGCGTCATTTTGAAACTTTTAATCGAAGAATTCCATCAACACCCAACAACTATCTTTCATTTTGTTTTTTAATTTTTTGCAGCGTTAGATATATTTTGGAAATTTGATCGAAATTTTAGAAAATGGCTTCCTTACAATTAGCTATCGAATGCCAAACTTTTATTGAAATAAACTATAATTTAAGCTGCTAACTGCCGTAAGAAATTAGTAAACAAAAACAATATTTGGAAGGTCCACAATACCTCATAAAAATATGCTAAATATCCAATAGACAATTTTAAGACTACTGAAAGTGTAGCAGGTGCTTACTAAAAAAATGTGGGAAAGCAACAAGCTTTTGTCTTTAAGATAACATTCAGAGAGTTAAAAAGAAGAAAAGATGCAATCGGAATCATTTTAAACGTCTATAAGAAAAATAAATGCTCATTACTTAATTCATTTTCATATTTGTATATATTTTGAATATTTTCAGCTTTCTTATTTTTGTAATTTCTTATTTTGGTAATAGCCCCATCAAAATGTTGATTTAAATTTTATAAATATAAAGTCATATGTTAAAAAAAAATTTGCTTCCTCCATTGCTTTTAATATTATTTGTTATAGTAAAAATTGAATAGATTATTTTACATATTGAAATGTATTTCAATTAAAAATTAATTCGAAACAATAATTTTGAAACTTTGCGGAAAGCAAATTGCATTATTCGTTCCTTATGGGGGAAAAAAGAAAGAAAATTATATTTGCATTTATTTGTAAAAATTAATTTATGCATTTTGATTATGAATTTCACTTATTAAATGTGTAAACAGATATTTACTCTTGACTGCAGTAGTTTTGATATATAAAAATAATGCCCTTGATTTTATTCTGTTTTTGAAAAATAAAAGTTAATTAAATAAAAATATCTGTCAAAAGTTATAGCTGTAGCAAAATTTTTTCAAGAGCTATGACGATTAATTTTCTCTCTCCTTGAATATAAATCATTCGTACAGCCAAACTAAAGAGACAGAAAGATTGATTGAACGATTAATTGATTTCATATTTTCACAGCGTTTAGAGTTTAAATGTTTCTAATACGAAGGCACCTAACATTTTCTCCGCTGATAAACCACCGGTATATTTTATTATGTGGTTTCGTTGTTATGTGTTCTGTATTAAAGAATATGTAATTCAATAAACATAAAAATTACTAATTTAAAAATTTATAGTTATTAAGACAATGTTAATTTTATACTGACATTCTGCAAATATGTATATATATATATATATATATATATATATATGTGTGTGTGTGTGTGTGTGTGTGTGTGTGTGTGTGTGTGTGTGTGTGTGAAAAAATGTGCAAAATATCCACTGCCAGCAATCTCAAAACCCAATATACATAAGCAGACAGTGTAATGATGTATTTACGATATTGTTTTGGATATATTATTCATATAAAAAGACAATAATGTACATGTAATAATGTACTACGATATTGTTTTTGATGTATTATTCTTAGAAAGTATATAATGCAGCTTGGTTTGAAATCTGAAAAAAAAGCTTATCTGGTTTTCACGTATTACTTCCATTAACATAAAGATGTGAGTTAATAAATAATCATCAAGAAATATCAAAAAGTCAATTTTAATCGTAATTCTGCACAACTAAAATTCTCTACGTTAATTATATTAGTTTAGATTATCTGGTTATTAAAGAAGATTCTATAATTTGATGTAAAGCATTGTAATACAATTTGATTACTTCCAATTTACGTACCTTTTTAAGTGCGTTCATAACTTCATAAATATGTAGCACGTCTGTCCGCATATAACTGTACGAAAACTACCCGACCGAATGGTTTCAAATTTAATATATATAATCGTTGCAGAATTTTGTCGAGTCATTTCAAATTTTATGAAAATCGAATCAAAACTTAAAAAGATATTAATAAAAGCTTTCTTCATTCTACTAAATACTATCATAAGTATTTTTTATAAATTATAAAAACAGAAATTACAAACTAAAAATGTGGATATCTACGTTTTTATACTATCATAAGTAATTAATTCTATCATATCCCACGATAGGTAATGATTCTATGTTGCCATGGTGATTACGTCATATTTATGATAGCGTCACATTATTTCCGTATTACTGAATTTAATCGTAATAAATATTGTATTCATGCATATTTGCATAAGAGTGCAACAGCTATTGCACCAAGATCTGAATATTTATAAAACTAATTGTACGAAAAGACTTTATTTGCCACGTTTGGCGTGCAATTTCCGACTTGTTAACTTATTTAAACGAAAACTTATCAATCGCCAATTGCACATTTTTTTCTTTCTGTATATTTTGCAATACATTTTGCGGTAACACAAAATTTAATTTTCTAAACCTCGGTGCACTGCAATGCCTGTATCTACTAAATGCTCTTTGACGAATTCTTAATTTTTAAAAAGGTTCTTGAGATTCTATTAATGTTACTTCTTTATCATCATTTTCTGCAATTTTAATTTTCAACAATTCGAGACCATGTAGCTGGAAAAAAAGATCACCTTTTTGTGCTTTGCACACTAAACAAAATTTTTTCAGTACTAAGTGAGTGAGCATCTAAAAAATTTTTACCGCACTAACTGAATATCGCGCTAGCGGAAACAGTGATAAGCCAGGAAAACCTGTATTTTGGGAAATTCATTTCACTTGTGAACATTGTGGTCTGATTTGAGTAGGGATAGCGGATTATTCATTATGCACAGGAAATTTCTATGATAGTTATTTAAAGCCATTTCTCCAACTATTAGCTAATATATATTATTTAGAATTTGTTAGTGATTCTAATTATGTATTACAGTCCTTAATTTTGTCAGGTCCAAGGAAATTCTCCCAGAGAAATCGCACGAAAAATACAGTCAATTTCATATGCATATTTACAAAATGTTGGTACAATTTTCAGTTTTTAATGGGTTTTTTTTTTTATATAACCTGTATAATATGTTTATAATTTATCTATATACGTTAATACTACATTTCAAGAATAATTTTGTAATTCTTTCACGCAATTATTAAACATTTATTTTAGTGATATTATGTTTAAGTCATATACAAAATCACAATGCACAACTTGTCTACCTTTTTACCACTTGTTTTTCTGATTCATTTTGGTACTACTTGATTATCCCGTCGACTAATTTATACAAATCGCCAAACTATTGGCCAAATTATACAATTTTATGTAATTTTATTTTAAATAACGAAAGAACAAATAAATTAGTAAAACATTAATAAAAATACAAATAAAAAATCGAATTAAAAATCTTTTGATGACGTAACAAACACGTGTATAGTGTTTAATGTCAAGTGAATTTGACATTTACGATTCATCCATTATTGGCATCTAACCTTATAGTTTGGAGATAGTTTTGTGGTCGACGGGATAATCAAGTAGTACCTTAGTTTTATTACACACTGAAAAAAAAAATCTGAATCTAGTAAAATTTTACGAAAATGTAACACAAGAGTAACACAGAAAATTTTGAGACTGTAGCAGACGATATGCACCAAAATATATACAGTGGCTCCCAAAAGTGTTCGTACACTTAAGAATTTCAATGAAATAATGCTCTATATCCATTAATTAAATTTAATATTTCGGAATGGGCATTTAATAATAAGATCTATAACTTATTCTAAACAAAAATACATAAAATATTTTAAAATCATAGTAAGATGTTATTTTGAAGAAATAAATAATAAAAAAATAGTAAAAAAAAGTTACCATATAAAAGTCTTCGTACACTTAAAAAGTTCTCTATATACAGCAGAACCTCTTTTATCCGAGGCTCTTTTAACCGAAATCCATTTTAAAACTCTTTTTTTACTCTCACATTCATATGTGCAAAATCCATTTTGAAAGTTTTTTTTTTTTTTTTTTTTTTTTTTTTTTTAACCATCATATTCTTTGTGTGCAAGCAATCCTTTTCGAACTAAGGGTACATATAAATATTTTCGATCTCCTTTCTTAGAATTAAACTTGACCTCCTGTAAGCTGCGGAGTGGAAGGAAGAAAACGAACAAATTAGCAATTCCGAAGCTTTTGAATGTTCTGCAAAACATTTGGCATGGCTGGAGTAGTAGAAAGACTGTGATATTGGTCAACTTATGATATTAAAAATCCCTGTGATAGAGCTTCAAAGCAAAGGCAAATGAAACTGCGACAGTTTCAAATCCTTGTGATATATATAAAAAGGTACTTAATTTCAAAATTAAAATTCAGTTAATTTATTCTTGTTTCTATTTTGCTATTGCTTTATTTTTATTAAGCACTTGTCACCATAATAAAAAATATTGCATGTATTTCTCCTTAATCTTAAAATTGAAGCATTCTCGATTATCCGAAAACTTCGATTTTCCGAAAGAGGGTCGGTTCCAATTACTTCGGACAATATTTTGTTAAATTAGTACTTAGTAGGATATCCTTTAGCTTCCACAATAACTTTTAGACGTCTGGGAATAAATTTCTCTATTTTTTTTTTCTTGCATCAATGTTCATACATTCGTCGATCATTATTGTTTTTAATTCGCTTATCACTTTAATGTTGTTTCTTCGTACTCTAACCGCCAGTTCTCTCCATATATGTTCTGTTGTGTTTAAATCCGGCGATTGAGGGGGTGTTTTCAGAATTTGGGCACAATTATGGAGACACCAGAAGCGAACGTTGTGTGTTGTTCATTGGTGAATGTTCTGTGTACTTAGGATCGTTATCTTGATTTAAAAAAAAAAAAAGTTCTTTTCAATACCCAAATTTTGGGCTGATAACTTTAAATTGTCTTTTAAAATATTTAAATAAAAGGCATGATTCATTATGCCATCAATAAATACTAATTATCTCGTCCTGATGCTGCCATGCACTCCCAGACAAGGATATCTTCACGCCATTAAAACAGTATAAAAAATAAGCGTCCTATCTTAAATGGGAGAGGTAACCGCAAGATTAAAGGCGAGGTCACATCAATCAAGGTCACACGTCACGTAGCGGACGGGGTTGAACTACAGGAATATACAGAACTGTTTTCTTTTTTATGGATAATCTAGTAATTGTACATCTATGAAATAACAGTGCAAGCTCAAACGTCGTGTTTTCATTTGTTTGTAATATTTACATTCTGACAGCATAGAATATTCTATTAATTTTTTTTCGTGATTATTTAATTTATTTATTGTACTTAATTATTTAAATAAAAACAGTTCTTTTTAGAAATATTATTTGTTAAAATGGCAAAATGTTGGCCATCGAATTGCTGTAGTTTTGGAAATTGTAAGAAAATTATTTTCCTGGTAGAATTCATCTTTGTCCTTTTCCAAAGAGTAAAACAAGTTAGTTACGTGTTTTCGTTTTAATTTATGAAAAGATATTACATCTTATTTAATTATATAATACAAATGTTGGTGATACGTTCGATTTTAATTATGCTTTATTAATGAAATGAAAAATGACGCATAAAAATTAGTAAATGTTTAATATGTGAAGATAGAAATTTGTAGTCTCATTTTTTATGGAGTTCTTGATGTATAAAAAATGATCTTATAAAAAATATGTTGACAGCTATTGTGAAATATGATCTCCAAACAAGGACATTAAAATAATTAAGCTAAGTAAATTGTTTTTCATGTGTCAAATGTGATTTATAAAAGCAATTATCAAAAGTGATTATGATGTGAAGGAAGGAAGTGAAAGTGAAAAGTGATTGCACAATCGTAAACAAACACTTTATTATAAACATTTCATGATACTCAAGAACTATAGACATTGATAAACTCTTATTTTAAATTACTATAAATATAAATATTGATACAAATAATTTGTTATTAAGATTTATGTCACTAATTTCCTGTTTTTTATTGCTAGTAATATATTATACATGTCTCTCTACTTTCACTTGTAACTTAGACTCTCCAAAGGAGAGATTTATTTTTTTTGAAGCTTTTATTAAATGTTAATTTTCTTTCTATTTAAAAGTTTCCGGACAAATTTAAGTTTTACAAGTCACAAAAAAACACGTGTCTTTTAAATATCATGGAACGTCACACGATCATTACATGTGGATAAAAAACAGAAATTCAAGAAGAATATGTAGATAGATTTACCCTTCCGAATGCAGAATACCAGATAATATACGGATATACATAAATACAAAATAAGCCCAATTTATCTTACCTATGTTTTGTTTTATATTGAAAAATAGATAGTTTATTTTTGAGCATAATCGAACATCACGCAATTACTGTTAGCAAAGTTTAAATATTGCTATCAAATTTATTATGAGAGTGAAAAAAAATTCTCAATAAAAACATCACTAATTGATAAAAATAAAAATCTGGTAATCCGATTGGGTAATTTAATAGAAAAAATAAAACGAATCTTAGCAACATTATGGCTTCTACAAAAGATAGCACGACCATTGAAAAATTGAACGCCAACAATTATACAAATTGGCGGTTCACGGTCGAAATGCTATTGATTCGAGATGAACTTATTGAAGTTATTACGGAAGAGGCCCCCACTCCATTGAACGATGCTTGGACCAAGAAAGACAGAAAAGCAAGAGCTTTAATAAATTTGTCCATTGACGACAGTCAAATAGTGCATGTCAAAAATTTAAATACAGCTAGGCAAACATAGGACGCCCTAAAACAAATCCATGACAGATCTAATCTCTTTAGTAAGCTGTACTTGCTTCGAAAATTGTACAAAATAATATACATGGTTGTATTCCCGATGAAAATACAACGTTTATCAATGTTTAGAATATGTATAGAATTTAATAATAAATAAAAAATTCAATTTTAAGTCATTTTCTTCGTTATCAAGCACAGATGATATATCGGAAACTTATTCCAATATTCTTTTTATCGCATTGTACTCATGTTATTTAAGTTACAAATAGTTTATTCATTTAATTTAAAACTCATTTCACTTTATATTTAGAATAACTTTAATTTAAAGTGCATGCATTAAATGTTGTGCTATTAAACGAGCAAGTATTGTTCATTTGTTTGTTTAAATATTTTGCGAGTCTATACAATAAATGCAATAATTTTCCTAAAATCACCAGATTAGATTTTTTTTTTTTTTTTTTTTTTTTTGAAACAGACAAAGCCATTTAGAGAATCCCTGTTAAAAATTCAATCACGAATTTCAAATTGTTACTCACTAACAAAAGATGAATTTACCAGATTTACTGCAAAATATTTTTGTTACAGCTTGTTTTGATAAAAATATGTGTATTTTAAAAAAAGTCGTAATGTTAAGGGTAAAATGCAACAATGTTTTCGTAGCATTAGTGTTTTTTCTCCCGAAATTAAAATATTGTGACTATTTTTTTAAATGTACATAATTTTATCGAAACAAACTGTAATAAAAATATTTTGCAGTAAATCTGGTAAACAAGATTCATCTTCCATAAGTAAAATTCTGTCATATATGACGTCATACTAAAACCCCAGATTCTTTGTATTATCAACCCCGTCCACCAGATGACGCAGCTGTGTCAATTTACGCCATATTCCAGCATTAACAATGTACGCTTAATATGTATTCAGCTTTGACCGCCATGCTTAACTGTTCCAACTAAGTTCTTGGGATTAAGTTCTTCATTTTTTCTTCTCCGTACAACCATACGCTCATCGGAGCCAAAAATGTTAAATTTGCCTTAATCTGTAAATAATACATTATTCATATACGATTCAGGTTTTCTTATCGTTTATATTGCGAAGGAAAGCTTAAGCTTTTTGTTTTTCACACAAACCAAAAATTTTCTAAGGGCAGAGCGCTCATTTAATCCAGCTGATCTTGCCAGCTAATCCAGCCATTTAATCCAACTATTAGATAAGTAATATTTAACAGTTCCAGGTGAAATTGAAGTGTGTTTCATTATAAATGAAAATGTTTCATTAAATTCTGTAGCAACTTTCACAGCACTTAATCGTGGATTTTTCAAAAATTTTTTAATTATAAATCTCTAATCACGTTGAGTTAACTTTGATGGACGAGCTTTTCTTACCTTATTTTCGATCCGATTTTCTTCTTTAAAGCGTTTTATCACATACTGCACCATAAAATGAGATAATTAACTAATTTCGTAATATTTCGACCCGATATACCACTTTTATGATGAAAGGTAATCAATTTTCGAATGCTGTTAGTTGTTTCTTTATCACTACGAGTCATTTTAAAATAATAAATAGAATATTACAGTTAAAGAAAGCAAAAATTAAAGTCAAACGATTTTTGAAATAATAACACAATGGAAAAATAAAAATAAGTGACAGACGATAATTTTAATTATGAATTTATCCGAAAACGCTTCAGTGTACAAAGAATTTTGTGGTGTGTTCTTTCTCTGCCTTCATCCTTTTCATTTTTATATAAAAAGAAAATCAGTCAATATTTAAAAAAAAAAAAAAAACGTTGAGCATTATTTAGACTAACACAGAGAGGTGGAGGAAAAATATTGGACTTCATATTCGAATTCAATGCCAGGGTATATCCTTTATACTGTAAAATTTTAAAACGTACGAATACTTTTGGGAGCCACTGTATACATATTGTATATTTAAATTTGAACTCTTCTATGTCCGCAGAAGATAATTTGTGGTAACAATTGTAAATTAGCTATAGTAGAATAAATTTTTGAAGAAGAGAAAACGGAGTTGATGCAAGAACCTTACCGAGCTATGATTTTATATGATTTAAAAAATGGGCTAAATCAGGATAAATACCTTCAACGTCTATAATTGTATATCGAAATGAAGCTTTGTTTCTGCCACTGTAAACAGGGGAAAGGGCAGCAAAAGAACTTTTGTGTAATAAATGCTTCTTTAAATCTCTGAAATCTCTTGATTTCTGAAAATAAAGCAACGCTTCTCGGATTCATAAATAACTCAGAAGAGGTTATAATATATTTTCGTAAAGTTTTGCTAGATTTAAAAACATTTATCTTTTTTATAGTGCATGTTTCGTACAGATATGATAATATGCGGTGGAATTCAGTGTTCTTTCATGTTAATCAAAATTTGATTTTCGGTTAACGAGATTTTAGGTGAATCAAAGTTAAGCATAAGAAATTTTTAAATAAATAACCCCTCGAATGTTCAGGGAAAAGATGATTTCCATCCGAAGTAATGTAATTTTATTGTTAAACTTTATATTCAGACTCAATTTTGATAGATTTACGAAACACTCCATATCGACACTGATTAAATACTTTTATACTTTATAGCCTTATAAATCACCCATTATCCAATTTTAATTTTCTTACAATGATTAATGAAACCTGTTCTTCCAACATACATTAAATACTTTTGAATTTTATCTTTATGAATCGCCAAGTATCAGTACTAAATTGTTATTGGTTTATAAAAATCCTGCACAGATATTTAATAAGATAGTTCCATATTTCTTTATGATTGTAATAAAGCTGGATTTTGGAAACTTTATGAACGAGCCTGTATATACACTAAATAAATAATTAGATTTTTTTAAATTTTATTATTGTAGCCATATCAAAATCTAATAGTTTTCTAATTCAACCATTTACAAACATATTTCTAGCCAAGCCATTCTGTTTTATTAAATGAGAGGTTAAAAAAAATATAAGTGGCATACTCTGGCGAAAGAAAGTTTTAAAATAAAATTTATTGAAGAAATAAATTATTTTAAAAGTACTATATATTTAAGTTAATAATAAAAAAAAATGATTATGAAGTTCGTTTCTCTCTATTCTAAAAAAAGGTAACTAACGCTGTCACCGCCACAGTAAATGAATTTTTTATGACCGGATGTCTTTCTTCGCTAATATTAAAAAACTACAGCATACAAAAATATGAAAATCGATAACATTATAGAAAAATGTTTGAACAATACGCTGAAGTAGACAGTTTTTAAATCGAATAATTATCTTAAGAACTATTTAATGTTAAAGTTGGTCAAAATCGTCCCATTAAAAAAGTTTTGTAGAAGCCAAAACTATACATAGGAATTTAATAGTTTTCTAAGGGTATACATTAGAAGTTTGCGGTGTGTAGACTGCAATTCTTTTTTAAATTGAGTAATTTTTTGGGCGTTTTATTCAATTACTTACTCAAATTTTAAGCATTTCAGGAGAGATTTCTTTCATATTTTAGAAAAGGTTATTATTTTAAACTCTTGCCAACTGGAAAAACAGCGCAAAGAATAATATTTCCTTTCAATTAAAATTTGTTTACACGTGACTATCACAAACAGAAAACTAAAATTTCAAATTATAATTACATAATTACGTGTTAAAAGCAGGAAAATATTTAAAATCACGCCATTAAAATTGTATTTACACATGAATCTCTCTATTCTAAAAAAAAAGGGGGGGGGAACTAACGCTGTTACCGCCGCCGTAAATGAATTTTTTGTGGCCTAGAGTCTTTTTTTGCTAATATTAAAAGAATTACTGCACACAAAAATATGTTAATTGACAGCATTCTACAGAAATGTTTGATAAACACTCTGGTACAGGCAGTCTTTAAATCGAAGAATTATTTTATGATATATTTAATGTTGAAGTTGGTCAAATCTTTCAATTAAAAAAGTTTTAAGGTAACAAAAACTATACATATGAATTTAACTTTTTTTTTCTAAGGATATACATTAAAAGCTCCCGGTGTGCAGACTGCATTTATTTTTTTTTAATTTGACTTATTTTTTGATATTTTTCGAGGGTTTATTTTCATTTTAAATTCAAATTTTCAGAAATATTTTTTGCACATTTTAGAAACGGTTATTATTTTAAATTGTTGCCATTTGTAAAAACAGCGTGAAGAATATTTCCTTCAAATTAAAAATTTATTTACACATGACTATTATACACGAAAAAAAAACTTTCAAGTCAGAATTAAAAGATTACGTATTAAAAACAGGAAAATATAGAAAATTACGTCATAAAAACTATAATTACGCGTGGATATTAAACGACAGAAAAAAAAATAATAAATTTATTAATATGCGTTAAAAGCCGTAAATAGAAGAAATTATGTCATATTTGAAATGGCCTAATAATAGTATTGCCAAACAGGTTAAATTAAAAAATATATTTACACATTTATTTCATATTTTGAGATTATCTTTTTAACTATTGTGGTGGCTAAAACAGCGCAAATAATATTTCCCTTCTAACAACAAAAGTATTTTCACGTGAATATTAAAAAAGAGAAAGTAAATTCTGATGAAAATGACATCAAATTAAAAAAGATACATTTAAAATGTGTTATTTAAAACAATTTTCTGATAGCGTTGTTAAAAAAAATACCAGGAGATAAAGACTCTGTGTAATTCAAATGTTTAACTGATCTTTTTAATCAAACGTGAAAAGAACTACTAACAATATCTATAAGGTTTAACAGGAATTTAGTAAACGCTTCTTCTTTAACACAAAAATTTCCTCAGTATTTGGCAGACGAATGGGATGAATGTGAGGAATTTTCCGCAATAACTAGGGTCACTTCTCGTTTAAAACAATTCTCTCTCAAATCATCCACCTTACTTATACATATTAGATAAACGTAACTGTTATCTAAAATAACATATATTAGAAAAAATATCAGATCTTCTAATTCATATTCCAAAAACAATTAACTCTTTTGTTACTCAGCTTATTTTTTACCTGACTGCTAAGAAGGGTTATGTGTTTCAGGCGTATCTAGGTATGTGGATTTCTTTATACCCTCGAAACATCCCAACGGCTGGATGGATTTTAATGAATGAAGTCTCTATCGATTCGTCTTAGCAGCCCGATGGTTATAGGCTAAGTTTTGTTTTTATAAATTCAAAATAGCGGCCGTAAAATACAAAATGGCGGTAGAGACGAAAAAATGTTTACGCACCATATTGAGTGGCATATCATTGGATAGGTCTTTCAAAATGATGACGATGTTTGATTGACTATTTTACAGTCAGAAGCTCCGTTTAAATATTATACAGCCTGGAAGTTGTGTAGGTAGGATCTCTAGCTTTACTGCAACTCTAACCTTCATAGACATCTATAGGCCTCATCAAAACAGTGTTTATAGAAAGGAACTAACAATTAAACACAACTTAAAAGTCACCAATACAAGTAAATAAAAAAAATGTAAGTAATATAAAAGATAGTTTCACATTGATGAGAAATAATTAATTAGCTCGCTTTTTACGCAGTCGGGTTTTCTTGATATTTAAATTTAATTTTTACTTCTTGCACAAAAATTTTAGGCGAATTTTCAAGGAACACACGACTCTCAAAACCGAGTAATAAAATAACAATAAAATACAATAAAAATTGTAAATATTTGCAGAAAAAAATACAATATTTAAACATTTCATTCATATAAATAAAAAAAATTGTTTTTTAAATTCATTGCAAGTCAAAGTTTTATTAAACTCAATCTTTCTATAAGAAGAAAATGAGCGTTCTGTGTTCTTAAATTTCACGCATATTTTTTGAAAAGATGCAATGATATTTAAAATTAAAAACGCGTTTTAATTCCTTTGAATGAATAACTTTAAAGGTTTTTTTTTCTTTAATCAGATGTCATTTAGTGAAAATACAATTTTATTTTTCTTAATTTTTTGCTTCAATGTGTAAAACTTATGGCTATTTACTTACATTTTCTTGCATCGATATGGTGAAATTCAGAGCACACCGTCATAATAACTCATAATAATTTGATTAATAATTTGATTAATTTCCGTCCTGAAATAATCAAATAATATTATAAAATGCATTTTATATACTTATTTGCACTTTTATTAATCTAATTTGCATCGTACATATTTTAATTATATATCCGGCTATTCCTTTTTGTGATGAAGTATTTTTTTTTTTTTATAAAATTTTTCTTAATTTATAACTTAATTGTTATTTCAATATAACATTTCAATTGAATTTTCGTCTGAAATAATAAAGAAAGTCCAATTTACCTTAATCATTGAAAAATTATTTTTATATTAAAGTAACAAGAGGACTATCTTAATCGAAAATTTAAATAGATTTTTACATTTAATATATTTTTTTTAGATTGCTGACTAACAACACCAAAAAACATAATTATGTATTTAAATAAAGTTTTTAAATTAAATAAAAGCTAAAACATATGTACATGTGTATATATTTGCGTGTTTATATCATGTTGTTTTGTATATGAATCAATTTAAACTGGACTTTTTTGTAAACCAACGTAAATCATCTAAAACATATGATATATATATATATGTGCATATGTATGTGCACATGTGCTGTATATATTTATATGTGCATATCATTGTTTATGAATAGATTGAAACTCGCCTTTCTTTATTTTCTTTATTCTTCTTCGCCCCCCCCCTTTTTTTTTATTAAGTTAGCATTAAATATCTAAACATACTTATACTCTGTATATAATTTTTAACCGGCTATTCAACTGTACTACAATACTACAGCAAGAACAATTACAGGGGGAAAAAATCGTACCTTGGAACTCGACGATTGTGAAGCTTTAAAGAGAGGTGATAGTACTAGTGAACTTCTTTGTCTATTATAGTTCAATTAGTTATATTAATTTATTTTAAAGAACGCGATATTGAAATTTATTTATAAACTTTAAGAGCACTTTTTTTCTATAATAGGGATAATTTTCTTTTGCAATACTTCTTACCAATTTCTTAATTAGAAAAGAAATATTAAACTGGTAAAAAAAAATCTAGAAATCACCAATATATATAGTTCATTTTACGACAGTTATCAAGTATAAAATTATATGATTATTTAAATATATTATAATATATAATGATTTATAAAATTTGAGTGTCTGTCAGTGATTCCCAGATAAACACTTTTTTCTAAATTCATTCGACTATTCAACGACGTGTAGTCAATATTAATATTTAAAAGATTTTTTGTCTGTCTGTCTGTCAGTTTGCCCAGAATATCCTCAAAAACGGTTGCATTACAAGCAATAAACTTTTCATATGTTGACAGAGAGTATTTCTGGCTATAATCTGAAGTTTGTCGCATTCCGGTACCTAAAATAGTTTTTGAGAAATCAGGAAAAAACCTAGAAAATCAATCAACACCTATCTTTCCATACTTAAAAATTCTGAAACTAATTTATCAATTTTAAGGAATCTCGCTTCGATTGAAAATTGTAATTATGATTTATAAATGATAATAAATATATTTTTAGCTTATAACTTATACATTCAAATTTCAAAACTTGATTGGTAAGCATTTGCCCTCGAAAAATTGAAAGATCTTATAAAATACAAATGTAATGCAGCCAGTAGTTAGGCAGCTAGCGTATAATAATTTAGAAAAAAAGAAACATTATTTAAAAATATTTTAAAGATATTTTTTCCTGTGACTTTCGTTTATTCAATTTTATTTTCAAATTTCATTAGCACTTCGAAATCTTCTTTTTTTACTTCAGAAGAAATCAACAAGTCGGAAATTGTGCATTAAACGTGGAAAATAAGGCGCGTTTGTACTATAACTAGTTTTATAAATATTCAAATGTTGGTGCAATAGCTATTGCACTCTTAAGCAAAAGTGCATGAATACAAAATTTATTACGATTATATATATTAAATTCAGTAATACGGAAATAATAAGACTTCATCTGAAATAGGGCGTAGACACCATGTGAACCTAGAATAATTACCTATCATGGAACATCATTGAGTTAATTAAGCATGATAAGATTTAATAGAATGAAGAAAACTTTTATTACTATCTTTTTAAGTTTTGATTCGATTTTCATAAAATTTGAAATGACTCGAGAAAATTCTGCAACGATTATATATATTAAATTTCAAACCATTCGGCTGGGTAGTTTTTGCGTTGTTATATGTGGACAGACGTACGGGCCAGGCGACTACTATAGGTGCTACGTATTTATATAATTACGAACTCACCTAAAAACTAAGTAAAATATATAATTTACCAATAGCGTATTGGAATTTGGGTGTTGTTGATTTCTCTTGAACGCGTTCGTGGTCGTTTTCACTTAATTCCTTAATCAAATTTATCTTTCCTTTAACATTTGTCAACTATCGTTTGAAGGGGGGGGGGGGGGGAATCGTAAGTTGAAAAAGACGATTTAAGGAAGTTTCATATCATTCGAGCAACGATTTATGGAGATTTTTTAACGTAATTTCTTTATCTTTTAAGCAGAGATTTTGGCCTTATGTACAGATTGACGTTTAAAGCGAGTGAAGATTTTCACAAGGTCTTCCTGTATTTATTCATTCCTCAACCAACAAACATCAGTTAAAATAAATAAAGTGTAGATTTTAGCATCTCGAATATTAAATTACCTTAAATGTTATAAGTATTACGTCATTGAGTCTCGATGATAAACGCTCATACTTTTATCGTGTAGATCAGCTAGCACTTGTAAGGATGTTAGGCGGCAGGTAACAAGATTAAAGATGACCTATTCGTGTGAAAAATAGTTATCAAGTTAAAATATATGCTAATTAGTTCTTTCTTTGTTGTATTTTGTTTACATTTCCTGTTTATTACATTTGAAAAAAATTCTGTATTTTTTGATAACATAATACAGGGCTATTACAAATGATGGGCCCGATTTTAAAAAATCATATTTTCGAATCTACTGCACATATTACAATAATTGATACATGAATTTAAAGATAAATATACGAAGTTTTTTTTCAGTTACAAATGTTCGACGTGTGACCCCCTTGTTACATGGCATACGTCCAATCTGTAATCTAGTTTGGCCCAAACATTTTGCAGCATTACTCTGTCAATAGATCTGAATTCTGTACAAATGCATTCTTTATATTCTGACAGTGTCAAAGACATTGTTTATGTACTACCAATGTCGAAAACAAAGTGTTCAAAACTTAAAGACCGCATTTGTGAAGCTTTCAGAACCATTGTCAGAGTGATGCTACAAAATGTTTGGAACGAACTCGATTACAGATTGGACGTATGCCGTGTAACAAAAGGGTCACACATCGAACATTTGTAACTGAAAAATACTTGGTATATTTTTCTTTAAATTCATGTATCACTTATTGTAATATGTGCAGTAGCTTCAAAAATATGATTTTTTTTAATCGTGTCCATCATTTGTAATAGCCCTGTATACTTCTCATTGAAAAAAACTATGGAATAGAGTTAGAATTTAGCTAAGTCATAATCAACCTGCTGCACGCGGCTGCGTGTGTCCGACCGATCTTTTTATTCGCGGTCCAAGACACGCAATAATTAATCCATATTTAAGATGAGTATAAAAGGTGATTACGATCTTCACTATCGTTTTATATATTTTTATGGAAAAAAATACCCTATTACTTATAAATAATTTAAAATTATACTGTAACATCTTAAATTGGATTTGTTTAGTCAAATGTTCTTTTTATAGGTAGCTTTATGTGCATCCACAGTAATGTATAATTTTTTTTTGAATTTTTAGCAGTAATCAAACATTATTTAAAATTTATTTAATTTGCACTAGGTATATATATTTTTACCCTCAAATGAACATACATTTAGAAAAAAGTACATACACGTCGAATTGAGAACTTTTCTTTTTTTCTTTTTGTTTTTGAAGTCGGTTAAAAGGATAAAAATTTTCATTGGATAAAATTGATTTTTTTAAGAAAGTCTCGCGAATTTTTACCTTTAATTCTTCGGCATTCCTCATTATTACAGTATTATATTCTTACGTTGCTGGATTTTTATATGGCTTTTTCATAGTACTCTTGTCATCTTACTGATTTAATGACCTTTATTTTAATTTTAATTTTTATTATTATATAAATAAAAAACGAAAATCTGTTGCGGCCGACCTAACATAGCAAACATATGTTTGCGGCCCGCGAGAAAAAAGAAGTTGGATATTGTATTTAGATACACTCGAATCTCTTCTCGAAACCCATTTTATTTCGAAAAACAAATGCAGTAAAACATATAAAAACAAGACCATAAGAACATGGATAAATTCAGTTTCAGACATGTTTTCCTCTTATTAAGTGCAAATGTATGGTTTTCTTTCTGTTGGGACCATAAAACTTTTCCGTTTTATAGACAAGATTCCATTATAGACAGGTTCAGTTTACGCAGATTTTGCTGTACTCCCTGAGATTTCATGATTGAAAAATGAGTAAGGTTGTCGCCTCTTATCTCTGTCTAATGGCTAATTCTTAAACCTTTAATTTTAGGATATACTTCCAATTGGAAAAGTATTTCAAATGTTGTTTGCAATCACCTTAAAATCCATTTAACTCGGAATAGTTATTTTACAAAAGGTTATAAAATTTGAAATTTGAAATTAATATTTATTAAGTATTTGTTTCTTCATTGGTCTAATATTAAGCCATTTTTAAGCTGCTTTAATTACTTTTTATACTTATGCCTTTTTAAAAACTTCAACAATTAATGTTCAAATCATGATTTTTATTTTTTTTTAGAACATTTAAGATTATTTTTATACATTTAAATAAAAAAAAGATTAATGTGTGTCATCTATGATTATTCAATCAGCAATTAAAAAATTTGTAAGTCTTCTGATAATGCGCCAAATGTTAAGTATTATGACTTTTTATAAATATCACAATGAACACACAGCAAAAATATTCGAATAGCTCTTGGACACATTCTTTGACTGTTGAAAACAAATAAACTTTATGGTATTTGTATAATATTGGATATTTATATTGATCAGGTTTTCCCCGATTTGTTGCATTAATTTACCTCCGCGATGTTGTGGTGCTAATCGAAACATATATACATTGATTATGGCAAAATGCATTAAATTCACAGTCAGCATTTTCATAAACCCAATATGCATAGATACATAGATCTTTTTAATTAATGTTCCCAAGTCTAAGACACCGTGAATAATAATATTTCCTTTCTAAAAAGAAAAGTATTTTCATGTGAATGCTAAAAAGATAAAGAAAACTTTAGTGAAACTTAGGTCAGGTTTAAAACTATACATTTAAAATGTCTGTATTGTATTATGTTAATTGTTTTATAACACTGTTAAAAAATACCGAGAGGGCAAAGACTCTGTTTACTTAATTCATTTTATTTTAGCTTCTTTTCAAAATTTTAACTGATCTTCTTTAATCAAACACGAAAACAACCATTGGATGTCTTAACAGCAACTGATTCGGCTTTAAATTTTCACAATAAGTGGGAATTGAATGAAAACTCGTTTACAGGAACATCGTCACAGATTTTTTTATTATAATTCAATCTTCTCTAATCGTTTTAAAACCGATTAAATTAGCTTGTTTTTAGATTCTGCGGTGTCTGAACGGGGGGTTGATGAGCGTAGCTTGCAAGGGGCAGAGCCCCTTAGTTAATTTATATAACTGTTTAAATTTTAACTAATATCAATATTTCAATAATAATAATATAATAGGGCTTAACGATGTCATTTTTTCAGAAAATATTGAAAAACGTCCGGAACTTTCATCCCAGGAACAGATAAAGTTGATAAATAAACTTAGAACCGTGAAGAATAAATCGCGTCTAAAATAAATGCGAGAAAAAAAACACGACATTTCCAGCAGCGAAGAAGATGAAATACATTTGAAATTATCACATTTTTCAGATTCCGATGGAATAGAATTGGATGAGAATCACACTGTGTTGGTTTCGGAGAAGAATATAATACCACAACCAAAAAGGACGACTGGATAAAATGCGTAAGGTGTCGGAAGTGGTTCCATGAAACGTTTACAAACTATCACGATCTTTTCCAAAAATGTGGTTAAATTTTACGAAAATCGAAGGATAGAAATTATACTTCAAATTTTGCTTATATGAATTTTATTCCCTCATTTTCCGTGATATAATTGTATCTTTAAAAATTGTTATATATTTTTCATGATTAACTATATGAAATGGTTTTTTTGTTGTTGTTGTTGTTGTTGTTGTTTTTTCTTTTGCTATTTTGACTTTATTTCTTCTTTGTTGTAATGGATGGCCATCTCTCCTCGGCTTCAAGGAGAGATGGCCATTTGCCATTTTAATTTCAATTTTGTTTTCCTTTTTTCATCTGAATATTTAATTATTTTTTGCCCAATATATAAAGTGTATATGTATAAAAATTTGAAATATTTCTTGTACTTGCGTTCTAAGAAATTTTATTTCAATCTTTAAAAACTATGCCCATCGATCCTAGAGTTATCTAAATCCAATTAAAGAGAGATTTGTCTATAAGGTCAAAAAAAGTGCGTGTTTTTAGCATTTTCTTTCTGGAAAAGGAATGAGGACTAGCTCCGGGTTTTTTGCATGATATTTATTATAATTTGAAAAAGTATTCAAAACTTTTTAGTACAAAATTGATGATGTGGCTTGAGATACGTGGGTGAATGTCCTAGATTGCGCGCCGTACGCCCCCCGCATGCAGACAAGGTAAAATAAGAAACATTTTTCAATTAATATTCGAATATTACATTTCAATGAAGTTATAAATTTGCAGTTTACTTAAACTGTACTTCTTATTCATCAGATTTGGAATAATGGGAAAAAGTAACAATGAACTGACCTTAGGGATCGTTGCTTACACTTTTCCACAAATTCCTAATTTGCTTGTAAAAATGTACCCGAAGAAAAAACAGAGATTACTTTACTATCGTGGTGTAGAGACATTTAACACATTTATGCCTAGCGTCCCATTTTCGGGATGCTTCGAATTTTAATAAATTTATGTAATTTTATTATTTTTTTATAATATGAAAACTGTAGGAAATAATTATCTATAAATGTCCTTATCTGTTACCGGAAGATGACATCATAAGATGGATATTTATTTGCTTAAAATGAAAGCGTTCTTCGGAATTCATAGATTTTTTCTTTTTCAAAATGGCGAAATGTAAAAAGTAAGTTTATTTGTGTTTTTTCTATCAAGGATCCAAATAAATAAGTCATAGTCTTAGCTTGTAGACTTTTTTGAAAACGCATTTTTAAAAATTGTGAAATTATATGTACAATCTTATTTTTATGCATTTTTGTAACGTACAAAATATAGGGTCCTAGGCACGAATGGGGAAATAGTTTTTTTAGCCATTCAGGGGGCAATTATTTGTGTAAAGTCCTTTTCAAGATGATTATGAAAAAAAAATTTTAAGCCTCAAATACAATTATTCTTAGTTTATTATTAATAATACTTATAATGTTTTTAGTATCTGTAAAGAAATAAATATGTTTTCTCAGTAATTCATAAAAATACTAATTATAGCATATAATATGCAATTTAAAAGCTTGTTTTATATTAATTTAGACAAAACATATAATTATCCATGTTTCCACATAATGATATTCCCATATTTATTATGTTTACATTTTATCAAATAATTACAAAAATATTTTAGCGTAATTTTTTTTAGTATTTTTCGAGTTCATTTTGCAACATTTTAAAGTGATTTTAGCAACAAATTTTAGAAAAAAAAAAAATTCAGGCACAAATGAGTTATAAAGTCAGCTAGCTACATGGTAGTTATCCATTCTATTTGTAAAGAGCTATGAGTTAAGCGATGATAATTTATATGGGCGGCAAAAAAGACCGACATGCGACTACTGCAGGGTTAAGATGTAGCTCTGATTAATGCGAACAGTTTCGTTTTCCCCATCATTTTGTATTTGAAATTAATGTTAACGTCATCGCTTAATGCGCACCACTTATCGGATAATGCGGACAAATGTTTCGCAATTAACCTGGCAGAAATTGAAGACACTTATTTTGTGCATTACTTTTCAAATGCAATCTTGGTGGTGACACATTTTTCATTAAGAGTTTGATCTTTTCAAAGACGATTTTTTTATGTATGACTTTTTTTTTTACGATTTATTCATTTTATATTAATAGGAATTCAAAAACAATAAAAAAAGAGGAAAAAACGATAAAAATGCAGACAAAAAATAACATTCACATTTGTGCCCGCTGAGCATTAATGGTAATTATGAGTGAAATGATTTCTTATTAAAAAAATAATAAAATAAATTAAAAAAAAACTAACAGTAAATTATTTTCTTACGTTTCTACAAATTATTAAAACTTAATATATTTTGTATATATGATATTATTTTTATCAAATATTAGCGATTTCAAATAATCCAACAATACTGTCTGCCGAAAAATTAGTTCACGTTTTTTTTTTTTTTTTTTTTTTTTTTTTTTTTTTTTTTTTTTTTTTTTCATTCGTATCTCTAACTGTACATCGGAAATAACATTAACAGTGCAGGCAAACCGTAACATTTTTACTTCTCTTGTTGAGAGATTCTGTATTGAATAACTTATTATTAAATTTTTGTTCTTTTTATTATCGACAATAATTATAATTATAAGAAACTAAAGTCCACATATATGTGGCCAAGACGGCGAAGAGGTTAAGGGGTCTCAGGACTCTTAAAATTGGAAAAAAGGAAAAAGAAAAAAGACAATTTTCAACATTTAATGTCTTAAAATGTATATAACTTAAAAACACAATTTTTAATGGGATTAAAAAATATAAGTATGTTCTTTCATTTCATGTATTTAAAAAATTGCTGGATGCAAAATTAGTATTTATATGGGGCTCCAAACTGTTCGACATTTGTAGAGCAGATAACTGGTATAACAGCTTACGCGCAGGAGTACAAAATACATTTTGCAACTAGAATGAAATTTTTTTGCCTAATTATCCTTCAGATTATAATAATTACCCTGAACCTAAATAGATTTGTATTTAAATCATTTTTATATTTTTAATACCAAGTTGTGTTTGGCTAATACAAAATTTTAAAAATTTCAACATTATAATCACCTAAAAAATATTTTTTTTTTTTTTTGTAACAATAAAAATGAAATTTTAGGTTCAGTTTATACAGACTAACATGAAACATATGTTTTTAAAATTTCATGAAAAAATATTCAGAAATTTTTGAGATATCCTGCGCGTTATGCCCAAGAACGTCAATTGGAGAAAAATGACTTCAAAGTTTTGGAAACGGCCTTTCAGCTATTAAACGAGTATAATTCTAAACGCCATAACTTCTTTTCTTACGGGAATTTCAAGGAAACAATTGTATCAAAATGTTCAGAAAAGATAAAAGTTTAACATAAAAAAAAATAAAATTCCGAAATTTTTTAAACTTTTAGTCTTGAGATCCCTTAAGAAATTATTCGTGACACTGTAGAACTGAAAGGTAACATTCCTCAACAGACAAAGAGAGAGATTGAAACAATGCTTCCGATATGGCCGATGAAAATCAGGTGTTGCAAAACAAATTTTGAAGCGTGCGCAAAATTAGAAACCGGTGCAGAAAAAATAAATCATTTGTTCCAAGAAAAGCGACTTAATAATTTAAATAAATTTAAATTATGCAAGTATGGTAATTTATTTGTATGGTATCATTCTCCTGAGAAATTAATTATTTTTCACTAACCAGTATTGTCAATAATTTTAAATTTTTACTAAAAATACTAAATTAAAAGACCGATGTTACTATTAGCATAAAGCTCTAACATTTTTAATTTCTTTAAAAAATTGATTTGAATTAATTCAACGCAATAGATTTTCTTTTTATACCACTCAAGTTTTTACATATTGTTTAATGAAGACGAAAAACGGACTTCCTTGGAAACCCCAATAACGAAAGATCACAACATTTTATAAACATAAACTTATTTTCTACTATACTAGGGGGCTCGACCTCCTACAAGCTACGCTAGCCAACCCCCGTTCAGACTCCTACAAGCTACGCTAGCCAACCCCCGTTCAGACACCGCAGTCTCTAAAAGCACGATAATTTGATCAGCTTTAAAAAGATTTTGAAAGATTAAATTATAATTTAAAAAACAGTTTCGATCTCCTTATAAACTGGTTTCTATTCACTTCTCTTCGATTGGGAATTTTAAGGAAAAATCAGCTGCTGTTAAAAGATACAATGGCTGTTTTCGTCTTTGATTAAATAAAATCAGTTAAACATTTTAAAATAAGCTAATATAATAAGCAAATCTGCATCAAAATGCAAATATATTTTACAAATACCAATGCCTTCTTTTGACGGAAACGACACAGAAGGTTAACGAATTTTAACTAAACCATTTAAGCAATTTCTTTACTTTCTGCTTTACAGATTTTTCTCTTTCAAATCATATTTTTTGTTGTTGACACTTCATTTTCAGCTTGTAATCTTTTTCATTTTTATTAAATTACAAAATAGTCGCTCGAAAGCAGTCTAAACGCGTTCAATAAAATTAATATTAATCTTATTTATATAATCATAAAATATCAAATTAATATCTCGCGCAATTTTTTAATTTAAACTGTTTTGCAATATTACTTTTTGTTCATTTTAAGTAATAAGTGTGATGTGGCGTAAATGTGACCTAATTTCTCCTATTTAAGACTTCTAACGCATGTTAATGAATTTATTATTTTACAATATCCTTTCACTTTTGAAATTCACGTGTAAATAGTAAATATAGTTTTTATGAAGTAATTTTCAATAAGTTCCTGTTTTTCATACGTAATTATTTAATTCTAATTTGAAAGGTTTTTTCTGTTAATAATAGTCACGTGTAAATAAATTTTTAATTTGAAGCAAACATTATTATTTGCGCTGTTTATACAGTTGGCAACAGTTTAAATTAATACCATTTTCTAAAATAAGTAAAATATATCTCTCGAAATGCTGAAAATTTGAATTTAAAATAGAAATAAAACCTCAAAAAATGAGTCAAATTAAAAAAGTGAATGCAGTCTGCACACCGGGAAATTCTAACGTATAAAACGATCTAAAAATGAATTAATTCCCATGTATAGTTTTTGCTCCTATAAAACTTTTTTAATGGAACGACTTTGTTCAACTTTAGTATTAAATATCTCTTAAAATAATTATTCGATTTGAAAACTGTCGGTATCAGCGTGTTTATCAAACATTTTTCTATAACACCGCCGATTTTCATATTTTTGTATGCAGTATTTTTCTTAATATTAACGGAGAAAGACCTCCGGTCACAAAAAATTCAAAACCGGCGGCGGCGGTGACAGCGTAAGTTACTTTTTTTTTTTAGAATAGAGAGATTTTTAAATTTTTGACAGTTTACACAGCTTGCTGATTTCTAACAGGTAAATAATTAAAGCGCGTTTCAAACTTTTTCGACACACTGTATATTATACTATATATTGTACTATGTTTTTCTATAATGCTTTTGAAGAATTTTAAAGAAAATCTTACTTTTTTTAAGTATAGAAATTCTGCACTATCTCTCAAAAAATGCAATACGAATAAATTCGGAATTTATACATTTCGTATCATCTTTAAAATTGTGATTATTCCATATAAAATCTGTGCAAAGGAGATCCAAAATTGGAAGTCCATTTCTAAGTCAAATACTTTGTTTTCATTTCACCTGCAAAAAGGTTTTGTTGCAGAAAAACAAAAACTTCCTCCCGTCATATCTTTGCAGTCTCTATAAGTGATTTTTAGAAAGCATATCGTACGAAAAACCGGAAGTAATACCTTCCGAACTTTTGAAAAAAACACAGAACTGAAAAGAATGGGTAAACTGAATTTCACAAAAAGTGAATCTCAATATTTTTTTGCTTGATATGAGGCAAAGATTTCTAAACTGGAAAGCAATATGCGAATAAAATTTTAATATACTGCAAGATTTAAGGAAAAGTAAGTTCATATTTTGCTACAAAAATTGAATAAAAGCTTTCTGGCTAAAAGTGTGTCTATGTGGAGATCATTTTGGAAAAGATTAAGATTTAATGTAATGCAAATTTCTGTAGAGTACAAAAAAAAAAAAAAAAAAAAAAAAATGATAAGTTTAGGAAGAAATGCTTTTCTTACAATGTATATTTTAGGATGAGCTGTAAGTAATTTTTTTTTAATGCTGCATAGTTTTCCTCTTACTCTATTTGATTTTTACTATCAAATTAACGTTAGAGTAATATTGGAGCTGTTTTTACAATATTTCATGTACATTTTAATTTATCAATTATATCTATCAGTTAATATGGTCTAACAATAAATAACCAATACTGATGAAATTTGGGAACAGCGTGCAAATATCTTACACATTAATAATAGTGAGAGATTTGGACTGAACTAAAAACACGGTGAAACTTAAAACAGATAACTTTAAACGCTGAGAGTATCAATAAATATGTCTGCTTTGGTGAAGTTTAACCATTTTTCAAAGTATTTTGTATTCATGAGTTAGCATTCATGAGTAAGTAAGCTAAGTTCTAAGTACGCATTCATGAGTTTTATTCGAGGTAAGTAAGTTCTGAAAGCATTCATGATTTTTGTTTATTTGTGGGGTATGCCGTTATAAAACTTCAAAATCTTTTTTCATTAATTTTTTTTTAGCCTAAAGTCTAAAACATTCTACGTCTCTTTCAGCTTCTAATACCGCATTCTTCTACGTTTAAGTAAAAATAAATACATAAAAAACAGTTCATTAACAGGCCATTGTTTGTGCCGTATGCCGAAAAGTCGATGCCTTTTCCAAAACTTCATTTTACCAAGAAGATCCTCAATATCAGCAGGGACAACGCTGGGTAAGTCGGTAATATGTTATGTTAATTTTAAAAAATAAAAAGATTGTAGCAGCAATCATAGATTCATTCTCCAAATTAATACTTTTAGAGTACTAAAACAAACATATCATTATATGCATACTTTTTTTTGCGTTAGAATGTTTAGCATTAGGAAAACGTTTAAAATATAAATTTTAGAAAAAGCCGAAAATACAATTTAACACCATATTCTATCTTTTACATTACTAAATTTCAAATAACTGTAACTTAAATTCTAAGTAAGTTAGAAAGAAAATTCAAACATTTGGATAGTACTATTTTAAATGGTAAATACCTGTCATTAACCCCTTCATAATGGGATTTTTTTCGAATTCTTGATTTTAAAAAATATATTCTTATTTTTTATTGCTGAAAATTAACATATGTTTTATTCTGAATTCGGAATGAAAAATACAGAGTGGCTCAAAACTCCATGACACATTTTAAAATTTAATATAAAATCAAGTAATTGTCGTACAGGAATGCGGTTTGGAGTAAAATGCTTCTCACGATGAAAAGTTATCTTCAAGCTAATAAAAATATTAGTCCCGTACTTAGCCCATAGATGGCACTGTGCAAAAATTATCGGAAAGAAGCATCAAAAGATCAAGACAATCAGTTACACATGATTTTATTTTGTCAAAAGCAGTTACAGAGAAATTATTTGTGCAATACATTATTTATATATTATTTATACATTATTTATGCATTATTTATACATTATTTATACATTATATTTTAGTGTGTGCATCCTTTATAGATCGAGCCACATCCAAACGGAACTCCAGTTCAATCCACATGTTCGCTAGCCTTGCTTGAGGAATTGACTGGATCACAAGATCACATGCATGATTCTCGTCTTCAGTACAACAATGTCAGCCACAGCAGAAGCATCCACTTTGTCATTGACATAAGGGCCACAAGAAAAAATCGTGTGGGATTAAAACTAATCTGAAAATCAGGAAAAAACACATGTTTGAAATCAAACATACGGACACGTAGCGCCATCTATGACCGAAATTTGGAACTAATTATTTTCATTCACTTGAAGAAAATGTTTTGTCGTGAAAAGCATTTTCGTCGAAACTGCATTCCTGTACGACAATTACTTGATTTTATATGGAATTTTAAATTGTGACAAGGACCTTTGAGACACCCTGTAATTTTGTTAGTAAACAATTTTCTGATTGACCTACTCGTGGTCCTATAGGTATAATATCCCATTCACTTTTCATCCAGCTTTGACCACTTTTCACCAGCTTTTCATCCAGCACTTGACATCCAGCTTTTTTCTGCAATGCACCCAAATATTAAATAACAAAATAGCCTGATACTATATATTATATTAAATCTATTGCTTTGCAGTATTTAAAACAAATATCTGCATAAAAAGAATAATTAAAAATATCACAAAAATGTTTTTCAAAAGTCTTTTACAACCTTACATTGAAAACGGCTTTACAATTTTTCTTGGCCAACAGAGAGAAACAAAAACACATTGAAATCATTTATTGCAGATTATTTTATTGCTTAATTTGCAAATATAAAGGAGAAATACAAAAAAGTACAAAAAACAATCTCTTCGTCGCATGTTATGCGACCAAGAGAACCGTATAGGCAGAAAAAAGCCGAACGTATGATATGCGAAGCCCACCAGGAAGGAGCTAAATAAGCTAAACATAACTATTCTAAAATAGTGGTATTAAAATTATAGGGTCGTACTGACCTCGCTTAATTTCAATCAGGTACGTTTCGTACGTGACTGTAGTCGAAATGGTTGCAGTCAGCACTTCTTTTGTAATACTAAAATAATTAAATTTAATTAATTAAAATGTAATTTTAAATAATTAAATTTTAATTTTAAATAATAAGTTGTATTAGTTTGAAACATTAAGGGAGAAAAATTTGCTGTAATACAGCACGTATTATTTATAAAATAGTATAAATAAGAGGAATAAGTCTTAATTACGTCTACTAATAATCATATCACAATATATATTCTAAAAGGAAAAGTCAAAACATTTATTAAAGTATTTATTTGCTTAAAAGACGTTACTAAAAACACATTAAAAGTATATTAAAAACCTATATTGATATGTTTCAACTCCTTCATTGAGTCGTTATCAGAATGTATAACATAAATTACAAATACAATGCATATGATTTTTTTTTTTTTTGCATTTTTTTCCCCTAGTTGAAACGTGCCAATATAGGCTTTTAATATATTTTCAATGTGTTTTTAGTAACGTCTTTTAAGCAAATAAATATTGTAATATATGTTTTGACTTTTCCGTTTGGAATATATATTGTGATATGGTAAAACAGCATTTTAGAAAACAATCAAGAATAATAAATGTTACCTGAATTATAAAAATAATTCCGCACATTAAAATAACATATGGATTCAAATAAACTCTCAAAAAATATCCGTTATTTTTTATAAATCGTTAAAACTCGAAAATTGTAGCTTTAATTTGCCCATTTTTTCCCAAAATGCAGAAATTTATGAACCTAAGCTAAAAAATTTCTAAAATTCTCTAATCAATAGAGGAAATTTCTTTAAATAACAAAAAAAATCTATTACAATCATAAGGATGTTTCGGAAAGTTTGCTGCCTGTGCTTTTACGTTTTTTGGCGACATTTTTTTTAGCTCACAGGCTATCAAAGCTTAAGAGATAACGTCCCGTAGGATCTATATGTATGTATATATGTATGTATGTACGTAACGCGATAACTCTTGATAGAAATATCCGATTTCCTTCAAATTTTTTTCCTAGGTTCATTTTGACAAGTGCTTCCCTAATTAGTTTTGGTGATTCCTTGGTTAACTATAAAGGTGGGAACGGGGGCTAATCCCTCCCTTGATTTAGATAAATGGGCTTTTCATGCAGAACTATCAGATTTTCTTCAAATTTAATACCGGTTTATTCTGATAAAAAGCTTCCTTGATTAGATTTCGAGGTTCATCGATTAGCATAAAAGAGGGAACGGGGGCTATCCGCCCCCTTAATTTAGATGAATGGGTTTTTCTCTCCGATTTGCTTCAAATTTGGTATGCCGGTTTATTCTGATAAGGCGCTTCCCTGTTTAGATTTGGAGGTTCATTGGTTAAGTATAAAGGTGGGAGAGCTAATCCCCCACTTAATATACCTAAATGGGTTTTTTATGCAGAATTATCCGATTTGTTCCAAATTCGGTATACAATTTTATTCTAAGGCGCTTCCCTGATTAGATTTGGAGGTTCATTGGTTAAGTATAAAGGTGGGAGAGCTAATCCCCCACTTAATATACCTAAATGGGTTTTTTATGCAGAATTATACGATTTGTTCCAAATTCGGTATACAATTTTATTCTAAGGCGCTTCCCTGATTAGATTTGGAGGTTCATTCGGTAAGTATAAAGGGGAGAAACGGGTGATGGGCTGATATACCCCCATAATTTATTTTCCGATGGCATTATTCTTTGAAATAAGAGTATAATATACAATTAGTTTGAATAGCCTGTGAGCTCAATGCCATCAGTTTAACTGTGAGTGTGTAAATAGTTTTATTTGTTGTTGTTGTTGTTAACCCTTAAATGCCCGTTGTTGCTTTTCGGCAACATGCCCAAATTAGGCTCTAAAATACTATTAGAATAATATTGAAGCTATAATGCCTAATAATGCCAATAAAATACATTATGAAAATATAATTAAATCGATTTTCAACATGTAGATGGCAACCCTTGTGCTGTTTAAGAATAAAGACAGATTCTTTTTTTTTTTCAATTGTTGCTACTTCCTCTTTTTGTTTTGTTTGGGAGCTTGCGAAATACCCTATTTTGGCCTGCAATGAGCAAGTAAAATTTATTTCTTATTATAGTTCCTAAAATTCTTGTGTGTTTAATATTATAGAATTTTATCAAGGGAAATTATTTTTTCAATTAAACACCAGTATTGTCGATTAGTAACAAACTGTTTTTTAGCCGTAAACTAGACTTAAAATAAAATATGATTTTTTTATGTATTTTTCCCGTAATTTATTTAAAAAATGTAAGCCGAAAAACACGCTTGCAACGATTTTTGAAAAATCAGGCATTTAAGGGTTAAATATAATCAAAATCGAGACTTTTATGTTAAGAAGGAAAAAAGGTAATGGTACTGTTCATTTTTAAGAAGGGAAAAAAATACAAAAAGATGAAACAAGAAAATAAAATGAACCAGCTATAAATGCATTGTGAAATATTTATCAACTTTTTAATTAACATCCTTTTATGATCCGACAGTACTTTAACCCTTAAATGCATGATTTTTATTTTGTTTCGGGAAAATTACATATGATTCTCTGAAAGGTTTGTAACACAGATAAAAAAATGTGAAAGTTAAGAGATGCATTTTTCGTATAATACGTCAACCTTTCCTTATGCTGCACATCTGCAATACAAGTAAAAACTAAAATATTGCAAATTAGTAAATATTTTTATAAGTATGAATCTAAATACTTTATTTTATATAATTATTTTTTTTATTTGTAAAAAACTTAATCCTTAAATGCATAAATTATTTTTTTAGAATTATGTTTTTTACTGTTATATTAAAGATTAAACACCAGAAACTTTAAGATAGATTTTTTAACTTTATATTTTTGTAATTTTTACGAAATTAATATTTCTATATAATTATACTGTTTGCTAAGAATTAAATAAAAAGTGATGTAGATATGCATCACTATGCATTAAAAGGTTAAAGTACCACAGCTTTCAATCCCTATTTAAACACGCTCATTGAATGCATTCGCAATAATACTTTTAGAAAAGAATAGAAAATACTTTCCTTGACCATCACTATATAGCAATAGCAGTTCCAGTTAGCTGGAAATCGTTCACAAAGCTATTTTGACGCGTGTGAGTGTGAATTTTGCTTCCATTTTCTTGTCTGACATGGTATCCCTAACTTTTGCTTGGAAACATCTTAAATTTTAAACGTATGTCTATCATGTTTTTTTTTCTCGTTTTAAATAGATCACTTGGTAATATGTTATGCTAAAAAAATAATATTCAGTTTGTTTACTTTACTAAGTATTTTTCAAAGCGGTACTTTTGAGTACCGTCGTGACTACGTTGAACAGGATTTTTACTTGGATTTTTATCGTTTGAATGCACACGGTGCATAAAAACGTATATATTTACTAGGGATGCGCGTGTGTTGGACAGGTGGGTTTTGATACAATCTTGGAGAAGATATTGCCTGATTTATGTATGACATTGACGAATAATAATAAAAAAATATGTTATTTTTATCTTTAGAAAAGATATTGTATTTTTATAAAACAAAATGAAAAAAAAATTACAAATTAGAAAGAAAATCTAAAAATTTCTTTTAGCATTTTTATGAATTCTTTAAAATTTTCTTCACCTAAAAGTTTAGAAATTTCTTTCCGAAATGATTTCCATCGGACGATAGTGTTACAACTGTAGAATATTCTTCTAATGACGAATGCTCACTGGTGATACCATTCACTGATGGTACCATTAATGGCGAATGCTCACTAATGATGCACCAGCAACAGCATCATCGAGTCACGTATATAACATAGACATATATACACTACATAAATTACATGATAAATCACATTAATACAATAAGAAAAAATTGGATATAGGTTTTTTTTCTAAGTCTCGAGTTTTGTTCAAGCGTTATGATCCAATGGTAGTTTAAAACACCACATCAAGTAATTAGCGTAATTAACAGAAAAATTAAATCTTTTATTTTTAGTGCATATATCTTCTAATGCATCATAGTAATGAAATGAAAAAAGTTTTGAGAAAATAGGTTTTTTAATTCATAATTTGGAATATAAAGGGTTAGAAAAAAACCTACACTGCTCAAAACAATTAGGAGAGCACACGGTTTTAACAAAATTACGCAAATGTTTACACCGATAAGTAACGTAAAATAAAACATCCATAATTTGAAGCGTAGTAGAAAAGAAATGATGAAAAATTCACATGCAAATCAAAGTTTATGACGTTAAAAATTAGAAAAAGGAGATAAGTGCAGAAATCGGGATTTTGCAGAAACGTCTGTTTCCCAGTCGCAGTTTCAAAATTCAATAGTCCAGCTTGTGTTTTGAGAAAAGGTGACTTACAAATGTCACAACAATGTGATTTACCAGAATCCATGGCTTGGCGTATTCCCAGAACAGTTGAATCTGGGGAAACACAACGAAGTGTAGCAAACGCTGTTGGAGTCACAATAAGTGTCAATGCAATGTTGTGGAATCGATTCCAAGACACATGGAATGGTAGACATCGACAAGGCCAAGGTCAGCCATGTGCTACCACAGTAACTGATGACCGATATATCCTGTTAACAGTTGGTTGAGACGGAATGGGGAATGCTACTCAGCTGCAAACACATTTGTTCTTGGTCACAGGACGTAGGATGTCCAGCCAAACGATCCGAAATAGGCTTCGTCAGGCTGGTATCTATGCATGTAAGCCAATGTTCTGTATTCCGTTGACCTCAAGCAACTGTGCGGCCCAAAGAAGGTGGACAACTGAACATTAAGTTTGGAGGCAACGTTGATGGAGTCAAATTGTGTCTACTGATGAGTCCTGATTAAGTCTGGATGTGACATGCAATGTGTTTTGGCATGGAGAGAAAAGGACACTCAAAATAATCCCACATTCGTTCGTGAAAGATCGCATTACAGACGAGGTGGGTTGATGCTATTGGCTGGAATCAGCAAAGGTGGACGTACGGGCCTGCATATCATTCGGAATGGCACTTTAACGGTCCAGAGTTATACAGACGAGATACTGAGACCTCATGTCGTATTTTATGTTACAGCAATTAGTGATTTATTTTTTTCCATGCATGATAATGCCAGACTTCATACAGTTCGCATTGTGGAAAACATGCTTGAAGCTAAAACAATGCAGCGTATGAAATGACCTGCATGCTCTCCTAACCTAAATCCGATCGAGCATGTTTGAGACATACTCGATCGGCGCATTGCTGTGAGACCAAGGCCTCCTTTCACTGTCCGGGACTTCGAGATTGCAATTCTTGAGCAGTAGAACAGTATTCTCCAAAGTCTTATCGATAACCTCATCGCATCCATGGAAAACAGGTGTGCAGCAGTCCTAGCTGTTAGAGGAGACCACATGCCATATTAAAAATCTAGCAGCATTTCTAAACAATACATTTTTATCATTTACATGAAACCAAGTTGTTGTCCTAAACCATCTTTTCAGGTATTTTCCATCTTTTCAAAGAATAAAAGCTCCCTTACAATTTTTTTTACATCTTTTTTTCTGTATTTCGCATTGATACTATCCATTTTATACCCATACATGGCTGTCTTGCACTGTTCTCTTCACTTTTTTGCTTGCTCCCCTAATTTTTTTTGAGCAGTGTATAATGAAGTTGTTATACATAAGAACTAAATTCAACTCCCAAAGCTCTTCAAAAAACTAAGAGAAATATACAGGATGAATCAGAAAATATATTACAAATTGTTAAAAGTTGTAGTGCCCAACCATTTTTACATGGAAAACTTAGGTCACAGTCCATTTATTGAGCCAAATTTAGAGGGTGTTTCACTGGAATCCAATTTGAGATTTTTGTACATAACTTTCAATAATAAAGATATTTTAATGAAATTTGAAGTAGATTGAGCTTCTACGATTCACGAGGAATGGTAGAAGTTGGGTGCCATTCTTGTCCAAATAGTGCTGAACTAGACGCAGTATGTTTCTGAATGTAATTGACAGTTAATTCGGTCTTACTTAACGAAATGTTGTACAATTCCATCCCTTTTCATGATATCGTTGCATTTCACACAACGCAAGGTAAGTCTGTTGAAAATTGCCTCCAAATATCTTTAGTTTAGTTAAGGTTGTGAACGATAATGGAGTGAGACATCCAGTATGTTTTTTTCTAAAAGATAGATTGTGACCCCGATCTCCTGTGCAAAAATTGTTTGGTTTTATATACAGTCCTGGAAAAAAAAGTAAACACCCCCTACTAACTCCTCAACAAATTATCATAGAAAAAAGTTACTAGTCCCGAACGATTAGAAATAAAGTCTACTTTTAAATTATGTATATAAAATTTGCTTAAGGGATTATCTACATATTAAAACGAACCCAAACTTTATTTTTTTCAATGGCAATACACAATTTTAACAAGATATTTCAAATCTTCGGTTTAAACTACGTCTAGGCCCCAAATTTCAAGTCATTTGAATGGTAAGTATTTGAATTATAAACATTCAAAATTGAGTGCTTCTAATGTTAAATTACATTTTCATACTTTTATTCATATCTCCTGAAATTATACTCCTAGTGTGTTAATTTTTTGTGCAGCAATAATCTAAAATACCCAAACATAAATATGTTGAATTTGCAATTTTTATAATTTTATGATATGAATTATGAATTGTGAAATTAATATTAGAAAAAATTATGAATCGCAACCTATAATTTTTTTGATTAGATTTAGGTTTATTAAGTTCTGCTTTATGGAAATCCAAAATTTCACATTTTTCTTCAAAGTAGTTTTCAAATTATGCTTAGAAAACGGCAAAATGGTGATTTAAGGGGCCGTCTAGGATAGAAGTGATTAGATATTTTGAAATTTCTTATGCTATCCTGTAATCTAGCAGTTTTCAATGACTGCTTGATTGGCGCTTAGACACCTTGATCAAGAAGAGACTCTCTCGGTCAACAATCGCGTACCGAACTTCCATTTTGATACAGCCTCTAAAATACGCTCGTTTTAAAATAATTACTTTCTCGGAAACTTATGGTACGAATTGCATAAAAATTTGTTTTTAGGCTAATTGAAGGGTGTAGTGTAGAGTTAGCTTATGCTGTCAGAATTATGTGCTGCTATTGAAAAAAACAAAGTTATGGCTCGTTTTAATATGTAGATGACCCCTAAGAAATTTTTATATACATCGTTTAAAAGTAGACGTTATTACCAATCGTGTGGTACCAGTAACTTTCTTCCACGATAATGTTTTGCAGAGTTAATAAGGGGTGTTTACTGTTTTTTCCACGACTGTACACTTAAATATATTAAAGTTTATCTTATCTTTTTTTTAAATTTCAGCCTGCATAATTAATTTCACTAGCATGATAAAGTGAATATTCGCTTGTTAAAAAACGACAAAAATTAATATTTAAAAAGTTTTTTAAAGTTTTAAAGGACGCAATATACATAACTGAATTTACTTTTTTAGAGTAACAATCTTTAATAATAAAATAAATATATAAATAAATGTACCTAAAGTACTTTTACACAAAAAACAAATAAACTTTTAAAAAAAACCTATCTCACTAAATTTCTAATAAAGTGAAACAAAACTTCACTTCAGTAAATAAATAAAAAAAAAACCACCCTAGAAAAAACTTCAGCACTGTGTTTAAAAATGACTGGGTTAACGGGAAAATGCATTTGTAATACTTTATTTATTTTCTTTCTTGGTCGAAGGAAGAGCGAATTTTTGTTTATCGTTCATTCAATGAAGAGGATAATAAAATTCTCTTCATCTGGGTGCGATCCTCAAAAAATATAAACAAATCTATTTTTTGTGTCAGTATTAAACTTCTTTTGCAAATTTAAAATTGCTGAAAATTTCCATTTTTTTTTTCATTTATCATGATAATTTTTACAGAATAACATTTTATCGACTAATCATTCATTCTTTAAATTACATACCGTAACAGAATGGAAATGTTTTATTTGTTAAGGCATAAAACGCTTCCCAATATCTTTAGGAGAAACAGTTTTAGCTTTCTTGAGTTATTTTAAATGAAATATTTTAATATTGTATCAGAAAAAGGTATCTTTTGTTAAATTAAACAATTCATCTAAATTGAAAGAAAAAATTTCGTATTTTTGGAGTATCAATAATAACATCCATATAAATTTTCGATATGTATGCTCAGCTCTGTACAAAACCTTTAACATTCATGCAATATAATGTGAACATAGCATTGTAATGACTCGTGGAACAATCCAATATTCATGAATCCTATGAATGAAATAAACAGTGTTTAAAAATTAATATTTGAATCAACATATATGATTTTCAGAAAATGTTTGTTAAACACATTTAGTACGAAAATGAGTATAAGAAAATACATCTAAACAGATTACATTAACTTAAATGTGCATTATCGGTATGCATGACCGGCATAAGTAAAGTAAATGTAAAAAAAAAAAGCAATGGAGAAATAATGGATTTTATAAGGCAAAGAGGATAAATTTAGTAAGAAAAAAGCGGTTTCTAAACTCTACCTTTATTTTTTATAAATGCCCATGGATGAATAAACCAATTAATTTAACCCTTTCTCAAAAAACAATAATTAACAAGATTACAAAACAATTAACAGATTTGGTTGAATGTTATGTCAGTACAAATGGATTTTTTTTCTTACCGGCAAATGTATGTCATCACTTAAAAATTAGCACAAGAAGAAAGTAAAAATCTTCAAACCTGATGGAAATGTACGGTTTTGTAGTCTTGGACAACTGACTAATTTGAGGAATAACTTTTGAAAAGATAGAAAACGATTTATCGTTTTCTGCACCTTTGATTTTACATATGCAGTTATTTTTGTTAAGGAGAGTTCAGAACATAAAAACTTATGAAGTTATTTTTTTTAAAAAATGAGTATATATGTCTATGTACCGGGTGTCTTAAAAAGGACTGACTGATTTTAAAATTCAATAACATGTAAACGGTGACAGATATTTAAAAAATTCTTGCAGGAGGGTTATGCATAAGGTCATAAGTTTTTTTACAGTGATTTTCAATTTTAGTTCGAATTACAAACAATAGATGGCGCTGTAAGCAATAGTCGCTAAATACAGGCTCGATTTTTGGTCCTTTCTCTTGTTTCATGCGGAAAAAGGAGATGGAAATGTATTATCCGGGCCACGAAGTACCAAAAATCGAGCCTGAATTTAGCGTCTATTGATCGCAGCGCCATCTATTGTTTGTAATTCGAACTAAAATTGAAAATCACTGTAAAAAAACTTTTGACCTTATGCATAACCCTCCTGCAAGAATTTTTTAAATATCTGTCACCGTTTACAAGTTATTGAATTTTAAAATCAGTCAGTCCTTTTTGGGACACCCGGTATATGTGATATATATGCATATGTGGAATGGGGATGCGTAAAACGTTAATTTATTGAAATATTCCAATAATAAAAGAATACTGAAATCATACTAACTAGAATTCAATTCCTTGAAGACCTCTGACTTTTCGATACGTTACAACTAGTTTTTTCAAACATATCAAGGTTAGCACTTAAAACATATATTCTGTATAATATTATAATTAGGTCTAATATAGCGAATTGCTTTATTTACAGCTGCCGTGTCAATGCTTCATGAATGATGGGAAAATAAGAGACTGACTCTTTGCTGACTTTCAAAGTCTAAAGTCCTTGTGCTCGTGATATGAAAAGTTCACTCTTTGAAAGCATGAAAGGCATTTTCACTCCTTTTGGAGTGAATTTTATAAAAATACACTTTCAATCATTAATATCACGTTCAGTTGTTCACGAAATATAATAATAATAATAATAATAATAATAATAATAATAATAATAATAATAATAATAATAATAATAATAATAATAATAGATGTTAAAGAATTAATTAGAATTCTGTATCCAAGGCCTGATCCAGACTATTTTTCGGCTCTCTTTCGCTCTACGGGGCGATTTCTTCATTCCATTTCATACCTCAAATAACAGGTGAACCAAGCTATAGGTACAACCATGAACGTGGTATGTAGCTATAATAAAAGTATATAAACTACACATTGAGGTACCTGGTAGCACCTCCATGCGGAAAACGATATACTTCGTCTTACTACCGCTAAAACAGTATGAAAAATAATAAAATAGTCAAATACAAGTTGAAGAGCGTCCTCAGTTTACTATGAAACGATGTCTTACATATAAAAATAACTGTATTGGAAGGCTTGAAATGTAATATTTTTCAAAAATCCAACCACCAGCTTAAATATGTGAATTGTGATACGTGAATATTGAATGCAAAAGCGCAGCATTATAGGGCGGATGTACATTTACTAATAAAACTGAACAAGTAAGCAAGGTGTAATTTATTTTAGTAAGAAAATCAAGTTATAAATGCTCAATGGGTTCACAATCGGGACACATGTAGAAAACATGATGCGTTGCTGCCCATAGGTGGTGCACACATTTAGTATATTTAACTTGATTTCGTTATTAAATTAAAATGTAATTTGCTTACATGTGTCCGTTTTATTAATAAATGATCATTATTATTATAATAATACCACGCTTCTACCCTGTATCTGCAAGGTATTGCCCGTTATATCTGATTTAAATTTTATATACAAAAATTAAAATATTTCACTCACCTGACAGATATTTTCTTTAAAACATGGATATTAAAAAATATCTCTTTTCCATCCACTTATAAATTAACAGAGTATTTTTAAAATAAAACTTTTGTAATGGATTTTATCAAGATCAGATATCATAAAATTATAACCACCCATTAGTCAATAAAGAATACTAATATTGAAAGAAGAAATGTTTTTGATAGTTTCTTGAAATTTAAAATAAAAAACAATTCCCAAATTTTACAACTTTATTTTTTTTTCTTTTTTGATGCGCGTTAGAACATTTAAAAAAAATAAGTTTTCAGATGATTACACAATTACCTGCGAGTCCCAATTACAGTGAAGACATAATTGATCTCACTAACCCATGATGTCAAATCACACTTGAAATTGAAACGGTAACTCCATACATGATTCAGAAGATGTGTCATAAGATATATTAATAACATCTGTCAACCAAATAATAATAGAGGTATCGGAACATACCGGGGTACGTCTGTAACTTTAGACATTTTTGAGTACTGAACCGAATCATGTATGCATATATGCTTTCCGAAATATGGTTTTAATCCAAACATTCTCTTCCCATGAACCTACATAAATATTTATTTATGTTGTTATTATGATTTTTTATTTCAGTATCAAAATCTACTGCAACAGCGCTGAATTTAAATCTGTTAAGGGGCTTAGTTATAATCAGCGTCTCTCTGAAAATAGTGATTAGGGTATTAGACGCAAAACAAAAAAATATGAAGCCGGAGTTTGTATATTAGCTCACACGCAATTTGAAATGGCACCTCAATAATCTTTATTAACTCATTATACACCTTGCGTAATTCAATAAATAAAAACTAAGTAAATATTTATATTTCCTTGTCTTTTCTTTTAAACAAAAAATGCTATATCTGTTTACGAAATAACGCATTACTTATATTTTATTAAATTTTGTACTTTCTTATTTAATTATATAAACAAAAGCAAAGATAACATCTGCATTTGTAGACCTTTCTCTTTAGCAAAAAACAAGCTATCTATTTACAAAATAGCACCTCAATAATCTTTATTAAGTCCTGAGACAGCTTAGTTAATTATATAAATTAAAATAAAGTTCATGTTTATTTTTTTAGTATTTTCTTTTAAACAAAAATTGCAATACCTATATGAAATAACGCCTCTCTTATCTTTACTAAGTCACATATTTAATTGTACGATGTATTTCTAAATGAATATCGGGCTTTTTACGCTTGGTAGTATTTATTACATAGAACTTAAAATTATAATTGATACATAAAATTCAAGAGCAACTCAAACAGTTTTACCTACAAGCTTACAAGTGCTCAATGTGAGCACCTTTCGTCAGGCGGCACGCATCACGTCGATAGTTCAGTTCTTCACAAAAGTTGATTAGCAAAGAAGTTCTGTTCAGACGCTCATCCGATCTGACGTCATGTGATTTCTACCTGTGAGGGTCCATAAAGGATCGTGTGTATGTGCCTCCACTACCAGCTGACCATTGCAGCTGTTGCAACAATGACCCCACAAACACTAATCAACGTTTGGGAAGAACTGAGCTATCGACTTGATGTGTGCCGTGTGACGAAAGGTGCTTACTACTAAACACTTGTAAGCTTGTAGGTAAAACTGTTTGAGTTGCTCTTTTATTTTATGTATTAATTATAATTTCATGTTTTATGTAATAAATACTACCAAATGTTAAAATCCCGATATTCATTTATAAAAACCTCGTATAAACAAAAAAAGATCGCATTTATGTTTGTTTACCTTTCTCCTTAGCAAAATAAAATAAACATATTTACGAAATAGCGCTTCAATAATCTTTATTAAGTCATTATACATCTTATGTAATTCAATAAACAAAATAAAGTTAATGTTTATATTCCGAGTTTTTCTTTTAAACAAAAACTGCAATATCTGTTTATGAAATAAAACCTCATTTATCTTTATTAAATCTTTTATTAAAAAAAGAAAAAAAAAACTCAACATCCGTATACGGAAATAACACATCCTTTTTCTTTTATTAAATCATTGTTCTTCTTATTTAATTCAATAAACAAAACAAAGTTAATATTTATATTTCTAGTCTTTTCTTAAAAACCGCGAGATCGTTTTACGAAATATAACACCTCACTTATCTTTATTAAGTCATTGTGCATTTGAAATGCAACCAAAACTTTATTAACCGTGAAAATTACTCTATACCTTAGATTCCATAAACCCTCGGAAATCGATATTAATCCCATCTCCTAAGATTGATCATATGTCTTAGCATTTCCATATTTGCAAAATGTTGTTTACATTCCTTCCCCGCATAATATCGGAATGCGCAAAGCAAATTAAACTAAACATAGCAATATTTATTTTAAATTCTATGAAAATGGAAAACAGCGTAAGCCGTGACAAATGGATCGCGGTTCGCGGAGTAATGGCATTTATGTCAACCCGCACGGGATGTTTTCTTTGTAGATGCTTTTATAACAAAAGCATCGAAACAAAATTTTAATGATGCAGAACGATATTTCTGAAAGGAACTTCCAGAAATATATTTTTAGTATAGTTTTGATGTAAAAATAATATTAACAGATTAAGAAAGTTATTATGGCATTTGCGGATATGTTATTATAACGAATGTTTAAAAATCACTTTCAATATTTGAATGATTGAAATGTTTTGTTGTTAAATGATTTTATTAAATTACTAAGTTGATTGTAAAATGATTTTATTAAATCGCAGGCTTCGCCCGCTACGCTGGTCGGTTTCTCAAAACGAAGCTTGAATCAAACCAGATATCTCGGTGAATATGACCTTGTGTTTTAAAGAAATATGGAGCTTTACCTGGAACGTCCTTAAGCATTGCTGAAAACTATACGAACGCCATTGAGTTATTCTATTTTCTAATGTGTCAGAGAAAATTTGGACTGTTAAGGATCAACTCTTTTAATTGGTCATTTAGAGTAGGATGTAGTAAAGAAAGATAGAATGATATGCAATATCCTAAAATTATCAAACTAACAATCCAACTCTCATCAAAATTCTTCCAGTAGAATTCTTTAAACAGGCTAATTTAAAGATATGCAATGTACTAAAATTATCAAATTAACAATCCAGTTCTCATCAATATTCTTGAGTAGAACTCTTTAAAAAGGCTAATATTTCATAATCGAGTTCACCTGATTATACAACTTTCCTCCAAAATTCTTTAACTAAGTAATATAGAAAGATATGCACTATATTAAAACCATCCCCGGAAAATTATATAACTAACACTCAATGGCCAATGAAATGCCGTCTAATAGAACGTTTTAAAAAGTCTAATATTTCATAATCGGAATCATTTAATTATAGAACTTTCCTTCATAATTTCATAACTAACAATGTAGAACGATATGCAATATACGAAAATCATTCCTGAAAAGGCATCTAACTAAGAATTCAGATCTCATCAAAATCCATCCAGTGGAAATTATAAACACTAATCTTTAATATTGTTGTACTCTTTCTTAGTCCACACGCTGGCGAATTTTCCTAGACCAACGATCACCACTTGCACAGACTTCGAAAAAATGTTCTTTTATTTTAATATGCTGCCACCACCGATATATATACGTGATATAGGGCACGTTGTGAGAAGGATTATCAAAAAGAATGCTAAACTTATTCAATTAAAATTAACGAACAATGTATTTACAAATTATTTACATATAAATAAAACATTATTTACATTTAAGAGCTTGGGTATAGACGATCCAGCCCGATATTAAGTTACATGAAGCAAGTTCTTTCTGCGCACTGGGTTAACTTATTAAAATACTCTATTTACCACTCACACTATGGTATCCCATGAATTTTTATCGGAGGATCACCCTTGACTTCCCTTTGCGCCAGCTATCTCCGCAAGAGACTCAAACTCTTTCCTGAAAGCGCCACTCAGGAAACACCAACTTACTACGTTGAGGTCTACACAAGAACTACTCTTTCAGCGATTCCTCTCCAAAAAACAACATACGGGGTTTTTCTCTGCCAACAGAGATCCCATATCTTATCTAAAACTTCTCCCTTCCCATAGCATTCACTATCTAACAGATAGGGTGTTTCTTTGTTTCTCTTATCTGAGCTCTACGCTCTTGAATAACAAGAGAAACTGCAATTCATTGATACAACGGGGATTATTCATATAATGGGATCTAACTATAATATCTCAGATCAACTTCCAGATAAGAAAAAGGTTATCTTACATCAGCGTACGCCGAAAGTGATGCATGTTAAATGCAATAGACAAGTGAAAGATTATATCAGATAACAGTAGTCTTAATTAGTTACCTGTTTACTAGCGTTAGAAACCTGCCAGGGTACATTTACATCTGATTATAGAATTTCTCCTATTGTTCTATAAATAACCAATGTAGTGTTACATACTAAAGCCTTTCCTGAAAAAATATATAAATAACAGTGCATATCCCATCAAAATTTGTCATTAGATTCTTTTTTATAAAGGTTTCACTTTAAAATCGCGTTCACTGGATTGTAAAACTTTCGCTATAATTATATAACTAAGCAAATTAACGATATAATATATACAACGATATATATTAAACGATATATTATATACAAAATCTTTCCTGAAAAATTATCTAACTACAAATGTAAATCTCATCAAAATCCATTCAATAAGCAGCCGGAACGAAATTCCCATTTGCATTTTATATTTACAGGGTGTCCAGCGAATCAGACCCTAATTTCAAAATTAAATATCTCAAAAACAAAGATGAATAGAATTATGCGGTAAACGGTTTGTTTATTAGCTAGGCTGTAAAAATATTATACAGATGTTTCAAAATTTAGTTGCAAAAACCGTTAACAGATGACGCTGTAATCGCAATGCCTATAAATTGTGCTTTGAAGTCCAGAGCAATAGCGTCTCATTTCTAGATGGCTCTCTAAGGAAGAACGAAAATTAGGAAAGTCCACTCTTTCGTTGGGGTAATGTTTAAAAGTGGAGACATCTGGTCACAGAATTATTGTATCAGCTTTAATTTGAGAGAATTTATATTAATAGAATTTTCAATCAAAAATTTAGAAATCATTATATAAGAGCTTATTAAAATATTTTATTAAATTCAATTTTTAATGCCATATAATCATTTAAATCAAAATTCATAAATTTAGGAAAATAATTTTGTACTTTTTATTTATTTTTCATATTTTTAAATCACAGCATAATATTTTGGTATCATTGTTTATACCTGAATTATTATAAATAAAAAAGTAATATTGCACTTTTCATTTATTTTTAAATCACGGTATAATATTTTGGTTTTAGCACAACACATATATTTCTTTTCTTTGTAAACAAAGTTTTAGAGAGAGAAATTATGCATTAAATTATTTATTTTTAAAAGGAATTGATGATAAGTCATACTATCAACGTCGAAGCAAAAGTATTTTGGAGGCTGCATTCCTTTCCAACATTTCGGATCATATCGCTAGCAGCTGCACCATACTTCTGTGCTCAATGACAAAAAAAAAATGAAAATGAGTTTTTAATATATTAAAATGATTTTTTTTAACTTAATTGAGTTTTTAAAAATAGAAACTTCGTATTTTTTCATTCAAACTATTTTTTACAATAAAAAAATGATTTATGAATCATTATTATAAATGCTCAACGACTTTAAAAAAAGGGGGTTTCTTTTACCATAATTAAATTTTAAAACCAGAAACTTTGGATTTTTTTATTCAAACTTTTTTTCACAATTTAAATAAATATTAAAAAGTAAAGATTTCCAATTTTTCAAATCCTTCTCTACTTGGATTCGATTCCACGATCTACCAATTAGGAGAGAAAAGATATACCACAGAGATACTGGTATCCGGATCGAAGTAGCTTATAACAAAATTAGAAACAAATCTCAATTCTGTCAACACATGTCTCCGCTTCTGCGCATCACCCAAATAAAACATTTTAATAAGTTCTTATATAATGATTGCTAAACTTTTTATTGAAAATTCTATTAATTGAAATTCTCTAAAATTAAAGCTGATGCAATAATTCTGTTATCAGATGTCTCCATTTCTATACATCACCTCAACGAAAAAGTGGTCTTTCCCAGTTTTCGTTTTTGCATAGGAAGCCATCTAGGAATGAAACGCTAGTGCTCTGGACTTCCAAGCACAATTTATAGGCATTGCGATGACATCGCCATCTGTTAACGGTTTTTAAATTAAATTTTGAAACTTCTGTATAACATTTTTGCAGCTTAGCTAATAAACAAACCGTTTACCGCATAATTCTATTGATCTTTGTTTCTGAGATATTTAATTTTGAAATTAGGGTCTTATTCGCTGGACACCCTGCATATAGTCGATATTATTACTTGATATTAATAAGATAGTAGTTATATACAGGGTGATCAAAAAACGATTGGACAATTTTAATAGATGGTAGAGCACAGCACATCAAAAATAATATGTATATATATTTTTTTTAATAAGAAACTAGTCATTCATAATCCATTTTGATTATAGATCATAGTGTAGACTTATTATATGCCATAGTATTATACCATCATATCATAGAAGTATAATAACAATACTCTAGTGTCATTATGGCATAGTCTTATTATTTCAAATACTATATGCATTATTGTTTAAATATTTAGGATCTACGATCACTTGTGATAATATGGTGGAAGCAGAGATTAAAACCCGACTTGCAGCAGGAAATAGATGCTATTTTTCTCTTCGAAACATTCTGAAATCATCTCTAATATCTTGAACATCCAAACTTAAAATTTATAAAACTGTTATAAAACCAATAGTAATTTATGGTAGTGCGACCTGGACCACTACACAAAAAGATGAAAAGCTACTTATCACTTGGGAAAGGAAGATCTTAAGGCAAATTTTTGGACCTATTAAAGAAGACAATACATGGCGTATAAGGACAAATATGGAGTTAGAACTGTTATATAATGAAAAAGATATAATAAATACTATAAAAATAAGAAGATTGCAATGGTTAGGCCATCTAATCAGAATGAGGGATGAGCGAAGCACGAAGAAGATTTATAGTGGTAATTTAATTGGGAAAAGAAGTATTGGTAGACCCAGGAAGAGTTGGATAAAAGAGATAGAGAAAGATCTTGCAGAAAATCAAATTATAAATTATAAAGTAAAGGCCAGAGATCGGAAGGTCTGGAGAAGTATATTGAGGGAGGTCAAAATCCTACATGGATTGTAGCACCATTGTGTAAGTAAGTAAGTAAGTATATGCATTATTGAAGCAAAAATTGCCGCAATTATAACATATTCGATTCATTTTATTATCATTATTATTATTATTATTTCTGTGAAAGAATTAGTCTGAAATGACCGCTTTCAAAAGAAGGAAAATTATGGTCTATTTGAACAGCCTATTAAAATTTATAGACGATTGGAACCTTTTAACTATGAAAGATAAAGATGCATTTATTTTTTATCCTTAGAAGACTGTATACGATTCGATCATTTGGAACATACGTTTTATTTACTTTCACAAAATTCCGTGGCCATCGGAATGTTTTTACTGCAGTTAAAGCACGAAAGGGCAGGCAGGAAAGTGGACAAGCGTCACATTTTCAAATATAAATAAAATTTAAAAACACCAAAGAAAAAACCCTCTAAAAATTGATTCATCCGTACGAAAATTATACTTAGACTAGACATATATTAAATATGCATATTATATATTGTCGAATTGAATAGTAGATCTCTCTCTTTCTCTCTCTTTATCTGTAAAAATGAAAGTCATTATTTGAATCCAGAGCATTTTTCAGGAATACTTGAGAGTGCAAAAATGATCATCATTTCACTCAACGAACCCAGAATTAAATGTATTTCTCTCATGCCTGTTATTACTTAATTTTCGTATGCAGTAGAAAATTTAATACAAATTTACTATATTAATGTATTCGAGCCTAAATATAAGCCTAAAAGTAAAGACATTACAACATGCTTAAAATCAAACATTAAAAATGCATAAAGAAATTGGCATTAGTCTGATTGTGTTCTGTTTGCATGTTTTTCAGAGCGCAAAATGCATTTTATTCCTAGTTTTTCCAAAACCATGACAAATGTATTAAATCTGTAATTTTCTGAGTAACTTGGCTCACTGACCTACTTGGCTCTATCTCTACGGCTGAAATGCGAAATCCTTGAATTTTCTGTTTTGTCATGTCTAGACTCTTGATTTTCGGTGAATAACGAGTTGGGAAAAACGAATAAAATCAGTAGTTATAAAAATACAATAATAAAAAGAAATACAGAGTTTCTTCTTTTTACATTCTTTTATTTAACTCAGGACTCTTAAAGATTTAAAAAAATTTTGAAATTTTAATTTTTTTAAACTGATAAACCCCTATTTTTTCTGAAAATATTAATATAATTGTTTCCTTGAATTCCCATTAGAACATAAGTTATGCCTAATTATACCCGCTCAATAGCTGAAGCAGCGCTTCCGAAACTTTGATGTCATTTTTCTCCAAAAGACGTTTTTGGTCATGACGCGCAGGATATCTCAAAAACTTCTGAATTCATAAAATTTTCAAAACATATGTTTCATGTTAGTCTGTATAAAATGAACCTAAAATTTCCTTTTTCTTAAAGTTAAACTTACACTAAGTGCAAAATTACATAAAAGATACAGTATTTAAAAATGTTAAATTATTTTAATACCTTAGTATACTTTCAACTATAAAACATAGTCTTCTTCGGAGGAATATAAGAAATACAACAGTTATTGATTGAACGCCTAATTTTCAAAATCCACGTAGATGGTGACGAAAGGAGTGAAAGTGGAAGTTAATTTATAGATCCGGAAACATTGGGAAAATAAAATAAAATAAAACATGGATATAGGGAAGTGGAAGATTACTTGTTTTTTCTTTCTTTAAGCAAACAGAGCCAAATTCTGGGTATATTGTAGGATAAAACGTCATTACAAACTGTATTTTCTTTAGTAATAATTTCTATTGATTCGCGGATAATTAAATCATGATAATTCTTTGAGGGATATATAATTTTTGCGTTTTCGAAATAAACTTGTACATTCTGCTTCTGGTTAAGTCTTGACAGGGCTGTTGTAGGTCGGTTATACTTTAAATCTCTCAAATGTTCTTTAATACGAACTTTAAGTTTACGTGAAGTCATGCCTATGTATTCGAGATAAATATCTTCAGTTTTCACTGGAATTACATATACCCCAGAAACTTCATCCCTCGGCATCGGGTCCACTTTGGCACTAATCAGATCTTTCAGTTTTGCAGGAGGAGTGGCGACCAAGTTTACGCCAAAGCGAAAAAGTGTGTGTCTGAGTTTTTCGAAAAGTCCTGGTATGTACTTCATTTTGCAATATCTCATATTACTCCGTGGAGTTTTTTGTATTTTCATATGGTTCTTCTGCGAGATGATTAGCTTATCAATAATGCGTATTGGGAAACCATTCTCAACTGCAATGTTTCTAATGGTATTTAATTCATTATCAAGGTGATTAATAGAGCAAACACTAAACGCTCGTCTTACATAAAAGTTGAACGGAGCAAGTTTGTAGTTAAAAGGTGATGTACTTTCAAAAGGAATGGTGCTGTTAGACTTATTTACTTTCCTGTAGACAGTGCGCTCAATTGTTAAGTTTGATAAATTTTTAATTAGCATTACGTCAAGAAATGACAGCTGGTTATTATTTTCTATTTCGATGGTAAATTTTATGTTAGGGTCCATATTATTTATTCTGTTAAGAAATGCATGCAGTTCAGATAAACCGTGATCCCATACTATGAAAATGTCGTCCACATAGCGATACCATACTGACGGAGTTAAAACGCTGTCTGTTAAAATTCTTTCTTCAAATGGACGTAATTTGAATTCGGTTAAAATACTTGAGATGGGGGAACCCATTGGTGCTCCTTTAGTCTGCTTATAAATCTTCTTATTAAACATGAAAATATTATTTCCAGTTACTAGGTTAAGTCCAGATTTTACGGTGGTCTTCATTTCTGAGTTTAATGATGGCTCGTTATCAATAAAGTTATTAATGAGTAATTTTACTTCGTCAACGTCGCTTGATGGGAAAAGTGAAATTATGACAAAACTTGCTAAAACACTCTCTTTATTGAGCTTCAAATCCTTAATCCGGTTAATGAAATCAGTGGTTGACGATAAACTATGGTTAGACGGTGTTAGAAAAAGGTTCAGAAAAGGAACAAATGCTTTTTTAAGGAAATACGTTGGGCCTGCATATTTTCCAACTATCGGCCTTAAAGGACAATTTTTTTATTTTTTTATTTATTTATTTATTTATTTTTTTTTTTATTCTTCGAAAAAAATATCTCTTTTAGGTGATTATACTGTTGAAATTTTCAAAATTTTGCATTAGCTAAATGCAACTTTGTATTAAAAATATAAAAATGCTTTAAATACAAATTTATTTAGGTTCAGGGTAATTATTACAATTTGAAGTATAAGTAGGCATCGAAATTTTCATTCAAGATGCAAAATTTATTTTGTAATCCTGCGCGTAATCTGTTATGCTAATTTTCTGCTCGCCAAATGTCTTATAGTTTGCAGCCCCCTGTAAATGCTAATTCTGTACCTTGCAATTTTTCAAATACTCGAAATTAAAGAACATACATCTATCTTTCATCCCAATAAAAATTGTGTCTTAAAATCAAATACATTTTCAGATATTAAATGTTGAAAATGGTATCTTTTTTTTTTTTTTCATTTTTTCCAATTTTAAGATTCCTGAGACCCCTTAACTTGGATTTTATATATAGATATGAAAATTTATAATCGGTTTTCAACTCACTTCCAGATAGGTTAGAATTATAAAAATTATGTACACAGGTGTGTATCCGATGACAAAATAATATTTTAATATTTTTTAACATAATTGTAAATTAATAAACTAAATTTAAGGCATTTTACCATAAGCCTGGTGAAAGTGATAAATCATCAAATATTCTTTAGAGTTACAACAGTTTACGAGTTCAAAAGACAATGGAGTTAATTTTGCGCGAAACTACTTTTGCCAAAATAAGCCAACGGACTGTGATACTGTAACAACGAAATATTTTAAACGCTGAAAATTAGAAAATATGAAGAAAAAAATAAAAAGTGTAAAATTTAAAAAAGAAAATACTCTTTTTTTCATTTAATAATTTAATATTTTTTAAATTTTGATTAGACGTTGAGAAAACAATTTAGGAATCCTCTATAATTAGTTTAAATAATATCTTATTTTCTTTTCTATTGTCATATCAAGGAAAAAATAAAAAGATTCGTTTCAATAAATTCCCTTGCCCCCACACTTTAAAAATGACAAATATTTCTTAATCTACGAAAATATACTACTATAATCAAGAACAAAAACATACAATTCCTTCTTCCGAGTTACCCAGAATTCCGAAAAGCGCTCCTTTATCTTTAGAAACCCCAGAAGACAATTCATTTTCAAAATTTAAAGAATAATTTATAAAAATAAATTTTTATCAGTTGAGTGTCTTTTTCAAAAACGTTTCCGAGTAGCTTTTAGGATGCATTAATCAGTTCTCTCTATCCGTAAAATCGCTTTTTCGGATGCTATCTATTCTCAAGTAAGCATTTGCAGCTACAAATCTGAATTGTTACATACAATTGTAACAAAATAATGTTAATGTTAATATTAATGCTGTTAATTTTATATATCTGTCTGTTAAACGGGTTTGCTGAACATGCAAATATTTACTGGAGAATGGGTAGCATACGAAAAAGCGATTTTTCACGTAGAGAGAACTGATTAAGGCTCTCAAATCCAAAAGGGCAACTTTATGATTCTGGCGGTATTGTGTAGCATTATTTAATACCTTTGTTTAGAACTGAAAGTCTTTTCTAAATGAGATCTATTACTTTTTAGCAGTACAGAAATTTCAGTCATTGTGCTTAAAATATTTTCCCCCCGTACTTAAAGCTGTTCTCAAATCCCAAAGGGCAACTTTAAGACACATGTTTTAATTTATTTTTGTTCGGAAATGCATGAAACTAGCAGGTGTTGTTGTTCAGCAATTATGTAATCCAACGGTTGTTTTTTTTTTTTTGAAAACGCAATAGATCTTTCAGTAAATATTGTCAAAGTGGGCGTTTTGAACCTAATTTCCGCGCGAAAGAAGAATAACCACTCAAGGAAGGGCAAAAAAAATTTGTCACGTGATCAAAATCACTCATAACACAATAGGTAATTTATTTATCGAAAAACGGAAAACACAGTTCGATCCCAAATTGCTTCCAATTTTATATCTTTTCGTTAAAAAATGAATTTGTAAATGTGTCAAAATGTTTTGCGCTTGTTGAGCAGAGCAGTTGAGAACAGCCTTGATGCATTGTAAAAGCGACTCGGAAACGTTTTCGAAAATGACGGGCAGCTGATAAAAATTGATTTTTGTAAATTCTTCTTTAAATTTCGAACAGAAATTGTTTTCTGAGGTTTCTAAAGATAAAGGAAAGCTTTTCGGAATTTTGGGTGTCTCGGATGAGGTTATTATATATTTTCGTTCGTGATTATAACACATTTTCGCAAATTAAGAAACATCTGTCTTTTTTTTTTTTTTTACAGTGCACTTTCTATCAAGCATAAAGCAAAACGATGAATTTGCAATAATGGGGCCTTCGCCAAGCTAACGCATTATAACGGACATTTATTTGGACCTGCATGAATTGCGGTCTTGAAATTAGGCAGAATTTTTAAGACAAACATTGAGTGCCTATGAAAAAGTATTTTTTTAAACAAATACTTTTACTTTCTTCTATCTTTACAAGAAGAAAGTATTGGATTCGTGAAAATTTTCGAATTCCGGTTTTTGACGGATTTACACGTTTTAGTGGTCAGAGATCCCGAAAAACATGTTTTTAACTGTGTCTGTCTGTTTAAAATGTCTGTCTGTCTGTCCGTCTGCCTGTGTGTCTGTGTGTGACACAAATTTTGTGGGCGCTCTATCTCAAGAACTAATGCACGGAATTTAATAAAAAATTATATTCATTTAGTCCCTGATATAAATTGGTGCTGATTAGTTTTTAGTGGAAATCGCTCAACAGGTGGGGCTACTATCCTGCATTGTTTACGAGTTTGGTAATGTCTCTATCTCAAGAACTAATGCGTGGATTTTCATTAAACTTCAGATTCAGTGAGTCTTTGATATAGGTTGGCACTGACTACGTTCTGGTGTAAATCGCCTAACAGGTGACGCTACTATGCTGCATTTTTCTTGATTCCCGCAATAGTTTTATCTTAAGAATGCACGGATTTTAATGAAACTTCAGATTCAGTTACCAAGTTGACTTTAGTTGGCTCTTATTAGGTGTTGGTGTATATAGCCCAATAGGTGGTGCTGCTATGCAGATTTTTTAACGATTTGCGCCACATCTCTACTCAAAAACTGATGCATGGATTTTAACGAAACTACAGATTCAATTAAAAGTTGACATAATTTGTTGGTGATTAGATTTTGGTGTAAATCATCTAACCGGTGGCGCTGCTATGCTGCATTTTTCAGGAAGTAATAACATGTATTATATAGAAGAAAGTTTTGGGATTGCCACATCCGACTAGTTACTTTTATTTACTTTATTTACATATTTAGGCATTTTTTAAAAACTATTAAAAAAGTATAAAGTTTAAGTGTTATGCTCGATTTCGGGTACTGTATGAAGGAGACCGTGGTTAAGATTCCTATCCAAATGCGTGTTATATGATATAACTCAAAACTACAGTTGTACACTGTAAAAAAAGACAATTTTTTCTTATTCTTTGAAAATATTATATAATTACGAACAAAAATATAAAATAATCTATTCCGAGTTACCCATGATTCTGAAGAGTGTTATTCATCATTAAAATCTTTCAGAAACCAGTATATTCTCGAGATTGAAGGAAACATTTAAAAAAAAAGTTCCTTTTGCTGCCATTGATTTTCGGAAACGTTTCCGAGTAGATTTTATAATGCATTAATAAGTTTTCTCAAACCTGAATATAGTTTTTTAACCCTTTATAAGGCGGTGAGAAGTATACGTCCCACTTAATTTTAATTACCAAATGCCACAATGGCACCAGAATATTTAAAGAAAATTTTGACATTTGTAATGTACGCGAAGGAAAAGCTTTTACTTATTTTGAAACAAATTTATTCGTAAAATCTGGTGTCATTTTTTTAGCAATTGAAGTAATGTGCCCTAGAAAGGGTTAATGTGCTTTCAAATATCTCAATTAAAGATTCACAGCTGCGTAACTGAATTCATGCGTGCAAAGGTAACAAATAATATTAGTTTTAATGTTATTGTTAACGCTGTTAATATATCATGTTTGTATATTTATCATGTCTTTCGCAAGTAAAACATGTTTGTTGAACATGTAAAGCTTGCTTAAAAATTGGTGACATCCGAAAAAACCATATCAAACTTTGAGAAAAATGATTAATACAATATATATAACTACTAGGAAACGTTTCCGAAAATCATTGACAGCAGCAGAAACGAAAGCTTTGTTTTTTATAAATGCGTCTTTAAATCTCAAAAATATGTTATTTTCTGAGGTTTCTTAAGATAAAGAATGCTTTTCGGAATCGTGGTAACTCGGAAGATCTTATTGTATATTTTCATTCATGGTTATATTATATTTTTCTAGTTTACCAAACATTTTTATTTTTTTATTTTACAGTGTGCAGACCCGTCAATAAAAAAATGCACTTTCCCGACAAAATAAACAGACACCTTGTCATTAGCAAGATGTCGTCTTTCCTAATAGGCGGCTTGCACATGACGTCACATGTCTGGCATCACTTCATATGGCGCCCAAATATAAGAAGAATGTGGTGCTCTCCATTTGACTTCTTAGACTTATTTGCACTATAATAATAAAAATAAGAAATATCTAAATGGAGTATATTCCATCTCCGTTTTGATCACGTGGTCAAGGTAAAAACTTCTAGCATAAAGAAGGGAAGGCTCCGTAGACGTGTAATGTAAATCACCGCGAGCCAATGAAACAGTTCATCAGGCAACGCAGTAGCATCTTCCCTTCTTATCAGTTAGAAGTTCCTTGGGTAAATTACCGGTATCACGTGACTTTTTTCAGCCTCGAACCCATATTTGGAATATCCTCCATTAAACAGAAAAATAACACGTGCTTTTAACGGCAAACGGGGAGTTCTGACGTTCCGTGTGGGCTCCAGATGCAATAGTATCAATCGTTGCTAATAGCAACGTGACGTCAATGCAAGCCATCTATAAGGAAAGGGCAGCTGACGTTACTGTTGGTTGAATTACTGTTGGTAAGGCTCCTATAACTCGGGCTGGCTCACGCCGCCATTTAATTGCCGGTAGGAGAAGAACGATAGGCCACGTCGCGTGGGCAAAAATCGCTCATTGGTCGAAGTGGGAAACAAAATGCTTGACGATTCAGCCTGTGTTATAGGAGCCCTAACTGTTGGTCAGCAAGAAAAACCTGTTCATTCATTATGACTCCTACCTGTACACATGAGCTAGGGAAATTTGATTGGTCTACGTGTAATAGGTCTCTGATATGATTGGCCTACATCGCCAAGACTATTTCTGCAATGATCGTTATGTTAAAAATGTAGTTGGTTGGTTGGTTGACGGAAGTGTTTGTTTGTAAACATGCCCTTTCCTTATACAGCTCTTCCCGAACTACGATTCCGCGACCCACCTGTGGATTGTGGTCGATGTTCTAGTTCGTCGCGGAATGATCGATCAGTTCCTAAAAGATATATTATTAATTTCATCTGTTCTAAAAATAATAACAAACACACTATTTTACATATTTAAAGAAGACAATCGCGAACAATTATATATCAACAACTTCTTGAAAAGCCAGTTTATCATTAAGAAAACGACTTGAGGCAATAAATTAACACGTTTGAGCCTGATATAAACTTTTTTGTTGATGTAAAACAATATCGTAAACATCGTTGACATTTAAACTCTATCCAGTGTTGAATTCAGACACTTTTCTCCGGGAGGGATTTCTGTGACGCCGGGGGGGGGGGGTACATTATAGAGTTCCGGTGGGGGGACATTGCACTTTTTGACCATTGAAAATGCAAAATCTCAAATCTTTCGGGGGGATATCCCCCCCCCCGGGCCACCCATGAATTCAACACTGACTCTATCATTTTATAATATTCATAAATAAATTAATTTATTTAACGCGTAGTATAAGAAATTTGTGTCCTGTAATTAGACCACACTATTATTATTGTTATTATTATTATTATTATTATTATTATTATTATTATTCTCATTAGAAATACCTATTATAATTTCCATGTTTACGTTTTTTAGGAATGTTCGCCATTTTTTAAAAGACAGGTTGTATAAAAACCTACATGTGTTTGCATTTTAGATGGGTCGCAGATAACTTTTTTTAAAAAACTTTAACGGGAATCGCATAACAATGAAGTTTGAGAACACTGTCTTATTATATATGCATGTTTTGCATAAAAACCCGCTTACATACTAAACAAAATGTGCCAACTTACTTTTTTTTAAAGATGGCATGCAAATATATATATATATATATATATATATATATATATATATTCTTTCTCCACCCTTAAACCACATATTGCAGAACTTCAAAATAATTTCATCATTACATAAGTAGATAAGGCTGCTAACAACTATGCTATCATATGCAAATATTACTATCATCACCTCCTAACTAAAGCAGTCACTTCTAATAATATTTTCAAACTTCATCATGTTACTTTAAAGGAAAATAATAATCATATATTAAGCTATCACAAATTATTAGGCATTAAAAATAACAACCTCAATTATCCTTATGTAGTCATAATTCCAAAATTTCACAAAAATCCTCTTAAATTCCGCACTGTCACTGTAGTATGTAATACATATAATACTCGTGCTAATACACTCTTTTTAAATATTCTTACACAAATTTATGAGTTATCAGTTAAAAAAGACAACACTCACTGCATTAAAAACAGTTTTGAATTGGTGGATAAAATAAAGCCATTAACAAATGTCAATAATATTATTACTTTAGATTTCAAAGACCTATTTAATAATGTCATTCTAAAAGACTTGCATTCTATTATCAATTCATTATTTATAGAATATCTTCCTTTATTAAATTTACCTGATAACATTGATACTGACTACTTCACATCTTTGACTAACTTTCTACTATTTCATAATTTTATTTTCAAAGACAATGCTTTTTTTATTCAAATACAGGGCATCCCTCAAGAAGCTGCTTCATCAAGCATGTTATCTGATTTATATCTTTACTTTTACGAACGTAAATTTATTAATAATAATTTATTGCTCTACAGATACATAGATGATATAATTATTCTTTTTGTTACAAATAATAATTCTATATCTCTTCCTGTAAAGTACCCTTCTAATCTAGAACTTAGTACTACCTTTTCAAATAATTTTAGTATCAATTTTATGGATGTTAAAGTTAATATTCTCCCTAATAACACCTTAACATTCAACATTTATGATAAACGCAATGAATTTTCATTTAATGTAATTAATTTTACGAACTTTAATTCCTGCTTGCATATTTCAGTATATAGAAATATTCTGCTTAATCATAGTCTTCGTATCAAACGTTTATGTTCCTCCCAATTCTTACAGCCTAACATTTTTAAATTAAAGCAATTCCCATTGTCTTATAATTATCCCATCTCTTTTATATCTGCATGGCTCAAATCTTAATATTCATTTTTTTCAACTTCTTACCAGTATATATGCATTTAATATTTTAAAAAAAAACTAAAAAAGTCCTTCCGGCCAGTGCCGGGAGGAAGAGGTAGCTTTCAAATTCCTTATTTTAAAAAAGCCAACTTATATTATTCAAACACACGAAGCTCAATTATTGGAAATCGAATATAGGAGATTCAATACTAATTTTTATCAATAGTAAAACATTATGAATGAGAATTTCGCGAAATTAGTCAGCTTTATAGAAGCTGCTTTTATTTAAAGTAACTTATATTTGGCTGAGATGTTGATGTATACTATCTACATGCCTTCTTACATGGAAATAGGCGAATACGTGTGTTATCGCGTGACAAATACAAGATCGTTTCAAAATGTTAGCCATACCAGAAATTCAAAGTGCTATAATTCAACCAATTTTTAAGATATAAACAAAAGAACAAATTTTCAAAAACAAAATCTGCTCCGGAATCTTTGTATCAAGGACAAACACATAAAAAATCTTTTTCATTTTCCAATTTTTTAATACCTCATTTTAAATTTTAAATTTAATTTTTTTAAATGGCAACCCTTTTGAAACAAGATAGCGAATGAAGCTGGCCAACGAACTCGGTCGAGATATTGGTATGTACTATGTACAGACCAAGTAACATCCAAATCGGTTCATAAATACGCTTGTTATCGCGTGACAAAAATCAGGTCGTTTTAAAATGTCAGCCACAATAGAAATTCAAAATGCTGTAACTCAGCCATTTTTTTAGATATAGACGAAACAAAAACTGTTCCGGAATCTTTGTATTAAGGTCAAACATATACAAAAAAAATCTTTTTCATTTTCCAATTTTTTGGTATCTCATTTAAATTTTTTTAAATGGACGCCATTTTGAAACAAGATGGCGGATGAAGCTGGCCAACGAACTCGGTCGAGACATTGGTATGTACTATGCACACACCAAGGTACATCCAAATCGGTTCATAAATACGCCTTTTATCGCGTGACAAAATTCAGGACGTTTCAAAATGTCAGCCACGTTAGAAATTCAAAATGCTATAACTCAGCCATTTTTTAAGATATAGACGAAACAAAAACTGCTCCCGAATCTTTGTATCAAGGTTAAATACATAAGAAAAAAATATTTTTCCATTTTCAATTCTTTGGTACCAAATTTAAAATTTAAAAGTCCTTCCGGCCAGTGCCGGGAGGAAGAGGTAGCTTTCATAATCCTTATTTAAAAAAAAGCCAACTTATATCATGCAAACACACGAAGCTCAATTTAGTGGAAACCGAATATAGGAGATTCAATATTAATTTTTATCAATATAATGAATGAGAATTTTGCGAAATTAGTCAGCTTTATCCAAGCTGATTTTCTTTAAAGTAACTTATATTTGGCTGCCAAATTCGGCAATTTCTTAAAGTGCCTCTCATTTTAAGACAACATGGTGGATGAGGCTAAGCAGTGAACTTGGTCGAGACCTTAGTAATTGCTGTGCACATGCTCACTCACATCGGAATCGGTTAATATATAGGAGTGCTGTCGCATGCAAAAAATCAGATTTTTCAAAATGTCACCCACAATAGAAATTGAAACTGCTATATCTGAGCCATTTTTTAAGGTAAAGACAAACAAAAAATACTTCTGAATCCTTATATCGAGATCAAATACTTAAGAAAGAAACCTTTTTCAATTTCTAATTTTTTTGCACCTCAGTTTAAATATATATATATTTTTTAATTTAATGGCCGCCATTTTGAAATAAGATGGCTGATGAATCTGGCCAGCCGAACTTGGTCGAGGTGTTGATGTATACTATCCACATGCCTTCTTACATCGAAATAGGCGAATACGTGTGTTATCGCGTGACAAATACAAGATCGTTTCAAAATGCTAGCCATGCTAGAAATTCAAAGTGCTATAAATCAACCATTTTTTAAGATATCAACAAAAGAACAAATTTTCAGAAACAAAAACTGCTCCGGAATCTTTGTATCAAGGCCAAACACATAAAAAAAATCTTTTTCATTTTCCAATTTTTTAATACCTCATTTTGAATTTTAAATTTAATTTTTTTTTAAATGGCAACCCTTTTGAAACAAGATGGCGAATGAAGCTGGCCAACGAACTCGGTCGAGACATTGGTATGTACTATGTACAGACCAAGTTACATCCAAATAGGTTCATAAATACGCCTGTTATCGCGTGACAAAAATCAGGTCGTTTTAAAATGTCAGCCACAACAGAAATTCAAAATGCTATTACTCAGCCATTTTTTTTAGATATAGACGAAAGAAAAACTGTTCCGGAATCTTTGTATTAAGGTCAAACATATACAAAAAAAATCTTTTTCATTTTCCAATTTTTTGGTATCTCATTTAAATTTTTTTAAATGGACGCCATTTTGAAACAAGATGGCGGATGAAGCTGGCCAACGAACTCGGTCGAGATATTTGTATGTACTATGTACACACCAAGGTACATCCAAGTCGGTTCATAAATACACCTGTTATTACGTGAGAAAAATCAGGACGTTTCAAAGTGTCAGCCACGCTAGAAATTCAAAATGCTATAACTCAGCCATTTCTTAAGATATAGACGAAACAAAAACTGCTCCCGAATCTTTTTATCAAGGTCAAACACATAAGAAGAAAATATTTTTTTCAATTTTCAATTTTTAGTACCACATTTCAAATTTAAATTTTTCTTAAAAATTTAAATGGCCGCCATTTTTAAAAAAGATGGCGGGTGAAGCTGGCCAACGAACCCGGTCGAGACATTGGTATGTACTATGTATAAACGAAGTTACATCCAAATCGGTTCATAAATACGCCTTTTATCGCGTGACAAAATTCATGACGTTTCAAAATGTCAGCCACGCTAGAAATTCAAAATGCTATAACTCAGCCATTTTTTAAGATATAGACGAAACAAAAACTGCTCCGAAATCTTTGTATAAAGGTCAAATACATAAGAAAAAAATATTTTTCCATTTTCAATTTTTTGGTACCACATTTCAAATTTTAAATTTTTAAAAAAATTTTAAATGGCCGCCATTTTGAAACAAAATGGCGGATGAAGCTGGCCAACGAACTCGGTCGAGAGATTGGTATGTACTATGTACAAACCGAATTACCTCCAAATCGGTTCATAAATACGCCTTTTATCGCGTGACAAAATTCAGGACGTTTCAAAATGTCAGCCACGCTAGAAATTCAAAATGCTATAACTCAGCCTTTTTTAAGATATAGACGAAACAAAAACTGCTCCGGAATCTTTGTATAAAGGTCAAATACATAAGAAAAAAATATTTTTCCTTTTTTAATTTTTTGGTACCACATTTCAAGTTTTAAATTTTTTTAAAAATTTTAAATGGCCGCCATTTTGAAACAAAACGGCGGATGAAGCTGGCCAACGAACTCGGTCGAGACATTGGTATGTACTATGTACACACCGAATTACATCGAAATCGGTTCATAATTACGGGAGTTACAGTGTGACATAGGTCAGATATATATATATATATATATATATCAATTTTGAACGGAGGGTGGTTTCGGGGTCTGGGGGTCAGGATCGATGAAAATATACCAAAATTTTTTGAAATCGCTTTCCTCCGAACGGCTGCAATAGGTAGCTTTTTTGTAAAGAAAGCTACCTAAAAGTTTAAAGAAAATTTTAAATGGCCGCCATTTTGAAACAAAATGGCGGATGAAGCTGGCTAACGAACTCGGTCGAGACATTGGTATGTACTATGTACATACCGAATTACATCCAAATCGGTTCATAAATTCGAGAGTTACAGTATGACAAATGTCAGATATATATATATATATATATATATATATATATCAACTTTTGAACGGAGGGTGGTTTCGGGGTCTGGGTGTCATGATCGATGAAAATATACCAACATTTTTTGAAATCGCTTTCCTCCGAACGGCTGCAATAGGTAGCTTTTTGTAATGAAAGCTACCTAAAATAAAAAACACTATTATGGAGGGTGGGATGTGAATTGCTGAAAAAATTATAAAAACCATACACACAAAAAATTGTATGTATGTGTATATATAATATATATATATATATGTATATATATATGTATATGTATATATATATATATATATATATATATATATATATATATATATATATATATATATATATATATATTCTTATAAAAGAAAAAAAAAGTTTTGGTGCATGTGTATGTTTTCCCATACTTTATACACTAAAAACATAAAAAAAACATTAAAAATAAAAATACCATTATGGAGGGTTGAGGTCGGGAATGCTAAAAAAAGTTTAAAACCTTATATGTTTTTATGTGTGTGAGCGTGTATAAGTGTATGTATATATGCTTATATATTGTATGGACATATAATTTAAAAAAATGGGGTATCATGCATTTAACATAATAAAATTTCACATATTGCATCATCATTTAAGGATATATTTTACTATCTCAATATTCCTCATTGCTTTTTAAATTTTCACATTTATTTACATAATACAAGGCTAAATTTTACTATCTCAAATATTCCTCATCTTTTTAAATGTTATTTATATTCTCATTTTTTTATAATATAATTTTTGTCTTTAAAACATTAATTTAATCAATTGCCCTTTTATTTATTTTTATTTATTTTTATATAATTCTTTATTTATTTATTTGTATTAATTTATTCCTTTTCTTTATTTTATTTTGTATTCACTCAGTACTTATTAAGTTTATTCCTATTTTTTCATTCTAGTTTAACTAAAAGTTAATATAAGTATTTTTTTGATTTCTTCAATCATTTTCATTCCTTTTATTTTTATTTTTTTATTTTTTTGGACTTAAGATGGCAACTCTAAACATTATTGTTATTAATCCAGTTCCAATTTATTAATCCAGATCCAATCTATTTTCTGTAATGTTTGAGTTATAAGGAGCTAAATTTTGTCATTTTAGGCTTAATGCCGACCAAATTGGATGAAATAACGCATCTTCTATGAATGAACTCACAAGCTCCTCTGATGATTCTGTGGGTCATTCATAGTTTCTTATTTTACATACTGGTTTCGTATGTTCATTTCTAGATCATCTTTTGGGCTTTGTCAATTTCTTCATGTATTTGTGATTTCAAATTTATTATATATATATATATATATATATATATATATATATGAATTATCTTCGGACATGAATTTGAATATACAGTCAGCCCCACTTAATCGGGTAACGGATAATTGCATACCCCGCTTACATGCATAGAATGCCGTGGAACAGAAACGGTCTCAATAAGGTTAATGTTAAATATACTCGTTTTATTGTGTAACAGTCGCTAGTTAATCGCATAAAATATCCCCAATCTACTAATCCGGATTCTGGGAATTCCCGTGATGGTGATGAATAGGAAAAAAATTAAGAACGGAAATATTTTCGTTTGAAATGATGATTTGTTATCAAATCGAAGAGCAGAAATCGTCGTGAAAGGATAGACTTTACACCTCTTAAGAGGGCTGGTCACTCAGATTCGGAATTCTCCTCCGTAATGTTAAGTCTATGGGTATTTGATGCATTCGTATATTTAAAATATCTCCTATGGAAATAAATTTTTTTAACTTCTATTTTTTGTGTACACTTCCTAAACGATGTCTCTTTTTTTCTTAGTTCTCAAAATATATCTAAAGTATAAACTTAATTTTATATGAAGTGTTAAAAGCTTAGTCACAGTTCGCCCGCTTTTAACACATAAAGTATTAAATTCAGCATAGATTTTAGAAATATTTTGAAAACTGAGAAAAAAAGAGACATCCTTTAAGAAGAGTACACAGAAAAAAGATGTCAAAAATATGAATTTCCCGAGAAGATATTTTAAATATACGAATGCATCAAAAGTCCATAGACTTAACATTACGGAGGAGAATTCCGAAGCTGGGTGATCAGCCCCCTTAATTCTTGGAAGCGCATGTGATTTTATTTTAAACAGTTGTGATTTTCTTGCCATACATATAGCTACTCAAGTTACTGGTGGTACTTCTTTAAAAATCCTGGAATTGGGAGAAAATACAATAGGGACGGTCAAGAAAATAAAAGAACAATATTTAACGCCGACCCGGAAGTGGAGATATGCAGTGACCGAAGTAGGAAAAAATAAACTTCTATAAAGGATTTTTTACAGGCAACAATAAAGGAGAAATTGGCAAATAATGAAAAAAAAATGAATTTATGCAGAAATTTATTTATTTTCAAAGGTATGATTTAAAAACAAAAATTTGTTATTTTACTTTCATTTTTATTTACACTTAAGGCTGTTCTCAAATCCAAAGAGTCAACTTTGTGACGTAAGTTTTAATTCATTTTTGTTCGGAAACGCATGAAACTAGAAGGTGTTGTTATTCAGAAACTATGTCATCGAACTGTTTTTCCGTTTTCTTATAAAGGCAATATATCTTTCAGAAAATACTGTCAAAGTTGACATTTTGAACCGAACTTCCGAACGAAAGAAGAAAATCCAGTCAGTAAGGGGAGAAAAAGGCCGTGTCACGTGATCAAAATCGCTTATAACTCAATAGGTAATTGATTGATCAAAATACGGAAAAACATTTCAATTCCAAATCGCTTCCATGGCCAGGCTTTCCAATTTTATATCTTTCCGTTAAAAAATGAATTTGTAAATGTGTCAAAACGTTTTACGCTTGTTGAGCAAAGCAGTTAAGAACAGCCTTAAATTACTTAAATTATAGTGAAAAATTAAACCCTGTAACGTAAACAGTGTTATAATAGATTATACTTTAGAATATATATTATTATATACAGAGTAATAATAAATTATTGATTAAAGTTATTATTACATTAATTAATTTTAAATTATTTAAATATTTACAGATATTTACCGCAGATATTTATCATATCTGTGGTATATGGTCAAATTATAACCTATACTGATAACTTTAATTACTGCTCTTGCTTAAATGCATACCCTGCTTAATTGCATACACTTCAGTGGAACCAATTGTGTGCAATTAAGCGGGGCCTATTGTATATATATATATGTATCGAATATTTCTACGTGCAATATATATATACAATGACTGAGCGGTTAACGAACTTAACCCTTAAATGCTGGGTGTTGCTTTTCGACAACATACCCAATTTAGGCTTTAAAATACTTTTAGAATAATATTGAAGCTATAATGTCTAATGTTGCCAATAAAATTCATTCTGAAAATATTATTAAATCGATTTTCAAAATGTAGATGGCAACACTTGTGCTGTTTAAGAATAAAGATAGATTTATTTTTTCAATTGGTGCTACTTGTTCTTTTTGTTTTGTTTGGAAGCTTGCAAAATACCCTATTTTGTTCTGCAGTGAGCAAGTAAAATTTATTTCTTATTATAGTTCCTAAAATTCTTGTGTGTTTAATGTTATAGAATTTTATCAAAGAAAATTATTTTTTCAATTAAAGACCAGTATTGCTGATTAGTAACAAACTGGTTTTTAACCGTAAACCATACTTAAAACAAAATATGATTTTTTAAAGTATTTTTCCCGTGATTTATTTTAAAAATGAAAGCCGAAAAACATTATTGCAATGATTTTTGAAAAATCAGGCATTTAAGGGTTAAACCGTTCCAAAACAGTGTTAGCTAACCAAATTGTTCGTTAAACGAGCATAGATTTAGCATAGATTTGTATGGGAATTCAATTAATTCGTTCTTAAAAGCTAAATAATATACATTTTTTTTTATAAATCTTCCCTTTATAATAGGCTTAATATACGACACGTCCTTATTTAATATGGACAGATCGTGTTTTGATGCCTTTGTCCGTTTTGTGGCGTATTTACAAAAAACAAATAAATAAATAAATAAATGGCATTCCCTTTGTTAAAACTTTTACGATTACATTCATTGACTACGGCATTAAATCATATCAATTTGTCACCTTGACATTCCAAAAATTCCTCAGTTCTCTAAAAGATCGTGTTTACTGCACGGCCCGATAACGCTCAAGTGGAGCCTAGAGCCTGTTAATAAAGTGTGAACTAAATTTCAATTTCAGTTAAAATAATTAATTTGCAATTAAAAATATTTCTTTAAAAAGGGGCACAAAATATAAAAATTAATGTTTCTAATCTGTTCATTCTAATTTGGAGGCTCTAAAACGTAGGAACCTAAACCCCCGATAGTCCACGATTTAATTTAGGCCATAACTATGTAACTGTTAAAATGTTCTCTAAGTGGACAATAGATGCAATTAAATACAGCTCGACAAATCTGAAATACAGCATTGCTTTGTCTTGGCTTTGTTCCGTGAGACGTTCGTTATCCGAACATGAAAATCTCTCGCCAAAGTGTTCGTTAACCGATCTGTTCGTAGACCGAACAATTCGTTAACCGATCACTCAGTGTGTACTTCAATAATTTTATTTTTCAATTTAATTACTGCATCATAAATTTCCATCATTTAATGCTCATTTTCAGTATTTCCAAATCAAATAATATTTTAGGTTCATGTAAGTGCATATACTTGTTTTCTTTCTTTTTTTCTTCTATACATTGTTAAAACTATCGAAAGACTTCTTAAAAATGCATAAGTCTAAAGGATTTTGTATCATATCATTATATTTAATAGTTTGTTACTCTAGCAGTTTTATTTTTCCTTCTGAAATAAAATCCACAGCATTTTTAAAAATTAAACTAGAGAAATTTGAAAAAAAAAATTAAAGTACTTTGAGTGAATGGTTGTAGTAAAATTTAACTCATTGAAATATTGATCTAAAATTTGATCGGATTTTAATCAGAACTGAAATTCTTTAATAAAGATAAAGGAAATTTTTCAAAGCAAGGTTATATAAAATTATCTTTAACAGCACTTTTTCGGGCACATTTTTTCTCTTAAAAAATTTGACTAATATCGCTCCCTTTTTCACATTTATACTATTGATTTCTTCTCATTTTAAGACATTTCTTATTTTCTTATCTCGCTTAAAGATTAAGCATAAAATATGTATTGCAAATATAAAATTTACTGAAAGAACATTTAAATTATATTTTATTACAAACGTGAAGTTTGCATAAATATATAGCTGAGTGAGCAATTGTATAAATATATATCGTGGGGCAAGCAATAAACCATTCAATACCATCAATACAGAAATAAATTCCAATCTGTATAAAATACTTCCTGTAATTTCAAAACCTCACCTTTGATATACAAAAATCTTTTTCAAATTCTTCATTTTTTTTTTTTTTTTTTTTTTTTTTTTACATTTTCGAGCAGTCATATTACAGTATGCAAATTTACAATATGGAATTACTTTCATCTGTATTTTGCGAACTTTTGATTTGCAATTTAGGACGGTACATGTGCATTCAGTCACTATTTTTTTCGAAATGGCATAATAGAGCAATAAAACTTAATTTTAATGTCATAACTCTAGCGTTCGATGCCTGCTATTAGTATAAATAAGGATATAAACCACAATCCAAAATGTATCTCAAACCAGAATTGAATTGTACATCCATGACAGTAATACGCATTACTCCTTGAACGACACATAAGACATAAAAAGAGCCATTTTTGTTTTGTTCACACATCGAGGCCAGGAGTAAATCCCATTTCCTTCAAGTGATCCTAGGTGGCATCCGCAACATGTCATAAAAATAAGGCACTTCCATGCCAGATAATTTGGGAGCATCACATTTGTTCCCTTCAAAAAGATGTTACATTCTTTGAAAATGCTTCTTTTCCGAGTTAGGGAGCATATTCTTAACGACTCCCCAATAGCTGTTTAAACAAATAGCTTTTGCTAAAAATAAAGACGAGGTAAGGTGCTTAATGGTGGATCGTCAAAATGTATCGATTACTCATTAAATCCCTTCTATGGGCAGGACGAAAAAGGTGTTATTACATAACGACACGTGTTATGCTGTTAAAACAGAATCTTCCGGGATTTAAGTAGTTGATGACTCCTTAAATGCTTAGCCTACAGGTTAAAGCTGTTAGTCAGTCAACTCCCCAATTTTCTTTGCTAATGCTAAAACTATGGGCATGAGATGCATTCGTATATTTAAAATAACTCCTCAGGAAAATTAATATTTTTAACTTCTTTTTTCAGTTTACTCTTATTAAAGGATGTCTCTCTTTTTTTTTTTTTTGTTGTCAAAATATTTCTAAAATATATACTAAATTTTATTTGATGAGCCGTGAATTTTACTCATAGCTCGTCAGCTTTTAACACATAAAATATTAATTTAAGCATATATTTTAGAAATATTTTGACAACTATGAAAAAAAAAGAGACTTCCTTTAACCCCCTGAAAAGCACCGGTATATATATATATATATATACCTCTTAATTTTAATTCCGAAGCGTATATTGGCACCAGAATTTAGGAATTACATTTTTCTTTGTATAATGTACGCAAAGAAAAGCTTTTACTTATTTTCATATAAATTTGTTCACAAATCCCGGTGTCATTCAATCATTTTAACATTTTAGCAACTGAAGTACTTCGCCAAGGAAAGGGTTAAAGGGGTTCGAACACTTGTATCTTATCAATGTTAAATTTGTCATATTTATGACCCTTACTTTATCTCGAGAACTGTTCCAAGAAATCAGCTGAAATTTTCGAATCTTATTCCCTATATATTTTTACATACTTTAACACAAGGATTTCTTGAAATTGGTTGTAATCATAATTTTAGTATTTTTACTACAAACTACTAACAAAAATTAAAAAAAAATTTTTTTTAATTCATTAAAACATAACAAAACTTCAAATTACAAAAATCTTGTGTTAAACTATATACATATGTGAGAAAAACGTGTGTTAAAAGGTGTATCTTCTATAGTTTATGAGATAAAGGGTCTTTGAGGGGGGGGGGGGGGGACAGATTTTCAGAAAAAATCAAGCAAATTTTAACATGTTATTATAAGACGTACGTCAATAAATTTGATATATTCCACCACCATATGAAGGATTACCTTGGCTCTCTTCTTTAAGGAAAGCCTTTTCAAGCTTTGCTTGAAAGCTTTGCTCAGCCAAAGCTTTTTCCAAGCTTTGCTCAGCCCCTTGGAAAAGAAAAAAAGTAAAAATGGAAAAAAAAAATAATAAAGTGTCCGAACTCCATTAAAAAGATAATATTAATTTTCTGAGGAGATATTTTAAATATACGGATGCACATTACGCTCGTAGGTTTATGATTAGCGAGGGGGATTGAAGAGTTGTCTGACTAATAGTCTTAAGTTGCTACTCTGACATAACGTATGCTCATGTGTTAGTAACCTTTGTTCTAAAAAACATAAATAAATATAAGTTAATGTCACTAAGAAAGAAAAGTATTATTAAATAATTCTAAGCACTCGAGCCATGCTAATTACTGATCGGTACCTTATAAACTTCCCTTCAGCAAGTCAAAATACAGCAATAGAATTATTGTGTCGTATCATTTGTTTTAGGCAGGGTTGATTTACTATTATTATTAATAATGTATTTTATGTCTTATTGAAACGTAAGTGGATATTTTGTAAGCAGAAATGTGTATGTGTTAATATGTAAATAACCTATAAATAAATGTATATAAACATTTGAAAAGATATTAAAATGCGTTAGTTGATACTACAGGACACAATAAAAGGAAAGACACCAAAATAACCTTTTTTATGTTTTCAATTTTATCTAGCATTGTAAATTAATAAAACAATCTTTCATTATTTTTTATTATTAGAAAACTATTCTCCGGAAAAATGGTACGCATTGGAGAAATTTGGATGTCATATGTAGATTTCGGAATGTCTGATTTAAAAAGTTCATATATTTATTTTACAGGGAGGCAACATTATTTATTTATTTATTTTTGTCGACCCTACATTGAATAAACAAATCATTCAATATTTTTTGTCCTCCATTGTAAGATACTGATAGATTATCAAAATGTTTACCATAGTTAGTCTTTAAATGGCATATTATTTCCAATTTGAGACAAATGTTTAAACAATTACAACTATTCTTAATTATAAAGGCGATAAAGAGAGAGAAGAGAAAGTTTTATAAGGCGGTGCCGATAAGACAAGTTTGTTAAAAAATTATAAAACTTTCTAAACGTTAATCATTTAAACTAACGTCACACTTTTGAAGAAACAAGTTTAATGTAAGCTTACAGTTTCTGCTTAAGATCTAACTTAAAGTCTTACAAATTTGGTATTTTTTAACTTTAACAGACGTTTGAAAGTGTTTTAATTACTTTAATTGTACATGTGCATAAATTTAAATTTGATGTTTTCAGGCGTACATCAAAATTCAGAATTTGTCAATAGATTTTAATATTTCTTTGCCTTTGAAAAAGTACTTATCCAGATGATTGTAAACATTTTTATCCTTCGATTGTTCAGAAATTGTTTCAAAGAATCCCTTTAACTACTATTCAAATAAATATTTCTGTCTAAATAATTATGACAACTTAATCAAAAGTCTGTCACATATATTTTTCATCTCGCATTTTTGCTGGACAGTCAGTGAAGAACTTAGAGAAATATAAATAAACATTTTTTTCTAAAAATAATCTGCAAACTAAATCAAAACTGTCCGGCATATTACTTCTTCCACCTTGCATTATGTTCTGGGCAGTCAGTAAAGAAATTCAGAAAGGGCTATTTTAATCAGGGCTGCGGAGTCGGAGTCAGGCCTTTTTTTGAGCAAAAGACTCGGAGTCGGATCTGTTAAAATTCCCGTCGGAGTCGTGCATTTTACAAGCAGGGCTGCGTTACCGGAGCCGGGGTCAGGCCATTTTTGAGCGAAAGAGTTGGAGTCGGAGTCGGATCTGTTAAAATTCCAGGAGTCGGAGTCGTGCATTTTACAAGCAGGGCTGCGTTGTCGGAGTCGGGGTCAGGCCCATTTTTGAGCGAAAGAGTTGGAGTCGGAGTCGGATCTGTTAAAATTCCCGGAATAGGAGTCGAAGTTGTCCATTTTTCCCACTGACTCCGCAGCCCTGATTTTAATAGCACTCTTTTCCTAAAGTGATGATAAAGATTTAAGTAAAGATTTTTTTTTTTTTTTTAATAATTATAGTCATCTCTGGAATTTCTTAAAACAAATGCGAAAAAAATCACTGTTAAGAAAAATACAATGAAAAAGGAAGCCTGAAACTACTGTGTCACAAAATTAATAAAAATGATAAAATGCTCAAAAACAAGTAACCCTACAGATTTTTTTTTAATATATAGGCATGTAGAAATACAGGGTGTTTATAAAGTCCCGGATCCATTTTGATGTTTAATAACGCATAAAATAATGAAGATATAAACAAACTTATGGCATTTATTGATGGAATAACTTATATATTTTCCTTTTCAGGTTTGAATATCTTTACTTTTGTAAATATCGTCTGCGAGTGTGGTTAATTTCAGATAATTTCATTTTCCAGTCTAAATATCTGTACTTTTTAAAATATCGTCTGCTTATTAATTGCATTTTTCTCTCTTTTGTTTTTGTCAACTATTGCAATATTATGTTTACTTTTGATGTGTTTGTTCTATGTTACTTTTGTATGTGATGTTTTATTCGAGCGGATATTAAAGAGAATGCATACACCACAAGAGAAAGCCCAGATTTTATGGTGGTTCATAGAAACAAAATCGATAGTGCAAGCACAGAAAAATTGCAGAAGAATTTACCAAAAAGATCCTCCATCCAAAAGCAGCATCTTGCGGTGGAAAAAGAATTTTCTAGAAACTGGAAGTATCGCAGATAAGAAACGTTCCGGGCGTCCCTGCCCAAGTGATTTTGATGTTGAGCGTGTCAGAGAGACATTTTTACACAATCCTAGAAGATCTGTGAGATCAGCGGCAAGAGAACTGGATATGCCAATTTCGACGGTGTACAAGGTTATTAAGAAAAAATTAAGACTGCATGCATACAAAGTTCAAATTGCTCAAGTTTTGGAACCGGACGATAGGCCTAGGAGGATGGCCTTTGCAACAGATATGCTAAGGAGAATAGAAGATGATGCTGATTTTCTGAAGCGCATAATGTTCTTCGACGAAGCATCCTTTCATGTTTCTCGCATTGTTAATCGCCATAATGTGCGTATATGGGGATCTGAAAACCCCCATGAATACCGTGAGGCAGTAAGGGATTCCCCAAAGATTAATGTGTGGTGTGGACTAATGCACGACCAAGTCATTGGGCCTTTCTTTTTTACAGAAGAGACGGTCTCATCAGTCGTATATTTAGACATGTTGGAAAACTTCGTATTTCCACAACTAGGAGAGCTTCAGCCACATGTCATTTTGCAACAAGATGGTGCACCACCTCATTGGGGTACCATCGTTCGTACTTCTTTGAATGATCATTTTCCAGGAAGATGGGTTGGGCGAGGAGGTCCAATTACTTGGCCACCCAGATCACCTGATATAACGCCGCTGGACTTTTTCCTTTGGGGATTTGTAAAGGACAAAGATTACAGGAGGAGAGTGTCGAACATTGATGACTTAAAAGCCAGAATTACAACCGCAATAGCCTCTGTGGATGCCGACATGCTTGCCGCTACGTGGCGTGAAATTGACTATCGAATTTATATTCTCCGTGCGACGAAGGGGGCACACGTGGAAGTTCATTGACAAGGGTCGTGAAACTTTTTGAGTCTATCTAACCATTTATGTTATTAATTTTAATCTATCTTTGTTATTTTATGAGTTATTAAACATCAAAATGGGTCTGGGACTTTATAAACACCCGTTATATATTTCTGTGTTACTCGTATTGTTTTACAGAGAAATTGTTCAGTAAATGCACAGGTTCAAATCGGAAATACTTTGCACGATCAGTTTGAGGAATGAAAATTTCACACTTCAGCGTTAACGATCTATACCTTTAGACAGATGAATTCGTGTGTGAATGTATGAGATTCGTCATTTTGACAGTTCTTTCGGAAGAGCAGTGATTTAATATGAACGCATTAAAAAAATCAAACTATGTATGCTAAAATTGATTAAAGTAAACATAAAAGCTTAAAAAACGTTTTAATAAACAAACCTACCAGTTTCGTACACACAACCGGTGACATTCTCAAGATCCGTAATGATAAAATAAACAATAAATTAAATATGAAAATCACTTAAAATAATCAAACTAAGTTAATACTTGCTAGAAGTGATAAAAATACACTTGCATGGCAAATAAATACTTTTTTTCATATCGATATGTTTCATCGCTGAGACAGCGACATTCTCAAGATCTATAGTGATACAAATATTTTCTCAATTATTATTTTTTTTAATTGGAAACTGGTAAACAAAACTCACGAGATCACATGTATAATGAAATCAAGTGCAATAATAAAATTAGATATTTGTGAACGTGAATTATTTTATACTATTGTTTCTTATTTTACAGAGCATCTCTTTCGAAATTTTAGGTAACTCCATAGAGGCTGAATCATTGCATATATTCTCACTGCGTAAGAAGATCTCTATTTTTTTTCTAACAAAAGTTTTGATCATCAGACATCAAATACAACAAGAAAACTACAGCTTTGGCCAGACTGTATAGCAAGGAACCTTTACAGTTTGATTTTAAAAATAGTAAAATAACTTATCCACCAAGATTTTATTTGCCCTCCATTATCTGAGAATCAATAGATATTTTTTTTACGCAGTGAGAATATATGCAATGATTCAGCCTCTATGGAGTTACCTAAAATTTGGAAAGCGATGCTGTGCAGAGCAAGAAACAATAGTATAAAATAATTCACCTTCACAAATATCCATTTTTATTATTGCACTTGATTTCATTATAGATGAGATCTCGTAATTCTTGTTTACCAATTTTCGATTTTTTTTTTTTTTTTGCGAAAATATTTGTATTATTATCGATCTTGAGAAAGTCGCCGGCTGAGCGATAAAACATGTCGATCTGAATAATGGTATTTATTTCCCTTGTAAGTGTATTTTCATCACTTTTAGCAAGTATTAACTTAGTTTGAAAATAAACTATATTCGTAAAATATTTTAATCTGTATTTTATATATTTATATGATTTCACGTCATTCATGAAATCAAAACATGAAAGCAAAATACAGCAAAACCTGTTAAGACTGAATCGCATTTAACCGGAAATAGCTCCGTTTAGGCAAATTTCCATCTTAGTACTTACATTGTCACGCAGTAAACCCATAAAAGTATCGTTTAAAACTTCGGTTGGCACTTAAAATCTTCCCAAGCATTTTTTACTTTATTCTATCTTTACAAGAAGCTGTCTGTCTGTATGTGTGTATGTGACACAAATTTTGTGGGCGCTGTATCTCAAGAACTAATGCATGGAATTTAATAAAAAATTATATTGAGTTAGTCTCTGATATAAATTGATGCTGATTAGTTTTTGGTGTAAATCACTCAACAGGTGGCGGGCGTTGCTATGCAGCATTTTTCACGATTTCCACAATAGCTCAATCTCCACAACTAATGCACGGATTTTGATCAAACTTCAGATTCAGTTAGTCCTTGACATGAATTGAAGCTTATACATTTTGGTGTAAATCGCTCAACAGGTGGTGCTTCTATGCTGCATTTTTGAGATTTCCACAAAAGCTCTATCTCAATAACTAATGCTTGACTTTTCAAGAAACTTCAGATTCAGGTATACCTTGATATGAGTTAATGCTGTTTATGTTTTGGTGCAAATCGTTCAACAGGTGGCGCTGCTATGCAGCATTTTTCACGATTTCCGCAGTAGCTCAATCCCCAGAACTAATGCACGGATTTTCATCACACTTCAGATTCAGGTATACCATGATATCAATTAGTGCTGTTTATGTTTTTGTGTAAATCGCTCAACAAGTGACGCTGCTATGCTACGTTTTTCAGAATTACCGCTATAGCTGTATTTCAAGAAATAATGCACGAATTTTTATCAAACTTCATATTCAGATATACTTTGATATGAATTGGTGCTAAATTGATGTAAATTATTGTATTATTTAAATGATTTAATTGGTGTGATTTATATAGAAGAAAGTTTTGTGATGGCCACAACATACTAGTCATTTTTTCGAATTGTTTTAGTTGTTTAGCTTTTAAATAGGCAACTATATGCAATTTTAAGGATTTTTTTTCATTTTGTTATTATAGTATCGTACATTGAAGTGTGTATTAACCAGTGAAAGAATAATTCTTGAGAGCTTTGTAAACTAAACTTATATTAAACTGTTATCGTAACGATCATTAAAAATTCCAGTCTTAACTTTCACAAGACATTATAAACATAAAAACTATGCTACGCCGAAGTGTCGCGACACGAAAGGACACGAGGAAGTTTTAAAAAGTTATAAAAAGAACTCGTTATAAAAGCAATAGTGATTAAATATCAATACCTTCATTAGCACTGTAAGAAGCCAATTCATGGGCTTGAACTTGCCTGTGGATTTTAATATTAATCTTTTTATTAAAGAATTACAGAGAATTGGGACTAGGAGGATGAATTAAGGGAAAATTCTGTTTTATGTAGTCTCTACTTTCAATAAATGTGCATTCACCATTCGGAAACATGTTGCCCAAATTGTTTAATACATTAAGACCTGACCTACATAATTGAGTAGGTGATCCTAACGAAAAAGAAAAAAACATTTTCCTCTTTTTGTGCGATTTAAACTCGAACCTGCACCAACATAATTACGCGGATCTTCCCTTGCCATTACTTGACATCGGGTATTTTTTTTCAATCAGATACGATCGTCTTAATTAGGGTAAAACGCCAAAACTTTTCATTCCTACCAAAAATCTTCCGGTCTTAAAGGGTTAAAGAACAGAAGTTGCTCACTTCAAACTTAACAAAGTGCATTGTATGGCAGAAAAACCCAACCCATGTTATGACTATATGTGCCTCGATTTATTCATGTTTTTTACAGCGTAGTGATTTATCGTGGCCACTTTAGTAAACACGATGTTTTGTGTAAACGATAAAATAAAAAAGTATGTTTTATAAATGAGGGTACGATACATTTTCGAAAACTGACAGTTCATCACTCGGAGCTATTATAAACCAACAATTATGGTAGCTATATCATGGTGGTTTCTTCTATTTAAAAAAATAATATTTTTATAACGATTTTTCTACGTTTCTTCATTATGGTAAAAATTATCAACAAAAACCTGAGTTCGGCACACGCCCTGCATTCCCTAGTGGGTTGTGACTGTGAGATTTGAAGCAGAATGCGTTACAGTTGACGTCTAGTAGAACTAGAATCCCGTAAGGATCGGTTCTGTACCCGATCCATCCAAACCACGAATTTCATTTGTAATAAATCTAAAACCTGCTTTGTATATGATAAAACGATTGATGCTAACCTAAACTCGACTGGAATAAAAATGAGAGTCAAACAACCCCGACCCAAACTCGACCAGACTTTATGCATAATTCAAATGTAGAATCTCATCTCCTATTTGGTTGGTGGGCTTTTCGAATATCTTGTATAAAGGAAAGCGCCAATTAAGGAGAACCACTTCAGTATTTTTGTCCTTTCCGAAATTATTTATTGTGCATACCACACAAGCTATTAAATTAAACCACAGAACGCCACACTTGCACAAAGTCGATTTGGTAATTATTACGTGAACTCCACACCTTCATTCAGCACTCGCTCACTCCATACTATAGTGCGATTTGGGATTCCTTAACTTCAACCGTGTGTAACTTTGTGGCAATATAGTGATAATGAAATACAATGCATTATTCGTCTAAAAAATTTAATGAAAAATCTAACTGTGATATTTATTTTATTAAAAATTTTATTTTTTTAATTAAAAATTTAAATTAGTGAAAGATGTTTAAAAAAGGGTGTTTTTTTTTTTCTTTTACATTTGGAATTTTGGTTGGTGTGAATTCGTACTAGTGTGGAATTCAGGAGTTAAATATAATTAAATGTAAAATGTCAAACTTGTCTATATCATAGAACAACCTTCATACTATTTCTTCTTTGTCTTCATCAAGTAATAAAATTTACTTTAACGAATAAAAAAGTTTAAAACAAAGCATAACAGTATAACTTTCTTCGACAACTAATAAATAAATTTATTATTCATTGAAAACAGAAGGAAAAAAACTAGTGCAAGATCGATGTTTTGGCTGGAAAATAAAAAATGGAAATGCATTTACTTCCGCAGCACCATCAAAGAAATATCGAAATATTTGTGAATCGCTCAGCGGCACCGGATAGTTCGGGAAAACTGTTAAAAAGTTTTAACGCTCAATTAAGATTTTGAGTGACGCAGAGTGGCTCCTCTAACATTCCTGGGAAATTCGGGAAAGAGATGTTAACCTGCTCCTCCGCCAGGTAGCGCACCGGACTTTAACTTTTCTCATCAAAGGTGCCGCCAGGCGTGAAATTTTCTGCTCGTTAAGCGCTTTTATCGTCAGCTTTTCTAATTAGAGTTTGAAATAGCTCGTAGAAAAGGGGTGATTGTTTTTGAAAAATATCAGTAAATTTCTTCCCTTGTAAAAGTATTTTCAAAAGCCACATTCTGTACCTTAAATTTTTACTGCTAAAATGCGGTATTTTTAAAGGGTACTTTAGTTCTTGAAGGGAAATGGTATTGGCATATGAATAAATAATCCATTGTTCCCGTCTTTAAGCTAATATATGCACTGAGTATCGTACAACATGTTTCAAAGTAATGTTTATTTCCTTCCTGATCCAGTGTTTTTCGAAAAGTTTAAAGAATAAGATCATTCTGTATCACAAATTTTAAAAAAAATGTTTTACACACATGCAAGTGACTGTAATAAATATTTGCATTTTGATAATATTTTTATGTGCGCAATACCAATATTTTTTATAAATCGATTTTTTTCTTATATGCCGCGATATTTTCTTCCTAAAAAAAATAATAAAGCTTAATATATGAAGAATTGGGATTTGACTGGTCACTATATCTTATGTCCATTGGTCACTTCATAAAATCGTTAGGCGTCAATTCTTTACTTCAAATTAAAAAACCATTTATAAAGTAAAACATTCTGAATACTGTTTAATTTTAGCTCTAACTGTAAGATTTCAACAGAATAAAATACATTTTAAATGTTTTTCTCCCAATTTGTTCCCGATTTTTACCCCAAATGACGTATAAAAAAAGGGTTGCGGGTGGTACACAAAACAAAAATACGGTATAGACATACACTATATGGCTGACCGGACACTTTCAATTTTAGACATTTTGGCGAATATTTAAAGATATATTTGTCGGATTTTTCTGAAACTTCAGGATTATGAAGAATATGTTCAACTTCATATTTATCAACGGTGGTTTGATCAGAAGAACAATTAGGAGGCCAACAAAAAATCAAAGAAAAATAATAATGTTTGCGATCACCCTGTAAAATAAAATGCACGAAATTATCTATCGCTATAGCTTACGAATATCTGGATATTGTACAATATATGTATTCATTTGCGGAAGAAAGAGCGTATATTCATGTAGATACACCGATTTTGTTTTAAAGTTTAAATTTTTTTTCATATTTTTTGTTTATATCGTGCAAGATTTTTTTTACCAAATTTAACGCCAGTTTCAGAAAATTTGGCAAAATGTAGTAGAAATAGGAGAATGACTAATTGGAATGTAAATATATTAAATATTTGATGAAATATGAGCAGTTGAATGAAATATTTTTTTTTATTTACCCATGCGCGCACGATAAATTTTTTTTTTTTTTCATGATTTGATAGTCAGCTCTATGGAGCAACTCATAAAAAAAAAACAGTCAAATATCGTGAAAATTCAGAAAGATATCGGCAATAGATTGGACTGACATTTAGTTGTTCTCTAAAAACAGCTAAATGATAAGGGGGTTTCCATAAATTTTCGTTTTTAATTTCTTCTTTTTTTTTTTACTTTTCCTTTTTTATGGATGCTTTAGTTCTTTTTGGAAAATCCCCATAACGAGCCTATTCCAAGAAAAAAAGAAGTATAAAAATTTAAGCATTTATTCTAAATCTACTCGTTGACATTCATTAAGTACAAACTCCTTCACTGAAAACCAGATAATAAAAAATGACAATTTGTGGAAAATCCCTTATCATTTAGTAGCTTTTAGAGAATAACTAAAATATTTATATTTATTAACTTGTAAGTTGTTAAAATATAAACTATACATTAATAATAATTTTTAAAAAAACTAGATTTTCATATTAGCATAGTTATTTTAATTGAGGATATAATAACATTGTTAAAACAGCAGTAATACGTAGAAAAGCTGCCCCACACGTAACATGGAATGGCCCAAGCATATTTTTACATTGTGAGGCTCCTTGGATTCGTTTTTTCTATGTATGTGTGTATGGATGCGTGTACATTAGAATTTCCTCACGTTTTCAGGATCCCTGAATTCGTTTATGTATGTGTGTATGGATGCATGTACATTAGAATTTTCTGACGTTTTCAGAATACCTGAATTCGTTTTTTCAATGTATGTGTGTATGGATACGTGTACTTTAGAATTTCCTCACGTTTTCAGGATCCCTGAATTCGTTATTTCTATGTATGTGTGTATGGATACATGTACATTAGAAATTCCTCACATTTTCAGGATCCCAGAGCTCGTTTCTGGTGTCTTTTTTTATGATGTCGGTATGTACAAGTGTGAGTAAACACGATAACATTCAAACTTTGCTTTCGATTGAGCTTCTATTTGCTGAATATGTTATAGACCACCGGGAAGAGCTGTATTCATTTCCGTGCAAATTGCACAACGAATTTGATATCTAAACCATTTTGTGTTCAGAGAAAGCCGATAAGTATTTTCTTTTTAAACTTAATTATTAACCCCTTGGGGACGAGCGACACGTATACGTGCCGGAAATAGGCCTAAGGATCCTCGTTTATCCTCACCAGTAAAATTTACCGTAAAATTTGCCTTATTTAATCCGAGCATTTTACCGATTTGAATAGGCACAAACTTCTGTTTTTTAAAACCGGTAGCAAAGTAATAAACATTTCGTAAAAGGCTCCCGTCGCGAAGGGGTTAAATTAAATATTTTTATTGCTTACGCGCACCCCACGTCAAAACAATAATTATATTTCACCAGAATGTGGCTTAATTTAGTAAAACATTTGTAATAAAAAAGTCGAAGCAAAAATAATTAGGAAAGTTTTATTGGTCCAATAAAAGTGTCTGGAAATTTAGGCATCGCATTTTATTGAGGAAAAAAATAATAAATGCATTTTAAACATCTTTAAACTTTCATTATTATGACTATGTATATTCAGTTTCAATATTTATTACTTGCTGAACACATAAGTGTAAGAAAAATATTTTAATTGTGATGTATGTATGTTTGTGAGGGAACATGTTTACTTCCGACGCTTACAGAGAACTCAGTTAAACAGCATCTGCCCATTAACATAATAAGAAAAAGTTTAAAAAGGATAGCTAAACCCTTTTAAAACTGTTTTTCAACTATATATCAGCCATTTTGTGACCTGAAGTAAATGATAAGTATCGCTTGAATAGGCAAAGATAACAAGGAAGCACAGTAGCGTCAACTTTTGAAAAACATTAGGTGGACTCAAAAATGTTTTAGTAAAATAAGCCATACAATTTTTTCCCCTTAGTGCTAAGCGTATGGAGAGAGAGGCGGGGAAAGGGCGAATGACTAAAGATGATAATTCGAAATTAAATTATGTTTTTTCTAAGCAAAATATTAAATTATTATGATTTAATTATAATTTAATAAATAATTTTATAAAATTATATTCTCATAAATTCTTTCTTAAACAAAGTTCCTCACATATTCCTAATGCATTAATATTTACTATAAATAGAATAAAAATTGCTAACTATTGAACATTCAAAAAACGAAATGTCTCGAAAAACATACGTTTTAGTCACCTAAGTGTTTTATCGATTCAAGGCATTAAAACAGATGTCAAAATATGCAGGAAATTTGTTTTTGAGAGAAATTTAATTAGTGTTCCAGTAGGTCTAATTGATGTGCTTACTATTTTTAAAATAAAATTATTTTGAGAATGGGCATTAAAACAGATGTCAAAATATGTAGGAAATTAGTTTTTGAGAGAAATTTAATTATGCATCCGCTGAAGGGGTTTTTCGAGCTCCTGTTAGTCTAATTGATGTCCTTACTATTTTTATACTAATTCTATTTTTATACTTACTACTGATTTTGTTTTAAACAAAATTATTTTGAGAATGTCAGTAAAACCAAATTTCATTTCGGCGATTAAATAAATAAATAAATAAATAAATAAATAAATATCGAATAAATCAATTGTAATTGGGTGGGCAGAGAAATAAAATTATTGGGTGGACTCGCACCCCACGGGCCCATATAATTTGGCGCCACTGCAGTAATACTTGCATGTAGATACACAAGGATAAACACATACGAGAACGCGCAACAATTTTCGCCATGCTTGGTGATAATTGGAGAAATATTGTCAAACATGACATAAAAAATAACGAACCAAAAACAATATCAAATTGACATTTATTCAAGAATTTGGCGAAATGCTCATATAATCGCGGTTATTATAATAAGAGGTCTCCCACTGACCTGTATTTTAAATACCAGCATTTTTTCAAGAAAAAATTTCGTGCTCGGTGATTACAATATTTGCATTAAAAATAACCTTCGTGGTAAACCTCTACAAAATTATCAAGAGAGAAATTAAGAACCAAGAATCTAAAAAGAAAAAAAAACTTGTATTCAAAAAACGGATTGAATGGAAGTCTTGCATAAGCATGTTTTGTCTACTTCCAGATTTGCTTATAACTGAAGATTCTTTGATTATCGGATCCTCAGCCCTGTTGACGTATACTAGAGAACGTGGTTTGATGCAAAATTAGCTGAAATATTGTAACCATTGTTGCAATTCTCATACAATTGAATCTTATATTTGCCAGGTTTGCTTGTTACCAACTTAGGCTGTGGATCCGATTATGGAGATTAGCCCTATACTTGAAGTTTTTTGGTAGAATATGTTACCTTGTGTTACCTATTTTTTCAGTTACTTTTGAATTACTTGGTATATTAATGGAAAATATTCTATAAAGAGTTCGGAAAAGCGAGTAGAATCATTCCGGATTTTATTTTCTATAAGTGTGAAGCATCTTTCCAATTCCTACCTCATGTCCACTGTTTAGTTACTACAGTGTATCTAGAAATCTATCAGAACTTTGTGAACTTTACAAAATAATAAAATTGAAAATAAAATAAAAAAGTTTCCAATTCCTTAATATCTGTATATCTGCACATTTTATGCATTGAAGGAGGACAGCAGTTTAGTAAATGGGTTAGAAAGTTGAGAGTTTGAATTGAAGAATAGTCTTACGTTAAATAATAAATGTTTTTTTTTCTGTTATTTTTAACCTAAAATATTATTAAATATTTCTCGTATTTGTTTAGAAAAAGATACACCAGCTATTGTGTGATACATAAGTATTAACATCGGATAATAATCTTAACTATTTTTTTGAGAATGCTTACGTAAACACGTGTATAGCTAAAACACACAGCTAATCCGAAAATGTATTTTGTTTCTCTCTCTTTTTCTCATTTGTAACACGGAACATTGGAATGTAGTTTTTACAGACAGTTAATGAGTCATAAGCACTGGGAATTAAGTTAAGAATAGAGTATGGAACACTTTTTCTTCGAATTCGGTTAATCATCTTAGAAAAAGCTAAACGAAGAAGAGGAAAAAAGTCACTAAAGCAAATAGCTACTTAAACTACAATCACTAGCACGACTTAATCGTATAAAAGAAATTCATTAGTCAAATTATTGTATACACTTCAACGACTTCTCTCGCAGTAAACAGCGATCGCTCAGCTAAAGCAATAACTGAATCACTTATAGAATATAACTACTCTCAGCAGTAAAAATAATAGCTTGTCACTGCTGCTACGATACCTTTCTATTTTAAATATTTAGAATTCTGTGCATTTTTACTTTCTTCTATCTTTACAAGAAGAAAGTATTGGATTTGTGAAAAATTTTGACTTCTGTTTTTCGACGGATTTATGCGTTTTAGAAGGTTCAAAACATGATTTGGTTTTCTTTAGAAAATTTCTGTCTGTAAGTCTGTATGTCTGAACGCGACAGAAATTTTGTGGGCGCTGTATCTCAAGAACTAATGCACGGAAATTCATAAAAAATTATATTCAGTTAGTTCCTGATATAAATTGGTGCTCTTTTAGTTTTTGGTGTACATCACCCAACATGTGACGCTGCTATGCGCTGTGTTTTCCATGATTACTCCAATAGCTCTATCTCAAAAACTAATGCTTGGATTTTCATCAAACTTCAGATACAGGTATATCTTCATATGAGTTGATGCTGATTATATTTCGGTGCAACTCTCCCAACAGATGGCGCTGCTATGCTGCGTTTTCCATGATTAGTGCAATAGCTCTGTCTCAAACACTCGTGCACGGATTTTCAGGAAACTTCAGATTCACTTAAACGTTGACATAAATTCTTGCTTATTAGGTGTTGGTGTTAATCGCCCAACATGTGGCGTAGCTATACTACATTTTTCACAATTTTTGCGATAGTTGATTCTCAAAAACTAATCCACGGAATTTAATCAAACTTCATATTATGTTACATTTTCACATAAATAGATCCTTATTATGCTTGGGTTTTTATGCTCTTTGGGTTGGGAATTTTGGTTGCAGACATCTAAGAGGGGTGAGTGCCAAAATTCAATGATTTGTTTGAAAGATGCGATGCTTGTCTCTTCTTTTTCATTGCAAACAATTCAGTAAACCTGCACCTTTACATTCATCATGATGGGTATAGATTTTCACGTAATTTTGATACTGTGATTGTGAAGTATTAACATGTATGAGATCGAAGAAAGTTTTTGGATTTGCATATCCGACTAGTTTCCGATTATAATTGTATTACAGCATAAATATTTGCAATATATTATCAATATTGTGGAAGTGTTTGCATATTTTTAAAGAAATATTCACAACAAATATAGTGCTATCATACACAGTTGTTTAAAAACGTAAAAAATAAAAAGATCGAAAATTTTGACATAAAGAAGTTGAACTTTCTTTTATTTTAAGAGAAAATGAATTATCTCAAAGTGTGCCATACTACGTTTTTCTTTAGTTTCTAGCCATAACTGTTCCCACTGTTTTCGACTATTACCAATTTTCATTTCCAAAAAAATTATTTTAAATTTCCCTTCAAAGATGTTTTTAAAGATATTTAACTCTTTTTCAGTAATGATGCTGTATTTCTATATTTATTTTCGTTTATGATTATCTTCTTTGGATTCCATGGAACCAATCCACAGGTTTTGAATCCATTAATAATTGCATCAGCAATAATTTGTTCCGGTGCTGAAATTGGTGGAATTTATGAATTTCCAACAAAGTGGATAGTTGTCATAGGAGCAAGCTTTTTCTAGAAGAGTTTGTTTTTTTTTCTCTAACTACAGAATTTCTTTGTTTCAGCAGATTTCCGCTTCTAAATAAAAATTGTATAGAAAACCTTCCTCTCCTTGCCTTACCAAAATGCCCGCGACTATTTTGCCTTTCCTAGCACATAAAATTTAAAATCCTTAAAATTCTTTAATAATATTAAATTTTTGCCTTTTTTTTTTATTACTTTCTTCTGTCTTTATAAGAAAAAAGTATTGGATTCAAGAAAATTTTCGACTTTCAATTTTCGACGGATTTACACGTTTTAGGGGTCAGAGATTCCGTAGAACATGTTTTTACAAAATGTCTGTGTGTGAGTTTGTGAGTCTATCTGTATGTGACACAAATTTTGTGGGCGCTCTATCTCAAGAACTAATGCTCGGAATTTAATAAAAGTTCATATTCAGTTAGTCCCTGGTATAAATTGGTGCTGGTTAGTTTATGGTGTAAATCGCTCAACAGGTGGCGCTGCTATGGAGCATTTTTCACGATATCCACAATAGCTCAATCTCCAGAACTAATGTGCGGATGTTCATCAAATTTCAGATTCAGTTAGTCCTTGTCATGAATTGACGTTTCATACACTTTGGTGTAAATCTCTCAAAATGTGGCGCTGCTATGCTGCATTTTTTGCGATTTCCGCAATAGCTATATCTCAAGAACTAATGCTTGGAATTTCAACAAACTTCAGATTCAGGTATACCTGGATATGAATTAGTGTTGTTTATGTTTTGGTGTAAATTGCTCAACAGGTGACGCTGCTATGCAGTATTTTTCACGATTTTCATAAAAGCTCAATCTCCAGAACTCATGAACGGATTTTCCTCAAACTTCAGATTCAGTAAGTCCTTGACATGAATTGACGTTTCATACACTTTGGTGTAAATCTCTCAACAGGTGGCGCTGCTATGCTGCATTTTTTGCGATTTCCTCAATATCTCAATAACTAATGCAGGAATTTTCATCAAACTTCAGATTCAAGTATACCTTGATATCAGTTAGTGCTGCTTATGTTTTCGTGTAAATCACTAGACAGGTGGCGCTGCTATGCTACACCTTTCAGAATTTCCGCTATAGCTGTATCTCAAGAATTAATGCACGAATTTTCATCAAACTTTAAATTCAAATATACTTTGATATTAATTGGTGCTAAATGGATGTAATTTCGGCTTAGATGCCGTATATTACCTTTGCCGCCATCTTGGATGTTTTGAGATTTTTTGGCGATTTTATGTTGGCGATATTTATCAATATGGAATCCGTGTATCGTGTGTGTTCTGTTGTGACGGGCTCTGGCAACCCCGTTTTTCATCGAGGTTGTGTATGTGTTGCGAGTACGCGAGAAGGCCGCTTTTGCTTGTGATATCGTGTTATATGATTCTGTCAATTATTTTTATGTTAAATTTATTGGATGTATTTGATTGAATATGGGGTTCTGTGGTCCGTTTAAACGCTCTTGCTGAAGTAATTAAGAAATATGAGGAAATTTTGACTTAAGGAGGTTTGTTTACAATGCGTCAGTGCGTATTTATAAGCCTATTTTGGAAAATGACAGTGATGCTAGCAGGTATTTCGTGCTTGAGCTTTCCAGAAAGCAGATGTCTGTTAAGGTATGTTGCTAATTTTATGTATATTTTGTTGCTGTGTTTTATAGTAATGTTTTCTATTAGTCGTTTATTGTATGTTTCTCCTGCGTTTCGTGCATTTTTGAGATTGGGGAACAGCAAAATACGTGTATTTACTAACTGCTGCTTTAACGAGTTTTGTGCATTTTTGTTATTAATGCAGAAGGAATTTGCTGAATCCAGTGATTTTTTTTTTCGGTTAATAAGCGCGTAGCGCTCATACGACGATTACCGATTGCTACTTTAACGACTTTCGTGCATTTTTGCGGTCGCGGCAGAAGGAGATTGCTGAATCCAGTGACGTTTATTTCGGTTAATGAGCGCGTAGCGCTCATATGACGTTTAGTGATTGCCACTTTAACGAGTTTTGTTTATTATTTACATTTTATTTTCGCTAAGCCTAGCATGCGTATAAACCGGTGCTTGGCGACATTTACTACTTGGTGGAAAAGGGGTTTTCACGCCAAGAAAAATTCCAAGATGGCGGCCCCGGGAATTTTTGACATCTGTTCCGTAATTTCTTGTACTTTTTAAATGATTTAATTGACGTGATTTATGCAGAAGAAAGTTTTATGATGGCCACAACATACTAGTTTTACTTTGACAGTACAATTTACTTAACAATTATTCATCTAAATTGTTATTTTCTCTCAACCAAAATTTCTGTTTGTTTTTTTTGCCCCCAACACACAAATAAATGTTTTAGCTGGTTTTTATATACACTGTCTGAAAAATCCTTCTTTATACACTAAATTATGCATCTTTTTTAAACAAATAATTTTCGTACTCCTAGAAAACATGTTTTTTCCGTTAATTTTTCCGGGAAGGCTAAAAAAAGAGGGGGAAATTCCGTTTATTCCTTGCACGTATTCGTATGGGCTGTATTAATACCAAAGTTAGAATTTATTTTTAAAATGAAAAACCAAAATTCAAGAAATTAAAATTTCTAATTTATTTAAAAACAAACAAACAAAAATAATACTTTCGAATTTGATAAAGTAGCAATTTTCTCATTCATTTAAACGTATACGCAGTTTATTTTTTAGGGCATTAAAAAAATATTCGTATGCAAAATATATTCTAAAGGAACACATTTAAAAAATATATAGTTGTTCATTCAAGTTTTAAAAAATCGATTTTTTCATAAAAGCCAACATTTCTTCTCGAATTTAATTCAAAATATAATGTTCATGAAGCCCAGTGGTGTAGTGGTCAGAGCCTCTGACTGCCGCACCGCAGGTTGTGAGTTCGACTCCCGACTGGGCAAGGTTCACTCAGCCCTTCATCCCTTCGGGGTCGATAAAATGAGTACCAAGCTTGCTTGGGAACTAAACACCGAGGGTCTCGCGTTAGGCTGACCACCTGGCCGGGACGCATGCTGAATAGCACCTCGGGGCCCAGGGTCAAGAAAACAGAGATGGGCACTGTTGGCCCAGATCCTTAATGGATTGTATAGCCACAGAGTTTAGTTTTTTTTTTATATAATGTTCATATTTTACATCTAACAATCAAATTATGTCTTATTAAAAATATGTCTACTATGTAATAATTTTTATCCTCTATTATTCTATAAGTGTTAAAACACCAAACTTTATTTCATAACAACGAAATGCTTTTGGAATTAAATTTAAATTTACGAGCTTTCTGAACAAAAAATTTAACAAGCCTGACCAATTCCGCATTTGAAGCAAGCCCGTATCTTCATTTTAAACTCGCCCTCTGCCAAGTGATCGCTGGCCGATTAATTGAGATGCTCGATTCGAAACGCGCGATTCCAGGCTCAAAACTAGGTAGATCCGCGGAAAAAAGGGAGACGATTTTTTTTTAAATCTCTTTTTTTCAGATTATGAAAAATTTCTGTCCTAGAATGAAAAATAGAACGTAAGTTTCTTCAATTCTCGGATATATACCGGTAACAGTTCTGCCAGGAACATTTCCGTGATTTGAAGAAAGTATTTCTTAGAGTGTATATATACAGGATGTTCGTAAAGTCATGGTGCACTTTTGACCGGTCACAGGAAATCAACGAAACAAGATGAAAATCTGAAATCTTCACTAAATAAAATAAAAACTCTCGAAGTTTCATATCTGTTCAGTGCAGTTCGATGTGGCCTCCATTTGTTGCCCTACATACATCTAAACGATATTCAAGTTTTTACCACACGCGCAGTTAAGAACGTCTGGTGTAACAGAGTGAATAACGCCTGTGATTCTCTGTTTCAAATATAATATAATTAGTACAAAACAGCCTCACTCTTACGCGTTACGCTAAGTTGCGCGCATTTTAAGATGGCCCCTTCAAATGCTTACAAATGAGAGATTACTATTATTAGAAGTAGCTATTTTTATTTAAATTTCTATTAAACTAAATTAAATAATTTTTTTTAAAAAAATGAACGGTAAGTGTTTGTTTGCATTCCTCTTTGTCTCTCAAAATAAAATTTTCTTAAGTCAAAATTTTAAATAGAACTGCTTTATTTATATTTATATGACTCTTTGGATATAAATAAATATATTTAAATATGATTGACACATGATAATACTTCTGTTATTAAAACGCTCAAAAATAACCTATAGAAACACATAAACGCAATTAACGAAGATTTCACATATACATAATGCATATCTAACGTCATAAAGAAATAAGATGCATTCTTACATCTGCAGCTGAAAGAGAAGAGTTAATTTCTGGCACATAAGTATCAGACACAGATGGAAATCCTTCTTCCGGAAAACGGAGTTCGAAGATCGCAATTAACGACACTTACGCTAATTACGAATTATTCGTTCACATCGGTGACGCGCTGAGCGTGACTTAAGGCATACCTTCATGCAAGGTAGCGCATAAGGATGGGGGAGAATACGGCAAAAATCAATGCGACTGGGTGTCTCATTTGTAAGCAGTTCGGTGCGAGTTTTGGTGTAATCAATTTTAACTTTAAGATTTTGTTTAATTTTTCTCTTTTTGGTTTTTCGCAATTCACAGATATTTACAAAAGCTATTGACTCTCGAAAGTGTGAACCGCAGTTACCTCGTTGTGATGCTGGTTGTTAAAATTCTTGAGATTAATTCCTTAAAGGGATAAGTGCATGAGTACAATTGAGATATTTACGAAACCATGAGTAAGAGGAAGAACATTTTTGTGTACATTAAAGGATACATTTCATATACATTGTAATATTTTAATTAATTTCTATACTAAATGCGAGTATGGTAAAGAAAATACCACACGTCGATTTCAATTATTTGCTTTGCAGTTCTTTACACGTTTATCATAAAGTTCAATTCTGTTAGCAGTGTTACAAATTCCTTAAAGCACATTTTTAATTTCTAGAATTTAAACTATTAACTCGTTTGGACAGTTTTTCGGTTTGGGAAAATCAATTCGTACCGGAAAATTCTGCACGTTAATTATTATACATTAGATATCGGCATAACTGTCGATCATAATCTAAGTCTACATAATCTAATAATTAAATGATAGAATTTTCCTGTACGAATTAATTTTCCCTAACTGAAACGACTTTCCGAAGGACCTAATAATTTCTATAAGTCTCATTTTTGAAAAGAAACATTTCTTTCCCTCTCTCTCTCTTTTTAATAAGTACGCAGCTCATTGCGATCTATGTAAGTAATTCAGTTTTAAGATTTCATTTCAAGTCTCTGCTTTTTTCCTAGTCACAGACAACGTTTACAACGTTATGAACTCTCGGTAGTGTGAACCGCAGTTACCTCATTATCTGATATTTGTTAAAACTCTAGAATTTAATTCTCTAAAGAGGTAAATGCATGAATGCAGTTTGGATATTTTGGGGGACCACGAGTAAGAAAAATTGAATTTTTGTATACATTAAAACATACATTTCATGCACATATTAATATTTTTATTATTTTTTTGTAAATCCGGCCCAGGTGAAGGAATGTAACACACATTCTATCTTACTGTTTTGTCTGCTTTTATTATAAAACGATGTTAGCAGTCGTTTGTTTGTCTTCTAAAATGTCTAAAAACACATTTTTAACTTCTAGTACTTCTATTGAATTCTGAAATTTTAAGTTGGAAAAAAAAATAATATACTCTTTATTTTATTTGTTTTTCTGTATTGTACTGGGTCGTTCGGAAAGTCGCGTCCGTTTGGAAAAATCAATTCGTACCGCAAAATTCTATCATTTAATTATTAGATATTGATTCCGATATGTAATGTCTAATAATAATTACCTGGCAGAATTTTCCGGTACGAATTGATTTTCCCAAACGGACACGACTTTCCGAACGACCCAATATTTGTACGTACTTCATTCAGTACGAGCTATGATGGTAGTAAGATAAGGGGGGGGGAGAGGGTTCTACGACAATAGGAAAAATGAGTAAGGCGTAAAATAATGAAATTGAGTGAAATATGCACTTAATCACGACTCAAATGTTCCTTAGTGAAGCCCTTCTTTTTCACGACATTTTTTTAATCTCATTTTTCATTTTGCTGCTATATCTAGCATTTTGTTAGAAAGGTTTGAATGTGAGGATAAGTTTCAAATAAGTACTTCTTGGGAAAAGAGCCACCTCTTTTTGAGCAGTACGACACGCGCGCTAATATTTAGATATCAAAACTGGCTTTTCTTAATAAAACAAGCAAATAGAATAATATAGGTAAATTTCTTACCTTTATGTCTCTGTCACAGCAATCCCTCGCTTTCACAGTATGGCCGAGTAATCCGAGTTGGGTGTCCTTCGATGAAATGCTTACTTTGCTTTACACTTCAGTGTAATAATAAAAAAAATGTGGTGTTTATTATATGTTTTCTGCACATATGAAGTAAATCCATTACTGGGCCTATTTTTCTTTGTTATGTTAATCTTATATTTAACATATATTAACTATTTTAACATATATATTACGCTGCGTTGTACAGCAGCAATTTTATATTTTACATGTTTCTAGGATGAAATCTAACAGCATAATAAATATAATAAAAAAAATGTTTTTGAGTCATTTTTAGTTCTTTTCGGTAGTGACGTCTAAGTCTTGCATCATGCGTGGGATGAAATAAACAGTTTTTATTTATGATTATATCTGTTCATTTTTTATAAACATAATTCTGGTAATTTAAAAAGTTTGATGATTGCATAATGATGAATTGCTGTCTATTTTTTTTTTTTTTTTTTTTTTTTTTTTTATAAGTATTAAAAACTTATTGTCCTTGAGAATTTTTATTTCAATTTCCTGTATTCGTTGTTTATTGCTTTATCTGAGTATGGTTAGATTTCCATCAGTACTCACATACATGAGGACCCCAGAAGCCAAGGGATATAAGTGACAAAATTGAAGAAAACTGAGCTAGGTGCACAGGCTGTCTGGAAGGCTATTTTTTGGAGGTGAAGAAATATAAGGGATTTTCTAATTATGTGCTGTTTTCTAGAGGTCGATTGCTTAAGCTCTTTAAACTACTTAACCTCTTTAATCTCAACTAAAATAAAAAAAATATACATATTGTACCCCACTTTTCTTTCACTTTTCTTTCACTTTTATTGAAATGAGTAATTCAAAGACCACTATGAAATAAGTAACAGTTTCACAATTTAGTTCAGTCAATTACTATTGATGTTCAACTTTGAACCCAATTTACTCAATCTACATTTTGTCTTTTGTATATCTTGGCTTCTGGGGTCCTCGTACATAATTTTTTTTTATTATTATTAAGAGGACGAGGGATCTTAAAAATCAGTTTTTTATTTTTTGTAAATTTCACTTTAAATATTACTCAAAGGTACATTATATACATTATGGCATGCATTTATCACAAAAAAAAAATTATTTTTGAGAAAAAAATGGAATTTTACGCGTCGTCTTAGAAATCTTCGAAATGCCCCCTGCGCGTTCCATATGAATGAAAATCCCCAATATTTTTTATAAAAGTTTGGTCTATATATATAAATAAAATTGTGCATCGAATTTTATATATTTGAATATAAAGGTATAAAAAAAAATAAAAAATTTTTGAATTTTTTTCGAAAAAATTTCAATTTTTTTTTTTTTAACCTTTATATTAAAATATATAAAATTCGATGCACAGTTTTATTTATATATATAAACCAAACTTTTAAAAAAAAATATTGGGGATTTTCATCGATATGGAACGTGCAGGGGACATAAATAATTTTTTTTTAAATTTTTTTTTTTTTTGTGATAAATGCACGCCATAATGCATATAATTTACCCTTGAATAATATTTAAAGTGAAATTTACAAAAAATAAAAAATTGATTTTTAAGGTTTTTAAGGTCCCTCGTTCCCTTATAACAAAACAGTTTACAAGAAAGATATATTTGAAGAGTAATAGCTACACTTCAGTTCTATATAATTGGTTCGTTTCCCCCTTGTCTTGTTCATTAAAATCTTGATCAATTTCATAATGTTCACACATTAAGCTGATTATTCCATCTGTTGAAATATATACAGGATGATTTGAAAATAACCGGTAAAAAATAAAGGGGTGGTAGAGGGAATGTAAACAATCATTTTTCGTCAAAGAATTTGTGACGGGAAATGGTGTGTTTAACCGCTGATGACGAAAAAGAATGTTAAAGGTGAAATGAAAGATAGCGTACAAGCGTCGTTGACTTCACGCTTATACTGTGCTTGGCGCTTATACGCGTCATTTCCAGACATACATTTTACGACAAAAAATGCTTATTTTGGTTCCCTTTATCACCCTTTAAAATTTTTCCAGATAGTTTCCGAAATAAAGGCTTTGACTAATTTTATTTTGGATTAATGTATACAAATTGTGAGCTTCTTAAGCGAAACTTGTCTGCTTCTCCATATCTACTTGTTTTTAGTTTTTTATAGATATTGCAAATAATCTTCATGCTTCATTTTCTGCCGAACAATTTATGTAAACGCATCTTTTGCCCTTTCTTAGAGCTTGTTAATGGTTTTGGAAAATACATTTTGGATTTCAATCCAGCAAACTCAATGGCTAGATCATCAGTTCCGTTTTAAATTTTCCAACAACTTTCTTGTTGCCTCCACAGTCTAATCAATGACTATTGGGATAATTAGAAAAGTCAAATAGGCATAGATGTAATTTCATATTAAAAAATATATCTTGTGTTGTAATATGATAAGTTAGCGAGTCGGTATCGATGAACAATAAGGTTTACCTGGTTTTTGTATATTTTATTTATAAAATTATAATGAAAATCATACATAACTAATCTAGAATAACTCCAAAATGGCAAACCAAAAGATAGGTTAATTCATGAAAACACTATTAGGTAGCTTTCTTTACAAAAAGCTACCTATTGCAGCCGTTCGGAGGAAAGCGATTTCAAAAAATTTTGGTATATTTTCATCGATCATGACCCCCAGACCCCGAAACCACCCTCCGTTCAAAATTGATATATATATATATATATATATATATATATATCAATATATATATATATATATATATATATATCTGACCTATGTCACACTGTAACTCTCGTATTTATGAACCGATTTGGATGTAATTCGGTGTGTACATAGTACATACCAATGTCTCGACCGAGTTCGTTGGCCAGCTTCATCCGCCATTTTGTTTCAAAATGGCGGCCATTTAAAATTTTAAAAAAAATTTAAAATTTGAAATGTAGTACCAAAAAATTGAAAATGGAAAAATATTTTTTTCTTATGTATTTGACCTTTATACAAAGACTCCGTAGCAGTTTTTGTTTCGTCTATATCTTAAAAAATGGCTGAGTTATACCATTTTGAATTTCTAGTGAAGCTGACATTTTGAAACGTCCTGAATTTTGTCATGCGATAAAAGGCGTATTTATGAACCGATTTAGATGTAACTTCGTTTATACATAGTACAGAGCAATGTCTCGAACGAGTTCGTTGGCCAGCTCCATCCGCCATCTTGTTTAAAAATGGCGGCAATTTAAATTTTTAAGAAAAATTTAAATTTGAAATGTGGTAGCAAAAAATTTAAAATTGAAAAAATATTTTTTTTTTGTGTTTGACCTTGATAAAAAGATTCGGGAGCAGTTTTTGTTTCGTCTATATCTTAAAAAATGGCTGAGTTATAGCATTTTGAATTTCTAGCGTGGCTGACATTTTGAAACGTCCTGATTTTTGCCACGTGATAACAGACGTATTTATGAACCGATTTGGATGTACCTTGGTGTGTGCATAGTACATACAAATAACTCAACCGAGTTCGTTGACCAGCTTCATTCGCCATCTTGTTTCAAAATGGTGGCCATTTAAAAAAATTAAGAAAAAAAAATTTAAAATGCGATACCAAAAAATTGGAAAATGAAAAAGATTTTTTTAGCATGTGTTTGACCTTAATACAAAGATTCCGGAACAGGTTTTGTTTCGTCTACATCTAAAAAAATGGCTGAGTTATAACATTTTGAATTTCTATTGTGGCTGACATTTTAAAACGACCTGATTTTGTCAAGCGATAACAGGCGTATTTATGAACCGATTTGAATGTAACTTGGTCTGTACATAGTACATACCAATGTCTCGACCGAGTTCGTTGGCCAGCTTCATTCGCCATCTTGTTTCAAAAGGGTTGCATTTAAAAAAAAAAATGTAATTTAAAATTTAAAATGAGGTATTAAAAAATTGGAAAACGAAAAAAATTTTTTTTATGTATTTGGCCTTGATACAAAGATTCTGGAGCAGTTTTTGTTTCTGAAAATTTGTTCTTTTTTTTATATCTTAAAAAGTGGTTGAATTATAGCACTTTGAATTTCTATCATGGCTAACACTTTGAAACGATCTTGTATTTGTCACGCGATACCACACTTATTCGCCTATTTCGATGGAAGAAGGCATGTGGATAGTATACATCAATATCTCGACCAAGTTCGCTGGCCAGCTTCATCAGCCATCTTGTTTCAAAATGGCGGCCATTAAATTAAAAAAAAATTATATTTAAAGTGGGGTGCAAAAAAATTAGAAATTGAAAAAGGTTTCTTTCTTAAGTATTTGACCTTGATATAAGGATTCAGGAGCATTTTTTGTTTGTTTTTATCTTAAAAAATGGCTCAGATATAGCAGTTTTAATTTCTAAAGTGGGTGACATTTTGAAAAATCTGATTTTTTGCCTGCGACAGCACTCGTATATATCAACCGATTCCGATATGAGTGAGCATGTGCACAGCAATTACTAAAGTCTCGACAAAGTTCACTGGTTAGCCTCATCTACCATGTTGTCTTAAAATAGCAGGCACTTTAAGAAATCGCCGAATTTGGCAGCCAAATATAAGTGACTTTAAATAAAAGCAGCTTGGAGAAAGCTGACTAATTTCGCGAAATTCTCATTCATAATGATTTAGTATTGATAAAAATTAGTATTGAATCTCCTACATTCGGTTTCCACTTAATTGAGCTTTGTGTGTTTGAATAATATAAGTTGGCTTTTTAAAAATAAGGAATATGAAAGCTACCTCTTCCTCCCGGCACTGGCCGGAAGGACTTTTTTTAAGTTTTAAGTCTTCCCACAGCAGTCAGATCTTCATCATACTTTTTAAATCATTTAAAAGACGGTGAAGCTGCTAATTTTTTGCTATATTTTCAGCATTGCTAAGTACAAAATTTCTTATTTTTCGAAGATTCTTCATGTTCCTCCCAGAGTTGTTGAATAATTTAAAAATTAAAGACTTTTTGAAATGAGGATTTTGCCTAGAAAAGCTCTAATAAGGCAATAGTTCTGCTTTTCGCCATCACCAAACAATTTAGTCACATCCGAGTCTTTTTTCTAGAGGATATATACAGAGGGATAATTTCACCGTTACCCCTCTAGGACTTTCACGATCACGAAACAGCAATAAGTTAATCACATCTGAATCTTTTTAGAAAATATACATATAGAGAGAAAACTTCATCCTCTTCATATCCATACTCATTAACCCATAAATTATTGAGCTCTTAAATAATAAACATCTTTTGAACGGGGACAGGACATTCTACATTGCTCAGTTTCATGTCACTTTCATAAAAGGTATAATGTGCAAATTCAGGCGGTTTCGTAAAATCTATTTTAGTTTAAATATATAAATATTTTACACAAGCGTTCTCTTTCTTTTTTTTCTTTCCTTTTTTAGAGCACTGCTTTTTTGTCATATAATTTTCTAGGTAGAGCAACATATGAACTTGCAGCAAGGGAATGCTACTTGGCAATATTATACTCTAAAGGATTTCATCAAAGTTTCCATTAAGAACGTCTTTGAATAAATTCATCAAATTAGTTGATAACTTCTGAAAATCCCTCTTCTATATGCTGTTGAATAGTATCTTCAATAAGTTTTATGAAGCATTGACATCGCAAATATGATTAAATATACCATATACCATTTAATAGAACTTTTCTCTCGAATTTCACTCATTAAATGATTTCTGATTTGTGATTTATTTAGTGACTTATAAGCACATGATAAATGAAATTATAGTAAGAATTCGTTACTCGTGTTTTTTCAAATTTAATAAATGTAAAAATCAGTTTCAAAATAGATTTCAGAATTTAATTTTGATCTGTAAAGATGATATTTTTTATAATAAGGTTTTTAATTTTGCAACTGTATAATCTGGAGCGTATATAAAAAAGTTTATATAGTGTAGAGCTGAAAATAAATAATAGTGTTTTGATCAACAAAAACAACCCTTCTGATTATCCGACATGCTTATTGATGTACAGTCGTGGAAAAAAAAGTAAACAACCCTTTCTAACCCTGCAAAAAATTATCGTAAAAGAAAGTTAGGTACAACACGATTGGTAATAAAGTCTACTTTTAAATAATGCATGTAAAATTTTCTTAGGGGGCCATCTACATATTAAAACGAACCATAACTTTTTTTTTTTTTCAATAGCGGTACACAATTCTGACATCATAAATGAATTCTAAATCCTTCAATTAGCTTAAAAACAAATTTTTTTGCAATTCGTACGATAAGTTTCCGAGAAATTAATTATTTTAAAACGAGCGTATTTTAAGGGCTGTATCCAAATTGAAGTTCGGTTCTGCATTGTTGACTAAGAGAGCCTCCTTCTTGATCAAGGCATCTTAAGCGCCACTCATTGAAGACTGCTAGATTACAGGATAGCCGAAGAAATTTCAAAATATCTACTCACTTCTATCGTAGATGGCCCCTTAAACCATCATTTTACCGTTTTTTAAGCATAATTTGAAAACTACTTGGAAGAAAAATGTGAAATTTTGGATTTCCATAAAGCAGAACTTAATAAATCTAAATCCGTCAAAAAAATTGTAGGTTGCAATTCATAATTTTTTTTCAAATATTAACTTCATAATTCATATCATAAAATTATAAAAATTGCAAATTCAACGTATTTATGTTTGGGTACTTTAGAATTATTGCTACACAAAAAATTAGCACATTAGGAGTATAATTTCAGGCGATATTAATAGAAATATGAAAATGTAATTTAACATTAGAGGCACTAAATTTTGAATGCTTATAATTCAAAAGCTTATCATTCAAATGACTCAAAATTTGATGTCTAGGCATAATTTGAACCGAAGATTTGAAATATCTTATTAAACTTGGGTATTGCAATTGAAAAAAATGAAGTTTGGTTTCGTTTTAATATGTTTAACCATGGCCCTTTAAGCAAATTTTATATACATCATTTAAAAATAGACTTTATTTCCAATCTTAAAAAGCAGAAAAACCAATGTTTAAAAATGCACAAATAATACATGAAAAGCAGCAAACAGCTGTTTCGAATCTACTAGCGAGATTCTTCCTCAGTGCAAGATAGGGAAAAAAGGAACAGCGTGCTAGAAAAAGCAAGGCTGAGCAAAAAACTCTTTGTTGCTCTGCCTTGCTTTTTCTAGCACGCTGTTCCTTTTTTCCCTATCTTGCACTGAAGAAGAATCTCGCTAGTAGATTCGAAACAGCTGTTTGCTGCTTTTCATGTATTATTTGTGCATTTTTAAATGTTAGTTTTTCTGCTTTTTAATATTTTTGCACAAAGGCTTTATTTACTATTTTTATTTATTTCCAATCGTTCGGTACCAGTAACTTTCTTCTACGATAATTTGTTGAGGAGTTAGTAGGGGGTGTTTACATTTTTTTTCCACGACTGTACATACGAGTAATATCTGCAGCTCTTACAAAAGGCCAATTAAAAGAATTCGAATACATTTAGCATCTATGGTGTGATAATTGGTTGAAGTGTATTTAAATGAAGGTCTATGCATTTTATGGATGGTCAAAGTTTTATTATACTACTAGTATGTGTGTGTGTACATACGGTTAAACTGAATAAATTTTTGCAAACTGCGTAAAGCAGAGTAGAATCAGATTTTTCATTAACTATAAACTCACAATTAAGATAAATAGCTAAATTTTCGAGAAAGTTCAATTCTGAGGTACTACTGACATCAAAGTTACATTTAGCTTTTTGAAAATTAAAACTAAGGCAGAAATCTCAAGAATGCCTGGCAATATAAGATTTAGAAATTTTGGGAGTGATCTTTTAACCTTTTATTCTTCTAACGTTGAAAAGTGCTTCATTATAAACTATGATTAATGCATGATTCTCCTTTATTGTTTAAATATGAAGATGCGCGAATTAAGTCTATAAATATGGTGGATTAATACTCCTATTAATTATTAAAATAAAAGCATTATGAAATTATTGTAAAAGCGTTTACTTAAAAAAAATAGAATAACTAGATGTTTTGAAATTCAGTTTTATTTAGATCAACACACGTTTCATCGCACAAACGGTGACATTTTCAAGATCATTATTGATAGAAATACTTTCGTAAAAAAATTTTAAAACAAGATCTTGGTAAATAATATCAAGAGACTTCGTGTATAATGAAAACCAGTGTAAAAATAAAATAAAATAAAAATGGATATTTATGAGCGTGAATTAATTTATACTTTTGTTAAACCTGCATAGCACCTCTTGCCAAATTTTAGGTAACTCAAGGGAGACTGAATCATTGCAAATACTCTCACTGTGTAAAAATATCTCTATTGATTCCCGGATAATGAATGGTAAATACAAGGTCCGGCTATTAATTTCCTGGACTGACGTAACAGTACGAGAACGAAAAGCCGGAAGATGGCGCTAATGATAGCATATTGAAGAGCGTTTTCTTGCGCATGTGCAGTGCACTCGGCGCCATTCTGAAGTAAGTGGTTCTCGTGGTAAGGCGCATTAAAGCGTAGCTCTTAAATTCCTTTCGTCGAAGTGAAAATGGAGCAAAAAATTAACATTAAATTTCGCTTAAAATTGGGCAAGACAGCTGCGGAAACCTACGAAATGTTAAAACTAGTTTACGGCGAGAAGCATTATCCCGCTCGAGAACTTTTGAATGGTTTAAACGCTTTTGGGACGGGCGCGAAAGTGTCGAAGATGATCCCCACACAGGTCGGCCGCAGTCCGTGAGGCACGCCGGAAGCAATTCAAAAAGTTCGCGATATGGTGAAATGTGATCGTCGATTGACTATTCGAGTACTCGCCAATGAGTTGAACATGGAGAAAGAGACGGTTCGGCGAATTTTGACGCAAGATCTAGACAAACGCAAGATTTTTTCCAGATTCGTTCCTCACCATTTAAGGAACGAACAAAAGCAATTGAGACTGGACGCATGTCGCGAACTTATCGACAACGCTGATGCTGACCCTGCGTTCTTGGATAGGATAGTCACGGGAGACGAGTATTGGTGTTATCAATATGACCCTGAAACCAAGCGTCAAAGCTCTGAATGGCGGTCTCCAGGTTCACCAAGGCAGAAAAAATTTCGAATTGAAAAGTCCAAAATCAAGATCATGTTAATCGCTTTCTTCGATTGCGATGGACTCATTCATCATGCATTTCTTCCTCCTAACATGACTATCAATGGACAGTTCTACACAGAAGTTCTTGACCGACTTCGAAAACGAATTCGTAGAGTGAGGCCTCATTTTTAAACAAAATGGGAGTTGGCTGCTGCTACATGGTAATGCCCGCCCACATATTGCGTTGCCTGTGAGGCAATTCTTAGCCCAGCATGGTGTCATTGAGATGCAGTATCCACCATACTCTCCAGACCTAGAACCCGCAGACTTTTTCCTGTTTCCTAAGCTGAAAAATTCTCTGAAGGGAACAAAATTTCAGGAAGTCGAAGCCATCAAGAAAACTGTAACGTCACCATTAAAGAGCATTCCAAAAGAGGACTTTAAAACTTCGTTCCGAAATTAGTACAGCCGAGCACAGACGTCATTACGGTTGATGGGGATTACTTCGAATCATATTAAATGGCTATGTGTTTAATCTTTTTTCTTCTGAGTTATTCCATGAGTCCTGGAAATTAATAGCCGGACCTTGTAAAATATTGGCGGATAAATTATTTTGTTGTTTTCAAAATCAATCTGTAAAGGTTCTTTGCTGCATAATCTGGCCAAAACTGTAGTTCTCTTCTTGTATTTGATGTTTGTTATATGTTCTTTGATTCTAGTTTTAAGTTTTCTGATTGTCATACCTATATGAAACTGCACTGTTCCATCTTTTTTCTTAAAACTAGAATCAAAGAACATATGGCAGACATCAAATACAACAAGAGAACTAAAGCTTTGGCCAGATTATGCACCAAAGAATCTCTACAGATTGATTTTGAAAATAGCAAAATATTTTATCCATCAAAATTTTATTTACCATCAATTATCCGGGAATCAATAGAGATATTTTTATGCAGTGAGAATATTTGCAATGATTCAGTCTCCCTTGAGTTACCTAAAATTTGCAAGGAGATGCTATGCAGGTTTAGTAACAATAGTAAAAATTAATTCACATTCACAAATAACCATTTTTATTTTATGTTTGCATTGGTTTTCATTACACATGAAGTTTCGTGATATTATTTACTAAGTTATTGTTTAAAAAAAAAAAAAATTGGGAAAATATTTCTATCAAGAATCTATCCTGAAGATATCGCTGTTTGTGCGATGAAGCGTATGTTGATCTAAATAAAGGTATTTTTATCACTATTAGCAATTTTTAGCTTAGTTTAATTCATTATACACATTCAATTCATTATTCATCATACACAATTTTAAAATGTATTTGAATTGTAAAATTAATGACGTTTTAATTTTATTTCAAAAGTACTTGCATAAATTCAAGGAAAGCAATGAATAGGGAAAAAAAATTAAATTCCAAAAGAACAAAATTAAACTGACCTAGTTTGCTTAAACCTGACATTTTCTAAATGTCAAATCGATTTAATTGACATTCAATTTCATTCATTATTTTGAAGATATTTATGAGTTTAAAAACTTTCATAACTTAGTTTTTACTTTTTCTACTCCTTACATTGAAATATGTAAATTATTAAAAAGTTGATTTCTGAAATAAGCATGCATGTAATATGTTTAGTGAAATACTGTAAATTAAATCATTATGTATTTCCTCAGACGTAAAATATCTTTTTCAAATGCTGATAATGTGTTGAAAAACTTCACCATTAAAATATTAATTTTAACTTTGTTTATATCGATTCGATGTTCAATGAACTTAATCAAAATTAAACAATTAATTTTGAAGAGAGAGAATATCTTTTATTTGAAATATTGCTCTGAGTATCATTTATAAAGATTTTTTGTAAAAATAATTACATTGAAATACAGTAAAACTCCCTAAAGCGACCACGTTCCGTTCCAATAAAAATTGGTCGCGCCAAGAGGTAGTCTCTTAATAGAGGTCATGTTTAAATCTAGATTTTAATTCTTGAAAAAAGACAACAATTAACGTTGCTAGAAATTATTTTTTACATTAGTAAAAAATATAAAAATTTAAGTATAAAAATAAATGTTAATTACATAAGTTAATTACTGCAGAGTTTAAAAAATGAATACATTGACGTTTGCTTTGATTTTACGGTTTTATCTTTTATAACTTTTATTTCCAAATCCTTTCGAAGTTCAGTAAATAAATGTATTTTTTTTTCTTTTGGACTAAAACAAACAATGACGATTTCATTAATTTATCTATTTCTTCGAGAGTTTCCTGACAGAATAGGGCAGGGGAGTTTATTGACAGTCCTTCTTAATTTGTCGTCAGAGTTAAATTCATTGCCTAAAAAGGCACAAATAGGTTTAAACACTTAAAAGTTACCGGAATAAATAAAAAAAAATCTAAACTTAATTTAGAAGTTTGATGAATAATGCGCTCTTATTTTTCTAATAAAACCTTCTTCAAGAGACCAGGAAAAAACGGAATTTGTTTCATTTTCTTCAAAGAAATTGAACACTCATGGAGGGAGTTCAACGCGGATGGTCTCTAAAATTAGTATTGAGCCTATGAGAATAAATTTCGTTCCATGAAAACATGGTCGTCCAGGGAGGTGGTCGCACAGGGAGATTTAATTGCATGTTCATTTTACATAGGTTAATTTTACATTCAAATATGTAAATGATTAAAAGGTTCATTTCTAAAATAAGCATGCGTGTAATGTTTGGGGGAATGCAAATACTGTAAATTAAATTATTATATTATTTCTTCAGATGTAAAATATCTTTTTTCAAATGCTGATAGATATGTATTGAAAAGCTTTAGCATTAAAATATTAATTTAAACTTAGTTTATCGAATCAATGTTCAAAGAACTTAATCAGAATTAAGTAATAATTTTCGCAGAGAATCACAGGGTATATCTTTTAATCGCAATATTAGGTATAAACATTCTTTGTAAAATGAATTTTTATACATAAATAACAAGAACGAAAAATTATGCATCAAGCATAGATTATGAAATATTTGCAACAGTAACAGAATATTAATAGAATTTTCATTTTTTTCATGCAATAAAATGGGATATATAAAAGAGAAATTTAAAAAAACACATAATTTAGTAAAAATCAAATTTTAGATATTACTGTCCATGTCTTTTGAGCTTTTCCCATAATATTGTACGTATTTTTTTTTTTTAATATATCATTTGATAATAAGATAGGGCGATATTCTGAACTTTATAACACACGAAATGCATTGGGTGAAGCAATAACATATCTCGCTGAATGTACGCAGTTTGACATGAATTTTCAGTTTCTGAAGAATAAGCAAACATTTAATAATATTAACAATAAACGTTACCACATGGAATATTAAGGAAATTTACGTATTCTCGTTTATTTGAGAATTGCTCATTCTTTAATCACATATGCTACATTTTATGGAGATATAAAACTTCATTTGAAAACTATATTTTACCTTTTTTTTCTAAAATGATAGTTCACAAAATTTTACTTCGTTCTATTTAATCGGTTGCACACCATTGGACCCTGAACATTTCAATTTATATGACAGCCAACCGGTACTAATACCTATGAATTTATTGGAAAAAGTCACGTAAATATTAATTTATTCACACTGCATTTAGCTTTTGTAACATGATAGAGCTTAGTGCAATCAATACGTAACACTTAGTTTTAATTTAGTATTTGCTCTGCTAATTATTTCTTTAATCTATGCTCTTATATGTGTGCACTTATATAGCTTCTGAGCTTACATTCATTAGCATTACGTTTATATTAAGTTTTACCTATGAACTTTAATAGATGCGCATCTGACGCTGCCTCCACTGCAAAAAAAAGCACGAAAATGCATCGTAACTAATTTTTTATAAGATTTCTTAAAATATAATTCAGATTAGCCAGGCTCTTGCTTCAGCCTTAACTCATATTTGTTATGCACCGTTTTAATTCGTAGAAAACCTTTTATAATTACTAGGGGTTCCAACCCGGGCTTACCGGGTTACAGAATATATTTGAAAATAATTTTTTTATATATAGAAAACTCTAATAGATATTTTATGTTTAATATATTTTTTAATTGTTCATTATTAATGGCAAAAAATACTTTTAAATGAAAAACATCAATTATGCATTCAAATAAACTTTCTAAATTTAATAAAATGATATTTTAGAATTACCAGATGCCAGGAGTTAATAACCGAAGAAATCGCTAATGATTTGTCTACTTACAGTAGTCTTTTTGATTCCGATAAATTCAGTAGTTTACGTACATAGTTCGATTACCTGTCTATAAAATTTCTGTTTTATTTATATTGTTTTATTATTAACCATTTGGAAAAATGGTTATTGTCCTCGGTCAGGGTAGGAAATCAAAATCATATCTGAAGCATTTTATTAGTTGAATCCCGCATTTTATTCGTGTTCTGATTGGTCTATACAGTAATCTGTATTTTCCCTTTACTTTCAACAGAGATGGATACATCTGTTGCCACTATGACAAAAAAGTAATAAAAATACAAAAAAATTAATAACTCAGAAACAAATTGAGATACAGCTTTCATACAAATTGCAATTAAAAATGCATTTTTTTCTCTACACGACGGTGTAAAAAGTAATATTGTGGGCTGTTTAGAAGTTTGAAAATGAAATTTCATTTAAAATTGGTCCACGAATATTAATGTTTAATCCATGGCGTACGTAATGAATGAGCAGTTCCGTAAAGTTTAAAAATTTACAGTACCGAAAAATGTAATCCATGGCGTACGTAATGTATGATCAACTCCGTGCGATTTTTTATGTCTGAAAAAATCATTTTCCAAGTGGTCGTTGTAATTTGTTAAATTGCTTTTTTTAATTTTATTTGTTCATTGATGATCTTTTAATTTCCTTATGGAATATTAGCTAAAACCAATTGCTGAGTTATTTATATTGCATTAAGTGCAAACGGATATATCTTTAGTAATTGGGCTGCACGCTATAAAGGTAGATTTAAAAGAAATCTATGCTTGAAAATTATTTTTGAATTCATAAAAATGAGATACCCTTTACAAATAAATTGTACCTGAAAGAAATTTTTTTTTCTAGTTGACGGTGTAGAAAATGAAATTGTGTGATGTTTAGAAGTTAAAAAATTGTAGTGAAAGCGAAATTTATTGGTAAAGTGTTGTCACCATCATTATGCCTTCAGTGTTATTCACAGACATGTTTTTATTTTATAACATAGATATCTGGTTTGTTTTGTCTTTGGGAACCATCTACATGTTATAATTGAACCCGACTTTTAAAAGTAAAATAGCAACAGTTTATACTTCTTACATATTTAAATTCAGTAGTAAGCCACAAAATGTGGAGCTGCAAATTTTTAACAATTATGGATAAATATTTTGTGAGGTAAGAGTTATAAAAAAAACTGTTAAAGAGAAACATCAGTTATTTACACATAAACTCAAAGAATAGTTTACGTATTTCACTGCGTTAGTTATACATTATACATGGTGTATATAAAATAATGTCCCAGTTGTAAATTTCAATAGTATCGACTGTAAACGTTGCAAAGTATTGGTTCAACGTCACAAATAAAGAGTCACTCAAACAGATTTAGATAAGTGCATGCGCGAGTACTGCTTTGTTATTTATTCGCTTGCAGTAACACATACGCAAAATGACGACTCCTGAGCGTAAAACATTTTGTGTTTTGCAATTTGTTAAGAGTGAATCTGTAATTTTAGTTCAACATGCGCTTCGTTTAAATTTTAATTGTGATCCTACATATGGCAAAAACATCCGCCGATAGTACAGGCAATTCGAAACGACCGGATGTGTTTGTAAAGGGAAAAGCACGGACGACCAAAAGATGTCTGTACAGGATGTTGACCATGTCAGAGCATCTTACTTACAAGTCCTAAGAAATCTGTTCAGAAAGCAAGTCTTGAACTTTAGTTGCCAAAGACGACAGTGCGGAAAGTTTTAAGAACACGTTTACTAATGCGTCCATCAGGCGCCGATCGTGACTATTTCGGGCCCTGAGCAAAGATAAATTAGGGGATCCCACTTGAATTATTGCAACATTATTCAAATAGAACTGATGGGCATACACACTGATGATGTGTATGGGTAAAGTATAAACAATATTTTCACAGATTGGATTTTAAATAGAAGAAAATTCTTAGCTCCGTCAATTCTAAATTAAGTACTTTAATTAATAAAAATACTCTTTCTTTCTTAGTACAGAACAAAACTCTTTTATATAGCTTTAGCAGCTTGTTATATTACTTACAAATGAATTTATTAACTTCAACTTATGGAAGAGTTGTACTTTGAAAAAAGAAAGTAAATATTTTATGATTTTATATGGATTTGTGTGCACCTTGAGGTTCGGGCCCCAGGGCAATGTCCCGATTTGTCCATGCGACAATAGGGGCCTGACGTCCATACCGGTTACAGTTGGTACAAGCTTGTGGGATGTATTGGACTTTAGGTTGGATGTGTGCCGTATAACTAAAGGTGCACATATTGAATATTTGTAAGAAAAGCTAGATTAATTTACCTATAATTGATGTATGATTTGTTGTGAATAGTCTAAATTAAACTGTTATAACATACCATTGAAACTGGGACATTGTTTTGTGGACTTGGACACCCTGTACTTTTTTATCTTTTCTGGCGCGAGTAATAATGTTTATGAAATGATGAACTGACAGAAGAATTTATAAACAAATTCATTAGAAAATACGAACTTGTTTATTTTCACGTACGTTATAAAAGGAAAATTTTGATTAAATATTCTGGGTGCCAGTAAAAAAAAAATTAGTTGTCCTTTTTAAGGGACACCGCCCGCGAAAGGGTTAAAAGGCCAAACATAATATCTATGCGAACTTTGAATTCAACTGCTTTTAAAATATCAATTATTAATTAATAATGTGATTCTTCAAATTTATAAGTAGAAACATTTTTTTTTTCTTTTCGATTAGAAAATGCATACATTATTAAAAATATACAGCAAACTGTCTAGTCATTCGACATTTTTTATACAAAGTGACCATAATTAAACTGACAGTACCCTGAGTGTTCTGTAGCTTGATCTAATTGAGAGAATGACGCCAAATTTTGTAATAAGATTAAACAAGACGGGGGACGAAGGATTCCGCGGAAAAAATTAGTTCCAAAAGTCACCGCTGGGGGATATGTGGCACTGTGTAACAGAAAATAGAGTTTAAAAACATGCAGAATCAATACTGAAATAAAATTACCTTTTATTTAGCACACTTCACGATTTTAGTATTGACTCTGCATTTTTTAAAACTCTCTTTTCTGCTACACAGCGCCACATGTTCCCTTAGTGGTGACTTTTGTAAGCAATTCTTTTTGTGGAATCCTTCGTTCCCCATCTTGTTTAATCTTCTTACAAAATGTGTCGTTATTATCTCAATTAGATCGCACTACAGAACACTCTGGGTACTGTCAGTTTAATTATGGCCACCTTGTACATAACTGTTATTTGATAATAATTGGAAGCATTCTCATTGATGCATAAGTCATTTCGTATTTTACTGATGCGGTTATATAATGATTTTCTAGCAAAACGATCGAATGACTAGACAGTTTAGCTTTCCAAAATACAAAAGTTAAGAAACAGTGACCGATTTGACACAGTTTGTCGAATATCTTCCAAAATTCTTGAAGAATTGCCCTCAAACTTCGATGATGTCATTTTTGTATGCATAGGACGCACATTCATGTTAACGCTTCTGTGGAAAATTCAAATTTTATTTGTTTATAGAATACAGAATTTTCAACCAAATGTAACACCATTTCACAAAAACTTGAAAAAGGACAGAAGAAACACTATACTGCATTTAAAACATGAACATATTGAATATTTGATGAGATGTGGGAATTTGTATGAAATAAATTTTAACTGCGCATGCGTGAAAGACTCTAAAATTTTATTTCATAATCTGGTAGTCAGCTATTTAGGCCAGCTTATATAAAAAATCCAGTCAAATATCGCGAAAATTCAGAGGTGCGATATAGACTGTAAAAAAAAATCTGTTAAGTTACTAAAGTTTTTCTAGGAAACTGGGATTCCTAGAACTTTTTATGAAACGGCAACAACACAAATTCATGTAACAAACACACTTTTGCGCCAAAAATAAAAAAATCTGTAAGGTTACTAAGAATGTTTTAGGAAACTGTGATGCCTAGAACTTTACATGTAAATTCAAACAGGGTTACAGATAAAATTTTAGTAGGATTACTGTAATTTTAGCAGATTTATTTGTAAAGTTACAGATTTCTGTAGCTTTACAAAAACTAGTTTTGTAGATTTGCAGCTTTTTTTGTATAGTTACAGATGAAAGTTTAGTTAGCATGTAACTTTACATTTGTAAAACTACAATTTTTTTTTTTTTTTTTTTTTTTTTTTTTTTTTTTTTTTTTTTGTTACAGTGTAGTAAGTTGCTTTTTAAAATTTGCTTTATTATAAGGGATTTTCCACAATTTGTCAACTAGTTCACTGTATCTTTTTGAGTTTTCACAATATTTGACTATTCCATAAACAAAAATCATTCGAATTTTTCGCAGAAATTTTAACACCTTCACGAATATCCTTGAATGATTACAGGCTTACACAAATACACACGACCGTTAAACAGGGATCCACATAGTAATTATAAACATGTAATCCATATTATGTTAACAAATAATTATAATAACCTTATTTTAACCCTTTCAAGGGCAAGGCACTTCTATTAGTAAAATACAGAAATGAATGAAAGACACCGGAATTTAAAACGAATTTATTTGAAAATAAGTAAACACCGTATTCCACGTACTTAATAAACGGAAATTTTCAAACCAAAATTCTGGTGTCAGTGTCCCATTTAGGAATTAAAATTAGGTGGTCCAAAAGTGAACCACCGCCCTTGAAAAGGTTAATAGCCATAATCTTCAAAACACGTATCTTAGTATTCACATAGTCACAAAACATATTTAAATCTATAATGAACATATTTTTAAAGATACCCTGTAAAAAATAATAAGTAATTTTACAGATATAAAGTCACAGAAATCTGTATGCTTACTAAAATTTTAACTGTACACTTTACAAAAAATATGTAAATCTACAAAACTAGTTTTTGTAAATCTACAGAAATATGTAGCTTTACAAAAGAATCTATCAAAATTACAGTAATCTTACTAAAATTTTATCTGTAATCTGAGTTGCAGTTACATAAAATGTTCTAAGCATCCCAGTTTCATAAAAAATTCTTAGTAACTTTACAGATTTCTTGATTTACGGTGCAAAAGTGTATCTGTTACACGAAGTTTTGTTGTTGCCTTTACATAAAAAGTTCTAGGAATCCCAGTTTCCTAGAAAAGTTTTAATAACTTTACAGAATTTTTTTTTCTTTTTTTTTTAACAGTGTAGGTCAGTGAAAATTTCCCTTTTTGGTAAAAGCCATTTGGTATATTGAATGAATATATATATGTGTGTGTGTATATGGATAATATATGAATGTCGTAGGCAAATTCAAAAATCCGCATCTTTTCAAAAAGCCGATGCTGTTTACAGAGATAGAGGGGAGAAATCGGAGAATCATCGGCTTTTTTCCAATCAGTCTGATATTTTTCAGGCTTATTGCAAAGAGCCTATGCAACTTTAGTCTAATTGGAGTATGACAATTTATTTTTCAATCACCTGATATATTTTTAGGCTTATTGCAAGAGTCTGTACTGCGTTATGCTAATTGAAAAATGACCACTTATTTCTCAATCAGTCTTATTTTTTAGACATTACGATAAGCCTACACAGTTTTAGGATAATTCGAAAATGACCAGCTATCTGTCCAAACGTCCAGTCGAGAGTTCTTCGTCGGTCGGTTTGTACTCGATCAGAACCCGAACATTCCATTTAAAGTTAAACCGTACTCCGGACAGAATCCGATAAAAAATTCCATCGAGTCGTAGCCTGATCTGAACCCGACGCAATAATTTTCGACGACGGCAATTCAACCCGAACACTAAATGAAAGGAAATAAATTCATGTTTTAATGTAATCATGAAAAATAGTCTACAATAATATTTCTAATACCAAGTTTATCTTCTATACAGAAAAAAATAACGGATCTAAAATCTTAATATTCATATATAGTAAAACCTCTGAAAAGCAGACGCCTCAGGAACGTTGAATAGTGTCCTGCATCAGGTCGGTTTGTCGATCTTTTTTCGAGTCGGGGTGACTGTCATTTTCTTTTTATGGGTCAGATTCACTGGAGAATGTTTTTTGTAGATCAAATTTGGGATTTGCAAGTCAATTTGATGGGATTTTTGAAACAATTCAATAAAAATGAGCAGAACTATGTTCCAGGTGAATTTACAGTATTGAATTTTTAAAACTTTTACTGTAATTAACATAACGTTTACTATAGATATAATTAATGTAGGTACTTTATTAATTGTTAAAAAATATACATTTGCAACTTTAAACGACAGCTTAAGTGAAACCCCTGAAGTGTTAAAGTAATGCTAATAATTTATTTAATTTAAAAAAAGTTTTCTTTAATAATGTTTGAACTAACGGTTAGTTTTATTTTATTTCGGGTTACGGGTCAGGTGCAGGTTGAATTATTTCGGATTCGCATTGAAGTGTTTAGGTGTCGGGTTTGTGTCGGGTGTGGGTTGACTTCAAATGAGTTTTTTGGTTTCGGATTGGATACAACCCCACCAGCACATTCCGTTTTAAGGTACCCACTATTCAGGGGTAAAAACTTACCAATATGCGTACTAGGAATTGAAAAAGAGTTCTCTAGATGGAGATCTCGGCTATTAGGGAGTGTCCGTTATGGAGGTTTTACTATATGTAGATTTTTCACCCGAAAAAATATTTTGGACATTCTTTTGAAAAATCGAGTCAAACCAAACTCGAATCTAACCTGAAACCAACCCGAACCCGACCCACAGCAAAAAAGTAGAAGTCAACCCGACCCGAAACGAGAAAATGTAGCGCCAACAACATTCAACACAAACCGTGGGTCGATTCCTGGTAAAAACGGGTTACCCGACCTGAGGAAGGACTCTAATCAAGGTTTATTGCAATACGTCCAAGGTAATGAATTATTATGCATATTTTTAGTATAAAAAAAGGAGTAAGAAATTAAAACGCTTAAAAAAAAGACTGTATAATGTTGGGAAACATTAAAAATCTGCCTTATCTGCAGATTTTATTGATGCTTCTGCACGGGGTGTTTGCGAAAAATATAACCTTAAAATAAAAATAAATAACTATAGTAAAAAGTATTCACTAACCTTAGATTATCAGTGATACAAATTAAATCTGTCAGTAAGGCAGACTAACATTTTTTATAAGCATTTTAAGTTCCTGCTCCATATTTACACCAAAATATCATGCATAATCATTCCGTTCCCTTGACATATTGTAATAAATCTGGATTAGGGGCCTGCATCGTGTCTGGTAACACGATTTTACCCGAACACGACGTGGTCCGCAGTTCAGGTCGATTCGGGTTTGTGCTACACTTTGTCATTCTGGGCCGGGTTGAATTCTACTTAGTTGCTGCGTGTCAGGTTCGGGTCAGATTGACTTCCATTGTTTTGGGTTAATTTTTTACTCTTCCGAGTCGATTTCGGATTGACGCGATTTTTGCAAAGAAAGCCAAAATATATATATTTTTTTTTTTTCCGATGGTGAAAAGGTGAAAAATGTATATAAAGTGAAACCTCCATAACGGACACTTCCCAAAAGCTGGCATCTCTATTTAACTAACATTTTTCAATTCCTAAAATTGATATATTTGTACGCTTTTAGCTTTGAATAGTGGATACCTCCGAATAGCAAACTGATTCAATGGTAAAATCCTGCGTGTGTTGGGGTTGTATCCGACCCGAAACTGAAAAATTCATTTTAAAGTAAACCCGCAACCCAACGCGAACCCGATAAAATATTTTTCGTCCTCCCTCAATCCGCTCCAAACCCGACACACTTCAACCTGAACCCGAAATGAAATGACACTAACAGCACGTTTATACATCTTTAAAAGATTCCTTTTCTTTGATTAACTTAATCAATAGCATTGCATTAATACTTTAGGAAATCCACTTAATATATCGTTTAAAATTGGAAAATATATTTTTTAATAATTAAAAAGTTATGCTAACATACACGACTAAAATTAAAATGTTCGGTATAGTCCATGTCAACTCAGGCAGCCAAAGAAAAAATCTTACCTTTATAGTCTCAGAAGTTTTTCAATTGAACATATGTTGAAATTATAATAAAAAATAAGAATTGAAAAAATAAGATAACTGTATATTTTTATTTTGCCCCAAAAAATTCCTGTCCCGAGATACAGGCCGCAAAAATGGCATCCCGAGCACCATTTCCCATTCTCGATTTTCGATAAAAATTTTAAAGTGCTCTATATCTAGAACGGTACAAGATATTTTGTTGCGTTTTTTTTTTTTTTTTTTTAAGATAATATTTTTCTATTTAAAATGATATACTCAATTTTTAAATATGTATTTAACTTTTCTTGTCGCAGCCTTTTGATTTTTTTTCCTTTCTCTCAAAATATTTTTTTTTTCAAAAATGCCAATCCCAAGAATTTTGATTTTTTGCTGTTGATCAATGCCATTTACTACTTTCCCTGTAAAGGAGAACTTCCACTTTTGATTTTGACAAGTTATACAAGGTGTGTCTAAAAAGTTCGGTGAATGGAAGCATAGAACAAATAAAACAAAACATAGAAACAAAATATCTTTACTATGTACTAAAATGAAGTGTACTAAAATATACACTCTGTAAAATATGTGGTGCAAAGAATATTAATTATTAATTTACAGATCCACACAAAAGAATTCCATTACATAATGGTGTAAGGGGAATATTGTTTGCGGCATATTTTAATTACGCTAAACTCTTTCTCATATAATGAAATTAATATATGTTGCTGAGGTTTACAACAAGTTACTTCTTGTGCAATAGAAAGTGACTATAAAAACATGTATAATGGTCACTTATAAACAGATTAAGTAAAATAATGCTATAAAGTGATAAAATATCATTTATTAAGATTGACGATCGTTTCGTCACACCAACGGCGACATTTTCAAAATCATACACGATAGAAAATATTTTCACATAATTTAAAAATAATAAACATAGTAAATAATGTCACGAGATTCTTTGCTGTATTCGAAATACTGTATATTAGCGATGATTGCTGGAAGTGCATTTTTAGTTGTGATATAAGTTTTTAAGTTTAACTAAATTTTTCCGTATTACGTTATGTGTATAAATGCTATAGATCATATAACTGCACAAAATTTGTGCTTGCATTGAATCTTTGTTGATCACATTTACTTCGGCTACACAAAAGAAATCGTAAGGGTTACTTAGTATGAATGAAAGTAGTTTAAAGGTGATTTTTAAATGAGTTATGATAAGTTTTCCGCTGAACTCCGTTTAGTATACTAAGACAGATTTGTAGAATATAGATAAAATGATATACAGGTTCACACAAAGAATTAGATATATAGCCGACTATGGATGATAAATTCTGGAAATGTGATTTCACTAGTTTTAAGCGTGTTTTAGTCTTAATTAAATATTACCTAAATAGTGGCATGTATATAAAGATAGTAAGTAAAATACATGGTTGTATGAAAGTATTCAAGTATGCTTCCGTCTATTGATATAAATTTCTAAAAGTCAAATTCTAACCTATTTATGTGTTTTTACCACTTTCCAACATCGGTTTGTCTGCCCATCTGTCTGAATTCTAACTTGCATTAATATAGTTGTATTGCTGTGTAATTGGTATATGTTATTGAGATTGTTTTACTATGCAATGTTCGGCGTTGAAAATAAAGTATGTATCACATCAAATGTTATGAAAATCGAATAAAAACTTAAAAAGATATTAATAAAAATTTTCTTCATTCTATTTAAAAATCCTATAATACCTAACTGATTCAATGATATACCATGATACGTAATGAAGTTGTCCTGCTGATTAAGTCTTTTTTAAGATGGATTCATATTACTTCCGTATTACTGAATTTAATATATAGAATCGTGATAAATTTTGTATTCATGCCTTTCTGCCCGAGAGTGAACACTTATTGCACCAAGATCTGAATATTTATAAAACTAGTTATAGTACGAACGCACCTCATTTGCTACATTTGACGTTGCAATTTCTAACTTGTTTAGAATATGTAGTAGGCTTTTCCTTCGAAATAGGATACAAATAAACAAAAATTCAGTGACTTTTACTGGAACTGTATATACATTTCCAGTAAAATTCTCTGCATTTTTGAAATGTTTCTAAAACTTGTTAAACTCAAAAGTGGAAGTTCTCCTTTACAGTGAAGGTAGTACCCAATAGTATTATTGATCAACAGCAAAAAAATCAAAATATATGAGATTGGCATTTTTGAAAAAAAAAATCAAAAGGCTGCCATCAGAATAAGTTGAATACATATTTCAAAATTTGGTATATTATTTTAAACAGAAAAATATTATCTTTAAAAAAAAAAAAAGCAACAATATATCTTGCATCGTTCTAGAGATAGAACACTTTAAAAATTTTATCAAAATCGCGAATGGGAAATAATGTCCGGGATGTCATCTTTGGCGGCTTGTATCTCGGGCCAGGAATTTTTTTGGACAAAACAAAAATATACAGGTATTTTACTTTTTCTTAAATTTTAATATATGTTCAATTCAAAAACTTCTTTGATTATGAAGGTAACCCCCCTGCCTGAATTGATATGGATTCAACCGTTTATTATAGGAAACATTTTAGAAACTCAATACAAAAAGTTCAATTAATCTGAAACATAGTTTTCCTCATTTTTGTCAATTTTTGTGGGAAAATCCCAACAACCCACACTATCAGAAAAACTCGTCAAATTACACTAAATTGTTCCTCATTTTTTAACAAATATTTTCCGTACTCCTAGAAAACATATTTTAACTGTGAATTCTTCACAAAAGTCTGAAAAGTAGGAAGAAATTCCGTTCATTCCTAGCGCGCATGCGCTCTATTAATATTAAAATCCGAATTTATTTTTAAAAATGAAAAACCAAAAATTCTCAACATTAAGCTTTAGTTAAGTTTATTACAATAGTTAAGTTTATTATTAGTTTAATTAAAAAAGAAAAAAAACTTTTCGAATTTAAAAAAGAATAACAATTACTTTTCTCATTCATTCAAAAATACTCACAATTTATTTTTTTAATGTTGAATAAAGTTATATAAAGTTGAATTTATAAAGTTGTTTATAAAAAATTATTCGCATTTAAAATATATTTTAAATAAACACATTTAAAAGATATTTTAAATGATCAAAAAATCGCTTCTATTCAAAAAAGAATAAAAAGAAAATCTTATCGAATAAAAATATAATATTCATATTTTACATCTAGCAATCTACTTAAAATTATTTATAATTCATATTTTTACCATATACTAAGACTAAACTGTTAAAACAATAGGCATAATCTCATTAAAAATGAAATCTTCCCGAAATTAACTTCAAAATGAAAAGCTTTTTAAGAAATTAATCAAGTTATACACATCTGAAGCAAGCACATTTACTTCAAAGTGTCGCCATACAGTACAACTGTATCCAATGGTTAGCGTACTCGTCTCGCAAACTAATATAGCTAGTTCGATTCTAAGTCATCAACTTTTACTTTAATCACCACTTTCTTCAATTTACATATTACGTTTACCCTCCTGTAACGGAGAAAAAAATAAAGGGATGTTATCGGATTAATCGGTCAATTAACGGAAAAATCCTGGCAGCTGCTTAAATTGAAGAAAGTATTTTTCAAGGTGCAAAAACTAAATCTGGCCCATAAGAAGCATTCTAGAGTAAACCCGACGCATAGAAAGAAAATAACAGTCATCCCGACACCCCCCCCCCCCCAAAAAAAAAAAGTAGGGACAATCCAACCAGATGCAGGATACTATTCAAAATCACGAGTTTTCCGCTATTCAGAGGTTATACTATATTGAGATATTAAAGAATTTAGATGTGTCCACTTTTCAAAGTAAAATATAAAATTGGTATTAGAGATATAACAGAGAACTACTTTTTAAAATTGCATTAAAATGTGAATTAGTTTCCTTTCATTTAGCGTTCGGATTGAAATGTGTCGAATTTCAATGGGGTTGCGCGTAGACGAAATTTTTTTGTCGCGTTCGGATCGGATTACGGTTTAATGGAATTGTTTTTGTCGGGTTTGGTTCGGGTTGCGAGCCGACTTCAAATGGTATTTTCGGGTCAGGGTCAGGCGCGACCCGAATCGTGCAGGACTCTCTTCTCGATATTTGGACAAACAGATGGTCATTTTTTCAATTAGCCTAAAACAGCATAGGCCCATTGCAATAAGCCTAAAAATAATCATGCTGATTGAGAAACATGTGGTTATTTTTCTATTTGCCTAACGCTGTTAGGCTCTTTGTTATAAGCCTAAAAATATCAGGCTGTAAATAAATGGTCACATTCCAATTAGCCTAAAGCTGTATAGACTTTTTGCAATAAACATGAAACACGCCGATTTAGCTTATTCGAAAAAAAGGGATGAATCTCCAATTAACTTTGCCCTTTGCAAAAAGTCGAATTTCCCAATTAAGACGCGATATATATATATATATATATATATAGTTTTATATGTTCGCGTAAAAATAAATATGTATATGGTCTTTTAAGAAAATTAAACTGTAACCGAAGTATAGGAAATCATAAACTGGGAACTTTCGTGCAAACAAATTTTATGCTTAGACTTTTAGAAGTAGAGATTTGTTTTCCTTTTTCTTCTTCGTACTGTTTAACACTAAAACGGCAAGGGGTCATTTTGACCCTTGCCAAATGAATACATGCCGATTCGAACCAGAAAACTTTTTATAATATAAGAATAATATATGATACACAAAAATAACTTAAATAAGTAATCTAAATAGTTTTAAGTAAAAATTCTGATGTGAAATATTTTTATAAAACTTGAGTAAAATTTTCCGCCGTTCTAGTGTTAATGTATTATTTATCTTTAAATTATTTCTTTTAATAATTAAGTATACGGAAATAGTTTCCTATCATCCTTGTTATCTTCCAGTGATATGATACATAATTTATCATATCGATAACCTCACCATGAAGTTGGCAAATATTCATGTAGAACAAGTAAGTACGCTTGCTATAAAAATAGCACTTCTAAGCCCAGTTGATAATGATCTCATTTTTAAAACATGAGGAACATCGAATTAAAGTTCTCAGGTTGCATTCTACGCGATCGTAACGAGACGACTGAATGAGTTTTTAAGGGCTTTTTATGGAACAAGAATAAGAATGTAGGTCGCCTTTTCTTATATAAAATGTATTCAAGGATATCTTTCTAAGATATGACCAAAACATGTTTCTGCCTGTTGAATACTCACTTGCCATATTAAATGAAATTAATATAGTTGGGATCTTTTCCCTTCATCCAACAAATAAACAAGATTATAGTTTCGAGAGCTAATAATTAATGGCTACCTTCTTCTAGTGTGATATACTTTAAGGCTGTTTTCTCATAAGAGGAGGTTCCGAAGTTAGAAACAGAGTTTGAGATGAGTCGTACATCAATAATAATTATAGGAACATAAAAAAGCACTAAAGTACCATATGCAGGTGGTTTTGAGAAAAGAAATCATAAAATCTACGTTATAGTTTATAATCGGATAAATTACTCGCTTTGGCTAACTATTCGGCATTGTGGTCAGCAAAGTACTGCCTTTCTGAATTTTTTGTCTGGGTTCGATTCCCGAACAAACTCCTATTTTCACAACTCGAATATTAATGAATTAATTTCAACTACAATTAAAAATATGTGTATAATTATCTAAACCAGTGGACCAATGAGAGGTTTTCGTACTACAATCTTGGAGATTATTTGATGTTAATTTGTTTTCATTAATTCTTAATTAGCTGCAATTTTTAATCGAAAATGTGTTTCAACAAAATGTGAGTGTACTATGTCAAAAGCCTATTCAAAAACATTTTGTATGATACCTCATTCATCTTTATGCGTTTTGCATATGCATAGAAAAAGGGATGTCGATATAAAAAATAATATATATATAATTTGCGAAAAAGATAAATAAAATAAATGTTTTTGCGCATGTATATAATTTTAATTATGAAATTTAATATTATTGTAGATTACGCAGTTTCTATTTCTGTAGACAGAAAAATGTTTGTTTTTGTGTAAAATTATTTATAAGAATTCATTCATATTTTTCACAGCAAAATAAATTCAAATGTTTTACATAAAAATGTCTCTGTTAATTTTTTTTTGTCTCCTCTAGGTGTGTGTTTACTGTTAACAACATATTGAATAATAGATTCTTTGAAAATGTAAGAAAGACTTCAAATCGACTAACTTTTTATAAATACCAAACAAATCAAAAAATCATCAAAATTAAAAAAAAAAAAAAAAAAAAAAAAAAAAAAAAAAACTTTTATTTAAATAAAATTTTTATTTTGAAAGATGATTTGTTTACTCTGAATTGAATATTTCGGGGAAATTCCATTTCGGCTGTAAGTTCCGACGCACCACTTATATCGCTGCATTTCCGAAATATAGCTTCAAACATAAAGCTTGAATATTACTGCATTGGTTTCTAACTGGAACGGATTCAACAAAAGAATTGTATTAAATGTATATTTACTTGTGCTACGGAGGTAGATTGTTGTCGGGTATAAGGCTTCGCGTACACTGAACTGAAAAAGTGATTTTATTTTTAGTTGATGCCTTACAAAAACGTTCAGAAAAGAATTTGGAAAGACCTATTCGTACAATAAAAGAGATAAATAGGCGATATCGATAACGGAAAAACCGATTCCCGCTGAAGCATTTCACTCCATGAAACTTATGATGGATACATGAAAATATTTTGTGCATTTAAACATTTTATACTCCAACGATACAAAACACATATAGGGTAACTCCAGGAGTGTCGCCGCATCCGGGATAGATGCCGCACCCCTTTTATTTCTGGTAATTATCGATAGATTATCGTCAAACGCACAGTATAGGTGCGCAATGAGATTATTTTAACCAGTGTATAGCGTGAATCCCATTTCGATGTTTACTTGTAGAAGTACAATCCTTATTTTCACGTAAGTGCATGATTCCATTGTCCAAACTTTTAAACACGTTATGTTTAAATACTTTTCATACACTAATTACTGAATGCATGCATGATTTCGAAGTCAAAACTAAGTGTAGCGTTTGTATAGAGTACAGTGTGTATGGTTACGACATTCCCCTTAGCGATGGCAGGTAACTGTAATGGCCGACTTCTGCACCATGCAAAATGGGATACATGCCGCACTGCAATTCCGGTATACATGCCGCAGTTTCTTTTGTACGGGATGATTAAGTGTTATTAACTTTTACTTTTCTTTTTGCACCGAATAACCATTTTAGGCATGTTATGAAGTTTACTAAAACCAAAGGAGAAAAAGGGAAAAATAAAAAGTAAGAAGGGCAAGAAAGATAGAAGTCAAGATGATAATAATGAAAAAATGGATTACGCGTAACACAGACGTTCTTTGCAAGGAATGTTTAGAAAACTACTCCAAAAAAGAGGAAGTGCAATTAGCTTCGTTGCATCATGTGTCAAATGTAGTTACATAAAGATTGTACTTTTTCGACGCTTTTTTTGTAAATTGTAGTCGAAAAAGCAGGTCTCGTAACCCATTCGGGAACATAGGTGCATATAAGTACCTTCATAAAGAGCATACAAAATTTGTTTCTGGCACCAGTACAAAGGAAAAGTAATATTTGATTTCTTTAATTACAGTATTTTCATGATTATTTAAGTAAAGGTAACTTCTTTTAAAAAAGTGGTGCCAACCGAATAAAATTTGTGTAAAAGCCAACGGTCCCGAAAGGGTTAACAAATAAATTATGTAAACATAATTTTACTTTTTTCTTTTCCCTCTCTAATACAGTGATGTTACGTTGTTTCTGAAATAACAATTAAAATTTAATGCAAAAAAATAAGTCAATAATTTTAATAGTGAAAGTATTAGGCAAACAATTATTAATTTGAATCTACTAATACGTTTCATTGTACTCATAAAGTTTTTTTTTGTTGTTGTTGTTGTTATTACATCGTTAACTATAGTCCAGATATGAATATTTTTTTGAATATTTTTATTTATAATTTCATTCTGTTCTTATTACAAGCGCGGCATAACTACCACACAAGTACGGCGTCTCAGCCTGAATGTACGGGTGACGCGCCGCAATGTAATGTTTTAGAAAAAAAAAATAAAAATATTAATTATTTGTTTTGATATTTTTTTTTTATTTATTTATTTATTTATTTATTTATTTATTTATTTTTTTGTCGCAGCACACGCGTTATATATTTAACATTAAATAGCACAGCATAATTTGATTTAATTTATGTTCACCATGGAACTTTATACACAAATTCAAAAAAATGTGCGGCATTAATCCCGGAATTACCCTAATCTATTTGCTAATTTACATCGTATAGTAATGTTTAAATAAAAACAAGTGGTACAATTGGTACAAGTAATATAGACACAAATGATACATTACATACAAAATAAGCTTAATAATAATATAATAATCAAAATATCCTAATTAGAACAAAGTTTTACATGTTCAGAAATATTAGTAATTACTGTATCAGTAATTTATATGAAACCTTATAAATAATTAATCTTTATTCTATATGCTATACGTACAGTTATTCTTTACCTCCACGTCAATGTTATATCACACTAACATCTTAAAGTTATAATTAGTAGTATATTAAATAAAGTGTGACTTCAAATTACGATTATGTTTGCAACACAATAGCTTAAAGTTATTATTATACTAATTACGCAATACTCTAAAATCATAATTATATTATTATCTTGAAATCCAATGATGATATTTGTTATTCAAATATGTAAAATGTAGGCTGGTGTTGTAAGCGTGTCCAAAAAAAAAAAAAGTTTTAATTGAAATACATTAAAATTTACTAAATAAACCTATGTTTGTGATCTTGTATAATCGGTTTAATTAACTCAATAATACTCGAATTTTCTTTTTCGATTGGTATTTTATGTCAATTTTCACAAAACTAATAATACAGGAAAATATAATAATATTAATCGCAGTTTCTGTTAATGTTGTCCTCAAAAAAATATTTAACCAGTTCAACAACGCAAAACTTTCGGAAATATTTTATGACTTGTCTTTAAACAAAAAACATGATACTTGCAAGCAGGATTATTGAAGTGATTTGTAATACAGCAGTATTTTTTTATTTAATTTTACTATAAAATGAATTAAATCTCGAGTTATGAGCGATTATTTTATCAGGGTGCAGTTTTTTTTCCTTTCCTACGTTGTCGCGAGCGGAAATTCGGTTCTAAACGCCCACTTTGACAGACTTTAAAAAAAAAAATCTTCTGTCTTTACCAAAAAACGGAAAAACAGTCCGATTACATAGTTTCTATGTTAGAGAACCTGCCAATCTGATAAGTTGCTGAACAAAAAAGAATTAAAATTATATATAATTATTATACAGGCATACAAACAATAAATACAATACAATTATTGTATTTATTGCTTGCATGTCTGTATAATATTTATATATACCTTTAACTGTTGAATGCAGGCGTTATTTATATGCGTATGTGTGTTTTAATATATATTGTAGTATGAGTGTTTTATTATAAGAATTAAAATATTTGTCAAAAACAACCTAGTTTTGTTTTAAAGAACAGACTTAAGAAAAAATCGTTATGGAGTTATAAAATATAACAATAAACGAAATGTAAACGTTAACACGATACCTAACTGCACTCTCAAAAAGAAAAAGAACCTTTCTTCAGAAATACTTAGAGAATAACAAATCCGAAGCCTTTCGTGGACTTTAGAAAACTCTGAGGCTGAAGAATTTTTTCTGAAATAAATGGGCTCTTGTTACAAGCAAATTTTCAAAGAGAATATATAAGATTAATTTCTAAATAAATACTTCAAAAGATCTATCAATTTTCAATTTCTTTTAGATACGTTCGTATTTATATAGCCCCTATAGTTGTCGTGTGTTCCGTCCGTCTGTCCTCATATAACAACGCAAAAACTATCCAACCGAATGGTTTGAAATTCAATATATATAATCATTGCAGATTTTTGTCGAGTCATTTTAAATAACTTAAAAAGATATGAATAAAAGTTTTCTTCATTCTATTAAATCCTATCATACGTAATTAATTCAATGATGTCTCATGACAGTTAATGATGCTAAGTTGACATGGTGATTATACGTTTTATTTAAGATAGAGTCATATTATTTCGGTATTACTGAATTTGGTATATCTAATCATAATAAATTTTGTATTCATGTTTTTTTGCATAAGAGTGCAACAGCTATTGCACTAACATCTGAATATTTATAAAACTAGTTATAGTACGAACGCGCCTCATTTGCCATGTTTGACTCCCAATTTCCGACTTGTTCTTTTAAAAGTTTCTAAATCAAAGCCAAAGATTTCCTTAATCATGGATGATTACAAAATTATGCTAAATTTTTGTTGGAATTTCTTTCGAAACCACTCTGCAGGTTTTTACAGTGTAGAGAGAGATAAAACTCGAAAAAGTATTAAAATATATTTTGATCATGCCAAAAAATTAATAAAAAAAACTATCTTGATTTTTCAAAATTAAATATGAATTTTTTTAAACAGCGATGTTTTTTTTACAATATAGTCTTTATATGAATATGATATTTTTCTAGTCTTTTTTAAATATTCATTTTTTTCCCCATCAACCGTACTTGAAGAATGTATGTATTCTTAGTTATTTATATTTTTCAAAACCGTTTCGACTATTTCAGAAAATATACTTAAAAAATCCAGGTATTTATGCAGAATTTTTTAAATAAATGAAACTAAAAATTTCGTCGGAGTAAAGCTTATTAACATGACAGATGAACAGGATAATTATACATTCCATGCAAATTTAAAGTAACAGAAAATATATTTTCACCATGCCAAAAATTAATAAAAAAAACTATCTTGATTTTTCAAAATTAAATATGAATTTTTTTAAACAGCGATGTTTTTTTTACAATATATTCTTTATATGAATATGATATTTTTCTAGTCTTTTTTAAATATTCAATTTTATTCCCCATCAACCGTACTTGAGGAATGTATGTATTCTTAGTTATTTATATTTTTCAAAACCGTTTTGACTATTTCAGAAAATATACTTAAAAAATCCAGGTATTTATGCAGAATTTTTTAAATAAATTAAACTAAAAATTTCGTCGGAGTAAAGCTTATTAACATGACAGATGAACAGGATAATTATACATTCCATGCAAATTTAAAGTAACAGAAAATATATTTTCACCATGCCAAAAATTAATAAAAAAGAACTATGTTGATTTTTCAAAATTAAATATGAATTTTAGATAGCGATTTTTTTTTCTTTTCTGCAATATTTTCTTTACATGAATATATTTTTCACGTCTTTTTTAAATATTCAATTTTTGTTCCCACCAACCATACTTGAAGGGTATGTTCTTAGTTACTTATATTTTTCGAAACTGTTTTGAATATTTTAGAAAATATACTTAAAAAACCCAGGTATTTATGCAGAACTTTTAAAATAAATGCAACTATAAATTTCGTCGGAGAAAAGCTTATTAACATGACAGATGAATAGGATAATTATATATTTTATGCAAATTTAAAATAACAAAAGTTCATATGATGAAATCTTTGCTTATCCTATGATATTACTTTAAATTATTTGAAGTATTAAAGCATGTATAAAAACTATGGTGGGTATTCTGTGGTATGTTGTTTTGTGCTTTAATCGTTGTAAAAATAAAGCGCATGCATGTTTATTTCCAGTTTGATTACTGTAATTACTGTCAAATTGTATTCACAATTACGGTTATTTGGAAACTCCATTTCCAGCATTGTATTTAATGTAGCCACAGTCATTTAAATTTGATGTACTTCGTTTAAAAAGAAATAGGATTTGCCGTAGATCACTAATTAAATGAAAATAAATAAAAAGATGATATTATTGTATTAAATGTAGACAAAATGATTTGTTTTCAGTTAATATGAAGGAGTTAAAGGTTATTCTTAGGCAAGAATATATACGTATAAGAGATAAAGCATTTATGATAAAGCTTCGAAAAGTTACACCCAATAATTTACTTTTATGAAATATTTTTATGCTTTTTCTATTATGGATATGCCGCCTGAGATAATCATCACTTTCTTTTATTAATAAATCTGTCACTTTTTATCATTGTTAATTTATTACAAAATCTTTAAAAATAATATCTTATACTAGATTAATTTTAACACAATTATTCTAATTGATAAACAATTCATATGAGATGTAAATTTCCAATCTGTGAAAAATGTCCAAATCAGGATTCGAACCAGGGATCTCTTGGCTGAACAGCCAATGCTCTGTCATCTGGGCTATCCCGGTTTGAAATTTACATCTCATATGATTTATTTACCAATTAGAATAATTGTGTTAGAATTAATGTAGTGTAAATACGTATGCAGCGTTTTTGGAGTTCCATTTCCTGCAAATTATTCTGTTGAACTGATTCAGATATCAGATCATGTGCTATAGTCAATAAGGCTAACTGGTAAATTATATCTACCAGATTCGTCCGAGTTAGTTCAGATGAGGAGCATTGCCAGCGTCAGTCAAGAGATCCCTGGTTCGAATCTTGGTCCGGACATGTTTTGCCCAGTTGGAAATTTACATCTCATAATATCTTATTGTTTAAATATTTTTAGCAAAATCTGAAAAAATCATTTAACGTTATGTGTAAGTAATGGAAATCAAACAATACGAGACGGATTCACTGACGTTTAATTTAGTATATGTAACATAATAGAGAAATCACATAAAAATCAACTAATTATGGTTAACAGTAAAGAAACTCCTTATTGTTTATCGTTCACATAAATGCAAACCATGTTTTAAAAAAGAGTATTTATTTTAATTTCACAGATGGTGAGGATTATTAATTTGGATTAGCTTATATCTTTTGGAGTTCTTAAAATTACTCTAAATTTATGTATAACAACAAGTAATTGGCCTTTTTAAAGCTATTTTAAAATGTAATTTTTTTTACAAAAATTCAAGAATTTCGCTGATTTGTTTCATTATACGACAAATAATTTGTTAATACAGTATAGAAGCTCTTTAACGGATTTTAAAGTTATTGAAACGTAATAATAGAGTCTATAACCAGACAATTATCTTAACAATAAATAGAAAATGACCAGATCCAAATAAATTTGACATTTTTTTTATATTTATCTCGTTCTTTATTTTTATTACATTACTGCACAGTTTTCGAAAATTGATAAAATAACTTAACGATAATTTAAAATCTAGGCTGATTTATATGAAGACCATTGCGTTTCTTCTACAGAAACAATAAACAATTATAAGAAAAGTGTTTTAAAGAAACCATAAACATTTTACATAATATAACTAAAACAATTATCACATTAACCTAAAAGGTCATGTGGCGCAAAGAATGGTGGTTACACCACCCATATTATCTTAACAAAATCTCTATGTATGCTGATATTTAAAAACATTTTTGCTTTATGCATTTTTGTCATAAGTATCCTTTGAAGTAGTTACTTCAAAATCCACAGAAAATAAAAACAAAGAAAGAAAGAAAATTGAACAATGTTAAATTCCGGTTGTGTCCCGGTGGGGGGGGGGGAGGGGGGGATACCCCTCCGGAAGGTTGAGATTGTGTGCTTGTTAATGGATAAATGTGAAATTTCCCCCACAGAATACTAAAATATCCTTCCCCCCCCCCCCCCTCCCCGGAGCCGCAGAAATTTCCACGAGAAAAATGCCTGAATTCAATACTGAAAGTAAAGATCAATAGAAATACTATTTCAGTAGAAAACTCGTAAACAAAATCTTATTAAACTCTTAAAAGTATGGGGTAATATATTCGTATATTTTAAGGGGACAGTTTACCTTTTCAACAATTTTGTTTATTTTTAAAAATATGATTCAAATGGCGAACTCACTGCATTTCAATGTTTAAAAAAAACGTTCATTTTGAAAAAAAAAATTAACTGCTTAGTTAATTATTTTTTTAAGTTTAAAAAAATGTGAATTTATTAAAATCCCTAATACTTTTTTAAATATTAATATTTTTTTCCAATTTTTTTTTTAAGAATTTCAAATGTATATTACACAAGACAACGTATGGATTTTTAGATACATCTAATATCATATTTAATGTATTTTTTTATTTTTTTTACTGATTCATATAGTGTAAAATGATGAAATATAGCCCATCTTCATATACTTGTATTTAAAAAAAAATAACAAAAAACCTGAAGGCTAACTCAATACGCAGATTTATTACATGTATAATAAAGAACATGTATAAAAAAATTTAAATCTCTATCTCAAATACAAAAAAAAACCCTTAGCATTTTGAAGACATGAAAGTGAAGGAAATGTGAACATTGAGAAAAAGCCGTTTAAAGTTTTCATTTGTGTGGGGAATTGCACTGGTTGTATCAACAAAATTTACAATATATCACGATATAATTACTATATGGATAAAAATAAGGTTTCAATATATTCTCAATTAAACGGGTTTTCATTTATTATAAAAATCAACTTTTTGATCAATTTTGAGGTAAAATGTCACCTTAACAAGGTACAGAACTTTATTTATAGGGCACGTGTATTGTATCTAGGGATTACAATCTCGGAATACGGGATCCCGCTACATTTTTAATCCCGAAAATCTCGGGATTTCGTCTGCGAAATTCCTGGATTTTCAGGATCGTCTTTTTGTAATGAAACAATATTCAGCTGAAATAAATATATATATATATACATACACTTCCACTTTTGGGAAGAAAATCAATTAATTTTTATGAAATTTATATATAATTGAAAAAGAATATATATGTCAAGTATTTTTTGCATATTTCTAAGCAATTAAATCGTTTAACATGGAAATCTTTTGATTTTCAAACAGATGTAACCCGATCAGCTTATTATTCGGGAAAAATGCAATCATTTGTTTATTTCCATTTCGCTGTGTTTAAGGTGCCGGTCGTAGCAGCAACTAGGAATCCCAAAATTAGTTTTCAAATTAGAGTTTGCTGATATGCGTCGCATTTGTGTTTCATAGTCATTATTATGTGCTAACTTCTTTGCTTTTCGTGCGTTTATACTTATTTTGCTTTTTAGGGCTAAAGATACTATTTTCTAAGTGTGTTATATATATATATATATATATATATATATATATATATACATATATATATATATATATATATATATATATATATATGTATATATATATATATATATATATATATATATACATATATATATATATATATATTAAAAACAAATATTTCACTAAGCAGCAGCATGAATAAAAATCCGCAGCATAAAAATATTTTTATGGAACATATAGATAATAAATTAAAATAATAAAACTTTGTAAAAAATCACCATAAAATAAAAACAATACATAGGACACGTTTCGAGCTAAAAATGTAACAGCTCGTCATCAGCTACAGTAAACACGTGTCCGTAAGCGGACAAGGTAAAAAAAATTTTTTTTTTTTTTTTACCTTGTCCGCTTACGGACACGTGTCATGTAGCTGATGACGAGCTGTTAAATTTTTAGCTCGAAACGCGTCCTGTGTATTGTTTTTATTTTATGGTGATTTTTTACAAAGTTTTATTATTTTAATTGCTTCATATCGCCAGTTTTCAGTGCTGTTTCGCTATATAGATAATAAACTTTTAAAAATACGTCAAATTATTAAATGTATTGAAAGAATTCCTTTATATAAAGGAAGACATATTGGATATACATATTTCTATCATTCTTCATACTGTCAATTCTATCGACCCACATATTCTTTTGAGTTAGAAAATTGTAATAAACTTCCTTTCCTTGATGTTTTAGTTACCAAATGTGATTATTCTTTCAAAACTTGTGTTTATAGAAAACCTTTTTCTGTTTCTAACCCACCTCATGCTCTCTGAAATCATCCTATCAACCAAAAAATCGATGTTTTTTACACGTATGTAAATCGTGCTCTTAAAATTTGTTCCGACTCTGCATCCCTTAAGGATGAACTTAATTACTTAAAAACCGTTGCTGTCAAAAGAGGTTTTAATCCTTCTGTTATCAATAATGCTGTGAAGAAATTCAATAGACCATCTAATAAATCTACTCTTTCCAAATCTGTCAAAAGCAAACCCTACAATTTGGTTGTCCTCCCCTTTTATCCACCTTTGTGTTTCAAGTTAGCTAAAGTTTTACGACGTTTCAATTTTAGCATTATCTTTAAACCTGTCAATAAATTGAAATTCCCCTCTACTAAATCTCCTGTTCCTGATCTTCGTAAATGGGGAATTTATAATGTTCCTTGTAATGGTTGTGATTTATCTTATATTGGTCAAACTAAAAGAAATCTCGAAATCCGCTTAAAAGAACACTCTCGTTATGTTACTAATAAGAATTTTCTAAATCTTCTATTGCCAAGCACTTTTGGGATTCTGGCCATAGTTTTAATTTTCAAAATGCTAAAAATTTCTTAAATGCCAATAGTATCTCTGAATTGCACTTTCTTGAAAATCTAGCTATTTATCTTAATCGTGATGTTATTGTTAATGATAAATCTGATTCCACAATGCTCTCTGCAGCTTGAAAAAACCTTTTCAGTACTGCCATATCATTTATTTTTGTATTAATTGATATTAGTCTGTTTTTTATATTTTATTCATTTATTTAATTTTTAATTTTTTAATTTTATGTGTTCCCATTTTTAAATATATGTGTGTAATTTTTTTCTCCGTCTCAATCTGCTTTCTTATTCCCCTTCTACTCTGTGTTCCTTTGTTTTGATTATACTCTTCTGTGATTGGCTGTTGCCTTCTACTTTCCTATTGGCTGTTGTTTTCTAATTTCTTATTGACTGTTTCTTCAGCTTGTTCCCCTTCCCTTATCTCTCATTTCAGTCTTGCTGCTGCTTTCATAGTAGAAGCACGTTTTTTTTTTTTTTTTTTTTTTTTTTTTTTTTTTTTTTTTTTTTTTTTTTTTTGCGCCTGACAAAGAAAGACACAGATCTTTCGAAAAGGCTAGCGCATTTTAAATTTTCTATGGTGTTTTAAGAAGTTCTTTTGTTCTTAGTCATATTATTTGCCCCTCCGGGCTCTAACTTGTGTATTTTAAGCAATTTTGTATACTCCCCCTTTTCAGTCAGTGGGGGCACTTTTCTAACTTTCGACGACACCCCTTTGACTACTCTTTCATATTATGCACCATAGACTTACATATTTTAGCTCCACATTTTACCACCAGGGAGCGCCTACTTATCTCGGGTGCTATGGGCCCAATCCCCTCAAATAATATATCTACGGATAGGTTGTAAAACTAAGTTTCGTTCCGATAGAGGTTTGTTTCGAATAGAGTGAGCCCCCCGGTTGAGAAATGTGGAACTAACATATTTTGAAAAATGATAAAGTGTTTTGAAAGGAATATTAAACGAAACCCTCTGTGCGATCTATGATCACACTTACCCACTTGTTTTTTATTTCCGATGAACATCAATTCCTTCTTCTTGTTTTCTTTTAATAGCCCTATAAAGTTGGGATATTCACTTATAATCATCCTGCATTGATTATTTTAGAAAACAGCTAAGCAATTCATCTTCTAGAAAAGTGATATGAAAAAAAATTATCCAGAAAATATTTTTCCCACTAGAAAATGAAAAGACCAAAGTTGTATGCATTTATACCGAATTTTTACATCTATGGCAGTGAATAATAAGAACCTTTATGCATAACTGAGTTTTGAAAATCAAATTTCCTCGGCGCGGCAAGTAAATCCCACAAAAGAAATGCAAGAAGGCGTTCTCTTCAGATTGTTATACAGATAAAATGATGGAAATAAGATCATCTAGGCAGTGTCACGTGTCTTGTGAAATTTTGAACAGGTATAAGAAGTGTGACTGAAGTGCTTCACACATTTTCAACGCACCATTTCATACGTGAACATTCAAAAAAGTGGAAAATGTGGTGCTACTGAAATTCTTGAAAGAGGATTTCCTAGTTCTGGGCACGATTTTATAGCATAAAATGTTTTAAAAGTTATTAAATAATCAGCCTCAATTTAAATTTATCAATGCAAAAAATGTCAACTGAAAAATTCGCAGTTTCAAATTACTATTATAATTCGTATTAAAAAATTTTCTCTGTAATATTATTAACATAACAAACTTAAAGAAAACATATTTTAAAAGTTATTACAACTGACTTAAAAAAGGGACATAATTCAAATCAAAAATGTGGGTGGATCCAAAAGAAGTCGGAAATTGCTCGTCAAACGTGGCAAATGAGGTGCTTTCGTACTATAACATGTTTTATAAATATTTTTCGCACCGCATATTGTACTAAAAGTATATTTTAATGCACTTCATAAGTACATATCAATTTCATTCTATTCGAAAGGCTGCAACATCATTAAAATTCCCTTGCAATAATTTTTTTTTCCATTGGCCGTAATGTAACGGAAAACTTTTGACTGTCCCTGTAATTAAACTATGCATGCGAATTTCATAAAATTTTAAATGACTCGACAAAATTTTGAAAAAATTATATATTTAAAATTTCAGACCATTCGGTGGGCTCTAACATCATTAAAATGCACTTGCAATAAGTTTTTCCGATTGGCCGTAATGAAACGGAAAACTTTTGACTGTCCCTGTAATTAAACTATACATCCTATTTTCATAAAATTTGAAATGACTCGACAAAATTTTGTAACAATTATATATTTAAAATTTCAGACCATTCGGTTGGGTAGTTTTTGCTCTGTTATATACGGAAGGACAGGCAGATAGACGGACAGAATGACGACTATAGGTGCTACGTATTTATATAATTACGAACGCACCTAAAAAAAGGTTACAAGCAGCAGCATTTGAAAAGTATTAATTGTAGATAGAATATTTTTCCCCAGAGTAGGGACAGATGGTGCTAGTTATCTTATAGCAGTTGAACGGGTAGGTAGTATAAGTTCGCAGACACGTCAGACCGATTGAAATAGCAAGACGTTGAAAAAAGTGGCCTCGCTTGTGCCACTTCGACAAGGTTACGTGAAGCCATGCAACGCAAAGGACCTCACATGTTGAGTGATGCTGTCATTTTCCTGTAAGACAATACCAGGTCGATACTGCTTGCCAAACTCAAGAATTGCTGCAAAAGTTCAAGTGGGAAGTCTGGAACCACTCCCATACAGCCCAGGTTTGGCACACAGTGACTATTTAGTGTTCCAAAATGGAAGGTAACGTTTATGTGCAAGAAAGTTCTCTTCAGACAGTGACGTGAAAACAGCTAACCGAGAACTGGCTCAATGGGCAAGGTTGTGATTTCTACCAAGCAGGCTTAAACAAGTTGACTGTGCATTCAGACAAATGTCTAAATAGATTTGGTTACTATGGAGGAAAAGTGATCGGCAGGTATGCCACTTAATTCCCTTTTTCACTTTTTGTCTATTGTTAATAAATAGCTTTTTATTACCATTGTAACCTTTTCGGTAGATTTCGTATGAAATACTACCTATTGAGATCTCCCCTATGTTGGAATTTCGGAAAATATTTTGCAGATCGAGACCAATCATGACCCCTAGAACTCAAAACCACCCCCAGTAGAAGACTTCATATATATATATATGTGTGTGTGTGTGTGTGTGTGTGTATTTATCTATCTATCTATCTACCTATATCACTTTTTTATGGACATGATAACTCCCATAATTCTGCACAAGTCTTTTCCAAACTGATACATAAAATCAAGGGGATTCGCTTCTCGGTAAAGTTCTTTAATGGGCAAAATCGGATCGAGTGGGTGAAAATAGGGAGAGGTTTTGTGAAAAACGAAAAACCCCCATAACTTCTTAATTATAATCCATATCGACACAGTTAAAAGTTATTATTACTTCTAAAAAATGGGCCAAAAATTTATGTATGACAGATTTTTGATAAAACTAAAAATGGGCTCAAGGGGTGAAAAAATAGGTTTTCAGAAAGAAAAAAAATCATAACTTCGTCAATTCTGAAGATATCAAATCCAATAAAATGTATTATAAATTGTCTTAATATTATCTACAACTTTTATATTGACAAGTTTTTGATAGGACCAATTGTTACCGAAAAAAAAATTAAAAACGAAACCAAAAAAAGGGGTGGGGGGAGAAGGGTTGAAGAAGAAAAATATCCATAACTTCGTCAACTCCCAAGATATCAAATCCGTATGAATTTATTATATATCTTCTTAATATTATTTACAACTTTTATATTGACAAGTTTTTGATAGAACCAATTATTACAGCAAAAACAAATTCAAAATACATAGAGGTTGAAGAAAAAAATATGTTATTAAGGACGTACTGAAATCCAAACTGCTCATTTTCTGACGCATTTTTAAATTCATTTTTGCTTTCAAACGCATCCAGTTGGTAGGTTCTCTTAGTCAGAAATTATATAATGTGCCGTAATGATCGATTTTTTGAAAGAAGCAGAATATATTTTAAAAAATGATGTCAAAGTGGACATTGTGAATCGAATTTCTCGAAGCGATTGTGTTCGAAAGGAAAAATATAGTCCTACTGAGTAAGTAATTGTTTATAAATCAAGTCTAATTAATTGAACGAAAAATAAAAACATAGGTCGCTTATAAATCTCTTAAGAAATCACGTCAGCGAGTTTCATGTTTTTCCTTTTAAAAATGAATCTGGATATGTGAATCTGAAAATTTCGAGTTGTTGAGCATGGAAAAATATTTTTTGAATAGGTACTGCCTTAACATGTTTCTGATAAAACCAGCTCTTATATATAAAAAAAATAATAATAAAAACTCTTCAAAAGCGGCCACATGAAATTTTAAAAGTGGGTTTATCTCTAATCATGATTTAGTTTTTGTTGGTCAAATTAGTACTTAACTTCGAAATCTACCTGCGCCTGTCTGTCAAGCCGGCAGGGATTTTTTATTTTGTCCATCCTCGTACGTAAGCAAGTGTTCTTGTTAACGTTCCGTATTGAAATTCTAATAATTTGTTTAAGCGACACAATTGCTTCTGCTTTCAATTGCCGGAAGGAAAAAGTAACATGTTACTTATGATAAAAGGAATCTGATCACGGAAAGAAATCATTGTTGAAACGTTTATGAATTACGAAGGAAAACATGGTTACAGATCCATTTCTAGATATTATTCCTCCCATAATGAAATCAGACTAGACCAGATTTTGAATGAAACAAATAAATTTATTAAATTTTAGTTGAATAAGGATTATGGAAGATCTCTTATTAATGATTATTAGTCTCAATTTTTGAGAAAAATAGTTGTTGTACAATACACCCGACTTTTAGAATTGTAGGAATGACCATCGCTGGGATGTCTGTGCGCACTGAAAGTTGTCATATGTAAATATGAATAAATATTATGATGCATGCCAGAGATAAATATGTTCATTCGAAATATTTCCAATGAAATGTCAATATTTGCTCCAATATTGGCTTTATTGACGAAATACGTTTTCCAATATTAACACATTATTGACAAAAATTAAATATTTCAATACTGGGGTAATAATGTTTCATGCGTTATTCAGTTCAGTACCTTACCAAGGACCTGCATTTAGCTAATATTAGTCCAATATTGGTTTGCTAGTATCATTGATAGAACAAATGAAATCCCAAACTCCTCATTAATAAATTCTTTACTCTACATCTATTCCATGTATTTGTTTTTTTCCGTTTGGTATATGAATATTTATGTCCTGATAATTTTTTATTTAGTAACTTGTTACCATTGATATATTTATTATCATTGACAGAACATTAATAATTTTATAGGTAGTTCGCGATCGCTTTCTAAACAGAAAAGTCGATCGCAGGAACAAGCAACTTGAAGACCTCTAATCGCTAAATAATACACATTACATAAACGTCGTTAATCTTTCATTTAGCGTTTAAAAATGCTTTTATAAATAAATCAACACAAAATTCCCTACTGCATTAATTTTGATAGCACAGTTACATAATTACACTGATCATCGCATTAGAAAATGAAACATTGCATAACAGCGCCCCTTCTAGTATATTCAAATCCGAAGTTCAATCACACATATTTTTTAAATAACCGGTCAAGTGCGAGTATTACTCGTGTACAAAGTGTTCCGTACAATAAATATATGAATTAGTAACTGCGCATTGCATCACACAAATATATTATTAAAGTTCTGGCTTCAAAGTCGATAGCACATAGAGTACGCCGCCCGTGACTTTTTGTAGGTCCAAACCGTCCGTGTCTTTAAGGGCTAATATCTCGGGTAATTATGGACAATTTTTTTCGAAAATCATTATCAATAATCTCTTTATACTTCTGCGACGATAAGCAGGGCTTAATTTGCGCCGGAGCCCGGCTGCGGTATTTCTCTGTTTTTAGTAAATATTCAAATATTGGTCGGAATTCACCGGAGCTCATAAATACAGGGCTCCGGAGCCCAGTGCAATAGCGCTTCCGAAAAACCGAAGTCTAAATTACTTTTTCCTTTCCTTCCCATTTCCAAGCTTTTGCAATATTTTTTTTATCAAAACACTTATATGTGACGTAATGTGTCGCATACATAAAAAAGGGAGATAAAACGGACTCAATTTTTATATCAGTTTTTGGGCTTGGACTGACTCGAGCTCAATCTGTATAACAACGTACTTATTATAATCTATTTCAAATCATTTTAATGCTATTTTTTGATCAAAATGAAGGGGAAACAGAAATCTTGTTTTTCCATTTCAAATTTATGTTGGAGATGGCGTGTTGATACGGCGCCACTCAAGAAACTGAACAATGAATTTGCTTTCAATTCGATTTTCTTTTGTGGCAGTAGAATATTTTTTTTTTTTTTTTTTTTTTTTTTTTTTTTTTTTTGTAGATATTTAACTTGAAAAGGATATTTTCTGTTTTAGCCAAAGAGCATCAGCTTGAGATTTTGTTTGTTTGAGGTTTTTTGTCTTCTATTGCGTACGAGTATAAAAATCACGTTAGTCATTTTTCTATTTATTTTGTATCATGAATGGTACACAGGCTAAGGCTCTGCTCTGCACATTTACAAAGTCACTTTCATTTGTAAGTAGATGTAATTGCCATGTTATTGTTATTCTGATAGAAGGCAATCGAGCAGCGTCTCCCTTTTTTCTGTAAAAGCATCGGTTCTTTCCGATAACGGTGTCAAATATCTTTAATTTAATCTGATTTTCAGGGATTCACCACAAAAGATTTTTATGTGGAAGAATCGATTATAGTTTAAGATATGCAAATTGTAAAACATTGTTCCATTCTTCAGCATATAAATATTAATTTCTGTAAATTTCATTTATTTTTTCTTAAAAATGCATAGCTGCGAACTATCCTTTTTTAGTGTTAATACTATTTCCTAATCATAATCCTTACAATATGTAATCGCAGAATTGTGCAGTTAATTAACTTTAAAATTAGGTAAAGATTACTATTCAGAAGGAGTGGTAACTAAAAAGGGGTATATTTGACAGCTAAGTACATGCTGATAAACATATTTAAAAATTTTTATTTTGCTAAAGAAAAAAAACTGCTTTAAATTCTGCAAATAATGTACGAAATATAAATATGCAGATTGGAGTGACAGGGGGGGGGGGAGGGAGGAACGGTACGGTTGTTGTACCGGTACCACAGAATATTAGGGCTCCGGTACTTTTTTTGTTAGAAATTAAGCCCTGACGATAAGTACCTCCAGCACTCCTTAAGGAAGCTCTTCACTCAGCTTCCGATTTCCCCTCACTAATGTAAAGTCTATAGGCATGTGATGCAATCGTATATTTAAAATATCTCCTCAGGAAATTAACAGTTTTAACTTCTATTTTTTGTGTACACTTCCTAAAAGATGTTCTTTTTTCTTAGTTCTCGAAATATTTCTAAAGTATAGACTTAATTTTATAGGAAGTGTTAAAATCTTACTCACAGTTCGCCCGCTTTTAACACGTAAATATTAAATTAAGCACAGATTTTAGAAATATTTTGAAAACTAAGCAAGAAAGAGACATCCTTTAAGAAGAGTACACAGAAAAAAGATGTTAAAAATATGAATTTCCCGAGACTATATTTTAAATATTAGAATACATCAAAAGCCCATAGACTTAAAATTACGGAGAAGAATTCCGAAGCTGAGTGACCAGCCCTCTTAACTCCATTGCTGGACGCCCGCAAATCGAAATTTGTGTGTAACGGAAAAAATGCGATTTTCTTAAAAACTATATGATCTAGGGTAATTGCTATAGTTTTCCTGCAAGGACATATTTTTGCATTGCATTTTCAAAGATATCTCTGAAAATATAGTACCTAAAATTAAAAGAAATGTATATTTACGTTCGGCGTTACAAAAGCTTTCACACGATATACAAAGAAAAGATTTTTTTTTTCAAGTAACTTAATCCCCTTCTACATTTTTCCTAAATATATTTCTGAAGAGTTAATAATCTATAAATATGTGGATCAATACCGTCTATTACTTCAGCCAATTTGAACTTCTCACGTTCCATAGTTTACGAGTAAAATGGTTGTAACAGATAGACAGACAGACACAGGAGTGATCTTGTAATGGTTAATTTTTTAAGTACGAAATCCTAATAATAACCTCAAATATGAAATTTGGTGCATTTCTACTCAATCGAAAATGAGATAGAACTGTAATGTTTGTCGCAAAATACATGGTATGGCAGGAGCAAAAACCAAAATGGAATCAACATAGTTTTCCATAATAAGCATATAACATATTAAAATTAGCGCAATCCCATTCTATAAATACCTGGCAATAATTAAGAAGAAAATCGCGAAAAAAAAGCTTAACAGATCACTATTATTGGGTGAGAAACTCCAAATCCTAATCATCACCGATTTATGTCAAGATCTAATCGAATATGAAAATTGATGAAATTCCATCCCATACATGCCGAGATATATCTATCACGTAAATAGTAAAAAAAAAAAAAAAAAAAAAAAAAAAAAAAAAAAAAAAAAACACAGCTTGGAAATGCAACCTTCTAGGCAATATACACCGAAGTCTAATAAGCACTAATTTAAGTTGAAAGTCTTAATGAATAAGAAGCTTGATGAAATGCTCTGCTTTATATCTTGAGTTAGAGCGACCACAAAAATTGTGTAACATACAGACATACATACGGGCATACATACTGACATGCAGACAGACAAACATTTTCCAAAAATAGACAAACTGTATTCTAGGCATCCAAAAAATCTATTAAAAATTATGGAAGTCGAAAGTTTTGATGAATCTATTTCTTTCTTTCTTATGATTAAAAAAGAAAGTAAAAAAATTCGAGTGATAAAAATAATCTTAAATAGTGATAAAAATAAGCTTAAATATTTATTCATTCTATATACATAATATCGATTCCGATTTCAGTAAATATACTTCGCAACAACCTCATTGAAGATTCATTACAAGAGCAGAAAAAATAGACTATAACTCACAATCAGATTTTTTCTTTTAAAAAATTCTCGAGAGAGCAGCCGTTCACTTTCTTGCAAAATCCCGATGTGCTACTTATTGCATTGAATCTTTCGGGATAGAATTTCAACATTTCGCTGTTCGAAGGTAAAGAATTGATTTTTTATCCGACTACATAAAAAAAAGAAATAAAAAGATTGGCGAATCAACTATATTAAATACATATTTATTTCGGTCTCAGTGGTGAATGGTAATTCACATATAGGTCTCTCAATATTGAATTTCGAAAATCAATTTTTCCCCGTGGATGTCAAACAGAAATGCATGAAATGAATTTGTGGAGAAACTCCACACAAATCAAAAAGAAAAGGGTGGAGAAAATGATTTTCGATCTTGAAAAAGTATCTTATTTTCTACGAAATTGAGAAGAGCGATGTGAAATGTGATTGAAATGCTTTATTTCTCCATATAAGTAAGTTTTCGGAGGGAATGTTACACACTGTTTTACTATCTTATATACAATGGTAAATAAATCTCAAATCACGCTAGCCTAATTTATACACGAAAGCGCATTTTTCAGACTAAATAATTATCCAAGCAAAATGAAAAAAAAAATCATATACCAAACACGGAATTTAAAATACACTGATGTCCAAAATTAAGGTCACAAACATAAAATCTGTGATCATAAAATTTGGCACAGAGCTATATTACAATGGAAGAAAGAATATAGCAACATAACAATATGGGAAATATTTTAATAGTGAATTAAGAAACAGGGTATATCTCAAAATGTGTTAAATCATGAATCAGAGATAGAGCATTTATCTCGGAAAATGTCTGTCTAATATGGAGTGTGACCACCGTGCACTGCTATACAAGCCTCATAACGACCTATCATACTGTTTATGAAGGTGTCAATGAATGTTTATGGCAACAAAGCTCATTCTTCCAAAAGCGAGGCTTTTAACTCCTGGCTGGTCCTGGAAGGGGGTTTACTCTGTGCAACGGCTCTTCCTAGACCACCCCAAACATGTTCAATAGGACTGAGGTCCGGAGACCTCGAAGGTCAATTCCTATGGCGAATATCCCCTTCTTCAAGAAAATCATCAATAACGTGAGCTCTGTGTGGCTTCGCAATAAAGCCCATAAACATGAAGTTGGGGACTACAGCACCCATACCAACTTCAAACAGGCTTCAAAGACCTCATTACTAACACCCGGCGTCCAGTAGTGTGTGTCACTATCGCTGCATCAAACAGGAGAGCCGGTTGTTGTGGAGACGAAGACATCAGTCTTGGCCACAACAAGAATGGGGACGTGTTCTTTCAGTGATGAGTCAAGATTAATCATGCAGAGTGATTCTCGTCGAATCTTCATATGGAGAGAACGTGGAGCTCGATATCATTCCTTCTACGTAAAAGAAATCGACAAATTTGGTGGCAAAGGAATCCTTGTCTGGGACGGCATAATGCTGGGCAGTTGTACACCATTGTACGGCTTCGGTGCGGGTACTGTCAACGCACATCGCCATAGGGATGCGGTCCTTGAAGCCTATGTAAGGTTGTTATGGGGTGCTGTAGGCACATACTTCATGTTTATGGACGATAATGTGAAGCCAATCAGAGCTCACATTGTTGATGATTTTCTTGAAGAAGAGGATATTCGCCGTATGAATTGACCCTCGAGGTCTCCGGACCTCAATTCTATTGAACATGTTTGGGATGGTCTAGGAAGAGCCATTTGATAGCATAATCCTCTTCCCAGAACCCGCCAGGAGTTAAAAACCGCGCTTTTGGAAGAATGGGCTTTGTTGCCACAAGCATCTATTGACACCCTCATAAACAGTATGAGAGCTCGTTGTGAGGCTTGTATAGTAGTGCACGGTGGTCACACTCCATATTCGACAGACCTTTCCTGAGATAAATGCTTTATCTGTGATTCATGATTTAACACATTTTTATATACCCTGTGTTTCTTAATTAGTAATTAAAATATTTTCCATATTTTTATGTTGCTACATTCTTTCTCCCTTTGTCAAATGTGTCACCTGTCTGCCAAATTTCGTGGCCACACAATGAATAGTTCATCAGTTTTCACAGTTTTTATGTTTGTGACCTTAATTTTGGACATGAGTGTAAATTATTTAACGAGACAAAAATTAAGTAACACGCTTTTAATACAAAAATTAATACATTCAATATGCTTCGCCATTGACAAAAGACTAACTTTTTTTTTTTTTTTCAAAATTTGAACAAAATTGTTAGATGCGCGATTTCAAAAACTTAAATGTGAATTTCGCTTCTGGACCCTGCTCCTGATAAGATGCGTTGCTGAAAATGTTTAAACATGCGTTACCTTCGCCAATGAATTTGGTCATAAAATGTGAGTAAAATCAGTTCGTAAGGTATTTGATTTCAATCAAAAACATAAAAAATTATTTTGCCAATGGAGCCTTCTCCTGATAAAGAACGACCCTGAAAATGTCTCAGCAATTCATTGTCATCAACAGCGAACTTATATGCAAAATTTGAGCGAAAGCGGTTTGTTAGATATGTGATTTCATTCAAAAATGTAAAAAAGTGTTCTTGCCTCTAGAGGCTATCCTTTATGAAATACGGCTCTGAGACTACATGGATATAGCATTATCATCCACAATGAACAACATATGCGCAACATTTTAACAAAATCAGTTTTCTAAATGTGTGATTTCAATCAATCACATAAAAGAATATTTTTGCCCCTTTACCCTGCCCCTTATGAGGTACGGCATTGAGAATATGTGAATATTGCATTATCACTGATAAGGAATATGTGTGCAACATTTGAGGGAAATTGGTTCGTCGGAAGTAGAACAAAAAGTCCTTCCGGCCTGTGCCGGGAGGTAGAGGTAGCTTTCATATTACCTATTTCTTAAAAGTCAGCTTATTTTACTCAAACTCGCGAAGCTTAAATCAGTAGAACCCGATTATGGAAGATTCAGTACTAGTTTTCGTTAATACTGGATAGGAATGAGAATTGCGCAAAATTGGTGAGCTGTGTCCAAGTTGGTTTCATTCAGACTGATTTATGTTTGGTCGCCAAAGTTGGCGATATCTTGAAGAGCCCGCCATTTTAAAACAAAATGGAACTTGGTTGAGATCTTGGTAAGTCCTGTACACATGCTCACTCACATCGAAATTGGTTGATATATACCAGTACTGTCGCATGACAAAAATCAAATTGTTTCAAAATGTGAGCCACATTAGAAATTCAAACTGCTATATCTCAGCCATTTTTTAAGATAAAGACGAAACAAAAAACGCTCCGGAATACTTGTTTCAAGGTCAAATAGTTAAAAAAAATACTTTTTCAATTTCCAATTCTTTTGTATTCCTTTTTAAATTTAAAATTTAAAAGAAATATTTAAAGGGCGCCCATTTTGAAGCAAGTTGGCGAATGAAGCTGACTAACGAACACGGTCGAGAGCTTGGCATGTCCTGTACACATGATCAGTTATGTCGAAATCAATTGATAAATACGCGTGCTATCGCCTGACAAAAATCAGATTGTTTCAAAATGGCAGCCACACTAGAAATTCAAAGTGCTATATTTCAGCCATTTTTTTTAAATAAAGACGAAACAAAAAATGCTTCGGAATCCTTGTATCTCTCTTTTTTTTTTCATTTTTTTTTTTTGTACCCCATTTTAAATTTTAAAAAACATTCATTTTTAAACGGCAGCCATTTTGAAAAAAGATGGCTGATGAAGCTGGTCAACGAACTCGGTCGAGACATTGGTACGTACTATGCATACACAAAGTTACATCCAAATCGATTCATAAATACGTGAGTTACAGCATGACAATCAATGATTATTATTACAATTATTATTACATTATTATTATTACATTATTACAATTATATTATTATTATTACATTATTACAATTAATGATTTATGCTCAATCCACTTTTAGTTTTAATATTTACCAATTAGTTTTCATTCCCCAACATGTTTTTTCCTAAACGTACATTTAAATGTATTATTTAAAGTTTTAGGACTGCACTAAATATGATCCATTAGTGAATATTTTGAAATCATTAATTGTATTATTCAACGATGAGAACAGCATTATCTATGTTCCATTGGTAAAAATAATGCAATTTTACTATTTGAACTTGCTTACACTACTATATATTTTTGCTCTATGGTTTATACTCATGGATATTTCGTTATATATTTATGGCAACATGTGCAAATCATTCCTTATATCTTTTATGCTGTTTCATTTATGACATCGATGGATTTTCAATTGGCGATATGCTTATTTTTTAATACATTTTAATCCTTTGTAATTTTATTTACTTTTATCTGATGTCATTACTGTTTTTATTTTATTTTTTGTGTACGGTAGCCCTTACATTGCATTCTTTAGCTTGTTATGGCTAATGCAAAGATGAAACAGTACATGTTATTTTTGATAATCAAGGTAATTTGTCCCTGATGATTCTGCCTTGGTTTAACAAATACTTCCATTTTTCCAGTGTTTACTGTGCTTCCAATTCCATGTTGCTCTTGTTATAAGGATCTGTTTCAAGGAATTTGATAATGGTTTATACATCATTATTAATTTAAATAAATTCCTTTATAATTTACACATTCACATTTGTTGTTGATAATTTGTATTGGTTTATAATCGTTCTATATATTAATATGTGTGTGTATATGTATAGTTAAAACATTCTTAAACTAATCTCAAATACTACTACTTTATGTAAACTTTAAATGAAGTAAAATAGTAACTAAACGATACATTAAAATATTTAAAAGAAATTAACTAACTCAAAGAAACACACCATAACCAACTGAATCATGAACAAAATCAACCGAAGTAACAAACTAAACTCAAAATAATAAACCAACTAAAATTGGAGACAGGCTGCGTGCCTTATGGCACGTAATGCAGGGTTAAGACTGTTCTCAAATCAAAAAAAGCAACTTTCTGACATAAGTTTTAATTTATTTTTTTTCGAAAATGCATGAAACTAGCTGGTGTTGTTGTTCAGAAACTATGTAATTGAGCTGTTTTTTCCATTTTTTTGCAAACGCAATAGATCTTTCAGAAAATAATGTCAAAGTAGGCGTTTTAAACCGAATTTCCGCGCGAAGGAAGAAAGAGCACTCAAGAGTAGGAGAAAAACGTGTTTGTCACGTGATCAAAAAGGCTTATAACTCAATAGGTAATTGATTGATCAAAAAACGGAAAAAAACAGTTCAATTCCAAATCGCTTCCATGGCCAGGCTTTCCAATTTTATATCTTTCCGTTAAAAAATGAATTTGTAAATGCCTCAAAACTTTTTGCGCTTGTTGAGCAGAGCAGTTAAGAATAACCTTAAAGCTGTTTTTACGCATGCAACATTCCCAGAATTTACCTGTCGAGGCCATATAGCAAAAAAAAAAAGAAACAATATCCAAAGTAGATAGAATGAAACTGACCCACCAAAATCAATCACTTCCAACAGCTATCTGTTTCTATTCCACTTTCCCCAAACCGCATGCCATGAATAAAGGTATCATTTTACTTATGTTCCTGCATGTTCTTACATACCGTCAACCGGGGATTACTTTGGACCGCTTTTCCCTGATTCCACTCACATTTCCATAATTAAAAAATATTACATATGATTTTTCAACGTCGCAATGGAGTTGTAAACAATTAACATGAAATAATGAAGCAAACTGTATGGTTTTATAGAGTAAATTTTTTTATTCTTTTATTTTTTAACTATTTTTAAAGTTTTGGAACAAAGTAGCCCCTGCTGGGGGCTTCTTTGGTCCATTCTCTTAGTTTCATATAAAATGAACACATTTCATATGTAAATGAATACATTTTTATTGAAACTCCCTTGCAAATAGCATATCCTAATAAATTAACACTGCAAACCTTTCAAACATATGTTTTTTTCTTAACACTTAAACACAATAAACCAATTGTTAATATGAAAAAAACGAGGAACAGTTTTCATCATGTTAGCCTCAGCAACTGGAATAAAAACAATTAATGTAACATTTAACTACAGTAACATTTGAAAAAAATGGTATTTAAAACACGTTTTAAGAGATTTGGTTGTATAAAAGTATTTCTAAGTAATTGGGGCTATTTTCGGACCCCAAAATACTAGTTATCATGTTAGGGTTATACATCATTATTAATTTAAATAAATTCCTTTATAATTTATACTTAGTTATATTATAATATATATTCATAAAGTCAACGCTAAGTCAATAGTAGGTATATATTAACTTAGTAACCGCCGCGGCGAGCGGCCCATCTTCGTCCGCAGCCCTTTATTCTTCTACTCTACTCTGACTCTTTTGCGGAAGCAAGATTCTTAGGTCCCCAGATACGTCCCGAGTAAGAGACTCTCTAGCAAAAGCCAGATTGAAAAAAAAAATTGAAAATTGAAACCGGACAAATTTAAAAGGGAATTTGCACAAATTAAAGACACCGAAAACAGAGAAGGGAGGGCTCGGGGCGATGAAGCTACCGAACTACCTCTTGCTTCTTTATGAAAACATTAACATTTCCTGTCAAAATAAAAGGTTAAAGGAAAAACTATGATCATACATTGGTTACATGTCTCTAGAGGTAATATTTTGACACTTACTTTATTTGTAGCTCTTATCCAGATTGTCTCAGTATAGAAAGTTTGGACAGTTAAAATTTATACGCGAAAACAGTTACCGACAAACACATTCAATGTTGCCAATGAAACAAATTAGATTGCCCCCAAACTATTAAAATACCCTATAGTAGGGTATAAAAATTTTTCAAGCACAAAAACTCCAAATTATCTTGTATTGTTTGTTCAATACAAAGAATAAAAACTTTTTTTATGTGATGGACCAAAGTAACCCCGCAAGGACCAAAGTAGCCCGAGTTGACGGTAGTTAAACGTCATATTTTTAACCAGATTTACAGGATAACACTGTTTCAGTGCTATACTGTGCCCTTCAAGCATTTCCTCATTCAATATGTCACTATCTGGTGTCAATCTGTTTAAACGGTTTAAACCGTTAATAAAAATCTTTCTAAAGATCGATATATTGACATTAGAGTTAAAATGTAGCATTGCAATCGTTTTAAAATTAAATTCTTCTCTTTTATCAAAAACTGTTGTAATTAAATTTTTATTTTCTATTTTTAGATTTACATCCAAATAATTTATATTTTGATTATTGGGATTAGGGGATAGTTTCAATTCTAAATTTTTTTGATAATAGTTAAAATCATGATTGGCCTTCGTATATCTTTACATATATACATATCAAAATTTGAACGGAGGGTAATTTGGGGGTCTGGGGGACATGATCGGTGAAAATATACTAAAATTTTTCGGAATTGCTTTCTTCCGGATGGCTGCAACAGGTACAGTGAGCAAAAAAAGTATTTGCACGCAAACGATTTTTTGCATAAGTAACCATAGAAAGCAAATTTGATACTATTCTCTTAATTATTCTTTTATTTAAATAAGAAGAAAATAAAATAACTACCCATTTTCCTTAAACAGTAATATTACACATTTTAAAAAATAAATTAATATTTTCTCATACCTAAAAGTATTTGCACAAGAAGCATTGATTTTTAAAAAAGGCATTAAATGTGAACATTATGCAAATGTTTAGCATATCAGTCCTGTGGTACATTAGCCCCGCACTTTAAAGTCACTAATTTAGTTTAATATATTAATTCACTAATTAGTTTAATATATTAACTGAAGCAGGGATTCTGGGGAGTTTTTGTTCTAATGGCGCCGAAAACGTGTGACCTGTCTGTTGCTACCCGTGAGAAGATTATATTTCTTCACAATTCTGGATTAAGTTACCGAGGAATAGGTAAAAAATTGAATCTAAACTTTCCTAGTGTTCGTTATGTAATTAAGAAGAAAAAAGAAACTGGTTCGACAATAAATAAGCCGCGAACTGGGCGTCCAAGAAAGCTAAATACCAGGCAAAGGAGAGCCATCATAAAAGAATCTTCAAAAAACCCTTTTCTAAGTGCTCGAGAATTGGCTGTTGATGTCGCTTCAACGTCGGGATCAATAGTTACACCACAATCAATTAGAAATGTTCTTCATGATGCAAACATTCGAGGAAGAGCCCCTCGAAAAAACCATTTATTAGTGAAACAAATAGGGTGAAAAGACTTGAATTTGCAAAAGCAAATTCAAGCTAACACTAGAGTCAGCAAACCACTAGAATTTTGGAAAACTGTTATTTTTTCCGATGAAAGCAAGTTCAGTATTTTTGGCTCAGATGGTAAGAAAACTGTATGGCGAAAGCCAAATACTTCTCTTCAGATTAAAAACTTGAAACCAACTGTAAAACATGGCGGTAGTCGTGTAATGATTTAGGGATGCATGTCTTTTAACGGAGTTGGCGAAATGACCTTTATTGAAGGCAATGTGAATGCTAAACAATATATTAATATATTGAGAGATCATTTATCTAATAGTGCTCTGAAATTAGGAATTCCTAATTCATATTATTTCCAACAGGATAACGATCCAAAATACACTGCATATATTACGAGGTTATGGTTGCTTTATAATGTACAAAAATCAATTGAAAACGCCACCACAATCACCAGACCTCAATCCGATTGAAAATTTATGGCATATTTTGGATGTGAAAATAAGGAAAAAGAAAATTTCTAACAAATCAGAACTTAAGCAAGCTCTTAGGGAAGAATGGCTACAAATCAGTAGTGAAACATGTCACAAATTAATAGAATCAATGCCCAGACGATTACAAGCTGTAATTGAAGCAAAGGGCATGCATACTAAATATTAGCACTGTTTTAACTTATAAATAATTCCTCTAGTTCTATTTTTATTGCTAGTGTGCAAATATTTTTTTTTGGCAGTACAAATGCTACTTTTTTATGTTTTTATATTTTAAATATAATTATTAAGTCAGATATTAAACATGTTTATTTGTTTTGTAAAAGTGTTGGTATTTTTAATTCTTAGTTGCTCTTTTATTTATACATATGCTACAACAAATTTACCTGGTGTGCAAATACTTTTTTGGCTCACTGTAGCTTTTTACCCGACTGAAAAGAAGGGTTATGTGTTTCACGCGTATCTGTGTATGTGGATTTCTTTATACCCTCGAAACATCCCAACGGCTGGATGGATTTTAATGAATGAGATCTCTGTCAATTTGCCTTAACGGCCCGATGGTTATAGGCTAGGTTTTATTTTTATAAATTCAAAATGGCGGCCGTAAAATACAAAATGGCGGTAGAGACGAAAAAAATTACGCACCTTATTGAGTGGTATATCATTGGATATGTCTTTCAAAATGAAGACGATGTTTCATTGACTATTTTACAGTCAGAAGCTCCGTTAAAATATTATACAACCTGGAAGTTGTGTATGTATGATCTCTAGCTTTACTGCAACTCTAACCATAATAGACATCTATAGACCTCATCAAAACAGTGTTTATAGATAGGAACTAACAATTAAACACAGCTTAAAAGTCATCAATACAAGTAAATAAAAAAAAATAGGTAAGTAATATAAACAAGTAGCATAATAAAAAAAGAATTTTAAGTCAATTCCTACTTAGGTCAATAAGAGAATTTTTTTCTCCCATTCTTCTTTCCGCTTGAGTGGCGCTTAAAATGCCTTGATCAAGAAGAGGGCTCTCTGGGTCTTAAAATACCTTGATCAAGAAGAGAGCTCTCGATTATTGAAAATTAATTAATTAATTTAATTAACGAATTAATATTTGAAAAAAAACTGGATTAACATCAAGTATCATCCATTACAAGTTTAAATAAATTTATTTGAGCTAGATTGGATCAATAATAAGTATTTTATTAACGATTGAAAATTTGAACAAGATATATATAGCGAGAGTGTGAGCTAATAGTAGGAAATGAAAAAAATAGTTTCACATTGATGAGAAATAATTAATTAGTTCGCTTTTTACGCAGTCGGGTTTTTTGATTTTTTAAATTCTATTGCTTATTACTTTTTGTAATGAAAGCTACCTAAAATCAAAGCAAAATTTGACCCGGACATGCAAGACAAAAAGACAATAAACGAAGTTAAATAGAGGCCTACAAAAAAAGAAAAAAATCACTTAATGTAGCCTTTTAGTCTATGAATTATTTTTAAATGGTTGAAAAACATATTTTGTTTTTAAAGTCGATTTAAGATGGATTATTAAGAACAAATAATGTTGAATTTTTAAAAATCTTACATTTTCTTCAAAGTTACAAATGAAATGTCATATGGTGTTTGAAAGCGCTAAAAATTATTATTAATAATAATTATTATATATTTTTGAGATAATTTAAACTTTGGAGGCATTAACACAAAGGGAAAATCATATATATAACCGCCTAAAGTATCCTTATATAGTAATGATTCCAAAGTTTCACAAAAATCCTCTTAAATTCCGTACAGTCACTGTAGGACGCAATACATATAATACTCGTGCTAATACGTTACTTTTAAATATTCTTACACAAATTTATGAGTTATCTGTTAAAAAAGACAACAGTCATTATATTAAAAACAGTTTTGAATTGTGGATAAAATAAACCCGTTAACAAACGTCAACAATATTATTACATTAGATTTCAAAGATATTTTTAATAATATCATTGTAATAGATTTACACTCTACTATTAATGTATTATTTATAGAATATTTCCCTTTACTAAATTTACTCTTAATATTGATACTGACTACTTCAAATCTGTGACTAATTTTTCATTATTTCAGAATTTTACTTTCCAAAATAATGTTTTTTTTATTCAGATTCAGGGCATACCTCAAGGAGCTGCTTCATCAGGCAATTTATCAGATTTATATCTTTATTTCTATGAAAGAAAATCTATTAACAACAAAATATTGCTCTATAGGTATATAGACTTTATAATTATTCTTTCTGTTAATGATACTAATACTATATCTCTTCCTGTAACGTATCCTTCTAATCTAGAACTTAGTACTACTTATTCAAATAATTTTAGTATTAATTTTTCTAGATTTTAAAATTAATATTCTACCTAATAACACCCTAGCATACAACATTTATGATAAACGTAATGACATTTCATTTAATGTAATTAATTTTACTAACTTCAATTCCTGTTTACATATTTCAGTTTATAGAAATATTCTGTTTAACCATAGTCATCGTATCAAACGTTTATGTTCCTCCCAATTCATGCGTCCTAATATATTTAAATTAAAGCATTTAGCTTTCTCTTATATACCGATTCTTTTATTTCTGCATGGATGTAATCTTAAAATTGTATTTTTCTACTTTTTACCAGTATGGGCATATAATATGAAATATATATATGTATATATAAACGAAGGCACTATTATGGAGGGTGGGTTGCGGATTGCTGAAAAAATTATAAAAACATATGCAATATATATATATATATATATATATATATATATATATATATATATAGTATGTGTGTATATGATTAATATACATTATCAACTTTTATCAAAAGAATTATAGAATCAAAATACTATTATGGAGGTTTGAGGTAGGGAATGCTAAAAAAAGTTTAAAAAACTCATATATATATATATATATATATTTATATTTATATATATACTTATATATACTTATATATTATATTGTTAAAAAATGGGTTTCATGCATTTCACATTATAAATTTTCATAAATATTTCACATATTGGCACCTAATACAAGGCTATATTATACTATCTTAAACTAGCCCTTATTATTTTTTAAATAATTCATTTACTCTTTCTTTTATAACTGTTTTAAAATAATCAATTTAATAAATACTTTTTTTTTCAATTTTTACTCATTTATTTATTTTAAGCTTTTTCCTATATATTTTTTATTCTGTTTTTTAATAAAGTTGAAGTTATATCTTATTTTTCATTCCATTTTTAATAATTATTAATTAGAGTTCATTACTGTATTCTTTAAAATTCTTCTTTAGATTTCATTTTCTCCATAGATGGAAGCACTAAAATTTGTTAAAAAAATTCTTTTACAGTATTTTTTTTTCATTTTTCACACCAAAGGGCAGCAGTATATTAGTTCTTCTGCTTTTTTCAGTAGATACATCACACCCTCATGTTTCTCAATATCTCAGTCCGCTTCCATCTTCGAACATTTTCCATTAAAAAGGCAAACTTCTTGTAATTTAGATTTTTATCTATCATTGAAGTCTTAGCCTCTCTTGATTTATTTTTCTTTCAGTATGTTATGTGTAATTTTTGGTTTATTATGGACATTTTTGAAATGTTGTAAGGAGCTAAATTTTGTAATTTTAGGCCTAATGCTGACAAAATTGCATGAAATAACATATCTTCAGTATGAATTAAACCTGCAAGCTCGTCTGATGATTCTGTAGATATATATAATTAAATAATAATGAATAATATAATAATGAAATCACAATGTATGAAAAGGTTTATAAAATGCTGAAGATGAACAAAATATGAACAGTGGAAACTGGAAATGTATAATAAGAAACTATGAATAACCTACTGAATCATCAGAGGAGCTTGCAAGTTTAATTCATAGTGGAGATATGTTATTTCATCCAATTTTGTCGGCATTAAGCCTAAGATGACAAAATTTAGCTCCTTATAAACATATCAACACATTTCCAAAATAAACCAAAAATTGCACATAAGATATGAAAAGATAAATAAATGAAGATAAAAAAACACTTCAGTGATATATAAAAATCTATAATACAAGAATTTTGACTTACTAATGGAGAATGTTCAAAGATGTAAATAGATTTGAGATATTGATAACCATGTGGCTGTAATTTAATTAGTATAAAAGCAGATATTTTATAAATACAGATATACTGCTGCTCTCTGGTGTGAAAAATGATGCTGTAAAAGTTCTGACATCTATTGATAAGAATCAACTTATAAACGCTAATTGATAATTATCAAAAATGAAATGAAAAATATGAAAAAACTTAAAATATATAGGAAAAGCTTAAAATAAACAAATAAGTAAGAGTTGATTAAACTGATTATTTTAAAACACTTGTTGTAAAAAAGAGTAAATGGATAAATGAGTAAATGGATTTTAAAAATAATAATGATCATTTTAAGATATTAAAATATAACCTTGTATTAAGTGCCAATATGTGAAATATTTATGAAAAATGATAATGTAAATGCATGAAACCCACCGCCATTTTTTTTGTAAATATATATAATATAATATATATAAGTATATATATATGAGGTTTTTAAACTTTTTTTAACATTCCCTACTTCAACCCTCTATAATATGGTATATATATATATATATTATTTTATTTATATTTGGTAATGTTTTTCTTGAAACCAAAAAGCAAAATTTCTTCTCCCACGCAGAAACAAATTTGTCAAGGGTGAATTTACCAATTGAATGTTTGAAAAGAAAATAAACCTGCCATCTCTTGCTGTATTTCACAAGCATCACTGTAGTTCATATTAGGTTTATATACAATTGAAGGAGTGAAAATAAAATATGAACAATTCTCTGACGGTTGTTTTCCAATACAACTTCATATGAGGTTATTATCTACAAGAGCGTTAAATCTGTATTACTAAGCAAAATTTTTCCATGAGTTGAAGTCATATTTACGGTGGTGACATCCGACCAATAAAATTCACTTTTACTACATTTTTTTTTTACTCAACACATTAATACTCAACACATCTTTTTTTTTACTCATCACAAAATCTCAATTTTTACGTCGTTGAATAGAGAAAAAATGTACTTTCAAATGCACTTTGATTGAAAACTGTATCACAATTTACTAATTTTTTTTTATGTTTTTTAAAATAATTTTGCAAGCATGAATTTCTTTAAAATCTATTTCTATTGCGCACAGGCCGACTACGAAAGATGAACTCGTTTGCACTTATAACAATATAAATCAGAATTTCTTTCCGAGTAATATTCCATTATGAACTATATCAATAAGGAAAATGAAATAATTTTACGCACTTAAACCACTGAAATTATCAGAATAAAAAACACTGCTTGTAAGCGGTGAGATCTTTGGTGATTTCTTTAGTTATTAAACCCTGACTTGTGGATAATACGAAAAAGCCCTTTTAATGAATTATAAAACTTTATTTGAATACTTTACTGCTATTATTTATATAAAATACTTTTTTGTGTTGTTAGTCAGCAATCTAAGAATGTTACGAGTATATTAAGTGTAAAAATTATACTGAAGTTTTCAATTTAAAAAAAAAAAGAAAATGGTTTTCACCTATATTATTAAGCCCAGGGAACACGAGTTCGATCCCTTATTAAAATTAAATGAAAGATTAAAGTTATTTGTCAAATATATATACAGGGTGTATCTGAAATGCTTCAACAAACTTAGAGGGTTAATAGTACTCATGAAGACGAACAAAAAATGCAATGGAACATGGGGTCGCAAAGACGTTTAAAGAATGAAAATCGAGAAAATGCGTCTGGAAATCGACAAACTGAGACAAGATAGTAACACTCCAGAAAATTATTTATTGCACAGAATAGTACAACACAGCTCGTGATATCCAAAGAAAACAAATATTTTACAACAATTGTTCAAAGTGCCCACCGCGGATATTATTACACAAAGTACATTATGAGGAACGACTGGCGGACATACTCAAATTTACATACATGGATTCCTGCCCACAGATTTTTTTGGCTTTCTTCCAAGTTTTTGTTATCTCCTGACCGTATATGCACAAAGTGAAAGGAAAACTGGAAAGCAGCTTCGTGCTGCTAGCCAGTTCTGCAGAAAAGAAGCATGCGAGATTTCGATATTTTTTTTAGTTTTGCGATTTTTACCTTTCCACGTCATTTGCGACCCCATGTTTCATTGCATTTTTTGTTCGTCTTGATGAGTACTATCATCCCCTAAGTTTGTTGAAGCATTTCAGATATACCTTGTATATATATATATATATATATATATATATATATATATATATATATATCCCCATTTCACTTAGCAACTTATTTGCGATTCAACTTAACTTTCAAAGTTTTTCACTTTTAATAAACGAAATTCCAAGCTTTTTTGAGAAATTAAAATACAGTCTTAAACGTTTCAATATCTGCTTAGTAGTCAAACGACCTGCGAAATTAAAGAATGTCATCATTAAAATTGACCCAATTAATTTTGAAAATTACTGAAGAGTTTATGAAATATCATTTATTTGAGCGGGTGGATCAAAGAGGGTATGACTAGCAGAAAATTTAAGTATAGAAATAAGTCGGAAATTGTACGCCATACGTGGCAAATGTGATGCGTTCGTACTATAACTATTTTTATAAATATTCAGGTCTTGTTGCAATAGCTGTTGCACTCTTATGCAAAAATGCATGAATACAAAATTTATTACGATTATATACACTAAATTCAGTACTACGGAAATAATAGAGCTCCATCAAAATAGGGTGCAATCACCATGGCAATCTAGAAACGTTACCTATCATGGGATATTATTGAATTAATTACGTATGATAAGATTTAATAGAATAATCCCCATGTCAACCTCCTATCATGGAATATCAATGAATTAATTACATATGATAGGATTTAATAGAATGAAGAAAACCTTTTATTAATATGTTTTTAAGTTTTGATTCGACTTTCATAAAATTTTAAAGGACTCGACAAAATTCTGCGTCGATTAAATGTATTAAATTTCAAACCATTCGGTTTGGTAGTTTTTGCGCTGTTATATGCGGACAGACGGACGGACGGATCAGACGACGACTATAAGTGCTACTTATTTATATAATTACGAACGCACCTAAAAAGGAGCATGTAGCTGATATTAACTATAATAGAAAAAAAAAAGCCCTTGCAAGATTATACCAAGAAGAAACCATGTAAATAAATTTTAATGAATTTAAGATAATTTTTCCCTTCAGTCTATACTATCCATTCATTATAAGAGAAACCATAGAGACTGTAACACGCAAAAATTCAACATGTAACGATGCAGCTTCATTTAACCTGAAAACTATGGCTCGAGTTACTGTAGTGTTACAAAAATAAAAATAAACTTCTAACAAGGAAGGTCTCCATACGGGCATACTCCGAAAAATCTGGAAAAAATATATAATGTTATAATAATGAGGATTAGATATGTTTATAAAACAATTTCGGCGGATACTCGATAGAGTGTCCGTAAAAAAATAATGAAAATTTCGTTATTTGGTGATTTATAACCAGTTGGCGACGGAATGAGATTTAAAAAAATATTATTTATGTCAAATACTCTTTAAGGTGCAAATGTTTTATGTTGTATTTGTTTAAATAAATTTTATTTAGTTTCATCAGTTTCAATTTGTTTTAACTATAGTTTTGTGATATATATATACTTATAATGAAAGTTAACTATGAAGTTTTATTAATTTAAACGAAATTTAAATTAATTAAATTTGGTTTTAATCTGAAAATTAAGTCCAATTGAGCACAGTCGAATCAACTTTATTGCTATGGAAACAAAAACTTCTCCGATATTGAAACGTATAACTGCAGCATTCTTCATCTGGCCTTGATTTTTAATTACGCTTAAATATATGGATATATTTTTCAATATGAAAATATTTTTTTATATATGAATTATTTTAACAGTGATAAAATTAAACAGTTGCAGCAAGAAGCAACATAAATATGCAATGCAAAATAATGTATGCATTAAACTCTCTGATTAAGTTTAAATGCATTAAATATTTTTTACACACATTCTAAAAATCAACTAACAAGCAATTTTCAGATGCATTAAAATCGTTTGCTTTTGGCGAGGGAAAGTGCTGCTCGCCAAATCGCGTGACGCTTTCGTCTTTTCGCGCCAAATACTGGAAAGCATTTTATTTTTTTACAAACTTTCTGCTGTAATTCCGCCTCTAAATTTGACTGATCTTTTATTACATACATAAGTAGTTTAATTAATTTTTTTTTCAAAATATTTTGAGTATGCTCAGTAAGGAGACCTTCCTTGTAAGTAAAATCAAACAATAACGTGCATAATATGAAAGAGAACGTAGAAATTCGAATAGTGGCGTTTCATAGACCGTGCAGATTAAGAATATTTTTATTTATTTGTTTTGAAAAAGACTCGGGTAGAGTCAAAACATGTAAGCAGTCAAATCAACCTATTTTTGATGTTTTTAAAGTTTTAATTTACGCCTTTTAGCAATTAAAATTAGTATAGTATATATTAACTTTCATCTTTATCGGTATCCCCCGAAATTTGTTTGGGTAAATCACTTGTTCAATATTTTCTAATATTCAAATTGCAACTGTATTTGTCCAGTACGTGATTCTTTTAAGAACGATTTAGTTTTCCTTTCGAATAGATATTTGAATATATAACTCGTTGTTTTCTTAAGTATTCTTATTAGGTGCGTTCGTAATTATATAAATACGTAGCCCCTATAGTCGTCGTTCAGTCCGTCTGTCTGTCTGCCCGCATATAACAGCGCAAAAACTACCCAACCGAATCGTTTGAAATTTAAAATATATAATTGTTGCATAATTTTGTCGAGTCATTTCAAATTTTATGAAAATCGGATGTATAGATTAATTACAGGGACCGTCAAAAGTTTTCCGTTACATTACGGCCAATGGGTAGAAATATTTCAAGTGCATTTTAATGATGTTACAGCCTTTCGAACAGAATTGATATGAACTTATTAAGTGCACTGAAATATACATTCAGTACAATATACCGTGCAAAAAATATTTATAAAACTAGTTATAGTTCGAACGCACCTCATTTGCGCGTTTGGTGTGCAATTTCCAACTTGTTATCTTTGGTAGGGGAAAGAATAATTTAGTTACAGAGCCGAAGGGTTAAACAGAGCTGACCTTCATCTTTTTGTCTCGACACATATATTACAATATATACATATATTACAATTCTGATCATAAAATCAAATATTTTAAAATATTTTAAAATATAATCAAATATTTATAATATATACCCTGTATACATATACTGCTGAATTGAGATCTAGTTATACAAAGGAATATCATTCACAGTGATATTTGTCCTCTTTATATTAGCTATTTCCTATATGTCTAGGAAGATACATTTCCAGATAATCTTGAGCATTACTCATTGCATTGCATTTTCGGGTTACAGTTTCAACGTTTGGCTGCTCAAAGGTAATATATTGAATTTTTAACAGAGATCATTAAGAGTAAAAAACAGTGTAGGGATAGAGATATATTAAATACATATTCCTTTCGGTTGTGAATGGTAATTCGCGTAGGTCTCTCAATATTGAATTTTGAAAATCAAATTTCTCCGTAGATGTCAAACAGAAAAACATTAAATGAATTTGTGAAGAAAGTCCTCGTCCAATTCAGAGTCAAAGAAACTGAGGGGTGAAGAAAATCATTTTTTGTTCCACAAAGAATGAAATGTCTATATATTTATATGAAATTGTCGCGTTTTGAAATTGAGAAGTGAAATTTGACGCATGGTTGTGATTTCGTTTTTTTATTCTGCCTATGAAAACTTGCAGATGAAATAATACACTATGACGCAAAAGTTTAGACAATGACGTCATTCAGCTTTAAAATGTAGAATTATGACGTTAGAATTACAAAAACCTGTAAATATATTCAAAAACTGATTTAAAATGCTATGTACAAAAGACAGTCGTTTTATTTGCTATAATACTAATTTTTTTCATAAAAATTCAAATGTGCTTGTCGCAAAAGTTTAGACACTATTCTAAATTTCTTTGAATATTCGCTGGCATATGCAAATTTAGAATCGATGATGTCACAAATTTGGAGTACTTAAGTTCTGCAAACGATTGCGCTTCATAGTCGACATGCCGAGAGCTAAAGAAATTCAAGTGAATGAGGTTTCAAGGATTTGGCAGTTGAAAGGTGAAGGGAAGAGCGTTTCTGAAATTTCTGCTATTATTAATAGGTCAAAAAAATCTATTTATCGAGTTTTATCGAGTGGTTCCGAATATAAAGCAAAATGTCGGTCTGGGAGGCCACGTGTGACAAATGTACGAGAGGATCGCCTGATACAAAGACTAGCGAGTACTCAACAAATGAACGTACGTGGAGTTCAAAGCTCATCGGGACTCTCTGTATCAAAGGATACGATTCGTAGACGAATTTTGGAAAAGGAACAATCGTTTATAGCAAAATGCAGAAGAAACCAGCTCTGAAACCACATCATAAGTTACAAAGACTTATGTGGGCTCGAAAGCATATGTCATATGGAGAGAAATGGCAGTCAGTCATATTTAGCGATGAAAAAAAGAGGAATCTGGATGGTCCAGATGGTTGTTTATCGTATTGGCATGACTTGCGGAAGGAACCTCGACGTTTTTTTAGTCGCAGACAAGGAGGGGGCTGAGTGATGGTTTGGGCAGCCTTTTGCTATAATGGACAAATATCTCTGACCTTCACCAGTGGTCGTCAAACTTCACAGCATTATACACAGACATTAGAAGAAAACCTACTGCCATTTGCTGAGCTTCTAGGGGGTCCTCAGTGGGAATTTCAGCAAGACAATGCTTCAATTCACACTGCAAAACATTCAAAATCTTGGTTTAATTCCCATAATATAAGAGTTCTCGACTGGCCAGCATGTAGCCCAGATCTTAACCCTATAGAAAACCTTTGGAGCATCATGTGTTGCAAAGTTTATAGCAACGCTAGACAATACTCTTCTGAAAAGGAACTTAAGACATCTATTGAGAATGCATGGTACGATATCGATCCACAAACTATGCAAGATTTAGTTTCTTCCATGCAATCTCGTGTATATGACGTAATACATAAGCATGGATGCGCAACCAGGTTTTAAAAATTGTTTATTTCGATTTTATTTAATTTGTGTCTAAACTTTTGAGACAGCAGTTTATTTTTGTTACCATTTAATTTATTGCAATATGCACAATTCCACTTTTCTTTGTTATAAATATTGTTTATATGTACAGCACATTAATTTCAAGCAGTGATTTGAAAATTGAATAAATATTTTTCAAAGTATGTAAGAATTTCTTCATTGTCTAAACTTTTGCGTCATAGTGTATTACATTGTGTTACAAGTCGGCGGCAATATTGTTTACTAAAATTATGCAGTGTTTGAAAGTGTTTTATGATCTGTACGTATGTATGATTTTTAATTCTCGTTTAATGGTATAAAGTTAATAAGACTATAAAAGCGGCTGTTTTCAAAAACTGAACATAAAATTTTTGTATTATAATGTTTATAATGCTTATTATATTTATACAATGATACAAAATATTTAGGTTCACAGAAATTGTTAAACACACCTATTTTTGATGGCCAAACTTAGCTATTTTTTACATTTTAGATACATTTTAATGGCTTTTTAGGTGCGTTCGTAATTATATAAATACATAGCGCCTATAGTCGTCTTCTAGTCCCACCGTCTGTCTGTCTCTCTATCCGCACATAACAGCTCAAAAATTACCAAACCAAATGGTTTGAAATTTAATATATATAATCGTTGCAGAATTTTGTCCAATCATTTCAAATTTTATGAAAATCGAATCAAAACTTAAAAAGATATTAATAAAAGCTTTCTTCATTCTCTTAAGTCCTATCATACGTAATTAATTCAGTGATATCGCATGATAGGTAATGATTCTAGGTTGCCATGGTGATTACGTCCTATTTAAGATGGAGTCATATTATTTCCGTATTACTTAATTCAGCATATACTATAATCGTAATAAATTTTGCATTCATGCATTTTTGCATAAAGGTGCAATAGCTATTACACCAACATCTGAATATTTATAAAATTAGTTACAGTACGAACGCACCTAATTTGCCAAGTTTGATGTACAATTTCCGTCATGTTATATTTGACATATTTATTCTACACAGGTTGACGTATGGAGGGAACATCCAGCTAGACTTAAATGTTTCAAATTTGCGTGGTAATATCTGCAAGACTTTACAAACTAAAATTAAATCCATTAACTTATTTTCACTAACAGCTTTAAGTACATTATTTAAGTCGCTTCAAAGGGTTTTTAACTTAGCTATGACAGTTGAGACATTATAAAAAAACTTTAAATGAACATTAAATTTCAAAAAAATTATTACATTCATTACAATTATTTAAACATTTTCTGCTCTAACTTGCTACTTTGTAATTACATTAAGTAATCAATCACTTAAATCCTCCCCAACCCCGCATGAAATTTATACCTCCCCATCTTTTTTCCCATCCGCCAGCACACAAAGTTTATATAGTTTTTTTTCTCTTGATCTTTTGCCCCATTTGTTATTTTATTGTACTAATAAATAAATAATGTTCTATATACCCTACATTACTTCTACATTCAAAAATTTCTTATTTAATAAATTGCAAGCCCACCACTTGAATTACCTCTAGTTTTGATTTCGCCTCAATCGGAGCAGTAGAACCACTCCAAAGACCTTTCAAGTGGATAACTTATTTCTTGCTATCCCTGTACTTAAAATTTCAACTCTTAGCAATCGAGACGCTCAACTAAAACAATTTTGTTACTATTACAGGTATAAACAAGTAGGGTCGCTGTAATCAGCTTCTAAGCAAACTTCAAAAATTGTTTTTTTTCAAAAGGGACGAGATATCTTATAAGAACTCAATGAAAACTTCATATTTTACAGTTACAAAACGACAACGAATGACACTGATTAACATATTCGCAAGGTTTTGTTTTTTTATTTAATAGATACATCCAACTAGTGTGCTTGACATCAAGTGTTTGCTTATAAGCCGTCGTCGATGTACAATGTGTCCAGTAAAGTCCCTTACCACCCTCTTAACTTCGGAACGGCTGCTGCTATATTCATAAAGTGGTGTCTAAGTAAAGTAGCCATGCGCTACTGAATGAAACTGCCTACGGTGCCACCTGGTGGAAAACTGCGGGTTAGCATTACTATCTCGAAAACGGAAAGAGATAGGGAAAAAGAGTGATTTACAAAGTTGTAGAGCATCATCGATTTAGTACGAAAAGGCACGTTGTGGACATTAAAGCGAAGAATAGAACGATTAAAATGCCCAATTATTTGTTCGTGATTTCCTACACTGTGACGTCACGAAACTTGAACGGAAGGAGAAATTATTATCTTTCGTACAAATGTGTATCCAAATGTGCATTGCAGCTGACGGTGAGAAGTTTGAACATCTCAAATAAAGGTATATTGTTATAACTAGTTGTTTTTTCTTTCTAAGATCGTTTTGTCACGTCACAGCATAGGAAATCACGTAAAAACAAATGCGTGTTTTAACCGTTCTATTCTTCGCATTAATTTCCACAAGTTGTCTTTTCGTTCTAAATCGACGATGCTTTATAACTTCGTAAATCACTTTTTTCTCTATCTTTTTCCGTTTTCGGGATAGGAATGCTAATTCCACAGTTTTTCTAAAGGTGTTCCACCCACGCCATAGGTGGTTATTCAGTAGCGAATGGCTTTACAACACCTAGACACCACTTTTATGAATAAGCAGCAGCCTTTCCGAAGTTAAGCGGGTGGCAAGAGACTTTAGTGGGCATACTGTATAAGGACAGGATAGACACAAGAAAATAGACAATACCTGAATATTACATCCGAGAACCCCACAAAGAGTGTGCAACGGAGTCACGGGAAATTGAACCAAACACTTCCATGCATTCGAAACTAGAAAGGAAAGCTTCAATTATTCTCACACACGAGTTACCATACAAGAACAGCGAACAATGGTTCGCATTCTAAACGTGTCTCACTCAGAGTACCTTTATGATGTGAGTGGTGAACGTTTCTATCACAAAATTACTGAAATTTTTAAAGCGTGTTAAAAATGTAACGTTTGTAACGTGTTTGTAACGTAAATGTAATGTTTTAACACTGTTAAAAATATGCAGCTTTAGCTGCATAGTCACGCACCGCTTATATAGAATATCTCTATTCTGACCAATGAGAATGCTCCGTAGAATAGTAATCGTTATTTATAAAAACGGTGGAGTGACTATGCAGCAAACGCTGTAGATTTTTAACAGTGTATAAATCTAAGTGTAAGGGAGAGAGGGGGAAATGTAGCAGGTTCAGACCCAGCAAGTAACATCAATTTGCTCAACGAACGCTATAGATTCCGTGTTCAACCAAAGTAATCAAAATGGCTGAATAAATTGCCTTTAAACTTTCTTAAGTACATTATAACAGAAAAAAAAAAACGAGCTTGTTTTTTTTTTTTTTTTTTTTTTTTTTTTTTTTTTTTAATCTCATTTAAGCGTGTGGATTTGTATTAAATTCAAAATTTCGTTACTTGGATGCAGAATAATTAATATCGTTCATATAAAACTTTTTTTCTAATATGTTGCACCCACATCTTAGAAAGAAAGAGAGAAAGAAAAAAAAAGGGGGGTTGATAAATTTAGAATCATTAACATGAAATTTAAAAATACAAAAGTAAAGTCATATTTATTTATCAAACGCGCATTATTTTTTTAAACATTAAAATTAAATGTGAATTAAAATTAATAAAACGTTAAAATGTTATTATGATGGCTTTAAATAAGTGTACTTTTCATTCATTTTCCCTTGTGCAATTAACAAATTATTTTGCTATATATTAAACATAGTATTTGTCTGAAAATGTCTTTTTAATACCTTCCAACATAATTAAAAATTGTTCTCGGTTTTTCTGCCTGCTGTCTGTCCTCTAACTCTCGTAAATGTACTCGCATTGCCATGTAATTGATTTTAATAAATACAAGATTATCTTTCGTACAAGTAATAACCAGGAAGCCATTATAAGAGAACCCCTCGAAATAATTTCTAATAAAGATATAGTTTGTAACGATGCATTGTCATATGACATCCATGGAGTTTGGAAGAAGTTGCTACACAATAGATGAACGCTTGTTTCGTTAGAAATTTGAATACCTTTTTGAGTCACCTTATCTTCCATACCATCCTTAAATTACAATGGTCTTTCCTAGACGAATAAGCTCAAAGAGAAATAAAAACATAAATATAACCACTGAAGATGGCTTGTGAATTGGCTGAAAATATTTTGGGTTCTTAATGGATTTTTAAGGTATTTTAATATAAATCAGATGTGAATTCCCAACTGGGCGAAAAATGTCAGGATCAGGATTCGAACCAGGGATCTCTTGGCTGAAGTCACCAATGCTCTACCACTTGAGCTATCCCGGACGAATCTGGTGAAACTTTTTCCCCCTTCTAACCTTTTTGATTATAGCATCTGGTCTGAAATCGGAATCAGCTAAACAGGATAAATCGCAGGTAACGGAACTCCAATTAAAATAATTGTGTTAAAATTAATCTAGTAATTTAATGTATTTTAAATGATTTTATATTATATGTATGCATCTGTAAGATATTTTAGTACATTTTTGTGCTTTTTTTATGTGAATTTTGAGTTATGCTATTGGGGGTTTACTATGTTCGCTGATGGATTGTATAGCATTTATAGTTCGTTTACAGGGATATTCAAAATCTCTCCCTATATTATGGTCCATGGAGAAAAATTGCTTCCGGTGTATCTTAATGATGCTACACTATTTCAAACATAATGAAACTAACAAGCATTTCAAATGTACACTAATGCATCCTTTCTATAGAATATGGTGTGCAAAGCATTTATCATTCACTTTTACAGAGTCACGTGAAAGAATTATGTTACATAAGCTATTAAGGGAGGGGGGGGGTGAAATGGAGAGGATATAAAAGTGGTATCCCATAGTTTCTTTATGCTACTAACGCTGGCAATCCCAAGATTGCAGAATCAGATAGTATATTTAACTTTGTACCTGTACCTCATCAATAACAATCCAATTCCCTTTCAGAATGGTTTTTAGAGTATTGTAAAATATTTTAAGGGGTCTCAGGACTCTTGAAATTGGAAAAAATGAAGAAAAAAGACCATTTTTAGCATTTAATATCTTCAAATGTATTTGATTTTAAGACACATTTTTTATTGAAATGAAATATATAAATATGTTCTTTCATTTCACGTATTTAAAAAATTACAAGGTGCATTTACAGGGAGCTCGAAACTGTCAGACTTTTGACGAGCAGAAAATTGACGTAAGGATTTAAAAATAAAATTTGCGACTAGAATAAATATTTTGGTGCCTACTTATACTTCAGATTGTAATAATTACCTTGAATCTAAATAAATTTGTATTTAAAGCATTTTCATATTTTTAATACAAAGTTGTATTTAGCTAATGCAAAATTTAGAAAATTTCAACAATATAATCACCTAAATAGATATTTTTTGAACACTAAAAAGGAAATTTTAGGTTCAGTTTATACAGACTAACATAAAACATGTGTTTTGAAAATTTTATGAAAAAATATTCAGAAGTGTTTAAGATATCGCGCGTGTTACGCCCAAAAACGTCATTTGGAGAAAAATGACTTAAAAATTTCGGAAACGCCGCTTCAGCTAGTGAGCTGGTATAATTCTAAAGGCCATAACTTCTGTTCTAATGGGAATTTCAAGGAAACAATTATATCAAAATGTTCAGAAAAAAAGGAATTTAACATCTAAAAAAATCAAAATTAAAAAAAAAAAAATTAATGCTTTTTGAGTCCTAAGACTCCTTAAGGAACTCAGAATATAATCTTGTTTCTCAAATACCTGGCAACTTTTATTTTCTTTCTTTCAATTTCTGAATAAATAAAATTACCACTTTGAGTCCGAAATCGCCCAATCCCGAAAACTGACATAAAAATCGAACCCGGGCTCGGGCTGGACTTGTCTCGTCTCTAGTGTATATCAGATATTTCAATTCTTAATTGACTAAATAATCAGCCACCAATGTGAGTATTGCTGCAAAAATTATTTAGCAGAAATGACAACATTAATTGAGTAATCAATAACAATATAATATAAACGAAAAGTTTATATACGTCCTGAATTACTCTAACAATTCAAAGAATCAAAATAAAACTTTACACAAGCACTGATGACACTATTCTTCTTTTTTCTTTTCGCATGACATGTGTCCAAAAAGAAAACAAAAAAAGAATACCTTATTTGTCATTCTAAGCCAGTTTTATGTCTTGCAGCAAAAACAAGAAAAGTTAAGTAAACACGTTCAGAATTTCGAATTCCATACTATACTTAGATTTATTTATTATTATTTTGTTTTATCATTTCTTTATATGAATAAACATTTAGCACTTTTTTTAGAGCATTTTATCGCAAAAATAAAATGTAAAATTAAACGCGATTCAATGCGATTTGCATTTAGTTTTTGAGGATAAATTAGATTTTAGAGTAAAAATCGGAAAATTTGTAACGAAATTAGAAAAACAAATTGCCTCATTGACAATTTACGCTTCAAAGTATAAAAAATTAAAAAAATTCCTTTTAAGATCTTTTAAGATGTTTTCATTCTGATTATTCTACACCTACACTGTCAGACAAATTCGTCTTTATACACTAAATTAGCTGTCATTTTTAAGCAAATCATTTCCGTACTCCTAGAAAACATGCTTTTTCCGTTAATTTTTCCCGGAAGTTTGAAAAAGAGAGGAAAATTCCGTTATTTCTTTTCACGCATGCGTATTGGCTGCATAATATTAAAGTTCGAATTTATTTTTTAAATGAAAAACCAAAAATTCAATAAATTAAATTTTCTGATTTATTAAAAACAAACAAACAAAAATAATACTTTCTAGTTTAAAAAAGTAGTAATTTTCTTATTCATTTAAACTTATTCGGAATTTATCATTTTAGAGCATTAAAATAACTATTCGTATGCAAAATATAATCTAAACGAACACATTCAAAAAAATGTATAGTACTTCAATCAAGCTAAAAAATTGATTCTATTCAAAAAATCAAACATATCTTCACGAATTTAAATAAAAATTTAATATTCATATTTTACATCTAACAATCAAATTATGTCTCATTAAAAATATCTCTAACATGTAATAATTGTTATCCTCTATTATTCTATAACTGTTAAAACACCAAAAATTATTTCATAACGACGAACTGTTCCTGCAATTAAGTTTAAATTTCAGAGCTTTCTGAACAATAAATTTAAAAAGCCTTACTAATCCTGATCAAGAAAACAGAGATGGGTACTGCCGGCCCCGATCCTTCATACATTATATAGCCACAGAGCTTAGTTTAGTTCTTACCAATCCCCCATTTCAAGAAACCCATATCTTCATTTTAACCCACCTTCGGCCAGGTGCTCGCTTGCCGGGCCGAATGGTTAAGAAACTGGATTCGAGCGGAAACAGTTTCAAATCAAAGCGGATCCATGGGAGAATGAGAGACGCATATTTAAAAAACTCCTTCTTTCAGATTACGGAAATTTTCTGTCCTAGAACAGAAAATAAAAAGAATGGAAATTTCTTCAATTCTCAGAAATAAACCAGCTGCAATGCTGCCAGTAATATTTCCGTGAATTGAAGAAAATATCTCTGAGTGTATAATACACTATCTCAATATTTACATACATCCTTTTTCTACTTATGTAATTAAACAGAAAAAAAAAAAGACTGCTATTTCTTATTACGCAATTACAACATAACCTCGAACAAAAATATGCATTAACCCCTTCCGAGTCATTCACGATTCCGAAAAGCGTTCTTTATCTTTAGAAAACTGAAAACCAATATATTTTCGAGATTTAAAGAAGCACTTATAAAGAGAAATTGTTTTCTGTTTTTTCCTACTCGTTTTCGGAAACGTTTTCGGAACGAATTTCATCCGTGAACTCGATGAGGTGATTGTCTCTGCTGCCGGCTCCCTGTCTATGAGGTTATTAAATACTTTCGTTCGTTGTTATATTCTATTTTCCAAGAAAAAGAAACATTTCTCTTTTTTTACAGTGTAGATACACTGTCAGAAAAACTCGTCAATATCCACTAAATTATTCCTCATTTTTTAACAAATAGTTTCCGTACTCCTAGAAAACATGCTTTTACCGTTAATGATTCTCGAAAGTCTGAAACAGAGAGGAAAATTCCGTTATTTCCTTGCACGCATGCGTATTGGCTGCATTAATATTAAAGTTCAAATTTATTTTTTCAATAAAAAACCAAAAATTCAATAAATTAAATTTTCTGATTTATTTAAAAACAAACAAACAAAAATAAATCTTTCTAGTTCAAAAAAGTAGTAATTTTCTGATTCATTTAAACTTATTCGGAATTTATTTTTTAGAACATTAATATAAATATTCGCATGTAAAATATAGTCTAAACGAACACATTAAAAATAAAATCCCTGCCGGCCCGGCCTACAGGCAGGGGTAGATTTCGAAGTTAAGTATACTAATTTCACCAACAAAAACTAAATCATTATTAGATATAAATCCACTTTAACAGTTTTATCTGTCTGCTTTTGACGAGTTTTTATTTCCTTTTTATAAAATAGCTGGTTTTATCAGAATCATGTTAAGGCGATATTAAAAAAATATTTTTCCATGCTCAACAACTCAAAATTTTCTAGCACATTTTCAGATTTATTTTTAATTAAAAAATATATATATATGAAACATGCTGACGTGATCTTTGAAAAGATTTATAAGCGACCTGTGTTTTTATTTTTCTTTCAATTAATTAAAACTTGATTAATAAACAATTATTTTCTCAGTAGGGCAATATTTTTCGTTTCTAACACAATCGCTTCGGGAAATTCCGTTCAATATGCCCACTTTGACATCATATTTGGAAATATATTCTGCCTCTATCAAAAAATCGATCATTATTGTACATTATATAGTTTCTGAATAAGCGAATCTACCAACTGGATGCATTTGAGAGCAAAAATGAATTTAAAAATGAGTCAGAAAATAAGCAGTTTGGATTTGAATGCACCCTTACTTAGATGATTTTTTTCTTCAACCGCTATGTATTTTTAATTTGGTTTTGCTGTAAGAATTGGTCCTATCCAAAACTTGTCTATATAGATGTTGTAGACAATATTAAGAAGATATATGATAAATTCATGGGGATTTTATATCTTTTGAATTGACAGAGTTATGGATTTTTTACTTCTTCAAACCCCCTTTCTGTTATTGTTTTTAATTTTTTTTGCGGTACGAATTAGTCCTATCAAAAACTTGTGGCTGTAAAAATTGTTGATAATATTAAGAAGATTTATAATAAAATTAAATTAATTGGAATTGATATCTTGAAAATTGACGAAGTTATGATTTTTTTTCTCCCAAAAACCCTATTTTTGGCGCCCCTTGAGCCCATTTTTAACTTTATCAAAAATCTGAGATACATACAATTTTGGCCCTATTTTTAGAAGTAATAAAAACTTTAAACTGATTTGATATGTACAAAAATTAAGAAGTTATGGGGGGTTTTCGGTTTTCACAAAACCCCTCCCTATTTCCATCCCCTTGGTCCGATTTTGCCCATTAACGAACTTGACCGAGATTTTATGCCCATTGATTTTATGTATCAGTTTGGAAGAGATTGGTGCAGAATTACGAAAGTTATCGTGTCCAGAAGAAAGTGATATATATAGATAGATAGATAGATAGATAGATAGATAGATAAAGTTTTTTACTGAGGGTGGTTTTGGGTTCTAGGGGTCATGATCGGTGTAGATCTGCAAAAATTTTTCAGAAATTCCAACATAGGAACGATCCCAATAGGTAGTATTTCATACGAAATCTACCTAAAATGTATAGTACTTCAATCAAGCTAGAAAATCGATTTTATTCAAAAAATTAAACATTTCTTCTCGAATTAAAATAAAAATATAATATTCATATTTTACATCTAACAATCAAATTATGTCTCATTAAAACACTCACGAACGAACTTAACAAACATTTTCGTGTTAGTTAAACATGAAAATGTTTACTTGAGAACAGATAGCTTCCGAAAACGTATATTCTGGTTTGAGAAAACTGATCAGTATACATTATAAATTACTCGGAAATGTTTCTCAAAATCAGTGGAAGCAAAAGAAACTGTTTTTATAAATGCTTTTTTAAATCTCGCAAATAAATTTATTTTTGTGGTTTCTAAAGATAAAGAATCATTTTCGGAATCCTGTGTTACAAGAATGATAGACCGGGAGCCGGCAGCACAGACAATCACCTCATCGAGTTCACGGATGAAATTCTAGGATTAGTTAAATCTTGATTCCCATATTAAAACGCAATCGGTCTGCCAAGCCATATCTTGGCGGAAAACACCTAAAAACCCGATTTTAGCGATTGACTCGTAGGTCTGCCTTTGAGTTTTCCTGCACCAAAAGGTAAGAAAACATGGAGGACTGGGAGCAGGAAACACAATGGTAAACCTACGAGTCAGCCGCTAAAATAGGATTTTCAGGTGTTTTCCACCAAGATATGACTTAGCAGACCGATTGCGTTTTAATATGCGAATCAAGATTTAACTAATCCTAGAATTTCATCCGTGAGCTCGATGAGGTGATTGTTTGTGCTTGCCGGCTCCCGGTCTATGAGATTATTGTATATTTTGTTCGTTGTTATATTCTATTTTCCAAGAATAAGAAACATTTCTCTTTTTTTTACAGTGTAGATGCACTGTCAGAAAAACTCGTCAATATACACCAAATTATTCCTCATTTTTTAAAAAATAATCTCCGTACTCCTAGAAAACATGCTTTTTCCGTTAATTCTTCCCGGAAGTCTGAAAAAAAAGGGAAAATTCCGTTATTTCCTTGCACGCATGCGTATTGGCTGCATTAATATTAAAGTTCGAATTTATTTTTTAAATGAAAAACCAAAAATTCAATAAATTAAAATTTCTGATTTATTTAAAAACAAACAAAGAAAAATAATACTTTCTAGTTTAAAAAAGTAGTAATTTTCTAATTCATTTGAACTTATTCGTAATTTAATTTTAGAGCATTAAAATAACTATTCGCATGTAAAATATAGTCTAAACCAGAGTTTCCTAAACTGTGGTCCGCGGACCCTGTGGGTCCGCACCACTTGAGGACCTCGGGGTCCTCAAGATCAGAGTTTAATTCAGATTTTTTTTCTTTGGCAGGAATTTCTGTATCTGTAGTTGTGGATAAATGCAGAACTAGAATTCTAAGTATAGGGGTAATTATAAACAAAAAATAAACACCTAAATCTAAATCTTTCGACGGCGAAATTTCAATGCTGGGGAAGGAATTTTATAAGATTGATAAAATTCCTCCTGAAGACTTTTGCGGTATTTACAATATACAATGCCCGTCTGGTTTGCCCTATATTGGACAAACTAAACGACAACTCCGTTACTGAATTTATGAACACATAAACTATGTTAGGAAAAAATCATTACAAAAATCCGCTGTTGTTTCTCTTTGGTGGTGGGGGGGGGGGGACGAAATTTCAACTTTGATTCGGCCACTATTATCAAGAAATGCAATAATCTTTCAGATTTAGATTTTCTTTTTTTGAAGCTGTTCATATTCATAAATTTAGAAAGTCCCTGGTCAACGATTTTTCCAGTGTTCCTTACATCTCACCTTTCTAAGTGGATTTTTTATGTCACGATGCTTCACATCCGCATTCATCAAAATGGTTGCTGGAAAATGGTGGTCTTTCGGTTCATCGTTTATTGACATTTGGGTGTTCGTCTTTCAATTTCATGTGTTTGAGGGAAATGTTGATTTTATTTTATACTCTGATGATATCTCATAAAATGTCTACTTCTGTTCATTTTCATAGAGCTTGATTTGTGTTCGAACGTTGGTTTTTCAGTGATTTAGTTTTCCAAACAAGTTATTTATTTAAAAAAGATCTATACCATTAAATTATTATTTTTCTTTAATCTTACATTAAGAAAAAATTTGTTGGGGGTCCCCGAAATGCATATCATATCAAAGGGGGTCCGCTAGATTACAAAGTTTAATAATCGCTGGTCTAAAGGAACACATTAAAAAATGTAAAGTACTTCAATTAAGCTAAAAAAATCGATTTAATGAAAAAATCAAACATTTCTTCTCGAATTTAAATAAAAATATAATATTCATATTTCACATCTAACAATCAAATTATGTCTCATTAAAAATATGTCTAATATGTAATAAGTGTTACCCTCCATTATTCTATAACTGTTAAAACACCAAACATTATTTCATAACGACGAAATGTTCCTGCAATTAAGTTTAAATTTCAGAGCTTTCTGAACAATAAATTTAAAAAGCCTTACCAATCCTGGTCAAGAAAACTGAGATGGGTACTGCCGGCCCAGATCCTGCATGGATTATATAACCACAGAGTTTAGTTTAGTTCTTACCAACCCCCAATTTCAAGAAACTCATATCTTCATTTTAAACCTACCTTCGGCCAGGTGTTCGCTTGCCGGGCCGAATGGTTAAGAAACTGGATTCGAGAGGATTCGAGCGGAAATAGTTTCAAATCCAAGCGGATCCATGGGAGAACGAGAGACGTATATTTTAAAAACTCCTTTTTTCAGATTACGGAAATTTTCTGTCCTAGAACGGAAAATAAAAAGAATGGAAATTTCTTCAATTCTCGGAAATAAACCAGCTGCAATGCTGCCAGGAATATTTCCGTGAATTGAAGAAAGTATCTCTAAGTGTGTAATACACTATCTCAATATTTACATACATCCATTTTCTATTTATGTAATTACACAGAAAAAAAAGACTACTATTTCTTATTACTAAATTACAAGATAACCTCGAACAAAAATATACATTAACCCCTTCCGAGTCATTCACGATTCCGAAAAGCGTTTTTTATCTTTAGAAAACCGAAAACCAATATATTTTCGAGATTTAAAGAAGCACTTATAAAGAGAATTTGTTTTTTTGTTTTTTGTTTTTTTGTTTTTTCTTCAACTGGTTTTCGGAAACGTTTTTGTAGTGTACTAATCAATTTTCTCAGACCGGAATGTCGGTTGTTAGGATGCTATTCATTCTCAATTGAGCATTTTCAGTTACGTAACTAAATTTATACAAACGAGAGTAATATATATATATATCAGTTTTAATGATAGTGTTACTGCTATTAATTTATTATATTTGTCCGTGAAACATGTTTGTTGAACCTGAAAATGTTTACTTGAAAACAGATAGCTTCCAAAAACGTATATTCTGGGTTGAGAAAACTGATTAATATGCACTATAAATTACTCGGAATTGTTTCTCAAAATCAGTGGCAGCAAAATAAACTGTTTTTATAAATGATTTTTTTAAATCTCACAAATATATTGATTTCTGTGGTTTCTAAAGATAAAGAATGCTTTGTGGAATCCTGTGCTACAAGAATGATAGACCGGTAGCCGGCAGCACATACAATCACCTCATCGAGTTCACGGATGAAATTCTAGGGTTAGTTAAATCTTGATTCGCATATTAAAACGCAATCGGTCTGCCAAGTCATATCTTGGCGGAAAACACCTGAAAACCCGATTTTAGCGGCTGACTCGTAGGTTTACCATTGTGTTTTCCTGCACCAAAAGGTGTGAAAACATGGAGGACTGGGAGCAGGAAAACACAATGGTAAACCAACGAGTCAACCGCTAAAATAGGATTTTCAGGTGTTTTCCACCAAGATATGACTTGGAAGACCGATTGCGTTTTAATATGCAAATCAAGATTTAACTAATCCTAGAATTTCATCCGTGAACTCGATGAGGTGATTGCGTGTGCTGCCGGCTCCCGGTCTATGAGGTTATTGTATATTTTCGTTCGTTTTTATATTCTATTTTCCAAGAATAAGAAACATTTCTCTTTTTTTTTACAGTGTAGTGTAGATACACTGTCAGAAAAACTCGTCAATATACACTAAATTATTCCTCATTTTTTAACAAATAATTTCTGTACTCCTAGAAAACATGTTTTATCCGTGAATTCGTCCCGAAAGTCTAAAAAAGAGGGAGAAATTTCGTTCATTCCTAGCACGCATGCGCATGGGCTCTATTAATACTAAAATCCGAATTCATTTTAAAAACGAAAAACCAAAAGTTCTATAAATAAAGATTTTTAATTTAATTAAAAAAATAAATGAATGAAACTACACCAACAACAGAGAAAAGCAACGTTTTCGAATTTAAAAATAAATAACAATTAATTTTATCATTCATCCTAATCATAATTTATGTATTAAACTTATAAAAAAAAATATCCGCATTTAAAATAGATAATTTAATTAAAATGTTAAATGGAAAAAAATAGATTTTACTAAAAAGAAAATAATAATCGTATAAAAATGCAATATTCATATTTTACATCTATCAATCTGCATAAAAATATTTATAATTCATATTTTTATCCTATTTTAATACTAAAGTATTAAAACCCCAGCCACAGTCTCATTAAAGTCGAAATCTTCCCGAAATTAAGTTCAAAGCTTTTTAAAGAAATTAATCAATCCATCTGAAGTTACCATATTTACTTCATACTGTTTCATTAACTTACAATTGTAACCGAGTGGTTAAAGTACGGGTCTCTTAATACTAAGGTAGCTAGTCCCAATCCCAAGGTCAGAAACTTTTATTTTATCCGCATTTGCTTCAATTGGCGCATATTTTACCTTCTCTAATGGAGGGGGGGGGGGGGAAATGTTCGTATATTAACGGAAAAATCCTGGTAGCACTGCTACCAGGAAAATTTCCGTGAATTGAAGAAAGTTTTTTTGAGAGTGTACACACATTTTACTTACTTACATCAACATTCTGCTTACATACTCACATCAATATTTAGTTATGCGTGTAGGGTGGGGTCGAACATCGTTCCATGCTATTTTATCACCAAACTGTAGCAGAGAGATAAGCGAGACACCGTTTGACTGGGAATTGTATCTATTTTTCGATAATAAATGCAATTTATAAGTGCAATTATGAACATCTATAGGATGTTTTGCATGCACAATTTATACTCTAATAACTGGCATGTTATTCTTTCCCTTTCAGATGTACGTTAAATTGCTGAACAAACTGGTGTGATAAATAAAAACGACAATAATCTTGTTCCTGCCCCTTTAAAGTGGTATCACATCTTATTTGTACCTGAAGAAGAAAGACAAAGTTCTTTCGAAAGGTGCATTGCTTAAATTTATGGTGTTATTAAGAATTGTTTTGCCTTTATTTAATTTCAGGTAGAACTAACTTAAAATAACGGCTGAAACCAAATTAAGCTTTGAGTAAAGCAAATTTACCCTAAAGTATTACTGATAGTTGAAAAACGTAGCTAAAGTGTGGACACAATTTAGAGAAAATTTTCAAGCGTAAATTACAATAGCTAGAATTAGAGATAATTTTGAGGGATACAGAACTGTTCAAAATGTCCAAAAGCACCATTCATGAAGGTCACGTTTATGAACCAATCCGAGAGCGATCATTAATTTGAAAATATGAGTTAATTTTTTAAAACGTTCATTATTGTTCCATTTCACAATTCGAAATGAAGTGTACGATAGTAAAAATTTGTGTTATAATCATTCAAATTCAGTATACATTTTTAAAACAGACTGTATAAATTACAAATTGTACCACCTTTCATATTTCAAATGGTAATATCCACTTTTGCCAATTTATTCGAGTTCCTTGAATCAAAGCGGCGCGAAAAAGATATAGTTTATCTGGGAGCATCACAATAAGTCAAACAATTTCGCAAGGCCGTACTGCCTATTCCCGAACCGTTTCGGCATATTTTCCACCTCCTCATAATTTCGTCTTGGAGTTAGCTACCGAGTTTTTCTTTTACCCACAAATTAGTATAAACAAATTGAACTCGGTTCCTCGTTTCTGCACTTAATAGTTTTTTATACGAATCCTAAAAAGATCTTTTTCGTCATTCACTCACTGGTGATCATCAAAATTCTGAGATACTTATAACGATCGTAGAATGATGAAATTAGACAAACAAATAGGTTTTGTAGCACATTTAACCAGAAAAATCTTAAAACATAAAATTTCTGTCTTTAAACCTTCAAGCAGTACGTTTAGATTTGACCGTATACGTAATGCATCAAAACTGATGTTTGACGAAACCAGTATTGACAGATTCGGGATTTTGTCCCCATTTTGGAGGATTTTTGAACCTTCAGGGAAATCTTTTTGGGACAAGCAGTTCATGAGTTTTGGGAACTATCAACATTTTTGGGGGAAAACTTGGGAAATTTTTTTCACTATTTCACTTAAAGTTTGCTTTTAAATCATCTGACTACACTGGATCTGTCTCGAACTCGATTTTGATTTGGAAAATGAAAATAAAGTACAGAAATCGGAGATATCAATCATTATTCTCGTGGTCTTGCTCGTCGTTTACAACATGATAGTTTACACGCATCACAGGTGCATCATGACCTGTTTTGGACTAACCCCCCCCCCCCACCCCCCTGAATTTCCAGACCACTACATAAGTGCGGCAGATTTTTTTAGTCATTGCGGACAGACACACACTTCAGAAGGGACGACAAAACAAATTGAAAACAACGTTTTATAGGTTAAGTCAGATAGAAGTAGGTGGGGCCAACACCATCTCAGATTCATTGAAATCCCAACTCATTAGAGATGCTCTAAACCTTGAAAAACTTATTGTCGTAAACGTAGAGGTAGCTAATGCAATGATAGGCCAGCATCTTCCATTGGGAACAATTTAGAAAACAAGCATAAAAGAACTTGTTGTAAAATGTATCTCACATTCTCTTCGTTTAGTTGCGAATATGCATCCAAAATTTTGCTTATTTTATATGTTTATTTTTTATAAATGGAGAATTTTTTTTTTTTTTTTTTTTTTTTTTTTTTTTTTTTTTTAAAGCTTGATTTAAGGAAGAAATTTTGAGTTTAAATTTTTTACAAATTTTTTATAGTGGTAAATTGAAAATTGAAAATTTATTTTTTTGAGTAGAAACTGAGTTGGGGACCTTTTCGGAAAAAACCCTCATTTGGGGAAAATTTGAGAAATTTTGGGAAAATTGACGTTCGACTATCTGGCAACACTGGACGAAACCCAAATGGTATTTATCACAAACATTTTAATATCTTGATGGGAATCTTGATGGGTCCTATTTTCATTTTAATATTTCTTTTATTATTCAAATAATTTTTGAATGCACATCATAAATTATTTGAAGGAGAATTTGGTGCTTTCTTTTTTTACGGAAATATTTTTGTTGGGATATACTTTTTCTCAAATCTTCATAAATTCATAAAAACAAATGTGTTATAAGAAAGATAAATCTGAAACATAAAGCAATATGCCTTTATACTTAGTGATAAAGCCAATATATTGCATTATCCATACATTTTTAAAAATAAAATTAAGATCTTGGAAGGAAAAGTACCGTGAACATTCAATTAAATACTAGAAAGAATATATAGAAATTCTAAATATAAAATAAAATCACTTAATATTAAATATAATTCAGCATCTTTTTAAAATTACTTATTAAGATTGTTTTTATCTGTGGTTAACAGTAGACCCTTTAAACGGTTGAAAATTAAAAAGTTTCTCTATCTCGAAAACCAATTATACGAAAGACTTGTAAAAACACCTATCCCTATTTGGACACTCATTCTTTCTATGTAAAAATTAATCTTCTTCTTTTACCAGGATTTCCCTTAGTGCAGAGAGTTCCTATAACCTAAAATTTTCTTTTTGTTTTCCTCTAAAATTTTCTGTCGAATGCCTCATATTTCTTTCTGTTGTTTACGTTCGTGATCTTTTCTATTTTTCTTTCTATTTTTTTTTTCTTTTTGGTCCCTCAAACGGCGGGATGAAACCACATCTCCACACCACCACACCACGGAATGGTGGAGCTTGTGTGCTCCAGTGAATTAGAAAGCTATCCGGCGGTAGCTTGCTACTGAATCTCCGAAGACAAGCAGTTTGAAAAATTAGGTGCCAGGCAGAAGATAAACCTTGGTCACATAAGGCTAGGTCATCAGCCATAGCCTTGCCCAAAAAGTTATCTTGTTCATATGTCGAAAAAAAAAAGAGTAACATTTAACGTAGTAAATTTAATGTAGTAGTGCATGTAAATTTAATTAAATTGCTTGAACATGAATTTATTAATAATTTTTGCAACTAAAAACACATTTTTGAAAAGGAATATCTTCGTGTCCATCCCATTAAAAAAAGGAACATTTCAGTTGGGTGATGTTTTGAGAAATGAAGTTTGCTTCGCACATTCAACATTGTCGTTCTCATATATTGAACTTTTCTAACTCTATGAATATTTAAGCAAAAGTATAGAAACCGTAATGTTTCCTGGACTGCTTTGAACTAAGGAACTCATATAAACTAGTTAAAATAAGGTGGTAATATTTGAAAAGATAGTACAATTTATAATATCTAGACGAATTATTTATTTCAAAAATTGGATTCATATTCGAAAAGTTCGGCTCAATTCTCGGTGAAATGGAAATTCTCCCAACTTGCTGCATAAATTTAGGTATAAAATGGCACGGTGTGGTGCGTTTGTTTACGACGACTGTACATCTTGTAACATGCTTGCATATGAAACTTTCAATGCATACAATAGAAACAACAATCCTTTCTATAATAACTAAAAGTAAAAGTGACTAATAAAAAATCTTCCATAATCCTAATTCACAACGCAGCAGTTATGACAATAACAGTCTAACAATCATTTTCATAATTAAAATTATGCTTAAGAATCGAAGAAATGCTTGGAATTTGTTTGGCTCTCTTCACTTTATCTCATTAACCCTTTATGTACTGAATTATGAATTCATGAAAATTTTATCTTCTAAAGCATTTTTCGTGAATTGTTTAAACTACATTAGAAGATTTACATAATCATTTAATAAATTTTAGAAGGATTTTAGAAGGATTTAGAAGGATTAATTAAATTTGAATTCATAGGGATTTTGTGAAATATTTATAACCCCACTCAAATCTTTTATTTTAAATATTTTTCTTAGTATTTTGTAGAATTAGTAAATGTACAAATATAATGTTCTTACAATAGAAATATAGAAGTATTTCCGAAATCCCTCCCCCCCCCCCCCACACACACACACATACCCAACGCCAAGAAAGCTGAAAAGATGCAAAGGCAAAAGAAATCCTCCTTTTAAAAATATTTTTGTTTGTGTAACCAATGATGCTTTTGGAAGAAGTTACAGTAATGTATCTATAATGCATTCTAACCTGTATTACAACTAATAGATATATTAAATGAATTTTATAACAAGTTATTTTAATGGTACTTATAAGTACCGTCAGTAGATAAAGGGTTAAAAGGGAAATATTTCCATCAGATGAGTTTTTGAATCGATATGAAATAAAGCTTGTCACGTACATTTAACATTAGTACCCTCAAATTTTGACATCTTGTAAGTCTATGAAGCTTTTGGTAAACTATTATATACAATATCCTTTTCCTGGGATTGTTTATTCCAAGAAACTCAAAAGAGGTGTCAAAAGTTGGTTTTATCATTTCAAAATATATTATTTGAAATTTAGATTCGAAAAACATATGAACTGTAGCATATAATTTTATTAACAGAAATCGATTTCTAGATGTATCCAATATGCGAATTCAACATTACAGCTCATTCCGCCAAAGTGTTTTAGATATTTTCAAAAAACTACTCGCATTCCAATCTCTTTTGCAACGATTGATTTGTAATCAATAGCCGTAGTAATTTAACATTAAGAGTTCCAAACTTTAAATCTGTATAATTTCTAAAATACTTGACCAAATAACTTACTGGTAGATGTACAAAAGTAAAATTTATCGAAGACTTCAAATATGATGTTAAAATTAAGTGTTCAAAAAGTTAATTCTAATCAGATTATCAGAGATATGAATATAAAATAATCTCATAGATTTTCACGAAAAATTAATTTTATACAAGAAGTTATAAAAGTGAAATAAAAAAAATCTATTTATTTGAAATGCATTAAACGCAAATTATACAAGGGTAAATCAGTAGGTAGGTCACAAAAGCCAATAAAAAAACGGGAAACCAAGGCACATACTTAAAAGGCATGTTTATTTCTCTATATAATCGTCGTTTACATTGATACATTTGTCCCATCTCTTTATGAGTTTTCTAATACATGCTGCATAAAAGTCTTTGGACTGCATTCTCAGCCATCTGTGTACCTCGCATTCAAAGTCTGCATCAATCAGCTGTAGGCTAAACCATGTGAACACCCTGTTGCAGTTGCTAATGCTGTCTATTGTTGTTCGCCTGTCAGCTCTAACCATTTCCTCAAACTTCCGCACTGTTTCTTCTGTCGCAATTTCAAAAAGACTCTTCGTCAACAACTTTTGAACGCCCTGCTCGTCTTATACAACTATTGTCTCATAAATTGACATCCTGCAGTTGGACAATTATACCACCAATTGGCATATTTGGAAACAATTTACAACTAATTTCCGACTTCTCATGTCGGTTTGGGACCTACTTACTGACTTTCCCTCGTAGTATCCTGTAACAACAAATTTAAAGTGAAAACTTAGTTGCAAAATATTTTTTTGAATGAAAATTGAGATTTTTTTTCTGCAATAAAAGTATATTAATAAAATAGTTTTCATCACTTTATGCTCTTACCTCTTTTTTTTTTTTTCAAGCATTTCGTAAAATAATCATTAATTGAAAGCAACCAAATTGCCGTAAAGCAGCTGTCAAGCTGGTGTACCTAAGATAGAAAACGTTTCCTTAAATCACTTCTCTTCTAATAAGTATCATTCCTCTTCTCGAAGACCAAAACTCCTTAATGAGATTTGTTTCGCAAGTGCCTTTGCAGCTATCGGCCGACCAAATTTCACTCACCCATTCTTTACTTTAAAGCAGCTGTGCTCTGATATGATCGGGATAATAGCTCTTTTAAAATTAATCGTAATCTATTCCTCATAAATTTCTGCTCAAATTGGCTATTGGATTATCTGTCGCAAATAGAAATGGAAAATTATCTCATCAATGTCGATTATGTAGGTAATATATATGCTCAAATGTATGCGCAATATAAATCCTAACTCATTCGGACGCAATGTACCTGAGAGATCAGATGATCAAAAATTCCAAAAAGTATTTTTAGATTTTAAAAAAAGTACTCTAAAAATACGTTTGATAATAATAATAAAGGTAAAATTATCCTAAAATTTAAACTTAGCAAGAAACTTAGTGAAGAGTTACAATTTTTCTTCGTTTTCGCGCTCTTTTTTTTCTTTCTTTGTTTCTTTAATCTTTTTTGAAGTAGAGACGATAAGTGACTCGTTATTAAGAAAACACGAAAAATGAGTTCCATCTTTAGGTGCGTTCGTAATCATATAAATACGTAGCACGTATAGTCGTCGTAGGTCCGTCCGTCCGCATATAACAGAGCAAAAACTACCCAACCGAATTGTCTGAAATTTTAAATATATAATTTGTGCAAAATTTTGTCGAGTCATTTCAAATTTTATGGAAATCGGATGTACAGTTTAATTAGAGGGAAAGTCAAAAGTTTTCCGTTACATTACGGCCGATGAGAAAAACTTCAAGTGCATTTTAATGATGTTACAGCCTTTCGAACAGAATGAAATTGATATGCACTTATGAAGCGCACTAAAATATACGTTCAGTACAATATACGATGCAAAAAATAAAACTAGCTATAGTAGGTAAATAAAACTAGGTTTATAAAACTAGTTATAGTAGAAAAGCACCTCATTTGCCACGTTTTACGTGCAATTTCCAACTTGTTTATTGCAATAAAGGATTTCCATTTTATATAGGAATATATGCAACCGTGCTTGGATGAAAGCAGGCAAATTAGTCAGGTGATATTTCAAGCAGCTGGGTTCTGCGAATAACACTGAATAATAAGTTTTGTACCTCTTTAGAAAGAGCACTAATCATTTATAAGGCTAAAACTCTTTAACAAGATTACATTTTCGAAAAGAGGGCCTGTTCTACTACGGCTCTTTATTCACTTAATAATAATTTTAAAGTGGTCCGGGACTGATCTCTGCAATCACTTTTCCGTTTCAAACCGTCTATTTTCGTTGAAACGCAACTCAAAAAAGTAAAACATTCTCCAAGGCAAACAAAGAATAAAAATTTCCCATTAAAGCTGATCTTATTTAAATGCGGGATAGTCTTTTTTAAAGGAAGGGGATTAAATGTTTTTTTTTTCTTTTTTAAGCTGGTGTGGAGGGAAATTCAAATCGAAATTAGATTATTGTTTAAACAGGGGAAGTTTTAATGTGACATTTGAACGGTTAAATAAATATTTGCCGTGAGTTTGGAACTTTTCTTTTTGGATAATTTGTAGTGAAAACTGCATTCTCGCATGTATAGATGAAAAGAGTATAAAAGAATTATGGTGATACATTTTATTATTTAAAAGGATATTTTTATACATGCATTCTTGTTGTAATATGTGACAACTCATAAAATCGTATTGCAATATTCAATACTCTTCTCAGATATTATCGCATTTGTATTTAGGTGCTTTAATTTTGGACACTGGCGAATTTATTTTTTATAACGTGTTTCTTCTTGTAAACTGGTGGAAAAAGAGATTCAGGGGGAATTGAATTACTGTTTAAACGGGGGCAGTTTAATATGACACTTGAACGGTTAAATAAATATTTGAAGTGAATTTCAATGTTTATTTATTTTTTTCTTTAACGAAAACTGCATTCTCGCATGTGTAAATAAAAAGCAAAAAAAAAAATATGTACGATTACGCGTTTTCCTTTCATTTTTTAAAAGGTGATTTGTATGCATATATATTGCTATCATAATATAAGGTAACTGATTACTAAAGTTCATCGCAATGAACAAATATTCTTATTAGATATCACTACATTTCCTTTTGTAATTTTAATTTTATTAGATTAGCGCGCTTTTTATTTATTTAATAACATCTTGCTAAGGTGGTATCCCCTTGCCAACATACAGGGAATCCTAAAATGGGCTGAACTCATTTAAAAATATATAACAAGTAAACAGTGATAGCTATTGAAGTTATTATAGAGATCTTTTTAAGCAGTCAGAATATTCGCAATGATTCAGCCCCCATTGAGTTACCTAAAATTTGGAAAGAGAGGCTCTGCAGAATAAGAAACAACAGTAGAGGTTAATTCACGTTCACAAATATCCATTTTTATTTTGTTTTATGTTTGCACTTCAATATGCCTGTGGTCTGATGATTTTATTTACCAATTTCTTGTCTTTAAAAAAAAATTTGCGAAAATATTTGTATCAACAAATATCTTGCGAATGTTGCCGTTTGAGCGATGAAACATATGTCGATCTGAATAAAGGTATCAATATTCCTTTTAAGTGTGTTTTTTTTATCACTTTTAGCAATTCCTAGTTTAGTTTGGATGGTTTTAAGTAATTTTCGTACATAATTTTACTACAAGATTATTTTAAGCAGTATCACACTTCGTAACCGTTATCATCTATCGATAACATTTGGAACTGACACAGTGCAGTAAAAAATTTTCCAACTTTACACATTACTTTCCTGCAAGGATAAATTTAACAGCTATCACAGTTTGCTTTTTGTTCAATTTTAAAAGCGTTCATTTTGGGCTATTTTGTAGTTAAAAAGTGTTTATGGCTTCAGTGCGTCAATTTTCATATTCACTGAGACATGTTTTCTATAGAAAATGACGTATGCACTACTTATTGTTTATTTACAGGGGCACAAAAAACATTTCGTTTGAATTACTATTTGTACGTAGAAAATGTTTGAAATGCGTTTTATGAAATTGATATACGTTATTGTGTGCGCAATGGTTGTAAAATAGTGCATGTAACATTTAATGTTCTTTTACAAGGCCGCTCAAAAGAATTCATATGCATTATTGCGACAAATGCAAGAAGTGAATTTCAAGCTTGACTAACTTTTAGTGCAGTATGCTCAGTATAAATTCAGTAACTTATATGAAAGGCCGCCCAGACGGATTTGAATTAACTTCCATCGTCGGGAATTCCTGAATATGCTTTTCCAACTGCACTTAGTGCTTCTAATTTGAAATAAATTTTACTTTACCGTATGGTGTTAGTAAATAGAATAAATGATTTCATATATAGAGCTACACAAAAAGATGTGGGTGCATCGCTATCTATAGAGGGTAACTGCCTTCCTTTTCAGATTTTCCAGCAGAATTAAATTTAGTACACTACGTAACATGTACAAAAATTTATGGAAATCACTCATATACAAGACTGCATGAAAAAAAATCGAATATAGGGATAACTGTTGACAATTTGTTTTAACAGTGTTGTGTATTTTGAATTGATTTTTTAGATATCCTTTTTCATCGTTTTGAAAAAAAAAAATGTGTAGCAATGTTCTACTAAATTTGAAAGTGTTTCATAATCTAAATGTATGATTTTTGATTAATGATTCATTATTTTTTTTAATACTTTATGTCCCGAATTATGAATCAAAAATTTCTCCACTTCAATAATTATCTTCGTAAATATTTGAAGATATCCAAAACAACTTACATACTAACAATTTGATTTTTAGATAAATTTTTAAAGGAAACCTATTTAATAAATCAATAGTTAGAGGGCTTTTTTTTTTTTTTTTTTTTTTTTTTTTTTGTAAAATAGTTACAAGAATAATTAGATTGATTAACAAAAATTACTGTTATGGAAACTTCACAGTTGTTACAAGAATAATGTAAATAAATGTATTGCGTCCCTATCTGTAACGAAGAAGTGTTTTGTAATTACAAATTTTTCGTAAAACATTTTTTAATAAGGAAAAATCTAAATCCATGTAAATGGTTGAGAAAATAACCAAATTAAAAAAATATTAGCTTCGACTGTTTCTGTGTGCTTAATGAATGTCATTCAGAAAAAGTATTTTGTATGAAAAGTACCATCTACTTTTATTAGTCGACGAATTAAATAAATTTTATATTGCATTTTCTTTAATGGTACTTAAAAGTACCGTCAGAGCATAAAAACTAATGTTGTTTTTTGAAGTAGGTAATCTGAAGGATTAAATTAAATGATCCTGTGTTAATTTTATTAATAATCGGAGATGTATTCTCAATGCACCTGTATGTTAGCTATAATTTATAGAAAACCCCTAGTCAAACAAAACTATCGATATTTAAAAAATATATATACTTCACGGAATTTAGCTTATGATCTTAATATGACAGTTTTAAATTTGCACCAAATTACTTTAAAGATGCTGCGATTCAAGTGAGTTTGGATGTAATAAGGATTTTAGTCAGCATACACTGAAAAAAAAATGGTTACTCAAAATTGAGTAAAACGTACTCAATTCTGAATACGTCACATATCCAAAATAGCTCCGATCCAAATATACTGAAAATTGAGAAACACATATACTCATTTTTGATTCCAGAGTTGTGTTCAAATATGAATCTTTATGTACTGCACCCCCCTCCGCCCCCCCGTTCCTGAACCTACAAATTAAAGTAAAAATATACTGATATTTACTTCCCATTCAAAGTTATTAACAAGAAACGTTTAATTGATTATTTATTAAGAAAAATAGTAAAATTATTAACAAGATAGCCGAATCGAATATATTTGTGCCAAGAGCATTATTTGCAAGCACTTTTAAATTATTTTAAAATACTGTGCACAATTTAATATTGACATTAATAAACATTTTTATGCCGCACATGCACATTAGTACTTATTCATAAATGAAATAAACCATTACAGGATACAAAATTATCGTTTTGTTTGGGTTTGATAATATGTGATGTTTCAAAATTGAGAAAGCATAGGTTCATTTTTGACCCAAACATACTCAATTCGATATGAGTACATCGATTTACTCCTTTTCGAGTACTTCATTTTTTTCAGTGTACTTACGTGTTAAAAATACTGCAAAATTTACAGCCAAAATGCATGAATTTGACCCCATATCGTTCGAGTACTGGGCCACCATTGTCACCTGTGAATTCTTTCCGGATTTCAAACATACTAAGTTCTCTCAAAAATCACCTCTCCCATGAAAATTCTAGCTTAAAATAGCTCCACACTAGAAATGTCATCAAAATATCAATTTATCCACAAATACCATTTTATTCAAAACATCGATATATTACCCTCAAAATATCGATTTTTTGCATCAATGTTAGACTCTCGATATGTATCGATGCATCAGTTTTCTGCATCCGATATATCGACACTTCTTAGAAATTAATATTTTACGTGTGAAAATCAAATTTAAGCATTCTTTACCTATATTTCTAAATAAATATAACTAAAATGATTTTATATTTAAAAAAATGCTTAAATAAAAACTTTTTAATTTGCTTAATCTTTTTCTATATGCCTAAGGTTTTCAGGTAAGGAAAAAATATCTTTCACGCAGTCAGAAAAGCATCCCATCTTAATTTACATTATTTTTGACAAAATATCATTAGCGAAATCAGAAAAAAAGATGTTCCACTATTCCATTCATTGTCTCACATGACGTGAGGTGAAATAGTTTCAAATAGTTTCATAGTTTGAAACAGTCTTTATTACGTGTTGTTCCTAGATTTTAATAAAGCTCATATAATACATTTACAAACACTTTTCAATTGAAAAATTTAGCTGCGCGAATTTAAAAAAGGAAGAAAACTTTAAACTAATAAACTGCTCTGTGCGAAAAGCATTTAATGGTAAAAATGAGAAAATATTTAAAACGTCATATCTAAAACCATTTTCTTAGAGCATTTCGATATACTGTATTTTTAATAGAAGGTATATTTACAGGTGAATATTGAGAAAGAAAGAAAACTCAGTAATTAAATTGTTACATGTGAAAAACCTTTAATCGCGAAAATTATATACGTTATGTTTAAAACAATTTTCTTATGGCATCTAAAAGGAAATTTTTCTTCTAAACCTTATAAAAGTCCTGGAGGCAGCGACATTTTTACTGAGCTATTTTATATATACTTATTTCCAAATGTGCGATTTATCTTTCTTAATCAATCACGAAATAGCCGTCATCTGTCGCGACAATGGTAGATGCGGCCTTGGGCTCTGAAAAATCTCACAGTCGGCGAAGGTAGTTCGTAAGGGGTGGAGTCCCCTAGTATTTGAAACATTCTTAAAATGTATTTTGTTATTGTTTCTTGTATGTACTATGCGGAAAAGTGTGGGTGCTTAGATTAAAACATTTGAATTTATATTAATTTTCATTCCGGGAGAGGAGGGGAAACTCAATTTTTTATTTAAGTAGATCAAGTTTCGTTATCGTTTCTTATCTATTTTTTAATTCTGAATTGGATGGCACCATCTGCAAGTCGATACGATCATTTGTTGCAAAGTTACGGCAGGTTTCATTAATACAAAGGCGAAAATTACACTTTAGTGCGGGTAAAATAGGTGTTTACGGCAAAACTGATGCCCATTCACTAAAATTCGATAAAAATTTGTTTTGGTACAAGATTCCATGAGTCCTCCAAAAATAAAGTTGTTATACTACGTTTAGGTGTAAAAAAATTATGCTCTCTCATAAAGTATAATTCTCGACTTTGTATTCATAAAACTAGCCGTAACTTTGTAACAAATGATCGTATCGATTTGCAAACGGTGTTATTTCGATTTAGAATTAAAACATACATAATAAAAGATACCCCATTTGGCATACTTAAAATTTTTTGAGTTCAAGCGAGTTAAAATCCCCCCCCCCCCCCCTTAAAAAACATGACAAAATAACTTTATTTTTTGGAGACTCATCGGATCTTCATTTCATGTGTCAAAGCAAAGGTCTTTCCAAATTTTGGTGAATTGTCATCAGCTGTCTTTGAAAATCCCTATTTTACCTGTACTATTTTGCTATACATGAGCTTCCATATGCCTATGCTGAACAAGTGCAGAAAATACTAGCGCGACACTAAAATCGGTAGGAATAAAATGTCTTAATTTTAGCTTTGTTACTCTATTTCACTCATGATCTTTGTTTTAATAATTTACGCAATAGCTGTGCTTTAAATCCTTCCTCTCACATTTCGTAAAATAATGATTAGTTGGGTGCAACCAAAGCAGATGTCAAGCTGGCGTATCTGAGACTGGAAACGTCTCGATTTCTCCCTGTTCTCTTTTAATAAACATCATTCCTTGTTTCGAAGCACAAAACTCCTTAATGAGATTTGTTTCACAAGTCACCTGTTTCTATCGACCGACCATTTTACTCTCATCAATAAATTACTTTAAAACACCTGCGTTCTGATCTGATTGGAGTGATAGCCCTTTTACAATTAATCGTTGCCCATAATACATACTACAAAGTTTAGAATTAGGATTAAAAAAAAGACATCAAGCCACTATTACTTGAATATGTGTTAATAATGTCATAAGGAAAATAATGCAAGTATTTGAATACTCGTTGATGAGAACTTCGGATGGTGATAAAAATTGTAACAGCTAAACTGTTTAAAAGTCATAACATTTTTGGTAAATCTTACAGGAAAATTATTTATAAAAGAATACCTTTTTTCGTAAGTCTTTCAGCAGAATTGTTTAAAAGTCATTAGACTTTTTGATAAATCATTGATCAGAAAACATTATTACATTTTTTCATAAATCTTTGATCTGAATTGTTTAAAACGTTGTTTAGACAATACGTTTTTTCTTACAATATATATGTGTTGTTTTTTTTTTCTAAACTGTGCTTAGCGACTTGAGTATTATTATATGGTCTAAAAGATTTCAAACTTTACATAATGCAAAAATATATGATTTTCATGGAAATTCTTCTTAAAGGTTATTTTATACAGTAAAAACTTATTAAATTGTATATTTTTTATTATTTATGCAGTAAACGATTTCTTATTAATTTCGAAATGAGAGGTAGTTGTACGTAATTTCGTTGTTTGGAAACAACTAAAGAATCTGTCAGAAATCTGGGATTTTTAAAGTTGAAATTGCCTGGTTCCATCCCCCCTTTCTCCAAATTTGCAGTTTCGAAGCTCAAAATTTCTTAATGAGATTAGTTTCATAGGTGTCCTGTTTCTATTGACGCCTCTTTGACTTAGACATTATTTTAAAGTAAGCTCTATTATGATGGAAAAAAAGAGAAGAAATTCAACCATATTAGAGTGCTGCATGGATAGGGTTATACCCGACCAGAAAATTCTATTTGAAGTCAATCCAAAATCCAACCTGATCACGACACAAAATTTTAGTTGACTCCAAGCAAGATTCGAAACGGACAAAATAACTTTCGTTGAATTGACACCCGAAAGTAAAGAAAATTAATCCTTTTTATTAATAAAATCATGGAAAAATAACCTACAACTTTACTTCTTGTATCAATTTTATCTTTTAAGTTGAAAAATAAATAAATGTATATATATATATATATATAATACCAAAAAACACACACTACACATCCAATCCCAAAACTACTGAACTACAGAGAAAATTAACAAATATATATATATATAGAGAGAGAGAGGTATATATATATATATATATATATGTATGAATGTGATCAATCTGCTTAAATGAGAAGACCCATAAATATGACAAAGTTCTTGTATCTAAAACCCTAAGGTACGAATCCTAAAGGGATACGATGTAATTAAACATTCGCATTTCAGGAACAAAACATGCAAAACATGTAACTGCATCTAAGTAATTTTTTAAGAAAATTTTCCATTACAATATGCATCGTTAATTATAAAACTCCATTCCTCAAGGCTGCGTTCATGTAACACTTGCTTTAAAAAGTCATAAATTTTTTCCATGGATTTTCTTTTGCAAAGTCTCTGTTGTCATCAACAAAAAAAGCCAGTGTAAACAAAAAAGAGAGTGCGATAAACATGTCATGGATTCCCTTCCGTGTATTTCTCTTCCGAGGAGGTGCTACAGAAGGGTGGTTGCATCAAATTGAGCGACAAAGGGGTCGATGTTGCAAGTTGTTGCCTGTTCGTAGCTTAAATGCGAGGAATAATTCCGAAATCGTGATTACTAATTCGTTTTCTTATCTTCGAGTGTTAACTAACCCCATCGGGAGGTAGAAAAATCTGTAGTAACGCCAGTTTCATCAGCCGGAAGTGAAACTGGTGAAAGACGACGACACTTTTTGAAATAGCGTTGATCTAAAATTTTCATCACATTTTGGTATCTCTTAAAAAAATAAATAAATAAATAAATAAATAAATTTAAAAAAATGTAAAGAATTGGATCTTTCAAATGTGGAGAGACTTTTAGTAGATGTAGTAAGGTAAGTTTATATGGTATTTTCATATACAGTAAAACCTCTGAATAGCGAACACTTCGGGACCGCGTAATCCGTCCGCTATTCAGATCGAAAAACATACAAACATACAGGTGTTTGGGATTGAAAAAGTTTTCGCTAACGAGAATTGACCGCTATTCGGCAGTTTTCGTTATGAATGTTTTGTTGTATTAAATTAAAATAACATTTAAAAGCAGGCATTATAAATAATTGAAATTTGTTTGAATTAATATAATTTGGAATTTCCACGTAGTGAGGTATTAGTATTTGTGTTTTTGGAGGAGTACTTAATTAGACATTTCAAATGACCAAAATAAGGAGAAATATATTAAATAGGATTAAGGATTATATTATTAGGATTAAGGAGAAATATATGCAATAATTCTTATTATGGTAACAAGTCCTTAATAAAAATAAACCAATAGCAAAATAAAAACAAGAATAAATTACCTGAGATTTAATTTTGAAATTAAGAACCTTTTACATATATCATAAGGGTTTGAAAAAAATATTTTGTTTGTCGCACTTTCGATTGCCTTTGCTTTGAAGTTCTATCACAGAGTTTATTAATGTTATTAGTTCACCAGTATCGCAGTCTTTCTGCTGCTCTAGCCATGCTAAACTTTTTGCAAAACATTCAAAAGCTTCAGAATTGCTAGTTTGTTCGTTTTCTTTGTTCCATCCCGCAGCTTACCGGAGCTCAAGTTAAACTCAAAGAAACTCTAAGAAAGGGAATCGAAAATATTTATATGTACTCGTAGTTTGGAAACGACCGCTTGCACACAAAAAATATGATAGTAAAAAAAAAAAAAAAAAAAAAAAAAAAAAAGCTTTCAAAATGGATTTTGCACACAAGGAATGTGATAAAAAAAAAACTTTAAAAATAGATTTCGGATAAAAGGGGTTATGTATAGTGTGCATTATGTATTAGCTAAGTGTATAGAGCAACGTTTGTGACAGTCTCAAAAACATAGCTTGTAAATTCTGAAAATTATCGTCGATAGAATAAGCCCGAAATCTGTTGTTCCCAAGAGGATACAACCCCTCATCTTTTTGCTTCCTTTCCACTTTCCATTGCACAAAAAACTTAAATTAACGAAATTGAAAGAAAATTAGTTCAGGAAAATCCATAGTATAAAATTATCTAAAACTATCTAAATTTATACGAAAAATAATTTAATTTTCCAGTTGTTTACTGATTTAAAATTAGCCACTGTAAAATAGATTAACAGCCGTAAAATTGTCACTTGAGAGATAAAAGGACCTCGAGTATAAACGAAATTTTAAGACCTTTATTTATTTATTATTTTTTTCTTTCAGCAGTTTGAAAAAGGAAGTCCTAGTCTCATTGGATGTACGCATAAGTGCTGGCCTGAATCTATGCCCGGGTGAAGACTTTTTTGGAGTCATAACTTTTTATTCAAAGATAAAAGAGTTTTTTTTTTTTTTTTTTTAGATAGGGGGGATCCCCTTAAATCTCGGAATTCAGATAAACTTCATTCTTCATAACCTTTTCTATAGCCAACCCAGCTAAAAAAATTTGAATTTGCTCTCAGAGTTCATTAAACTGCACATGTTTCCGGAGATTCCTAATTTTTTCTATTAAAAAAAATCACATACTTTCAGATCCGTTATTCGATTATTTTTCTGTGCAGCAAAGAAACTTTATACCAATACCAAAAAAAGAATACAAGGAAAGAAACTAAGGCAGAAAAAAAAATGTGTATCGAAAAAGTTCTATTTTGAGAACTGTTGAAAAGTAGTAATAGATGTTTTATTCGTCAGATAAAGCATTAATTCTAAATCTTGCTTGGGAAAGCAAAAATTACTCGTCTATCTGATATTCGGAATTCCGGCAGTGTCTGCAAGTGTCCGTCGGCCATTAGGGAGCTATTGTGGCACGGAATGACCAATGAGACAACGACTTTCGAAAAAGGACCAACTCCAAATGGCAAAATAAGTGGTCAGGAAAATTCGATCATACAAAAGAGATAGAAAAAATGAGTCTTAGAATACAGTAACAATAAATAATCGGAATTTTAATTGCTACGTATACAGGATGATTTTAAAAAATTTTGGGCACACTTTAAGAGAAGGTGGTGGACGCTACAACAAATATTTATGTATAGGGGAATTAAGATCATAACTCATTTATTAAGCCAAAAGTACAGGGTGTCTCACTCGAATTAGAATTCGGATTTTCGTTCGCAACTTTAACAATAATGAAGATATTCTCACGAAACTGGTTGAGTAACGTTATTGTAGCTCAGAACGACCAATGAAAAAACGATTTTGAAAAAAGAATCAAGTCTAAATGGTGAAATAAGTGGTCAAGAAAATTCGATTATACAAAAGAGATAAAGGAAAAAAACGTTTTTCTCAGAATGCTATTTCAAGAAATAATGAGAATTTTCTCTGCTTTACGCATGGAGGTTGTTTGAAAAAAGATTGAACACACTTTAAAAGGAGGTGCTGCCCAACAAAAAACAATTTTTGCATGTAAAATTGGGAGGGCCACAATCCATTTATTCAGTCAAGAGTATAGGGTATCTCAGTCGAATACGAATTTGGATTTTCCTTCATAACTTTAACAATAATGAATTAAATATCTTCACTATTGTTATAGACTGGGCTTTCTTTTTGTAAAATTTAAGGATAGCATAAGAAATGGTGAAATTGGAATACAAATAGCACTAAATTATACTCTCCAGTTTTTCGCATGTAATTTGCTGTTCATATGGTTTACTGACTAAAATGCTGTACTATTCCACCACTTTTTATGAAATCATTGCATATAATATCATATCATTGATTCAGACAAAGCAAGGTAAGTCTGTTGAAAATTGCTTTCAAATATCTTTATTTTAGTGAAAGTTTTGAACAATAGTTACATTCAAATTAGGGTGTACTTAAAATTATAACCTTTTAGTATTCAAAGATTTTAAAAAAAAGTCTAACTATGTACAAGATACGTAGAAAGTCATTTTAAAGCTTTTAAATCCCTAGCTATTTTTGAAACCTCCGCTCCTTCCAGGAATGTAAATGTAACAATATAATCCTTTGTGAAGTCACGGTTTACATCAAGATCATGAAGTACTTTCTTTTAAAAAACCGCATGGTTCTTTTTTTTTCATATTGGACATTGTTTAGTTATTAATGCATAAAAAAGGGATGCATTATCTTTTCTACCGAGAAGCATAATTGAATGATAAATCTGTGCAGATAAATTCCGTAATCAATAAAAATACTAAATACAGATAGTCTTTTATGTAACGATTACGTCAAGATTATTAAATAAAAATGCAATAAGTATTTCGATTATTTCATTATTTAGTTTTTCTCATACTAAGTTTCATTCTGTTAAAAATAGAGAAAAGGAAAAAAAAAATATTTGTGAAAATATAGTTTCACATTTTAAATCTCACAAAATAAAATGGGTATTATAACTATGATCTCATGGATACGACATGCGATTCTAACTAAGAGTATACATTAAGCCAACACTATTGTTAACCGTTTGATTGCGGAGAAATCTTGTGGATATATGGCAAAAATGCGAATGGGTATATATTAAAAAAAATTACTTGTAAGCTGACGATATACACAGAAATCGTACGCTTCGCAAGTGCAACCAGCTTAAATGCACACCAAACTGAGACAATAAATAGGAACGCTATCGCCCTCTCAGCAATTTTAGCATAAAACAAGAGGAGTACTATCGCGCTTCCCGCAATTTTGGCACATAACAAGAGGAGCGCTGCTCTGTACTCAAATGTTTAAGACTCACCATTTTAGAGCATTTTTTGCCCGAACATTAATGTAAGACTAGGAAAGCTCTCTTTCTTATCTCTTTTTTCCTTGAAAAGTATACTTGTTTTTTTTTTTGTTGTTGTTGTTGTTGTTGTTGTTTTTTTTTTTTTTGGTGATTTCTTTCATCACCATCTTAAAAATGATTGCTTATTTTAACGTTTTCATTTCTTAACAATTATATTTTCTTATCATTTCTTCCTTATTTCTTATGTTGATAACACTAAGTCATTATTTTTTTTATGAAACATCCTTTTCATAAAGGAATGACCAATATATTTACTCTCGTGTGCAGCTGGGAATTTGTTAAATATTATATCACGACTGCAAAATTTGTATGTGTGCAGGTGTTTAGGGTGCACATAAATAAAATATGAAACACGATATAAGTGCTGAAAAGAAATATATAAATAAATACATTTATTTAAATATAATTTATGAAAAATGTAAATAATGCAATAATATAGGTAATATGAATAATATAATGCAATGAATATAAATTTAAAATGTAATTTGTACTTACCTGAAAAGAGTTTTTGTTAAAAAAAAATAAGTTGAAATGAAAGAAACCTTTAGATAACATTGTTTTAATAAATAAAATGCAGTTAACAAACGAAAATCTAATAAACATCTATAATGATTTTTAACTTTTCTTCTCTCTCTCTCTTTTTTATATTATTATTAGTAAAAGTACAGAGAATGACAAAATGTGAAAATGCATCTTTTACGTGCGACAGTGTCTTACGATTTTTTTATAACATTTCTTTTTTAATTATTGATAAACTATCTCCGTTGCCTGTACTTCTAAAACAATACTTACAGCAATATATATATTTATACATACTAATGCAAAATATTTATTTTAAATATAGATTTTTAAGGGCTACCCATGAGCGCAAATGGAACCAGGAATGAAGGATTGACGACCCGATTTTTAGTGCGAATAATGTATTTTTAATTTAATGGGTTTTGAAGAATTTTTTTATAATATGTTTAAATAAAAATTTACTTAAAATATTCATTACTTAAAATTTCGAGCTTAAAAAAAGTATTAACAATGCATTAGATATTTTTTCATCTCAAGTTGTTCAGACCATTAAATTACAGCGGCCAAAAAAAATCCCCAAAAATTTATATGTATTTTTGATTAATGAAAACCTATGTAATAAGCCACGTATAAGATTTTAAAACTTTTTGCTTTTTTATTATCTTTACCCATAGAAAATGTGTTAAAACAATGCGACTCAGATTATATCCGTTTTAAGGTGTCGGACACTTATATGTGGGTTATACTAAAATTTGGAGGAGCAAAACTTTGTAGCAAAATACAAAATTTCCGTTCACCCCACATATTGCTTTAGCTGATGACTGAAGCCCAAAATTATTATTTAACAAAAAAATATCCAATATAAAGCTAAAAGTTTTTCCTTCACATACACATTTTTGTGTTTGGATATTTTGAAATTAGATACCGAATAAGAGGGACCTTATAAAAATTCTCTATAAACATATATTTTATCTCTCTAAATAACTATTAATCAGGTTTGGCACGGTTTAAACCAGTGGTTTCCAATCATTTATTGACTCCGTCCCACCGAAGCATCTATAAAATGACAACACTCCCCCCCCCCCCTACACACACACATACACACACATTATAACATATATCTCATTTTGTTAAAAAAGCGAACTCTGCTCACATGAAGCACGCCTAACAAAGCCTTGTCGACAGTTATTCCTTTCACAATTTTCAACTTATCAAAGATAAGAATTTTTTTAAATCACAAATGTGTTTTTAACATAATTCTATAAATGCAGTGCGACTATACATCTTCGCCTTTATGGCAAAAAGAGTTTTGTTCTTCCTTTCCAACTTACCTCAGTGTTATATGGTCTGCATTTTTATCTTCACAAAATGCTTCTAGAGACTGTCACATTTAGCATGAAAATTGATAACACAGACACATTCTATAAAAGTGCCTCGTTTAGATGTTTCAAATATTTTTTAGGTTAAATACCTGCAAAACAGTCAGATTTAGGTATATACTCTTAAGTAATTTCAAATTTAAAAATTACTTTATGCGATATATAATAGAAAGAATAGAAATACAAAGCTCATTCAATAAAAGGACTGTCCCAAAATTCGCGCAAGAAATAATTTTGATAGAAAATACAGGCTTATAATTAAAAAATATATAATTTTTATTGATTCATACAGTATACAGTATAGGGTTGTGTATGGAATAGCATATCGGGTAAATGGTCTCCTCGGCTTTGGGGTGTCCCAAAGTTCTCGTAAGATCTGAAATTTGAGCCATTTGTGCCTACATTTTTTTGTGCCTAAATTGCAAGATATGGATGTGTACGACATGTGGTTTCAACAAGACGGTGCTACATGCCATACAGCCCGAGAAACAATTCAATTACTGAATTAGTCATTTCCTCGTCGGGTAATTTCCCGCTTTGGTGATCAGAATTGGCCACCCAGATAGTGCGATTTAACGCCGTTGGACTTTTTTTGTGGGGGGGGGGGGGGGGGGTTGAAGTGTAAGGTTTATGCCAACAAGCACACGACCACCCACGCCTTGAAGGAAGAAATTGAGCGCTGTACCAACGAAATTCTGTCACATTTATGCAAAACGGCCATAGAAAATGTCAACAAAAGAGTGCGTGTGTGCCAGCAAAGCTGTGGAGGCCATTTACCCGATATGCTATTCCACACATAACCCTACACGGTGTACTTTATGAGTCAATAAAAAAATTACAATTTTTAATTATAAACCTGTGTTTTTTATCAAAATTACTTCTTCCGTGAATTGTGGGACACCATTTGTAATTTTAAAAAAAATTGCAAAAAATTGTAACATACACTAATAACTAGAAAAGGGGGATCACAAAACCACGAAAAAAGAGGTGGGAAATAAAAATATTTAAAAAAATTATTTATATACTTATTCAGGTCTTGGTTCGTGTGGGGCGAATCACGTTACCACGTTGGGAACCGCTGGTTGAAATCAAATAGTTTGAACCATGGTTTAAATCACTGTTTTAAACAACTGTTTTCTTTTTCTCACAACAACAACAACAAAAAAGCCAGTTTGTTTTTTCAAAACGATCGAATATAAAATTTTCTCTTTTGGTAATTTAAGTGTTTCAAAATTATTGGATATAAACAACATTCTGCTTTTAGCACTTTCTTTCACCAGTCACTATGAGACATAAAGAGTTTACGTGATATTTGTATGTGTAGGATGAGAATTAGCATGCTTTGGTGATCTGTTGATTGATCTATAGATTTGGTGGATATCTGATACTCTAAAGAGTTACTTTAAACCATGTTCAACACAAATAAAGATGTGAAACTATCAAAGCTAAAATAGATAAATATATTTAATATTTGGAATAAATTATTTTCATTTTAAAAAAGGAAAATTGCTTACAGCAATTAATAACATAATAAGATGATCTTAAATATAACTTCTAGGAAGCATGTACATGCAAATTATTCCCGTATGGGGGAACTTAACTTCTTTAAGCAATTTATGAATACCCACAT